>OX438977.1:7213856-9713856 GCA_949316085.1 Hypercompe scribonia | reverse complement strand
AAGCATGCAGGTCCTACGTTTGGAAATACTATATACATATTACGAGAACCAGAAGCGTTAATCAACTGTGACAACTTATCCATTATTTTTTTGTTTTCATGTAGCCATTCTCCTATACTCATGTGGTTTCTGAAATAAATAATATTAAAAACTGTAATACCATCAGAAATAATTTTCATGGAAATAATGCCAAGAAATCACTATATATAAAATTATATAACTTTTCTTTCAAAAGACGAGTAGTAATTCTATTTTATTTTTAGATGTTTAATCTTCTTGTAGTATCTATAACTTTTTATTATTTACTAATATGTACCAATATTATGGATGCAATAATGTGAAATAAGTAACAAAAATGTCACGAAAAATGGAATTTTTCAAATACATAGACACTAAGTTAATATTTTTATACAAACAGATAATCGGTTGGAGAAAGTTGTATATATCGATAACTTTCTACTAGTAAACATCAACAATTTAATTTAGTTGTTGCAAAACGTGATGATGGTGTCTGTATTGTCAACCTACCCTTTTTTTTACTGTGCGAAAATCACTCCGTATACAACTGGTGGGAATGTCGGACTCGAACCGGCCAAAAACAGCACACCGTCTCAGGTACCAGTAGCAGGAGAACCAAGTGTACCCTAAAAAGGAAATCCCTAGAACCCAGACGTACATATCCACCACTTGTACCAACCTGGCCTGCTTCTGTTAGGGTGACAGATGGCCTCACCTTTGGGTAACAGGTGAGGCCATCTGTAGGCTCTCTCTCTCTGTAGAATCTCTAGGTTCGCGATTATGGAGGACGGAGATCGTTCTGCGATCTCCGGTGCCCGAGTCGTCCGCAATACCGGACCCGTTCCTGGGAGTGGCGGGCCAGAAGAGTTCTATACCTCTCCCGGACCCGCTCCGACATCTCCTTTGTAAACATAACTTGCTCACAGAAGGAGACGGCAGAGTTCCACACGCTCTGACTCCGTACCATGGCCGTAATCAAGCTGCCAGCGTGTGGGGCGTCGTGTCCATAGTCCGGTCATCAGAGTAGTGGCAATCAGGTGTTAGCTCCTTTTGCATTAGACACAGGTGATCTCGGAAGCATCCTTTCCCCGTGATCACCTCCATCAGGTGGTATGTGAGGGTCACGTGATTCCTCCCGAGCGACGGCGTGCCCTGCGTTTAGTTGGCCAAGTCGTTCCTTGCACTCCCCCTCAAGGACCTGGTGGAGTTGAGTTTTCTGATTCTCGATTTCTCGAGACACAGGACACCGACCCAACTCCTGCGCCGCCTTGCGCCATTGAGAATGAACTTCAAGGGTTCTCGCTTCAAGGTTCCATGGTGGGGTTCCGGCCAGGAGACTCACCGCCTCAAAGGGGATTGTGCGGTATCCTCTTATGATCCTGGTGGCCAGCACTCGCTGCGGTCGTCACAGTTTCGCGACCTTGCTGGCCTTGAGGGTCTCCACCCACACTGGGACTTCGTAAAGGGCCATTGACTGCACAACGCCCGTATAAAGTTACCCTGTCAACCTATTCTATATTTCAAAATAATAATAAGAAGCCTTACTCAAATGGAACATGATCCAGAACTATCAGCAAATCGGAACATGTAAGTGCTATACCAATTTTACGGACATATTTAACCACTTTTCCGGGGTATATATTCTCAATAAATGAATAATCTCTTTCCATTGATAGCATGAATTCTTCGGAGCAGTTATCATCATATATGTAAATTTTAGCTATAGAGTTGAAATGAACATTCAGTTCTAGCAATCCTAAAATTAAACTTCTACTTAGAGGATTGCCGGCTCTAGAAATAGTGAACACAATTGCTTTTTTCGAGGATTTGAGTGGAGAATTTATTTCAGCCTCTTTTAAGAGGCTTCTTTCAATTGCTACTTTCTTCTTTAATTGAATACTGTTTTTAAGTAGTTCTTCAAATCTGTCAGACCCAAACAGTGAGTCAAATTTATAATATGAGTAACAGTAGTCTAGAAACTGAGGAGCTCCACCTATGTAATATGGCTTACTACCCGCCATTAACATTTCCTTCCATATAAGAGGAGATCCAACGTGATGCCATTTATTTTTTAAATTTATTCTGCACAGCCAAGCCTAAGTTGGAACAAAGTATTGTTAAATTTAACTCAATTCTTTGTATGTTATATAAAATATAAAACATAGTTACCTGCCAATCTAAAATTTTTATTTCAACACGATCAAAACAGAAGTCAGGTAAATTTTGTGAGAGGAAATCTGCTAGAAGACAACATTCGGCAAAAGGTACACATTGAGACTCTCCTGCAACAACAATACGAAACCCCATTTTTTATTATATTTTAAAACAGGAATCTTGATCCAAGTAGGTATGTGTGATCAACTCAAAGTTCACAGCAAAGGCAAATTTTTTATCTTTTATGATTTAGTAAATCAATTTGATATACTTAGTGCCTTTAATTTGTTAACATTATATGTTGTCAACTATTTCAATTCAAATGTCAAATTTGCGTAAGGTGATAAAAAAAAATTGATATATTTGAAAATAAAATAAGCGTGGAGGTTAGTGTTATAATAGGTTTACGTGGAGTGGCGTAATTATACCATCCGAGGCCTGTGGTAAATTCAGTGGCTGGGGCACCAAAAAAAATTTTAGTTAAATATCTAATTTTCAAAAGTATAGGTTAATATTGACAAGAATTCATAAAAAAATGTTTCTCCAAATTATTTAATTCCAAAAAAATATCAATGACATCATAAAAGTTTGAAAATCGCCCCACAGAATTCTGAATAGAGAGAATAGCCGCGTTTGTTCTATACTTTCTAAAATAGATTTTTGTTATCTTTTACCTTCGAAAAAGATCAGATTCGAAAGAAAGTAGTCACAAGTACTGTAACATAAAATATTAATATAGTAAATACTTGGGGCTTTCCCCAAGTATTTACTATATTAAGAAAGAATCATTTCATGTCATGCAGCTTTCTGCATGACATGAAATGATTCTTTATTATAAATAAATCATGTTGCCTTTTCTATTTAATCTATGAAGATGAATCAAAACTGGCAAATGATTCAGATATGTCTTTTTTATATCTATTTAAACGATGAAATTCTAGTGCTAAATTTCCTAAATATGATCTTAATAAATCCTAAAAAATAACTCTCTAATGACGAACACTTTTGGGATTCTATTTTCATCTTTCTCGATCACACTATAACGGTAAAGTTTACGCATTTGATCTGTTTTAAAAATATCAATGAAATAAAATGGTACAATTTTTATTTCATTGATGAGTGCATTTTCTACTTTAGAACCAGAACAGAAATGAGTTTATTTTGTATTTAGTCTTTTATATAGCGCTTTAGTTTTCTTAATATTTTTATAAAATCGAATTGTATTTTGCTAGTAACTCAAAAAAATACCTCGGGAACTTATATCGTAGCTATCTACCTTTTTTCTGTAATCACGAAAGGCTAATTTACACGTTGAAAGCGTTCTAGTAAATATCATTAAGAGGTCTAGAGAGTACTTGACACCAAAAAGATTTTTTTTTCTTGATCATGGACTCTTATCCTTTATCCAATGTTATATGTAACAACCGTTGTTGATATATTAGACAAGAACGTGATTTTACTAATACTTTGTTGTAGTTTTTCTGGCAATATGCTGGCGTCAGATGCTGCATCTGCCGTTCTGTTATGTTTAGTTAAATTAAATTCTTTACTTTCAAAGTGCTATTTACTTGTTTTTTCCCCAATAAACTCATCATTCTTAAATTATGCTAAAATTTAAGTAACTCTTTATTTTTGTTCAGACTTCTTTTTTCTGTTTCGTTCATATTCCTTTTTTCTTTTTGTTCTTGCTCCGATATTTTCTAGAACTAGATATGTTCATATCTAATATTCATAATTAATTTTACTTTGCTTTTATTAGCAGGTTATAAAAATAAAACTATGACACATCAAAACCATGAAACGTTCATTGTCACAACAATCAAACGGAGTACTTAAAAAATGCAAATCTGGGATACCTCTTGCAATTAATAATAAACTCTTTATAACAATAGTTTGTTGCAAGCTATTACTGCAAAATATTTATCCCAATTTTAAATTTCCTTAAACTATATAATATTTATTTTTACCATTAGACTGAATCGGTTCATATTTAATATAGTCTATTCTACAGATAAACTTTGGTTAGGGCGTTTTTAATCGATTTAATGAATCGAATTTGGTATTTCTGAACGAATCTACAATGGACAATTGACACTTTTGACAGCGAAACAACAGTGCTACTATTTCTTGACAGTTTCAAGATATGTTTTGGATAGCACATGTGCTTTGAAAATTTGAAAGTTGCGGATATTAAAGTGTTTTTGTGATTATTGAACCAATCTGTGTGACTATTTATATATATCACACTAAAAGGGACAAGGTATTACGGTAAAAAATTATATAATTTACTTATATGAAACTGTTCGTTAGCACTGACCAAAACAAAATACCATGACCTTCCCGAATACGCTTTAATCTCAACTGCTACTTCTCTTCCTCTCCTCCAGTGGATCTATCCTCCCTACTGCCTCTCTTACCTCTATAAATCTACTGATAAATTTAACAAAAGTAGTTTTGTGGTACCTATACCTGACGCTCATACCGAAAACGGTCTGTTGAAGAAGAATTGGCAAAAACCTTTGGGTGCTTAGGCATAACTGTGCTTTCTATTAAACTAAGCAATCGAAAAGTCAAAGTCAAATCTTCTTCTGACTTAATCAAAATTAATATTTTTATTTATTATTTATATTTTTGTGTATATTTTAATTATTAGTTTTATTAGCAGTAGTATTCATATTATTTCTTTCAGTGTATAAGTTTAAAAGAAATACTTCAAAATGGTGAACCAAACTTGGGGTTTCTGTGACTTGAGTATACATAGAAATTATGAACATGATAAGCTGTTGTACTTAGAAAAGCTTGGATTTCACACTATTGCTATTGACACACATGTTGAAGAGCCTTCAGATGAACCCAAAAAAAAGAAGAAAAAAGGAGATGCCAAAGAAAAAAGTGACTTTATACCTGCACCTGTAGAATTATCTGAAGATATTACAAAATCGACAAAGCTGAATATACTACAACGGGTGACTATAGAATTTTCTGATTCCAGCATCGTTCATAAACTTAATCAATCTGAGAATATAAAAAAATATCATATTATTGCTGTATTGCCAAAAACTTTACAAGCTTTTCATTATGCCTGTGGAACCATGGAGGTAGATATCATTACTTTTAGTCCCGAGTGCAGAATCCCATTCAAAGTGAGTCGTAGTTCATATACACTAGCTGCCCAAAGAGGTGTTTGCTTTGAGATTATGTACTCCCCAGCTATAAGAGATTCAACATCAAGAAAGAATATTATCAGTACAGCACATACCTATCATGCTGTTGGGAAATCAAGAAACATTATTATCACAAGTGGTGCTGAAAATTACATGCATGTTAGAAATGTTCATGATGTTATTAACCTTGGTTATATTTTTGGTCTTAATAGTAACCAAAGTTTAGAAACAGTAAGAGACAATGCTCGAAAACTTCTTTTAAAGGCAGAGGCACGTAGGTGTGGCAAGCACTATGTAACTGTAAGTACTTTAAGTGAAAATGATAGTAATAAAATAACTGAAGATTATATATTTTTTAATTGACATTACTCATAAACCCAAATAAAAGCAAAGTTACTTTTAAATATAATGTGCTATATGTAATATGACAAATATGAATGGATCTAACATCACTATGTAGTGTACATTGTGATGATAGTCTTCTTGCTCAATTCCTCACTTTTACTGTTCTTAGCAAAGTCATATTGCTCAGGCTCTGGTCAAAAGACCATACTTTTGTGATCCATGAATTATAATACCATTTAAAAAAGTTTTTCTATTGTTCTGATTGAGCGGCTTTCAATCTAATACTTAGGACAGAAATTACCAATACCAGTTAACATATTCGATTTTAGAATATGGTAGGGTGGTGGTAATGTGGTAACAAAGGAAAGGGCTATGTGGTGTTCACTAAGGGGTTGTATCAGGAATGAGTTGATCAGAGGACCAAGGTCGACGCACAGGAGTAGCAAACTGAAGTAGCAATGGGCTGGCCATTTGACATATTCTTAAGTGTAGACCACATCTTGTCAAATATAGTGTAGGATGTCCGTGTAAGCCGAGTATAGAACTAAGTGGCTCACAATTGAGGAGGCCTCTGTACAGCAGATGACTGTTATAGGTTGATGATGATACAACTAATACAGATAAAAATTTTCTAGAAACTTAATTCTAATAGTTTGTTTTCACATTCAGTCATGCGTATATTAATTAAAAAAGCCCTTAATAACTTAAGTAGAATTTTTATGGGTGTATGAAAATTTACACCCTATGTTCAATTATGTCTAGTCTCCATGTAAAAACTGGTAAGCCAACGCCAGACTAGTTTTTGTTAGCAATTCTTAAATGCCCTGGAGTACATTACTACATGTATTTAAAGCAACCCTCTCTAATTGAATACAACCAATTCACAAGAACCCATTACCTTTAACATTCTTGAGGCATCAAGGCATCGACTTTAAATAAAAATAAATTCTTAATAGGAACCTTTATTCATTTTATTTGTAATTTTATTCTAATTTAGCATGTGAAACATTTTCGTGATCTAACTTTTCAGTTGAAACTGTTGCTACCGGTGAAGTCCGAGTTTCATTTAAGGTTGCATTTGGCGATGGTCTCACCGGCAATTCTTCTGGCAAAGTAAACATATCAGCAATCCTCTTGAATCTAAACCAAAAAATGCTTTTTAAATGTGTTGTTCCAAGAAAATCTATTGAGACTGAACTGAATACTTAAAGAATATAGTCAGTGTTTGGAATATAATTTGACAAACTTAACTCTATAAATAGTACAAATACAGCCTTTGTAGAAAAAGAAATGAGTTTATTGGTTCCTTTTCAATAAGCTACTGAAAAGGGAGCTGATAACAAGCTGTCATTTTCTTGCTCGTTTTCACTATCCCTAAATATGGATCGAAGGTTATAAAGGTAAGATGTGTTTTTAACACATTGTGACTGAGATACAGATTAAAGTAGTAGTTTAGTTAGATAGAATCGTAATATCGTTATCTCGTATTTTCGATTGATAATCTAGCACCAAAATGGCATTTATTAGAAATGTGGAGTATCACCCCCTTTAAATAACAGGGTGTAATATCATTAGTAGCTCAAATCTTGAAAAGTATTTGAAAGCCTTATTTAGAGTTTTATAGTTTTTTTTATGGTACAGGGAGCAAACAAGCACACTGATCACTTGGTGGGCAGTGACTACCAGTGTCTATGGGATAAAGCTTTTATAAACATTCATATAGACGATAGACAACTATTTTTTATCTGCACTGCATTAAATAATAAACGCGTATTTATGGCACTTAAACCTTGTTTACACTGATTAGTGCAAGTGATACTGAGACACATTCTTATTGTAAGCCACATACACTTAGCACACATGAAATACACTAAGCAACGGTTAGTAATGAGTTCAGAGAATTTTTAAAGCATATAGCAATACTAGAAATGCGTTTATGAAGAGTAATGCAATACTATTCGATTATACACACGTCACTCGCGGCTGGACAGTAGACAGCAGTCAATTTGGTTTTTAAGAAAATGAGGAAAAAAAGATCGAATAAGATATTCCCATTATTTCCTATTTATTATATACCTATCAATATCACTTTAAATATAATAGTAGCCTTACATACGTAGTGTAGGCATGTTTGCATTGAACAAATATGACAGTTACGTATATCATATGACAATTGTCTTGTATGATAAACAAAAGTAAATGGACACAGACTCCATTCCTTAATTGTTCTAGCATAAAGCGTTTCATGAATCATAAGAGATCTGTGATATTATCCTTTACATCCTTAACTTAGACCTTAATCAACAAAGGTTGAAAATAAAAAGAACAGAAACAATTTTTATTATGTATTATTTTCAAATGCAATCTCAACGTTTAATACAAGATATTACAAAATGTATAAAATCCGCACACTAAAATATAATTACTATAGTCACAAACAATCGAGATTTACACACAAGGCTTATTTATATAAGCGACCTTAAATGGTTGTTCTAAGTACATTAGAGAAAAACTATTCATTCTTTATGTGTGTTATGTTTTAATGATAATGTATGTAGCACCGCTGCTATTAAACCTGTCTACTATGTACACACTACTTTATAATAAAGTATATTATGACGTGCGGACAAATTCTCCTAAAGTGATCGCAACAAATATGTGCGTTAGTAGCGATAAATGGGTAATGAATACTCCACATGTTAGTTGTTCGTGAATAACAAACCGTGTGCTTACATAGCCCGTCAGTACCTGCTATAGCGATATAATAAGATTGAAATGATGCGTCGTAGCCTCTATAGTTAAACAATATTATTTAAAGTAAAGCCTACGAACCGAATAAATAAATTTTATTTTTAATATTTCTCTTTATGTTCAAAATGAGTCGCAGCTGTGGTTGTAATGACTACACACGGATATGTACTTTCTCCACCTGCCAGCAATGACATATTTTCAAAATCCTTTTTAGGACACCGAATTATATTAACTTGTGCGCTGATCTAGTACAAGTATTATGAGTAAAAAGAGAGTAACTTTTTTTATATTATTGTGTAAAAAGGACAGATGTAGTGTTACCGTGTCTATCATATCGTCGGCTTTACTTCACTTATTTTCATCGCTGTTGCAGGTGTTTGATGAGATGTAGCATTGAGCAACAAAAACTTATATAAATCTAAAGTTATTCTAAGATAAAAACAGTCTTCAGTGTCTTTTATCATTTAATAAATATTATTATTGCAATAAATCTGCACAGCGCAAAAGTAAAAAATAGATTGAGACACAAACTTAGTTATGTGGCTTGACATATATGTAAATGACACCACAATAATACACTCAAAAATTTATGGCAATAATCTTATACAATTATTAGAATCTATTTGTTATAATTCATTCACCAGTCACATTCAATAATTTCATAGACGTAACGAAACAATAAATAATCTCCTGTCCTAATCATAACTTTAACAAATTCAGTCTCATTTTTAAAAAAAGAAATTCAAATTTTATTCTAACGCATCCTTCCTCAACAACTTTATAATAACAAAAATTAATAGATAATTATGACACAAATTCGTATAAAGTAAATAAATAATAAATAGGAACCGAAATACAAATAAGTTGATTGGTAGAAAATAAATGCAATATTCTAACTAAAGTTTCATTTGTTAATTATTTTGTGAATATTACTATTTTTATTTATTTATCACTTTATGACACTTAATAATACGTGTATGTGATTATGTTTGTAAAACACTAGGCATTTAAATGTAATAATACGTAGTAAATTCTCATTTCATCGAGGAGTACATTAAAATCTCTAAACTGCGTAATTACAAAACATACACTAAGGAAAGAACTGGGTTAAATAGTCTTTTCTCATTGGTCCAATTAGATAATATAAGCCTTGTACCGTCGTTGGTGTACGTTTTGTAAAAAGGCTGTAAACAGCTACATGTTCTTTGCAGTTCAATTAATTTAAATGTAGCGCTAATGTCTCAACAACATATCTTTGTCTAATAGTAAATATATATTGATTATCTTACAACGAGTTTTTTCAAGTAATTGTCTTATTATCCAAAATTATTGGCATCGGCTGCCTTTAAAGTACAAATCATACATTCTCAGTGAACAAAATAATGTTTGTGTGCACAGTTAGAAGTACAGCACTCCCTATATAATATTGGTATGGATATTGTCTAAGATATTTTAACACTAAGTTTATAAAATGTTTCGGAGTATTTACATACTTAACTGTTAACGTATCTCACTATAAGTTGAAATTCCTAAAGGTAGGCAACCCGACAAGAAAGCCGATGCTCATACTCGTAGTGTTATTTTATGCAGGCGAGTTTTAAATGGACTGCGATAGGCTAATGATAACGATGAAACGGCGTGTTCTATTTTTAAAATTATGAGTGCCGATAGTCCGAAGTGCGCTCGAAATTGAAAAAGAAATAATAAAAAAAAAACATAGTTTCAGTCCTCTAGGAAGTAAAAGATAGCATTGGTGCACGTCCGTTTTCTTCGATACCGTACTGTTCAGCAAACTAAGTTACTATCTGTATTGGTTTTGTATTCAATTCTCAAGCAATTTAATTGAAACTCGTCTGCATATAAGTCTTTAAAAGCTGCAAAAAAAACGTGTTATTCCATCGCCGTTCGTACTAGTAAGTTGTATTTGACAGAACTTTACATAGGCCGTTCGTGTATTCAGTTGTTGAGAAAAGAGACGCAGTGAGCGACAGTGTTGACGTTCTCCACCAACCTGTTGTACAATTCCCGGCGGACACTTGCCGTGAACTTGCTGACCAGACACAGGGTTACTGTGCCAGCGAATATGGCATTATATAACAGCACTAGTTTGAAGTTGCCCAGCCACTCTATGCGGCCGAACTCTCCTAGTAAGTCGAAATTTGTTATACCTGGTGGACAAAAGAAATAAGTTCGTTATATGATATTGACGGGCTATTCAACGGAGGGCTTAGTGGGAATTCAGTTCACATGAACTCCATGTAACTGTGACCACGTTCAGCGTTGCGATTGGCCCACACTGAAAAGTTTACCAATCTCAACGCTATTGAGAATGAATTGATGTGAAATAAACTTAGTACGCACTCTGGTGCTCGGTGATTTTCACTGCTGAACACGAGGTCAAAGTTTTACTTGTCAATTGCTGGACATGGGTCTCTCCTAAGAAAGAAGGTTTGGGTCTTTACCACGCTGGCCAGGCGGGTATATAATAGGGTTCGTATCAAGTTTTCCTTATCTTGAAAGTGTTGTTGTCCTGCGCAGTTTGCTCTCTTAATCAGATCTTACGGCACCCACAGGAAGAATAGGCGGGGTGACATTCCGTATTCTTAATCCGTCACAACACGAACAATTTATTGTACGTACTAAACATCTATCAGAACATACTCTTATGCTTATTTGAAGGTCACTTATCTTTCTTTTTTTTCTAAAAACATTTATTGATTTTCTCTACGATGATTTTTAACCGATTGTCGTGAAAAAAGCAAAAAAGCTTAGGAAACTGACCCAGCATCTTGACGAGAAGCGGGTGTGCTGTGGAGTAGGCGAGCAGCAGCGCGCAATGCGCGATGATGCGCGTGAGTGGCGTGCGGCGTGCCCGCGGCAGCACGCGCAGCGCGCTCATTGGCGTGCTCAGGCCCGTCAGAGACGCCGCGTACAGGTACACGATGAGGAACGCTTCCAGTACCGCGCCCGCGCACCCCAGCTTCGACAACGATGCTATGCCCAGGGTGAATTGCTGGAAATTAATACGTGTTGTATGAAATTGAAGAATTATCAAATTTGAGACTACTTCACTAAAACCACGTTGACTATATGCAATAACGCCACAACCAAAGCTGCTAACACTAATTATAACAACAACGCCCTAAACCTTCCATAATTAGAGGCACCTTTGCGACAGTGAGGAGTACTTACCAGCCAGCCGGAGGTTTTGAGACAGTAAGTTTTAAATAGAGCATATAATACTATTACCATCGCTACACCACATGCTACCCGACTCCCCATTATCAGGCCTGGCTAACGTAGCTTGCTTCTATCTACAATTCTTCAAGCTATGTATATAAGTGGAAGCTTACCCGTGTGCTAAGCGGTAAAGCTTTGATTCCAATGAGCAGTTCGAGCGTGTTTTGTAGCACCATGAGCACTGTGATGGTTGTGAGGGCGAGCAACAAAAGCATCGCAAGGGGATATACTACATTTCTTTGTAGAGATGACGTCTTGCGTTGGCTCTCCACTTCCTGCAGATTGAAATAAATAATAATAAATAAAGCATATCAAACAAATTACCTAAACACAAGTTTAAAAAGATATTTTTTTTTATATAAGAGGAAAACAAGCAGATGTAACCTGATGGTAAATAACCACCACCGTCCACGGACACGTGCAACTCAAGAGTCACAAATACATTGCGGACCTTTGATTCGCTCACCTCCTTAGGGGGGAGAGGGATTTAAACTAAGGTAACTAGGCTCACTCAGTAAAAAGCAAAGAAAGAATTGCTCAACACCGTTTCTCTCAGACCATGGTTTGACTTCAGTTCAACTTAGCCCGTATGTATCGAAGTAATTTCATAAAGACATTTTAGAGGAATCCTAAATATGTGTGTGTGTGTATAAAAAAATTAAAATAAATTAAATAAAATTAAAAATTATTTAATGCTTGAATTTACAAGAAAGCTAATTAGCTCTAATTAATTTTTAAAAAATTACATCATTTTAATGACCACCGTTTCGACGTTTGTACTCTTCAAAGCGAGCATTGAAATTTTCAAATACTCGTCGGCAAAGATATCGTGAGATTGCCGACATCTCTTCGCTGATTTTTTCTTTTAGTTGACGTAGTGTATTTGGTTTATTGATGTAGATATGATTCATCAAATAACCTCATAAAGGGAAGTCTGCTGGGGATAGATCTGGACTTCTGTTTGACCATGGAATGTCCCCTCGTCTGGAAATCAGCTTTTCCGGAAACATATCTTTGACCACCGGTAAGGATTCATTGGATGTGTGACAAGTGGCTCCATCTTGTTGAAACCATATGTTACGATTGAAGCCAGCACATTCCAGCAGCATCGATCCCAAGAACTCCCGTAACATATTTGCGCGGGATGTTAGATTCAAACGTTAACAAATTGTTGGCCCACCCTATTGTTTTCAGCAGTCAAGCATAAAAGGAAACAATTAGCTCCTATTTCCAAAATAAAATTAACATAACTGAAAGCTAATCGGAAAGAGGCTTACTACACTAAATAACGACAAATTTCAAGGATACTGTTAGAAACTACACAATATCTACGTAAGCGTTTATAGACACGAAATCGAAATGAATTTCATACCAACAGGTTATATCAAACGCAAGAAATGATTACTTAGCTACTGTATTCTTATCCTATTTTAGTTACTTTCAAAAAGTGATAATAACATTAATAAAATTAGTTATATTAATTATTCCTCCTTAAAATGTTGACAAAATTATAAACTTTGCTGCTAACGGATTTTAGAAATTGCTTAGGCTCTAACGGATTTTAGAAATCGCAATGAAGTAACGCGATTCTGAGGAACTTAAACCAATAAATATACATAAATAAAAGGAAGGGAAAGGGGGCCAAGTATACAAGCAGGTTAAGAAATATTTGAAAATAAATAAGTTTTTAATACAAGGAAGTCAATGAAGTGACATGGATTATTATAAAATAATCAATGTCATCAATCGTCACTTGTCAATGTCACTGCCATTGTCACTAAGGAAAAAATTACTTAAGCGTTGGTGTGATTTTTCTTGGGGTGAGGAAAGTGTTTCATTTGAATGTTTACCTTCCTCATAGCCACGACTCTCTTTAACCGCTGATTAAGCCCAGCTTGCAGAGCACCGTTCCTTAGTCTCAGCAAAGGCGTCTCCTTGCCTTGTAGTATGGACTGATGGCTTTCTTTCGACATGGACACCGCTGCGTCCACTAACGCAGAAATGTCACCGCGATCAGGATACATGGGCTCTGGCGATATGTAGCCCACTCCTGAAACAAAAAAACAATACAATTTCAGTAATATGGTTACTCTAACCTAACCTTGCCGTAAAAATGCAAATTAAAAATGTCAATGTACGAATAGTTGTCCCAGACACATCATGTGAGCAAAAACAAACTCTAGGTATCAACGTTTCATTTTGGATTTAATTCCAAAGTATTTAAATGAATTACGTTAAGTGTATTTTTGAATATGTTTGTTTTTGTAAAGTCGTTGGCATTAAATGCTTCCTAACCCTCAGCGGATTGAATAAAATAGTGGACAAAAGAATATTTGCATGTTTACAGATAAGAAAATTTATTTTTCAGCGGGTCGACAATCTCGAGAAACGCTTCCTACGATAGCTAAGAGTATTGATTTTGGTTTGAAATTACGGATATAGTAAAGTACTAGGTATAGTCTAGTAGAAAATAACTGAGATGAATATAAATCAATTGGAGTTAAAAATTAAAAGTACTTTTGCCTGAGCTGTGACTGCGTGGTCCGACCACTCGTCGGACCACCGAAACCAGTCGGACCAACAGAAAAAAAGTCTGCATCGTCCGAACACTCGGATGTAGTGTTCGGATCACGCGGTCACAGCCTTTCACCACGGGTTTTCGGAAGTCGGAAGTTCGACTTCAAAATATTACTTTTATTAAATAATCCTGTGTGGTGTGGTGGTCCTATAGCATTTTGAACTATATGGTCTTAGAAAGTTACTATCAATATGGCAAATGTACAGATTAGTTTCAAAAACAATATATGAAAACTAGTAGAGCGTTCAAGAGCATGATTGCAACGTTTCGGTTCGACAAACAGAAATAACGAATCATTAACCACGCTATTGACTTATTCGAGCTCTGTTGTTTCTAGGTTACAGGAGAAAATTATGGAAAACTGATACAAAATACATTACTATAGTGGTCAACACTGTAGCTAAGTAAAAGATAGTGAGATGCAAGATTTAAATACTGCATCGACTTTTGTACCTACAAATGCAAAACCGAAAGAATACATTACACTTGCGTTCCAATGATTGTTTTTAAATATGTGTGCATATGGCGAAACCACCAGAATATTAAAGCAAATTTTACAATAGTGTGTATAGAGAAACTGTTCTTATTATTTTTTTGTCTTCGTAGTAACATTATTTATTTTGTCGTTTGGTATTAACACCTTATTTTAAACGTCAACATTTCTAATGTAAATATTTATATTCAACTTTAGGAATTTGCCTACGAGATTTGCTTTTTGTGGAAGGTTAAACACAAAGGAATAATAACGACGCGCCATGGGCGCCTTTTCTACACTCGTGACAGAGTATCTGTCGACTCCCTATGAATTTTTATTAGCCTTATATATCTTGTTAGATAGCTAATAATATAGGTACATGTTTTGAACAGGTCTGCAATTTAGCTGACATATATATTTTTAACTACTTATTTTTTTCTTTTACATATTTATTTCTATTTAGTATTATTAACCGTCGCTTACGGCCCAGCTGGTTTAGGTAACTAGAATTTTTGTGGTGGAAAATATAAATTCATCTATCAACGTTACAAATGCAGAATAAAATAACAACAAATAACAATGAGGATAAATTTTTAAAAACAATTGTTAAAAAAAAAACAAATTTAAAATCAAATTTCTCTAAAATAGTTAAATTTGGGACATGGTGTTTCATAATGAAATCTATTACTATTATTGGTAACTACAACCCCTTAAAATATCTAAGTCGACTTTACTCGTAACCCTTTACTAGCAACTTACTGCTGCACAGATAGGTATTTCGCATTACTAGCCGGACGAAAATGATTATAATGAATGCCAAGAAAAAGGCAAAAATGAATACTTATGAGCAAACATCTAGCTTGTTGATAACCAATAGAACTTTCAAAGTTAATAAACAATAAATGACACTGGGCTGTCACGCCCGCGCCAGAGGGGCAAACGATCAGTCGAAATTGATCGTTATCCCGTGCGCATGTCTCATTTAATGGGTACTTTATATATACCTCAGTGCGATTTTATTGAGAGTAATTTAACCAAAACTGCTATGGATTATCATGATACAATAAGCAATGATACAATGTAGGAATAGTTTTAATTACAGCAATTCACAAATGTTTATTAGATGCATTTATAAGGTTCAAAATTAGGTGAAAAAGTATCTTGATTATTAAGTTTTTTTTTATCTAGAAACCTACCAAAGTGACTATTCTGCCTGATGCAAATGATGAATGGTTTGTTTCTATCTGAACTTTAGATTTCAAAGGAACCATAGTTAGCCTTCCAAGTATAAATGTTTGTTGTAACGCGTAACAAATACTGAAACTTGATCAGTATTTTAAAAAAGGAGTGCTACCTTTTGCTACTTTCGATAAAACTTACGAGTTAGTGTTGGTATAGGCTAAAAACATTAATAGATTTTTTTTAATTAAATTGCAAAATGATCGTTGTTTTTTGTTTAAGGGTCACCAGAATACTTTTATTTTAATTAAATGCAACAAGAAGGGTCACAAACTTTTGATGATAAAGTCGATTATTAGGAAAATGACAGTTTACTGTCCGACAACGTCAATGAAGGCCAATTAAAGGGTTTGCAACATAAAATCTCACAATTTAAGAGTCACATTCATTGTTGAAGACTAAAGTACACTACCTAAATTTATTTCTAGCAAATCTACGTGGCTTCAAGCAACGTTTGAGATACCTATCGTTTCGCTACCACTTACGCTCGTCCCGCTTACTATAAGAAGTCATGAAGTCATTGAGGCGAGCAAAAAAATACAAAAAAAAAACGTTTTTAAAATATTTGCAAGATAGTGACACACTCTCTGTTGTCGCCCTTTCGGCAATTTCTGCTTGTTGAAGCAGACCTTTCATAAAAACAATATAAAATTGTCCAAAACTCTAATAAGAAGTATTTCCCTTGCTAAAAGGCCACCCAACAATGTCTTAGTTTACTGTTGTAGGTTTTTCCAATGCGCTCCTACGCTTACTTGATATAATATCAATGTCGCAATCGATGTTCTTTAGCTTCCTGCATCCTGCACAAAGGACAGCTCGTCTAAACATTTTAGTAAGTTTACTGCACAGAAAACCGTAAAAATAATTTCACCTGCTTAAAAATGTAAAACACTCGTAGATTTTAAGTTTTTATGTGAAAAGTTATTGGTAAAATAAAAATATTTTTGAGTAATATTATGCATTGATATTGTTTTTCACCTACCACCTACAACCGACGCGACATTATAACTATTGCTACAGATTTTTACAAGAATCTATATAGCGCCAAAAAAAGCACAAATAACAACAATCACCAAATCGTCGCACAAACAACACCTCAACAACACATAGATCCAGTAGAGTATATGGAAATTGTAGAGACCTTAAATAAACTGAAACCCGAAAAAAGCCCAGGCTCGGATAATATAACTAATGATGCCTTAAAAACAGCCCGTACCATATTAGCTGCACCAGATTGCATATATTGCTAAACTATTCAATCAGATTATGAAAACTCTGGAAACACCTTCACAATGGTTCGAGTCGAATATTACATTGATTTACAAAAAAGGTGATCCGAAAGATATTACTAACTACAGACCCATAAGCCTACTGCCAACGATGTACAAACTATTCTCGACAATTATAAATCAAAGAATAAGCACATCAATAGAACAAAATCAACAGATTTGAACAAGCTGGATTTGGAAAAGGTTTCTCAACCATCGATCACATACATACCTTGGAGCTAATCTTGGAGAAATTTGTAGAACATCAAAGACCATTGTACATAGCTTTCATCGATTACCAAAAAGCTTTCGACACAGTTTCTCATAAAAGTACATGGCACACTCTCAAAACACAAAATATAGAGTTAGAGTATATAGAAATACTACGAAATCTATATATTAATACGCGATACAAAAACTTTAATGCTCTTTTTACGAAAATTGCGCGGACGCAGGAGCATAAAATTTGGCACACTTATAGTTTATGCGTTGGAGAAGTGCAGAACGCTAATATTTTTCAATAATAATGCTTATAAAGTACATTAAATCAATAAATAAAACATTACACACACTACCATACGTTTCACACACACATACATACACAAGTATTTGTACACGCTTATTTTCATTTTGTCCATAGACATAGAGTACTGACATAGACATATCAAAAAGAAAAGTTTTATTTGCCTCATTTAATATAAAAAAAGATTTAATAATAATGCATAATAAGTACAATAAATCAATAAATAAAACTTTACACACAAACCAGAATACATTTGACACACGCATACACAAGTATTTGTACACGTATACATACTCTGTGGTCAAATTGTTTCTTTTGTTTATTATAGACATAGTTGAATGTCAAACAGTGTTCGGAACCGTACGATAATTATCGTACATTTACGATAATTTTGTGCCTGCGTCCGATGTACGATAGCATATTACTATCGTACACAGATTGTACGATAATTTCTATCATGATGCAAAATTTAAGAATTTATATTATTTCACTCATGCGCTGATAGTCTAAATTTCGCATTAGCATGATTTTATTTTGTCCAATAAAATCTTGGGAAAATACCAGGAAATACAAGTTCTCTATTCCTATTGATTCTTACGATCCGCTCTGCTAAGTTTCACCATTGCCGATACGGTAACTTTATCCAGTACCTGCTGTACACGCTTTCTTATTGGTTAGTATAGCATCTACCAATGCGAACAAGGGAATATTAGTTCGATATTTCGATTATGGCCGTGGTCCGAATCACGCTCATAGCGTACCAACGTGCGGTCCAATTCGTGCTTTTCACGCTCACCGTTAGCGATTTCTAAGTGATAACACAAATAATTAATCTTTATGAATACATTTCTTCTTTATATATACAAAATTTTGGCATGCTTCATACCCAACTTGCATGGGAACAGTGAAATTTTGTCTGAGTGAATTTTAAACTTGGCGCATTTATTGAACTTCCCTTGAAGTGGAAAGGAAATCAGTTCAGGTCTGTACTACGTGTAAAACATTTGGGTTTCAGTGTTCTGTTGATTTGACAGCAGTGGTTTAAAAAAGATTAACTATACAGTACTTGCATGCATATCAATATTACAATTTATATGATTTATTTATCTATAATAGACATTATCTTAAAAAATACGATAATTTCGATCCATGTACGATAATTTTACGCCCCTGGGTACGATAATCAGTCCACTTCAGGTTGCTAACACTGATGTCAAACAGAAAAGTTTTATTTGACGAATACTACGTGAAATACTGAGCGCTTATACAAATTTATGTAATATATATAAGTTGTGTAGCAGCAACATACATTTAAATGTACACGGACTATCATTATATGCATAAAGAAAGTTCTGTAGTAGCAATCTGCAATAACAACATTCAGGTACAAAAAAAATATAATTTGCTATTGCTGGTTCTTACTGAAAGAACTTTAATTATGCCTCGACATAGAACATTAACGGCTCGGAGTGAGAGACAAAGAAGGAATATTTCTTTAAGAGGAAGGAATAATTCCCCATCTGTAGTATTCGATAGTAATATGATTTTGAGAGATACATTTAAATGTGCTCTAAATGTCATTTAATCGATTTAGAGTGCAGGTTTTGCAATGTGAAACATTTTGAATCTGAAGTGACTTTAGGCGACCGAACTGCATTCACTTCATGTTGTCACAAAGGTAAAGCATTATTACCACCCTTAAGTCAAAATGAATATTTTAAATCATTGTATAATGGACTTACTTCAAATGAACCTTCAATAAAAAGTAAATCAAAAAATTATTTTGAAAATATTAGGAAATATAATTTATGTTTAGCTATGGTTAGCTCAGAAGCCAAAGTTGCTGAGACAAGGGGAGTGTATCATTTCAAAATACATGATGTTTTTATAACAGATCAGGCCCAATGACTGCCGCTTATAATCGCTCACCATGTTATGCACAATTATATTTTTAAGATGTTGACAGTTTTGTAGCAGCAATCTGCAATAACAACATTCAGGTACAAAAAAAATATAATTTTCTATTGCTGGTTCTTAATGAAAGAACTTTAATTATGCCTCGACATAGAACATTAACGGCTCGGAGTGAGAGACAAAGAAGGAATATTTCTCTAAGAGGAAGGAATAATTCCCCATCTGTAGTATTCGATAGTAATATGATTTTGAGAGATACATTTAAATGTGCTCTAAATGTCATTTAATCGATTTAGAGTGCAGGTTTTGCAATGTGAAACATTTTGAACCTGAAGTGACTTTAGGCGATCGAACTGCATTCACTTCAGGTTGTCACAAAGGTAAAGCATTATTACCACCTTTAAGTCAAAATGAATATTTTAAATCATTGTATAATGGACTTACTTCAAATGAACCTTCAATAAAAAGTAAATCAAAAAATTATTTGAAAATATTAGGAAATATAATTCATGTTTAGCTATGGTTAGCTCTGAAGCCAAAGTTGCTGAGACAAGGGGAGTGTATCATTTCAAAATACATGATGTTTTTTATCACAGATCAGGCCCAATGACTGCCGCTTATAATCGCTCACCATGTTATACACAATTATATTTTTATGATGTTGACACTGCTATTAATTATAGGTTACAAGAATATATTAATCAAACATGTAACAACAACATAATGCGTAAAATTTCACTGCAATTGGACAAAACATTCCAAATAATTGGAGTTTTATTAAATTGGCCAGTTTTTACACATGGGCAATTGTATGTCGCAGTATGTAGAGTTTGTTCATTCGATGGTTTAAGGTTTTATATATCCAAATATAACGGCCCAAGACATTTAGCAAACGATGAAAGAGTTTTTACAAAAAACATTGTTTTCAGAGAAGTTTTAAATCATTAATTAAATTATTGCAATATGCAATAAAAAATGCTCTAAATGGATAGTATTTTTAATGCATGATTTTTTTGTTTTGCATCTTCTTATAGCATGTTTTGTTTTAATAAACATTTTTTTAAATAGGTATTCTTTATTTTACTTCTTTTTAATTTCATATAATTTGTTCAAGAAAGAGATTGGCAAATAACAGTCTTGGTCAAATCTGTGGTTATAATAGTTTAGTTTTCGACAGTAGAACCTTAATAATATTTGAATATTATATTTTAATAATGTATATTAAGTCACTTACAATTTAAATTTATTATGGTCGAATTTCGACCACTGGGCGACCACTAGTTTATATAAAAATGCACGACCAGAGTAAACTATTGGTCCAAGCTCTCCAGTAGGAAGGGGCGTGAGGCAGTGAGACCCGCTATCACCCAAAATTTTTATTGCAATACTTGAATCTGTAATAAATAAATTAGAATGGCAGAACCGAGGCTTAAATATCAAAGGCATATATTTAAGTCACCTCAAATTCGCAGACGATTTGGTACTATTATCCGAAACAAGTTCACAACTGTAATTTATGATGAAAACTCTTCATGAAGTCAGCAGATAGGTGGGCCTCGAAATGAATATTTCCAAAACTAAAGTTATTACCAATCACATAACAACACACATCAAAATAGACAGCGAAATAATAGAATATGTAGAACAGTATATATATTTAGGTAAACAAATTGGATTCAATAGAAATAATAACGAGCTAGAAGTCGAGAGAAGACTAAAAACCACATGGAACAAATACTGGAGCATCAAAGAAGTATTCAAAAGCGACATACCGGTCAAGTTAAAAAAGAAAGTTATGGACTCGTGTCTCATTCCGTGTTTGTCATATGCGTGCCAAACTTGGAAGTTATCGATAAGTTACTAACAAGATCAAAAATAAAATAGTCACAAAACAGAGAGGTATGGAGCGCAGCATGTTAAATCTAAAAAGGTTACAGAAAATAAGACATGTTGACATTAGGGCAAAAACAAAACCATCGATGCTCTTAAATACGCATAGAAGTTAAAATGGCAGTGGGCCGGCCACATACCGCACCTCAAAGACCAACATAGTCACAACATGGAAAGGACCAACTGACAAAAGAAATAAAGGTAGACCTTACGCACGATGGGATGATGACATCAAGAAAATAGCTGGACCACAATGGACACAAATAGCTCGAGACCGTGAACAGTGGCAATCTTTGGAAGAGGCCTTTACCTGAGAGAAACCTGAGAGGTTCCTAATTTCTAATCTCTAATCCATTTATAATCTATTTTTTTTTAAGAATATTAGGTATAATTTTTCACATCTATTAAAAACAAAAAAATTCTATAAAATTAATAAAATATTTTTTAGTAATATTATACTAGACATTTATTTTTTTATTTTATTTTATTGTTTTTCAATATTTGACCGAATACCGAATAGTTGCCGTCTATTCGTGTCATCTGTACTATATAGATAGAGAGAATAATGCTTAGTTTTTATGATTTAAAAACTCTATCTACATCATGACTTTAGCACAAAAACTATGTGTTTGACAAGAATTTCGGTATTTAAATACAAAATTGTCTAATTTATATACATATAAAATATTTTAAATGTTTTATATTTCGTACATCTGACACACAACGCCATCTACTACGCTTCAACGGCTAGATTGACTGATAGATTACTTATATATAAAACAATCAAACTCCGAAACAAATATTTGCAAATCATACAAACATTCGCTACCGCACAGCAGTCGCTGTTACTACCGCTGCGCCACAGAGGCACTCAATAAAAGTATCTATATTATTATGTATGAACAATATATCACAAACATGAAACCAGTCATGTTATTCTTATATGTTTGTATTCAGTCAGGAAATATACATCTTCTAATTTATACATACGTTACTAGATTATATTGTTACCAATTTACAATTATGCAAAATAAATTACCTTTTTTATGTATGACCAGTTTTTCTATAAATATAGAAAATAAAATCAAACGAGTATTTGAACAGAAATATAGACTATAAAAAAGAGTAGATGTAGGTACTCAAATTAAATAATACTTTATTTTAAGTTTGAGAGAACAGACCGAGTAATACAGTTAAAACGTCAGAAGAAATACGTCAAGAAATACTTTTGGAGAGAGCCCAGAGGGCAGTGCTGAAAGTCATGGCTCACAAACCTATACGTTTTCTAACAAGTGACTTATATTCCACATGCAAGATACCTACAGTGAGACACTTCTTTCTGTTGCACACTATTCTGTGTGAACATGCAGAATTACCTTTTGACCAATTAGTGATTTGTATGAGTTTAAACATCGGTTTGACTGGGTATGCCCCACTCAAACTACTAAACTGGGGGGTTGTACGTCCCCAATACACACACTTAGCTCCATTCTTATACAACTGAATCAATAGAGTACTCGATATTTATTCTATTTTTTCCCGTAAATGTTAAAAACTAACAATGAGCGCACGCAAGCACGTACGCACACACGCGTGCACGCACGCAGAATTATTATTCTTATTGTTTCTTTTTATTCTTATTGTTTCTTTTATCCTGTATTTATTTTTGGCTTTTGTATTTATTTTTGGCTATATTTACTGGAGGTGGACGCTAATAGTCACAACACATTTTAGAACTAATGTGGTTATTATCGGACACAAGTGGATTTGTTTCAAAGAGAGATGTTGATAGATATTGTTATTATTAATTACTACAAATTAAATCAGAAATTAACAAACAAGTATTGAGTCCGAATTGCAAGCTATTAATTAATCCTAAATAATGTTATAAATGCGAATGTGAGTTGCTTTGCTACCTTAAATCATTAAACGAACTTTAAAAATTCTTTCACTAATGATAAAGTACATTATCAGCAAGTAAAATTGGCTATTTTTATCGCGATACCCAAACCAAACTGTGAGTAAAAGTTAGTATTTTTATAAGAGGATATTGTAAATTACTCTGCGGAAACAGTAATTGCTTCCAAGATTTACTGCTATGTAAAACTGTTACAACAGAGACGACAGGTTCCATCATCGCTTTCATCTAAAACCGAATTGCATTATCGGCAATATAACGGACTTTCTATTGCAGATACTTTACGTTTTGACATGGTTTGTTCTACAAGTGCAAAATAAATTGCATTTGATTGTCATTCGTCACTTTAAATATATCAAAAGTATATTAGAATTGTTGCTGTGACAAATCCTACGCTGTATCCATAATCAAAGAAGGAAAACAATATAATTCTTCTTTCATTGCACTAATCGAAATATAAAAATGTCTTGTAACCAAAAAATTATGACGGACATTTCTCAACAGGATAAATATTTCCTCTTACCAATCAAATAACATCATCATCGAAAATGAAAATTGTAAGTACAGCGAGAGTATAATGAATGAGCTCTACCGGAGTGATAACACGATCTCACAGAAAACTAGTGTTAGCAATGTTTCGTTTCTTATCATTAGATGACGAGGCTACTTGAGCCCTAAACCTTTGTCTATGACTATGGAGGGAGGGGGCATTCAAAAGTTGGCAACAAAATAGTGACTCTCGAGTTACATGTGTTCATAGATAGAGGTCGTTGTTTCTCCGTCCTCCATAAGCGCTAGCCTGAAGGTGACATTTGAGGCCATCTGTCACCCTAGCAGAAGAAGGTTAGGGTGGCGGTGCGAGTACTACCGAACGCCCGCGGCAAAAAATTTAATATCGGGTTCCCACACAGGAGAGGGCCATCTACAAGCCGTTCGTGGCCCGAAGTACGTCGAAGTTCTAGAGATTTTCTTTCTAGGGTGCACCTGGTTTCACGGCTACTAGTACCCGAGACAACATACTGTGCACAGACAAAATAAAGGTGATGGAAGTTACTTACCATCAGGTAAAAGGTCGACTCTTTTGCTTATTACACCATAAAAAAGTAAAGACGAATGTAAGAAATTTAGTAGTAAAGATATTTATATCACATTATAATAGAGATGCCGAAATGTTACTGACATTACATTAATAAAATATGTATGTATTTTGACAGAATATACGACCAAAATCCTAAGCTAACTTTAGAAGAAGTTAATAACGTAAGAATTAATTATCACCCACAATTATAATAACAGGTATTTGGCATTGATATGAAATAATTATAAACACAGCAAGTGAATATTTATAAATATGGTATTGTTTGCAGGTTAGGTATTGCACCGATGATAACATCGAGAAATTTTCTTATTTTGCTGTTTCACGAAACGTCTAGAAACATATATATGTATCTATAGTCGTATTCAGTGATTTAGGAAGGGAGTCGACTGGTTCTGCAAAAGTATCGTAAAGATATAACATGCTAGGAACTAATTGACTAGGTTGTATTCTCGATTTTCTGATTGCAGATTTGTCTCAGCGTTTCACTTTAAGATATTTTATTCATATTACGAGTATGTATTTATTTTAAATATAGGTAGATTTTTATAGCTAGTTGGATGTAAAAATGCTTGTAGGAGTCGATGTAACTAATGTTATAAATGTGTATTTGAATTAGTTTTAAACTAATTACTAAACCGAGTTTTAAAATGGAAAACTATAATACATTATTAGCGAGTATCATAGGCTACCGTAATAATAGATAAACGCGGTGGAGCCGCAAGCAAAAGCTAGTCTACATTTAAATAAATCTTATGTTTTTTTACTCCCAAAACATAAAACAGAAAATTCTTGTGATTCCTGTCAAGATAATATAGGATTCTATCTTAAGGGTCTTCTTATATAAACTTTCTGAAGTTAGTTTGTATTTATCTGCGTATCACATATTTTATTTAAGTGTTGAGTCAAATAGTACACTGCGACGCAGAGAAATGATTAACTGTAATAACCTTGCCGTAATTAATGGAACACCATTATTGACCCAATGTTCTTTAACTATTTTTAATTGTGGAGTTGAGACAAAAATGTTTAGCTCCACAAAGCAATAACTGTTATAGATTATAAATATCTATTATAAATATTGACTTACGGAGATAAGACAATATTATTTCAATTTATTTTATTTGCAAATTACTATTATTTCAAAACTAGAAACTAGGATTAATGGTGGCACATGTTGGTATCTAAACCATTAAAGGCATCTGAAATTTACCTAGATAAAACCAGTTTGTGTACAAATTCATGTATTTCGTAATTGTTTAGGCATGTCTAAGTAGTCTAATTACCATTGAACAGCTTAACAGTTTCAGCATCAGATAACACAAACATATCATTGTTCGTAGCAATAGATCCAACATGTTGATAATTGGAAGGACTTGTGTGCTCATAGCGTGAGTATTCTAATCATGCGCATAGTGGAATGAAAACAAAGCCATCTATAACATAATTCAAGTATATTTTTATTTATCGACCACTTCTCTGTTTATTAATACTCATATCATAAACACAAGAAACTTCTCTTTTTCGAAGTCAGCTAAAAATTAATGTCTGTGTGATACTTTCACTCTTAAAACTCTTTACCAATCGTCATGAAATTTTGCAACGTGAAGGTATGTTGACAAGAGTAAAGAAGCACATGCAATGAAAACTTAACACCTGTTGTTTGTAAAGACGTAGTATCACTCTGCTAAAACTAGTCACTATGCGCCGAAGCATGACTCTGCCACGTTTAGAGGCATTTACGAGAGCGAACTCTGGTCTTTGAATTTGAAACCTATTTCAATCGTTACCAAAAGTAAATTGCACATTTATGAAATCTTTGCTTTCTTTTTTTTTTATAAAAGACAACGCCCGCACTAGGAATAAATCCTGTGTCGCGGGGACTTTACAAAAGAAACGGACACAAAGAACACCCAGACTCAGAACAACTCGTGAGGTTTGAACTCATCACACTCAGAGCAGTAGAGATCGGCGTGGCGAACGCTTACAACAACTAGGTCAACCGTATAGTCAAATAAAATAGGGCATTAGACAGAAGCTCTGCACAAATGGTGTTAGACTTTACAATAGCAAAATCTCTGTGTTCTAAATGCAAAAGTTATGTCTTAAGTAGATATTTGTTATTCAATTATGCCGTAATGACTAAAATTCATTATAACGCTGACATCACAGTAATATTACTTTATTAGATAGAATATTAACTTTAATTAATGTGCATTTAACTGTTGTATGTATATTATTGTTACATTACATAATATTATTTAGTACATGGGTCTTATACGCTAGCTGTTCGCGACTAAGTGGTTCATATGGCATAATTTTGTTTACATTTATTTCAATTTACACTTTTTTTTTAATTGTGTGGGGCAAATGAGCCAATAGTGTAGTTGATGCTTAGTGACTACCGCAGCCACAAGACCTTTATATCAAAAGTCACAAGTGCGTCACCGTCTTTTGTGTATTAAAAATAGTGATAATTAATATTGTTTTACTTAACTAGATTTTACTAAACCGTTCTAGTCACATCTATATAACAGTTCACTGTTGGACATTGGCCTCTCCTTTGAAAGGAGGTTTTTGCTTACTAAACCACAATGACCAGACGGGTCGGTATAGGGTTCGTTTCAAGTTTTCCTTCACTTCGCAGTGATATGGACTTGCGTAGTTTACTCCCTTCTAAAATTATAAGTATTTGATATAAATTTAGTTAAATTGTAAGTTTCTGTACCAGTATCATTCTTATTACATTCATACAATGCTATTACTAAACCGCTAATAATTAAAATCGCTTGTTCATAGCTATAGATCATCACCGTACATAAACATGCGTACGCGCACGTTTTAAATGGCAGAGGTCACCACCGATTTGTAAGGTTAACCTAAGAACGTCATAGTACAGGAAGCACACAGCTTCATTAAACACAAAGTAGTGTTTGTCTAGTGCATTGTTTAAATAAAAATAATTGTTAGTAGAAAAATGGTAATTTCGATATTGTTTTAAAATACTTCAGAATAAAAGAATAGTACAAAAGTTTTAAATCTTACAGAATACAACTGGCAAAATAGCATGAAGTTTGTCTCATAAAGAACTTTAAGGACCTAATGTACGAGTATTACAGTAACAATATATCTATTCGAGTATAATTCTTGGTTTCATTCCTACATTCAGAAGCGAAGTGTATATATACTACTAAGAAACGTTTATAACCATCCATTGCATAAGGAAATCGTCTTCTTAGCTATTATCATCCCAAGATTATTTAAGAGTGGCTACTAGTTCAACCGGTTTTACCTGAATATCAGTTTTTCCACGGAGCGACTGGTATCGGACTTCTGCAACCCTGAGGGCGCACTGAATTCGAAGTTTGAACTAGTTGTCAGTTTATTTGAGGGAACTAACTACCCAATAACTATTGCCATAGATATAAAGTAGGTCGCTATACTGCGTTGTTGGCATTCGCAATAAGTATGGTGACCACCACTCTTGGATTCTATTCATGTTTTCTATTAGGCAGAGTAGAATCACTTTGGTACGCTTCCATAATAAAATAAAAAAATAAATAAACAGTTTCATGAGAACCGACGACTTAACGTGCTCTGCAACAACACGGGCCCAACCCGGTAATCGAACCTTTTGATCAGTAGACATATACGCCAACAGCTAGACCGCCGAGGCAATGGTAACTATATATTGCATTAAGAAATAATATACAATTTGGTGAAACGTGACCGAGATGTATTTATCCGATAATTCCAAAAGCCATTTAACAAAATTAATATATTTAATCTATCTATAGATATATAATCTACACACTGGCCCATGTCTCTTTCGCTATCACTAAAAATTTCCTTTAACAGATTTTTACTTTTCTAAACGTTGACAAGTACATTGTAACATCATTAGTACCTACCTCGTAAAATATGCTCTAGGTTACCTCATTATTATTATTAACCCTATATCTGTATTACTATTAGCTAAATATATTCGTAACGTGTGGCCATTGGAACAAAACCTAAGCAAGGAAATATTTCCTGGAAAACATGAATAGAATCCAAAAGTGGTGGTCACCATACTTATTGTGAATGCCAACAACGCAGTATAGCGACCTACTTTGTATCTATGGCAATCGTTATTGGGTAGTCAGTTCCCTGAAATAAACTGACAACTAGTTCAAACTTCGAATTCAGTGCGCCCTCAGGGTTGCAGAAGTCCGATACCAGTCGCTCCGTGGAAAAACTGATATTCAGGTAAAACCGGTTGAACTAGTAGCCACTCCTAAATAATCTTGGGATGATAATAGCTAAGAAGACGATTTCCTTATCCAATAGACGGTCATATAACGGTACTTAGTAGCATATATACAGATACGCTTCTGACTCTAAGAAGGAAACCAAGAATTATACTCGAATAGATATATTGTTACTGTAAGCAAGGAAATATTTCCTTAAGCGAGAACTTGGCTATTAGTCTAACTAATAGTCGATACTAAGTTAGAGATCGGTCGAGGTGCCGATTGTCCCTCAGGACTAATATTTATACCATGATCATTTGTTCTATCTGTGTATAATTTATCTATAACATATGTAAATATTTATAAATATATAAGTATCTTTATCAGCAGTCTGGTTATCATAGTAAATCTGATTCTGCCTAATTTAGAATTTGACGGCCGTGTGTGAGAGGTGTAAAGATATTGTAGTTACAACAAAATTTACAATGTGTGGAATAATATTTACTGACCATATCAAATAAAAGAACCTTATCATTAAAAAGACAAGTGAATTAGTTATTAATACTTAATTAAATTTATTCAAATGTAAGCAGAAAAATGGAGATACAATATTCATAACGATAACATAAAAAGTTTGGGTATACCTAACGATGACGCAACTGCTTCAGTCAAATTATTGTTGGGATGCGTGTTCTCAATATATTTGTGTAATTCTCAGATAATTTTTATATATTCACGTGGACATGTACGACTTCTATGACTCTTTAAATTTACATATGTTGTACAGAAGATACAGTAGTATGGAGCAGAACTGTACCTGTCTTCTATTTTTTGAGAAAATCTTTCTGTGTCAAGAAATTTTGAAATATATTTTGGTATCTGGTGCAAAATTACGTATTTCGATTTATGATAAAATCGTTTTCTGCTGTGAATGTACAGATATAACATGTATATATGTTATCTTATGAACAGACATTCTAATGTAAAAAAATATATTTTCTAAAAAATTATAACTGTCTCGTTGGCACAGAGGTAGTGAATGCGAGATCTCATGTTCGATTGCCGGATCGGACTAAATGCTTGTATGATTTGCAAATTTGCAAATATTTGTTTCGAAGTGTGGGTGTTTCTATGTATAATATGTGTGTATTTACAAAAAAAAAAGTATATAAGTATTCTATCAGTCATGATAACTAGTATCATACCACAAACTCTGCTTAGTTTGAAACTAGATGACGTTGTGTGTCAAATGTCCGAAATATTTATTTATTATTTATTTATTTCAAAAATAAAGAGCTCATTCCAATATTTACATCATCATCATCATCTCAGCCGAAAGATTTCCACAGCTGGACATCAGCCTCCCCAAAGCTCTCCATAACAACTGGCTCTGTGCGGCCCGCATCCAACGGCTTCCCGCGACCTTTATCGAATCGTCGGACCTACTTGTGGTCGTCACTCCTTAACTAATTGATACCTAACAATATTGATAATAATAGACATAATAACAATTTATTTTTGTAATAATAATAGACATTTTAATACTTTATACTGATCTGATTCAGTACTACTCAGTACTGATTGCAATTTTTTTTAAGTTATAAGGGGCAAATGAAGAGTCCACCGCAGAGTTCAAAATTACATGAAATTTACCTGTAGACACAGCATTGTGCATTCGTCTCCTGATAGTGTCTTCTTCAAAGGAGTATACGTAGTACTCCTCGTTGAGATCTCTCAGGAACTGCGGCTTCACTAGGACGCCGCCCACCACGCCGAAGAGTCGGATAAAACCGAGCGGCGTGAACACTGAACGAACAAAAAAATACAGTTCATTTTATTGTTGTCTAAAAACATAGTGAAAAATACAATAATACTAAGATTTCCAAAAGACTGTATGCAACAAAATTTGATCAGAATCCAATTTACAAAGCAAACGTGTACTTGGCTATCAGCCAGTGGAATACAGATAATTTATAACAATATATTAAAAATAAAAGGTAAGACTACATTGAAAACAAGCGGATGACAGAAAACTCACTGACTTTTGAAGCACCTACATAAACTCTTTGCATATAATTAGAGTAGGTATTGATTTACGTATTATCTGACAGAATTTTTTTGTTAAATTTCTTTGCAGTATCTATACTGCAAAGAAATTTAACCAAAGGTTATATTCTTGTGGCAACTATTTTAATCTGTAATATTAGAATAATTCGATAGGAAACTACAAAATAACCAAATATTTACAAATTTAAATAAACGTAAGAACGTTCGTCTAAACCAAAATAATTTTATCATTCTGTATGTAACGCCGAATGTTAGCATGACAACACTTTATTAGACGCTGGTCCCACATTACTAGTACATTTAGAAATTATAATATCAAATACGTATATAATTATCTGTTACAATGTTTAACCATAAACATGCAACAACTGTAGTAAAAACCAATCAAATAACATGTTCAAGATTCGTGACGAATAGCATACCATCTAAGAAATCAGCATTGGTAGATATATCTTATAATAAATTTCAAACCTTTTTGCTTTCGCTTTAAATTATATTTCTCTCTATCATTTAGTATACTCGTATGGATTATCAAAACCTGTTATATCTTCTGCCGGCAATAATTAAGGCCCACTCGTGCAATGGCCCAGTAGAATATGCAAGGACATTGTTTCATCTTTTTTACTAGCTGCGATGGCTAGAGATACCGGTACACTTACTAAAGGTCGTTAACGTCAGTCAGGCAAACTCTTAAGTCAAGGAATAAAGATGCATAATGTCTATATAGTGAGTCCAAGAAAGAATTATCATCGTGATTTTTAAACTATTTCAACCACACATAATATTCAAAATTACATAATAAATATATATTATTAAATCTGTTAATTATCTAAACAATAGTTACAACAATATCTTAAATATTTCCCATACAGCATCATAAGATTTGTATGTTTGCTTTTCTGGCGCTCTTTGAAACTGTCACCTAGAGTGACTGCCTTTCCCATACTACCATAGAGCCCGCGCTCCGATAAAATGTTTGTACAATCTTTAATTTATGCAGAATATTTAAAAAATGAAAATATACTTCCACGTGTTAGAACGCAGCACGGAAGCATTTCTCTTTCACCTTGAATTATATATAGAGCGAACATCAATATAAAAAAGTCTAGAGCGTTACAGAATGTAGCTGTGTTTTTCAGTTACATTGGCATATTTTAATAGCATAATAAACACTGGCCATTTCGAAAATATCAAAAAGTTTATTGTGTACTGTCATCATCCCACGCGTCCTAACATTTGTTTTTTCGTTGACTTGACAACGGTCGCTATGTTTGTGGTTACGTCAATACGCAGGCACTATTATTTTCTCTTCCAAACACGACTGTAATCTTTTAATAACACACTGGAATAAGACTAAAAAAATGAGTTTCAATGAATCACTTAAAAATGTTTTAATGAAAGATCCAAAAGCAATTGAGATCAATGAAGAATTTAACAACTTCATGAAGAAAGTAGGTGAAGTTTCAAAGCTGGTGAAAGACCTATCTAGCGGAGACAAATCGAGGGCTGATTGCGCACAAGCTATAGCCGACGAATATCTATCGGGCAAAATAATATTGGATGACGACGTGCCTTTGAAAGTGAAAAGCAATCGTACAGTGATTAATCAGAAGGCTTTCAAGACCCTTGAAAACAAAGATGTGGTAGGTATAATATTATTATGACACTATACGCTTGTAAATTATTATTATTTTTAGGTTTTAAAAACGCACTCAATATAAGAGTTATATCCCACATTCCGTTTACATCCCACTTGTTTATATCGGTTCTATTTTAGTAGACACTATTTATGCCAGATACTGATGTGTAGAACAATGATATCATTACGTACATCTATTGATTTTATTTAAAACCAATATCTAACATTTAGAGTACTAGTCCATTAAAACAAAAAAACACAAATTTAATTAAAAATCTAATCTAATTACAAAGAAATGAAACTTATCAACCGGTAACAACCGACATTACTTAATGAACGATGGTAATGTACGTAAATACCATATTATTTAATGTAGGCACATATGCCAAAATTAATTTGGACACAAATTTAATCTAATCAGAATAATGAATTATTACTAGAATTATAAGAATATAAATTTTATTCTACATCAATATAGTTTATAAACTTATACTTAGATTAAATTTTAAATATGTTGAAGGCTAAAAATAGCTGTTTTAATATTCATCTAACTTTACCATTGCACTAATCCTATCTAGTTGGGATATCAGACAGCCCGCATTTTACGTAGAAGTGTCACGTATAGATCAGAAAAGTCACTTAATTTATATAATTTATTTCAATTTCATATTGCATACTTTAAAAATCACTGCAAATATCCATTTATCGACGTAGAAAAGAAAAAAACTGTTAAACAAAAAGCGTGAAATAAGTATTTTAGAAGCTGTGAATACGTTAACATAGTGAAAAAAATGAACGTTGATGAGTGCACATACGACTAGTGTTCGTGTATTTAGTATATAATATAATTACTCAATATCTTATGAAACTAGGTTATCAGTCAAAGCTACAGTGTTCATAAAACAAACGAGTTTACCGTGTCCATTGTTCTATAACATTCTATACTCGACATGCACTTAGGACTACAGTACACAAAATAAAAGACATCACGTAGGTGGTATATATAAATATTTAAATATAATTCTATGTACGATAATAGCATAATAATGTGCCAAAGCATTTTAAACTGCGTGGTACAAATTAACGAGTTGTCTTTATAGGTCATGCTTCTGATATATTTAGTATAAAACTAATGTATTCTTACATGTATTTTTCAAGTATTACAGGTGGGGAAAGTTAGCACAGTTTTCATATAAATACAGAATTGCATTTGTTAAATATTATTTCCTAAGTAAACCAATTACCACCTACAGAATCAGTGACTTTAGTTTTAATGACCTTACTCACCCATCACGAAATCAACGCTACAATAAGGCAAGCTAGCTAAAATACATCACGACTTTAGCTTTGATTTTCGATATGGTATGGGAACTTCCTAGTTAATGAGAAATAATATTCGATATAACCGCTATATACACATTGCTATATAGTGTAACACAAAATAACAAAACGTTAGTGATTGCCGTCAACTTTTCGAATTTATCAAAATTTAATCAATAAAACTTGTTACTTTATTTACCATTCATTTGTGATGACAACGCCTGTCCTACTTAGCGACCATATTACTAATTTCGTTAAACGACAGCAGTGGCCTTTAATAAATTATTTGTCGATGTTTCTCGAGACATGAAATTTTGAAAACACGTACTTGGTACATGCCCACTTTGTGCGCCCTTTTTCGTAAAAAACCTCTCTGACTTAGGCATGTTTAGTTACAGAATGTTATATTATGGTGGTTATTCTCTACTCAGTTCTAAAACATTAAATGTTAGTATATTATTTAAAAATTTTGGCATTTTCATAGTAGATTTCCCGAGATAGTAGGTACACATATCGTATCGGTGAAAGTAATTTGGCTCGCGTTTCTCTATAAATAAACATTTACCTCGTGTTACTAGATAGTACTGTTCTCTCTACTTATGTATGAGAATTATTCGTTGAACACGAATACGACAGTTGAAACATTATTTTTGATGTCACGTAACTGAGTATTATTTTAACCAAAATCGATTATTTAATCATATTTAAGTGGTACGGCAATAATCTAGCACCCGCACGTATTATTGTTGAGTTAAGAGGGACTTTACAAACAGGTATAGAGTACACCTTTTTTTTCTGAGCGGAAATCCCCACAGATACCACCGGTAAGTGGTTCTGTCGGACTCGAACCGACCAAACACCGCACGCCGTCTCGGGTACCAGTAGCCGCGGCACCAGGTGTACCCTAGTCAGGAAATCCCTGGAACCCCGATCTACCTCGGGCCACCTACGGCTGTAGATGGGCCCCTCCCGTGTGGGAACTTCGTGGCTCCTTTATTGCTCCCAAAAGCGCACGCACAGTCCGAAAGTCATAATTTGCCTTAAGCACGTTTTATACTATCGGCTTGGATACAATAGGTTAAGTATCTTATTGAACTAATTCTGTAAGATATAAGTGCGGTTAGGAAATTATGTCTTCTATTCACGCACGTTATTGACTATGCGGTTAATGCCCAAGCTAACGCTTTACAAGTAGGATTGAATCATGTAAATGGACATTAGTCAACCTTAAGTCCTACGTCGATTTTCTTTATTCAACATTTGCCTATAATACTGATAGGTTTGCAGAACGGAACGTTTTGTTTTAGTTTACAAGACAGATGGGATCATCAGAGTAGGTGGGAGGGGAAAAAGTACTGAGAAAATCGGGTTAATCGAAAACACAATTTGACCACAGATTGCTTGATTCCTAAATAATCCTACTGCGAAAGGTTAGGTATCAAAACAATGAATTGTTCGATAAGGTTTGGCCATCATGTTCAATTTCTTAATAGTAAAAAAATATTTAATAATGAACAAAACTAACGTGTAAAAAGGATTCAAACAAACAACAATTAAGCTCAATCGATATAAAAATTTTGCATTTTTAAAGCGTACACAAATCGACCTAACATTTTAAAATATACACAAGCTTTGCTCGCGGCTCCTTCTCTACGTCGGTTATCTCGGTGAAGAGCAGTCTATGTCCTTCCTCAAGAAGTATCTCCATGTTAGATTTCATTGCAATCGGTTCAACGGTTTAGCTGGGCAAGCGTAACAGACAGAAAAACAAAGAGACAAAGTTACTTTCGAATTTATAATATTAGTACGGTTAGCATCTCGACTATTGATCGTAAATAATTGTTACGTTTCAAACTGATAAGAATGCACTCAATAAGGTTAATAACTATCTATTACTCATGTGTGCGATAGGCGCGATTATATTTTTAGCTCAAGTTCAGCATGTGATGTGGGATATTTCGAACTAAAACTACTATTAACATCGTTAATGTTGTATACATTATTTATGAACTAAAATGAATGAAATTCTACTGAAAATTTTCATTACTGTTTACAGAACGTGGCGAATCAATAAAACACACGTGTAGATATGATTATGAAATTTATTTTTGGGAGAGTATTTATATTTTGTAGAAATGTTTACTTAGAAAACATTTAAATAACACAAAAATATTAATAATTCATATTACAGTACCTAGTTTTGTTGTGAAGTAATATACAAGTACAGTTGCTTAGAGCGGTCTCTGTATAATACTGAATATCATGGCGAAATATTCGGCACTACATTTCAAGAACGGACACACTGCATCACTAAGAAATGTTCCTTCAATAACCTAATTTCAACACGCAATACTTTATAGTTGGGGTGGGGTTTTGATATTTAGAACTTGACGGATAAAGAGTTACGAGTATATATTCGTGATATTTGTATATATGACCTCTCTTGGTAATTTGACATGACTACTAAAAAAAGTATTTTCTGAATACTAGTAGTTGTGTTGATAGGAATTTGGAACAATATTTGATTTCTAAAATGTGTGCTTACACATTTTAACCAATCAACGCTCAATTAAAAGGTATGACACTTTTTAATATTTTCATTTAAATTTTTCAGGCTGAAATGGACAAAGACGTTTGGATGGCAGAAATGAGCAGGGATGCCGACAGACGTGCAGAAGACCGCAAGATACGTCGCGAGAGAGCCGACACTTTGAAGACTCGCGCAGTAAAGGCGTTCCGCCGCGAAGAGTACGATAAAGCGTTGTCTTGCTACAACAAGGCTATAGAACAGGTTAAAGACGATCCCATGTTATACTGCGACCGCGCCTTGACTAACATCAAATTACGGAAATTTGAACAGGTATATTACTTGCTGTAATAATCTTAATGCGGTGAATTTGCTCTGATTAGGTTAGGTCTATCTGTTACTATTCTGGTTCGTTTGTAATAAAATTTAAAAAGATAGAACCGGACATCTCAAGAGTGGTCCTTCTTATCATTTCCAGAATGCTGCTATTAAGGAAAATCGTGTAATGCACAAGTTAATTTTGATAATTTCATAATATCTAATGATACATTTACAATTATCGATAAGTCAAACTTTCTAGTCTAATCTTTATTGTTATCAAATATCCTGTAATTAACAGATAATACATATATTATCGCTATTTCATAATGTTATTACAGCAATCATTATCAATTTAATTTTAAAAAGAATTCATTTATAAAGTTATGTTCAGTAAAAAATTAATACTTTATGAATTGATTGTTTTCAACTGCACGTTCAAATTCGTAGATAGCATTTATTTTTATCGGATTCAAGTTAATTTGACTTACCATAGTTTTAATATATTTATGCAACGCTACTTCACTTTTCAAGATGCGTGAACGTAATTACTATCTACTTTTATACTCATTAATTATCGTAACAAAATGCTACTTGTTTTGCTACTTTATAATTCTTAAAGGTTTTCCGAGACTGTGATTGGGCCCTTCGTCTCAATGAGAACAGTTTTAAAGCTCGAATTTACCAAGCAAGAGCATACAAGGAACTTGAGGAACTAGAAAAATTAGAAGAATGCAAAAAAGAACTGAATGAAAAATTTCCACAGCACCAGAAACTTGTCAAATACTTCCTTGAAAAGAAGGATGGTGATTTTGAAGAAGAGCAAGAGGAAGATGATGACTGAATGATGAGCAGACGTGTGAAAAAAAAAACTGTCGCGAATTTATTTTATTTAAATTTAATTTATTTTGTTTAATATGTACACCGAAAGGTTTGTTATAATTTTGTTTCAAGTTTAATTTATGTTCGTATGTATGTCATTGGTAAATAAAACTTTATCCGAGTGATTTCGATCCTTTTAATGAGTTAAGGTCGCGTGTAGAGGTAGTCAATTAAAATATGACACTAAGCTTTAAAATATTGTATAACTTCGTAACATTTCGACGATTGCATTAATAACATACACATCAGTATTAGTTTGAAGTTGCACAAATTACTAGCATTGCCGGCACTCCTCGCATGTAAAAACCCCTTGACACTCTTCACAAAGTGTTTGTACAGTATGCCTGTACAACAAAGGTGGCGGATGACTTCGAGTCCGCAGGAGAAATCTTAAAGTGTGTGTCATTTTTTCATATAAGGGATATCATGTGGATATCCGTTAACTACGGATGACCTCATTGGAGGAACGAATGACCGCAGAATCCTGTGCTCATGTTTTTCAAGTCATATTTAGTCTACTCTAAGGATAGTCACCTTCCAATACAATCGACTCGACCAAAAATACACAGTGTCATATTATATTTAAAAAAAAAACATCGTTTACTATATACGTTATGTGCCATCTCCTAAGTAAAAGAAAAAACAATTGTCTATTTTAAAAAGCGCTTTTTTCATAATTAATCCTTTCATTATAAGCATTGCAAATATCTATCAAAAAAACTACGAAATTAAAACGTGTTGTTTGATGTTTTTTAGTATTATTCTATAACCGAGCCTTGATAGGTGCGCAAATTTTAAAGTTAATTGAACTTGAACAGTTACAGGTCGCGACCGCTTTGTATTTATAAAACTAACTTATTCCTCTGCCTCGTGCTATTTTTTAAATTCTTGATATACAAAATAAAATAAATAATGAGCAATACAGTTCCTATGAGAAGAAATGTTCTGATAGAAAACTTGTACAAAACTAGTTTATTCTTATTTACTTTTTATGAGAAAGAAAGTGAAGTTAACGACCGATCTATTGATAATATGAAACTGACGGGAATAAGTAAACAAGTTGTTATAAATATACATTGTAACTATTTCTGTGCGACGAATGTAATACCTAAGATAACTTTTTTTTAATCATAGTAAATAATCAGGTACATACATACATGTTGCCTAATATTAATCAGCCACTGTAGTGTAGTAGCACTTACTGCGCTCTTAATAACTGTAGCCTTTACAGAAAACACTTAATATATACGTTATCTAAAACAATTACATATTACTACTCTCAGTCAATTAACATTATAGGAAGTTGACTCACCAAGTAACATTAGGACGCCGACGAACGACACACAAGAATAGAGGAATGGAAGGTATGTCCATAGACCTGCAGACAAACAATGACAAATTTAAATAATGAATAATACAATACAATTTGATACGCATCAGAGGTTTGATAGTCGAGGCTTGGGTCCATTCGTCTGTTACGTTTTTTTTTATTATAACAGCTAAACTATTTTTTGACAACTGACTGATTTTACCTATATTTTTGTAATCTGTTTAGACGTTAACAGTCCAGACAGAGACTATATACCTGGCTTATACGACAAATAGTTGATGATTAGTCACAACCATGATATACCTAGTCATTTGCTAGTTCCTAACCTTTTGTCAATAGGGAATATGCGTGTATTTTTTTTTTTTTTTAAAAGGTTTGCACTAGATATTACAATATCAAAAACAAATATAAACATCCAAAATATAAACCAACAAGCTAAAAAGAAAATTAAAATCACTAATTTTCGGACGATTTAAACGCGGCCATTTTGGCGCGCTTATACTGTGATGACAGACTACACTCATGTCAACAATGAAGTACCTACTCGTACCCGAGTACCTACTCGTATTTGGTTCACAAACACAGAGTTATTTTTTCTAATCAAGTTATTATCATGGTAAAGTAAAGAAATATAATGAAAAGTAAATAATATAATAATTGTGAAAATCATTTTAACATCAGTCAGGATATTAAAAAGTGATGAAATACATATAACAATATTTTTTACTTTATTAACTGAACATACTGTTTTGTTTACCATACTGTTTTGTTTTGTTTGAAAATATAAGCTGCTTCACGAAAAAATTCGAGAGTAAATTGACGTCAAATTTTGTTCCAGCAAGCGTTGCATATTAGAAATTTACGAGGGAATTTTAAGAAGTCACTATTTGATTATTAAATTTTACTAATAAATTGTAGTATATTTCAAAAATAATTACATGATGTTTTTCTAGTAGAAAGTTTACAAATAAAAATATTTTGTCCATTTTGGAGTCTCGTGCATATACAATACACTATTCTCTTTTTTAGTTTCATATCGTGGACAATTTTACATACTATATTTTGCCTCTAAATAGGCTTTTCTATATGCACACTTGGAAAAATCTGCAATCCTTTGAGTTAAAAATTTATTCTTATTGTTTTGCTAGACAAGCATATTAGGAATGCTGATAGTTGACCTATTTTGATCACATCTTATTTTGACAAACAGACTAAAACATGTTGTTCAAGAACAGCTAGAAGGAAAATGAGATATAGATAAAAAGAGATGTTTCCATCTTTAGAGCGATTGTCTATAAGGGCAGCATTGACATTATACAGTCCAACCTTCGATAAGAGCATAACAAAAAGAAGACTAAATCCTCTTGTATAAACGCATCACTTCATTCGAGTGTTCTATTTTAAATGTTATTTTATAGTTTTTTTATCTACTTGATAAGCTGTTTATATTACTAATTAATGATTACCTATTGGCCTTAGGCTACTTTCGTAGTTTACATTTATGAATCATTCACATTAAATGAATAAATGATCATTTTTTATTTGATAACTTTTACGTATTGTGATAACCTTAAAACGTTACATGGGCTCGAGCGAATATTCTGCTGAGAGAGGAGTAAAGAATTTGCTGTAGCCATTGTTTTTTTTTTCAGAAAGAAAAAGTGGGCAAGTACGAGTCGGACTCGACCGTGAAGGGTTCCGTAGCAGCGATTTATGACGTATTAAAAAAAACTACTTCGGTAGAAGTTTACATTGTAATATACATCATTTATTTTTTTAGTTTTATCATTCTCTTATTATTATTTTATTCACATTTTACCACTTTGAAAGTGTTTCTCGCTCAAACTATTCAGTTTAGAAAAAAATTATATTAGACACCCCCATATCATTTTTAAAACTTATCTATAGATAACGTTAGATTTGATAAAAAAAAATCAGTTTCAGCTCGTAATTATGGGAGTCCCATAATTTTTTTTTCTAGATATAGAATACTCGTACATCTACTTACCAAGTTTCAACAGTATAGTTCTTATAGTTTCGCAAGAAAGTGGCCGTGACATACAGACGTACAGACAGGCAGACAGATATGACGAATTTATAAGGGTTCCGTTTTTTTGTCTTTTGGCTACGGAACCTTAAAAACATACATTAGCCGTCAGATCGATAAACACATCATTTACATTTTCCATACTGTTATGATATTCAATTATGTATTATATTTCATTAACTCGAATATACTTAACTTGTCTCTCTTTATTAAAAGTGATATCATATATACCTACATACGCGTCTAGATTGAAACATTAAAAAGGTTAACAAAAGACGTATAATTAATTAATTCACAAATTATATAATTATAATACCGCATTATCGAAATTTTTGGCTAACACTAAAGACATTTAATCAAAGGAAATGAACTTTATTCTTTAATTTATATTTTATATGTAGTTTCAGTGCACGTCCACTAGCACTGTCCGTAGTACACAATTACGTGTACTGTATGCGCACATAGGCAAGAATATTATACTTATTTGTATTTTAAAATAAAATTTTATATTATACATGGCGAAATAGGTTCATATTTTCCACGGGTTTCTAAGCAGCTATCCAATATTCTCTATATTTTTAAGGAAGTAGAGCCACGCTGAATTCAGCACGAACGGGCCGGCTCGACCGGGGCAGTACTACCCTCCCACAGAAGACCAACCTAAAGCGCCAGCATCCGTCCTGTCGTGTTTCGTTGGTGAGTGTGAGATCGGAGGCCCATTGATACAGGGGTGACAGTTATCGTGATAACTATGTGAGGCTTACACTCCCACGATGACTGTCATGCCTTTTACGTCCCCAAGCGTGGCGTGGAAAAGCATCTCACTAGGCCGCCATAGTGTGGCTCACCACACTGCATTGTCTGCATTTGCAATAAGTATGGTGACCACAACTCTTTGGATTCGATTCATGCTTTCCATCAGGCAGAGTAGAGTCACTTTGGCAGGCTATTCATAAAAAAAAAGAAAATATCAATAAAGCATCCTTGTGCTCTAATGGATTTTGATAATGAGTTTTTATCGATTCGTTTAATTCCTTCAATTACTGTAAATTAATTTATACATAAAAATATGGAATGACACATCCAATGTCCTATAAAATGAAGAAACTGTTATAGGGTTGTGAGGGTGTCAAATCTTTAGGAGTTTTAGTTTGGTGCCAAGTCAATGTGACATCGGTTTTGAAACTTCACCTCCGTGCGCTCTGAACGAGGTCGCTTCAACGACGCGATGGGAAACAGTAGTGGAATTCTACACAAACTTTAAAAACTTTTTCGACATACTAAGCTACATGCTTGTGTCAAATTCCAGTCGAAGGATCCTAGAACCAAATTTTGTTATAGAGAACTCCTAGTATCTAACGTGAGTTGCACCGTTAGTTAAATGGAGGACAATGTCATTAGGTTACTATGTTAGGTTTTACGTCTGAACTGCAAGTGTCACGTATTTTGTTCTCATAAATCAAGTTCCGACACACACGCATATTACATTTACATATAAGCACTCGAAACAAATTCTTTGATACGTCTATAGTTTACGATATTTGAATTTTACGTGTGTATAAAGGTATTAATTATCGTAGTTATAGAACCAGACAAAAACTCCAATTTAATAAATTACCGACTAAAAACTTTATGACGCACATTGTTTCGATATTGAATTAATGAAGCTTAGCAGCCTTAGTTTTTTTTTAATTGCCATAGTAACTAAGTCTATTTTAGGCACGTTACAGTACATCAAAGTATCAAAGTCTAATTTTAATTACGACAACACACTTTTAATATTATTTACAAAGAGAGGATCTATCATCATCATCATCATCATTATGATGATATATAATAGGGTCATTCTAGAAATAAAGTTATATGAACATAAAAATTATATTATACTTACTAAGTAATGCATCGATACTGGATCGATCGCCTTCCAGCCAAGCAGAGATTACGTAAGCAAGGCCCAGCATGGCAACACCTAGTAAGGCGAGAACTATGAACGTTTCGTACACTCTGCCTCGAAGCCCTCTACATCCAGGGAACCCAGATGACTCCGAAAAAAGATAGGCAAATGGTAAGAACACAAACATTGAGAGGTTGGAAAACAGGAACACATGACTCCATAGTCCTGAAACAAAATGATAAACATGAAATTATCGTATACCAAGTACATTTAAATATGAAAAATAGCACAGAAATAGCTGTCCTACTTGAGTTTTGGAGAATTGTTCTGAAACTTAGTGAGTGATACCGCCGAAGTTTTGGACCTACGTGTGATAAATGACATTGTCAGATTGTAAACAAGGTCTTAAACACAGCTTTCTGTAGGTAGAAAGCAATTAATCAACTACACTTTAAAATATTCTCTATAAATTATAAGCAGTCAGGTAATGTTTTACCGACTGCTATTATATCGATTTATCGTTCTCTTCTTCAAACGATTTGTTTGTGTACTATACAACTACCTATTACGAGTTTGTGTTCTGTTTCTTAATGTTAAATAAATTTAGAACTTCTTACAGTATAGGGTTTTATCTATAATCGTTTTGTAATGAAAAAAATGATTAGCTTACTCGTTACTCATGAGTTTGAATCTATCATAAACCATAACTTTTTAAATAATAGACATTTATGCATTTACCTACTCTAAAAGGTGAATACTGACATATCACAGCCGTTGAAGTAACTACGCAATAGTTAAGTATTTTGCATCAGATTGTAGTAATTCTATTTTTTAATTCAACTGTATTTGAATACAGCTAAAACAAGTCAAATATTTATTTTGTTTGGTACAATAAGCAATACTAAGGACAATATCTACTGTCTTTTCTTTTGCTATTATTCCACATCCATAAGATGTTACATCATCTTCTTTTTTTTAATCATCGACAGAAGCCAGATAACTTATTATAATTTTACAGGCAAATACTGATTATTTTTAATTGTCTACGGCACAATAGCGACAACATAATAAAAATCGTTGTACAGGTTGTAAACGGGAGTAGGTCCTTTGGTCATAAATATTATATTATATTTAGCGTACAACGAATTTCATTTTATTAATTCATTTATCCTTAGGACAGTCACCTTGAGATACCCTTATTTGGCGACGTAATGAAATCTATGTCATTATCCTAAAACTATGAGCAGTAAGCGACCAAGTACCGTAACATTTCTTACAGCGAGAAAAGGTGTCGAATTTGAAAGTATTGCCGTCTATGACAAGGTACTAAATTAAAATATCTAATTTTGCACAAGAAGCAGTGCAATGATTTAACTTATAAATCGCAGAAGAGAAAACGATTAGGATAATCACATGAACAGCCTTTAACAGTCCACTGCTGGACATAGACCTCTCCTTAATAAGAAAGTTTTGGCCTACAATACTACGCTGGCCAGGCGGAATGGTATACAATTTGTTTCAAGCTTTCCTTCTCTTTTCAATGCTGTCGTCCTTCATAGTTTGCTTCTTTAGTCGGATCTTACGACTTGTACGGGATGAATAGGATTGGTGACACTCCTTGTTCTTAATCCATTACCACACGAAGAACGATAACGTTGTTGATATAAAAATATGTTTTGAAGTATAAACCTCATAAACAAACATCGTTACGTGTGAACGACCTACATCAGACACATATTATTGTAGCACTGAAGAGATACGTGCTTTGTGCCACACTACATTTTTTCGTCTAGACTTGGTTGCTGAACTAGAATGCACTTTTTAAATTTCGAATTTTAGTTCATACAAGTCGCCTCTCAATTAAAATCTTAGTGAATTCTTGTCTTTTTCATATGTTCAATGTCAATATTTTTAGTGTCACATACGCCTTTCTATCCTGCACCTTACGCACTTTCAATAAGACAACACGACAGTTTAGTTAAATGACATTAAATTCTAAAGGCAAAAGTAATTTTATTATTCCAAAGCCTGCAGAATTAAAAGAGAACTAGACACATTAACATATTTGCAGATGAGACAGTGTGTAATGACAACTTAAACAGTCACTTACCCTGTATTAGAGAGCTATTTAACCACTTCACATAGTAACTGTTAGGATACAGTATGAGCACTTCATTGCTGACTATGGATACAGGCAATAGGAGTGCAGAGCCCAATGATACTGCTAGTGCAAATGTGCATAACCAGAGACTTATCCTGTATACTTTTACTTCATCTTCATCACCCGTAAAATAGTCTTCGCTATCCCGACGACGGAATTTTTCAATTAACATGAAGGATACGAGGTACAATATTATAAATAATAATAGAAAAATCTGAAACAAGGAGAAATTATTATTACACATTTGCTTTTAACGTTGTATATTATAAATTTTATAGCAGAATAAAGAAATTTATATATACGGATAAAAGTACATCAAATATAGAAATTATAAAACATTCAAAATAAAAATTTTCGAAATTATACTCGTAAGCGCTTTAAAAAATTAAATTTATTTAAATAACACTTAAAAAGGAGTAGTTACAATTATCACTTAGAAACAAAGGTACATTTAAAGATTAAGGAACTCGAATTTTTCATGAATATAGACATGCCTGCAGCAGCAAGTCCTTTCTGCGGTGCCCACCTCAGATAAATATTTGTAGGATAAACTAAATCATTTGTTTTCAGTGTAATTTAACACGAAACACACCTAATGTGTGTCTACGAGTATATTAGGTATGTTTATCAACAGTCGGGTTACCGTAGCAGATCCTGCCTAATTTATTATGAATCAGATTTTTCAAATTACTATTGTATTTTTTTGGTTTAAAAAATGATTGCATATTAATATCACCAGGTTCTAAGTGAATAGTATTCAATACTTTAAAAAATCTGGTGTGGTTTAAGATAAAGTTAAGAATCGTAAATAATCAGAGTAGAGTATTCAAGTTATTTTATTCGTAAGAACAATGTGTTTTCTTATCTGAATAAAGCACGCTGACTTACTGACATGCCAGTTCAAAGACCTTGGCCTGTATAAATACTTGTAGACCTTTCTCGAGGATTCTTTAATTTAAACGGACTTTGACTTATTTTTACATAACACAATTAAAGTAGGTAGAAATATATTTATTTACACTGCGACTCATTGAAACGCTAAAAGTGCTATTAAATTTATATCAGGTAAGTATTAGAATTTTGTTATTACCTATATTATTACAAAATACTAATTAGTGTATACATATTATATAGATATTTAAATTTAAAAATTAAATTTAGTAATATATATAAATGTTAAATTAGTAGTAACTTTAGAAAATAAAATAACATAAACTGATAAAATATAATATTAATAAAATAAACTGAGTTTCAAAAGAGTTTTACTTTTAACGAATAATTAACTTCTAAAATTTAAAAAAAAAATTGCTGAAGTTGTGTTATGTTAGGCCCTAAACATGCACTGATTCTGAGGATATTTTTTTTGAAATAATAACCTTTATAGATTATCATCTAATTAAATATAGCAATAACCTTCACAATTATTTATACCTGTATAGTATATATCTTATACCTATACCTGTGTGTAGTCGTAACCGTAACTATCACACACTACAGGATAACTAATATACAGATCTGAAATTTAGGTACTAAATTTTTATATTCGTAATCTATGAGACGTTAAATAGGTCTTTAAGGATTCCCAAGATATGTGAATTATCTGCATTCAATTGTGTTTATTTACGGAACCATCAATGCACAATTTATTAGTCTAAAGTCTAGATCTTCACATTCGTTATCAATTAAATGATGAAGTTAACTCAGCTGTTTTACTAAAAAAAATATTTTACGCTAGCTGACCCCAGGGATGGATCTATCTATGGGCTTTAAGGGGCTGCAGCTCTGGGCCCCGTGGAAATAAGGGCCCCAGTGTCTATTAAACACAATGGACGGTTATGTAAAGAAATAAAAATATTAAGACTTGATCGTAATGCATATGCGTATTTTTCCCGTTACATCATTACTAAATATTAGCACAACACTTAAATGTATACATAATGTGGTATGTTTATAATTTGACAACCAACCGAAACGTCGCACGTCGAACTGTAAGTAGTTTAAACATACTACATTATGTATGACGCTTTTAAATCCCGTTATTCTAATACTTTCTAAGGTTTGTAAGTTTATGTCCTATCGACGTCCGTCACGCGTCTGTAAATCTGTACAAGGAAATCGTTTATTTTCAAGAATTTTTCAATTGAATCAAGCCAGTTTATTCAAAAATCCGGAAGGGCTTCAGATTCTCTCTCAGTATTCGAAACCGACATGTCTGTTAGACAAAACGGTGAAACTCTTTGAAAGAGTTATTGCCGCCCGTATTAATAAATAGGGTGAGCCATGACTTATTAGTCAACAAGTTCAGCTTCTGACAGAAATGCTCGACCCTAGATGTAATTGAACGCATCTGTTCCCCGTCGAAACCGAATGAAATTGTCTGGACATAAACGAAGTCTTTAACTGCACACTCCTTAAACACACGTGATGAGCGGCAATTAGGGAGGAACTTGTATATTACCAGTTACCCCCTACCTTCCGGAACATCATCGGGGTTTATCTCCGCAATAAGTTTAAATCGTAAATGGATGGAGATGACGAAGAATGTAAAAGAGAATTCCCATATAGGGCGTCGTCGTGTGTTCCTAGGTGTCGATTTTAAGATTCCTTCCGTGGAACCTCACATATGATGCAACCATACAGGCTAGTCTGCGCCCAGAAGTAAATGTCTGCTACGTGGACGCCTCTTTAGTGCTGACTTGGAAGCATGGCCTTGAGGAGGTCCACTTTGAAGTGTGAGAGAGCCATTCTTCAGCGCAGATAGGCGGACTCGATTGGAGTGATGCCAACGCCTCACAGAAAGCCGCTGTTAAGGAATTCTTACCTTGCTTTTCTTTGAGTGAGGTTATCGCAGAGGGGAGTATACCCCAAGTTTGTAGGCTAATCCAAGGCATCCGCAGGAGGTAAATAACCATTGTTACTGTGTGGTTGTACTGTCCATGGCTGGAGTGTCCCTACAAATGCCCATACACTAGCAACTACCGAGTTAAGCTCAATCAAGCGCAGCGTGTAATGGCAATTCAGCTCATTGGAAGTTAATTAGTTAACAAGTTAAAAAAAGATAGTTTATTGGATGCGAGAGAACGAACGGATTCCTGTTTTTGTCGTTGAATTAAAATGATAAATAATAGAGATAAGAGTGCCGCGAATCAGATTTTTTTTATGATCTTTTTTAGAAATATTAATAGTTTTTGATTTATTAGCGAAAAATTAAATGCCATTATTTGTATCCTAATTTTTCAATTATTCTGAATCGAATAAACTATCGTTCATATTTTTATGAATTTTATCAAAAATTTACACATTTTTGAACTTGTTGGCTAGTCTAAGAAACCGAACGATTTCGAAAAGATAGTGACAATCGTGACACGTTTCTTATCTTTTAATATTCTAGCGATATAAGAGAAGAGACTTTCAGAACGGGCTTAAATTGTAGTGGAACGCTCACTGATAGACCTTACGCGGCTGGGCTAGCTATAAAATGTGTGCCAACGAAGTCTCTTCGAGTTTTTTTCTAAAAGCAATCGTATCAAAGTACGATCGAGCCCCAACTCATAGTGACACACTAAGTAGAATATGTGAGATCAATAGTCGTGGTTTTTAGTGGAAATATTGCAAATACATATTTCTAGATCCTGCGTCTCCAAGGCACTGCAAATTCAAAGAATCTTACTACCATTGAAGAGCCATGCTTTTGCTTGAATGGGCAAACTCGACCGAAGTGATACCATGACTTTAACTGGTATTAAGCTTCTCTGCGTCTCAATGAATGAATAAGGTTACTGAAACCTAAGTCTCCTCCTATTACCTCTAGGGGGAGGGACTCAAAGGACGGCAAAGTACTTGTGTCTCTTGTCTTACAGATGTCCTTGGACAGCGGTAGTTACTTAAGGGGGTATTCTAGTCTAGAGGCCCGAATTTCGAGCATTTTTTGACGGTGAATAAAATAAAAGCTATTGATATTTTTACTATTCATTTTTTTATCATTTATTTATTTATATATTAAGAGCACACAAAATGAATTTAAAAACAAAAAAATAAATTTTCATGGAATTATGCGTCCTTGAAGTGGAAGGGGAAAACAAAAGGCAGTATCCTCGTCGTCACGATTTCTACCCTTGTGGTCATCCGAAAAAAAAAAAAAAATTCTTAATTAATATGAATGTCATTATCGTATGACGCAGAAAACAAGGGAAAAAAATTTTTTCATAAAATGGCGCCTTCTCAAAAATTGAGGTCGATTTTTCCCTAATTTTTAAGCTTCCTCGAATTGTTTACACATATTAAAAAATTGAAATTTCCAGTTTTTCGTGCTTCATGCGATAGAGATATATGTAATGAATATTCATGATAAATTTCAAGCAAATCGGTTCATTAGAACTTGAGATATCGTGCCGACCGTATCGAAAGAAGTAGTTTCGAGAAAAACACGTTTAAAGTTTTACGTTAAAGTTTCTGGCAACGTAACTGATAGAATAGTACATATAACTTACGTTCTGTTAATCTGCTATCCCAGCTCCATACATTGGACCTTCCTCTACTTCATATTGACTGTTTTCAAAAAAATCGATTTTTCAAATTTCTACACTAGAATACCCCCTTAACACTAGGTGGCTTACCTACTCGTTTGCACCCTTACACTCATAAAAACCGTCAATAAAAGAAAGATCCCTAGTGAAATAGCCTAACAAACTAAACTAAACTAATCTAATATAATAGTAAAATTAGCCCAGCGACCCACAAATTCACGACCCGTGCAATCTCGTCCGCAGTCCGCAACTACCTGCAGCGTGATGTTATACAGTGCGAACATGTTTACCATAAAAAAGGTTATAATGGGCCAACCTTTAGAAATAAACATTGCTGTTGTGGATTTTTCTTTTGAACTTTTAAATGGAAACAATTTCTTCATAAATTATTTTTGTGAAACTATAAACCGTTTTTGCAGCACATGTCATGAAAGATCTTAAAAGGAATAATTTGCCACCATTTATGTAACATTTTTCATTGATTGATTGATTAACTTGATTTTGGTCATAGCGTGATGATAACTCTGGAAAAATTTTGCAAATTGGATCCATAGTTCCTGAGCTTAGTGCGTTCATACTAACTCTTCAGCTTTATGAAATTAGTATAAATTTACATTTTTATGATTATGATGTAAGTGATTAAATTAAATTTTAATAATATGTATTCTTCATTCTGTGGTTTTCTAACTCATAGGTTGATTATTTAACAATTAAGTAAATGGAACTAATGCTGAGTAAAAATAATACAACAAAGAAGTTATCTTACTGATCAGGTAGCAGAGGGGGCTGATTTCACCTTGCATGGGGCTGTACTACCCTCACAGAAGACCAACCTAAAGTGACAGCTTTCGTGCTGTCGTATTTCGTTGGTCAGTGCGAGACCGGAGGCCTATTGATGCAAGGGTAATAGTTATCTTGATAAGTGTGCTGGAATGTTACGCCTTTTACATCCCCAAGCTAGGCTAAGCCTCAGGATAAGAGAAATCATAAGTCTCATATGCTACTGAGACTGCAGTTGCTTGAAGAGCCATGATCACATCACATTACATTTATGTTATTATACATTATACATTACACATATGCAGATCACTGCAAACCAAGTCAGTCTGGCCAAAAAGAGCTCTAAAATTAATGAGTGAAGGTTAAAAATACAAATGCTTTTATGAATTTTTATTTATATAGTCACACAATTCATGAAAAATGCTTAACAGCACAATGTATGACTGTATGATTTTGTATTATGTTGCCCAAAATCAACTTGTATTTTTACTCAGCAAACAGTCAGGATGTTTTCTTTTATTTATTACAGTATTTCAAATAGTATATCAGCTGTTGAAAATATTTTTTGATCATTCATATAATAGATAATAAGGAATAACAGACATTAAACATTTTAATTGTTTAAGGGCAATATAAGTAAGTGTAAAAATAACAAAATTAAAGTATCCCAGCCCTCAGATATGTGTTGTAGTCCTAGCTACTTTTGATCATGGCAGCAAGTCTCAATTGATGACAACAGATTGATCAGCCAAATAGGCAGTACACATTTTAGTATATAAGTGTGCACTCTCTATTCCCTCACAATCATAAACCAATGCAATGGTTATATTACATGACCAGGGACAGAGTAGGCGCAGAGCCGACAGCATTTACAACTTCTTTGAAGCATGGTTGTTAGGACCCCAACTACGAAAGTCTGGGCATCTAAAGCAGTCATATGATCAGAAAAACTCGATGACAGTCTTTGACCGAACCCATTACTTCTTGATCAGTAGTTGCTTAGGCTAGTCGCTACATCAATGAGGCTATTATTCAAATTGGAAATTGGTCACGTTTTTATTTTTATTATATGTATAGAATATAATAATTTGCAAAATAATTGATTTCATTTATAATTAATGCATACAGGTAAGACCAGCTCTCAGTAAAGTAAGGTTTGAATAAGATTTGCCTCTAACAAACAAAATAACCTGAAAAAAATAGATACTGCTAAACATTATAATTGTACATTGTTTATTGTCTCTAAATATATATAGTTATTACTTTTAATATTTTTTTTTGGGCGAAAAATACAGAATGGTCAACAATAAAAACAAAGTGACAAAGAATTAGTCTTTGTTTAATAACTCACAATTTGCTCCCTAACGTTGTTGTGGAATATCTGTTCACGGAGGTCTGCCTCTTCATCTTCCATGGCCCCGTTGCTACGTTCCTTATCTTTTAACAAATAATGTTGTTTCTTTGCTTAGTTTCTGTTTGAAAGAACACTTCATTTTTACGTGTCATTACATGTTCCTAAACTGTATACAACACCTCACTTTTCACTCCAAATAAACACAATATTTTGGGCTCACTTCACAACAATAACATTTAAAATTCAAATTATTTAATTCAAAAAGGAGTACGCAACACAATGATATTGAGAATGTAAATTACAAAAACACGACCAATTTCCAGTGAATGAATGAATTAAAAGAAGTGAGTGACATGAACTAATCAACAGATAGAAAGACTACAGATATTCTACGTCCTAGAATATATTACCTATAGAGGAATCCATAACCATGATCGATAAACAATGCCCTAAAATTTTGCATTGTAATTGTATTTCATTTGTTATAAAACTGCCACATAAACAATAAGAATGTCGGTGATACAAAGAAAATCGCTTGTTATTAAACGCAAGTTCGACGGTTTCGTAGCCATGAGTCAGAGAGATCAAGTTATATTTTAAGGACTAATTAAGTTACTAATGCAGTTCATAAATACCTGCAGGTCAATAGCTATAGATATCTTTTACAAAATTACAAAGTAACAAAGGAATTGCTTAACACAGATTACCTGTAAATCAGGTCTGCATGGTATCACTTCAGTTGATGTGGAAAATATCTGCTCAAGCATGGGTCTCCCATGGTAATTTTACATTCAATTTTCTATTGTTAATAACAATATCCTATTGTTTTATATCCTATTATTTGCATAAAAGAAACCTACAATACACACAAGAATACTACAAATTATGAGACACTAAACTCCTAGGTAAATTTATACAATAAACTGATTAGTATTTTTAGTACCTAAATCAAATTTCCCATTAATTTTAGAAACCACTTGACTTTAAGCATATTCGACTGCATCCACAGGTGTTTCATTTAGGTTGTGTGAAGTTGACATTTGAAATGAATCAGCTGATTACACGTCAAAAGTTGTAAGTAAACAGAATTGTTCGCGGTGAAGGAGCAAGTTGTAACATGAACGATAAATAATTGTGCAATGAAATAATAAATTTTAATTTAGGCAAGAAACATGTTAATAAAATGATTTAATATGAATATCTTAGATTGTGAGTAAAATGTTTTTAATTATTATATGATTTTCACTAACTTTTGATTGGTAATACTTTATGCATTGTTTTTTAGATAGTAGTCGCGGGAATCCCGAATTTTCAGTGAGATTAGTAGTTTGTGATCACTATTTAACTAAACCAACACCGGGACTCGACGTGATTTATTCTGATTTTAGAGGCGCTGATGTAAAACAGGTTTGAAAGTATTTTAAAATCTACTTTATATTTGTTTAATTTTATCATAATTTACTAAGATTAATTAAGATTCAGGTTTAACACCGCAATTTTTAACCACTGGCATAATCCGCTTACTTTATAAATCTGATAGTGCCAAAGGTTCTAACTTCTAACATCTGTTTTGAGACTTAGTTACACACATCAACAACAATTTCAAATACTTTCAATTTTTTAGAGCTCTTTATCATAGACATGACCATTAGCTAACAGATACGTCGTAATCATGAGTCTGGCGACATGTTGGATAAGTTGTAAAAAGGCTTATGATACGGTTTGATATACATAACTTTTGAAGGTGTTAGAGAAGATAGAGGAAACCTAGTATATGCTTTCTTTTGTAAATACATTTGTATATTATACGTAGCCACCACACAAATACCAAAGCAAATATTTGTAGATCATTTCATTTGACCTTACCTGAGACCTTAAGTACAATAGTCGTAAGTGCGTTTGAGGCAGTCAAATTTAATATCAAAATGTTTTATAAGTTCATGTTTTCATAATGTCATGTTGCTAAATAAATTTGGAACATTTATTTTGTGTCAAAAAAAAGGGGATTTACTGATAGAGTGTTTTCAGTAATGTAGCACTATCCAGCCTCCACCTGCCTCGTTAGTTTAGCGATTAGCATATGCGACTACTGATGAAGAGCTCTCAGGTTCGATCCTGGTCAGGCTAGAAAAGTGTTATTAAGTTTTCTGATCATAGAAATACTTATTAACAGACTGTAGTTTGGAAGTTGGGGTTTTAACGCCCGTTGCGTGAGAGCATGTAAACCCATCGGTCCTGCACCTGATCTCTCTAGTTGTGTCAGATAAAGGTCCCATCAGATTGTGAGAGTGAGGGAACACAGATTGCACCAAAGCGCATGTTTGTACGCACCCTTGTGCACTACAACGACTACTTATGTAAGCACAGTTGGTATCAGCCATGAGTACATCACTATCAAGCAATATTAGTCAAAATTAAATTAAAGTAATTCATTAATTATTGGTAGTGAATATCATATTCAAAATTACTTTTTTAATAAACACTTACAAATGTCAATAAATGTTTAATTTGCAAAAGAAAAATGTAATAGTAGGTATTTTACTATATATATATGTCTAAATGTTTATCATATGTGACAGGCTCAGGGTTTACTCAGTCCTTTGCCTTTTGAAGGTGATTTATATGTATAGATTGACCTTGACCTTGAAATTATTAAAATTTAATTGTAAATTATAACTTATTATTTAATTGGATGATACTAAACTCTTCCAGGTACCAGTACTGAGGATATTTGGTCCTACACCTGACGGTTATAAAGCCTGTCTTCACGTGCATGGTGTTTTTCCATACTTCTATGTGCCTTGTCCAGTACCCAATCCACAGCCTCAGTTTTTATACCAGGTAAGAAAACTTTCTTAAAGTGTCAATTGATTTTGATTTCTTAAAAAATGGTGAATGAGTACAAATGATATGACCTCAAAACCGCTACAAGTCCTATATCTAATATCAATATGCACACAGACTTGCTATTTTAAAACAATTTAAAAACGTCAAGAATTACAACGGCTAACTCTTTTACTTTCACAAAAATTAGATAATATTTTTTTAACATAATATATTATTTTTTCATAGTGTAATATTTTTTTAGATTGCTGCCAGTTTGGATAAAGCGTTAAACATTGCTTTAAAACAGGCAACTTCTGCAAACCAGCATGTTTACAAAGTATCATTAGTTAAAGGATTGTAAGTAAATAATAAATATTGAATGTTACTTTTTAAAAATTCTACCAAGTTGTTAAATTAGATTAATATTTAAAAAAAATATGAAGTAGAGCAGCAAATAATATTCTTTAAATCAACAGCTCTTACATAAATGTAAAACATAATACTATGTATAAATTAAACGTAAAATATTATAAATTGAAATATAATAAATGAAATTTGTTTACTGACTATTGTGTGACTATGTTTGTTGTATTATATGACTATTATTTTATTGACTTATTATAGCAATAGTCAAAAAATCAGTAAACACAATCAATAATTTGACTTTTGTTGAGCAGTGGATGATGATAGGCTCAACAAAAATATTGTTTTATGTTGCAGACCATTCTATGGATACCATGACAAAGAACATCTTTATTTGAAGATATTCCTATACAGCCCTGGTTTAATAAGACAAGCAGTGGAATTATGTAGCAATGGTGCTATTTTAGGTCAAACATTCCAACCACATGAATCCCATTTGAATTTTACGCTGCAATTTTTCATAGATTTTAACTTATTTGGAATGAGCAATGTGGACTTACAATGTGTTCAATTTCGCAAATCAGGTATCTCACAAAATAGTAATGAAGTACGAAATTCAGATGATTATGGCCTTAAACCAGAAAGTTCTTGTTACTATGAAGCTGATTGTTCAGCATCTCACATTATTAATCGTCAAAGGATAGGCAAAGGGGACGGAATTGAAAATCCAGGTTTAGAAGAAGTGTGGAACCAAGAATCGGAAAGGCGTAAACAATTAAATATATCTCTAGCTTCAAAATCACTATCTCAAGGCAGGATAAAAGCTGAAGAAACTGAAACTCATTACAAGTATGAACAGATATTTAAGATAAAAATGACAAATTTAATTGATAAACCTGTTGTTATTGAACATGATAATAAACCTTTGGAACCTGTTTACTATCCAGCTGAAAGTGTGATAGGCTCTCAGTTATTCAATGCCGTTGATGTCAGTGTTCATTTGCCTGGCGATAATTTAGGTGTTAGTTTTAACCAAACCTTGAATGGTGATGCAGATGAATTTGTAGATGTGGACAATACACTAGTAGACGAAGATATAGCTTTGAACAATAGTTTATCTTTACATTACAGCCAAGTATTGTGTAAGTATAGACATTTCTCATCAAGACTATTGTCAATAGTAATTCCGATTTTAAATTATCATTATGTTTTTCAGTGGACAGTGAAGATTTTGAACTGGTTGATATGCTGCAAAATATGGATGAAAAGCCGGTTGAAGAAGATAGTGTTATGGGTATACCAGCAAATATAGAAAACGATGCAGATGTTGAATTAGATGATGCTGAATATTCACAAATATTTAATGAAGAGACTTTAATTTTAAGTCAAGATAAACAGTAGGTTTCATTTTTAATTTTTATATAAAAACTTGCTATTGCTTTCGTTTCCCTGACATTAGAATATTTTTAACCGACTTCAAAAAAGTAAGGGGTTCTCAATTCGGCTACCTTTTTTTTGTGTTTGATACCTCATAACCTTTGACTGGGTGTACCAATTTTGATGATTCTTTTTACGAGTTTATTCGAAAGATGGTGTTTGCCATATGGTCCCATTTAAATTTATTTGTTTGTTAAGTCATAACAAACAAATAAACGTTCGCATTAATAATATCAGCTAGTATATAAGACTGATTATATAATATTTTTGCTTTTAGTACAGATGTAAGTGAAAATTCACCTTCATGGAATGATTCATTTTGGGATGGCGTCAACATACCACAGCTTGATGGAACTTGTGATGATGATCGTAAGTAATTTAAAGTTAATAACAAGTTTATGCATCTCACACATACTTAAATATTTCTAAACATTATATTGTAAATAAATTGCACAATAAAATAATTGTGCTCATCACACAATCATTTGTCCTATATGGGAATCGAACCTACGACCTCTGGCTTAGGAGTCAGGATCACTACCAATAAATGCATAAATTAATATGTAGGTGCTCTGACACTTGATGGATATGTCTCATCATAGAATTGACTAATGTTAGAGAAAACTTTGTTTATAAAACACGTATTTCAATTTTCGTAGCGCAATTGCAGCATTAACATTATTATTATTGACTCAAACAGCAAAAAAATAGAAATGATTAATAAAAAAGTGCATCTACAAATAAGTATTAACTACCTCAACATTAATATGTTGTCATTTTTTGCAGATGTTAAAAAAGTTAGAAAAAGAAAAGTGAGATCTTTTAAACTTGGTCTATCACGACCTAAGTCCAAAAAACAGGAATCTAAATCAGTAGATACTAATTCAGAATCTACGTTAGACGTTAGTGAAGTTGATGAAATAAATGTGTCAAGAGACACAATAGAGGATATTTCAGATTTACATTTAAAAAGGTGTGATAAAATAGAAACTAAGAGTACTTTAGAGAAATCTGTAAATTCGAATACTGGCAATATGACATCAAATGTAAGTTTAGTTAATGAAATAATGGAAAATTGTGACGATTTACAATCAAACGTTGCTAAAAAATATGATTTGGAGAAAAATATTCAACCTGCAGCTGGACCCTCAAATTGGAAAGGCAACGATACTTTTAGACGTATATTTGATAAAAGTTTAAATGATATCGATTCTTCTCCGGAATGCAATAAATTAGGTATAATGAGCTTTTATGACACATCCAAAGTATTCGATTTATCCTTAGAAAATGATAGTGACGCACACTACAATTCAGACAAATGTGATAATGTCAATAATCGTTCACCAGTGGACATCGAAATAAAGGCAGCTTCGCAAATCAAAATGGAAATAGACACAACTACTGAAAATGTGACTAAGGAAAATAAAAAATATATTAAATCAATATATTATAATAATTCTAAGATATTAACCCCTCGAATGAAACCACCGACTAAAAGCTATGTAAGGTCTACCTTAAAACGGCACAATATACCTGAAACAAAAAATCCTGATCCATATTATTCAGACCACAAAGATGTAGGTGATAAAGTAGAAATAGGTCAAATTCTGTTAAAAGTCAACAGTAAACTATCGAGAGATCAGAAGCCATTCGAGAAAGTACTAGATGCAACCAATATAGAAGAATGGAGACATTTAATATTTCTGCAAACAAATGAAATGTCACAAGAATCGACAAAACCAGATGGCTTAAAATTGATTCTGGCAGGCAATAAGAAAAACATTTTAGAGCCAATAAGAAAACCACCAACGAAAAATGAAGTAATGAAATGGTTAGAACAACGGAATGATGACACAAAAGAGAAAACTGACAACACCAATAATGTAGATATAAGTACAAATATTGATGATTTGGAGAATTCACAAGCGTTAGGTTTAGCTGAAATTAATAACAGCATTAGTTTGGAAACGGATGACAAAGATAAAAATTATTTAAATACTAGTCTCCAAGTCAGTATGCAACCTGATGGTTCATTTCTTTGCTTTGGAAGTAATAACAATCGAATAGACAGTAATTCTGTTGAGACGTCGGTAGTTGAAGTAAGTTTTCCGCTGTATCCATCAATTCTGTTCAATAGTTTTAAATAATTATTAATAATTACAAATTTTTATTCAGGTAAATTTTTTAACAGTAATGTTAGCTGAAGTTCTCACCACAGTTAGAGGAGATTTAAATCCTGATCCAGCGATAGATCCCATTCAAGCTTTATTTATCACTATAACAAATGATTGTCCCCCAGATCATCGATTACAGAAAAACATTACTAAAATCATTGTTGTAGAAGAAACAAAAACGGTAAAGTATCTAGATAGATGCGTTTTTAACGTCGATGTTGCATACGTAAATAATGAGAGTGATTTATTTACGAAAATCATAGAATTGATAATCAACCACGATCCAGATATAATGTGTGGGTATGAAGTAGAAATGGATTCTTGGGGCTACATTTTTTGTCGAGCTCAAACCTTAGGTTTGGAAATTGTTAAAGAAGTTTCTAGAATAACAGAAAAACATCGTCAAAAACGATGGAGAGGGGAAGAAACTGATTATGAGACAAGAATTATTGGCAGAATTATGTTGAATGTTTGGCGATTATTTCGTCATGAGATGGCGTTGTCAAGTTACAGCTTTGAGAACTGTATGTATGAAGTATTGAAAGAAAGAGTACCCAAGTATAGTTACGCTCAATTGACGACATGGTGGCAAGATGAGTCAAGAATATTAAGATGGATTCCAGTAGAATATTACTTGACAAAATTGTCTGGAACCGTCCGGATGTTGGATAAACTCGATATTATAAGTAAGACATTTAACATTAATTCAAAATTATTTCAGATCCATTTATATTATGCCTCATAATCTTTGATACCTAATAAATAGTAGTAATTAATATAGAAAGTCTATCTAGAGCGCAAAACAATTTATATAAGATAGAGTTTCTCGTCACCAAGTATTGAAACAAATTTTTCTTTTAGGAAATTTCAGATTCTATGATGTTTAATTTTTAACACCGCACCTTTTCATTAGAAATAAATTTTCTAACTAGTTCCAACTAAAAGAAAAGAGGCATAAATTATAATAAGCAATGCAAATAACAAATTGTACTAATAATTTATTTCAACACAGACAGAACTTCAGAATTGGCAAGACTTTTTGGACTGCAATGGTGGGAAGTATTATCCCGAGGGTCACAGTTCCGTGTCGAATCTCTAATGTTGCGAGCGGCAAGACCGCTGAATTTAGTAGCATTATCGCCTACTGTCAAACAGCGGGCAGCTATGCGGGCCCCTGAATGTCTCCCGCTCATATTTGAACCAGAGTCGCGGTTCTACACCGACCCCGTCATAGTACTTGACTTCCAAAGCTTGTATCCATCTATGATGATTGCTTACAACTACTGCTTTTCAACTTGCATTGGACGAGTCCAAAATATTAGGTAAGTAATAGAATAACAAATTAACTTTAAAAAAAAAAATATTTGACTTCAATGTACCTACGTCATGATGATAATGTAATGTAATAAACTGTATTTTTCATTCTTTTTTCCACTTTCAGCGGTGGAATTTTTTAATGGGACCAAATTGTTAAAAAACACTTTTATTATGTCCCATGAGTCGGATCGCACATGTTATGCCACAATCCAAAAGTTTATACCTAATTGAGATGTATTCCATTTTCTACTATTTTTTTTAAATAGACAAGTGTATAGCTTGAAATAGTAGTGTAGCAATGCTTAGTGTAGGAAATTTGGGTTGTTTTTTGAACGTGCTAGCTTTTGGTCTAACCTGCTTGTAACTGTGTACTTAATGTTACATGAATACCGTTATTTTTATGTAACAACCACACTTTACCTGAAACCTAAAAGTTTAGAAAAAAATCCAATTCATTACCATAGACAAACTTATACCGAGGATATTTTTATTAACTTTTAGCTTTACTGTTTGCTCCAAAAATCCTATCCTGCAATTATTTGTAGTTGCTTATACATAAAATAATTATTTAAAATGTCTTTCAGTGATACAGCTTACGAATTCGGTGCATGGCGTCTTAAAATACCTAAAGCTAAAGTCGAAGCTCTAGTTAGAAAAAACTTAGTCCACTGGTCGCCTGTCGGAGTTGGATTCGTAAAGTCTTCCGTACGTCGTGGCGTACTGCCGGCACTATTAAGAAGAATACTCGCCGCCAGACAAGCTGTCAAGAAGAATATGAAGGCACAAACTGATGAAAATGTGAAGAAAGCCATGCATTCTAGGCAACTAGGTAATGTCATCCTCCTTTTTGGATGTATAGATAATAAGTATGTATTTACAAATAAATAATACACAATTTAAATATCCTATCTAGCTTTCATAGTACAAGCCCTGCTTAGTTTGAAACTAGATGGCGTTGTCTGTCAGATGTTCGAAATATGTTACAACTTAGATATTATCGGCTATATTGAGTATGTTATTTTCATTACTTACAGGTTTGAAGCTAATCGCAAACGTAACATACGGGTACACAGCGGCTAACTTTAGCGGTCGCATGCCGTGCGTGGAAGTTGGCGATAGTGTCGTGGCGAAAGGCAGAGAAACATTGGAGAGGGCTATCAAATTGGTCCGAGAGAGTACACAGTGGAATGCAAAGGTACATTTTCTTATACCACTTTTGATGCGAAATCAACTCAAACTTGGTTCTGTGTTCATAAGCAATTAGCGCAGACTATGAACGTATATTGTGTTTTAGCATCGAGATAATTTTGATAAAAAAGACACTAACGTAAGCCACGGACAAAAACTAATCAAATATTTTGATGAAATAAATATCCAGCTTATAGGAACTTTTATTTTATTTTTATAGGTAATATACGGAGATACAGACTCCATGTTCGTGTTAGTGCCTGGCGGGACCCGCGCGGAGGCGTTTGAAATCGGACAACAAATAGCCGATGCGGTCACCGCCGACAATCCGTCGCCTGTGGCTCTCAAACTTGAAAAGGTAACTTACCAAACTCTTTTAAACTACAATATAAAATCTATGAATTTTGCCCTCCTTTACTTCAACAATGACTATAACATATTTCTTCAAAGAAAAAAGATCGGGGCTTTGATTCCCACCCAATACAAATATTGTGCGATGAAGACGATTTTTTTCTGTGTCTGTTTTTTTTTTATCGAAAGCACGTACCTAATTAAGAAATATTATGAGTATTCTTATTAATTAATATGTATGCCCAGCTGACAGCAATAGATTTCATCATCATCATCATCAACAACCTTTTACAGTCCATTGCTGAATATAGGGCTCTCCTTAGCAAGGAGGTTTTGGCCTACTATACCACGCTGGCTAAACGGGTTGGAATAGGGTTTGTTTCAAGTTTTCCTTCTCTTTGTAATGATATTTTCCTGAATAGTTCCTTCCCTTAGTCGCCTCTTACGACACCCACGAGATGAATAGACGTGGTAACACTATGTATTCTTAATCCATCACCACATGGCAATAGATTTGATTAGTTCGATTTATTACGTAAATTGGATAAAAATATAGTCAGCCAAATGTAAACGTTAATAATACGACTATGTCTTAACCGTCGGGAATAAAGACGACAGATCACCTCAAAAAGACGTCATCATCATCATCAGCCTATCGTAGTCCACTGCTGGACGCCAGTCTGGTAGATTTTGGGCTTCTTGCATCCAACTCCTGACAGTCATTTAGCGCAAACCACCTAATAACGAATATAGACCCAAGGGTGTGACATAGTAAAATGTTTTTATTATTACAACACTTTATAACTCTTGGACCAGGTATACCAACCTTGCATTCTACAAACCAAGAAGCGATATGTGGGCTACATGTACGAAAGTGCAGCTCAAGAGAAACCTGTGTATGAAGCTAAAGGAATAGAAACCGTCCGTAGAGACGGGTGCCCAGCTGGTGTTAAAGTAAGTTGAAATCTTATCTTATAAGTTTATCTAAAATCATTCATTTTATTCGCTTATTCACTATATGATGCTCCAATATATCGAAATTTACAATATAAGAGTAACAAATTGAATAAATTATGTTTATTTAAAAAAAAACACAAATTTTATATTGATTTAATTATCTAGATATCCCAAGTTACCTACGGTATTTCAAATATGCTACAGTTCCCTATAATATACATAATTGAGTTCGTATAAGTACAAACGTAGAAAGAAATCCTGACGGCACCTGTTTTGTTCAATTACTCGTATATCAAACTATTTGTCTAAAAAACGTTCCATACGTACTTTTAGAATAGTAAGGTTTATTCACTTCAGTAAACATTCCTGCACTATGTAGTCGTCTATTTTGGACTACATCAATTTTGATTTTATAAAAAGGCTATGATTTCTAAGTATAGTAAAAAATATACTTAGAAATCATAGCATATAATAAAAATATATTAGTGACGGATTTGCATTTAAAGCCCGCTGCTGACAGATGGTGCCGGAACAGGACATTAAATATTACACAATGATTTGTCCTAAATAGAACCCTTGACTTTTGTCTGTCAGGATTCGGAAACAATAAACCCAACAAGCCTGTTATTATGTTTGTTTAATCAGCTTCTCCAACGCGCTTTGTGCGAGTTATTCGAGACGGGCGACATGTCACGCGTGAAGCGCTCCGTGATGGCTACGTTGTCAAAGTTGGCAGACGGCACGTTGCCACCGCAAGAGTTGTTCTTCACACGCGAGTACCACGGCCCGAGCGGGTATAGGCCCGGTGCTAGCGCGCCACCCAACGAGATAGCCAAGTATTATATTTTCCGATATTATCCGTTCTTTTTTTAGTTGACAAATTTGAAAGTATGTGACATTTTCAATATATCTTTTATTTATTGTCAAAATGTAACCGTTTAGTGAAATATTTTAATTGTATTTGAATGGGAATTTTTGGCAATTTGTAATCCTATTGTTAATAATATTGCTAATTGGTTATCGAATGAATGACCTGCTCGGTTAATTGGATTAGTTTTGAGTTTACTATATTGCGGCAGACGCGTGGCATCGCGCGATAGCCGCGCGCGTCCACGTACGGGGTGGCGCGTGGCGTGGCAGGTGTCGGCGGGCGCGCCGGGCACGGCTCTAGTGCGGTTGGCTCGTACACCCGACGAGTTGCGTCGCGAGCCCGCCACACCGCCGCACGTGACGTACTACGCCGCGCGCGTGCTTCTACCGCCCCTGCACCGCTGCCTCTCCTTGCTCGGTGTCGACGTCTTTAAATGGTAACTTGTAGTTATCTAACAGTTTGACAATTTTTGGCGACGATTTTTCTCGCTTCAGGTGATACAAATTTTTGTTTAAAATAAGTATATCTTGAAATGAAAACTTATGAACAAAAATTGACAGTTGAATACCCTGTTTCTCCTATTCCTAGTTTTGAGACAAAAATGGTAAATCTTCTTCTACCCTCCAGGAGACTTCAGAAATATCTTGTCTCAAATGTTTTATAAAAAGTATATAAATAATAATATGTTCGACTTATAACCACCCACCAAATATTACAAAAGTAATTGTTATAAATTTGTTTTTCGTTAAACCTGTTCAGGTGGGCGGAAATAGGAATGACCCGCGAAATCCAGGCCCGTGAATGCAGAAACACGGGTGGCATAGCTCGCTACATGTGGCGCGAGCGTTGCGCGCTCTGTGGCACTCGCAGCGCGCGCGATGCTATTTGTGCGAGCTGTGCCGTCAGCACCAAAGCGCAAAAATCTGCAGCAGCCCTCGCATGTAGATTGAGCGTCGCTTATGACAATTTGCAGTATTGTAATAGTGTAGGTATTTTTTTCATTTTCATACCTTCTGGTTCTCATGAAGACACATAAGTACCTACGAATACTTATAACAATAAAATTTTTAAACATCTCACACATGACTCAAATCTCAAGGCAGGCAGCCGTGTGATCCTTTTTATATACAATAATAAACTGTCGTCTATAATAAATCATGAAAAAAACTTAGATTATTTATTACTACGACGTACTAGTATAACCGTATAATTTTTGCCAGTTCGAATCGAGCAGAACTGCCTCATAACATTAACCGAAACTAATTTTGTACATGTTTTTATAAATAAGAGTGATATAAATTATACATATTTCTTAGATATTGTATTGTTTTTCGCAGATTTGTGCATCCTGTTGTGGTCACAATAACACTGTTCATTGTGAAAATATGGAATGTCCGGTGTTATGGCGACGCATCACGGCAAGACATAAATTATCGCAGATTCGGGAGGTCACTGCACATCTGCCTCCACAATTCACTCAAGAAAGTCTAGATTTTTAATTTCTTTATATCATGAATTTTTATTACTTATTTAAAAAAAATATAAATATATTTTTTTCTTAACAATTGGTGTACCTTCGATAAACACGACCCTTCCCGAAAACTATCCTAAACTGAATGTTAAATGTAAAACTATTTAGTTTGAAAGTTTAAATGCAGGCCTTATTTCTAACGACCGCAACTAAAACTTCTACCAGTTACAATAAAGTTTTAGAAATGGTCCTAACAACGACCCCCGTAGTTGTTGTAAGTACACACTTTTTAATCATATCAATCTTCTGACAGTACAAGTACTATAGTTAGTGCAGATTAATCAATAAAGAATAAACAATATAGTGAATATAGGAACATTACTTATTTTCAATCACAATACTTTCTTATAATTGTACAATCAGTATAAGAAGGTATCATTACGTCTTTAATTGAAGAAGAAAACAACTCGTTGACATTTTTACGTTTATTTAAAATATTTATGTGTTCCTAACCGTCTCCAACAGTTTAACAGTTAGGAACGAATTGTATATATAATATTGTATAATGTTAATTTTACTGACAGCTGCTGCAAATAAGCTAAACTGTGGAACATAATATATTATTCTTCTTTTGATGAAGTGGGATTTCTTCGAAAAAACGAAAATCTATCTCCGTGGAACGTATTAAAGCACAATCTAAGTGATATATAATGTATTCATCGTTGGTAGAAAAGGTTTTCTAATTTTGATTAAACAATATTCGAAAAACTATAAAAGACATATACAGGTTTCTAACAATCTATCAATAATTAAAAAAAATAGTACCTACTTTTCATATTTTATAATTGGCAACAGCACTAGCTCTTGTCAAATTAATGTCAACATTGTCAATTCTTCGACAGTCGCAATCACAACTTCGTATGTAAAGTTTTTCCTCCTTTTTTTCGGTGCGGAATTTCCCTCAGATGCCACAGAGTGGGCTGGGTCCTCCTATATTTTATCTAAACAGTTTATCATTTTAAGATGTCTATTACAATGTTTAATCGAAATACAGAATTACGGAACTTGCCCGCATCTTCGCTGTCCAACGTAGCAATCATTCTGGATATCAACAAAGATTGGCAAAAAGTTGTAACAATTATTCCAAAAAATATTCAGAGCCCGAATTTCGAACGTAAATACAACTGTGAAGAAATATTGTAAGTTCCATTGTAATTTTGTCTTTTGTTCATGCTACTTTTTTAATATATGATTCAAAAAACGAATAATAGTCTTGAAATAAAACGGAAACATTATTTATAATAAGTTTTTACTATTATGTGCAGGGCCATGGAATCTCATGCGACAAAGACTAATAGACCTTATGCAGAGGTACTATTTGATGAATGGGGAACATCAGGAAAAGTGAGACCAACCTTAGGCTTTTTAAAAACTATATTGGAACAGGCACAAATATTCAGAGCAGCTGATGAAGTGGCCCGCATGATAGGAGGTTATTATTAATGATAAATATAATAATTACCTTTAGTATAATATTACATTTATATTGTATAAATCTTATCAGTTTATTAAAATTCTTGTTTGCTTTTTATATGTATATACAATTTTTATCAAATACCTTTACACTTAATTATTAATTAGCTAGATTAATTTAAATTCATATTTTTAACAGTAATAGTGCAAATTTTTGTAAATCTTTCAGAGCCACCATCAGTCAGACCAATAGCTGGCCCTGGCGCACCTATCACAACCAGTTTAACTGATATACTAAATGATGAGAGTATGGAACAGAAATTAGAATCCATGAACACAATATCTAGTGGTAACCTAAATAACTCCAGTCATGATAATGTTCTCTGTAATGCTACCACTCTTCAGATGAAAGAACCAAGTGACTTGATTAAACTGTCAGGATTTTCAGATATAGACAGAAAAATGTATATCAATTCTAAAGAGGTTTCTGATATGATAAAATTTACTGGACCACAGTCAGCCCCTGCTGCTTCTAACTCTGATTACATACCCAACATTACTGATATGTTAGCTGAATCGACAGTAATAAAAAATCAATTTAGCTCAATACCAAACGAAACAGACAGTATTGATAACACTGCATCAAATACTACTGATAGTTCTTCACAAAATGAAGTTTCTCATTTTATACCTATGTCTTTATACCCTTTGTCTTCAACGTCAAATGCGGACATATTTGACATAATAGACAGAGCTATTTTGGATGACAAAAAATTAAACAGATTTGAGTATAAAGATCTTGAAACTATAACAAATAAGTTCTCTGAAACATTACATTTGAAAGATGATGGACCCGTTGGAAAAATTGGTAGTGGAGGATTTGGTGATGTGTATGTCGGAACCCACAAAGACTTTGGACCTCTTGCTGTAAAGAAAGTGCGATATGTCCACTTGCTAGGCTTGGACAGAGAAACTGTAATGAAAATATTCAACACTGAAGTCAAATCTCTCTCATACCTCAGACATAAGAACATTGTGCCAATATTAGGTTATTCTATTGATGGACCAACACCATGTCTAGTCTGTGAATACATTGATGGGGGATCTTTACTACAAAAGATTGGCGATAAAGTTCTGTCTGAGCAGCAAAGAATTAACATATTAAGAGGAACTGCTGAAGGACTTAAGTATATTCATCATAGGGAAAGGCCACCTCTAACTGATGAAATTAACAGTGATAGTCAATCACTTCCTCCTAAGAAAAGTTATTACCTTCATGGAGATGTGAAAAGCGCAAATATCTTGTTAACTAAGGATTGTGTGCCAAAGGTAGCAATGTTTTTCTTTATCTCCCTATTTTTCGGTCTACACTAGGCTATTATTAGCACACAAGCACATACAACTCAGGCAAAAAGTACCTTTCTATTGAAAGATTTTTTTCATAGATTGAAACTATTAACCTCGAAAGACTTTGTTCTGCTTCTTTATGTTCTGTATGTTATTTAAAATATTTCTGTTTATGACATATGCAGATTGGTTTTGCAAACTCCAAAAATGCAACCTCATTTCTTTCTTCTTCAATAAGTGGTGTGCATCTTCCTTCACAATTCTTGGTCAAGGATACCATTGAAAGATTTGAAAAGATTGTGGTTTTAGTTTTTGTTCTATTTCTGTTTACTATTTAAACTAATAATAGCAAAATAATAATTTATTATTTTTAATTTCAGTTATGCGATTTTGGATTGGCAAAACAATTAGACACCACTATCATTACAAGGTCAATGATGGGCACATCTGCATACATGGCACCAGAAGGCTTCTCGGGTACTATTACGCAGAAAAATGACATCTTCAGTTTTGGTATTGTAATGCTGGAAATATTGACAGGTTTGAAACCAATTGTGTCTACAAGAGGTGAAAGTATGAACATTAAGCAATATATTGAAGATAACTGCACTGATGGTGATATCACCCCACTTTTGGACCGTGCAGTGCCTAAATGGACAGAACCTAAAAAAGTCTATGATTTAGCTAATAATTGTCTTGAACCAGATAAGAAATTCAGGCCCTCAATAGATTATGTGTGTAGTGTCCTAAATGATATCAATTAATATGATATACATTATTTGTATATGTAAAATATATATTTCAGTCATTGTACATTCTAGTCTCTATAATGACTGGAATGTTTATCAATAACTTTCTCAAGTATAGAGCTAAACCGCTAAAAAGCTAAAGTTTAATAGTAGAATATTGCCTCATGTCCGTATTTAAAACAAAATTTGCTTGCCGTATTTCAGCCTAACAAGCTCTAATTTGGGTAATTTCTATGGTTTTAGGTTAATTTTCTAGTAAAACTAGTAATCGCTTCTGCAATATATGTCTATAACTTAAAAAATATCTGGGTATCTGTAATGAAGTGTCTCAAAGACAGCTCAAGAAAGGGTAAAGTAAATATTATATATTTAAATATATATTAAAGCTTAAGCAATATCTAAACAATGTATTGAGGTTTAAGAAAAACTATAATTATAAATTGTGATAAGCTATTCATTTTGTATATTTTTAAGCTGCGTAAGTTCTGGGCATATGTATACTACAGAGACATTTATAAAGGTGTCTCCAATATTGGTGCTCATGTTTAGTTTGATAAGATAGTATGTCTGTTAGGAGAGGGTTTTTTCCATGTGGTGCGTAGGATGAGTAGTGAAGAAAGTTATAAGTATGGAAATTAATGGCTAGAAAAGAAGTAACTCACTACTGCCTTCCTTGATTACTCACCAGTCAGTGCACTAGCTAACTGGGAATTGAGAAGGTTTGTATCATCATAGTTTGCCTATTTCAGATACTAAAAATATTCTTGTATGGTATTATCACTGATTAATATATATTTTTTTTAAGCTTAGGTAAAAAATATAACTTCACCTGTATGTATTTGTAACATGCAATCATTTGATCAATGGCAGGGTAAAATAATTATAGATTATTGCCATCTCTCAAATGTGCCTTTATTCTGTGATTTAGGAGTATAAGTATACAAGTGATATTTTAACACTGTCACAATAGGGGATATGCATGTATTTCTTTTTAAATGTGTCTACTAGATATTACATCACCAAAATTAAATAAAACATATAAAATATAAAAAACATGAAACAAAAAATATATTGAAGTCATTACCATTTTCGAGGGATTTAAACGCGGCCACTTTTTTATTCTGTAACGTCAGATCATGAAATGTTTGATTTACAAAGTTCCCAAAATTTTATGATAAAATCAACTTATTTGCCCAGCAGAAATTATTATAAATATTGTGGGTTTCCTATGTGCCAAAATAATATCCAAACTACACCTAATAAGGTATATTTCTTTCTGCCGAAAGATGCATGTATAAGGAATAAGTGGTGCAAAGCAATGAGAAGATATAGCATATCGTATTTATACTATGATGATGATTTTAGCGAAATTATGGACCCCTAAAAGGTTTAAAAATTAATGAATTGCCATTTGTACAACTAGCTACCACTCACACATACTTCTTTTGTTTACAAACCGTGTCAAAAACAACTTTTTGTTCCACCATTGGCGTTCCGTTATTAAAGATTTTAAGGGAATTTTCAAAAATGCCACCATATTATAATGAAATTACATTAAGTTATGATGAATTTTAAAAATAATTTTATAGGTATATTTCTTTAGCAATAAAGCTTGCAAATAAAAATCTTTTGACCATTTTGGAGTCACGTGCATAGTAATTTTATTGATGTTATGTTGCACGAAGGGATGTGTACAATGAGTTAAAATATTTACTAATTTATCTTTATCCTGATTTATGTTACAATAAAATTATACAACTGTTATAGAAATATATTATTTTAGTAAAAATGCATTTCCAAGCTAAACTTGTGGGTGACATATGTTTTTAAATGTTATATTAGATATAAAATTAAACTACGATAAACAATTAATCTGTTTCTTTATTGTATCTAACCTATTTAAGAAATCTTTATTTGAACATTTTAGTGGATCATCTAAATTTTCTATAATATCCGTCTGTTCCTCTTTGGTACACAATTTTATGAGAGTTACTATCAAATTCTGGATTTTTAATTGTGTAGTTTCTTCTTTTGACAAATATAAAATTTTAAAAAGAGATGCCAGCATCTTGTGGTTGGCACATAACTTCCATACGCACCAACAATATCTGAGCCACATCTGGAAACACTGAAATAGATAGTGATTGAATATTGGGTGTTAACGTCTTTAGGTAAGTCGGCTACAATTGGTTTAAGACCCAGTAATACATCAGATTATCAGCTTCCATGCTGTCGTGTTTCGTGTGAGACCAACGGCCCATTGATGCAGGGGTGACAGTTGTCGTAGTTAGTGTATGCAATACAATTCTACGATGAATGTCATGCCTTTAACGTCCCCAAGTAAGGTGTAAAAAAGCATCTTAATAGGCCGCCAAAATGTAGGTCACCACAATGCATTGTCAACGCTCGCAATGAGTATAGTGACTATAACGTTTGGATTCTATTTATGTTTTCCATCAGCCTGAGTAGAATCACTTTGGCAGGCTCTTAAAAAAATTAAAAAAAAAAGTGGAGACTGCAAAAAGCTTATAATTGAAGTGAAACTTCTTTATCGGGGTTGGAAAAAAATTTAGTGTTACATTTTTTTTGTTACGCGTCACATTTTTTCGTTACGCGCCATCTTTTTCTTATCCCTACCGCGCGTGATTCGAAGTATACTTTCTCCAGCGGAGTAGGGATTGGTAAATGTCTCCAATGTATTTTGCGGCCCGTTTTGAGTAGTTACATTTTTGAAATCCAGGTGGCGAATGCATCGACTTCGGACGGGTTTAAATTATTTTTTTGAAAAATAACGTCACAAAGAAGTTTCACTTCTTACAAGTGTACGCTAGTACACGCACACATTTTTTTTGAATTTATTGATGACATTGAACCTTATGTTTGACTATAAAACTTAAGGGCTTTAGGTATTGCTTCATTTTCTTTTGTCTTGTACATTTGTTTGTTTATTTACATTTCATTATACACAATTTTTCTTTTAAAAAGAACGCCGCATCAGGAGTATATGCTGCGTCGCAGGGAACTTTACAAACGAACGTAAGAAACAAACAGGCTCAGAACAAAAATTTGTCATGCTTTTCATGAGGCAGAATAGTCACTTTGGCAGGCTCTTAAAATAAAAATAAAAAATTGTAGATGCAGAGAGTTGTGGGGTTCGAACCCCCAAACATTCTGAGCAGAACAAAGTGGCGCGGTGAGTGCTTAAACCATTACACCATTACGGTATCACTAACTCACTTTTCTCAACTTCGTCGTTAAAAAAGAGAAATAATAACTAGAAGTAAACTATGACATCCATAAACAACTTACCTCTATGACATGGGGTAGTAATATTTTGGCAACACCTTCATTACTGCACATATCTACAGCATCATGGATAACATTGTTATAAATTGTCTTCTTTGCACAGTCAATACCATGCATTTCAATTATTTTAGTTGTGAAATCAAAGCAATCCACTTTCCGGTATAAATTTGATTCCATGTGTAATTGGTCTACAGCACTTGAAAATATATCATCCAATTTAGTTTTCTGTAAAGAAAAACAACACTCTTACACATCTGAGTATTGAATTATAAGTTGACAGTAAAATTGCCGTTTTTTTTTTAAATAAAATGCTGAATAGGCCCTAATAAATTATTTATATACTAGCAACTTCGGCTACGCACGGCTGCATATAGGTTCTGAAGTGTAACAAGCAAATAGCCAAATACATATAACACCGCACGCCCCTGCCACCCGTGACGAATGTACGGCCCGAAGAGCGTGGCGGACGTACTGCTCGAAGAGCGTGTCGGCCTACCGCCGCATATTCCTTAGGAGATAGACATATACCATCGCGGACTTTTTGTTTGAATTTTTCAAGATATACAATTCTGTAGTACATCATTTTGGTCTAACTCATAAGTTTTAGGCAGTGTTTGCAATGTAAGCGCAAAAAAACATGTGTTTTTATGACGTTACGTTATAAATCTTGGAAATTCTTGGATTGCCTTTACTGTAACATGTATGTGTTATACCTACATATAAATTCTCTTGAATCACTCTATTGGTAGAAACCACACTAAAATCCATTGTATCATTAAAAAAATGTAAGCGTACAAGAATAAAAAGCAACTTCATTTTACACTATGTAATGATTATAATAATTAAGCAAGCCAAACCGATACCACAATCAACAAGTAATCACTATTTGATAAATACAAAACATTTATAAATATGTAGAAATTACCTTTACATGAGATGGTACCACTTTTAAAAACTGCAGGAAGCAAGTAAACAGTGCCTGTGTGACTCCTCTATCTTTTTCAACAATGTTTTTTTGTAAACTGCTGTAAATGACTTCATAATAATTACCGGCCGTAAAGTCTTCCACAGTCTGTAAAATCAAATATCCTTTAATTAGTCCCTTACTTCATAAAAACAAGCAAATAGAAAAGACAACAAGCACAATAGTTTATTTATTTTATTTATACTACACACATTTATTTTATTTATACTACACACATTTATTTTATTTATACTACACACATTTATTTTATTTATACTACACACATTTATTTTATTTATACTACACACATTTATTTTATTTATACTACACACATTTATTTTATTACGCTTCCTGCATTACAAATACACAATGTAGACATAATACCCTATGGCATTATTTACCAGTCAACGTTTAGATTACTTTAGATGGTTCAGTAAGGTAGATGGACAAGGCAAGTGCACATATATAATACAATCAAAATAAGATAAGAAACTATAACATAATGTTCTAACACATGTCACACACGACCATCTGATCCCAAACTAGGCAAAGCCTTAATTATAGTAACCAGACTGCTGATAAACATATTTATACATTTCTAAATAAATATATTTTACCGACACAGAACAAATGACTGTGTTGATCACATAAAGATTTGTACTAGGTGAGAATCAAACTCACAATCTCTGGCTTAGCAGTCAGAAGCACTAACCACTAGACCAAGAGGCTTGTCGAACTATGACGTACTACTAGCCAATTTCGGTCAAGGCGGCCAGTCTCAAAAGAGAACAGCCAAGCCAACTGTGCAGGAAATGTTACAGTGCACAAACCCAGATGCACTCTCTGCTCTCAATCTCACAATTCTATGGGACGGCTATCCTACATGACTGAGAAGAGTTTAGGCACAGGGCCGACTATTTACGTGCTCACAGGGGTAAAGACCCCCCCAAATTTCATATTCCATGCTGTCATTAAGCATTTCTATAATGAGAAAAACACAACAACACTTTTTTGGCCTGAGCCTAGCATTGAATCTAAGACGTCTTGGTGGGCAGTCGCATTCGCTGACCGCTAGAACAACACGGCAGCCTTAAAGATATATGTATATATAATATATATGATATAACAATACCAACAAAAATGAATAATAAATATTTCAGTTACTTACCAAACATTGCAATACAGCTGTACAAGATTGTAATCCTTTGATTTTGTTAGTTGTTATAAAGTCATCAATCAAGAGCAGACTTATCGGCAAGACTGTCACAACATTTATGCTTATTTTATAATTCTGCGAAGTACAGAAACGTGTTAACAGTGTAAGAACGATTCACATATAAAATACAAACTCCTAAGGGTTGTTGGAGTGATATTTCTTTGTGTACCTTCAATTAACATTACCTAATAGGAGTCTTTTTGTTCTTGTATTTTTTTGTGTTTGGTTGTGAGTTTTAAATATTTAATCACAAGAAAGCAAAATGAACACAAGGGTCTTCAATTTGCTTTCTTGTGATTCTTGTGATTCTTGGTCTAATATTACAGTAGTAGAAGATCGAACAATCAATCATAGTGAATCGCCTCAAAATAAAATTATAATAAAATTTAAGTTATTAACAGAATAATTCAACTCAGAGTAAAAATCGTGGGCTGCTCGATTTTTTACATATTACAATCATCCTATTGGCAACTATCTATGAGAGGATAGTTATGAATCGCAGTAAAATGCACCCCACCTAAAAAACCCTAAAGCTAATTATATATATAACATAAAGTTAAACCTATTTCTCAGAGGGGTACACAGAGAAAATTTAGCTCCACTTACTATCAGCAGAGAAAATTTAGATCCTAAAACAAGTCTTGAGCTTCATCCACATTCTGCATGTGTACTTGTTAAGGATATTGCTATGCACAGAAGTGATAGCTGGAGGTTTAGATTTGTGGGTATAAATGCATAACAACATAACAGATATTCAGGTTTTTAAGGTATATTCAGTATATTTTAAGGGGGCAAACAAGCAGAATGATTATTAGATGGAAAGTGACTATCACCACCCAGAAAAACCTGTTTTTGCTAGCTTTGTATGTACTATTCTTGAAGGTTTCTAAGTTACTGGCTGATTACTATATTTATAAATTTGAATTATGAGAATAAAAATGTTTGAAAAATGATTTATTTTTACCTTGATGTTATTAATTAGTAAACAGTAAACTTCAATGAGGCCTGGATATTTCTTGAAATCATTTACAGTCAACTTTTTATGCAATTCTTGAATGCATCTATCAAATATTGCTTGACACTCGAATGCATCACTTCGTAGCACTTCCTCCAGGTTGATTCTATATTTGTTTTTGAATATTTTATTTAGTTTAGCTGCATATTTTATATCTCTTATTTGCTCCGTATTCCAAGGGCCTTCCGCTTTCAATTCTAAATATAATTGTAAAAGATAGCAGAGAGAGGTTACTGTCGTCTTCGAACGATCTTTAAAATTTGAACTCTTAAGTATATTTTCCAAGTCCTTAAAATTTTCCTGTAATGCATTATTTCGTAATTGATATTCAACATGAAATTCCTTTTCGTAATATTCCTTTGAAAGTATTTGTAATAAGCATTTATTTAAAAGTTTATTTAAGGTACTCGAATTTCCTTGCATTTCAATGTTTTATTATATATTTAAATTATCCAGCGACCTTCAAAATAAGCAACTCTCGATACTTCAAAATGATACTTCGAATTAAACACACTGACTACTTAGAATAGCTGGATATTTTATTTTCTTTATTTTACTAGGTGAGTACGTAATTTTATCATTTGCCTTTTGTCTTGTTCGTTGGTTTCGTATTTTCATTATTTTTAATTATATATATATATATACTAAGTTTTGTTGCCAGCAACTTTAAATCTCAATTATTCGTCGAGCGGCGGCTTACATCGTCTCGTAAATTCACTGCAAAATTCTGCCTCTACGCCCTCGGTTACTTATGAATCATGGCTTAACGCATTGGAACCAGCAACGTAATTGACCATGAAAGTTTCTTCTGTAATAACTTTGTTTATTATAACAATATTAATTTCTTGTACGTACAAAATCAGAAAATCAAATGAAATGCTGCTACACCCCTTTTTTGATTGCTATTGCATGAATAACCTGACAAGCTGTGACTCATTTTTCGGGAGACCCTTGATGGTACAACCGTGGACCAGTTAGAACCCATACATAGGTGTTATATATTAAAATCTGTCTCTCAATTCTAGCACTGAGCGCTGATTGTTCTGTACTTCTGTAGACGGGTGGCCATAGAAACTGTTGTTTACGCTCTTTAGTTCCTTCTCACGAAATTACTCCTACAGATTAAGGAAAAAGATTTTACACATAAAAATGGTAGGTAAGGACAAAAGAGTTTTTAAAACTCTTTGGTCTTAATGGCTTACCGCTATGTATTAGTAGGTATCTATTTGTAACTGAATTCGTTAGTCTTCAACAAAAAATGTTCAAACTATTTTACTGCCACTTTTGTCTCTATTGTAGTTCAGTAAATGTATCTTGTGATTGTGCTCTTCTATTTACTGGCAACACATTACAAGTATGTCAAGTATCAAGTCGAGAATTAAAAATTAGGGTTGTTTTATGAAATTACGTAATTTTGCTGTAAATAAACATACTTTAGGCGTAAAATTTAATGATAAATATCGGATAAAATGTTGAAGTGAGTTAATTGTAAAGTTTTTTGTGTTAATCATTTGTTAACAGTTCTTTGTATTTCATTATATTTATGTAATGCTTTACTTCATTCGTAGATTTGGAGTTAAAAGTGCTGTTCTTGGCTCAGCAGTTTATTATACAGTTGAAAAGGGCGTATGGAAAGATAGCGCCACCACTTCTGCTTTGTATGAGGAGTTAGAACAAGGTATTTCGCCATATATCGGCGAACTTAAAAAGCAAATACCGTACGAGGTAAACTATATCTTCATATAGTTTTAACTACATTTATTTTAGATATAGTATTAAATCCTTTTATTTATTTCAGATGCCTGCACTACCTTCGAATGATAGATTTTCTTACTTATTTAAACATTACTGGAACAATGGTGTGAAAACAACATTCCGTTTCCTAATAGATCTTCCAACTCATACTAGCAGTGCTGTTACAAAGTCATATGAATTGATTGTCTCTACATTAGATGCTGAAGAAAGCAGTTCCACTCCTAGTCAAGAGAACAAATGAAATAATGTAGAAAATGTTATATTTATTTAAATGTGATTGATATTGTTAAAGTAAAATAAACCTGTGAGAGGTATGTGTTTGCTACTTTTTATTTCTATTGTAGGGTTTTATTAGACAATTAAACAAGTATGAAATCATTTATAGTGAGACCTTATTCTGATTAAAAAATATTTTCTTTTTTAAAAAATAATTGATGAGAATTATAACCTGGGCTCAGGTAAACAGTTGTCTTGTATTAATTTTATAGTGGTACCTATTGACACATGATGATAAAGCTATTTATAGAATAGTTTTGTCTATGTTCCATAGATGGAAGAAAACTATTTCCAGTAAGTAGGTAGACTAGGTAGTTGTCACTTATAATTTACTTAGTAGTGGCCTGCTGCCTTGAGTCACATTTTTAGCCTATACTATGTAAACATTTTTGGAAGGTTTTTAAATGGTAGTAGTGGTTGGCAATCAAAGTACAAGTTTTACAAGTTTTATGATTAAAACATTATTAAAATAATTTTAACATGTAACATTTGCGTTTTTTCATGTCTATTCTCCTCTCGCAGTTACCAGCAATATATACAGTTGTTTGTAATATTATCAACAGATAGTGTTGGGAGTGATTTTGATCGTGCCATGGTTTGGTTACACATTAGAATATGTAAACTTTAATAATGTATTAATAAATTTAACTCGCCCTTAGGTATTGAAGTTTTTTAATGAGTATAGAGATAAAAAAACGTAACTTGTGTAAAGGATCAGTATGAGATATTTCATAACATTCTCAAAGAAGCTATAAAACTACGTCCCACGAGCAAAACATGGGTTTTGCTCGTGGGACGTACGCTGTACACTACAAACAAACCATGGATATCGAAAGGAACAAACAAAATTATAACTGATAAACTGAAGCTATGGAATAGATATGTACTTACAGGATTAGAGGAACATCACAGAGAGTACAGAAAACTAAATAATAAATTAATTAATCAAAGCAGATCAGCTCGCACCACGTTTAAAATGATGATTCTCAACAGTGGCCCCAACAAGTTTCACTCCTACATCAGACAACAAGGGACCTCTAAGGTTTGTGTTCCAACTATCCTCGTCCATAAGGATGGGTAACAACCCAGCCACATCAAATAGCTGAGGTATTTGCAAATCAATTCACCAGTGTCTTTCAAATAGAACCTCAGAATCAGCCACCTATATTAGACTCATTACTCCGAATAGAGGATTCCATAGAGGAATTAAAATTTGACAACAAAAGTGTTAGCCAAGCAATAACAGAAATGAAAATAGATTCGGCTCCGGGCCCAGATGATATCCCAGCAATAGTTTTAAAAAGGTGCGATGCGAGTAATATGCTCGCTACTATTATGCAGACTTCATATGATACTGGAATTTTACCCGACCTGTGGAAAACAGCATCAGTGACACCCATATTTAAAAAAGGAAGTAAATTGGATCCACCGAACTATAGACCTATCAGTTTACCCAGTGTGGTATGTAAAGCTATGGAGAAAATCATAGTAAAACATATCCAGAACTTCATTGCTAAACACAAAATTATTCCTGAACAACAGCATGGCTTTTGTCCTCATCGATCCACGGCATCCAACTTGTTATCAAGTTTGTCATCGTGGACCAAATACTGTAATGAGAGGGAACCTGTCGACGTAATATACCTAGATTACGAGAAGGCCTTTGACAAGGTACCTACACAAAGTCTTTTGCAAAAACTAGAACATGTAGAAATACGCGGTAAGCTACTCATGTGGATTGCGGCGTTCTTACAACAAAGAACCTTGACAGTGCGTGTAAGCGAAACTTTTTCAAATCCCCGCCAAGTTCACAGCGGTGTGCCGCAGGGTTCAGTTCTGGGCCCCGTGCTTTACATAATATACACCTTTGATCTTCCACGTTGCCTGCGGTGTAGTGTCAGTATTTTTGCGGACGACACGAAAATATTTACCAATCTACTTTTGGACTATGACAATGCAAGAAGACCTAAACAGAGTAGCGAACTGGTCTAAGGAATGGCTCTTAACCTTTCATACGTGACATAATAAAATGACAATTCCGCGCATCCGTGAATCCCAGTACAGGACTCGTCACAGATAGGGTATTTTTTGAGACCTAGGTTATAAAAATCTAGATTTTTTCGAAAGGTGATTGAATTTTGTATAACACTTCTTAGTTTTATAAATAAAACATATTTATTTACGTAATTTCCTACATTACACCTGGTTTTGATTGTAAGTGCAATTGTTATAAGGGAAATAAAATGGGTTAACTAAAACTTATCTTTATTATCCTGTTTATAAAAAATACAAACACTTTCTGGATGTAATATTTCTTTTATTCTTATACAACCTTGAGTATATTTTAAAATAAAAAGCAATTGTCATGTGTTTCAATACATTTTTTTTATACTGCACATGTTTATAAACTTTGAACAAATCTCGATCATAGATTAAAACAACAAAAGTCAACTTTTTTATACCACAGACTTCCCAAATTCTATGTGAGAGGAGACCCTGTTCTTTCGTGAACAATTCGTAATACGTGCGAAAGGAATAGAGCTTTAGGACGCAATTTAATAGGCATTTAAACAAACATCTGCGCGATTATTGACGTGTCCTGCTACAGGACTCGTCACGTACGAAAGGTTAAACGTTAATGCCTCAAAATGCACAGTATTGCATATGGGACGTCGGAATCCCCGTTTGGATTATATGTAGGTTGGAAAGCAATGAACTGAAAGAAGTCAAGATGCAAGCAGATCTGGGAGTCTTAATAGCAGAAGACTTGAAATGGGAAGAACACATAATGTCGATTGTCAAGAAAGCTAAAAGTCTGATTTACCTCATTAGAAAAGCCTTTGGAGTTCTAACACCAGAAATAATGCTCCGAATTTACAAAACATTTGTTAGACCAATATTAGAATATTCCAGATCTGGAGCCCATATTTCGTTAAGGATATTGAGGCTCTTGAGAGAGTACAACGCTGTTTCACGAAGCTACCACGATCACTGAAAGAACAACCATATGAAGAACGCTTGAGGATCCTGAAACTTACAACTCTAAAAGATCGCAGAGAACGGGGAGACTTAATTGAAACATATAAGATCTTAAGTGGACATTATGATCTTCAAGAGTTTGATAAGTTGTTCATACGAAATGACAATACTCGTCTAAGAGGCCACTGTCTTAAGCTTAGTATCAGCTTCTCAAGCATCAATCCTCACAAACACTTTCGAGGCAATCGTGTGGTCAGAATGTGGAACAAGGTTCCAGATGATGTTATATCTGCCCAAAATGTGAACCAATTCAAAAATCGACTCGACAAGTTCAAAGTTGGTGGAATCCAAAAAAGAAAATTGATTAGAACCCTCAGGATGCAGGCTTTATCAGTTGTTGCAACTGCCTGCCTGTCTATGTAATATAATAATAAATAAAGAAAATAATAATAATAATATCACTAGGCTCTGGGGTACTTTGTGCCGATAAATGTACACGCGTAAATTTTAGAATTTTATGTGTCCCTTAACCACCAAATATTCAAAAAACATGTGGAAGTCCATACCTTACCTGGGTGACGTTAAGTACTTGGATTTCGTGAAAAAACATTTAAGAGACACTTTTCTTTATTCTTACATGCGTTCAGTCTCACCAGCAAAAAAAACACACAGTCTAATTTAAAACTTCACAGTCAGTAATTTACGAGAAAGTTAATTATTTTGCGGAGCATCATAAGTGTAAATCATCCACATTTTTTGCCTTTCGGGGCATTAAGGAATCTTTTGATATAAATATTCCAAGGAAATACGTCACTTTTTTTAAAGAAATATCTTTGCATCAATAAAAAAATCAAAAGATGACCAAGCAATATCGACTTACAAATCACAACAATACCGATACGCGTGCATTATTAGACAAAGACAACTATTGTAATTTACGAGATGAGCGAAAGGGACATTCAAAAAAAACATCAACGCCTACTTAATTACTATTACTTTGCACTGCTATCTCACCAGTATAAGTTAAACTCCGGTAAATTTAAAATATCTTAACATAATAAAAATAAAATAAACCTGTTGACATGAAATGTTATGCCTATGTTGATAACTGGTTGTCTTAACTGACGCACCACACCATTTTACTGCACAGGAAGTCATTTTCAATACATTTTGAATCTAAAACTATTTTTATTTTGCCAAGAACTCGGCGTGCCTATGGGTCACAAACTTGGTCATTACTGGTGTCGCGATTCTTAGCGGGACTTCAGTTACTAGCTATAATAAGTATGTGTGACGCACGTTTGTGGCCCTGCATGCTGAACCTATTAGGAGGTAATCTGTGGCATAAACGCATCAACGTGATTCGTTTCTAGAATAAGACAAAGTCATCTAAAATACCTTATGAAATATTGTACAGCATGAGGTACCCCCCCTATCATCATGATGAATAGTGATTTCAGTGTGATGAGTGTCGATGTTCATGAAATTGACCAGATACTCTTAGGATTAAACAGGTTATCAATGATTGACAATGATTGGTTGCCAATGATAATTGGAATGAACTGAGACTGATAAATGTAATGTATTTTATGATTAGGAACCCAATAACTTACATATTGTCTTTGTTTTGATAAAATCTTGCATTTTGAAAAGATGTTTATGTATTATGTTTGTATACCTATTTTATTATTGGTGAATTTTTTTTTCGTTTCTTTTAGTAAAGTGTTAGACGGCCGTGTCGCCTTCAGCCGAAGGTAGCGATGGACAGGTTTAACAATGGCAAGTGAACAATAAAAATCCAGTTTTACAAAAAACAGCCCACAACTGTGGCACAGTTTGATTTATTCCTTTCTTAGTGTCACATATTTTACAACTTTACCTAATAACAGGGTCTGCTCCATAAACATGCAAACATTTCCAAGCTTCAATATTTGTTACTTTCAACACATTAGGGATTTTATTTTATTATATTCAATACAGATTTAATTTTGTTTTAACATGAAACATTTATAAATTAATATTAGTAATTGTTCAATTATTTTTGTATAAGCAATTATTGCTGTAAATAAAGCTTGGTTGTGTTAATATACTTATGTAGCTGACATAAATCATGAATAACAAGAGACAAACTTCAGATAAATGTGTAACAGTTTTGTAATACTTGTAAATAAAATTGTAATTAAACATTTCATATACATATTACAAAACTGCTTTTGGTGATACCGGATATAAGATAAATGCACTCTTATTCCAATTCTTTTGTGTTTCTTTATGTTCATTACGTGAAAATCAATTTTGTGCACTTCACAATGACAATTACATTTAAAAGGAATGGTCTATATAAAATGTCTGTTGAATTAATTTTTAAGTGGAAATAACATCTCAGTCAAATTGGAAAACAATAATTATGTACAAGTGGTTCAAATAAAGCAAGTAGTACTGTAGGCAAATGAGAAGAGTTATTAGTTGATAAGATAAAACTAGCGTACAATATGTACGCATCACTATTAGCAATCCCACATTAAAAGGCGTTTTTGTACCTATATCTGTTTTATTTATCTGTATTATCAACCTTTATTCCGAATCGAGCCCAATTTTTCTACAGATTTTTAAATTAGTGATACCATCAACCCTTTTAGCCTGAAACAAGTTATTGATAGGCTTACGAGATGTAAATTCTTTTAGAGGTTACTTTGAGGGAAAGCTGTAGACTTCTTTATGATAATATCCTGGGCGATTAATCTGATTGCTAGGCAACAGTTTCAACTTCCATAGGTTCTTCAGCGCCGGTTTTCTTTTTCTTCTTCTTGTTAGGTTTCGCAGATGAATTGAGGAGTGCCTGTGGTCAAAAACAAATTTATTATTAAAATAAAATATATTTAACGCGAAAATAATGGTTATAAAATAATTTTTAATGTCGTAATGGTTCAAACAGAAGTGCAATTAGTTGCAAATCAGCTCAAAAACATTACAATATTATACCCTGTGCTTGTTCAAATCACACGAGATACAAGTATGCTCTGAAAGATAACAGGGACATGTAGCATTATTAAAATAACAATAAAGTGAGCATGAGAGAATTATATTACTTCTCATAAAGGTGAGAGATGTGCACCAGCTTTGTTTCTGATTCTTTACTTTATACTTTCTTATGTGTCTATGATATGATGATGATATGATATTCTTAACAGATTCCTCAACGGAAATCAGCCATCTATGCAGGAGATATCATAATGCACAAGTGTAATGTAAACTTATATTCCCTTTTTGGTAACAGAGAAATGAAATAATTTCAAGTGTTTTGGTGTGTGATGTTTAACACTTTTGCGAGGATTCTACTAAGTGCTAAGACAGTGAGATTTCAGACCATACAATTAGTGTTTAACAATATGAAAAACTGACATTCAGTTCAGGGTCCTTGATGCTGCGTTCACTCTTGCAGTGGCTCTTGTCGAAAGGCAGGCCGGTGATACGATGCGTGCCACTGGGAAGCAGCAGTGCCGTGAATTTGAACTGTGCCACTAGTTCACCTGGACGTTCATAGAGCACCTAATTACACAGAAAAATACAGTTAATTTTGTTTAATGGATTTCCTTTTATACATCTTTATTATAGTATACTCTTAAGACACAACAAAAGATGAGTTACAAATATGTAGATGTAACAATAATTGGTCTCATCACTTGCAGTAGCATTAGTGTATTTAAGAAAATTTACGAGTGGCACATACACTATGTGTAGAAAAATATTTTAACATATATAATTATAGAACAAAGTTACAGCAGTCATTTTTTTTTTGCTTTAGTATCATTATTATTACTCTTAGTATCATTTAATTGGCAGACTAAATGTTTATCTTAATCAGAAAATATTAGGTGATATAACATATTCCTTGCTATATTTGAAGTTTAAATATAACGAGGACAAAAATACTTGTTTGTTTACCTGGAAGGGCTCGATAAGTTTGTGGTTAACACACTCAACAACTCCAAGTCTTGCACTAGTCTCCTTATCAAAGCTGCGTAAGTTGAAAGGCATCGAGCCGTGCTTATTGCGAACCTGTGAAATTTATTTTTTAATTAAACATACAATAAAACTCATGACATAAACAGAACTTAAATAAACAATTCTGTTAGTTGCTCAAAGCATCAGAAGAAAACTAGTAGAGCATATATTTCTTTGTTGTAATGTTCTATGCCAACATACCATAGATGGCAGGTTGGTTCAAACGCATCACTATATACTCTATCCAACATGTAACAGTGGCATTGCATAGGCAATGACTAGTAATACGCGCTGGAAAACTTAGTTTAGCTAACAAATTTATACTGGAAATGTATAATGACAGTGTACACAATATTAACATATCTATATACTGTCTGTACATCTATATTAAGATTATAAAGCTGAAGAGTTTGTTTATTCGTTTTGGTTGGTTGAACACACTAATGTCAGGAATTACCCATTCAATTTGAAAATATATCTTCTAGTGTTACATAGCCCATTCATTGAGAAAGGTTGATGTCGTGAGAAATGTCGCAAAAAGTAAGGAAAAATATTCTCAGTAACGAACCTCACTGTAGAACATTCTTGAGGCTTTCAGCTTTAACTGATAAACTTCATCAGTTTTCTTATATATTGTACACCTTGTGTCCATTTCCCGACCCTGAAATATAATAAATGCTGTATTGAGGAATTTTATGATTTTCATAGAAAAAATAAGATAAATATGTATGCATGTAAGTAATTATAAACCAAAATACCATTGGGAATTTCAGTTAGAATTTTACTATTTCATTTTCCCTGATTACTGCCAGAAAATGTAAAAACATGAACTGGAAAGAATTCAGGGTATGTTCTTATATAAAGTAAGCTTGTATACCTAGTGAACAAATAAAACTCCTTCAACATGTATGTATATGAAAGTAAACTTACAATGCCCTCTCCAGTAGAAACAAGAACATCCATTGCGTAAACTTCATATGTCTCTATGGTAGCCTTTTCATGCTCCTTACGTTGAGCTTCTGAAGGGTTTTGAATGATGCTCTTCTCACCGTCAATGCGGAACTGCTTGAGTTGGTGTGACAGCATACCCTCCACAGGCTTGCAGCCATATTCAGCAGTAATCTTTTGCACTGCATCAGTTATTGCATAGTTCTAGAACAGTAATTCAATTTGTTACACTTATTTGCTATTGTTAAAATTTTGAGATTAATATAATATTTGAAATAATGTTTGATACTTCAATAAAAAATAATCAAGATCAATTATTTAACAAAAATTTTTACTACAAGTACAACAATACCAAAAGCAATGTTATCAACAAATACAAGTTTTGATACCCAAACATAATTAATAAACAAATAACTTATCCTACCTAACCAACCAACCAACTTTTTAAATTAAAGTTCTTAATTTTATTGACCTAAATTTCACTAAAAAATTATAACATGCCATAGCAACAATATAATCAATAAATATACAAAATGAATACACCTGCATTGTGAAACTTTAACAAATACATAGTAAGTTAGTTTTTTAGTTATTTAGGTTTGAGTTTACTTGAATTATTTGTTTTAGCAGAAATAGAAGTACAATCTCTATAAAACTTTCCCAGTACAGTTATAATATTCTTTCAGATATACCCAACTTAATAGGTTTCTGTTAGTTCTTTTTGGTATTAGGATCATAAATATTTAGTCTCCACTTATGTATATATAACTGTAGGAGTTAAAAATTCAGAGAAGCATAAATAGATACATTTAAAGCACTGCTAAAGTATACTTAGCATAATATTTGTTTACCTCATTATTGGATCTCAGTAGCCTCAAGGCGGCTTCACTAGCATAATGCGCAGCAAGAAGAACATCGGCAGCACGTCCAGAGACTTCTACGCCACCAACAACAACTGTGTGCGCAACCACTGCTATAAATCCATCTATGTGTGCACCTAAGTCACTGTAATATAGTTTATTGTTAAAAAAGTTGTATTAAAATGTAATGTTAACTTTAAATATAGACTCCAGGCTTTTAGGACTGGTATGTTTAAATTACACATTTTTAGTTATCTGTTGACTAAGTTGCGATTCATTGGGTAATTATTTGTGATAAACAATATTATAATGTATTTGCTGTGAATACTGTTATAAATATATGATTAGCATCCAAATTAAGAAATGAAAAAATTAACAATGAGGTTATTTCAACTAACCTCTTAATGTACCATAAGCTATTTACGTGGTTATAAGCAATATAAAAACCAGAAAACTTTAAATTAGTTTTTTAAACAGGCAAAAGTAAGTTTTTACCATTTCGGCAATCAAAAATGACTATCTGTGTTTAAAAGTTCAGAACAAAATTTGCTAATATTTACTCACATTTTGGCCAAATCACCCTCCTTGAGAATGTAATCGCTTTCGCTAGGAATTGGTGAGAAGTGGCATATACAGTTGTTTACAGACACGCATGTTGAAAAGGCTATTCCCTTCTTGGAGTCTTTCTCTTTTTTGAACACCTTGGAGGTCTCTTCTAATATAAGTTTGTCGCCAAATTCACATATTTCTCTGGCAGACGCATCAGGAACACATTTTGCGATTACTTGTTCCAAAACACCTGCAAAATAAAGTAGAAATCGGAATTAAATTAAGGATATAGAAATACACTAGCACGGATAGCGACACCGCATTGTCCGCATGGCGATGACACGCGTCCATAGGCCCTTCGTAAGTTGGATGGAATTTTTACTTTTTACACATTTTTTTTACAAAATACTAATCGAACACAGACTTACGATTAACAATTTGACCAGCTAGCTTATACTTGGTTACTACCAAGTCTTCAGCAATAGTTTTCTCAACTTCTTTATCGTCAGCCATTTCTCAAAATTGTGGTTGTCGGCCAGACTAGACCAGACGCATCAGGATTTGATTGGCCACCTCGGGTTTTGGTCACGTGACAGAAGCAACGAATCAGTAAGAAGGCGGGCAAATCTGATGTCAACGAACTTATTTTCAGTTTATTTTCGGAAATGGAGGTATTAATTTATTTCAAAATAAATTGATTATTATTACATTTCTATTGTTAACATTGTCAATCAACAAAATTTATTAATATTTCTTTTTAATTATAATGTTTACAATTCAATTTACTATTGATGTTATTTTTCTTTCTGCTTAAGTAGGCTTTCCAGGAAATGAAAATGGATAAAAGTGCGATTTTAAGCATTTTCTTGTGATGTATATTTTGTTGTCTTGACTGTCGATTTCTTAAACTATAAATATCAATAACATTACCGAGAATATCTCCCCATACCTTTTACTTATTTGCAGTTATCTGTTAGGAGCGTGGAATAAGAACGCTTTTGTTAGTGGTAAAGGTAATAACAAATTTGTAAATAAATACTAAATATACGAATGTAAAATGGAAACATCTGAAGAATTAATTTCTATGGTAAACGATAAAGTTAGCTATGGAAAAAGCCTCATTGATAAACTGGAGTCGGTAAATGAAATAGATGGAGTAATGAAATTACAAAGGAAAATTAGACAAGAAATTGAGTTTTTGAAGAAGGTAATTAAGAGTAATTAAATTATTGTCATGAACTAAAAAAAAAATGAAAATAAAAAAAGGCTTCTGTTTTAGTTACAGAAATCAAAAAAAGTGAAAATTGAACAACTGTCTTGTTCTAATCTTCGACACTTAGGAGCAATGGTTAAATGTGCACTACGGCCAGATGTTGTTTCAGTTTGCAAAATATTTCACATAAATGACTCATCTAAGTTGGTTATTGATATAATTAGCGAAGAAGGCAGAGTTTGGACTAAAGGTAAATCAATTTTGCTATTTATTCTTATTTTACTCTCTGTCAAACTCATAGTTATTTTCTTATATCTTTATATTATTTTCTTTTAAGTTATAGCTAGAAATCCTAAATCCTTGTCGGCCTTAAGTGCAGGCAAAGCTTCATATGGCGCAAGATCGATTTTGGATCAGGCAGAAGATTATCTGGATTGTGCTAAGATCTACCCTTGCATGTATCAACCACCCAAGGCATGTATTCTTTATTTAATAACAAAAGCACATTGTTGCATCACCTTGATTCTTATTGCATGCTTCTACATGTTAATACTAAATTAAACTTGCTTTACTGATTTCAGTTAATATTTTTTAAATTGTTTTAGATCATTTTTGAGTTTATGAGTGGCATAGAGGAGAATTTAGCAAATAAGTTAAAAGCTGTTGGTATTACAGTGAAAGGTGAAATATTACCTAACTCAAAGGCTTGCGTGGAAGATGGTGACTCATGGGACAGTGAAGACAGTGAAAATGAGTGCCTTCCAGTTAGAGTCGAGAACAGGTGAGCTATTATCAGTATACTTTAGAGGAGCTGCTCCCTATTTTGTATTGCTACATTATTACAGTGTTTTAACCTGGTCCTTTTTTTATTTTTTTTCTGTAACTACATACACTCCCATTGTGGTTGAACATTGGCTAGTTTATGTTAAATAATTTTGGTAGTAATTTTTTTAGGTATACAACCTACATTTTTTAAATAACTATAAGGGTAGTTACTGCTACAATGAATAATAATATCCAACTGTTAAGTCAATGTCGTGATTACTTGTACTTGATACCATAAATTTGGGTGTTGTATATACCTCTTATTTCAACATCATACCCTTATATCCTAAACAATTTAAAAGCAAACAGTTCTAAGTAAAATTGTTAATAGAGAGTATTTCTTTAAATGTTACGGAAAACTTTTAATTATTCTTTTCCTGTTAGCTAATTTGTATTTCAAGTTTATCATAAAAACTAAGAATTTATGATTAATGAAATAAAAATATGCTATTCTCATATTACAGTCATGAAACCTCATTGAACAAAGTGTCCCAAGGTTTTGAAGACCATCTAGAAATTAAGACACTGAACTTGGATGTGACTGCAATGATGGCTGTTGTGAGCAATATGACTAATGGACATTGTAATTATATATTTAAACAGGAAGTATTAACACAACAATGCTCATGGGAAGCTGAGAGACCAGTTAAGCCTATATTAGATAGATTATTTGAAGGTAATTTTTCACTTGACTGATTTACTTGGGTAAATGCATCTAGTTTTTAATTGTGTAAACCTTTTTTTGACTCTGGAATAGCTCAATTTTAGGTAACCAATTAAGGGAGGGGGATTCCTGGCTATTATGGTTAGATATTATTTGGAAAAATTCTTATTGATTATATTATATTCCAATTAGAAGCTTATTCTATGACATTTCTCTTACCTCATGGCTATTGTTAGGTAGAGAAATCATGTTCTCGGATGAAAAATATTAGCAGCCTTTTAACATTTGCAATGCAGAATAGCAGTGGGAGACGAGGCAACATAGTGTCTTCAGATTTTCACCTCAAATGATCATTCCTCATTCATTTCCAATTGGTATAAATTGATTTACTCAAAATATATACAATAATATGGTTAGTTTTCTTATTTAATTAATATTATTATATTCTCAGGAAAAATATTAGTTTGTTGTGAAACTGCTTGGAATGATTTTGAGAAGATTGTAAATACTTTGGGAGGCCCAAAGGAGATGGAAAGGACAAAAGAACTGAAGCAAGTCATTACAGTCTACCCAGATGATTTTGGTGGTATGTATAAATGTAAAGAATGTGTTACTGTTTCAAAAGAAATCTTAATTATGATGATGTTAAATGTGTACAGGTGAAGATGATTACCCCAGAAAAAATCTTAAAGTGAGAGGTCATGTTCGGTTAAGATCAAAAATTATTTTTAATTTTGGCCATAGAATTAAAGCGTTAACTATATCTGCTAATGAGGGCTTTGTCAGGGCTGCTATGCAACAGGTAAGACAACAGTGTATAAAATAATATATTTTACATTTCAGTAGTGGACATCAATTATAAAGTTTCATGCATAAGATTATACTTACAACTCAGTTGATGAAAATTTACAAAGCACCCAATTTAAAGTACAGTTTAATTTGATAAATTATACAATAAAAGTTAAATGAAAATATTGTGTAACACATTTATTTATAGTGAACACAAACCCACATTATGAGCCTTGCATACATTTTTTTTGAAATAATTACAAAATAACTTCAAATAATATTTGTTTCAAAACTAGATAATCTTCTTTTCAAACTATTTTCGTTTTAGGGCATAACATATGCGGCATTTATTCACGAATCAAGAGCTCTAACTGAAGGCAAAGAATCTACAGCTACTGAAATCACATTATGATACCTTTTAAATATCTAGTATAAAAAGATCTGATTCTGGTGACGGTAATTACCATAATATCAATTCTTCAACCAGTTGTAAAACAAATACTAAGTCTATTGAAATCTTGATTTTTGCTTTATAAGACATGATACCTTGTTTGTATGCCCAACTGCCTCATGTATACACAATTGTTAAAACCACTATTTTGAGTTTTTATTTACAATAAAAAGTGAGATTGTTTACAGTGTTCACATTATTAATTCCTACTAATATTAAAGACGCGAAAGTTACTGACTGCCTGTTGCGCTTCAATTGACAGACAGTTCAATCTGTTGAACTGATTTTAATAAATTTTCGCATGGAGATATTTTAATTTTTGTGGAAGGGAATAGGCTATTTTTACCGCAATACTGAACTTAATGCGGGTGAAGCTGCGGGCAAAAGTCATACAACATTTTCAGAAAAGAATCTATTCTGTGTAGGTTGAGTCATTTTAATATTACAACAGAACGATAAGTATGTTTATAATAAATGTTTTAGAATAGTATTTATTTATATAGTATTAATTATACTTCACACGCAAAGCCATGAACATTTCCATATACTGTAGGGGCAAACGCGCCACCGGGTCACTGGAACACCTACAACATAAAAGTCGAGTGCATTGTCACATTCGAGTGACCCTTCTATTTAGATTTGAGGGAGAGCATTTTGCTTCAGATTACCTCACCCAATCGATGAAAAATAAAAAAAGAATTGCTTAATAATAATTTTCTTCGAGGCCGTGATAAGTCTTCGGTCCAGGCCCCTCGGGTGTGGTTGGCCAGAGTGTGCACCCAGGGCCACGCCAACCCCCCACAGCGCCTGTGTGGGAAACCTATGAAGCACCTTTTTTTTCATGAATCTTACATAATGTTTCAATTACTTTTATTTCTTATTTGTTAATTCTGACCGAAATAAATGTTCTCTATTTTTATATAATTAGATGATATTTTCCTAAATAGGTAAAATCAGTTCGGTTTCGCTTGCTAATTATTACAAAAATTAAACGCGAATTGAATTTTTACATAATTTAATAATGATGTTCCATCTAACGGTATTATTATATATTAATAACGAAATAACTGACTTTTTTCTTATAATACTAATTTAACTGTTACGTATGCTATGTAAAAAACCACAAGAGTCTAAAATATAAAAATTAGAAAAATTATTAGAATATAAAAAGCATTTAAATTATATAATTTCCGCTCTTCTAGCTTTTTTGTTTGTAAAATCTTTAATAGTTTCGTGTATGTCTATATGGTCTAATATGGCTTTCTCTATGGATATTGTGGCTAAATTTGTTAATCTTGCCTGGCTCATTGTTGAGCGCAGGTAATTTTTTATTAGTTTTAATATAGAAAAGGACGTTTCCGCGCTTGCTACTGTAAGGGTCGATTTATACTAACGCAGAGTCGAAGCGCATCGAAGCGTCTATCTAAAACTGAACATAACAAATTCAACCTTAACTCCACAGCGTAACGCACACAATACTTCGGAGATTTTAAAAAGACGCGCGCATTCGTCCGAATTCGCGCGTCTGCGCGCGAACAACGCTGATCGGTGCGCGCGTGCGCGCGCATTCTCGTGTATCCACGCGCCTACTAGCGAACCAACGCGTCATCAGTCGGAAATTGGCCTGCTTCGGTGTTAATCACAATGGACTCGGACGAAAAACTAATTTACCTGGTGCAAAAATATGAATGCCTGTTTAATCTAAAAGCTAAAAATTATAGTGACAAACATTCCAAAAATAATGCTTGGGATTCTCTCGGACTCGCATTCGTGCGAATACGCGCGCGTTCTTGCGAATACGCGCGCATTCGTGCGGCTTCGCTTTAGTTGTAAAAAATTTGACGCTTCGATGCGCTTCGACTCTGTGCTAGTATAAATCGACCCTAACTGTCATAGTTAGCAAAATTCGTAATGCTATTGTGATGTTAGGGCATACAGCTGTCAAATTGTTTAAATATATAAATTCGAGAATTTTCGCCACATCATTATTTAATTTTTTGACATGATATAATTTCTTCACACAAATCATCGCCGTTAATGTCCAATGAATCATTTGCTGTAAGTTTTTCCTGCAAACGATGACAGCTAATTGGGTATTTGCATGATTTTCCAATCCATTAAATAGTTATATCTTATTATTTTTAAATTTTTTTTAAAATTTTTGAAAAAAAATTTTTTTTTTTATTTATAAACATTTAAACTATTTAACAATAAAAAAATTGTTAAAATTTAAACGTATAAGTAGCTCCCTCTTGCGTATGTGACGTCATTGTGCATATTCCATTTAAATTTGTTATTTGTTATTTACGCTACTTTCAGTAAATTTTAATGTTAATGATAAAATATAATTAAACTCACTTTAAATAAAAACCAACTTAAAATTTTTTTCAATAATTTATCATTCGTCGTTTATCATGCATTCAAATGACGCGCCAATAATATGCACAATGACGTCAGACCAATCACATCACGTTTCACATCACGTGATTTTTACATCATATTTGACCACTTTTATTTATTTATTTATTTAAAAATTATTTGTAGAAATTAAATTTTAATCTTACGTAGGTATTTTATGTGTATCAAAGAATTTATTAACTGAACTTTATTTGAAAAATCATTTTCATGCAAATACCCAATTCTTAATTGACTTTGTTCTTTGTCATCACTTAGTTTAAATAAGAAATTAAACACGTCATTGTGATTATTCAGTAAATTAAATTTTTCATCTATGGAGGACAAAGCTTGATCCAAAATATAAAAAAATATATTAATTTTAAAAGCTATTTTCGGATCATTTATAGTGTGGTCTTCGTGTTCATAATCAAAACTCTTTGGAGTCTTACGACGTCTTAGGGGTCTGGATCTGGATGTTTCAAATTCAGCCTCGACATCAAATTTTTCGGCAATTTTCATGGCATCATTTACAATTTCTTCGAAATTTGCGTCGCTAATTTTTATCAAAAACTTCTGTAATTCCGTTAAAGCATCTAAAGCATGATTTCATTTTGGATCTTATCTCCAAGAAAAGTTGGCATATTTTTGAAATCCGAGTCATTCGTTACGTGTCTTATATTATCAGTCATTGAAAGATCGAATTTTCCTAACATTTCAATATAATTCTTGGGTACCACGATTGCAGATGCGACATAACGCAATAGAGATATGACTTCGTTGCTGGGCTGACATAGTACAGAGAGAATATGTGTGGAACTCCGCTAACTCCTTCTGTGGAACTCCGCTAACTCCTTCTGTGAGAGGAATTACTATTGTACAATTAGGAAGGAACTTAAAAGCTTTGAAATGTTAGACTACAAATTTGTTGTGGTGTAATACGAATGAGGTGTCTAAAATTGACCCCACCGACATGTAACAAAAAAAAAAGTTGAGTGATTCTGCCAATGTGGAAAGTTGGAAACACAGAAGAATGGAAAAACTCCGTGAGAACTCAACACTACTGTTTACTAGTTAGTGTCAAATGTCATTGTCATTTCAAGATGACAATTTGATGTTTTGGCTGTTACGTTTGATTTACTTTTAATAAATATCGTGTTAGTGTGAATGTAGTTTTATATAAAGAATTATGGCGCTTGCCGAGAATGAAGTGATAGACTCCCAATTTATAGCCGAAAATATCGGCTTTTTAGACAATTGTTTTGATAATTCTTTCGTATTTGAATCTTTGCAAGTGGTCAAAGAACATACTGCAGAACAAAATTACGTTTTTCAAACAAACAGTTCAAAACGGAAGACAGTGCGTATAAGTTCACAAAATACTACATTTCAATTAGTAGACCCTAACCAAAATATATCTGAACCTGATGCATCTCTAACGGAAAATAGAAAATTGAAAGACTGGGGTTTACCACCAGAAATAACTAGAAAATATGAAGAAAGAGGAATTACAGAGATGTTTGAATGGCAAGTAAATTGTTTAGGTAATCCCAAAGTGTTATTTGAATGCTGTAATTTAGTGTACTCGGCTCCAACATCAGCAGGTAAAACTTTAGTTGCAGAAGTATTAACTATTAAAACTATTTTGGAGCGTCAAAAAAAAGTTATTATTATACTACCGTTTGTGTCGATAGTGAGAGAGAAAATGTTTTATTTTCAAGATATACTGTCTAGTTCTGGGATACGGGTTGAAGGATTTATGGGATCTCAGTCGCCACCAGGAGGTCTACAGGCTGTACATGTTGCTATTTGTACAATAGAAAAAGCTAATAGCCTAATTAACAAGCTCCTTGAGGAGGGTTCTATAGCAGAGTTAGGCGCACTAATTGTGGATGAGTTGCACTTACTGGGTGATCCAAGCCGAGGATATATTTTAGAGCTTCTGCTCACCAAAGTTAAGTATGTATCATCAAAGTCAGATGATGTACAAATACAAATAGTGGGAATGTCAGCTACTTTGCCCAACTTAGAAATACTTGCCAGTTGGTTAAATGCAGAGTTATTTATCACAGATTTTAGACCTATACCTCTAGAAGAGTATTGTCTGGTTGGTAGTAAATATTATAATAAAGAAGGAAGTTGTATTCCAAACCTAGATACAGCACTTAATGTAGAAGGTGATAGTGTGTTGAACATTTGTCTGAATACCATAAAACATGGATGTTCAATATTAATTTTTTGCATGACCAAGAACTGGTGTGAAAGTTTAGCACAGTCTGTGGCTCAGTCATTTTACAAATTAGGTTGTGAAGGTACTGAGGCTGGGTCTATTTTAAGATCTCAACTGAAATCAGAGGCAATATCAGAGGTATTAGAACAGATGAGAAATTGTCCTGTAGGCTTGGATCAAGTTCTGAAGAAAACAATATCATTTGGAGTAGCCTATCACCATGCTGGCCTTACATTCGATGAAAGGGATATTGTTGAAGGTGGCTTTAAATCTGGGGCGATAAGAGTATTAGTAGCCACCTCTACATTGAGCTCAGGAGTTAACCTACCAGCAAGAAAGGTAATAATAAGGTCTCCTGTATTTCAAAGACAGCCTATAAATATTTTAACTTACAAACAAATGATAGGTCGAGCAGGCAGAATGGGCAAAGACTTGAAAGGTGAGAGTATCATTATTTGTTCAGAGGCAGAGAAAAAGATTGGGTTTGAACTAATGATGGGTTCTCTTGCTCCTGTCAAGAGCTGTATTGAGAGTGAAGACAAATATATGAGAGCAGTGCTAGAAATGATAGCCAGTCAAGTTTTGTCTACAAAGGAACAGTTAGATTTGTATTCCAAATGTACTTTGCTTTATAATCAACAAAATGCCCAACCCAAGAATTTTCTTTTAGAGAATACTTTAGATGAATTGAAAAACTATGAGTTGGTCAGAGTTCAAGTAGAAGGTGAGGAACAGCACTATGTAGCCACACCATTGGGCAAGGCCTGTCTTTCATCATCAATGGCACCTAATGATGGATTGTCATTGTTTTGTGAATTGCAGAGAGCTCGTCAATGTTTGGTGCTTGAAACTGACTTACATCTAATTTATTTAGTTACTCCATACAGTGTGAGTAGTCAGTGGGGCAATATAGACTGGTTACATTTACTGACTCTGTGGGAGTCCTTGACTAAAGCAATGAAAAGAGTGGGGGAATTAATAGGGGTTCAAGAGAGTTTCATTATACGCTGTTTAAGAGGAAATAATAAAGCCAACAATATTCAGGCTAAAATAAATATCCATAAGAGGTATCAATATTATCCTATTTGAAATAATTTTTTGTGTGATATCTGACTTAGATAATTATAACTCCATTTTTTAGGTTTTATACAGCTTTAGCTCTGCAGGATTTAGTAAACGAGGTTCCTTTGGCTGATGTGGCTACTAAGTTCCAGTGCGCGCGCGGTTTTTTACAGAGTCTTCAGCAGGGAGCGGCAACATTTGCTGGTGAGTATTTGTTAAGTAACTCAGCTCATTAAACGCTTAGCTATCAGGTGAATAGTGTATTCGTTTGCTAACCTGTATGTTCAAAAGATTGTGGAACAAATTTCCTATTTGTTTACAGTGTCATCATCATCATAGTCACAGTTGAAAGATGTCTACTGCTGGACATAGGTCTCCTCCAAGACTTCTCCACAAAAACCATTCGCGACGAAACAAAAGAGCGAAATAGAAATCATTCAGATAGTGGTGTAACAAGTTGCTATTACTGCTTACTCAAGTAATTGTTATAATTAAATGACACCGTAAACCTTACTACTTTAATTTTACGAGTTCTAAGGGATCATTAGAACTTTATTGCAGGAAAATACTTAAATTGTGAAGATTTATATAGTTGTTACAAAAAAATAACTTATAAATGAACACATAGGTACACAGGACAATTTACACCTGACTCCTTATATCGTGTACAACGTTAAGGATGAGCTACTAAGAGTGTGTTGTGTGTTATTTTTTTTAAGATAATTAAGATACTTTTAACACTCTAAACTGATTTTGCATTAAATTGAACATTATAACAAAGATATTAAGATATTAAGATAAAGACCAGCAGTTGTGGTATAGTAAGCCAAAACCACCTTTCTAAATCTATGTCCAACAGTGGACTGTTAAAAACTATTGATGATGATGATACCAAGGTTAAACGAACACAGGTGGATTTATGTCTATTAACAAGAAACAGTTAAACAGAAAGAATTGATTTGTAAACTTAGCCTAATTAATATATTTTGAATCCTCAACAAACAACTTCAATAAATTTAATCTCTTTTAGGAATGGTTACAGCCTTTTGTCGTCAGTTAGGATGGAAAAATATGGAAATGTTGATATCACAATTTCAAGATCGTTTACACTTCGGTATTCATTCTGAATTGTTAGAATTAATGAAATTGCCATCTTTAAATGGGATAAGGGCCAGAACACTTTTTGATTCTGGTTTCGAATCAATTTCAAGTATTGCTTCAGCCGATATAAATACCATTGAAAATATTCTGCATAAATCCGTACCTTTTCAAAGTGAAAAAGCCAGGGAAGATGATGATACTGATGATATAAGAAAGCGTAATAAAATGAAAAGTGTTTGGATTACTGGTTATTGTGGTATTACTATAAAAGAGGCTGCTGAAAATCTTATAAGTGAAGCTAGAAAACATCTTTCCCTTGAAATTGGCGTTGTTGATATTAAGTGGGATAATAAATTAGCGGAAAATACTGAAACCTCAGGGAAGTCAATTGCTAATACTGCAAACAGTATCCCTGAAAATATATCTGATGAAAGGCAAAAAATTATGTGTGATAGTAAGAATCAATCTAAACTGCGTCTAATTGGTACTGTTCAAAATATTTCGTTTGACGAAATGGAGAAAATTGAAACTTTGAATACTGAGACGAGAGAAAGAAAACCCGAAAGTGAAAATGTTATTTTGCAGAAAAAGTCCTCTCAGTCCATATTATTTAAAACTATAAAAGAAAAAGAACTTAATGACGATCATCTCTTTAACCATGAAATCGACTTAAAACGTTTGAATAATTCAAATAAGACCTGTGCAACCTGTGTTAACGAATACGAAAAGGATAGAAATTTACCAGGCTCTTTATACAATGATTTTAATGTCAATAACTCAGAAAACATCTGTGCTATGATCTGTACAAAAGAATCTCAGGTTCAAAAAAAGGGACAAGTTGATTGTAATATTGCAAAAAAGATTAATGATAAAAATATTGGCAATAAAAGTTTTGTTGTAAAAGATAGTATATTATGGGATTCTCTAAATTTCACCGAAAATGGATTAGAAAATGTAACAAAATTACGCACAGCCGATAAAATGTCTCCGAATGTGAGTTTTGGTGAATTCGAAAAGTCTGTTGTAGCAGGTAATATTACCGAAACTATGAATTATTCTAAACAAAATGTCTCAACTAAAGACATAAGTTTATTTTCATCAGAAGGGGATAATTCGAGTATATTCGAAGAAAGCTTGCCAATAGATTTAATATCCAGCAACCTCCTAGACAAAGAATCAAATACATTACGGCAACAAGAAAGTATTTCAGAATACGCTAGCATCGGTTCTAACACATTTTTAAATGCTTTTAAAACCACTTTGATTGAAGTTGAAGATTCTGAAGAGGACGATATCAAGTTGGTTTACGAGGATGATATAATTTTAGAAAATGAGTTACCTAAGTCAACAAATATTGCAGAGTTTAATGTTCAAATAGACAAAAATAACATTTCTTGTAAACGCAGTTATAATTTAAGCAAAGAAATCGAACCACTTTTAAAAAAAAAGAAAACCGACGATGAATTTGTGTTACCTAATATTGAAGAAACCGCAAAAGTAATATCTTCTGTTAGTCTTATAACGACAAATCCTTTATCAAAAAGATTTATTATGGAATTTAACAAATATGAATTGAATTGTTATATTTTACGAGGCAATGATATAATTAAAAATATTCATGTGATTGAAGATGTTCAAATAGCTTCTATTTATTTCATGCTAAATCAACGTATTGTTATAAACAATGAAATAATAGGAAGTGAAATAATTGATAATGCTAAATACAGAACAGCGACTTCTTTAAATGAAAATGGCCCCGTAAAGGGGATTTCAGTACTTTTTAGTAAACATATATGTATTTATTTAGATTTTACATCTGTGGATGATATGCAAGAAATCAAGCATCGCTTAAAATGTTGGTTTAAAAAGAAAGTGTTATTTAAGGTGCTATGTTCAAAAACTGTGAATACGAAATTAAAGCAATGGCTTGGTGTAAATTTACCAAGTAACTCTACAGATATTTATTTGTTCGAATGGCTTATAGACAGCACGGAAAAAATTCCAGATATTGAATATTTGGTAAACGATATTTCTTTTTTAAATGTAATACTTGATCAGTGTTGATATTACAATACTTATGTTTCGTTTCAGGCCAAAAAATATTGTGGCATCAATTTCTCAAGCGCGTCATTAAAAATTGACGGTCAGCAAAAAAGATTAAAAAATCTAGATACCATACAAACACAATGTATAAAGTCCTATTGTATATGGATAATTGCAGAACAGCAAGAAAAAGTAATATTAGAAAAGTTTCAACCCTTGCAAAATATAATCGGTATGATAACACTTAATCATTACCATTCATTACAATTTCATAATTTATTAAGGCATTGCGTGTTTTTGATAGATACCGAAAGTCAAGTTGCCAAGATTCTAGCGAACAGCGAATATTATGGAATTAGCACAGACAAGGATCTCGCGTCGCGTCTTTTGATTGATGTAAGAAATTCCCAAGATATTCTCCAGAAGAAAGCATATAAACTTTGCGGATATCGTTTCAACTTTAATTCTTCGAAAGATGTAGCTAAGGTACTTTTTAGATTATGTATTTGGAACAAATTAGTTTTAAATTTGGTCTTAAATACGATTTGGCACTTTTTCTAGTAGCAGTTAAAGTTTACAGTTGTTTGTAGTCATATATGTCTAATACATTTTTCCATTAAGTACAGTATGTGGAGGCAACGAATATGGATTTCAGCTACTAACTCTGACTGCTAAAACGGAGGTCGAGGGTTCGATTCCCACCTAGGACAAGTCATTGTGTGATGAGCTCAACCATTAGTTCTGTATCTAGGTATAATTTATCTACATATAATATGAATGTATTAAGAAATAGATAAGTATGTTAAGATAACCGTATGAGTGTATTATTATCGTTTTTAATTAACTTGTGTTATTCATGTCTCAATATTATTTGTCATAAATGTTATTGAATTTTTTTTATATACGAGTACAAAAAAGGTTAATCATGTTATATATGTTATGATTTAGGCTTTAGGCATATACAATGGCCGTAAAGTGAGCACGAAGAAGAGTGTGTTAACCTCTCACAACAGTCCCCTGTCAAGTATTATTATTTATTGGAGAAAGCTTAATTCTATATTGACGAAAACGTTGTACCCACTAACAGAAAAGGCCTGTATATACACCGAAGGAAATAGGTAATATATTTGTGTTTTTTACTTGCTCCCAAGTTTGATAAATCTGTTTAGTTTACATAAATATGATTTATTGTACATCCATCCATTTCTCTTGTGGGTGTCGTAAGAGTCGACTAAGAAAACAAGCTACGCAGGACAATAACACTGCAAAGAGAAGAAAAACCTGACAAATCATTTTTATTCAGCAGATTAGTAATCTGCCTTGCCATCGTGGTATAGTTGTCCAAACCTACCTTTCTAAGGAGAGGTTTTATGTCCAAAAGTGGATTATTAAAGGTGATGATTGGCGATAATGGTTCATGCATAATTGTTCTGTAAATTTTTGCAACATCAGGTATTCGAACCCAAACTTAAGTCTATTGAGTTATTTATTCAGTTTACTGCCCAAGTTGGTCGGGTTGGAGCCATCCCACTGTTTCCTATATTTGTTTATTGGCATAAAGCTGGTACATATAACACGAACTCTCTGGTCCCTGAACGAGTGTAAACTGTATTTCAAGGACCAGTATATATACCTTATAAAATGGAAGATGTGTTCTGCTTTAACCATTGTAGGTTTTTTTTGTAGCGCTTATACATGGCGTAGTGATGTTTAAGAGAGGGATTCAATCCTTGTTTCTTTAAAACAGTTTCTAGTATGATATATTATAAACTCGAGACTCGGCTTGGTAGTCTCTCATTACTTAAGTACTATTTACAGATTGGACTTAGTAACATTTTCTAAAAAGACGATATAACCTATTAGTCAGAACCAGCTCAAAATAATTTCAAACATCACTGAAGCTTTTAAATGTTACATCAACTATTTAAGAGTACTAATTTAATTATTATTTTTTCGGGTCTCTGTAGTCATAGCGGTCATAAAGATTTTGACTTGAATACACAAATATAAAAGCAGAAAACTTTTTAGATTATATTTTTTTGTTGTGAATACATTTTCAAATTTTGGGCTTCTTTTCCCGGACTGATTTTAGTTGTAGCTTTCTATTATCGCAGTTTGTGAGATTCACAGTTCTGTGGAAAAATAAGGTTTACAAAAAATACACGTTTTATTAATTTAATAAAACGACTGGTATAAAGTAACCGAGGTTAAATTAAATTTAAAGTAAAGTTTTATTGTAAGCAGTTTACACGTTCATGGGGTGTCGGGGGCGAGCAGAGGTGTAGGGAGAATTAATTAAAGTGAGAGCTTGCTACAAACTGTTTTTATTTTATCCACAGAATAAATCCCTCGTATACAATGTTCACCTGCACTGGCCGGATCAGTATGCATGAGCCAAACCTACAAAATGTTCCACGCACTTTTTCAATTCCCAGTGAATATTTAACAATGAATACAACTAAGTGCGATGAAGTAATCGAATTCAACTGCAGGAATATGTTTAAAGCAGCCCCCGGCTATATAATAGTATCGGCGGACTATTGTCAGTTGGAAATGCGGATTCTGACGCACTTTAGTAAAGACCCGGTGTTGATGAACATTATGAATTCAGATGTAGATGTTTTTAAATCTATTGCGGCTTTGTGGAGCAATGTAACCGAAGAGGAGGTAAGTTTGTTTTAAGATTGCACTGTAACATCGTCAAAATTTGTTATTAAATAATGTAAATGGGATTAATTACATTAAATTAGTGTTCATTTTGATTTTCGTTGATGATTCTTTGATTATTTGCCGACGTTTAGGTAACGTGGATGAATCCTATTTCAAAGAATATCTGGATTTACCTAATATGGAGGTCGTATTTAAGTTTTCAGTTATTATATTTAAAAATTGTCGTCATATTCAGAGTCAACTTCTTTTACTATTTCATTTTCAAAACCTTTGGCCATTATTTTTTTTTTACATTGATAAGTTTCCGTTGTCTTTTTACCGGGGTTCATAAAAAGTAGAACTTAGTTCATTTAGAAAATTTGAATAAAATACAGAACGTTGTCAAGTTTTACAGTTACGTAATATGATTTGTTTAAAATCTAACAAAACTGAACGATATTACGGTTTTATTTATTGTATTTTTATCACACTTTTATGTTTGTTGTTGTGCCGGCATGTATTTTTATTTTCAAATACATATCCTACAAAAAGGCATATCCGATAAACGTAGATTCTTTATTTGAAACTATTTTCGCAACACATGTAACTTTTTTTTACACCTTTCCCGCCACCACCTTTCAACTGTTGCCTCAACAGTTTTTAACTTTTGTTATTCATCCCCCTTAAGGTTTTTTCAAAATCAATAAAATAAATTTAATTACATGTTTATGCTTTCAAGTTTTTACACTTATTGTTAACGTTGTCCAAATTTGATTTTGCTTTGACAATTGTCAGTATTTAGGCTGACTGTTCATAAGTGCCGGTTTACGAGTATCTGTCGTACACAAATTCACCATTAAACCGTTCGCTTCACGCCCAATTTACAGTTAAAAGTGTACCATTATTTATTTTTGTTTATGACCATTAAATAAGTATTGTTTATTTGCATTTTGGTTAGGTGTTTAAATGTATTATTTAAACCACGTACTGTATACACACAAATATCATACAAATATAAACAACACGAATACGACCTAGATACCCGTAATAAGAATACTTTATTTATAAACTGAAATAACAGGTAGATGATGACCTGAGGCAGAAAGCCAAACAACTTTGTTATGGCATTATTTACGGGATGGGAAACAAAACGCTGGGACAACATCTCGATGTGACTGAAATGGAAGCAGCTGTATTCATGGACTCGTTCTATAAGACGTATCCTGCTGTCAAGATGTATACTCAGTCAATAGTTGAAGAATGTAGGAAGAAAGGATATGTAGAGACGCTAACACAGCGCCGCAGATATCTACCTGATATTCGCAGTAGTTTGACCGCTAAAAGAAGTAAGTAAATTTATTTGCACACGAAAACTAAACTAAAATTAAAAGTATCTTTATCTAAGTAAAGTATAAGATAATTTACTTATGTTGTTTAGTTTTCTTTTACGTTTATGGGCTAAGTGTTAGTTACGTTTAAAATTTAAAGCATGTGCTCGCTAGAAGTAAGTTAGAATTTTAATGTTTGTTTAGTGAGGAAGTTAGTTAGCGAGAAAATAATATAGATTCAAATGTGATTTAAAAATATATCTAGTTTCCTTATACTCTGTGAAAATTTAGGCTTCTAGTTTTATTCAAAAGGAGGGATTAAAAAAAGTAATCAATGCCTGAATAAAAAGAGTGCAACTGCGCCTTCTTTTAATAATCTCAATTTCAGCGAAGCATTGATTTTATTCATTTTATTAGTAATATTTTTCACAAAAAAATTTTAACTTTATAATTGAATTGCCTACTTCCTTTTTTAAGTGACCTTTGTCAATATGTATTCGGTGTCGAAAATTTATCTATACAATACTCGATAATATAAATTAATAACTTTTTTATATTGTAACAAAAACTGTTTACTGAAATCCCTGTTGAGGCTAGCCGAGTGTGCGAGAAATAAGCTTACTTTAGATAATAATAGAGATCTTAAGACTCACATTGCGGTAATAATGTATTTCCAACTATTTCTGAACCGTCGTCACGCCGCCTTTGAAGCCATATGTATACTGTAGATTCAATAAGGTACGGTACAATGTAGGCTGAATACGGATATTAATTTTGGCCTTTAAATAATGTTATTAACGTTGCGAATAAACCTATTAGTTTGCGAGTCAAAGCATTTACACAACCAACATAATGAATATCTTATAATTATTCACTCGAGAGGAATGAGTCCAGATCGGCAGTGTATGGGGTGGCCAGCATGCAACTCAGTTCAGACTAAGCTCAGAATGTGTTAAGGAAGTTTTGTTGGTTTAGCGGTTAACGTATGCGACTGCCGTTCAAGAGATCTTGGATTCGATTCCTGGATCGGCCCAAAATGTTTTGTTAAGTTTTTGTTCCAAGAAATGCTTAATAACAGCGTGGAGTATCGAAGTTTGCAGTATCTCACGCCTGTGCTCCTGAGCGTATGATGACGCTTCTATTCCCATCTAGGTATGACAAATTTTTGTGTTTTTTATGAAATGTCCTGGAACATAATTACGCTCACTCATATCATATTCCTCAGGTGCAGCGGAACGTCAAGCAATTAACACAACCATCCAAGGTTCGGCCGCGGACATCGCAAAAGCCGCTATGTGTTCAATAGACACCAATACTGACTCGCTAGTCCCCAAACCTCGTCTCATCCTACAAATGCACGACGAACTGATTTATGAAGTGCCCCAATATTATAAACAAACGTTTGTAGCTATTATGAAGAAAGTAATGGAAGGATCCATGAAGCTGACTGTCCCATTGCCTGTTAAAGTGAAGTGTGGACATTCGTGGGGCAGTCTGACAGAACTGAAATTGTGTTGAACCATGAGATCTTTGTAAGATTTTATAATTATGAAATATTGTGTAATCGTGGTTTTTTGTATTAGAGTCCTTCAAGATTATTAGGAGCCTTATAATGTATTTCAAGAAGACAGAAACCCGGGTGTGGAACAGTTATTTCGACCCCTCCGGGATTAATAATTAAACTAAAAATCACTCTTAGCATCTAGCTACTAAAGGTTTAATATCTTTAGAGAAAAATACTATCAGCCGACTGAATGTTAGTACTGCTGTGATAGTAAACTTTGGTTTTGTCTTTAGTATTTCAAGCTACTCCTATTATAGAAGCAGCTAAGATATAGCCGACTTTGTTACGGATAGAGGGATATTTTTTGCCACCTAAGTTATACAATTACCAGGTGTATGCATATGAAACCGGTATTGTCATCTAGCGGTCAGCAGACACAATTGTAGGAACAGTTAAAACTTACCATTGGCCCTAGATGGCGTAATATGATCTGTCAACAATATCCAATACCTAACACTTCAAGTTTTATACAACATCGTGTTTTTTTTTCGCTTTCGGAAATGTCGAAATACGTGCCTTCAAACAACGATTTGCGGGGAGCACTCATTTTCTGCTTCTATTTGGGTAAATCGGCTATAGAATCTCATCGAATGCTTGTCGAAGCTTACGTCTCCGTAAGCACGCTCTTGGTCGTACGCAGTGCAATGAGTGGTTCAACAAGTTCAAAAGTGGTAATTTTGGTGTGAGAAACGCTGACCGCGGCAAACCACCGAAAATATTTGAGGACGTCGAATTGCAGGCTTTGCTGGATGAGGACGATAGTCAGACGCAAAAACAGCTCGTAGAAACAGTAAATGTGAACCAGGCAACCATTTCTAGACGTTTGAAAGCCATAGGAAAGATTATGAGAACCGGAAGATGGGTGCCACATGAGCTGAACGACAGACAACAGGAAAACCGAAAAACAACATGTGAAATGCTGCTCGCCAGACAAAAAAGGAAGTCGTTTTTGCATCGGATCGTTACTGGCGATGAAAAGTGGATTTATTTTGTTAATCCTAAATGCAAGAGATCGTATGTAGACTCTGACCAACCAGCACAATCGACCCCAAGGCCAAATCGCTTCGGAAAAAAGACAATGCTCTGTGTTTTCTGGGATCAGCGTGGTGTAATCTGGTATGAGCTTCTGAAACCGGGCGAAACTGTTAATGGTCAACGCTACCAACAACAATTGGAGAATTTGAAACGTGCCCTGGGCCAAAAACGCCCAGAATATGAAAATAGGCATGACAAATTGATTTTTTTCGATGACAATGCACTATCACACCGAACAAAACAGACTCGGGAATTAGTTGAGTCCCACCCGCTGGCAACCGCTACCCCACCCCGCTTACTCACCACACTTGGCTCCATCCGACTCTCACTTATTTGCATCGATGGGGCACCCACTTAGCCAACAGTGCTTCACTTCTTACGAAAATGTTGGGCAATGGCTCGATAACTGGTTTGCTTCAAAAAACGAAAACTTTTTTCGGCGAGGTATCCATAAATTGCCTGAGAGGTGGTCAAAATGTGTAGCTAGCGAGGGCGCTTACTTTGAATGAAATATTTATTACCATTCTCTTGAAATAAATGTGTTTGTTTTTTTAAAATAATACCGGTTTCATATGCATAGACCTATGTATTTGGTTGATCTCAACAATTCAATTGACTTTATGAATGCATTTGACTTTCCTTTGTGTTTATCATTTAGTTGTATCTATGTTCTGTGATATTTTATTCCTGTATTATAATATTTTTACATTTCTACATAATAAACAAAGAGTTATTATGAATTTTTTTTCACTTCGAGATTGTTTGAATCTATTGGATGTAGATCGACAGTTGAGAATAGAAAATCATACCGGCCATTGTAAGGCTGTGTCATTTCGCTCGCACCTTGTCTCGATTACATAGATAAACAAAAGACAGCAGGACCGTGCTTACTATGTCTATGTTACTATTGTACTATGTAACAGCAGGATTAAGGGCCAGTCACCACTTACTGTTAAAGTCCCGGCATGGACTATTGTGCCAGTTAAATTATAGATTTTAGGTTCACAAGTCTTGGATAATCATTTTAGATGAACATAATATATCCGCAACTTCTATCAGTTACGAGTATATTACTTTATGTGGCAGATAACTATCTGAAACTTTATAAGAAACTGGTGAAAGTGACCGTTATAGTCGTTTCTGGTCTCTGTGGTACTGACAGAATGGTAGAACTGGAGGAATCTCTTTCAGGGAAGTTATGTCTGTACACATCTGGCATCAGAAAGCAACAGATAAAGGCAGTCTAGACAGACTTGCAAAACGTTAAAAACTAGACGTCGAAAATGATGATCGCAATGGAACATGTCTACCGAGTGATTTTCTGTGACTTGTGCTTTAGTGCTTTTCAATTACGTCAAAATATCAAAAACTATATTTGTTTTTTATATTTAATAGCTTGCCCAAGTGACTACTCTGCCTACTCTTATTTAAAATAAGTTACTAAATCTAACTATATAAACAAAGAGTAAATAGAATAGCTATAAACGTAAGTTCGACCTAGTCTAAATTGCACAATATGGCCTAGTTAGTTTTAGTGTACTAGTTTCAGATCGTATTTTATCTTAGTTTATTTATTTATATTTTGAAATCCATCGTACATCAATTGTTTCCATAAACAATACAAGTACATCTACTTCCAATCTCCGTTCATAAATCAAGTACTCATGTATGCAACTTTAATATTCGCGTAGCCTGGTTGTTGCCAAAATGAAGCAATAAAGCACACAAAGTTATATTAGTTTTGTGAATAGGTGAGGCCATTTACGAATATAATTGGTGGTCATTTTAAGATAAACATTTTTAGTTACACGTAAAATAATATATAAATACTTTTTACAGTGTTCCATTCATACATACACTTTGTTGTCTTAAGTGATGGCAACTGAACAAAAACGATTGACGTAGTTATGACTACAAATCGTCCAATATCAGACCTTCATAGAGTATGCTTATATATAGTATTCAATTGGTTTTGTACTAAGAGACAATGGATCTTCACTGGAAGGCGAGTAGACCGGATACGTAAATCTTAAAAAGCCCACTATATATCTGGAACATACAACTAATGGAATTATGGTGACTGATTAAGTATAGAGAGTGTCACCATTCCTATTCATCTCAAGGGTGTCGTAAGAGCCGACTAAGGGTAGTAAACTACGCAGGACGACATCACTGCAAAGAGAAGTTAAACTTCAAACCAACCCTTTTTTTAATTAAAATATGGAAACCCCTTTTGGCCGTCACCCAACTAAGATTTGGCGCGGAGTGGTGTGTTGGAATATGATCGACTAAAACTACACGGTGTGCCACGGTGTTTGAGATAAGAGGGATCCGGGAACAGCTGTCTCTACGACATCCAGACCTTCGGATAAACTCTCTAGATGACGTGTGGCACACGCGAACGTCGCTTCTGCCCTTTTCCCGGGAGGGGTATGCAGAGGCATATCAAACGCTCACTTTTAGCAAATGTTTTGGACCCACGTAATAGATGGCGAGCATATTGTCGCTAAACGTGATGTTTTGTTTGCCAGAGCCTCGTCCGTCGATCAGCAGGTCCACTACTTGCAGGTGACGTTAGACTTGGGATCCTAAGTTCTGGGTGGAAACCTTATGCTCCTGTCCAGCTGTGGACTATTAAAAACTGTTGATGATGATGATAGTGACAGTTCTTAATTTAATAATCTTCACGCCTGATTTTTAATAATATTATATTTATAACAACGTAATATTTACGCAAAATATTTGTTACAGCAAAATGATTTTTCACTTTTCATGCAACAATTAGCGTATGTGAATATTTCTATTAGGTACCTAATATGTTGTAGTTTGCCCCATGCTATATACAAGATTGAGAAACAATTTAGATTTACATGGTGTACTTATATTGTAAATTGCTAGGTAATCAGATTGCCAACATCATCTAATCAAATGTTCATAGTGGTCGACATAAAATTAATATTTCCTGCTGAAATCGAAAATAATACGTTCTAATTTAATGCTGTACACACAGTATAACCTCATTATACGTACTGTGTTGTATAATTCCCTTAATCCGTATTAAACCTAGTACCAACTAAAGTACTACCATAATAATATATTTTTCAGTAGGTACCCGAAGTAAGAAAAGCCCCTGTTTTCATTGCAGCGCCATCTGAGTGCTCTTGGCGCGGCTTTCCTCTGTTTTTCACGGTAGCGGTAGAGGTCGCGGGGTGTGCGCGCGCCCCCTGCGCGCAATCAATAAGCCTGCGCCGTCCGCCAACGAAGCCTCGCTTGTCACCCTCCGTCACGTCAGCCGAGAGCCCACCGACGCTCTTACCCGGTCACTCCAAACTCTAAATTAAATGAACTACTATAATCAGTTCTTCGACATAACATCGTTAACTTCAATAAAATGAGCGCACCTTTTCGCCAAGTCTGCCGTTCGTTTGGCATACTTATATCGCGCGTGACCGCGTAGTGTACCGACGATGTTCAACGTTTGAGTTTACGTTTTAAACTGAAACATCGAAAATGCATCTACATTTTGAGAGAAACGTAAATGCAAAATGCGATTGTACAATTCTGTCACTGTCGTGGATGGGGAAGGTGCCTGACGAACTGCCCGAGGTGAGTTTAAAATAGTATCTGTCGGTTTAACTACCAGAAGGAGACTAAAAAGTTGTAGTTAGGTGTTCAGACGTGTGCGCTACTTATACCTAAAACTAATTATAGAATGTTCATGTGTGTGTTTGAGCATAAAGAAATGTAGTATGGTAAATATTGTTTTTGTTTTTTGGAGTTGGCACTACTAGCTACTTTTCCTCATTGAAAATATATTTTATTACTGTGTTGTGAAGCTTGAAACAGAAAACAAAGATCATATTATCTTTAGGGAATACTTAGATTGATTTCAGAACATTCAAGGACAAGCAATAATATAAGAAAAACGTATTTTTTACGTAACATATCTACCTGTGCAGAAATCGTGCCATGCTAATAAACATCCGTTATACCAAGGCTATTGTTTATGTTCCTTAATAGTTTTCAATTCGTTTATGTATTCTAAGAGAGTAACAGTAATGTTGGCTTACTCGACGAGACTAGACGTGGGGTGTAAAGGGTCCGTCAATTAACCTTTCTTCGATTTCACAAGCTGTTGACCTATTTAATTCCATTTCTATTCAACGCTCCACACCTGAGGACAATTTTGATAATGGCATTTACATTTCAAGCGATAAAGCAAACGTAAACGATTGTTGCATCTAAATAAATCCTTTATGGTTTAAAAATGTTACTAAACACGTATTAAGATACTTTATATTACAGATATGTGTTATTATCTACAGTTTTGTAGTCTTATGTTCTTGTAGAATTCATTTAAACAATTCTACTGACACAAATCTGCTAATAAGTATCAGTACTTTTGATAAAACCATATGTTCAGGCTTCATAGAAAAAAGATAACTTCTATTAGGTATTCTGGACAATACAAGTACAATACTTACTTATTTTCAAAATATTACACTTAGAAAAATAAATAAATAAGTTATACATTATTCACTATTAGCAAGTTAGTGGTAGTGGACTGGCCATATTAGCCGCAGAACCGATAACCGTTGGGGTTAACGTGTTTTTGAGTGGAGACGTGGCGTGACTTGCAATTGGAGAAGCCTATGTCCAGCAGTGGCCTGCGATAGGCTGATGATGATAATAATGATGATTGCTTATTATTTTTAACAAATTGTAATTAACTGTAACGGTACTGTAAGTGTGTGAGCTTTACACTGCTACGATAACTGTGATGCCTTTTATGCCCCCTAAGCGGGGCGTGAATAAGCATCGTACTAGGCCGCCATAATGTGGGTCACCATGTCGCATCGTCTGCATTGGCAATGAGTATGGTGATCACAACTCTTGGATTCTATTCACGCTTTCCATCAGGCAGAGTAGAGTCACTTTGACAGACTCTTAATATAGAAAAACTTATTTTTGGTGATACATTAGTATTATTTTTTTGTTAAATTCATATTATTTGAAAGATGTACCTATGGAAGAAGAAAAAAAATAGTTGCCAACTGCGTCAGCTGCAATCAATGGTTTGCAGATGAAAACTAGCAACTTATTGTTGATCACACTTTCGCGTTTATTAAGTAAATTGTTAGATTTAAAGTTTTTTTACACTGTGATGTATACTTGTTGTGTTTACAGAAAAATATTGACCACAATTCTGTATTGTAGAAGTTACCATCATTTGTGTTAATTTCTGTATTCTCATGACTATTTAGTTTATTATAACTTTATTCTGTAAAATGTTTTTCTAACAGTACCTATGAATGTATCTATAGGTTCTAACTTTGGAGCATTCCCGGGGGCTTTAGACTTTCGTTTACCAATTTGGATTTGGAACTTCTTGTGCATTTGCGCACCGATCGTTTATCGTCGCTTAAAGTTGAAGGTGTATTCATCTCTTTTAGGTTTCTATATTAGTCTCCATAGTTGTCCACCCAGAGGTTATAGTTGCATTATCAAAGTGTACCTATCTACTCAGAGACAAGAGTTTTCCTCTCAGAATGTGACCATGTAAGCGTGTTTCCTTTGGAATATGCAATATTTCGTTAATCATTAAGCAATCCTTAATTCGTGTAATGGTTTCGAATTCTATCAAAGCATGTCTACATTCTCTTCTGTAGAATATTTTCATATAATACATTTTAATTGTTGTTTTCATAGAATACAAGTATACCTAATGTAAACTTGGATATTATAATTCGTTTTGAAATTATATGACCCAATATTCTCTGTGTTTTTTAGACCAAATCTGAAAAGCTAGGCGGGTGATTCACTGAAGAAGCAATCACACTGATAATTGTTTTTTACTGATAACCGTACAAATCCGTGTCGAATCGTTATATAATCAATACATTTAATTAAAATTGAAGTGTTTCTTCGTAATTTAAAAGAAAGATCTATATTTTTTCAAGTGCTTATAGCTGTTTACACGATACTATAACAAATGAAAAAACCGCACTACTATGTCTGTCTGTCTGTTTGATGATGTAGGCTAAGATTTTAATACAACTTTCACTCTGCGATAAAGGAGGTTACTGAGCACCATATAGGCTATTTTTATATGAAATGAAATGCCTGATAATAAAATTAAAACACAACATTATAAAACGAAATAAAATATGAATATTACGTGGAAATAAAACCTCCCTCAAAGGTTAAATGGCTCTGCTCTGCTATAAACGGTTTAAGTGAATAGAATGATTACGGTTCATGATAATTATACTCAGAAAACATTTTATTCTAATACAATAAATGTTTTATATCGATTAAGTTTGTATTCATAAGCGATATTAGCGCATTCCTACGTACTGATATGGGTAAGTAGAGACTTTGCCAATACACAATTTTACATTTTAAAAAAGTAGCAAAATTAAAAATTTTTGAAAGTCTTTTTGTTCATCACTATGTGTTACATTGCTTCTGGCTGAAACACATTACTTTTGTTTTGTTCCCTATGGGGTAATAAGGGAAGCCAATGGCAATCTAGTCAAGGCTACACACTTTTTAATTCACGCACAAACACACCCACTAACATAACACAAAATAAAATGTGCCTGGAAAAGTAACGAACTAGAGAAGGCGAAATTAATTTAATTTAGCCTATAGGTGAGCATTTTAAGAGATCTTTCTATACACTATTTATCCCTCTCGCATAAGAAGTTCTGTGATTTAAGCGAATGGTTTGGGCTTAGGCGTAGGTTAAATAAATGCTTATTGTAATAGTTTGGTTGTAGTTATAGTTAGACATTAATTAAATAAGTAAATAATAAATAAATAACTGTATAATTCCAATATAAATCTTCTATTACGTCAAAAATAATAAACACACGTAATTCAATTCCAGGCCCGGATATGTTGTGTAGTGTAGTCGTCTAAATAATGATAAATTAGATAAAGATAGGAATAAAAAAATATGTAAAATCTCAGCTTGTTGGAAGATAGATAACACGAGCTAACGAAAATCGGTGTTAAGTGTTTAATGAGCAAGTGAGTCGTTGCTTGAGTTGCAGGTGTCCATGAGCGGCGGTAATCACTTACCATTAAGTGACACGTTCAGCTCGTTTACCCTTTCGTATACTATTGAAAAATGTGAAAAGTATAACATTCCTCATTTTTGTAAGTGGGTTTGATGAAGGTTAGGATCTTACCTTAGGCCTTACGTAAAAATATGTACCATCACTTGTTTTTTCATGATTACTACCAATATAAACTACATAATGTACTTACAAATTGTGGGTAGACCTTTGGTACCTGGTGATGTCATGAAGTGATTGTTTTCGTGAAGAATAAAAATCGAAAACGTAAGCTTACAATTAATATAATCTTAGTTTTTTTCACAATACTTTCTGAGTGTAAAATTAATAATAAAACTTAGACTAATCAAATAAATTAACTTGTGATCTTAGTAATCGCGAAATAACAGACGAGGAAAATATTTTGTGACACCATTAAAGCAAAGAAAACCCGTTTGTACCTAAATCCCCAGTTATATAAGGTAATACAATTGTGTCGTTCTTTATCTTTAATTTACCCAAGTAACGTTGCCAACAATTATTTTAATATTACTGCTACTCGGTTTAAAATGGCACGATAAATCACGAGATTTAAAAGCAAACAGTGAACATTTACTTTTCTATATTAAGTTCATTGTTCAAGAAGTATGACTATAAAAACTAAATCGTACTTTGAGAAATCGTTATATTATTCATTTGTTGTTAAAGTTTACTTGTTGCCTCGTTGGTCTAGTGGTTAGCGTATGTGACTACTGTTCAAAATATCTCGAGTTCGATTCCTGACTCGGGTCAAACAGTGTTTTTGAGTTTTTTTCTGGTTATAGAAATACTTAATAACTATCTGTAGTTTAGAAGTTGGGTTTTTAATCCCCGTGCCTTGGAGTGCACGTAAAGCCGTCGGTCCTATACCTCATCTCTCCCAGGTCATGTCGAATAATAATAATAAGCCCTCCGAAGTTCCAACCATGCGTCCGAACCGACTATCTGATTCACGTGGGGGGCGGACACGTGATACAAAATCACTGGCATGGCTAACATGGCTTTGGCAACCCATTAAATATGGAGATGCGCTTGAAAAGTAAACGTATAGAGCCGCTGCCCGGGGGCGATCCCCCTGACGCTAGCTGTGACAGCATACGGACCGTCCGCGGAGTGGAGCTGAATAGGTGGGCTCCTTCCCTCATATATTGTAGTGCCTTCGTAACATCACGAGAGCTTGGATGTAACACTGAACCACAATCCAGACTCCAAAACATTAACAAAAAACCAGCCTAGCAAGATAGATTAGAGAGAGATACCATATACCACAACTTAGATCCAACATCGGTAGACTAACACAATTTTTAAATAATAATAGATCGAAGAAGATAGTGGATACGGTAAATAAAATGATATCCAACAGTAGAATACACAGTAGTTATGAAAATAGTAATAAAATACCTGAAGACGTTCTGGATTCATTAAAACAAAAGTTAGCACTAAAATCAAATAGATTAGCTAGACATAAAAAAGCACTTCGAAAAAAAAACGACAATAAACTCTTTCATACTAATGAAAAAACATTCTACAGTCGTCGTCGTCAGTAAGAGACGACACATATAGAAAATGTCGTAACATATCAGAAACCGTACAATATATTACTGGAGCATGCCCTAATCTTGCACAAACTGACTACACACAAAGACAGTCAAATTGCAAATAACATACACCAAAGACTAACTCTCAAACATAGACTTATCTTGGATACACACACACTCCATACCACCAATATACCCCTAAAGCAGTTTTAGAAGGCCTGTACCCATACAAATACCCAAAAAAGTTGCTATGATCGTGCAATACTGACCTGACTGATAGGACTATACACTACAACCGTCCCGATATAACCGTTCAAGACAAATTCACTAAAACCACTTGCCTAATTGGTATATCTATTTCAAACACTCATAACTTACAGAAGATAATAGCAGAGAAAGTACATACGTATACAGACCTTAAGGATGATATTTTATAGATCTGAAAACAACAAAAGCTTTATATTATCCCTATAGTGTTGTCCACCACTGGTGTCAACTTCTGGAACCCATTCACCACAACTTGAAACTCCTTGATCTGAAACCCAATACCTACATACGCCTTCAAAAAGCTACTATACTGGACACCTGCAGAATCGTCAGAAAGTTTCTGCACATACATAGATGAACACTTACACAATACAATAGAAGTAGAGACTTAATTGACTTATCCTAAAAAACTGTGGCATTTACTTGACTGAATCCGTAAATATCACTGAAATACTACCAGAGAAAGCTGAGAAAACACAGTAATAATAATAATTGATTGATTCACAATGACAATGTTAATTAAAAATTTAATAAAGAATTAAACATTCAGATTATAACCATGACTTATAAAGTGTTGTTAGTAAACAGAGGTTAGATACAAAAATGTTCCGTGATTTTTGTGTGTTTTTGCACACATCAGTTGTTTTGCTAACTAACTAGTTGTGCAATTAGTCACATATGTGAAATTTTTGTAAATTTTAAAAGTGTAACTTTGATACACGTTTAGCTTAAGCGAAAGGGTTAAAAAGAATAATAGCGTGAAGTGGCACACGCACAAGTTACTAGACATTATGGACCACGGCTTACCGTTCCAGACTATTGACGAATTGCCAATCTGATTGTATTTATATTAAGAAGAAACGTGTTTTAATTGAACATCGACACAATTATACATAAATAAACCGAGGGTGCCGTATCGCGTAATATTCAGCTAATTGGCAATTTCGCTTCGATCTCCGGTCTGTTGCCGTTCATTGGGACAGCGCTGCACCATTACGGATCTGTTAATTGCGTCGGCTTCCTGTAAACATGTCCTGTTTAAGTGAACATATTATAGTACTGAGGACCTAAAGTGAATCCATTTCATACAATCTGAAATTTTAGAATTGACATCTTGTATTTGAGTGTTTAGAAGCACTGAATAATAACACGTTATTATTCTAAGACTGAAGCTAAGTTGTCGTGTGCTTGCTTGCCATCTTAACAGAATATGCCATGAAATTCGCGCCTTACAAAAGAACGATAATACTTTTTATGTTAACTAGAGGCCTATTTCATGCAGATTGCATTAACATACATGGAGGTTTCTTGTCTCGGTTTTAGCGCATAATAAATAACCTCGGATAAACAGTGCTTCCGGAGAAGATTGAAGCTGAATATTTAACACTGCCTATATAGACTCGAAGCGAGTAATTATATAGTAATAAACTTTAATTAATTTATCATTGGATGAAATTATCATTGGTGAATTGTTTTCTGTGCAGAAAATACTTTACTTACTAAATACCTAGGTATTTAGTTGACTTTATAATCTATAACTATAAAATATTGTGTGTACACACTATATAGAAATTTGTGAATTTAATTTAAATCTAAATTATAAGAATTCTATTTTATGTAAGATATAGCAATAATTAGAGAATGTCGGTGCCTAAATGATAACAGTATTTAAGAACTGAGTATAAATCATAAACTCGAGCGAAGACGCTGTGAAGTTTATGTGTGATTGTTTTAGGAAAATGTATGTTTAGTCACAGAATGGATATTTTCTATAAAACAAAACGATCGTATGCCGAAATATTGAATAACATATATATTCAATACAAACAAGAGTTTCTTGTTTTAGGTTCTTTGATTTTATCGCATTTCCAATAATCGACCTCTTCCGTCGCCGGATATTGCAAGCGAAAACTTAGTTTAAAAACACACAGGTAACAACTATTGAAGTCAAGTGTTAGGACAGTCTATCGAACATACTTGAATATTTGATTGGATCTGGGGACAACAGAAACAATTAAATGAATGGTCACAGTAAAATGCAGACTTAGTACATATGTTAGTTTCGCATTGCACAGAAGAGTACGAAGAGTAACCCTACAGTTAAAACAACTGTAGAATACCTACAGTCATTTATTTTCTACTACCGAACCTTTTTTGAATGACTCCTTGGCCTGCTGGTCAGTGATCATCACTGCTAAGCTAGAGGTCATAGGTTCAATTTCCACCCATGAAGGAGGAGGGATGGAAACTGAACCGCAAGTGTGTCTGTGCGTAATTTATCTACGATGTACATATGTATGTAATAATAACATATGTCCGCTTGTCAGCAGTCTAGTTACCACTGTACAGCTCTGCCTGATATGTATACTCGTTTATTTAGAAGTATAAGTATATCTCTCAGCAGTTCTGTTTAGTTTGAATTGTGTGAGATTATTATTATAATTTTCCTCAAACTTGGTTGCGGTCGACTTTTTAAGTTTACCACAGTACGGCAGAACTCAATTTTTTTTATACAGAACCCAATAAAAATATTGAACTTCTGTAGATTGCTGTCGGACTTCTTAGCGCTGCACTTTCCCGTAACGATTGTCACAGATGTTCATATGGCAACCGGGACTATGGCTTAGCAGGATCTCCGAGGGACGGAGACTACCTACCTGTACCTACTAAATACAAATGTATATATAAGAAGGAGAGTATGAAAACACGAAAACCTGTAAAATTTATTATTCTTTGATTGTATAACAATTCACGTGTTTTTGACTACGTAGTAATTCTGCAAGCTAAAGTCGAGCGATTTCGCACCGGCCGTCTTTACAAGGCCGAGGCCAAGAGATTGTTTTAGTTAAATTAAAATTTTCTTTATTGTAACAGGAGGAAGGATGGAAACTGAACCGCAACAACTACTATCAAGAAGGCTGGTTGGCTACCGGCAACGTGCGGGGTGTGGTCGGGGTCACATTTACATCGTCCCACGCGCGACGTCCTCACGAACTACCTTTGCGGACTAATTACAACCTACGCGGACACAGATCGGATGTAAGTATGCCTTTTCGAAATTTAAAACATCTTAGGTATGTCAGGACTCAGGATCACCACTAATGGCTCGAAAAAGCATTATTCCATGGTTATCACTTTGAAGTGCATTTCGTCGGCAGTTGAAATCTTTCAGCATTGAGTTAAATTTATAGAGGAGCAAACTTCTTTGCAACACTTCGAAAGAATTGTAGTCACTTTTGAACTAATATGAACTATGACGACGTAGCTTTGAAACAATTAGACATTTGAAAGTAAACATACGTATATGTCACACAAGTCACAAGAACAATACCGTCGCTATAATTAGACAAACACAAAGCATATACAGGGTGTCCAAGAACCTGGCGTCCAACTGGATTCCCACGATGCCCCAAGTTCTAACAGTACTCAGAAAAATATTTTAAAAAATCCACCCCATGTACTTACAGAATTATACTGATTTCAAAAAAAAAGGGGAAATGAGCACCCTGTGACATACTTTTGAATGCTGTGACTGCTAATGCTGATAATTTCGATATTTCTTGGAGGTTTTGTAATCTAGGGTATTGCTGTGTCTAAATAGAATGTAAAAATAAAGTACTTTTTGTACCATTTTAAAATAAAATATTATTTTAACTAAAGGTGATATGGAAAACTATTGAATTTCGCAACTTTGACCGACTGTAGTGTAAAAAAAATGTACCAAAATAGTATGGCAAGTGACGTCAAATTTTGACGCGTTTATTCCTCTTTTTAAAAAGGTATAATACTTACACATTATTTGAATCAATCATTTGAAAAAAAAAATTTTGATAATATTTTTACTCAACAACCCAATTTTTACGACGTCTTACAGAATTCTTAGAAAGAAAAATTTACGACGAATTGAATCTAACCTCTAAAGAATTACTATTGTATGCTCATAAAAATAACAACAGGCCTCTCAAAAAACAGGTTAGACCGTAAGGGACGGTATGTGCATGCATCTCACCATAGTGATTCGTTATTACAACAGGAGGGAGCAAGACAGAAACTATCTTTGCGATTTGCTGGTTCTTCTTTATGGTATCCGAGGGCTACGCGATATCCCGACCATCGAGTTTTCATTAATGTGCACAGATCACTATGTGACGGGCGGTTCCCCAATCAAGTAGCTGGTGAAGGACGACCCGTAAATGACTTCATACGCGATGAAGTTTTAGAGGCGGTGTCGGCAAATCCAAGCATCTCTGTGCGAGGAATAGAAGCTGATACGGGGATACCGAAGAGCACAGCACACAGTATTCTCCAAAAAGAAGAATATCATCCGTACCACGTACAGCGAGTGCAAAGTCTTTTACCTCGAGACTATCCGAGCCGAGTCGCGTTTTGTGAAACAATCCTGCAAAAACATCGAGAAGACGAAAACTTTATCGACAAAATTTTGTGGTCAGATGATTCAACATTTAAGAAGGATGGCTACATGAACCTACACAACTTGCACGAGTGGCATGTGGAAAATCCGCACTTGATGCGAGAAGATAGATCCCAGTACCGGTTCAAAGTGAACATGTGGACCGGTATTCTCTGTGGGAATATTATTGGTCCATTTGAGATGCCCGAGAATTTGACTGGCGAATCATATTTAAATTTTCTTCAAAATGATTTGCCAAACTTACTAGAAGAGACCCCACCAGATATGTGGTTCCAACACGACGGCTGTCCAGCACATTTTCGCGTATCCGTTAGAGAGTTTTTGGACGAGCAATACCCGAACAGGTGGATTGGGCGATCAGGAACAATCCCGTGGCCAGCCCGCTCACCTGACTTAAATCCGCTGGATTTTTTTTTCTGGGGAACTATGAAGGAGCTCGTTTATGCGAAGCCCATTAATGACATCGCTGACCTTCGTGAGAAGATAACACAAGCAGTGCAGGTGATACGTCACTCGCGAAACATAAAGCGGTCCTTTTTAAGGAGAGTGAGAGCTTGTATTGCCGCGGGTGGTCAACATTTTGAACATTTATTGTAATAAAATATCTTTAAACTAACATTCTTTGCTTTTATTCTACTGGGAACCCATCTACCTGTGTGTATTTCCTTCTTGCTCACTCTTGGAACCGAAGTAAATAATAGTAGTAACATAACAGTTTCTAAGATAAGAAAGGGTCCGACAGTTACCGTTAGTAGGTAGGCACTTCGTAAAAATTGGGTTGTTGAGTAAAAATATTATCAAAATTTTTTTTTTCAAATGATTGATTCAAATAATGTGTAAGTATTATACCTTTTTAAAAAGAGGAATAAACGCGTCAAAATTTGACGTCACTTGCCATACTATTTTGGTACATTTTTTTTACACTACAGTCGGTCAAAGTTGCGAAATTCAATAGTTTTCCATATCACCTTTAGTTAAAATAATATTTTATTTTAAAATGGTACAAAAAGTACTTTATTTTTACATTCTATTTAGACACAGCAATACCCTAGATTACAAAACCTCCAAGAAATATCGAAATTATCAGCATTAGCAGTCACAGCATTCAAAAGTATGTCACAGGGTGCTCATTTCCCCTTTTTTTTTGAAATCAGTATAATTCTGTAAGTACATGGGGTGGATTTTTTAAAATATTTTTCTGAGTACTGTTAGAACTTGGGGCATCGTGGGAATCCAGTTGGACGCCAGGTTCTTGGACACCCTGTATATTATGATGACGGACTAGTGTTGGCTACTATATGAAAAATTACTCATAAAAACCGAGAAATAAAGAGTATAAATTCTGTAAAAAATATAAAAGATGTTAAATAGTGTTCTTAAAATTTAATGAAATAAACATGACTAATAAAATAAGTAGTAAATTTTTGTTAAAGTAGTCCTTATAAAAAAATAAAACCAAACACCGTCGTGAAGTAGTCAGTTTTGTTATCAATTATCTTTTTGGAATCTGTTTTTTGTAAATTCAAGTGAACAATTTACTTGGATAATACTTTTTTATTTATACTTATGTATAAATAAACGTATTAATAAAAAATCAAATGTAAGTTCTTACCATAAAGTTGAAAACAGAATAAAGAAAATTATTTCATTAATTACAAAATTCTCCCATTAATTTGGTAAAAAATAAATCGTTTATAAATTACAATTATTAATTTTTTATTATTATTTTTTTCGTTATATATTATATGCGTTATTTTCCTTAATATCAATACATAAACAATATATTTGCTTGTAAAAAGTATTTCTGTTTAATTTATGATAGTTTTGTGATCTAGAATCGAATGATTTAATACACATTGACATATTTTACATTCACCTGTCACTATGTTGGCGCCACATTGAACACTAAGCTGACGTTGGCTTTGATCAAGATCTAGTTCTTGATTATATTGACAACATTACTAATCTGGTGTACCTATAACAGATTATTGTCTTGCAACGGTGTAGTCAAATATGGGCGGGCTCATATACGTCAAACGTAAATATATCTAGGAATGGAATTAAAACTAATCAATACCAAAAGTGCTATCAGTTTTTAAAAAACAAGTGATAGTAAGCATTCTGTTTTTAATGTTTAAAAATTGTGCCTTTAGCAATATCAGGTAATAATAACCAACAACTATCCAAAAATGTTCGAACGTTGGCTTACGTCAGATCATTATAACTAAGGCTAGACCATAGTAGTGCGAATCGAATCAATTACCTAACTACATTTTTCAACTTCACCTAAGTAATATTCGTTTAAACCTATTCGATAGTTTATGAAGTGTACAAAAAAACTATAGATAAATATTAAGTATCTTATCTTATCTTATAATGTAAGAGTATTATACTAAAGATCTTTGTTGACGTATAACCGAGTTTAAATAATAATATTGAAAATTAAACTGACGAACTTGTGCCGACGTCCTTATCCAGGGTGCACCATGCAGATATTTGGCACCTCACATTTTTAATATACACTTCACACTTAGTATCACATATTATATTTTTATTTGTCGTATATGTTGTATAATGTTGTACATAGTAATAATCGTAAGCTGTTATTCTTTACCATAATTCAAATAGCAAACTTAAAATAAAAGTAAACAGCTACGCTAAGTGACTAAAATATTTTTTTTTAGAAATCGAACAGTCGCCAGGTTAAATTAAGGTAAAAATTCATGAATAAAGAAAAATATAAAAAGTATTCTTAAAAAGGCAACTAAAATGTTGATAATATAAGAACTGAAGAAAACATTGAAACAAGTCGGTGTGTGGAATTTATTTCAATTATTATATGGTTTTGCCTTGATACTGTAGTTACTTATTTAATAAAATCGTTTATAAGGTTAAACCGTTTTCCGTCTTTTTTTTTTTTCTTTTTTGAAAAGGACAACACCATGCTAGGAATATATCCTGTGTCGCGAAGGACTTTACAAGCATGTATGAAACGAACACTAAGAATAACCAAACTCAAACAATTTGTGGTGCATACAGAACGTTGCTTCACATAGAGATCGGACTCACAACACAGCGGCGAGGTGAACGTTTTCACGTCCACGTTCGCTATGACATCAGCACAGTCAAAAAGTGTGTCTTTGTACTACGAACCATGGCTATTAGGAGCATGCCACGTTGGTCTAATGATTAATAACAGCCTGAGTTTGGCAGTTCGAGTCTTAACCCCCGTGCCTCGGAGAATACGTAAAGCCGTCGGTCCTATGCCTTATTTCTCCCCGATCGTGTCGGATAGTCGTCCCATCGGATTCTGTGAGAGTGAGGGAACAGAGAGTGCACCTGTGTTTGCGCACACACTTATATAATATTGCCTGCATAGTTGGTTGGTTTCCGTTTAGACTGACCGCTATGGCCGGCATCGGCTAGGAGAACGTTATTATTATTTAGAGCATGTATGTAACTGAGAACATCTTATTTATTCATGGCATATTCCCTTCTTATAATTTATTAGGTCACGGCGGTGTTCCGTGCAACGATATAACGAAGCGACGTTTCACAATATGGCAGCTACTGTTCCCATTTTAACCTTGCGCCAAAAATTTGCCCCACTATATTTTGTAATTCAGATACCTACATATATCCAATGCGCTACAGATTAATTAAGAATTTTGCGATGTTCGCATTCATTATGTATAACCTTTTACGCGGGTAATGTTTTTCGCACCATACCCTCCGGGAGAAACTAAGGGCGTGTGTGGGACTCCCGGAGAACCGGTCTACCCATTAAACTCCGCGGCGGCCTACCTCGGCAGTCGGGAGGAGCTCCAGGAACGTATTTGCGGCTTCTAGAGTCCTCCCTGCCATACCTCACAAGTGAGGTACATCCCGGGCACCTCATGCCCCAGGGCAACACTGCTCTACACAGTAAGAGGTAAAACAGCGCCCGCCCTAGACGACACTCCCCGGCCGCACCGAAGTGTCACCTGTCTCGGGTTGTTTGCAGCGGTCACATCGACCCAAGATGTTGTCGCAGCGACCCTTAGGCGGCGATTAGGGAGCTATCGACCTCAGCCACGTCCCCTTCGCCGCCTCCTTCGAGTGGGATCGACACTTTCCCGATCTCGCTCTGCGGTCTCCTTCTGGAGCATAACATCCTCACAGGAGACCGCGGCTTCCCATCTCTCGCCACTCACCGATCAATGCTGACGGTGACAGGTTTCGTCCGATCCGCCCGACCAGGACTCGACGCTTAGACTCCCATGCAGGGCAGTCCTCTAGCGCGTGCTGGGTGGAATCCCGTTCGGACCTGCAGTGGTGACATTGTGACGTAGCCTCCCTTCCTATTCGATTCAGATACTCACCGAAGCAACCGTGCCCAGTGAGTATCTGATCCAACCGATAGGTGACACAGTTAGTCCTCTCTAACCACGCTTCGAAGTTCGTTATTAACTATAACCTACGTATCTACTTCTTGGTGTTCATTGGTCAGTATTCGACAGTAACTCATTTTATTTATCATAATGCGTGACAATAGTTAGACATTAAATATCAAAAAACAATTCTTTCAAAATATTTTTATTAAAACACTCCTGAATATCTAGTATTAAAAAAAAATGGTTGACATTGTTTAGTAGATATAGGAGAAAAAAAATAGTGGATTTGAAGCTAGCTTAAGTTTCAAAGTAAAGGGAAATATATACAAGGATAGTATTCATTAGAATTTATTAGGCAACAAGGCTAAGTTTGATCACGATTTTACTGAACTAGGTTCAGACAAAACAATGTATTTTTATTCACTTTACATCTTTTTGTTTGGTTATTAGTAAACTTCGTAAACTAATATTGGAAATACATTTTTGTTTATAGTAACTACTGCGTTTATACACTCATGGTAAGGTTGAAATGATAATGAGTTTCTTTCGAATCACCTTCAGCTTTTCCAGCTCATTGATCAGTGAGGATGTGATCTAACTATGGGGTTAGCCACAAATTGGTTAACATTTGAAAAAATCGTATAATAAAACCATCTTATATATTATAAAAACTGTTTATTTACCATAAAGCTAATTAGTTGGCCTTTATTTTTTAAAAATTACATCGTCTGAATGTCCACACTTTCGACGTTTGCACTCTCCTGAGCGAGCACTGAAATTTTTAAACATTCATCGGCAAAGAGATCACGAGATCACCGACATATCTTCGCTGATTTTTTCTTTTAATTGACGTAGTGTATTTGGTTTATTGACGTAGACACGATTCTTTAAATAACACCATATAAAAGAAATCTGCTGGGGAAAGATATGGCCTTTTAGGTGGCCATGGAATGTCACGTTGCTGGAAATCAGCTTTTCCGGAAACTTGTCTTTGACCACTTTGGACTCATTGGATGTGTGACAAGTGGCTCCATCTTGTTGAAACCATGAGTTACGATTGTAGCCAGAAAATATCAGTCCCAAAAACTCCCGTAACATGTTTGCACGCGATGTTAGATTCAAATTTTAATGAATTCTACCCTATATGTTTATTTGTAGCGGAGTACATTTTTCATTTGAGATATTTCTAGGTACAAAATATTCTGTTCTACTTGTTCGTTAAATTCTATATGTACAATAAACTGTCTCGACTAATTTAGACGTATACGTCTAAAAATGATGATATCTATATATCACATCACATCCACAGTCTTCAATAGTCCACTGTTGGACTTACATTTCTCCTTAGAAAGGAGGTTTATATTAATATATATATGTATGTATGTAACTATTATGTATGTATGTACTATATCATACTGAACTAAACTAAAAAGGTCAAAAAAAAGAAAAAGAACAAAAAAGTATTTATTAAAAAAAAGACTGCTCGTGAAAAAAATTTACTTTTTAAAAAAACCCAAAAGATTGGTTTGGATGGGTCTAATCTAAAATAGTCATAGTCACTGGGACAAATGATAATTGGCCATCGATTATTAATTATTGGTACATTTTTATACCTTTAGAAGAAAAGATATAAGTTTAATCTAAAAGAAACAACAGACTGATTAATATTTTATTGTTATTTGGAAAATTCTTAATTAAATAAAAGGCAAATTATTTATTAAAGAAACTTCACTGTTGTGTCAACTACTAGTACGTTTACCTTATTCAATCTAGAGGAAGAAAATAACAGTACCTATCGGGAATGTAACTCATTATATTTACACGTCAGTATTCCAGCCTTTATTTCAGCCAGAAAGCGTCAATATTTAAGCAAATCAATTAAGACACTTATCAGTAACACTAAAATACTACTGTGACTGTTGCTAACCAACAATTCATTCCTGAAAATTTCTAGCGCCTGTCTTAAACTTGATAGTTTTAAGTCAATGCAGGTTATTTTAATTCTGGTTTGCTTTTAAGATCAAATTAACTCTCAAAAATACTTTAAACTTCTGAAGAAAGGGCGGCAAAGGCTTGTCGCCCTACCCACTCGTCATGAACGGCTGGAGCACCACAACGTTGGAAAAGCCAGCAAGTAGACGGCAAACGGTCCCCGCGTGAGTCACTTTCGTAGTCGCTCGGAACGGCCCGTCAATATAAATTTACTTAGGTAAACAATGTAAGAGCCTTATGGTCACACTATGCTATGCTAAATTTCTGAACTTCAACTTTAGTTTATAAGATATGAATGTTTCAAAATCATTGAATTGAGGGACGGCTGATTGACGGACATATTACTCGTGTTTACTGTATAAGTGCTATGGATTACATTATAAGTAGGTACCTAACTAGATAATAACTAAAGAAAAAGGGAGTAAACAATTTGCCATTAATCATTCACAAAATTTAACTTGACCCTATTCTGACTTGTTTTTTTTTTCAATTTTACACCTTGTTCTTACACGCACATTTATACGGAGTTTATTAAAAAATGATAAAGAATTTACCTACTATTCCAGTGATTAAATTAGTAAATAGTTTTTAATGATAATAATGAAATAGATCAATGTAGCAATGCAGTAAGGATTGAGGAAGGGCCAATACGCAAGGGGAATAGTCGTAAAGAGTGGAGGCAGGGATTATGGTAACGACAGTAATTTTAATGTTAAGTTACAGTCTACCATATGGTAGACTGTAACTTAACATTAAAATTACTAGGTCTTTACTAGTCTAGGTATATACCACGCGACACGCATCAGATTCTACAACTAAAGTAACTTTACGTACTTATGTACTGCAGTACTGCTAGTTCGTGCGGCAAAATAACGTCTTTATACAAGAAAGATATTTTCGAATAATCAGTGTTTTAACCCAATTTACTGAAACCCAATTTATCGAAGTGGTGGTTTTTGTAGGCAGAAACTATTGAGTTATTTTCGTGTACTGATAGTCCAAAAAACTCTTTATCTTTTAGTAACGTTAAGATTACGAGATACATTACATAAAAGTACCATGATGTCATTTACGTTATGATAGTAATCAGTTTCATTCCATTACCTATAAGTCCTAAGACTTCGAGTACTTGAACAAGCATACTATCATGTTTTATATATATACGTATACTTAAAACGTGAATTTGCGAGGCAATAATGTGTGTGTAAGATGCTATGTGAAATTCTTAATACATATGAAAAAATCTTTGCAATATTCTTATACTATTTATCTGACTAACTATGTAATCCAGCATTTCGATAAAGCAATAAAATGTATTAACATTTTGCAGATTTACCAAACAGCAAACGAATGCCACTGTATTGACGGGTTCGTCATAAATGAAACAAAATTTCGAATCTTGAGTCAGCATAAGCTTTTCATTACAGTTGACTGCACCAAAAGCTGCGGTCTGATTTTTAATAATTATTATTTATTTATATTATTATAACCTATTGCAGCAGATATCGGATGCAAATGGAATCCGTCTACCCTTTTGAGTATCTTGAGTATTTTATATCACACGCGATTTATACATTTAGAACAGCTAGGCACGTGATACATAGACAGGAGATCTCGTCAATTTCGTATCCAAAGCCATCTCTACAATACACAAAAAGCGGGTTACATATTTCACAATATTATTTTATCAACATCAACAACAACCTATTACATTCCATCGCAGGCCTCTCCTTAGACAGGAAGTTTTGGCCTATTATATATACTTCGACGAGTGGCCAAACGGATTAGTATAGGGTTTGTTTCAGGTTTTGCTTCTCTTTACCAATTTGTTGTACTGTGTAGATTGCTTTCTTAGAAGTCTTTTACGAAATCTATGACAGGAATAGGGGTGCTAACATTCAAATGTGCAATAAGTGCAAGCAATATGTTTTTTCGTGTATGCAATACAAAAAAGATTATGTAAAACATGATAGTATGCTTGTTCAAGTACTCGAAGTCTTAGGACTTATAGGTAATGGAATGAAACTGATTACTATCATAACGTAAATGACATCATGGTACTTTTATGTAATGTATCTCGTAATCTTAACGTTACTAAAAGATAAAGAGTTTTTTGGACTATCAGTACACGAAAATAACTCAATAGTTTCTGCCTACAAAAACCACCACTTCGATAAATTGGGTTTCAGTAAATTGGGTTAAAACACTGATTATTCGAAAATATCTTTCTTGTATAAAGACGTTATTTTGCCGCACGAACTAGCAGTACTGCAGTACATAAGTACGTAAAGTTACTTTAGTTGTAGAATCTGATGCGTGTCGCGTGGTATATACCTAGACTAGTAAAGACCTAGTAATTTTAATGTTAAGTTACAGTCTACCATATGGTAGAGTTAATGTTAAGTTACAGTCTACCATATGGTAGACTGTAACTTAACATTAAAATTACTAGGTCTTTACTAGTCTAGGTATATACCACGCGACACGCATCAGATTCTACAACTAAAGTAACTTTACGTACTTATGTACTGCAGTACTGCTAGTTCGTGCGGCAAAATAACGTCTTTCGAATTATTGCACATTTGAATGTTAGCACCCCTATTCCTGTCATAGATTTCGTAAAAGACTTCTAAGAAAGCAATCTACACAGTACAACAAATTGGTAAAGAGAAGCAAAACCTGAAACAAACCCTATACTAATCCGTTTGGCCACTCGTCGAAGTATATATAATAGGCCAAAACTTCCTGTCTAAGGAGAGGCCTGCGATGGAATGTAATAGGTTGTTGTTGATGTTGATAAAATAATATTGTGAAATATGTAACCCGCTTTTTGTGTATTGTAGAGATGGCTTTGGATACGAAATTGACGAGATCTCCTGTCTATGTATCACGTGCCTAGCTGTTCTAAATGTATAAATCGCGTGTGATATAAAATACTCAAGATACTCAAAAGGGTAGACGGATTCCATTTGCATCCGATATCTGCTGCAATAGGTTATAATAATATAAATAAATAATAATTATTAAAAATCAGACCGCAGCTTTTGGTGCAGTCAACTGTAATGAAAAGCTTATGCTGACTCAAGATTCGAAATTTTGTTTCATTTATGACGAACCCGTCAATACAGTGGCATTCGTTTGCTGTTTGGTAAATCTGCAAAATGTTAATACATTTTATTGCTTTATCGAAATGCTGGATTACATAGTTAGTCAGATAAATAGTGTAAGAATATTGCAAAGATTTTTTCATATGTATTAAGAATTTCACATAGCATCTTACACACACATTATTGCCTCGCAAATTCACGTTTTAAGTATACAAAAGCGTGTCTCATGTGTGTGATTGTTACTCTTACTCGTACGACACTATCTAACTGTAATGTCTCGAATTCCTTCACATCACATCCCGCCTGTTTGCTCCAAGTGGGCGTAACTTATGTAAGACACCACGACAACTGGAATGTCTCATAACATTGTCTGGAGAGCGTGAACTAGACGTACTTAGCCTTTTTTAATATATTTAGTATATTAGGGATCCATATGCAAAATTATCTAAACCCAGTTTCCTTCTGAGTCTTACGTTAATGTAAAAAACTATAGAGCAAGTGATTATATATTGAGTTAATATGCCAGGGTCGACTGGAATGGAACCCCGGGCTCACAGATAACCTGTGTTAAGCAGTTTCTTTTCACCGAGTGAGTGAGGTTATTGTGCTGGAGCTCAAACCCTCTCTCCTCTCCCTCTGCTTCTGGGGTAAGAGATTGAAGGGTTGGTAGCGCACTTGTGACTAGGTCATCATTATATCATTTCATAGGCCTCTCTTTAGGAAGGAGGTTTTGACCTACTTATACTACTACTAGCCATTGTAGCGATGTTGTCCAGCGGAGTTTGCTCCCTTAGTTGGCTCTTACGACATGTATGAATAAGGTTGGTGATACTCCTTATTCTTAGTCCATCATCACACAGACTGCAGCTATGTGCGTAACTAAATAAAAAGAGCGAGTTGATGTGAAATTAGCTCATATTAGGTTTTCTGGATTACATGCTTAGTGACTTTTAGTTGCTATAGATTCGAACAAATGACCTTTGTGTTCATTGGTAAAGTTAACTGCGGGTCTTCATAATATTGTGTCGAGGTTTATCCTTGGACGGTATTGCTTTTTCTTTATTTGTCTTTTGCTCAAATCTTTGTCTTCGCGATTGTTATAATACACTGTAAAGGTTGTGATACTTATTTAGTTAATAACAGATAATAAATAAATAATAAAGTTTAAAAATCTAAAACCCAAGAACGTAGTCGGCTTATAATTTTTAAAACTTAATTTTCTATTTAATATTTTTCTTTTTCCGGTCAGGTATACGTATATTAACTACTATGAAAATCGGTTCAGTAGTTTAGGCACTACGGTGGAACAAACATACGTATGTAGACTGCCAAAATCCTTCCATCCCCTTCCTTTTGACTCCGCCGTAATCGGGTAAAAAATGTTTTGTTTGCTCTGGAAACATTACTGACAGTCAAGACTTTTTACGATTGTGAAACTTATAGCGATAAACCCATTTTCCCCCAGTAGTCTGTTAGTTTGCTCCCCTATACCTATCATACAAAAAAACCAACCCTCCCCTGGTGATAAATGTCGCGTGTCCACTTGTACACGACTCAATCCTTAAATACGTTTATTTTTTCTCTAAGTGTGCGGTCATAGCGACTTGCCTTACCTTATTCTTCAGATAAGCTATGAATTCTATTGCATTCACGTTCTTTCGTCTACATTAAACTGGTAACAATGGTTTCTAGGCAAGGCCAACTAGTTTTTGAAGGATAAGGCTTCTCACATCTATTGTAGCGTATTAAGGAGCATAGTAGAGTACGCCAGAACCTCTTTTTAAGGAGAGGTTTATGTCCAGTAGTGGACTATTAAGGGCCGCTGATAATGATGAATAAATCTAGTAGGAGGCTGTTAAAAACGTCAAAGCGACAAAGCACTTATGACTACTTAGTCGCAGGTATCTATGGACGGCAGTAGTTACCTAAAATCAGGTAACCTTCCTGGTCTTTTGTCCCTTATATCATTAAATTGTATATAGGACAAGGTGTCACGACTTTACAAGAGCACAAGTTTATTGTGCATCTTGACATGTGCGGAAGTTCTTTATCTTTCACCAACTTAGGACCTCATAGACAGAGCCAGTTTGTACGATTTCAAATAGGCCTTAAGCATCGATTACACAGAAACGATATCCCCCCACCCGAGTCTGGATTTATTCGTGATATAGCATTAATTGTCATTGATGAATCGTATCATCATCTTTACAAAAATAAAAAATAAAGTGATGTTTTTTGTAACTGTTAAATACCAAAACTTTTGCAAGTTGAAATAATTCTGTATTGACAAAATATACGTATATTTCATAGTTCCACGTGTCTTGAAAAAAATTTGTCCGAAATTACATTTTTATATGTAATAGGTATATTGTGTAATTACCATACATAATTTCACAAAGAAATAAAAATTTCGTAATTAAATCTTTCTGGTTATCACATTTCTGCATTTCGTATCAACTTTCTTTGTCGGGTCATCAATTTTAGTATGTGCATTATATGCATATATATTTGTAAGATTTGTTCATTCACTAGGGTGTTCTTGTTTTGTTTTAGTCTACTAAATTCTCGAAAATAGATTTTTAATAAGTTGTTATTTTAAGTTTATTAATTAACAATTAGTTAAAAGTACTACTACTAGTATAAGTTTATTAATTTACATTTACTGATATTATAAATTTGAAACTTTGTGAGGATATGGATGTATGGATGTTTGTTACTCTTTCACGCAAAAATTACTAAACAGGTTTAGATGTAACTTATAGTAATATAACTTATATGTACATCAAAATAAAACATATGCTACTATTTACCGCGATAACAGAGATACACGCGGGCGGAGCCGCAAGCAAAAACTAGTAAGCTTAAAAAGTCATTTTCTTCGTCAACAGTCTTTAACAAACTGGCAACTGACCTGGCATTACGTTTGGCTTGTCAGGTGTAAACAGGTTCGCTCCTAGTTATCTTCACCTATTTGTTTAACCTATTAACCAAACGTAAAAATAAGGCCTGTTTTATTGTGAACACGATGATATATGAAGGTTGCCGAATTAAAAAAAAAAAAAATTTAACGTGACTGGGGTCGTACAAGAAAGAGGTCCGAGTCTAGTATCTAGTATACAGTAGTAGTAGAATATTTATTATTATTTATTGATACACATTTAGGATTTCAATGAGATTTTAACAAAGGGAAAAGTCTTGATAACCCTGAGCACAAAGTACCTCGTTTATAGTACCTACTACAATTTTTTGTTATCAATTCAAGTATCCTAGGACAACTGCCCTTTTTTTGTAGAATAAAAGTTACACGATCTTCTTTTCTACAACACTGATAGGTGTTTGAAATTTTGGAACGATACCAACCATTTGAGTACCTACTCAATCGGAAAGTGTAACAGGCATAGAAACTCTGATTCGAATTTACAACAGTTGTATGTATGTTTGTTGTTTCTAGCACATTTACTATTAGAATTGGTTACAGTCTAATAAGATTTCGTCAGACATAATATTAAAATAAGCAACCTGTATATTAGCAACAAAAATTGCAAGCGCTAGAGTTGGCAACAAGTGCTTAGTACAAAATTAGTAACTACAAATTATGACTACCTATAGTTTGTTATACAGAGTGTTTATTTAATTTAAGATAGAAAACTATAGGTTTCTATAAAAATATTACAAAAAATATCAATAGAAATCATATGGTATATGTTATTCTGCGAGCTCAAATTGACTTTGAATTCCATAACGTCACCAAGTTCCAGTCAATTTTCATACCCTTCTTAACAATTGTATTACTATAGTTTTCTCAAATAGATCTACTTCTTCAATAGCTACTAATCTTTCTTTTATAACTTAAATATTGACAAAAACTAAACTTTTAACTAAAATAATGAAGTTAAGCAGCCTCCATTAACCATCAACCAAAAACCGCGCACGACTCGAGTATTATTAGCCAAGGAACCAGGTGTAGTAAGGCAATCCGTAGAACCCCGACTTAACTCGGGCCATCTATCATCTATTTCCATCCATCATCCCTCCTGTGTGGGAACATCGATGTTCCCTTTTTTGTCTTCAATATGGCCAGTCAGTAGCGTGTCGCGATGCTAGGGTGACAGATGGCCACACCTGTCACACCTAGGCTTCCACTTATGTAGGACGGAGATCGTTCTGCAACCACCGTCGCCCGAGTCGTCTGCGGTACGTGCCCTTTCCCGGACTTTGCGGACCGGGAGAGTTCTAAATCTCTCCGTATCCCGCTTCGCTATCTCTTTTATAAGCATAACTTGCTCGCAGAAGCAGACAGCGGAGTTCCACACGCTGGCACTTCCTACCAAAGCCACAATCATGTTACCAAGCGAAAGAATTCCCACTCCGATGGCCACCACAGTTAATATATGTAATTAATAAATAATTGTTAAAAAACTAAACAAACACGCTTGTTGCTAGCCGTACTGAAAAAGTAGAAAAAACATACAAAAATAAAATCACTCCCACTTTTTGCCAGTGTTTTGGTACCACATACTCGTAGTAGGTGGCGAGCCTATTGCCACTAATCGGGATGTTTTGTTTAGTCTCTTGTGGATCCTCGTCCGTCGATCAGCAGGTGCACCATTTGCAGGTGAAGTTGGCTTGGGGTCCTAAGTTCTTCAGCTGTTCCCGGCTCCCTCCTACCTCAGGCGCAGAGTGGCACACGGTCTGGTTTTAGTCGGTTCGATTCCAACACACTACCCCGCCGTAAACCTCGGTGAAAAAAAAAGGGGTTCTAAGTTCTTGTTACTCAGTTCTTTTCCTTATCTAAATGATAGAGAGTTAAATACTGATTTACCTTATCTATTAGTTTGTTGTATTGCCCTTGTAAAGGGTGCGAAGTTTCAATTCAATTTGACGTCCTGCGTGTTAAGATAAAAATAAAAATATTTCCTATTTTATTTCTAATAAATTTCTTTAAAATAAAAATATACGGACACCTATCGTTAGGAAACATTCAAATAAAACCCCACCCTGTGTTTAATCCTACAACTATATATTAAGTTTTACAGAGAATATTGTTAGCCTTAGCGCTCGCGCTGTTACTCTTGTTGTTCTGAGTTTGGGTTCTAAAACTAGTTTATAAAATGTTAAAACAATTTATTGTGTTACTTCTCTTATCAATTTCATATGGTGTTGCTTATAAATCAGATTATGAATATCATTCTGATGTTGGCGCATGGTTGAAGCTACACAGAGTGACAGCGACATGGCTGCAAGCATTTTTCCAATGTTACAACGAGGGAGCCCTACTTGCTTCTCCAACTTCTGAAAACATGTTGAGGGCAATGCAGCGCCTGATTCAAGACAATAGAGTGGATAGATACTCATATTACACCGGCACTCACTCGAAATTCTCACCAGGACATTTTGTATCTTTAGAAGGTATTCCATTAGAAAATATGCCGCTAATGGATATGGTCCAAATATTAAACTCACAAGACGGTGGTTGTTTAGTCATGACCGATTTTGTTATCGATGCCCAGTCGTGCATGAAGCAACTTCCATACATATGTTATAGAACCCAAGAAATGAGTCAGAACAACACCGAATGTGGGACATTTGACGAAGAATATCAACTTGATGCAAACACGGGCAGTTGCTACAAAATTCATACGAAACCTAGAACATGGTCTGACGCCAACTCGATGTGTGTCACTGAAGGCGGCTCCTTGGCTATCTTGAACGATGAAGAAGAAGCACGTGCAGTTCAAAGTATGTTCTCAGACATTAAAATGAATTCTACGGAGCTTAAAGAATATGATTCTCTATACATCGGTCTAAAGGATTGGGATGTAAGTGAGTGGTTAAGTATCCGCGGTGAACCTGTTCAAAACCTTTACAACAGTTGGAACAAAGATAAACTTACATATGAAGAAATATTTGAGCGGTGTGGCGTGATAACCAGTACCGGGGCGCTTGACTATATTAATTGTCACCAATTATCCGTATTCGTGTGTGAAAAAGATCCTGAAAATGTTCGATATTTTGTGGAACATCAAGAACGCGATAATGATTATTGAAATGTTTGGCATGACTGTATTTGATGTATGTAATAAATAAAATGTAACTAGTTGAACATAATTTTGTTAATCAAAGAACTTAAATAAAACTGTAATTTATCAAGTTTAAAATGGTGATTTCTTCAGTACACATATTATAATAATAATTATGTATCATTGCCGAGACTGCCGAGACCAGACTAAATTAAGCTGCTTATTTTTACACTTTAATATGAGGATGATATATATTACTAGCCGATTTCGGCCACGGCGGATGGTGTTAATAGACACCGGCCAACCAAACCGGAGATATTAGAGTGCACAAATATGTGCATTAACACAGTCTCTGTTCTCTCACTCTCACAATCAGGTGCAGGACCGACGATTTTATGTGTTGTCCGAGGCATGAGGGCCAGCACCCAGGACTTTCAAACACCGGGCCTTTTGTTTTTTATAAGCCTTTTTCAAAGTTTAACTAATTCGTGGCCCAAATATACTTATGTAGGTACCAATACGTATTTCAGCAACTATTCATCTTTTTACCTTGTTTGTATCCTGTCCTGTCTTTGCCAATCAAATTTTGTCAGTATCAGTACATAGGTAATGCATTTGTAGCGTTCATGTGGCAACACTGTTTTTGACGACGCCACTTTTTATATACAGAGTTGGGTACACAAAAATGTTAAGTGGACACTCTGATTAACAAAAACGTGTAATTCAAGCTCTTGGAGACAAATACTGTGAATATTGGTATCACCTGAACAATAAATCCATATTCAATATATACTGAACACAGTAGTACACATACTTGGCCCGAAGTTTGGCCTATGCGAGGAATCACTGCCGAAGAAGCAGCGGAAACTTTTGTAAGGGAATGGGTCTCACGTTTTGGCGTTCCGTTTACCATCACTCGATCAAGGTACTCAATTCGAGTCCGTTCGTTTCGTAAGTTGATGCGCAGTTTCACCACAAAACGCACTAGAACCACCGCTTACCATCCTCAAACGAACGGAATGATTGAAAGATTGCACAGGCAACTGAAGGTATCCATTATGTACCACAGAGGCGACTGGATTACTGCCTTGCCTCTGGTACTTCTTGGTATCCGTTCAGTTTTCAAACAGGACATCAAATCGTCTACTGCGGAGATGTTATATGGCGAAACTCTGCGTCTTCCAGGCGAACTAATAGTCCCTAAGTCCCATCCTGAAGTCCCAGTCGACTCTGCTGATTTTGTGTCACGCCTCAGGCATCACATGTCTGAAATTCGTCCAGTTCCGGCTTCAATACACGGTACCAAGACTTCATTCATGTTCAAGGACCTCGCCACAGCCACACATGTTTACCTACGTGAGGATGCCGTTCGTCGCCCCTTTCAACCTCCGTACACTGTTCCTCACCAAATAATGGTTAGAGCTACTGATGGTAACACTCTTACCATTAGTATCAAAGGTAAAACGGTTATCGTTAGCGTCGATTGCGTAAAACCCATCTTTATTTCGACATCTATTCTAGATCCACTCATAAATCCTACCTCTAATCAGGTATTTCCAGCGAAACCTGCAACAACTCCTAAGGATCCTTTGTTTTCTCCAGTTCAAAACCAGCCAGCCGCTCCTCCTGTCTCGCTTAATCCATCGCCTTATACCACACGATCGGGTAGGCGTGTTAGATTTAAGATTTTTAGAGACTAGTTGTCTTTCTCCGTAGGGGAGTAGTGTAGCATTCTAGTGGTAACACTGTTTTTGACGACGCCACTTTTTATATATAGAGTTGGGTACACAAAAATGTTAAGTGGACACTCTGATTAACGAAAACGTGTAATTCAAGCTCTTGGAGACAAATACTGTGAATATTGGTACCACCTGAACAGTAAATCCATATTGAACATATACTGTCTTTAATTTGACCATTCAAGTGGTAGATGCATCAGATAAAAATATATTGTGGAGTAACACAACATAGTAACTCCAAACATTAAATTTCTTCTTCTTTTTCTTTTTTAAAAGACATTTCCCGTATTGGGAATATGCCTGTGTCACGGAGACTTTACAAACATACATGAAATGGACACAAGAAACACCCACACTCCGAACAATAATTTGTTACACACAAAGTATTGTCTCATGAGGGGTTTGAACCCACAACACACAGTGCATCAGAAAGCGGCGAGGTGACCGCTTACACTACTACGCCATCTATACTATCAGACCCCATACAAAGTCTGCCACTCCCTCTTACTGATATTCTCTATATGTATAATCTAATGATATTGTTCAACACACATGGAGGGGCATCACTCTATTAATATGGATCAAGTTACATATCATTTGACATGTATTGAAACTTATTCCTTTGCAGCATTAAATAAGTTGGCCATTATAAGTCTAGGCCTACTATAAAATTTCTTGTTACAAGTTGAAGTGTATAAAAATAGCTTTATGGTTAATTTGTTACGCTAGACAAAGGTTACTCGTGTGTCCCTCGGGAACGGGTTTTTTCAAGATAAATGATCTCTATAGCCTTTTCTGTAACACTGATAACGTGTAAGCAAATCAATCGATTGAGCTGTGAAGCTGTGAAAGTACAACAAATTATATGCAGAATATTAGATTTTAATCTTTACAAATAAAATTACTCGCTGTGAGTCACTGATTGATCACACGATTGATTCTTCAACGCAGAACCTACATAGGTATAGAGAACTAAATATAGAGCTGGGACCACAATTTTAAAAGGACATCGACCAATTTGTAGTGACTCCTTTCCTAGACATGGACAATTTGTTATTTAAATAACAATTATAAATACATGTAATGTAATAGTAAATATAACTTTAGGAAGTTTTGTATCAAGTCCGTTTTTTAATAAAGTAAGTCTAACCAGAAATGCAAACATAAAGTCACACTCACTTATTATTTAAATAGAAATACAGCTATCACTTTATAAAAGTCTCATTGACAAAAACCAAAGTGTCGGATAAAGAAATGCCTTACTTTTCATTTTAACTACCTACCCACAAAACCACGTTTATCTAAATTTTCTATTTACTGCGTGATTTTATTTATTTATTTACTTATTTACAACTTCATGCACAACTACATACATTGCCTAAGGCATTTTCTGCCAGTCAACCTATTGGACGAAGTAGAGAAGTCCACGAGGAGAGAAAAGATGAGGTATATATTAAATGTTATTATGACACATTATCCCTCATAATAAACAACACGTATATCCTGAAAAATTACCAGCGGATTGCCAACTTGTTATTGGTAACTTGATTTTAATTTACTCAACGTGTTTGGCAGAGACAATTTTTTATTTCAAATAATACTTACCCTAAATTATGAAACCAAATAAGTTCTATGCATAGCACTGTCACTTATTCTGCTGTCTCAAATTTCGGTATTGATATTGGCAGGTCGTAACGAGGGTTCCTATTTTATTGTATAGAAAATTAGCCCGATTCTCCAAAGAACTATTTTTAAAAGCTCTGGCGTCACACGATAAAATATACAAAAGAGCTATCTAACACTGAACTTGACTGTACGGTTGGCCAAGTGGTTTAAGCGGTCGCCACGACGCTTTCTCCATCGCTGAATGTTGTGGGTTCAAATACCTCATGAGACAGCACTTTGTGTGGTCCACAAATTAGAACAAACTCTTCAGCTTAATAATATAAGTATTTTATAATATAACAATAGATAAAGATAAATGTCATATATAAAATTAGAATACTTTTCGCATAATAGTCTACTGTTGTGTAAGAAAATACGAAGTAACAATTTTAAAGCACCATTATGTTCTTGTACGTTGTACGTTGTTATGTAAAAACTCAAAACTTATCGATAATATTAACAAACTTATAATAGCTGCGCAAAAGAGTTTTAAATATCTAACGTTTCATTTTCATTCCCTTGGCTAAATACACGAAGGTCATGAAACAAATTGTTTCGTTGTATACTTTTATTGCTTAAAGTAGCTTTAAAAATTGTGTACGACTTACAACCTCTCAGACGATTTGCTTTTATTTTTTTAAGTAGTAATAAAGTGCTAAATTATTCCTTAGGTAATCCTGGTGAAATGGAATGAACCTTATCAGAAGCTGGCGTCATGTGACAGTAGCGGGGTGATCTTCGTGTGGATTAAATATGAAGGTCGTTGGAGTATTGAGCTAATTAACGACCGGAGTACTCCTGTCACGCACTTCTCTTGGTCTCACGATGGACGAATGGCGCTTATTTGTTATCAGGTTCGTAAACGATTTTTTTTTTTAAAACAAGTCCTTTTTTTATTTTAGCTCTGCTATACCACGCTGAACAGTCGCGTTGGTGTAGGGTGTGTTTAAATTTTTCTTTCCTTTACAATACTGTAGTCCTTCTTAGCTTACTCCCTAAGTCGGCTCTTATGACACCCATGGGATGAATAGGGATGATGACACCGGAAAAATGTGAAAAATTATTGTATTTTCGTAAAACAGGAAATTACATAATAGTGACCTCAATTATGAAATACGGCATTTGAACACCAATTGACACGATATATTATGAAAGCACTATATACCTCAAAAAAGAAATCTTATAAAGTACGATAAAGTTCCATGCCATAAAATAGTATGTAACAAATGAAGCTTACTGATATACGAGTATACTCGTATGTATGGTTATCTGACATTTATCTGTTTACTCAAGACTTGTGAAACCGAAATCTGTAGAACTCTGACAGATTAGTTCAGGTAAGTGTATCGGGGAATTCATCAACAAGCTGTGAAACTGGCCTTCGGGCCAGCACACACATCGTACCATCATCCATTTACTTATAACATCAGGTAGACAACGGTGAAACTAACTCAAATAGATTTTATCTGAGTCAGTGTGTGGTGTTAGTTTTTAACACTATACTGGGCACAGAAAAAGGCATAATTTATTCATTGTTCTGTGATCCTATATCCCTGATTGTACAGAACGTTTAAGATTCTGTGTCTAATTGTATGACTTGCTTTGTCGTTACCCTATAAGTGATATCGGGACAATGTTAATTTCGAAGTATAATGTGTCAGTAATACGTAAAAACCAGGTACATGTAACTTCATGTTTTACGTGAGAGCATTGAAACTAATACATATCTACTATTAAGAGTTATATTATATTGATGTAAACTTCACGTTAACTAACACCTTAGTTCTAACAGTAATTGACTTTGACAAAACATAATTCGACATAACTATTGTGGGAATAGTTGAATCACATTGAATTATATACATGCGGTACGCTGAATAGACACAACTAAACTGTTTGAAACTACACTACTTTAGCTAGTTATAAAACAATGCCCATAGTGTGTAATCAAATTAAATTAAAATCAATAATTGTTGTTTGGGCTGTCTTTATTGTAAACAGATGAGAAATCCATTTGTTTCAGTGTATTTTGCAACGATATAAGCTTTATAAAAACACTTCTTTGTTTTCAAGGAAGTTAATGCAATGTTGGACAACTTAAACATAATTTCGATATTACTTAGTATCTATTTGGGTTGTGGAGCTCTGATGACTATCACTCCGAGCAAAAAATCAAAGATCAGCCGTGTAGTAGATTGGAAGGCGACTACAACCAAGTTTGGGAAAAAGCTGGGTGGAAAGCTATGCTGGCGCCACTATGCCAAAGTAAACATATACAAAAGATAGTATATTTTTTATTATTTTTCTCATTAACTTCAAATAAATACCTGTCACACACAGTTCTCTGCAAAGGCCTATAGCATTAAGTTCACCTTATGTAATGTATTAAATAGATAAATACGAAAAAATTATACGGCCACTTTTCAAATGCCTTTGCCGTCTTTCATTGTTCTCTGATGGTCAGGTGTCAGTTTATGTCAGAACTTAATATTAAGCTTTTGATTTTGAGTAGGTTGCACTGATTATAAATTATATATTTAGAAACGTAATGGTGTTACGAACAATGACGAATTTTTAAAATTTAGTAAAGTATTATGCCAGTTGTATGAAAAAAAATCTCTGGTCTTTTTAACTTAGATGTGCATAGTAAGAATGTAGCAATTCAGTCTCTTGAGCACTACATGAAGTAGGTCAATCTGACAATGAAACAGGACACAGGGAGCTTAAACTTATGACGTGCTAACTACGTAATGTTGCCAGTCATGCTCACTATCTATCATCCAGAGTCTTAGTGAATACTTTTTTATTTTTTTTAAAATACCTGTACTAGTATTATTCCTGTGTCACGGAGGACTTTACGAACATAATTGAAACAGACACAAAAAACACCTTGACTTAGAATAATAATTTGTGGATCCCAGAAAGTCTTCTCCCATATGGAGTTTAAACCTACAACACTCAGCGCAGTAGAGAGCGTCGCAGGTGACCGCTTTAACTACTACGTCATCTTTGCAGTAGTAGTCAATACATGCCAAACTTTTTTCTCTCAATGTTTTCTTCAATACATGCCAAACTTTTTTCTCTCAATGTTTTCTAACATTTTATGTACTTACAAATATAGTTTATGGCAATTAAAATAGCTCTAAAATTTTCGGTAATAAATTTCAAGAAAATACAAATAACAATTTTAGGTCCAATTATCGGATTATTGTATTATATTCTATATATGCTATGTTATTGTATTATTATTATTTACATTAATTTATGTATTTATTTTTAAGTTTACATAATTTATCGTCTGATGGAAAACAAAAATAAGATAAATAGGTAAAACCTAATTTATCATATCTATTCAGACTTTTCTTAACTAAATATTTGGTAACGTGTGTCACAAAACATTTTTTTGAGTACAAAATTTCAGTATAACAAGACACTAGGAACCTTGACAATACCCCTTTTGGCACAATTCCCTTATAGCTTTGGTTTATTTTATACTAATGTTGGCAGACAACCCACTAGGGTAACGTCTGTGCGTTGCTGGAAAAGTTTTATCGCGTGACAGTAAAATTGGTAAGGGCCCGGTAAATGTAGTAGGTAACGGCTATAGGCTCCGATCCAATTTTCTATAACACTGCAATCGTAGACGTTTGAAGGGATGAAATCTTTTATATTGATTGATAGCACACTTTGAGGTTTACGAGAACTTCTCTTATAAAGTATATTTCTTCTGTTATTAAGTAAATATCCGTAGCAATTTTTATGAGTTCCGTTTGTACCGTTTATTGACGTTACGTTAAAAATTTGACCTTAAACATACTTAACATTTCCTTGGTGTTTTTACGTGAGCCTTTGAATGTGATTTTCTGAATGGTTAATAAAAAAAATCGTTTATTAAGTCTTCCAAGCTAATTATTATTTATTAGTTATTGCTTACCTTTTTTGTTTTTTTATCTCTTCTTTTTAGGTTTACCGATCCATTGATAGATTTTTTACAGCCAGTTTGATTTCTTGCAACCTATTGACTCTTTTGTTTTTCTATATTACCAGGCTGATTATTATTTAGCAGTTGTTCGGACTTAGTACGTCAACTGACTGACTTCATATAAAATTACTTACCTAAACTGATTTATCAAGGCATAGCCTACGTCAATGGGGCTACTAATTTGAAATTTTGACAAATTTTTACAGATTTCACCCCTGGGGGGATAAAAGAAGTAATGAACGTTTATATGGAAGTTCGTCATTTTTAAATCCTCGATATCACTAGTTATGGATAACGACTGGACAAGTACCTATTCTGGGACCCTCAAATTTTGGAATTTAGCCGCAAACTATTTGTGGCAGTGGGTCTTTGCGAAGGAACTTTCGTACTTACTGCCCACAAATACGAAAATTGCTCTCGCACAATGTCTTCGTCAACCCATTTTTGACTAGGGTGATGTCAGCCACCTAGATCTCACCGAAAACCAACTAAACAAACTTGAGTGACTCCGAAACCTTAATACTTGAGTATCTATTTATTTAGTATTATTTATCAATTATTGTTGTTACTTCTTCAGGATGGTTTCGTTTTGGTCGGTTCCGTGGCTGGTCAACGCTATTGGTCGTCCATGTTGTCGCTGGATGCTCGCATAACTTGTGGGTGTTGGACGCCAGACGATAACCAGGTATACCTCGGTACTGCATCTGCACAATTGGTTGTAATGGATGTACATGGAGCCATGGTATCCCAGGTAAGCATTTTAATGTAACATATATAAATATAATAATCATCCATTATCTGTAGCCTTTACTGTTCCCCTATAGGAAATAAGACTCTTTATACAGGAGATTTTGGCTTATTATACCACACAGGCCAGACGATTTGATATAGGGTTTATTTCAAGTTTTCCTTCTCTTTGCAGTGTTGTTGTACTGTATAATTTGCTCTCGTACTCTTACGACAGTCAAAATATGAATAGGGGTGTCGACACACCATATTCTTCATCACTATCAATAGTAGTTGCTGCGAATAAAAGAACATAAAGATCATGTTTCAGTAAATATACTAATGGTGCGTATCACTTGGTTTAAACTATCACAACGATACAAATAGCTATAGATAAATCCAAGCATTTGGTTTTCATTAAGCACTTTGTCAGACATCGAAGACAGATCTATTCCTTTGACGGTAAATATTTATTTGTCAGGTGTGGTAAATATTTAATAAAAATGTTACGCTTGCCAGATATGGGAAAATACCATCGGTTTCGCCGAAAACTTTATAGAAGTTAAAACGACAGAAGTAGTAAACTTCTGTCGTTTTAAAACACAACCAAAGTAAGTCGTTGCAAGCCTTTCTAAAAATCTACAATATGGTAGAGCTGCAGAAAACCTTTCAAAAATATTTCAGCAGACTTTCTGCAGAAAGTAGAAACTGTAGGATATTTAGTTAGATAGTAGGGACCGCGTCAAACTTTTTTTAAACTAAAGCTAGCTGCTCCCTGGCATGTTTCGCGGTGGCAACATTGTAGTTGCATTCATGAGAAAAGAGGAATAAAACTAACACGAAAAACATATCAAAAGATTTTGAAGCTGTTTGTGTATCGTAACAAAATTTAAATTAATCGGTGCAGGACTTATTCAGTTTTTTAACTGTACATAAACCAACATATTTTTTTATATTTATAGCTAAAGATAACTAATTAGTATCTAAAACAGTTATATACTGTCTACAGGTTCAACTAGTTGCAGAAGGAGGTATCACATCTATGGCGTGGTCTTGCGAAAAGTTCAAAATGGAAGAAGGTGAAGAGGGGGGAGAAAATAACGGTGGTCACGTCTTAGCTGTGGCACTAGGAAACGGCGAGATTGTGTTACTGAGAGGTCACGATGACGTCAGTCCTGTTAGGGTTAAGACCGGGCTAAGAGGTACCACACTTGCCATGGAGTGGGCTAACTCTAGGGAATTATTAGCAGTGGCTGGAACTTTGTTGGCCGGTGAGTTTTATTTGAATATTGAGTTTTAGGATTATAAAAAGTATCGGGCTTAAAAAGAGGATTATTAAGCTATTGCATAGCTTTTATCGCGAGCTTCGAGCGTGGCGACCGAATTAAGAAATTCCATAACGAAAGTAAACCTAACAACTCCCACTCCGACCGACACAGTGGTGCGGCGTTGAAAACCGTGCATCGTCTAACGTCGTTTCAGTTCGGTAGACTTCGGCACGATGTTTGTGTGCGTGCGACTAGACGTATGCGTGTAGACTGTACGAAGCTCGCACGGATCGAGACGAACTACTCCGGAATATTATAATTGCATAAGTTGATAAAAATGTTATGCAATAGCTTTACCGCGGCAGTCCTCGAGTGCCACACGTATTTTTTTATTATCAATATATTCTGATTAAAGAATTGGCTTTTTTTAAATCATTGTAAAAGCTTTTTGAAAGGTGTCTTACAACTTTGCAGTTTTTTATCACAATTATTATGTTTATACATCATGTGATGCCTTTACTCTCAATTCAATGGACAAACGTATTGCCAACTATCGAATACTAATAATACGATATTTGTGACTGAAAAACCGTCGGTCCGACAAACTTAAGATTTGGAATCAAAATGCAAAACTAATCCGTATACAGGAACTCCTATCAAAAACTAGGCTACTTAGAAACTTGCAATATAATATCACATATAAATACATTCCATTGAATGAAATATTGATAAATGGATGGGATCAATTGAGTTATTTCGTTGATTTGATAAATGACGCACTCGTGTGGGTTTGGGTCTTTTCAATACAGTTGTAAGAGCGTACATTTATAATAGTAAATTTTGCCATTAATACGTAATAGATTCGTAGATTAATACATCGCTTTTCTACATTTCGTTTTAAGGGCAATAAATTACTAGATCGAAGCACGGTGCACATTTTCAAAACACATGAATATATTTTCATTTATCGTACTAATAATTTTAATTACTTTTTTTTAAAAAACATTTAGAAACTAATATACATAGACGCATTAACTAAGTGCAAATAAAAATTTGAATTAGGATTAAAGTAACATTCGTGTGTAACTTTGTCCGATTTGAACACAGCATTCATTTCGTAATTCCTTTTTATATCTAATTTTGCTCTTGATGTAGCATCTTGTTTTTTACGTACCAACTGTGAGTTTAATTGTTGTAGCAGGCAAAACTCCAACAAAATATGCTTTTCTATCAAAGATCTTCTGTTTCCTGTTACAGAAGCAGACGAGCCGCCTGATTCACCACCTTATAAAAACGTAGTAAAGTTTTATTCTGACACTGGAGCTCTTATCTATACCGTTCTCATACCATACACTCAGGTTAGTTATTCTAATCGCACTATATTATATTTTCAAGAAAAATAATATAATTCAACCATTATGGCAAACTATCAATTTACTACGTTGTACATCATAATGCCTGTAATTGATAACTGTTAATAACTAAGTTCTCAAATGAGGCAGTCACTGTTGTGGTAACCTGAAGTCCTAGTACGAGTTTATTTCACATCAATTAGCTCTCGACATAGAGTGCGTTTGACGTTGTTATTGGGGGCGATTATAGTGCCGGTAAATCGCAATGCCAAGCACGGCTAACATGATGATCAAGTTGATGAGAAATAAACTTGCAGTTGGCTGATGAAAAACTTCTCGACTTATCTAAATTACACCAGGCACAGAACAAACGATCGTGCTCTTCACACAATTATTTGTCCTAGTTGAATATTAAAGAAACCTATAACACCAACCACTAAGTATTACACCACCAGGCCAGTCAAACACCTCCGTATTATAAACCCATGTATATGTATATACTACGTACACACATACACATATACGTATGTTAATTTAATCCAATAAAAAATACTTTATTAAAGACCTTATATCTCACTATCGTTAATGTTGTTTAAATAATTTTATTCTTTAACTAAATTTGTATTTGTTGATCACCCAGGCTCGTGTCACTGCCCTGACATGGGGTCACGCAGCACGTCGTCTCTTCGTCGGAGTAGGTGGAGCTGTATGCACAGCGCGGGTGTGGCGTGTCGTGGCTCCCTTGCAGTTATTAGCACGGGTCCGCGCCGCTCAAGCCCTGAGAGACCCCAGACTAGCTTCGAGACTACCTCTACCACCGAGACTCCAACCTGCGTTGGCTAATCTCTTCGCTCATACTATACGGGTGTGTACACTACGGTATACAATCATATTTATATACAAGAAACAGGAAACAAATCAAGCTAAAAATATATAAGTGAGCATGATTCTATATTTAGCACCAGTTCTCTAATACACTAACAAAACTAATTTATTATGCATATGTATGTAATCATTCTCACAATTGTTTATTTTTGTTTTACTTACGATTCGTGACATGATACATTTTAGTTAAAATGAAATTCTAATACATACTAACTAACAAACTGTATTGGTAGAACACACAAGGTACCTACTATAAACCTAAGAAACAGATCACTTAGGCAGTAGTAAACTAGTGATGTTTATTTTCTAGTGCAACGTCCCTGAAACCAATGAGCTTCGTCGCTTCGTTTCACGGCCTCCTGTCGCTGGTGGTCGTCTTCATTGCACAATGTTACGTCATGATGATGAAGAAGCTGGTGCTTACACACTATACCTGGAACACCTCGGAGGGCTCGTCCCACTGCTGAAAGGACGTAGAACAAGCAAGATACGACCTGAATTTGTTATATTCGATCCACAGGCTGAAGGTCTGTATAGCTTTATTTAAGTCTCAGTTCATATTATACATATGTTCTCATCGTCAAAAGATTTGTACTTTACGCAACTTCAATTTCTTAGGCTTCATCATTATCAGACATTGTTAGATATACGCTAACGTCTTTAATTCCTAAGAGGCAGACCGATAACCGAGGCATGTTGGATACCGATTTTTTCCCAAATACAATTTTATCCTTGACATGTGAGAGGAAGACACCCTTACAGTTACCGAACAGGCATTTTGTGAATTAAAACTAAGGAAGTTTAAAGTCATGAGACCTATCTCATTAATCCCAATTTTACGGATTTAACGATTAAGGAATTTTCTTTAATATATTTTTTCTAGCTATCCGTTTGTACGGAACACGTTTTGCTATGAAATAAATAAACTAAGTACGCTGCGGCTAACGTGCGCGCTTTTGATTCGTTTATCCCTGTAACCGTCTGTAATGTTCAAAAAAACTCGTTAAGCAATGTTTGATGATTAATGATATTAATTTTAGTGGATCAAGTGACAAGTTCAATAGTGATCCGAGCGAGCAGCAGCAGCAGCAGCGGCGCGGGCAGCTCCTCGAGCGGCGGCGGCACCTCGCCCCGCACGCCCCGCACTCGCCCCGCGCGCACCCCTCCCGACTACATACACCCACACACATCGTCCTCCGACACTGAGCGGGAGGAAGGTACGTTCACCATGTAAAAATAAATAAACACTTAAATAAAAATAAATAAAAATCCCATCATAATCATCATCATCAACAGCCTTTAATAGTCTACTGCTGGAGATAGACCTGTCATTAGAAAAGAAATTATACCATAGGGATTTCTGTATATAATATGTATATTTACAAAAAAAGTATATATGTACATATGTACTGTTTATCTATATGTATTGGTTGTCTAGTACCTACATAAGAGAAGCTATGCTTATTTTGGGTCTAAGTGGCGTTGTGTGAATGAGGTTATTATTGTAGAAAGTATCGTAACCTTTTTAAAAAAATTTCGCAAATAAGTCCTTCTATAGATCAAAACTATGTGTACATATAAAAGTCGCGAATGTATAAACAGTTATTATTATTATATTCTGTTTTTCTTTTTTTTTCTATAAGAAGAGCCTGCCAAAGTGACTCTACTCTGCCTGATGGAAAGCATGAATAGAATCCAAAGAGTTTTGGTTACCATACTCATTGCAAATGCAGACAATGCAGTATGGTGACCCACACTATGGCGGCCTGATAGGATGCTTTTTCCTGCCACGCTTGGGGATGTAAAATGCATGACAGTCATCGTGGCAGTGTAAGGCTCGCATAGTTATCATGATAACTATCACCCCTGCATCAATGGGCCTCGGGTCTCGCGCTCACCAATGAAACACGACAGCACGGATGCTGGCGCTTTAGGTTGGTCTTCTGTGGGAGAGTAGTACTGTCCCGGTCGAGCCGGCCCGTTCGAACTGAAATCAGCGTGGCTCTACTACCTCTAGAATTCAAAGTGAGATGTTCATTTTGTAGGTTGCTCAGGATCACCGAGACTGCAGAGGCGTAGACGAGCGAGAGAGAGACGAAAGGTACGAAGCACTACAGAAAAGGACGAACCGCCTGATGAACTTGCTTATATAGACTCCTTACCCGAGGTATGGTCGACCAATTCATACAGTCATTCTAAATTTAGCACATAAACACGTCATTCAGTCATTCTATGCCGGCGTTTGATATTACGTACAGCAGTGTTCTGATCATGTACATATAAAACGCAAAGTTTGTTTATAATGACAAATGAAAACTACAGAGTACATCCCTCTCACAATCGTCTAAATACGTTATCCACACACAATTGATTGTAAAGTATCTGATCTCATAAAAATTGCAAAAAATTACGTTTACTTACCCTAGTAAAAACTACATTTGCTATACGCATAATATTTACTAAAATTCCTTTTTCAGGACCTATTTCAATAAATATTTTTGTTACAGGACGTCCGCTTAGTAGAAGTTACATCTAATATATGGGGCACTAAATTTAAAATGCACGGTTTAGCTAAAAATGTACCCGCCAATTTAGGTCAAGTGACTTATAAGACCTCCTTGCTACATTTGCAACCTAGACAGATGACCCTTATGATAACAGAGCTTCGGGATGACTACCTGGTGGGTCCTGATCCTAATTTCAACCCTAACATATTCTCTGAAGACGAAGAAGAAGTATTCCAAAGCAATGAAATCAATGATTCTCCGTCTCACACTAACAATAATGTCCGTAGAAAGTTAACTCTAAATGAAAGAATGAATAACACGAACAATACTATAAATCAAAATGAAAATTTCACAACTAATAATAATAATTCTAATGGACCGTCCCTTGCGAGAGCTGAGTCATATGATGAATTTCCTTTCATTGATACAAATGATACTGTCAATAACGTCACAGAAAGTGTATATTCAACGCCACTAAGACACCCATCCCAACCCGCTGAAAGAAGGGTCAATAATCCCGCTGCAGTACCTAACCGTCACGCGATATCACCTCTAAGGTGTGAAAGTTCAGTTCCTACCTTACAATCACCTAAAAATGCTGTCGCTCCCACGGATATTATTTTCGAAAGGCCTTCTCCACAAACTGTCACATGTGGAGGAGGCCGTGGCGACTTCTGTGGAGGTAGGACTGACTATAGCGTTAGAGGTGACAACGTGTCACTTAAAGGAAACTTATCCAATCTAGAACAACAGTCGTTTAACTTAAACTTAAGTCTCGAACCGAGCAGACAAGTCACCATCAAAAAATGCGACAACCATATTACTGACAACTGTCTTTCGAAACTACGCAAAAACATTTGTAGTAGAGGTGAATCTGCTTCATATGATATGAACACTAGAATTCTTAAATCGCTCTGTAACAAAAGTTACGAGCACGAAGTGCATCCTGACGCTTTCAGCAAACGAGGTGACGCACTAAAACATCTTCAGAAAGCTGAAGATTTAAAGTACATAGACGAGGAGACTCCAGTAGATACGATTATTAACAATCTTACCGAAAAGGGTCGAGAAGTAAAGGTACAGCGTACAACCACTGTCGTACCTATTAGCCCCGTCTGTGCGACAATACCCGTTTACGATACGATGACACGAAGTTGCAGCGTGGGGTACTTAGACCTCGTCGATCCACAAGTATTGCATGCTCAGGTTAGCCTCACGGCTTTGCGCGGTGAACCACCCCGTAGGCTGGTGCTCGTTAATAATAAACGTCATAAAAGACAGAAACGGCACGTTCGAACCGACGTTAAACAGACTGAAACCACAAAAACTCCGTGTTTGAGAAGGTGCGGCAAGTCCAGGAGCTTAGACTCTAGTGAGATGTCACTGACAGTGGATAGAAGTAAGAGGCAGTCAAGGACGGAAGCGGCCCCCACATCGAAAAATGATACAACTTCAGCTAATTCCAGTAGTCGGTGTAACAGTGGGGAGGATAACAGTGGAACGAGCACCGAAGAAAACACACGAAGGTCGCGGCGCGACTATCCCGTGTGTACATCGTGTCGCCTGGTGTCTCCGTACGACCGGCGCGACGTGGACGCGCGCACATACGTGTGCGCCGCGTGCTTGCCCACACCCGCGCCCGCGCCGCCCCCTGCACCCCTGCCGCGCACCTCCGCCACCGATAGCGACTCCGACTACAGCAAGTATTATAGTTAGTACGATAAGTAGATGCTTTACTCTCACCTGCCGACGGATACTCTCCACACAGGTCTATACCACAGATTTCTAGGTAACGATTCTGAAGGCTTTTTTTCCCGAGCTGCACCCCTAGTTAGGGCGGTACTGGTTGAATTTTAAAATTATTCAATAGTATCACGATAAAAACTAACACAGAGCCAGCACCTCCCTAAGATTATGTTACACTTTTGCTCAACACGGAGTTCACCAACCGCTACACGGTCTCTAACTCCTAAGTTTTAACCTCTAGAGGCCTAAGCTATGCACGACAAGCCGGTCCGAGCGACAAAATGGTAACTCGGCACTCACTGACACCGATGCCGAAAGCTTAACACGCTTGAACCCTATAGCAGACTGCTTCGAAAGATCGCATGAGCCTTAGTAGGAGTCGAGGGGGCATGAAAACAGGTAGTTATTAAGTAGTCTCGACAAATGCTAATTGAAAGTTTTTTCTGTTTTTAGGTTCATTGGAGCAACTCGCCTTGCGGTTGTTAGCTTCCCGGTCGTCGAGGAAAGCGGCGAGTAGGGCGGCGGCGGCGGTAGCACGCGAAACTAGCTCGGCGCCAGCGTCACCGAGGCCGCGCGCGGCGCGGAGCCACCCCGACAGCCCCGCACCCGCTTCACCTGCTCCGCGCTCTACACCCCGACGACATCGGTACTCTTCCGCTTCACCTATAAGGTTAGTGTCGAGCGAAACCTCCTCATCAGATCTGTGTATCTCTGTATGAGTCTTCATCACTATCTTTTCCTTTAGGACTTCTGTCTTAATAGTTACGTGCTGTGTATCAAAATGTTTGTTTTTTTTTTATAGGCAACTACTAAATTCGCCACTCTTAAATCGAAGAAGAAATAAGAAGCCGTCTGAGAGTTCTGACGACGAATACTCGACGGGTGGAGGCTATAGTGAGGTCAACGGCCGGAATTACAGAGATCTCGAGAGCTTCCAGAAAGCGCAACTTAGAAATAAGGTAAATCTTCTTCTAATAATCTTACATGCAATGACTTGTACCAACAAAAACGCGACAAACTTAATAAAAAATAAAGACTTACAGTGGTATGGTTGCCATGTTTACTATCTTTTATGTGGAATTCATGGCGAAAACAATTTCCAATATACTATTTATTAACTGCTTACTCTGTTCGTTTGTCTGTTCTTGCTCTGCTGCACTAGTTATAGCCCAAGTTTAAGCTTTAATTTACAATTCTTTACAATTTTATATTTTTTTTAAGAACTGCTTGATAAGGGCCGTTTAGAACCATTAATTAAATATGATTCAATCTCTAACTACCCAATCCCATAATGGACATCTGCTGGGACTTCCAAAGTGCGAAGAGGAAGTCTTTAAAATAATATACCTATTTAGTTTCACTGTCTAAGGCAGTGTCTAGACTAGTGGATGTTTTCAGTAATAAAATAGAATTAGTTAACTAACTATCATTAAATCGATAAAGAAAAATAGTTGGAAAATACCGACACATAAAAAAGAAGTTTAGTAGTTATTTTTTTTAGTTTTTAGTTCTCTTTTCACGCTAAAACTGTATGGCATCTAAAAACAGAGCAACTAACACAAGAATTTTCTCATTCAGTTAAAGCGTGCAGGCGGAAATATGACTGCAGCCACCTCTTCGATTACTAACAACGATAATCGCAACAGCAGCTCAAGACGTCAGCTAGTCATGCACAACAAGGCGCCTATGTGGAATGAAAACAGCCAAGTCTATCAACTTGACTTCGGAGGCCGGGTCACACAAGAGTCAGCCAAAAACTTTCAAATTGAATACCATGGGAAACAGGTAGGCAGTTATTAATTTGAACATCAATAGTCATAGAATTTAAACTATTTCATTAAGTAGTTAAAGTAACTTTTCTAACAATAAATTTACAATTTACATAACAATATTTCTAATCTATATATCTGTCGTATGGTCGATAGCGAATGATCTGCTCCAACCGCAAACGTGGACGCAGAAACGACAACATAACTTAGCACTAGTTCCGTTACCTGATTCTTCATTGACTAAAGGCAACTATCACAGCCGTCTAAACCGATAGATACTGAGGACAATCGCTCATTCTGTAATAAAGTATAATATCTAAGTACTATTGTTTCGTTTCGAGTTGCGGGGATACATATATAAAGATACTGGTAATTCAACAAATCACAATACAAATATTTTTTTCAGGTTATGCAGTTCGGCCGAATCGACGGCAACGCTTACACATTGGACTTCCAGTATCCATTCTCAGCACTGCAGGCCTTTGCTGTAGCCCTCGCTAACGTTACACAACGCCTAAAGTAAACTTTCCATCCTATATGCCATCGACTATAGAGCGCAAAGTTTATAGCCAATTAACGATGCCGATAGGATACTATCAGCCATATTATACATTTCTATTTATAGCTTGCATTATTAATTAAAGTTGCTGTGTTTACTAGCTTCCTTAAACCTTCTTCTGTTTTTTTTAGAATTATGTAAATTGTAACACACAAATGTACAATTGAACTAGTTGTCTACTGTTTGTTTACTTACATATATTTTAAATAAACACGTATACACAAAATATAATCAGTTAATACTGCTTTAAAAAACACAGATTAAATTGATTATCGATGTTAAGTTAGAATGTAGAAGGATTAAACAATTTTAAAACAAGTACAAATATGGTACACATACAGTGGCGCTCAAAAGTATTTTGACAAGACTACTTTTGCAGTTATCTTTTTACTGAGTACTTCAAAATAATTTAAGTATTTTTATATTATTATTTATAATGTATTTCATCCTCTGTGAGTTACAAGTTGGAACTTGTTTGTTTTCTTTCTTTGTTAAAAACAAAACACGTCTATACATGCGCTCAAAAGTATTTTGACAACCATTCAGTTCCTTGCTGGCAGCGGTTCTACTCACACTGCATATATTTTTGTCTATAAGGTATAATTACTCCGCATTTATCAACGTGCCTAAGACTAAAGAATATTCAAATGATATTAAAAATGCCGTGATAACTGCCCTACAAAGTGGAATGACGCAAGCAGAAGTTGCTCGAAGTTTTAAAGTGTCACGACAACTTGTTAGTTCGTGGAACAAAGCTTATAATAAACGTACAACTATTAAAAATAAGCCTCGAAGTGGCCGTCCGAAAAAAACATCCGCTAAGGAAGACCATTTGATAAAAAGGTTATCGACAAGTGATGTCCGAAAAACGGCTGTGCAAATAAAAAACGAGTTACAGGAAAATTACGACGTGAATTTACACGTTTCAACTGTAAAACGCAGACTAAAGGACTTCAGATTACATGGACGACGTCGAACTAAGAAACCTCTAATTTCTGCAAGGAATAGGAAGCTGCGCCTTGCGTTTGCGAAACGGTTCAGATTATGGACGAGTTCAAAATGGTCCAAGGTGTTGTGGAGTGACGAAATCAAATTTAATTTAGTGTCATCTGATGGCATACGGTACGTGCGACGTCCTGTAAACAAAAGATTTGATGTTCGATACCAAATACCCACAGTAAAGCATGGAGGTAGCAATATTATGGTCTGGGGATGCTTTTCACGCCGCGGAGTCGGACCTTTAGTTAGGATAGAAGGTACTATGGATCGCTTTATGTACGCAGATATATTAAAGCAACAAATGCTACCCTATGCTAAAGCAAATATGGCACCTGGTTGGTATTTTCAACAAGACTATGACCCAAAGCACAAATCGAAACATGTCAACGACTTCATGAAACTCGCTAAAATCAAAATTCTCGACTGAAGCACTAAGTAACGAATGGAGCCGAATACCCATTGATCGTTTGCAGAAACTAGTTGACTCGATGCCGGCGCGTTGTGGAGCGGTCTTGAAGACTAATGGATATGCAACAAAATACTAATAGTTAATATCAAAAATATTTTGTTTTTTTTTATTTTATAAAATAAAAAAGTTTCCTTGTTAAAATACTTTTGAGCCGTGTCGTAAATAATTTTTCTTTATGTTTTCTTTTTGTGTAGAAATACGTTACATTTAAGTGTCTTAATTTGTGAAACGTATCATTACTTCAAGTATAATCTATGATTGGAAACAATTTTGTTATCATTTTTTGTGATATGGAATAAAATTGAGTTGCCAAAATACTTTTGAGCGCTACTGTATCCTAAATCTTAAGTTTTGATGTCACTTGAGTTTATCTACTTTGTTCCTGGTGAGATCTGGATAGTTAATATCTGCTAATATTGTGTATTAAATTAATTTTACTCTTTAAAATTGCTAATTCATTTTTAAACAGTATTCTACGGTATCGTTGTTAACGGCAATCCATCATTGCGGAATGTAAGCTTACATACTTGCGTCTTTGTTTAAGCATATTATTCAGAGATCTAGCCCATCCATAATTTTTATACACAAGCGTAGATAGGATAGCTTTGTAAAGTTTCGAATTCACAATCTCAATGCCAATAATTAAAAAGAAATCGAAATTATTATAACCAAATGAGAATAGTATCTTAAAGCACTCCGGAAACGAATATGAAACAATATTTTTAGTAACAATATTAAAATATTTTGATAATAGAACTATGTAGCAACTCTTGTGGATTTAATCGAGTCAGGAGACTTATGTATGTAAACCCAATCCCGACTAGAAAAATAACATATAGGCATAATGATGAAGCTATAATGTGCTGTTTGACTCTTAGAGTTGAAGTTCAAAGGCTCCAACGAAAACACCGCTATGTAGCATTGTTGTTAATGGTTACGTATGATCATCCCTAGAAACCACAATGAATTAGCGAAATAACCTTACAATCGTTATTACGTATCTTCAACAAGTGTGGAAGTACCCTTTAAAATACTTACCATTAACGATTTAACTCTAAGTACAAGTTAGTAGCTATATTGTTAATTCATCATTATTGGGACTCGTTAATTTATTATGGAAGGTAGAGGTAAGGATTAACCTGTGATGTACTGAAGAAGGAGTAGGTCAACAGTTCTAAAAATTATAAATGATAGTGGAAGAACCTCGTGAAATAGCTATGTAAGAATAGAATCAACGTGCTGTTGTCTCTGCCAATCTTGAAGTGAATTAGAAGTGAGTTTATACATTAATGTTTGTAGATAAGGAGGTTCTGCATGGGTTTCTTTTTGTACCCAGGATTGGCCCCTCCTTACCGCTACTGCCAACATAAATTATAATAATCTGGCCGTCAGTGGGAGCTGGGCGACAATGTATTTATTGGGCCTGTAGTTTGTAGTTACCACACGTCTAGATGTTGGTTATTTCTCACAAAAAGTGGTATTTTCCTTATTTATATTACAAACATGATTACCATTTCTATACATTAACATTTTCTTTATTGGGTATATACTTTTTCCTTATATCTATTAAATGTTACAATGTTATTTAATATTTTTTACTTTATAATTTATGTAAATTAAGCATACGGCCTAGGTATGTCACGAATTTTATAATCAATTTAATCCTATTTCATTGAATCTAGTACGTGTATAGTGAATTGTTCGCGCTAAATGCGCGCCCTGGCTAGGTCAGTATAAAGTTGTACTTGTGTGTTTCTCTTTAAAATAAATTGTTGTCATTATAACGTTTACTTATTACATTTAAAAGATATTGTTCTAAATGTTTTATTAATATCATTTATGGAAAAGTTAAACATTAAATATTTCATATTTAAGTGAAAATGAACTGATTTATTAAGTCGGCGTACTCGTCACAGTTACATTAAAATATCAAATTAATAAATAAGTGCATACCTAGCAGTGTTATCTTTAAGGCATGTAATAATTTTAATTGTACTTATTTTTAGTTTTATCAAAATTTACATATCTATGGTTAATTAATAGATTACATACTAGAAGTGTTACTTTCACTGATTCATTTGAAGACTGCACATCGTAAATATATTTTGATATATATTTAATTATATTGACTGCTTTCCAACAGCGGCGCATACGTTACACTCTGTGGCGTTTGCAGATACACATTATAGGATCAGATCGAGATGTTCTTTGACCATTATATTCATAGAGAAAAATACATTATATTTAAAAGAACTAAATTTCAAATGATTCGTCATTAACAGCCTTTAATAGTACATTGTTGGACACAGGTCTCTTCTTAAAAATAACATTTTGGGTTCCTATGCCACGCTGACCAGACAGACGGGTCAGTATAAGGTTTGTTTCAAGTTTTCTTTCTCTTTGCAGCGATGCTGTCCCCAGTTTGTTGTCTTAGTCGCATCTCACGACACCAATGGGATAAATGGGATAAATGGGTGACACTGTATTCTTAATCCATCACCACACGGATCAAATGCTTGAAATGTTTCATGTTTTCTAAGCTTTCATTTTTCTATTTTTAGTGATCACTATTCCAACTTTTGAAATATTCAAATGTCGATTATATTTTTTTTTAATTTTCATAATATCAGTCTAACGCATCAAATGTGTGCCAATATTTACGTGGGTCGAAAATGCTTTTTAATAATATACCTTAAAAACAATGCGGCAGGGTTAAAATTCTGTTAAGATGTGGAAAGGCAAATCTCATAGAGTGTAGTATACACAGCAGTTGGTTGGCAGCGTTATTATGAAACTAATAAATATAACGTTAAGTATATTACTTAAGGCAAGTTAGATTTGTTTTTGTTGCTCAAGTAGTAGATTTGTTTTATTTTGGAAGTTTGAATGTTGTGATGTTGCATGATTAAATAAATAGGCATGAAGAGACATGCATTATCTTTTTGTTGCCAGCAATTTAAATGATAAAATGGTTAGTAAATAGTGTTTTTGTTATATACTATTGTTTTACTTGCATCTGTGAAGTTCATTATGTTGACGAAACGGCACGACGTATTCAGGCGTCTCGCTGTATAACTGCGTTATAATTATTGTTATATCATTGCTTTTTCTTTAATATTTCACTTGTCCATTGTACATACCTACTTTAGTGACAAAGTGTAAATAAAATATTCTCCAAATAAATATGATGTTTTATTAAACAATAATTCATTAACTGTATAAATCACTTATTCTGTTATCCCGCGGGCCTAGAAGGCGTTTATTCAGTCATCTTCTCTGCCCCATAGTGGGGCAACAAACTTTTGCTAATCACTATCACTGCCACTTTTTCCTGGAACATAATCGTCATCGTCTTCGTCTGTAATCTCAAGGTCATCCAAATCTTGAAATAGAGACTCGTCCACTTTGACTGCATCTCCTATAAACGAGAGATAAGAAATACATGACATAATTAATTTAATATTGATTATAACAGATAAACTAAAAGCACATTACATTCCCTTAACACGATACGTGATTAAGACAATATTTAAATTCTAGATGCGGGTTAGACTAGTTGTCGGCGTGACGACACATCGCCACGGCTTGTGTCACCACGCTATCTCATGTTACATGTAACCACGCGAGATGGCATATATTACATAATTTAGATGTTTAACACCTGCCAGACGTTACGCGACGGCTTAATTTTGTTGAAGACGTTTAATCACAGTTATTTTTGTTTCTTTCTTGAAATTACCTTATGAAACTGCTAAACCACTTATGATGAAATGTTTGTACTTACCATCATCAAGGAATTTCAAATCAGATTCATTGAGAGTGGTGTCTCTTAGGAAGAGTTCTCTGCCAGTCAATTTATTCTTATCTTTAGCTTCCCTCTCTTTTTTAGCTGGCATACCCATATCAATTTCAAACTGCTTTCTCCACGCCAAGAAAGATTCAACTGTGACTCTAGTACCTTCAAATCTTTTCTGCAAATTAATAGAATAATAAACACAAAATAAAATCTTTAGTTTTCATTTTTCTTTTATAATATTATATTTACAGACTATGGATATTCTTTTGACCGTTTCGTGTGTGTTTGTGAAGTCTCCCCGTGACAAGGATATATTCCTAAGTCAGCCAAGTGTAAAATATCATGACACCTTCTCGAGGTTTCGTTGGCTGTCCGTCGAGCATTAAGTAATGATGTTGTGACATGTTTATTTACCATGTCTTTAAGGCATATCCCAAGTTCTGCTAAGTGAATGGTGATAAAAGTTCGAAAAAACCGATTATCATAAAACGGTTCGGACTTTTACCAATAAGAGTTGATAAATCTTAGGTTTTACTGTAAATTAATAACATAACAGAAACGTTATTTTTGTTTTTTTAAGTAAACAACGCCCGCACTAGGAACAAAACCCTGTGTCGCAGGGGACTTTACATACAAGAAACGGACACAAAGAATACCCACACTCAGAACAACAACAATTTGTGGATCACACAAAGTGTGTGTGCGTTTTCTATTAATACTATGTATGTATTTACAAAAAAAATATATCTATGTATTTATGTCAGTTATCCTGTACTCATAGTACAAGCTCTGCTTAGTTTGGTGTTGTATGTCAAATGTCCGAAATATTTATTTATTATTTATAACACACTCATGTTATATTAATAAAACTGATTAAACTTTAGGAGATAATGTGTATACAAAAAATATACTATGGAATTCTGTATCTTAAAAATATTGACATAAAAGTCTGGGATGGTGATGTCTATATCCTAATGATAGCCTAAGATTTAATTTGGACCAATATTAATCCTTATACCATTAAATATTATTCTGAAGGTAGTAGAGCCACAGTGGTTTTAGCATAAATAGACTTGCTCAAATGGGGAAGTACTACCCTCTCACAGAAGACTAATCTAGTGTGAAAGAAAGAAGTGACAGCATTCATGCTGTCATGTTTCGTTGAAGAGTATGAGACTGTAGGCCTTTTGATGCAAGAGTGTAAGCCTTACATTGCCATGATGACTATCATGTCTTTTATGTCCCCAAGCAAGGCATGAAAAAGCATCTCACTAGGCCACCATTGTGTGAGTCACCATACTAAATTGCTTGAATTGGCAATGAGTATGGTGATCACAACTTTTGGATGCTATTCATGCCTTCCATCAGGCAGATTAGAGTTCATTTGGCAGCCTCTTAAAATAGAAAAAAAGTATATACATTATGTCTTTCATATTTATATAAACCAAAGTTGCCTTTTAAAGCAGCATTAAAATATGTGACAGAATATCAGGGAATTAACACTCTTACACTTGGCTGATGGGCAGAGCAGCCCACACTATTATAATTGCACCCAAGTGGAGCTAAGGTGGATCGTGAGTTAAAGATAATTTTCTATCCAAATAATCCAAATGGATAACATGCTTTTCATATATTTACCAATTCAGCTTCTTCTTCTGCCTTCTTCTTTGCATATATTTGCTCCTCTCTTTGCTTTTTGATGCTGTCCCATTTCTCATTAAGCCATTCTTGTCCAGCTGACACTAATGTGAATACCATGACCATTCCTAGATTTTCCTTTCCCTAAAATAATTATTTATATAAATAAAATTGTAAAGCCATGCCTAAATTATATTATAATTTCAATTGACATGGTACACATGACAAAAAAGAATTAGAGTAAGTCATGTGAAGGTTTTCCAAACCCAAATATTGCCTTACTACATGGTAACAGCATATCTTGAAGAAGTAAGATAGTTAAGGTACAAGGTTTCTTTAAGAGGTGCCTAACTATTTTACTTTATTTATCCTAAATTACTCGTTAAGGCAATACTTGGTCTATAGTGGAACCAAGAAATATATGATCTCAATGGGATTTAACATTTCCTTCTCAATCATTTGCTTTCTCAATAAGAAATGTGCAATGTACTGACATTATTTAAGATAATATATCTAATTTATTTAAGATATTGTAATCCAAAAACTTCTCTACCTGTTCTATTAAATGTGTGAGTAAAACTTCCTTATCAACTACATCATCAAAGTTTTCTTCATTTTCTATTTCTATAACTGGTATTTCGTCAGGATATTTAGCTGTGTATGTGAAGACTAGCTGACATGCAAGACCATCTCCATCATCAAAACCCTCAGACTTTATAGGTATGCTAAATTTGTGGTAAGGTTCAGCTTCAATCACTGCAACACAATAGAAGTGTAGAATAACACAAGAGTTAAGAAACATGAGGCAAATAAATAGTTTTGTACAGATTTGCCGGCAACTTTTTGATATTGAGAACATACACTTCACAACTAAACTTTGTTTTCTTACATTTAAGCATTAACTATATTGAGTATAACATTCTATTATTGGCTTACTTTGCATTTCCCCGTAATAAATGGAATCTAAAGCTTCGACTTCGCTTGTCTGTTCATAATGGTAATCCATAATTATAGCTTAAATTTTATTTTGAAATTACACGTTTTCATGTAATTCACAGACACATTGTGTGCTGAAGTTGTCAGTCTTGTCACTGTCTTCGAAATGAGTGTTACCAGATGTAACAGTAAGAAACACAACTTTAAAAAAAAAACTTTTGTTTTTATTGAAGAGACTTGTAGAACCTGGATAAAAGCTTTCGAAAAAATTTCAATGTATGTGTTTATAACCTATCATTTTAGAATAGTTACTTATTATACCAAAATTATTTTATAAGCAATACTTTTCACAGTCAAGCAACATTTCAGTGTTCAGAATAAAGATAGAAATATAATTTAATGTTTGGCGTGTCGTGTCACTTATAACAGAAGCACAGTGTTTCTATAACGTGTTACTTATCATTCAACGTGAAACTAGTGGATGCTCGTTTACAGCGTGTTTTTTGAGCGATAGGTAAATGTGTTTCTAACCGTGCTAGATAATGTATAAAACAGATGTGCTCCTTGCAAGGAGCAACCCAATACACCACGACACGTAAATATACTTCTGCTGTAAGTTTCAGATGCTCTCAACGTCTTATGCAATGTATCCTCACTCTCATTTACGTCATGCATGCTTGAAAATTATTTCATATTTTCTATATAAAGATATTACATAGAAAATATGAAATAATAAATAACTTGAAAATAAAAAAGAGTGACGTAAATTAGATGAGAACATATTACTTGTCTCATTGCACTGACTGCTTTGGGTTCAAAACTCATTTGGGACAACAGTTTCTGTAACCCACAAATTGTTGCTCTGATCCTGGATGTTTCTTTTACATATATTTTATAAAGTTCATTACTGCACAGAAATATTTCTAGTTCGAACGTTGTGTTTTTGAAGTAAAAACTTCTTAAGGCACGTTGAGAACTTTTTGGGTGAATTAAAATCAATCAATAAAAATCAATCGAATTCCAATTCACGTCATCATCGCGCTTTCCCTAAACTATACGTATACTTTATATCGTTCGACTGCGATGCATGTGCCTGTGGGGCAATGTATGTAATGTAGGGACGTTACAGTATCGGAGGGATCAAAAGCTTTGTAGCGGAAGAGCTATTGTTGAACATACTTGAGGCGAAAATAATAATATCTATATTATGTAAATATGCTCTGTAAAGGAACTATTTTTGATCGACTTTAAAAAAGGAGGATGTATCATTTCTAAAATACAGTTTTAAGTTTTCGCTGCTGTCGGTAGTGCTCATGACTGACTCTGATTTTTATCAAATTTACGCCTCTAGAAAAACTTCTCGATCGAGTTTCTGCACTGAAGTTACCATAAAATTGAGCCATAGCACAGTAAATGTAAGGCTCCGAGATAGTTGCAGAGCTCGTGTGGTACGTGATCAGTAGGATACCTACTGCAATTAATTAAATTTGATTCTAAAGTTGTTCTTAAATTATTGAATTATGTCGTCTTGCAAGTCTTTAACATAAATCATTTAACTAGACTGTAAATTTAGACTCCATATAATCTAGATGTGCCATAATCAGTACTCTGTTTTCAAGATATTTATATAATTTCTACGACATGGCCATCCTTACTAATATTATAAATGCAACAGTGTGTTTGTTTGTTTATCTTCCTCGTTCCAACGGGGCAATTTCATCGTATGATTTTGTGTCCAGAGATAGTTAAGAGGCTGGAGAGTGATATCGGCTACTTTTCATATTTTCAACATAAATAAGAAAGTTGTAAGGATGTATACTTAGATGTTTGTTATTTTTTCACGCAAAAACTACTGTACGGATTTAGATGAAACTTCACAGTAATATAGGAAAAAGAAAAGAAAAATATATTTATTTAGGCATAAATACAGGTTGGGCCACGAATTAGTTAATATTTAAAAATTTGTATATAAAAATCATTCGATATATTATAAAAACTGTTTATTTACAAGAAAGCTAATTAGTAGTAACCTTTTAAACTTTTTATTTTAAATAATCTATATGATCACCGTTTCAACGTTTGTACTCTTCTAAGCGAGCACCAAAATTTTAGAATACTCGTCGGCAAAGAGATCTCGCGATTGTCGATATCTTTTCACTGATTTTTTTCTTTTAGTTGGCGTACTGTCTTTGGTTTATTGATGTAGACGATTTCAAATAACCCCATAAAAAGAATAGCCATGGAATGTCGCATCGTCTGGAAGTCAGTTTTTCCGGAAACATGTCTTTGACCACTGGCAGGGACTCATTGGATGTGTGACATGTGGCTCCATCTTGTTGAAACCATGTGGTACGATTGTAGCCAGCAAATTCCAGTAGCATCGGCCCCAGGAACTCCCGTAACATTTTCACATATACAACAGAATTAACAGTAACTGAACAGCCTCGAGAATCTTCGAAAAATTAAGGGTCCTATGGTTCTCTTTGCTTGAGAGAATGAAGTGGCCTCCCGTGTTTAGCTTTGGGATTTTCACTGTTCCAATACCTGCAACTCTATTTGTTAACATGTCCGTTGAGGTGCAAATGGGCTTCTTCCAGAAAATAAGATGTTGTCAAAATTACTGAATCGTTCTAACTTTGTTTCGACATACGACTTGCACAAATTTAAATCATTAGGATTTAGTTCCTGCACTATCTGGATTTTATATGGGTGTAATTTCAAAATACGGCGTAATAACGTGTGGGATAATCCTTTTAAACATTTAACGTAGATCTCGTCTCTTCAAACTTCTTCACTCATTTCTTTATCACACACTGATTTAAGTCGAGTAAATCGTATTCAACGCGAAATAAGCATCTCGCAGTAATTAGCGAATTGTTGTTTAAATAAAATTGTTTCACACAGTAACCGCGCTGCGGCTCCGTGAAGCGACCCACTGCGACAAAGTTGCCGAGAAATGAGCTAGTGTTGGGCTCAAGTGATGTTATACATTTTTCTATGCGCAGACCAGGATTATTATTAGGTAATTATATGTAAAATAACAAGAGTAACAACACTGCAATACCACGTTATAAGTCAACTCAATTGGCGCAGTGTTATCCATCTCTAGACAATTACTCACTACACAACACACACTCACTAGACACAACTTGAGTATGCTAATAGTTTTACAAAAAAAAAATATATTCCAAAGCTTAGACATTGGATTTGGACAATTTTGATGAAATGTTAGTGTTAAATGCTAACAATTTAGCAGTAGTGTAACTATATTAATTAACCTTAATAGGGGTAAATAAAAACAAGGTTAAGGTTAAGGCTAAGATTACAATTTATTTTGATGAATAACTTAGAATATAATGAGATACTTTTACTGGTATGTAAGTACCGCAAACTACCCTACTCCATATTCTGATCCTTCAACTTGTCCATTTGTTGCCTGTAACAGAAAATCAATGAGACTACTTTAGGACTCGAGAATATCATAAAAAAATGGCAGGAACAAAAGATACTCAAGACTAAGAGTTCAAGTGCTTGTCTATCAAAATGAGTTTTATTTACTGCCAGTCTCACAATAATGACAACCCTCGTAAAAATTTTGCAGAAACGTAGTAAGTAGTATTAGTAAGGACCAAAATAAAACTTCACCTTTTAGGCAGTTACCTGGATATTTTTATATAGGTGCCAGTAGGTATTCAGTGCATCTTAAACCATAACCAGTAAGTTATGGCTCAAGATGCATACTATTGTTTTGAAATTCAATGCTATTTACTATTATCTCTCATAATTTTATCAATATACTAGCCACATTCATCTTGAAATATCAAAATACAGTAGTTAAAAATTACTTTCTTTAAATCAGGAGGAAGGTTACACAAGTAATTTCTTTTAATACCATTTCAATTTATTTTGTCTGAAAAGATGAATGGGAAAGAATTACCCAAGGGAGCACTTCACAGAACAAATTAATTTGGCAACTAATAATAACATAAGCAGTAAAATTGGACAACAAACTTAAACAACTCCATAGTAGAGAGACCACTCGGTTAATGGTCATTATCTCAAATAATAATATATAATTATGTAATTATGTGGTGTGTTTTACAAATGATTTCATGAATGATAAGAGTTCCAAAGTAATTTCAAAGATTAGACCATTTTTATCTTTAATTGACCACAAGATGATCAAGTATCAGTCTGTGTCCTCAATCAGTCACAGTAAAATGATACGTGCAGACAATGAATACATAAATAATAAACTTAAAACCTACACAAATTAACTATTTACAAGCTTAGAAGTTTAGGGATCTCCAAGATTATTACATATATATACATATGAAAATGTCATTAATATAATATTTTTGTAATTAGAGAATAGTTGTTGTGATTCCTTTTCTTTGGATCAATGGGTGAACACCCTAGATTAATGGTTAATTTGCTTTCTAAGGAGAGGCCTACATGCTATAGTAGACTATACAAATGCTGTTGATAACTATGATATGCTATAGTTCATAAAGGTAAGGTTATCCGATTAAATGATGTTTATTTTCGTAACTATATCTTTTACAAATGTTTTTACAATTAAATTGAGTTCCACTTTACATTATTGGGCATTTATCATATAAAGGATAACATTATACAGGGTAAAAAACACTTCATATTTATGCTATCAGATAAGGCCTGTAACTTCACATACGTAAATTTTATGGTTAACTTTAGACGTAATATTGGTGCTACTTGATAAACAAGAATCATTTCAGTGTAACTTAAAACTGAACTATACTGTAACAATTGTAAAAATATAAGTTTTTTGTCTGTATAGTTATGCATTAAAATAAATGAATTATATTAACCTCAATTGTTGATTAAAATCATCTTGGATGATATCATCTTCCCAGTTATCCTCCCATACTGACACATCTTCATCCTCAGCATCACCTTCTGGTCCCCAATCTAAACATGTACAGTCATGGTTAAGTACAGTTTTCTAAGATATTAAAGAAATATTGCTGCTTCACGGTACTTACGTTCAGTGGGGAATTCTTCAAAGTCATCGTCTTCCTCGAGGAGGCCAAGATCTACCTTTTGTTTATCGGCTGCCATCTCTGAGAATACTTTCATACGAAATGGATCGAAATTTTAGCTAGCAAATAGATACCAACAAAACAAGAATGAAAACGCATAGAGTACAAACCATTTGACATTTCATGTCATAAATTTGCAAGTTGTACAAGTTGGGTTTAACAGAGCAAACACTTAGGCTGCGGTCCGAATTGTGCTCACAGCACTTACGACGTTTAAACTGCTAACGTGTAGTCCGATTTAGTGAGCGCGCCAACGTCTGTTAGCAGTATTAATAATTCGGACCACTTGTGAGTGTGCTTATGAATTCAAAATGTTGAACATAATCTAACAGAGCACTTTTTGACATAAACATGATTGGAGTATGTAGTGTAGCCGATGAAGATGGTAAAATGCTTGTATTTCAAACATTTTCCGCAATCATAGATTCATAGATTCAAATAAATGGCGCAAAATAACGTCAATGTTCACGATGCTAACGATCCGACCCGTCAGTACTGTAAGCGAGTAGGTAGTGACGTCACATGTGACGTCATAGCATCCACAACGCTAACGGTAAGCGTGAAAAGCACGAATTGGACCGCACTTTGGTACGCTATGAGGGCTGTGAGTGTGATTCGGACCACGGCCTTAGTAAGAAAGTTAGCAACTGCTTTTGTGGAACCTAAGTTTTCCACATAATTAAGTAGCACCTGGAAACCGAGTTTTTTTTTAAACACTAATATAATAATATTTTCTAAAAATAAAACCTAGCTAGATCGATTTGTTGCTTCGAAAGTCCCCTACACACTAAATTTCATGAAAATCGTTAGAGCCGTTGCCGAGATTCAGATTATAGATATGTGTATACAAGAATTGCTCGTTGAAAGCTATGAGATTCGAAATTTATAAGTTTGTAACAACAATGGAATCAATCATCGTATAATGATGCACACACGTGCACACAAAAAGAATAGATTTAAAAAAAGATTTACGTGAAAAGGTTTCTATGGGAGATTTCATTTGAAAAAATTCTAAATGAAACTATTTTAACTACTCAACTAAAAGTACTATGCCAACACACTAGGACAATTAAACTATAACTAACACTGTGTTTATAGGATTTATTACCGCGTCACAGGGATACCCTAACACTAATGGGTCAACTGCCGTTTCCATGCATAAAGTTGAAGCTTATAAAGTTTTCCTGAACAGTAATGCTGGTTACATACGTCGATCACATTAAAATTAAGACATCACCGGAATGCTGAAAATCAAACGTTGCGCCAATTTTTGTGTTAAATAAACTTAAAACTTAAACAGTGTATTTTATACCAAAAATATCTGACTAATTTCAAGCAGTTTACTGAAAACTGCTGTTATAATAAAACGTTCAAATAGAATGTCAGCAAGTATGGGCGCCGCTAGAATATTTTTTTAGGGGAGGGCAATTACTTCTACAGATACTATTAGTCAATATAGAATATAAAATTACACTAGTAACTGTCATTGTATAAGTCTCGGTGCATATGTCAGCAAGTAAAATATTTAAAGCTCTCTTTTTCGAAAAAAACTCCTTAGCGGCCCTTTATGTACAAATATTATTTCAACATGTGGTGTTTATTACGTTACGTAGGTATTGACTAAAACAGTAAAAATTAATAATATTAAAACTGTTAAATAATTTCGTCGCTTTGAAATACATCTATTTATTCACAAATTTTTCATTTTAATAAACAGTTGCACAATCGGTCATTAAAAACGTTACGTTACGTTTTTAATGTTCATTGTCAAACATGAGTCAAAACTGTCAAAATCTAGTAGAAGTACGTTTGCGGTCAAAATAGGTTTAGCAAATTGTTGTTTTAATTGCCTATTTCAGATACTATTTGTTTGGTGCCATTTGAATGTTTTGTGCTATTGTGACCGTGTTTAAATCAAAGAAACTGAAGTAAGAGTTTCGACTGCTTTATCTAGATCATTCACAATGGATTCGCCAGATTTATTCCCAGACTATAGTCCTGATACAGACGCAAATTCTGGGTAAGTTTTTCTTAATAATTTCTTCATCATCTCGGCCAAAACATTTGAAAATTACTAGCAGCTGATGGAAGCGGACTTCCAAAGACGAGGTGCTTGTTAAGGGATGCCTTTCGGATCTGTCACTTCCACTGCTGGTCATAGATTTTCACAAAGGTTCATTACAAAAACCGGTTCTGTGATACCTGCATCCAACGGCTTCGTGTGATTTTCACCAGGTCGCTGACAATTTCCTACCTGCATTTCGCTGTACCGCCGCCACTTCAGAACTCGCTGATCTCATTAACATTTTGATAATTGCTCATGTACACCTACTGAATGGACAATTTTTTTAAATTTATAATGTAATAGACTTTGTAATGATTTTAACTTTTTTTAGAAATCAATCACATACCACTCAAAATGAAGACTTTGAAGAGTTACAAAAACAAGTGATTGCAAACTTCCAAAAGCCAAATGTTCCTAATGTTAATGTACCAGAGAAGATTATTATTTGCTTGGATGTATGTTATGACAATCAGGACTCACTATTTTGTTTAAGTGATGGCACAACATTCACCCCGATAAATATGATGAAGAGAGTTTTAGAATTTTTTGTTTACTCGAAGAACGCTATTAACAAAAAGACAGAGTTTGCTTTAGTCGTTCTCAAAGAGTCTGAGCCATGTTGGGTGCATAATTTTACTAATAATATGAAAGACATTATAAATGAAATTGATTACATAAATCCTGAAGAATGTCATTCTGAAACTTTTGATTTCAGTAATCTGTTTCAATTGTTAAAACAAAAAGTTGATATACCTGAATATAGAGATGGAGAGTGCATAATACCTCCTCCACATGTAACACGCATGATTGTATTATATGGACGATCTAATTGTCTTCCAATAATATCGCATGATGACCCCTTTTTCAACTACTTAAAGCAACATCTCTACTTCTACATTGACATACTGCTAGCACATGAAGAAGATTGTTCTCAGTATAAATGTGTTGAGATATATGATGCTCTTCAAGATTTGGATAATGGATACTCTTATGTATATGAAGTCTTAAGAAATGCAGCAAAAATTCATGACTGCATTGCAAAACTACTTGCACATCCACTACAGAGGCCTTTGCAGAAAAATACTGATTATTCTTTTGGTTCCAGATATTAAGGAAATAAAATTGTTTGATAGTATACATATATATAACTGGTTTATTTTTGTAAAAGAAACATCTAAGCTAAGCTCCTTTTGTGATATTTATTTCAACTTTTAAAGGGGTTATGAAAAGAAAAAAATACTAAAATTATTTTATTACACAATAATTTAAATATTTATTATGTACTTTTGCAGTTGATCATTCTGGATATCCAGTGTTTGCTATTATTTACATCTTGTGATGGAAATGTTTGGACTGATAATTCAAATTATATTTATTCTATGGTACAAGCATAGCTTACACAATTTATTACATATAATGTTAAAATACCAGCTATAACAATTCCAATAACACTGATAGGGATAGTTCACTCTACATTCCAGCACAGCCAACATTTTTTTCCATTCTTACCAATAGATATTAAATAATAATACTTTAAGTTGACTAATTTTTCATACTTTATATAAGATTAATATTTTTGACTGCAACATTAGTTTACAAGGCATTGTTTTATCTTGTTCTGTGGTTCACTAAGCGATGGGTTTAAATATAAGCGCAGCTTAGCTCCTCCAGTAACTGCCTATACCAGTAATTTAGTACTGAACAAGTTTGAGCAAAATTAGTAAATTATTTAGGGTATACACATTATACGTAATATATATTCCAATATATGTATAATTTAAAATGCCAAAATGATTGATTTTAATTTCTTGCTTTAGAATTGCAAAGCTAGATAATAGTGTATGGGGAGTAAAATATCAAGTGCTTTTGTTTCATTGTCAAACAGCAAACTTTTAATATTCATAAATAAAACAAAAACTCGCCAAGCCATACATTTAAGTAAAACATACAAAAATAACATGTAAACAATTCATAAAAAAATATTGTTTTATTTACAATGATTGGTATTACATCTAAAGCAAACCTTTTAAATTACTTAAATTTGAAGTGAGCTATTTCTTGTGAGAATTATGTTAAGAATTTTTTTGTTTATCATTAATTTTATCGAGTATATCAATATCTATTCGATATTCAACCAAAATGTTTTACAAGAGTTTTACTTAATCGGTATTAAATTAATAAATACTTCAACTTGTAACGTAGTTCACTCTACTAAGTCGTGTAAACTCGTATCGCTACCATTCCTCCTGAATAGCGCACACTGCGAGTTTTTTATGTATATGTCGACAAAACGACAAAAACATTGTAATATAAAGTGGCCCGAGTTCGATAATAGATGGCACTCTTTCAGTTCCATACACATCGTAATTAATATGTTAATAAAACATTGGAAACTCATCCCGGGCTTCGGCACAGTTCATTTAAATAAACATAGTTACTACCGTCGAGCTGCAGCACTTATTATAAATAGAATACATAATTCAGATTTCAATATCCTACTATCACTATCTGCCTAATATCATTAGACCGTTACAAAATTAAATAAAGCTTGTATTACATCAATACGGGACTCCGCTAAAACAAAAACGATCGATCGACTCGAGATTTCGTACCCGAAGGTCGCATACGTTTCGTCTACAGTTACGATTACATCTGAGATCCTAGAGGCGCGACCGTACTCTATCGACGCCTAAGATTTGACACTGGTTAATTTACGAAAGAAATAAATAGCTTCACGTATCAGTCTCAACATTTTAAAACTATTTACAATACGTAATAAATTCGGGCGACGCGATCGCACGGAACGATAGAGGATTCACTTAGAGTATCTCAAGGAAGCCGACACGCGATGTAGAGGAGCCGGGTCACAGCACGCAGGCGGCGAACACCGCCATGGCGCGTCAGGGCGGCGCGGCGCGCGGCGCGGGCGGCGGCGCGCGCTCGGGCAGCGCCGGCGCGTCCGCCCCGCCGCCGCACGCGCGCGCGCGCATCACCAGCGCGTACGTGCGGTACCGCTTGATCTGCAACAGCGCGGTACCGGTTACTCCCACAAGGACCTGGCCGCCGTTTCTTTTTATTTAATATTAGGAAGTCGTTCCCGTACGTTTGATCGGTTTTCTAGTTACCTACTAAAAAAAAATCAACGAGTACGGTTACGGTTTTGACGAACGAAAAATCTATCGTCTTTGGCGATCGGTGAGTATATATTTTTTTTTAACGATCGGTTGCGAATCTCGGTCGCTAATGGGACCGCGGAGATAATACTTGCGCTCGGACCGCCACGAGGTACCGACCTCGTAGGCGAGGTAATGCTCCTTATCCCGCGCGTGCGGCGTGTTATCTCGCGGGTGGCGTAGCGCGGCCAGCTCCTCCTCCAGCCGCTCCGACCGCTCCTCGTGCTCCGCCAACTGGTCCCGCTGTATGAGAATACGGATCGTCAATAACCGTCAACAAAAGAAGACTGTCGAGCGTCGAGGTCGAGGTTTAGACCGTGAACCGATCACATTAGTATTGAAAGAAACTATAGTCATCGTTTATTTCCTAGTATATCAGTGATATGCTACAATTACAACTATCATACGATTATCAGGTTCGTTGTGGAATTGCTTTCTAATTATTTCAGAATAATTCACTCCTTGTACAATCGTGTATCACAGGAGCGCTCACTCGTTATCGATTCAAAATAAATGAGATAAAAAAATACATGATTTAGGAATGCCCAGCCGATTTCGACCACGGCGGCCAATCCGAAGGGTGATCGGCGACTACGCAGAAGATATTGTAGTGCACAAATACAGGTGCACTCTCTGTTCCCTCACATCTGATAGGACGACAGAACCGGGGAGAGATCAGGCGCAGGACCGACGGCTGTATGTGCTCTCCGAGGCGCAGAGATTAAGACCCAGCCTCCCAATTTTAGGCTGTCATTAAGCGTTTCTATAATCAGAAAAACTCAATAACACCTTTCGGCTCGCCCCAAGATCGAACCCGACACATCTCGATCGGCAGGCGGTGCATAGCGTACCATAGAGAGCTTGGTGTGCGTGCAGGGCAGCAGGGGCCGCTGGAACTTGCGCTGCGAGCCCACGGCGCTGGCCAGCGGCGCGCACGAGTACGCGGCGCACACGAAGTTGATCGTCTCCACCCACGTGCACAGCTCCTTCGAGTCGCTGCCGACCGACCACAACGTCACATGTCTACTTTAAAAGGATCCTTTCCAGCGAGCGATTCGCATTCTTTGCAAATTGTGTGCGATGCGGCACAAAAATGTATATAAAAATTGTGCTTTAAAGAGATGATAGTGAAATGATATGATAGATAAATAGTTTATCGTGAAGAGTAATTTTCGTGAAATTGGTTTTTCCCGAATAAATTTAAACACATAATTCGAACAAGTTTTACTATTATTGATCAAATTAATCTTCATGATGAACTTTTCAAACAACGTTTTGTTGTGATAGAGCACACTATACAATACATAATATTTAAAGTCTGTATTATCAAGTTTATGATCTCTGTTGATTTATTATAATACAAATTAATATAAAAGTAAACAAATTTAATTCTTTTATATATTTATGTTTTCAGAGAACTCGACACATTTAAATAAATTGAACAACTTGCAAGTAATTATTAAATTATTCACCTCGTTTGGAATAAGTATTCGGCCTGGTCAGCAGTTTGTAATCTGAAGACATGTTGTTTTTTTGTGTAGTCCGTCGCTTTTGTAGCTAACGCGTGGTGTATTCTGTATTTACATAAAATAAAATTGTGGATCACATTACGAGCATGAGTATATGCATTTTTTTAAATGACAATAACGTTTTTCAGTTAAGAATAAATAAGCATGTTTATTTATTACATTGTACTTAGTCATAGTTCTATGGCGCCAGAATATTATTTAGCGTCGAATCGAATTGCCTTTGACTCTCAAACTAAGTCTCTAGAAAGTCTTACCACAGTGCGAAAATTGTTTTTTTTTTCTTTAAGGTCGAAGTAAACTTAAAACTGATGTTATAACATTTGTCAACTATTCTTACCTAATAGCGTTGTGTATGTTATCAGACATTTGACTACGTCTGAAACCGTGTTCATCCTTATGTAGATATAGCACTAAGTCTCGAAGCGTACAGTAGAACATTTTCCAACCTCGTCGGCCGAATGGAGCTATAACGTTAATCAAATTTCTAAAATAATTATTATTGCCGAAACAAGTTTGACTTATATTACGGAATTTGATGTGACCAAAGAGCGCACGCAGTTGGCCGTTGTTTGACGAGATATTCCGCATCGTATGCAACTATTTTAAAGTTTGGTTATGGTTTTAAGTGAGGTTGTCTGGATGTCGTAATAGCAGCTGTTCTCGGATTCCTTCTATCTCAGGTGCACACGCTGTGTGATTTTAGTCGGTCCGATTCCGACATACATCCCCGCCGCAAACCCCGGCGGGGTGACTGTCCGAAGGGGTTGCCACAAGTTAAAAAAAATGGTTTTAAGTGAAGTGTAACATGCGAAAAAATGGTATTCTACATAAATAAAAACACATTTGAATTATCATGTTATTTAGGATAGTAATCATGAAAAACGTTGTGGCTTGAAATTTTTGGTATTCTATAAATTTATGTCAATTTGAATCAGAATGTGGCTTTTATTTTGAAATGTAACATCGTAAAAATAGTAAAAAAGACGTACTCTTTTTCCCGTTGGGGTCGATGCAACACTTTCGCATGACGTAGCCCTTCTTGTATTCGACGGCGCGACTCTGGTCCGGCACGTCCAAGAATGGGTTGCTTCCCACCGGCGCGCGAGACTCTCCTCCGCCTGCAGCACTCGTGTCTGTGTCGCTGTGGACATAACCGTTCATTACTTTTTAATTGATATATTTATATATGAATTAAAATATTCTGTGTGTAGTAACGGATTAAGAATACGGAGTGTCACCATATTCATCCCATAGATGTCGTAAGAGGTCACTAAGGAAGCAAACCACACATGACGACATCACAGCAAAGAAAAAGGAAAACTTGAAACAAACCTTATACTAACCCGTCTGGTTAGCGTGGTACAGTAGGCCCAAACTTCCTTTCTAAGAAGAGGCCTATGGGCTGTTTAAAGTTGTTGATGATATGTATATATAGAAATAATAGTAATAATGAAATATAAAACGTAGTACAACAATTAAAGTTCGTAATATACTAATTGTATGTGAATTTTTTTTTTCCTTTCTTTTTTGTTTATTATTATAATTAGCATTACGATAGTGGGAATAGTGTAATGTTAACAAGGAAGTGAGAGTGATTGTCAATTGCGTGTTTTTATTGCAAAACTTGATATTGACGCGAAGTCCTATACTGGACAGATCAGTTGATTGTTAGATGTATATATTTTATTCTTTTTAAATAACTCCCTCACTAGGGGTTACCCTGTGTCGCGGGGGACTTTTATGGAACCTACAAAATGATGTCCCATATAGGGATCGGGCCCACACCAGTCAGTGGGAGTAGTAAGCGGCGTGGTAAACGCCTAAATCACAACGTCATCCGAGCAGTTAATTTTAGTTCTACTTGTAACTTCATAAATGGCGAGCGTGAAATTTGGCTTTTGGCATTAATAGAAACTAAGTATTTTTATAATATTAAGTTACATTTTACACCGTTTAAACTTTCCTTGCACTTAATTTTTAATATTTTAGTCGTTATAGAATCGGTTAAGGCATTTTTGAGTTTTAGTAAAATTAACGAACGGCAATTCATTTTTATATATAAGAAGACAATAACCGAATACATCTCTCACATGGTCGTCCGATTCCAAACTAACCAGAGCCCGTACTGTGGTAATCAGACTGAGGATAAATATACTTCTTCAACAGCCTTTTACAGTTCACTACTGGACATTGGCCTCTCCTTAGCAAGGTGATTTTGGCCTACTATACCACGCTGGCCAGACGGGTTGGAATAGGGTTTATTTCAAGTTTTCCTTCTCTTTGTAATGATGTTGTCTTGGAACATCATTACAAAGAGAAGGAAAACCTTTAGTCGCCTTTTACGACACCCACGGGATGAATAGGGGTGGTAACACTATGTATTCTTAATCTGTCACCACACAGACAATAAATTTTGCTGTTAAATATACATACGTATTACACCTAGGCACAGAACGCGCTCGCGTTCATCGCACAATATTTGATCTGGGTGAGAATCGAACCCACGGCCTCCGGCTTAGCAAGCCGGTCACTATCGATTAGACCAACGGGCCAGGTAAAGTTTTGTTCGGGTATGAAGTGAAAGCTTACAGAGCCCACTGGAGCGGCTGCGTCCTGATGGCGTGGTAGAGGTTCTTGAGCGTGTCGCGCGGGAAGTTGTCGCCGTCGTTGAGGTCGGCGAGGTTGTCGATGAACTCTGCGCACGACATGCGGCGGAAGGCGGCGCCGCCCCCGCAGCCGTGCAGGTCCGTGTTCAGCAGCATGATGGCGCACGTCAGCGTGTGGACTGCATCTATACCGAAAAACCTCGTTAAATTCATTCGCTTTTTTTTTAATGAATCGATAGCCTTTAACAGTTTACTTCTGGACTTAGGCCTCTCCTTAGAAAGGAGACTTTGGTCTAAAATAACGTGCTGGCCAGACGGGTCGGTATAAAGTTCTTTTCGAGATTTCTTTCTCTTTGCAGTGATGTTTGTTTTGCGTATTTTACTCCCTTAGTCGCCTCTTACGATACTAACGGGACGTGTAGGGGTGATGACACCCCGAATATCCTACAGACATGTATGTCAAAAAGAATCTACGGCATTCAAACAAATAGTTATCTAACGACCACGTTACAGAAGTGTAAAACTGTGTACTGTCCACACCGCGTCGTTTCTTTCTATTCATACATTTATTCCGAAAAATCATCAACACACAATCATCAAAACTATTGAAAACGAAAATATTGAAAAGTAATTGTAGTATCCTTTTCAATATTTATTTTCTAAGCAACGAGTTGTACAGTTCGTTTATATGTTTACATAAAAGGCGAACTAGTTTTTTTTTTTGAAATTAAGAGGCTGCATTCTATACGAATTCTACCGAAGAACACTTAATAATGTGTTCTTTTTCAGTCAGTATTAAAACTTGGAATTTAATAGCAGTTGTTCGATTAAATAGCCTTACCTTGAGAATTAAACGATCCAGGATTGCATTCTAGATATCTTCTTGAAAAATGCACGAGCACTCTCTCTCGTTCTTGCGTCTCACCACTGAGCGCGAATCTCGAGAGGAACGTTCGTAATGCAACATCAAGCGTGTCAGATTTGAAGTCAAAGTGTTTCACATACTCTTCTGCGACTGCACGAGAGAATTCGTTGCTGAAAATAGAGCAGATTTTATCATGAGATACTTTTAACGGTCTACTTTTTAAATAATAAATATTTCGGACATCCCACATACAACGCCATCTAGTTTTAAACTAAGTAGAGCTTGTACTATGAAAGTTAGATTGACTTCAAAATGCCGAAATAAATATTTGCAGATCATACAAACATTTGGTTCGACCCGGAAATCAAACCCGAGACCTTAGTGCAACAGTCGTATACGCTACCACTGCGACACCGAGGCAGTCATTATTCCCTGTATTTTAAATAAATGAAATAATAATTTTTAATTTGCGTATATGTGCGTGTGTTCCAATTTTATGTACAATAAAAATCAAGAACGCAAATCAGCTTGACACAAATGCTTCACACTTTGGCACTGTATGGTGCACCAGTGTGGGCGGCGGCTCTGACCGCCCAGAATAGGGCTCGCCTCTGGCGCCCTCAGAGGATATTGGCGGTTAGAGCTATACGCGGTTACCGCACCATATCGACGGAGGCGGCGTGCGCCTTGGCCGGAACTCCGCCGTGGGATTTGGAGGCGGAAGTGCTTGCCGAAGTTTATCGGCGACGGCTGGCTTTGCCGCCGTGGAGGCTCTCCAGCCGGTCATCGCCGAGTGGGCGGGGCGACAGCATGGGACCCTTTCCTTCCGACTGACGCAGATTCTTTCCGGGCACGGTTGCTTCGGGAAGTATCTGCACTCGGTCGCCAGGAGAGAATTGAGTCCCGCCTGTCACCACTGCGACTGCAGTGAGGACTCGGCTCAGCACACGCTAGCGATTTGTTCCGCCTGGGCGGCGCAGCGTGGGGTCCTCACTGCAGTTATTGGAGGAGATCTCTCGCTACCGGCCGTCATACGCTCCATGGTCGGTAGCGACAGTTGTTTTACCGCGGTCGCAACGTTCTACGAAGACGTAATTTCGCGGAAGGAGGCGGCGGAGAAGGCCCGGGAGGACGATCTCCACTCGGACTCAATTCGCCGCCGGCGAACCGGGCGGCGGAGGCGCGCGTACCAGCGCCTCATGCCGCCTTGAGTGTGGCCGCGGGTGGACGGGACGGGTTTTCCCCTCCATCCGCTACAATGGCCAGCCGCGAGGAGGCGACGTCCGCGTGTGCCGTACGTCGCCTAAAATAGAGAGTTCATCCGCAGATGGTGCCCGTGGTAGTGGGCAGGCGCTAGGAGGGATCTGGATGTCGTAATAGCAGCTGTCCCCGGATCCCTCCTATGTCAGGCGCAGTGGCACACCGTGTGGTTTTAGTCGGTCCGATTCCGACACACCACCCCGCCGTAAACCCCGGTGGGGTGACGACCCGAGGGGGTGTCCACACGTTAAAAAAAAAAAAAAAATGCTTCACACTTAAATACAGGTGAACTCATAATTTTATAATTAAGGCTTAAAGGTCTCACTTTTTACTTAAATGTCGGGAGACATCAGATTTCTTGAAGCCGTCGAGGTGATACAATCGTTTTGCTAATCTCTCGGCGGAAGGAATGTCTACGGCCTTGGGACTGTAGTGGAAAGAATGCAAGGAGTCTCCGTCAGATCCTTCGTCTGAACCGCCATCGGAACCGCTACATAGTTCCTGTAAAAAGTAAAAGTATATTTAATTATTTTATTCATTCAATAGGTATGGATACCGATAACAAATTAGTAGAAAACGAAAAACATTCTTAATAGACCTGTTATTCAGTTACCACTGCACACAACATTAGCAATGAATAGTGTTTCATTTTGATATGAAAGTAGAGAAATAATTTATGATTAATTACAAACAATATAGGGAAATTAATTAAAATGGACACCACAGTCTTTGTTATATTGGAGAAGAAAAAATTTGAATGAATTCAGTTTGTCGTGGAAGATATCTGACCACTGTGGTTTAATGATGGAATAAGGTCCAATATGCGGTTTAAAAAATGATATTCGTGTGATTATATAAACGTATACTACGCGTTACAATATGGGGGCAATCGAGAAGACGGGTCAAATGATAGAAAGTGATTACCATCTCCCACCACCAACTGCAAGTGGGGAGTCGTCAAGAGCGCGCTGCTGAATTTTGGGGTAAGAATATGTCTTTCACTTGTAGGTATATTAATGTCCATAGAAAGTTAACGTGCTAAAATTTACGTTTTGACAAGATTACACTGTCTGATTAAAAAAAAAGAACAAAATAAATCTACCTGATATCCTTGGTTCTCCGGTGAATTATGTCCATTCTCCTTCCCATTCTGCGTATAGTTACTATTGTTATTATTATTTACATTTTCTGTTGCATTTGCGTTCTGTTTATCGGGGCCTTTAACTTGTATTACTATTCTATAATCGTTGTTGTGGTCTCCGTTTAGTGTGACGTCACTGCCGTGTTCGTTTGAATACGTCGAGTTGGATTTGGCTCGTTTGTGACATGGCTCCGAGACTAGAATCGTAGAATCTGAGTCGGAGGGGTCCGACAGTTCCATTCGAGGGCATTCGCGACCTGTCTCAAACATATCGTCTTGGTCCTGATAGTCAGGACTTGATATATTTGATACAGCTTCTGATAAACTCATGTCCCCTGGAAGTGAAAAGAAGGCATTATATTTATGTATACGTGCTTATTGACCTAATTATGACTGGTCAAGGCTTAAGGTGGTATGTAGGGTATTTCTTGCACATTGTCTGATTAACAAAAAACCAAGAGTAAATTCTATTGAAAGGAATCTTAGATGAACGGAGGCAGCTTCGCAGTCATTGCGAATTCCTTAAAACAACGGAAAGAAATTGGTTAATAAACAAACGCTAGAATCTAAATTCAGAATACACTTAAAAATGTTTAAAACCCATATCATTTGGGATGATATAAGGATTTTAACTGTAAGAGCCTACATGTTTAAATCATTTCAGGTATAAGTTATGACGAAATTAAGGAACACATGTCACATAACCCGGCAAACATGAACTCTTTTTGTGAGAAACGTATTTTCTGATCTCTTTTTCATAACACCATTCGTGTTCAGACGTCCGAAAATACCTTTTATGGCAGTTGCTAGGTCGAGTGTTTATCTGTACTGACTTTTGATCGTTTGAAGGCATGTCGTCAGATTAACAGGCTTTTTTTTTAAAGACAACTAGCGCAATAGGACTAAATCATGTGTCACGAGGACTTTACAAATATACATGAAACGGTCAAAAGGAACTTTCAGACTTAGAGCAACAATTTGTATTTATGGATAGCACAAAGGGTTGCCTTATGTAGGGTTTGAACCCACAACAGTCAGTGTAATAGAAAAGGGCGCGGTAACCGCGTAAACCACTACGTCATCCGTGCAGTCATCTGCCCGTGCCGAGTGGTAGATGAGCAGGCGAGGTACCGTTGAGCGGGCGGTGCGGGTGCGGCGCGGCCACGTGGCGGTGCGGCGGCGTGGCGCGGCTCGACATGACGGACGAGGACGCGGACGTGGGCGAGGCGGGCGACGACGACATGCCGTCCGAGATCGACGTCGAGTTCGACGTGACGCCGCTCGCCGCCGACCCGTTCGACACCGGCGCGTTGTACGTCCACACGATCCTACGTCACGTTCACTATTAATATACACTTATAAATTCTATATTTCGATACATTTAGATAGTCTTTTTGACTCATTTATGTTACACAGCGGGCTGTCATCGAACGAATCCACAAACTTCGATGACTTTCCAAAGCCGTTAAATTGTGTGAGTCATATTTTTTTAGTTTAGGATTTAGTTATGTATCTTTTTCTTATCGATTGACACATATAGAAGAATTAAGTAACTTTGTGACAACATGTAGAAATGCACCGTCAAAATTAATGTAAGAAATGTAATTTGACGTCTTTGGGATGTAAATAAAATAATGCAGCTGTAACGTATGGCTCTAGTCGTATCTCATTCTCTAAAGTAACAAATGAGGAGTTAATACTTATTTCGCGTAACAAAACTTCAGGGAAAGTCGGAATGGCACGAATACAGCCGATAATGTTTTTGAGATCGTCAAAGAACAATTTAGAACTGTGTACAATTTAGAAAATATTGCTTTGTGACAGAAATAAATGGAGCGGTGACAGCTAACGCGAAGCAGCGTGTTGCCCAAATCATAAAAACATGGATTGTATTAACATTCTGCTGTGTTTGTGTGAAATGTGTACATTGTGTACATACAGTACTATTGCGAAATAACGACTCTCGGTAAACGCATCATTTATGGTAATTTATAATTTACATAAATCACCTTTGAATGGATAAAGTAACTTTGTTACTTTATTCGTCACAGGTACGCTACTAAGATACCTGACCTTGTACGCAACGCGCCAACAATCTGTAGAATAAGTGGAAGTTTATTTTATATCAGAGCGCTCAAGACAGCGTTGTGATTGGTGCAGATTTTAACGCAGGCCAATCGCAACGCCGTATGTGCTCACCGTGACTATCAAATTAATGTAAAACAAACTCACACTAGGACATCTGAGCGTATGCAAGAACGCAAGTAATAATTTAATACATGTACAGACACTTTTGTAATGTAACTGTTTAATGTAACACACGCTTAGCTTAACTGTTTGTTGTACCGAGTAAAGCGCCGTTGTCTACTCAAAATTTTATGTATTGAGTATAGACGTTTAACCATGACATACATAATATATGTATTATTAGATACCTTTTTAAATTACAATTACACGAAACATATGTCGTTAGAAACAACAGTTGGAATGAAATCACAACTGGTCATATTTTGTTTCGTGTTACTGCTTTGTTAGTTAGGAGGAAAGGTTACTGAATTACTGTTTTATGAGTTTATCATTAAAAATAAGTCCTTTAATCGCATGCTATGTAACACGACTAGTTACGTCATATCCTACATAACACAGACAAAAAGTACACGCAAAAGAATTGTACTGTATCCCCGGAGGCATCATTCGAATAGTACTGTTCGTGCGTCACCTGTCTCGCTCAGGGTCGGAATCGGACCTCGGTCCGGGCGTAGCTGAATCCGGCCGAGCGTCTAGAAGAGTGTTGAGCGATGACGTCACGTCCTCCTCCATATCCACCGCCACTGCGCTCAGCGACGACTCCTTCTGGAACTTACGCCGCGATACTCGACACCGTCGAACATATTTGTACTACACTACAGCAATAATGCTATATGGTATGCCGTAGAAGGTGGAAGAGTAAAGTATGTTTTGTGATCAGACCAAATACTATCTGGACTATCCCCTCGGCAATTTTATGAAATTATAAACATAAATTATGAACTCAAAATAGAAACTGCTTAGTATAAGATACCAATTAATTAGCTTCGTCTTGACAAACCTATCACTAATTGGTTCTGATGGTAAATTTTTCTGGTTTATTATATTTATTAAAAACTTGGTCTCAAATTAGTTAAACAATTTTGAATTGAAAGTTGGCAGTGGCACGAGATGTTTTAAATAGCAAATAAATATTTGATCATGTTTATCTTATACATATATTTTATAAATACATATGTGATTATATATTATATAATTATTATATTTCTGACTTTTAATACTTAGGTTTGAGTAATATACGCGTAAATATTAAAAAACAATAGTTACAAGTTTGCGGAATGTCTAAGACAGATCCCCGTCTACAAACGTAAGAAAACAAGAAATATGTGCAATTTAACTTTATGTCAGTTGGTATTTCGAGATATTTAACAATAAAGTACAGTAGCACAAATTCGTGACGTGATTCTTAAATTACATATATATTATCTTCTTTATCTTTTCAAATGTATTATTCCAAAATAGTTTGAGTACCTAGTTCGGGATTTCCCCGAGGCAGGAAGTTTACCAATTCGATAAACTAATCAGATTAGGAACAATCATGAACTGTTGCATATGTATTGCTTCTCATAGCAAGAGTGTGTTTTGACACATGCCATCTATATGATATATGATTATAGGACGTCATAGATACGTACAACTCGTCGCGAATTTGTGGCTCTGGAATACGTGGATGTCGCGGTCTCTGCATCTTGTGCGCCAGCAAACTAAAGGGCAACGTACTTCATAGTATTTTATAGTACCACGATTCTTTCGAAGAGTTGTAAATAAGCTATTCATAAGGACGCGCATAACAAGCATTCGGTGATTGCACACTCGTAAGCTTGCGATACTGAGACAATAGGACGCCGAGGTCGTGTTGTGTAGGAGGAATAGAGCTCAAAGCAAGTATTCTACATCGTTTACATCATTTCTAGACTATAATTTTATATATCTCGGTTTAGGATTTCAAGGTAGACTTATATGTTGCCTGCAAATCTAGTATACAGAATTAACGCTGAATAACAGTATGCTACACTGGACACATGTTTCATTCTTCCCAACTTTTAAGAAGACTCATTGACAGTTAACCGCCAAGACTTCGTTAAGTGTGTGTAATGTCATGTCAGGTAGGATTTCTTGGCGGTTAAACGTCGTTATAAAGTACATGATGTGTAAAAAGTGTGTAAGTATAGTAAGTGTACCTGTAGGTGATCTTCAGAGCGTGAAGTTCGTACGGCGTGGTGCGCACGCGCCTGCACGTCCGAGCCGCCCGCGCTCCCGCCACCTGCCGGCGACGCCGGCTGCGATATGAACCTACCAATACGTTGCACTTTATATTTGAGTAAAAACTTCTAGTTTGTTAATTAACTATTTATGTGATAAATTAATATTTTTTTAAAGATAACGCACGCCTTAGTAGTATTCCTGTACCGCCATATCATCACCTGTATTGTATCGCGATGGATTTCACAAGCATATAAACAACGGACACAAAGAACACTCAGACTCAGAACAACAATTTGTGGATCGTACATAGTGTTGTCCCATGCGGGGTTTGAGCTCACAACACTCAGCGCAGTAGAAAGCGGCGACCGCTAAAACCACTACGCTATCCGTGTGGTCAACGTACTTTAGTAATTACCATTTTCACATAAGTTTGATATTTTTGTGTTCTTAATTTTTACTTTGGTTGCTTGGTTATTTAGTTACGTAAGGTTATGTCACATTCTCGCTAGTTTTTGCAGACGGGAGTGAATAGGAACGAAACATTTTGTCCTTAAAAGAAGCGAAGTTAAGTGTGAAGTATAAGATCTTTCATCATAACCTTTTTAATAAATTAATATCCAGTCTTCAGTCATTCAGAATCTGTTAAATTATTGAAGATGCGACATTTACATCATAGTAACATAGCCTATTAGAAAGTGAGACAGAATTGTCAAGAATACAAAACAAAATAATATCTTTAAACTGTCTTGCAACAAACAAATGGAAACTATGAACCATAATAAAGTAAAAATCATATTAATAGTCATATTTGTTAAGGATCTTTGTAAATATTACTGATTCCGCTAAGGATAGAATCCTGTACTGTAAAGATGAATTTTGTACTTTAATTTTAGAGATGGTTACCACACACCCTGTTTATGTATACTTCATTTCCTGTTTATGATTTATGCAGTTTTTCGTCATACTAGATACTATAAAAAGAAAAAATGATACTGCTAGGAGTACATACATCATCGAGGAACTAATAATTCACGAAACCAAGAAGCATCATCATTGATCTTGAAATTTCAAAACTTTTTAATTTATAACAAAACACAAACGTTCCTGCACACCAATTACACAATATTTGATCACTTATTTTCATTTATCTTAACATTTATACACATATTGCTTTCACAACGAGATTAAAACTTCTTTTAAAGGTTCTACGGCAAACGGCTTAACTCTAGGGTTTAAATTGTCAAGTGTATGTACGTCAATAAATATATAAGGAAAACAAATAAGACTGCCCATTAATGACGCGTACCTGTAAATCATTAATCACTTTTTGTTTATTTGTACAGGAATAAATAGGCTCGGTCTTGATCAAGTCGTAACTGAGTAGATAATATTGGAAAGGAAAGCTAGCAGATTCGTTTTTAGATGGGTGATGATTATTAACATCTTGAGTCCCCTTTGTACCTCGAAGGGTCTAATGGCAGTCGCTCCGCCTAAAAATCCAGGTACCCTAGTAGACGTAAAGCTGACTCCAAACCAGCTTGCGAAAATGTTTCGGCAGACAACTGTACAGGAATGAATATATACTAAATTTGTTAATCTACACTAATACAACTGACGCACGTCCAGGATTCTTAAGAAAATATTAAGGCATGAATAAAAAAAAAAGTATCTTTTTCAGGATTTCTATTAGGTAAAGGAATTGAGTTTTTTCACTAAACCTTTCAGTCCGTGTGTTTATCACATCATAAGTCATATTTTACATATCGTAATAGGAAGACAGTGGTAAATTTTTGAGAAAACTTAAATATACTTAAATATAATTTTGAGCTAATAATGTTTTTGTATGTTTCTTTTATGTTTGGTAAATTTAATTATGACTGTCTATTATACGCTTGTGAACGGTCATAGATAATAGAGATAGTTATAGAGAACAGAGAAACGTGAGTGTTTTTATAGATGCATGGAACTTTATGCAGTGTAAAAAAAATATTTAAATTCTTACATTTCAAAAGTACATAGTGTTTTAATTAACCAGTCATTTTAAAACTAAACGTCAAGTATATGAAGCATTAAAATTATACTTTTGTATACTGTTTTTACATTTGTATGCAAAATGTCTGTACATAAATGACTTGGCCAGCCGACGTTATAAATATGCGCTAGTAATAACTTGGATGATTCAAAACGAGCACTGACAGTAGTGAGTGATCATTTATTAGTCATATGAAGCACGCTTATAACAGACCTCAGCAATGGTGAAGGCTAAATATTATCAGAACGACTAGTGACAAAGAATATAATTTACAAATGTACACGTTGTCGTATTGAGTAGTTATCTGACGGTATCCGGTATAAAACCCCAGAATGTTAATATACATAAAACCGGGTTTTTATTAAAAGAGCTGAACACTGTATTGTAACACAAAGAACAACAATTTATCTGCATGTCTGCCCTAATTTTAAAAAAAGATAGATGTTGAGTCATAAAGTAAAGAAACTGTATTGTTTTACCATATTTTTGGTCATACATTTTACTAGCATGATCTCCGACTACGCCGGTGTCTGGTGAGGAGTTATGTCGCTGTGCCAAGTCAGCACGTCCACCCAAACGGTTATCATTTGGAGATGCTGGTGTTGAATTGTACCTGAAATGTGCAGGATTTGTCTTGTCACTTTTGTTAACTTCAAACTGGTAGAGATAGATGACGTGAAATGAGATATAATAATTCTTCGTATGAACAGATGCTCGTCATCAGTGTTTTGTGCTATACCTTTGACATCAAGAAATTATGTTACCAATGTATAGAATGTCTGTGATTACATTTATTTAGTAGTCAAGGCCAAGAAAATTAAATATAAGACAGCTACTTAGGAATTATAGACAGCTTTAGTGTCACATCAGATTCTAATAAAACCATTGTCATCTTAGTATAACGCTTACTTTTCTTTAAAATGATGGTATCGATAACAACATAATCGATCGATAACAATCACAAAAAAAAAACTTTAATCGCGATGGCATGACGCTTCAAGCTTAAAGTTTTAACCCTCGTGCACGATAGACAAATTGTACCAGGATGCTGCCGTTAGCGTTAGGAAAAAACCTCGCGGTTCATTGCGGGTCTAGCAACGGTTATTTTTTCTTAAGAGACAGGAATTGTCGAAACAACAGCGTACATACAAATCTTTAACCTTCGCGGAAAACGAACAGGAACTGTTCTATTCGGGGTTAGATGCATGAGTCGGTCTGTACTTGTAACATTTGTGTAATAGAAATGTTTCATGTCACACACTAAATATGGCGTCTTCCTTGCGTATGTGGTTACACGTATAAATTGACTCTAAGTGGAATAACATAAAAGAGCAACCCGGAAATGAGATGATAACAAATCGGTTTGTGTTGTTAGTGCAGTGACGAATGATTTGTCTAACCGAAATGATTATGGGACCATACTCTATTAATTGTATTTAAGGATACACTTGTTCAGGGGATATAGAGATAATGTACAATCATTCATAGTAGCTTGTTTAGAAATACACAAATTTTGGAAGAATTGAGATAAATTTCAATGTGGACGAATAGGATCATCAATGATCTAGATTTTTTGCCACTTATATTAACAGTGGTACAATACTGCCCCTTTTCAAAAGTGTCGTGCAGACATAAAAGTCCGACAAGGTGGACGAGGAACATCCATTTCTAGAAGCCATTCAAGATGTTTTTCCCTCGTTATTTCGTTGTGGCTGAAGCTAGAAGCTTAATCGCCTAATCTAATTTTCAGGGAACGACAATAATCAATCAATAATATACCAAGAATTCTTTATTTTTAGCACTGATTCATTCAGTTAATTACCGATTAAAAAAATATTTTGATACTTCACAAAATATATCTCCATTACCTAAATAAACACAATACAAGCTATAGTAAATAAAGAAATAGTTTATATTTCTGAAAACAAACTTACATTATTTAAAGACAAAAGAAACAGAGGGAGGGATATCAGTAGGTTACTCATTGGCGGCGTTGGGGCGATAAAGTTGTGATTTTGGGAATCCCCATTCAATGTTAAAACATTCATTTCCCTATATGTGGTAAAAAAAACAACCCAATTCGATGATAGAGGAAAGATAACGGATAAAACTAATTAATATCATTATCTTTTTTTCTGGGAGCAATTCAACTGTAAAACTTATTAAACTTATTAAAAGATATTTGTAAAGTATTCTGAACTATAACTACAACTGAAAAATAAACTTACCTATGATAGTGTGTACGATGTGTAGGCGCGTGATGGTTATGGTGTGGATGTTCGACTCGAGACAGGTTGAGCATAAGATCACCAGTCATCATGTAGGCCTCAAACTTTGGTGTGACTCGTTCCCTCCTTTTATCGTCTTCAACCAGTGCCTCACAACTGTCTCCCGACTGCACTGCAGACCCGTTGCTCGATGAGTTGCTAGATGAATTACTGTTGCTATTTGAGTTGCTCGATGGAGGTGACGATCCGGATCTGATCAATTATGTGTTTAGTTTTATGACCTTTGGTGCTGCCGCCGTATAGACAAGATTGCAGTACCACTGTTACATAAAAGACATTATAAGCTCATATCTACACTACATTGGTATATTACTATTAAGAGTGTATTACACATTTGTATTACATTAATATACATAACTATCTTTAATGTCTAAATAGAAAGTGGACTGACTAACCTACTATTATTTTACATACAGCTATCTATTTATAAATGTTTCTATAGTTAATTTTAATATAATAGTAAATTTAATAATTTTTCTATAGTTAATTATAAAATAGATTGAAAACTTTGTACACCAGTGTTACAGTAAGATCAGACGACGTGTCGTAAAGATAACGTATAATATAGTGCCTTATTTTATTATAAAAAATGGTATTTAAACACCTTTTTGTGAAGTACTCTTTCCTTTCTATAGAATGTTAAGGATCTCTATGCTATTGTGTATATCAGCTCCATCATGGTTAATATAATTTAATCATACCTAATGACATAAAATTTTTCAATAAACTATTTTTAAAGATAAGGCGATATTCTACATTCATATTATTTTTATTATTACTTTTCTAATAACATCTAACTTTGCCAATCAATCAACTTCCTCGTTAGTAAAGTATTTTAGGTATACAAGTCGAAACAATTAACCCCTAGTTCAATTTGTGTTTAATCTATATGACGTAACTATGAGCATGTGTCAATAGGAGCAACCATAATAAGTGCCGTTGTCCTTATTAACAGTTCATAAGATAATTGTACCAAAATAGTTCGAGAATGGCGCGGATCTGTGACGCATTCTGATAAGTAAGAAAAATAAATTGTACTTTAAGAGGACGAGAGCCTATATCATACTCGTCAGTAACTGATGAACTGACTATTAGACGCTGTATATATTGTCTGTAGGTATTTAGAATTTCAGACGACGTATATTTTTAGTATGAAATATCTAAAATTAGTCAATCTTTAAAATTTAAAACGTCGTTTCATAGGACTAAATTCATTTTTAATTTAGATTTATCGAATTACATAATTAGCACCAATCAATGTTATTTTTTTTTTAGTGACTGTACTCTGCCTGGTGGCAAGCAATAATAGAATCCAATTGTTGTAGCCACCGTATTCATTGTGAATGCAGAAAATGCACTATGGTGACCCACACTATGATGACCTAGTGAGGTGCTTTTTTCACGCCTCGTCTGAGGACGTATAAAGCATGACAGTTATCGTGGCATTGTAGGGGCCACACACTTACCACGATAACTGTCACCTCTGCAAAAATTCGACTCTGGTCTCGCACTCACCAACGAAACACGACAGCACGGGCACTGTCGCTTTAAGTTAAATTTCTGTGAGAGGGTAATACTGCCCGGCCCGTTCGTGCTGAAATCAGCGTGGCTCTACCGTCTATATAGGTTTTAGACAAACGAATGAAATCCTATAAGCATACATTTAGCGTCAGCTTTTGTTCGCGGTGTCCCGCGCGTTTAAATCGAACTACTCACATTCGTATAGTAACATTGCAGCGGAAAAGAAATAAAATATTTTGCGGCATTTATTTTGTTAATGATTTTTGTAAATACTTGTATTAGACATACACAGTACACCTTTTTGGATTGAATCTGGTTCAAATTGTGACTTTAAAGTATCAGTTCATGTCTTATTTTAACTTTAAAAATGCTTTTTGTCTTAAAAGTATGAGTTCGTTACGAAAACCTTGTGTTAAAAATCTCAATAGCTGTTGTTTTATAATGGGATTAACTTTCGTTTGCAAAAGCTAAGAAAAAAGATCACGGAATTTGTCATAAAAACCTACTAAGCACACTTTTGGATAAACTTGGCTGCGCAATAACATCTGTAAGTCTCGTGTAGAATCTATGCAATACCGGAGTCCAGGAGAATGTAAAGCACTTCAATTTGGAGTGTAAATTATTAACTAGTATAAAAAAATCGTACTTTGGTTTATTTTAACGTAGAATCGGCTCCACCCTCATTATGGTACAGTAATGATTTGACATATGATGGCAGACTACTATCGGACTTTAATAAGGAATTATCCTGAGCAAAACCATGAAAGAAAAACGTCCAAAAAAATATTTTGTAATTTTGTTTTGAATTATTTGATGCTATATGATATATGTTTTGTTTTTATATCGTTCTTATAAAAGATTTAATAAAAATATTCAACACATATTGGTATTTTTATTTAAGTTTTTTCAGTTATGCAGATAACAGTGCTTATTTCAAAATTAGAGCCAATTTGACAAATCTGATAAATTTCTAGTATTCAGCACACTAATATTATACAGAATTTACTTCAAGCTACTATGCCGCAAAATGACTGCTCCCCAGTGTAACATTATTAGTTAGGTTACGTTTGATTTACGTTGATTTATGTACTAGCTGATGTTTCCTTCGAGATGTACAGTCACGTTTCTAATTAGAAATATTAAGTTGTTTGTTCGATTTATTGGTATTACTAAATGTTCTATATAAGTATGTAGAGTTAGATTTGAATTTGTAATCACTGGAAAGTATATCCAAATAATTGTTTATTTGAACAAGGCATTTAACGCAGTGTCTTGTTCTTGGTGGTCTTCTTCTTTAATGCCATCTTGAAGCTACAATTTACCGTAGACTGGTGACACAGTGACAGTGTTGTAATGTGTCAACAGAGGGATAAAATAAAAGAGAAAAATAAAACTTAAATAGAATAATACGAGTAATAGTTTGGTTGTCCGTTGACCGATCATCTTGTTGTGGTAACATATATCATCATCAATCATTTGCCTTTAACAGTCCACTGCTGGACATAGGTCTCTCTTTAGAAACCAACCAACTGACCAGACAAGTTGGGTTTTCTCAAGTTTTCTTTTTCTTTGTAGTGTTGTTCTACATAGATTGCTCCTTAAATCAGCACTTGATGAATTAGTTAAGTGTTAAGAATACGTTAACTTAAGTAATTTTGACTATGAGTATATTTTTCGAGAGTGCACAATTTTACATTACAGAGAAAACAACGACGTGATGACCTTGTAATCCTGTACATATAAATTGTGTATCTATATATTTTATGATATTTGTTTAATGATATGGCAATTAACGATCACTAATTTAATATAGGAACATCACATTCAACATAACGTTAGTACATGTATTGCCAAGTCTGTAATAATAGCACGTAAGAAATACGTGGAAATCTTGTGTACTTATATGGTATATTTATTCGCTACTTAATCAACCAACTACCAGAGTACCTTTTTCAAGGGAACTACTTTTTTATGTTACTTTCTTTATATTACTCGTCCAACAAATCATATCGGCCACGATATTTATAAGTATACCACGTTTTCTCTCTTGGGTTTACAAGAGCAAATAATAATTTCGTTTTTTTTTTAATTTGTCTTTATTGCGTAAGTCTGCGAGGCCAAAATTAGAGCAAAACGATTTATAAGTCCGCGTTATTTCGCGCAAGAATAAAAAGAATGATATGAGAAAGTTATTCTTATATATTCAAATGTGCAGTTCGTTTTAGAAAGTCGTTAAATCGGGCGCATCAACCATGTTCATGTTTTAGTGTGTCTTAATTATACTATAAAATCGAATATATTTTAAACATAAAATTGACGACAATAGTTTAAAATATATAGATTACGATTCGACCAACTAATGGAAATTTATTTAGAGTTTATGATTCTTAGATAATACGTTCTCGGTGTTCTCCTTACACTAAACAGATACAGCTAACGCTAAAATTGCGTCCAACCACGATATACCTTCCTAAAATACACCAAAGTGCAAGAGACCGACACGTTAAATGCGAGGGGTGGCGACTACCCCTTAGTCTCTATACATATGGTACCAATAATCACTTATCGCCGTCGGAAATCAGCTGTCGCACTATGGGAGGGGTTGGCTTCTTATTAATTACAGAGGTTTACTTTACAAGCGTGCCATATACTACAAAAAATAAATATTTTTAAGGTGTGTTTGCTTATTGTTTACTACAAAGTACGAGATATATAAGAGTGTGTTAGTATTGCTTTGAAAGTATGATGAGTGATAGGTTAAGAAGCATGCGTACATAGTTGTTGAAGCAGCAGCAAGCTTTCACAAGCAACATTTTACTTATCTTATTGAAAAATTGAGATAGAAAACAAACTTACTTGTCGTGGTTGGTGCGTGCGCCGCTAGAGCGACGTTCCACCGCCGCGGCCAGGTATCGCCTTACACTGGCTTTGATCTGCGGGTCTGCCATACAACCTACTATCAGTCAATCAGCTGTTTTCCAACACACACACACACACATAATACGTACAACGAGAACGAGAAGCTGATGAGGTATTTATAAGGCAAACAGCAAATGTACAAGCCACATATTGGCGTGAAGTTGCGGGTTACATTATTAAAGGGACCAAAGCCACTGTGAACGAGAGTTATCCCGGTCGAGATCCCGAGAGCCTCCTAAGTTACTCCGCGATTCGTACTCTTATTTTGTGCTCGTAGGTAGCTTTCGTGGCAAATTCAACCCAATCACTCGGGAATAAACGAATTCGATTACTTGCAGCTGGCACGAAACAACCCCGTTTCGAACGTCATGGATCAGATAGCATAAACTACCAATACACAGAGATAAATCCTGGTTAACTCACCCTTTCTTAGTCTTAAAGTGACGGGATCCGACGCTAGTCGCAAGCATTTTAAAACTGGAACAATCAATTCATAACTCTACTTAAGGCAATCAAGTTCCATATTTAATTACTTTCATTGTGATAAGAATACTGCATCTACACAATGTCCCAATGTACATAAGAGAATACATTGTAAAAGTTTTATATCGTTGTGATAAATTATTTTTAAGTAAAAATGTTATGTTCTTATAGTTATTGAGTTGAGTATGCAGACGCGGACAGTATGTGTGAAATGTGAATTGCGAGGTTGCGTGTCGGGCACGAGCGGGGCAGTAACGCGATCATTGAATTAGTGTTAATAAGTTTAAAGATAGCGGTCAAACTCCATGTTTAGTGGCACTACTAGTATTTTACAAGATTGTACTCTAGTACGTGCGTTAACTACTAAAAAATAACAATATGAAATGAACTTAAATCACAGTGGCTGTTGCAAATTATTTACATACACGGTGAATTAACATTTAAATTACACTGCCAGTTATCTTTATGTTAAGAATGTTTCGTAGATAAGTGGCATGTGCGTGATAAATGGCAAATACCTTACCTTCTCGGGTAGTGAACCGGTTTACATCAGTCCCATTAACCTTGAGCAAAACGTCTCCTGCCTCGACCTGTAATCCAAAACGCGTATACACTTACTATTTCAAATCTTAAACTACTGCTTCTGCTGTGGCAGGTTGTGTTAAGCAAACAGTTTCAATACTGAAACGTAATGAACTCTCCCATAATGCAGAGAAATTAATCTAGATATTAAAGTTGCCGGCGTAAACCTGATATTAAAAAAAACGACAACAGTATTCCAATTTATTCAGCATATATGTCGAAGGAGCTTGTGGTCACATAAAATAAGTGATTTTAGTTATATCCGATACAACTGCTCCATGGTTATGTAAGAACCACATAAAGTTTTAGTTTACACTTTATAGTCCTCGACAAAGAGAAGTCGAGACATTGAGTTAATGGCATTTCGATGTAGCAATCCTAGTCTCTATTATTGTCAATAAGTGTCTATTCAATTGTGTATCAGACATCTATTATAGTTTCATGTAAGTGCGGACTGACAGAGTATTGTAGGTTAACAACCAAAATTGGTAGATACATTGAATTCACACCTTATATTCTACATTCTAACGACAGCTGCAGGACGTGACTGGAATTCACTATATTTAACTACACAAACGTAACTTAAATAATACTTTACTGTCGATTAAGTGCCGGTATCACTACATCCTTGCGGGCGACGTCAATGATTCACAGAGACGAAGTCCATTAATCATGACCGGTTTTTTAAAAACACACCAGGAACCCGATATTCAAACAAACACGCAACACATAATTTTCTATTTTTGATTACAGGCGTATTATTTAAAACTATATAATAAGTTGACGCGTATGTCCCGAAAATAAACAGTATTAACGTATTAGCGAACTGATAAGTTTCTGTAAAGGACCGTGCGCTGGAAGCGTGCGTCTCGATCGACGTTCCACTCACAACTTGTCGTTATCACACGAGGGTCTGTTAATGGATTGAGCTTGTAGACAATTTTGATCAAACTACTATAGAAGTGCGTAGTGGAAATATGAGTTATGGGACAGCTGAGGTCAATAGACATAGGTTGTAGTCCATTTACAGATTTCAAATCAAGTACAATGTTAATAACAAAAATAGTATAGATTACATGGTAAAGTGATAATTATTTTATAAGAAGATGTTCTTTATCTCCTTCCAACTTTACAGATTTGGTAGCTGTAAATTTTGCTGATATGTTTTGAGATATGGCTACAATCTTTAAGTTCCATTTGCTTCAGTGATTAAATATTAATTAATAACACTTTTATGTCAAAAAAACCTAACAAAATGTGTCAAAGTCGCCCAAAGATCTATAAAAAGGGCATTGCTCGGAGTTTCCCTGCGAGATGTAAATCAAAAGGCCTGGAACTGCGTAAGTGAACTGGAAAGGTTAGGTAGTAATGTCTAAACTATATAATACTTTAACATGACAACTGCTTCAGAAGTAAGGTACTAATTCGCTCTATTTGTTGTATTGATTACCAGTTTATAGTGACAGGGAACTTTTGCAAAAAGGAGCAGAAGGTGTTCAAAAGAAAGGTTCTCGTCACTGCATGTGCTGCCAACTTAAGTAAAGTAGCAGAAAACGTTGGAAGTAGCCACAGATGTTCATATTAAGGAGTGGTGGTTAATTTGTAAATTTAATTGTGTTCAAAGATTACAAAACTCAAATTGAATGGATATCAACAAGTTTACTACCAAGACATGTTTTTGATAATATTTACATGTTGTAAACGCTAGATAGTAATCTTATGGATGCCTGTACTTCATACTCAAATGCAACTGAACTTTGAGATAATTTTATGACACGATTTTTTCTAATTCACGTAAATTTATTTGTTCCCTTAGGTATAAAAGTTGATTGATTTTATTACGACAATGACTATTACTCACTCGTTCGAGCAAAAAAAGCAGACAGCGACACCGTGAGAGCTGGTTGTACTGTACGAATTAATATATACGAGTATATATATGTCGCACTCAGTGATAGTACATTATAATCGATTACGTGCCGCCCGCTGTCTACCCCGACTTTTATGATCAGTAGTAAGCTAGTACTTTCTCAGAGTGTTCTCAGTATGTGTGCAGACCAGTGTCAAGTGTTATACATAACATATGTCTCAGGAAAATCTTTATCGAAAATGATATCTATATTGGTATTTACACAGTAGTGAAGTTTTTATTTATCGAGATTTTAGTCGAGAATAGTTATGATTCGATTTCAATTTATAGTTATTAATCCGCGTTTGTTATTTTCAAGTATCCCTTACAAGTGTTGTTGTAAGAGTTGTTTCATCCCATATTATAGATACCTACTATGCTCACCAATATAATCTTTGTTCGAAGTGCTGAACAAATTTTAAAATTCAATTTTATTCTTCACTAACTAACCCACGCAACTTCGACTGCGTTTCATAAAAGCAATATTTTTTCCTGCTTTGCAACGTTTTCCATTGATGATTGGCTTGAAGAATTATTAAAATTAGTGAAGCTGGTCGCGCATGTCGAGACAGAGGGATAGGGATTTTATTTAATATTTATAGATTTAATTTTGTTCATAGAATAAATTAAAACAAAAGATTCATACATTATTGTACTAATATGTGGACGTTCACTATACTTATATACAAGTCAACAGCTAGCCCTATCAAATTTCCGATGCAACCCCACACTTTTTCAAATAGGAAACAATGTTTATGAAGAGGGGAAAGTTCGACCAGTTATTAATATTAATTATTGTATTTTTGGAAACGTCAAATATTTTAGATTGTATCACATATAGTAACAGAACAGATGACACAGTATTCGACAAGAAAATACGAAAGAAAAAACCCCTAGGTATAATAATATACGGTACTGTTTTCAAAGTTGTATTTTAATACGTGACAAAGTAAATGATAAGACAAAGGTAAGGGTATGATGTTCTTACATTTTTTAAACAAATTCGACCTACTGTCTTGCTGTAACGTTTAATAAAGAGGACCTGATTTGATTAGACAGTCTAGTATCTCATTCAGAGCCAGTAATGCCTTAAGCATGCATATTTCTTGGTAAAAGGTAATTTCAGGAACGAAGAGAGAATTAAGAGAATAGTCAAGGAATCATAAACTGGAGACAGTTTCAGAAAATTTCAGTAGCCTAGAAAATGTAATAAGTCGAATTTATCTTATTTACGAGTAATTACCCGTATAATAAACAATGCCATGCAGTTTTCGATAACGTTTTAAAAAATTCTTTCCTGGACGAAGATGTCACTTTCAAAGTAGGGTAGACAATCAGACACAGATGATTCTAAGACTTTTAGGATTTATCTTATATTTGTTTAATGATTCTGGTAACCCTAAATTATAAATATTAGTAATTTATTGGCAACCTTGTCGCTTTATCAATGACGATGGTAAAGTTTTATCTGTAATTATTAACTTTTAAAAATAGTAGTATCACAAACACTTAACACATAACGTATATTATAGTACTACAAAATAGAGGTACGACTTTTGCCCCGGACGAACGGTTCCAATTTTACTGGGATATTCTGCAATATTATTTATTAAATTTATGCAATTTAAACACATTATGTCTAGTATTCCCTTGATCTTAGTTGTAAATAACAAGTGTAAGAGGTCATACTATTATAATATGATATATATTAGCGCGATATCGGTCTCTAGTTAATTGATTATAATATAAATTATTCTACGATCATGAGGCCAACGAGTCTCTAACAAAATCGCACTCAATAATTGATCAACAACTCGAGATGTTTATAAATAAGTAATATCGCCATTTCATATTATTTCAGTATCGTATGTTATATGTTTCTTTTCTTCATTAATTTTGTACGTAGTAAAGTAACCAATGAGAATAATCCAACGAATTCTCTATTCATCAAAAAATAAATAATGAAAAGAGATCTTTTGATTTCTACGATGACTACTAGTGAGCAAGTGAATATCACCATAACACATAGCCTTGAAAAATCGTTCCAAGCCTAACTTTAAGTTGGTAATGTGGTAAATATTCCACATAAAAGTTGACTTATCCTTTCCACGTTTATCTTTTTTACTGCTTCGTTCAAAACTTCGTCTTTGGAAATACTCGTATTACACTCTCAAATTCTCAGCACTATCCCCTCCCTACACCATGCTTGCTTATAGATTGATTTAGAAAATTTATATTTCGAGTCAGTCATTTTTTTTTACTGAAAGCAAATGCACCTTTCTCTTCAGCCCTATGTATAATTAAATGCGTAAATTATTGGCATCTGCTAATACTTGTATTTGGTATATCGTGACTATAATATAATTTATTTTGTATACTATGTAAATGTGTGTAAATGTTTATTGCTGCTTTAGTTCGTATGCTGTGTGACAATTATTTGTGTGACAATAGCCTTTATTTGTGTGACATCATTATTTATCTCCTTTTTTGGAGATTCAAAATAAATAAATAAAAATACTACATTACATTTTACTTAATAACGTAAGCATTGAAATAAACAGGGTGATGTTAACATGTTGCCAAATGTAATTAATTTACTGAAGTGACAAGGATGTACGTCATTACATTTGTTTGTTTACTCCGCTTTTTGAGAGGGAATTGAAGTCTAGAACCTTGTTTAAAAGAAAAACGTGCTTTTACTGTAAAACTCTAAGACAGGGTTCTGCTATTTTTATTAACGTGATTTGAATCATCATTTCTTAGACAAGGCCGATATTAATAGAATAAGCTGACGTAATTAGATACAATATTGAAGGTAAATCACTAAATGTATTCTGACTAAAGTACAGTATGTACTGTAAGACAGTATTATTAGGACTTTGACTTTTAATATTTTATATCGTTTAGAGACTGTCACTTTCGTCTGATTAGGCATTAATTGCATACTGATCTTGATCACATCTAACATATGTAAATCAATCGGTGATTTTATTAAAACTATTCTTCAAGAATGCCGCAAACCATTCTTGAACGGAAAAGATTTCTAACAATTTGTGCTAACAAAAGGCCGTCTAAAACAATTGTCTGCAGTTAAGTCTAAATTAACAACTTTATACTTGTTTATGCTAGTTGTCTATCGAGGAAGAAGAGAAGTTTCTAAATACAGTATAGTTAAATAGTAAAGTGTCATCATGTTAGTCACCAGGAACTTTCATAATTTTAAAGGATCATCATTTTGATTATCAAGTCAAAAAAAAAGCTAATGCAACTCATTTTTGTCGCTTAATTTTTTTTAATCAAAAAGTTTGTTATTTAGTATTAAATATCATTTGAATTTCATTGTTATTGAGTACCACGGAAATTTGATTTTCTACTGCACTTTTTTAAATACATTATCTTTTTGTTTTTTATGTCTCCAGTTCTAATTGAGAATATGAGGCTTCTCATTCTGATATTGTTTTAGAGAAAAAGACAAAGAGCCACAAACCATATTATCGTTCTATGAGTATTCTGTACTTAATTTAAGACAAAACTATACAATAAACTGTAACATATTTACACGAATTTTCGTTGATGGTTGTTTAAAATATAAAAGGTAACAAACATGTTAATCTTTGATTTTATGGTCAATACCGCAAGTGTGATATCTACATTGATGAGTTAAATAGCTAAGTTTCCAGTACGAAACGCATGAATGAGTCAAATAATTTACTTGTTAATGGAAAATCAAAAGCGTAAGTCTGTTAATGATCGACTCCTGTTTCATTTAAGACATTTCTTAAATAAGACAGTTACAGGGTCATCATCGTCATCATCTTAGAAAGGTTTTGGGTTTATTTCAAGTTTCTCTTCTCTTTGCAGCGCTATTGTCCTACGTAGTTTGCTCTCTTAGTCTGCAAAAGCGACACCCATGGGATGAATAATGGGATAGTATAACTCTGTTTGTATATCCCATTCTTAATTCGTCACCACACGGAAAGTTACAGGGTGCTTCTATGAACATTAAATATACTACATACGGCTAAATAAATAAATAAATTAATGAATAATAGTATACGGAAGATGTATAAGTAATATTTCTATTGGATAATCAGCCCATAAATTACTAATAGATATTCATTGTTAACGGGCCTGTCACGTCTACTGAGATTCACTAAGAGCTTCTTTTTTAATTTACACCTGAGCCACCCAGCAATAAGGCCCCGGTAATAATGGAAAGGCGGTTCCTACGGTAGTGGTCGATTCAGATCTAATTTATTTCGTTGTTGAGTGGTTTTTTATAATTGATTTGATTTTTTGGGGTTTTTACGGCCAATAATAAGAGTAGATGGGAATAACACACATTATGGAATGCTATGTTTTTAATGTCGCTTTGACTTGCAGGGGTAACTGTATAAAAAGGACAAATTCGTCCTGTGCGGCTTCTGTGTAGAGACTCTTTTACTTTTAGTTGGTATTTTTAATTCAGTAAAATAAATAAAACTACTGATAAAAAATAAATTAATTTAAATTATTCGAACCTTCTTTGTTGAGGACGAAATGTTGTAGTAAAAAGATCATTTCAGTTAAATACTGATTCGCTACAAGGTCTCGATTTTGCAAAAAGTCGCCAATCACTTAAAACACAAACATAAACGATAATAATGGTAATTCTGTTATTGACATCACTAAACTACAATTTTTAAATTATTTTAGTTCAGTGATTTCCAAAATGCTATTTTGTTGTACATAAGTCGAACTAAATAGAGTAAGGACAGTACTAGATTTGAATCTGATATCACTAAAAATTAAAAGGATTTTTTTTCCGCTGTTTAAAGATTAGCAATGAATGATTAAGAATGAACAAATATAATCTTTTGAAGCAATATTTTTCAGGATTTTTAAATTCCTGTGAATACATATGACTATTGGCACATATTATAGATTAAATAGTAAACAAAATGTTGTATTACAGTAAATAGTATTTTACGCAGTTTAAAAGTGGCAACCAAGCTTTTTTCGTTACGATATTAATTCCTCACTTTTCTAACAGATGGCATAAGTAGTAATAGTTCAGCCCAGTCAGATTAAATATTAATGTCTTATAGTTTTTGACAGATGACATCAGAAGTATAATAAAATTCCAATTGTTAATTTTTTGTTTTAATATTTAATTATGATATTTTTAAGATGGACCTAGACTTAAATTGAAATTACTATGCCAAAGCCTAAATTGAAAATTTGATAGTTTTTCAGTAAAGAGTACCTTAAAAATACGCAGATTGATAGTATACATCAATCAGATATTTACTATTGAAATTTTCGAATTATATGATAAAGTATAGAGTCGAGTTTCTAAACAAGCAAGAAATAAGATAATAGTGTAATATTCATTATGGATTATGTTAATATACCTTTTCGTTGAAGTGTCCAGAGACAAAACATGTAATTCGTAATGTAATATAAAAAAAATGCACCTAATAATAAATATTCGGCGTCTTTTAGAAAATGTCAAATTTCAGTGTGACATTTCCAATTTTAGTCATCTTTGATGTTTAGAATGTACGTTCTACAGAATAAAAATAGTTATGAATTAAATAACTAACTAATTTTGGTTGTGTCAAACTGGATGTAGTTAAGTCTTTCTTTTCAGGATACGAAATCTCGTTTAACAGGACTAAACTAATTTTTCAGGATTTTTAGTTTAGTTTGGAGAGTTTTCGAACCACAAAATTAGCACCAATTTTACTTACAGATAGACCTCAGATAGTCTCAGGTCTCAATCCTCCAACATAGACAAATTCTTAAATTATATTCGGAGCGGATCGTTTGAGCTTTAAAAAGTCGTGCAAGGTAACCATGGCATTTTTATTCTATAATCATAATTCCGCGTTTATGAGTCGGAACGAGCTTAACGTAGATTTTCCATGAATTGTAAGTATTTAATTACTTTAGCTGTTGACTGTACATAAGCGGTAATAACATTGAGCAGATCTACTTTGTTCAAAGGTCAATATCTAATTATGTTAAAAAGTGTTTTATGAATTTATTGCTCAGACCTTGATAATATTAAATGAAGAAATGTTTTTGCATGACAAAAACTCCTAATGGAATTACTTATCTTATGACACTTTAGGCCAGCACACTCTACTTTTGATCGTATTCAAGTAAATCAGTTAAGTATGCCTTTCCAGCATAGTAATTTTGACTTTCTTTCATAATGCTTGAAAGAGGGGTTTAGGCACAGAAACACAAAAGGAATAGTTCTTTAAATGGTCAATTTTTTAAAAGCTTGCTTCTCAGAATGACTAATTCTCTAGCCTAATTTCAAAATAGCTACAACCATTTTGTTAATGGGACCTTCTGCCATTAAAACAAAAGAAGCTATTTTGGTAGTGTTATATTTTAAGGAAATTAGTAAAGTTGTTGCAATAAAGAACTGTGACTAATGTTGTTTTAACATATGAGAGTCGCGGTAAATCATACATTTAACGTCAATGCAATCGGGAAAAGCCGTGATACCTATTTACGTATGACATCAAAGTTGATTGTACTATTATTAATTTCGGAATATTAAAATAACTGTGCTTGTGCTGTATTTACTTGCGTCAATTATTTGATTTATGACATTCTAAAGAAATGACGATGATGATGATGACGAAAACTAAGTTTGGTTGAATTTAGGTCAACTTAATTGGAACCGGTTGCTAATTAAGATAGTAACTCATTTTTATGATACATATGATGTTTCTATTTATAAGAGCTAAGGTTTCAACTGTTCATTGCAAGGACCTTTTTTTTGACCTTCAATACAATAGCACTGTATTTTTGCTTAAAAATTATTTAAAATATAAGGCTTACAATCACTTTACTCAAAGTGTTGTCTATCATTAGAGATCACTTTCTGCCATCTATCTGGTAGTAATCGAATGCTCTATCGAAAAAGCGATCCATCTTTTAAAGCAATTCATGAATCAACAAATTTTTAGGTTTCTTCGAAAGAATGGAAGTGGTGCTTAACTACCATAACCATACGCTATCGACCGAAATAAGTGGTAATTGAAAGGATCTATGTCCAGTGAATACGGCGGATGGGGTAGAGCTTTCCATTGAAGCGTGTCCAGGTAAGTTTTGACTGGGTTCGCCACGTATGGACAAGCATGGTCAAGTTCGTATAGTGGCCATTTTTCTTTCATAGCTCGATTCAAAGGCATCAGCTGAAGTCGATAGCAATCTCTCTAATAGCTTTATTATGTTTAAACATCTCATAATAAGTTTCGCCCTGCTGATCCCACCAAAACCAGAGTAGAAGGTTCGAACTGTGGATAGTTGGTTATGGGGACGATGTTGATGCGTGACCGGGTATATCTCGCGTCTCTCTCTCACCTTTTCAATTTTTGCTTGAAGCAGCAATTCGCACATGAGGAAACGTTGGTCAACGTCTCTCGGTTTCAACTCCTACGACACTCAATGTCCTGTCTTTTGGATAATTCCTAACGCTTTTAAACGCTTTAAAACTGTTGAAGCAAGTATGTGCATTGTTTTCCCTACTAGTTAGCTCTACAAGCGTCTGATATGGATCTTGACCAAGCAATGCCTCCAATTCTTCGTCTTCAAACTTTGTCGGTGCTCTAGAACGTTCATCATTTTCAAAGTCAAAGTTATTATTTTTAAAGTGCCTAAACCAGTCTTTACATTTCGTATTCAACAGCGCAGTGTCACCATGTGTTTCAACAAGAATTCTTTCATTCTGTGTGCTTTAGCTGCATACTTCTTTTGAATAAAGTAGCGTAATAAATTTCACCGCAAAACACTTTATTAGGCACAAAAGTAGGCATTTTCACAATAGTTAAAGAAACACGTGCTTGACACTAGTAAACTATATCTACTAGAATTACAGGTTACATATAGTATTACTTAACTGATGTGTTACCCTACGAAATTTCATGTACAGAGTGCCGCTACGCCATCTTTTAAGAAACAGCGAGAATTGATTTAAGGTCGTGTACATGTTCATTGAATGCTGACAAGTTGAGTTTACCACACTTACATATTTAAAGGTTACAAAACATGTTTTTAATGATTAATTTACGTTTATTGATAAGTAAACAAAACTTGATAAAACATTGAGTTTTACTTCAAAGTATGTATTATTTTATTTAAAACAAAAAAAAAAATAACAGTCTAGTAAAAATTTTGATGACATATGCATGTCATCAAAAATTTTGAGCACGAAACCTGCGTTTGTACCAACTTTTTCTAAGATAGGTTATTTATAAGGAAGAATATGCTTCTTGAAACTAAGTTTCATTGGGATTGATTTTCTTCGTACTTCACTAATAGTATTTTCTGTTTATTCTCGTAACATATGTGACTCGTTTTTTTAAATCGATTGTAATCATACTCAAGTCATGCGAAGCCATGGCTGAATAAATACATTTTTGACAGCCGATTAGTCTGTGCCCTTGATTACCGCTCTCTTTCAAGAGTCTTATCATGCTTTCAACCTTCCTCAACTTATACTCTTTTCGGAGAAAATTTATAGATAGCTCCAGAGTGCTGTGTTTAAAAATAAAAAGCTTTTCTTCACCTTCATTACATTAAAACATAAATTACAGATTACTTTAATTTCCTTTTTAGATACCTAATGCAATAAATAAATTGGATAGAAACTTACATAATATAAAAAAATCAACATTCTTTCGTCTACAATAAGGTCAAATTTTTGGACGAAACAGCTGAAATTTCAGAAGGTTATTACAATAAGGATATTTTAATAACTTTATTTAGCACATATGTTTAATTAATTAAAATTGTTATACATTAAGAACGATAAGGCATTCATAAACGCAGCTCATCTAAATAAAAAAAGAGAAATTAAATTGATCTTTTCGTTTATTTCCATTATTATAACAGATAAGTCGGAAATATTAAACGCACTGTTGAAAAGACTCATTCGTTTAGGTTAACATCTAGCTTAAATGGGAGAATGGGAGGAGTCCATGTACCTAACTTCACATCAAAATACTTAAATTGTTACAGAAGTTTGTGAAAGTGAACATCGGTAACGGTAGGTGTTTTTAAATTTCTTCGATAACCCTCTGGACGTATTTATTTATTTATTTACACTTTATGCACTTTGTACAGTGGCGGACTTAATGCCCAAGGCATTCTCTTCCAGTCAACCTTAAGGTGGTATAGAAATATTGTAAGGGAGGTGCACGGCGGTTATTTTGACAATTAAGATATATAATACATGAGTTGACATACATACATGAACACATACAATACATACGTTATAAATACACATATAAATATACACATATATACATAAATATACACATACACACATTTAGATTATATTCGTACACTATGACAACTTGACTGTAAGCTGAGCCAACTATCGATAAGACGATTCTTCAATCTCGTTAAGAAGGAGATTATGTACATTCTTTTTGAATGTAAAACGGTTTGTGGACATCCTGACTTCGAGCGGGAGCGCATTCCAGAGTAGTACTGCCTGAACAAAGAACGAAGAGTTCACGAAATCAGAGTTGTGAGAGGGACATAAGAGAAGCAGATTATTTTCTGAGCGAAGGTTTCTGTCGTGATTAGAGGATAGATAACGGAGGTACGGAGTCAAATATGTAGGTGAAAACGGTGAGTTGAGAAATGAGAATAGGGCAGTTAGTGCTCGCAGATTGCGGCGCTGGCGAATAGGTAACCATTTTAATTGGGAACGTAAAGCAGACACATGATCATACTTTCGAAGATTAAAAATGTATCGAATGCAGCTATTGAGAAGTCGGTCTAGTTTGTTAAGAAGGTCTGCATTCAGGTCGTAATAACACACATCACCATAGTCGATTATTGGGATTATTAAGGACTGCATGAGAGTAATTTTGGTATTAGAAGGCAGAAAGTTCTTCAGACGATATAATGTTCGCAGATTTTTCGTTACTTTCTGGTTGACATGAGTAACTTGAGCTCGCCAATCAAGGGTAGAGTCGATGAGTAAGCCCAGATCTTTGACCACGGGGCTGAACGGTACGACTGATCCGTTAAAGATGATTGGTGAGATTGAGGCAGTATCGAGTCTGCTCATAATGCGTTTGCTGCCCACTATGATCGCCTGACACTTGGTTGGGTTAACCGTCAATCCGAAATTCGTCGACCACGAGTTTATGATCTCCAAGTCTCTGTTGACCATGTTAACAACTTGTGTTACATCTTCCACCCTTGACTGTGCATACACTTGCAGATCGTCGGCGTATAGGTGATACGCACTCTGAAGTTGTTGAGTAATGAGATTAATAAAAATTGAGAATAAGAGAGGAGATAGAATGCCGCCTTGAGGGACGCCAGCGAGGAGATCGCACCAGCTCGATGTCGAGTCAGCAACGTGAACACTCTGTTGTCGCCCCTGAAGATAAGTGGAGAACCATTCCAGTGCCCCAGAGGTAACCATGAGATATTTGAGGATAGATAAAAGGATTTCATGACTGACGGTATTAAAGGCATTGGAAAAGTCAACTAGTACAAGTACTGTGACTTTGGTGAGTACTGTGACGTAGTATCAGGCATTTCTAAGATTTACCAAGTAAACGGTGTTCAAAGTTCGAAATAAGATTTTAGGATTTACAGGTTTATTTACAATAACATACAATCGCATCTCCTTTAAGCTAAAAGAATTAAAACGATTCTAAACCGAAATTCATCACTACACTTTCACTAATGTCATCAATCTCTAACAAAATATATAAGATAGATTACACAACATAAGTAACAGCAATATATAACAGATTAAGAGATACATGGAGTAGTATTAAGATAACTGCGTTGCAATTTACGCATAAAACTTCAGATTTGACCAAGAATAATATCCTCATCGTCGTCCCTGAGATGTAGACATATGCACAGATCAGTCCCTATTATTGTTATTAGGGGTAATCTGTGGACACACCACAAATCTGAGGGTGTATGTTCATTGCATTCAGGATTAAACTGTTAGTCGTTGCTACTTGACTGGTATTCCATGTATGCCGGATTAAGAGAATTTCAATTGAGGAGTTGCCAACAAAAGAAATGAAAAGCCCGTTACGAATTACTGTGTAGTCATGATTGATGTGATAGTGTACAATATCTGTTGACTTGTTATGTACCCACCACGCCTTCCACTTTCAACGTTCGCTGCAGTATATAAATGTGTCATTCCGGAAAACGACTACCAAAGATGCATGCTGAATAACTAAATAAATATAAAGAACTGTATTCTATAGTAAGGGGAAAAAGTTGATATAATGTCCTTGTCATCATAAGTGTCCCTGCTTGAGCAACTAGCGTGCAGGCATCTCCTTAGCTTGGTAGTAAGTTGCACGCTTCGTCGGTATGAATTGCGCGGCAAGTATTACTCATCCTCTTGTTATAATATTATAACGGCTTACAGCAGGATTAAATTACTTAAACATTTTTATTTTTAAAGTTGATTAAATTGTATTCTGACGAATATTTATATACATACATCCAACGATAGCAAGTAAACTATCGACTTTTAAATTGAATATGAGTAAAACAATTAAGGTTGTGTACTAAAATCTTTCCATAGGTACCTTTTTGCACTGTACCAGGTTTTTTGTTTTGAAGGATCGAAAAATCATTTTTATATGGCACTGTTTTTGGTATTGGTACAGGTTACGATACCACTACTATACCATCATTGCTAAGAGATGAACTATTTATGCTTGTCAAAATGAGTATAGGAAGCACCATAATCGAAATCTATTTTAATGCTTCCTTTTTATGAGATTCCATAGAAACTGTGGTCACCAGTTTTCTTACAGGTAGGAACATCAAAGTCGTTGTTAACGGAGCATGTTCCGCTCCGAATACTAGTCTAGAAATTCTGGTGTCCCATAAGGCTGTGTAATATCACTTATGAAAAATTCATTGCTTGCCGACGGTCAGATGACGTTTCTCGGGAAAAAGTTCACGAGAACCTTATTTTAGCGGTGTTTTACTGACCAACAAGAGTTTTAAATTGAGGTTCACTTAATCTAGTCTAATGAAATTACGATCAAGATTTGCGAGTTCACCTTCAAAGAAAACGTTTATCGTACGACTTTGCTTTTGAGAGCACTTCCCTTAGTGCCAAAGTCGGCATTTGAATCCTTGACGTTCGTACGCTTATCGAGCCAAATCCAGTTTTGTAGTCACTTAGGCAAATTAGTCTTGAAGAAGTTTGATGTGCCGAACAGACAGGTAACATATACAATAATTTACTCTGACGACCTGCATTTTTGTAAGGCGAAAATGCAGCAGCTTATGGAACTCTCTGCTCATCTCTGGGTAGGGACATCCAATAACTGCTGCTCTCTATGGACTTTTCCTAGGAAAGCTACTTGAATTTTCCCCAATCGACTGGACCCTTTCTCTCTGGAATCTCTGTAAAGATTCTCTATCGCTTGTATAATAGGCAGATTCACTGCATGGTTGGCCAAGTGGTTTAAGCGGTCGCCACGCCGCTCTTTACTGCGCTGAGTGTTGGGAGTTCAAACCCACATGGGTCAACACTTTGTGTGATCCATAAATTGTTGTTGTGAGTCTGGGTGTCCTTTGTGTCCGATTCTTGTATGTTTGTGAAGTCTCCTGCGACACAGGATTTATTCCTAGTGCGAACGTTGCCTTTTTTTTAAAAAAAGAATAATTCGAGAAAATTTTTGGGCTTATATCGGCCGCAGATTTTCCCAATGCATCTTGCAACGACTAACGTCAACGTCAGACTCACACTTGTGTCAAATATTGTTCCATCCTCCCAGAAGAATCGGCCGTTTAGGGCCGAAAGAAGATGACTGGGTATCAACCTTGATGGCTATTTTAGGCTATTTTTCGATAGTGCGTCATATTAATCTATGGCAAATTGATGCAGGCCGTAGCTCGGGTGAGGCGAGGGAATTCAATCCAAAACGGCCTTGATATGTGTGAGTGAATTAAATTCACGTTAGTAAATGGGCGAGAGGCGCTCTGCGTCACAAATTAAGGCGTTGAGAAATTCAAACTGTAATGTGCACAACATGTTAACAAAGATCCATTACAATCAGATACAATGATTTGATGATGTCACTTTTTAAAAACATAAAATTAACATACTCACAACTTGTTATTTACTAAATGTCCCAATCGGATTCCACGTTACACAATTCTACAACTGATCAGATTGGTGATTTGCATTGATTTACAAGACATTATACGTCTACGCGTAGGTTCGCTACTACTACTATGCATTTTATATTAACAATCACCGAATTTATAAATCGCTTAAATAACAAACCGCTCAATATCTGGTACAAGTAAACTAAAACGATTTTCATCTAATTCGGTTTGACGCAATCAGGTGTTCCTGACCACCCTAAAACCTCGAATTGAACGATATGACTCGAGGGGATATGATTTTATTGTAATTCTAGTTAAATTGCGCGAAAAGTAGTGCCGTGTGGAAGCCGCCTTATAGAGATGACCTCATGACAGTTGTTCTGACGCAAATCAATGGAAAGTGAAATGAAATAGCAGATGGTAGTATTTACTCATATTGATTACAAAAACAGATCATTAGATCATTTTCTTTACTCTCAAGTTGCTTATAATGGTGTTAGAGGAAATTAGAATAGGCTTAGAAATGATAAGGGTTATAGCTAAAATATTTTATATTGTCTCCAACGGAAATCTGGCTACATCATACTAGCTATTGCTGCAATATAGGATTGATATTTGCCGGCACTGGTGGGCTGAATTGCCGATCAAAGTACCGCAGTTCTGCACTGTTTTTAACCAACTTTAAAAAAGGAGGAGGTTCTCAGATAGACGGTATGTTTTTTTTTGTGTTTAAGTTCCCTCATAACTTTTTGCTGGGTTTAAGAATTTTGATGATTATTTTTATATTCATAAGTTTGTCAAGTGGTCCCATTTCAATTTGAGTGAGATCTGACAAGTAGTTTTTAAGTCATCCGTAATAACGCGCATTTAAATGGTCTTGATTACATTGATGGTGTTGATATTGTTTGATATTGTTCCCTTGTCGATGTAAAATGAACAAAAGAAACTGTATACGATGGTACTACACAATGAGGTAAGACCAGTATGGAACGGCGGCGCGGGCAGTTCGAGAGCAATTGGGAGGGATGTACACTCAAGTATTTGTATCATTGTGCTTAATATATTTGTAGACACAAGATCATGCAATTACTTTTTTAAGTTTTAGTGCATTTCAGAACATTTTCTCCACTGTTAAAATCCTCAAAACCTAGTTTATTCATTTACAACCAATTTTCCTATGTATGCAAAATACCCATAGTTTTTGAACTGGAAATTCACTGACTTTAGGTGGATATCACCTAATCTGCAATAATTAAGTTTTTAATGACTGGACAACAATGAAAATTCTGTTAACAACAAACCAAGAGCTTGATCATTAAAAAAAGAGCATTGAATAACAGGATACACTTACTATCAACAGTGACACATGCCTCTCCCATCAATGTGATTTTCTAAATAACTTATTTACATTCTGTATTAACCAAATTGATGAAAAATCTCAGCTCTCATCAGCTTTCACTCTTAGTTTACTTATAATGTATAGAAGTGGACAAAAAATACTACAAACATACAAATTTGCATTGGATCTTCTTAAAATCTACAGTCACCATTGCACTACTCACACCACTACCTATCTATGAGAAGTATACCAGATTTCCAGCCAGAGATACACCTTAATCTTGTCATTGTGTGTAAAAACATGATAGAAAAGAAAAAAGCATAAGTCTGATTGGCATTACACATGACAGCGAAAGTTGGTTATGTATGATTATGGTAAAAGAAATGCAAGGTAAAATTAATGTTGTGGAAATGCATTCACTGACTAGTATGTGTAAAGCAAGATTGACTGATAACATTAAGAATGATAAAGTACAGCATTGTTGGAAAGTGGCAATTACTGAGTAATGAACGCTGGAATCATCTGAACAGAGTAAAAACGTTATAATGCAGCTCTTGTCATTTTGTGCACATAGACAGGATGTAAAAAGGATCAGAAAAATATGGATGGAGTGTCAGTATCATGTCTTAAAGAAAGTCAACTGTTTGAGAATCTTACTATATCTTAAAATAAATGAGCTTTATAGTATTTGTAAGCCAATTACTACTATAACATTAAATTTTTAAAGTAGATAAAGATTAACCTTGTTAAATATCTACACAATCTTTTAATAAGACTACTTAAACACTGCACTTAAAGGTTTTCCTTCATGGCAAACAAGATAGTGAACCAAAAAGGTGTGAATCAAGGATGGCTATAATGATTCAATATAAGCAATTTAAAATAAGACATAATTTTTTGACTGTTTGCTCTTTATTCGATTTTCCTTCAGACCATGATAATACAGTCAATGTAAATAAACATACATCTAATTTTTAATTTATTATTGTGGTTCTTTTTAGAAGGAGCATTTTAATGGCAAGATACCTCAACCAGCCTTGTCTATGTCATATTCCATATTCTATGTTCTATGTTACCAGAGTTGTTAGACAGGTATTATAATATGCCAAGTGATTACTGGCATGTCTTACAATAAAAACTAAGCCATATTTTTATCAAATATACTCTATATTACTTTGGCAATGTCATTTCAATTGTACAGTTTTTACAAATTTTCTTGCCATTCATTTACATTTATTTTTATTTGAAGGGTCTGTTAGTTAATGATCCTGACTGCTAAGCCAAAAGTAGTGGATTCAATTTCCAGGTCATTGTGTGATAAGTATGATCATTTATTCTGAGTCTGGGTTTAGTGTTTCTAAAATAAGTGTGTATTTAAAAATGTTTAAGAATGTTATCAGTAACAGAATATTAAAAGTCTCTTTACCATAGTACACTTTCTAGCTAGTTTAGGATCAGACATCCATGTGTAAGGCCATATGTGAGGGTATTATTAAATAGCATTGGCACAGCTAGAGGTATGAGTGTTATAGATGTTAATCTTAATGTGTCCATTACTAAGGGATAATAGCAGTAATGTCAGATGTGGCTAGTTTTAGTATTGAACAACACAAGACACTATGATATTGATTGTGTTTCCATTTTAAAACATAAATGAGGTTCTGTTAAAGAGTGCACATTAAAATGTTTATAGTTTTTTGTTGCTTATCAACATACTTTTGCATAACAGTCAGCTATAAAGTATGATAAATGTAGAAATTATGATATAATAATTAAGAGAAAGTGGAAAGAAAGTTATAGGTATTTCACTCATTCATATTTGATCAAAGCCTATGCCCAGCAGTGAACTCTTGGTATAGAAACTGAAAAACTGTTTATTTTCATTTCTACAGTGACATCTATAAGATAATAGAGGAAGAGAGAATTATGTAGAACTAAATGGTAAAAAGTAAACTGATAATAAAGAGTAAATAATGAGTAATAAAAGGTCAATGTGCAAAATATGTTAAGCTGATAACATTTGAACATATGTGTAGTAGATAAGAAATTATTCATTTTGTACCTATGCAAGGTATTGAACCTTATTTTATCACATAACACATCACATCAACAGCCTTTAATAGTCCACTGCTGGATATAATTCAACAAGAATTACTGTTGACATTTAATAATCAATTTGTAGAGCATAATTTAAGTTTAAATTACTAATAATCACAATTCTTGACCTTGTATTGAGTCACATAGGACAAGTATGTGGAAATTGAATACTCATTGATTAAAATTTTACTGCTCAAATTGAGAATCATTGTACTTTTGTAATGGTTTGTTTTTACTTTGACAAGTGAAGTGAGTAACTCTTAACACTACATACATATATCTATAACAAATATTTTACCAATAAGAAGTGTGAGCATAATAGAGACCTCAGTGTAAGTGCTAAATATTAATTATGATTTATTGTACTAGCAAGGCAGTTCTCAACATTAATTTTATTTGTCAAGAAGATTTTAGAAATAATAAAAGTAAGTGGGTATAACACAAGGAATGCTAACAAGTGAAAATATAAACGCTGCATCTTACCTCACCACTTCGAGCCGCAGGAGAATTTTCTTCGATCTCGTATATAATATGTGGCAAACCGGCTTCGCCAAGCAAAGAGAATCCAAATCCTAAATTGTCACTACGATTCAAAACCACTAGTCTTTCGTCAGCCATATTCAGTATATGGTAGCATTGATTTATATCCTCCAAAGGATTTTCACAACTTACACTTTTATGAAACTACATTAAGGAATATTTGAAACAGATTTATTTTACTTTAAACTGAAAATATTCATAATTAAAACACGATGAAAACCAAGCGCACCCAACCAAAGCGAAGACAGGTATACAGGTACAGATAAATAATTATTTTGAAGTTTGATTTGATTGGCTAGAGTCGCGATTCACACTTAACTTTAGCAAAATAGTGAAAGCGAAATAAAATATTGAATCGAGGCGGGTAATTTTCGCCAACCAACGATATAATAAAAATCTTGATATCAATGTAAACGACAAAGAAAATGCTCTTAAGTTCACTTGTACATTTTTTGTTTTCGTTTTTATTTAAAACATACCTTTTTAATGAATAATATTCGAATGCATTTATTTCATTTGGAAGACTACAAAAAAATAAAAAGTGAAATTCTAGAAAAAAATAAAATTATTTGCGAATGATCTCGTATAGTTTACGATTTATTCTTATATAGCTCTCTTGCTAACCTGGTTATTAGACTGAGATCTAATCAGCCATTATTTTCGATTAAACCACAATATAAAAGAAAAAAACACAGCAACTACTCTAGAGAATGAGTTTAGATGAGTCTTGACAATTTACGTTGTTATGTTTACCATCATTTATATGTGTTATTATTCACACGATAAGAAATCATTAAACAATTAAGTACATTTCATCAACTTAATAATAATACTTGAAAATTAAATGAAACCAAAAAATATCGAAAAAGCCAACGTGCATGATTTTTAAGGCCTTTGTTAGTTCTAATGTTGGCAATACTATTCTCTTTTCGACATCTTCTATAGACATGCTCACTATTAACTAATCGAGTACCTACTAGGTAATTTAAAGTACTAATGAAACTAAGAAAGAAAAACAGGGCTCAAAATACTTTTAATTTTTTATACTTTAAAAAATTAACATTCAGTTATGTAATAATAACATTATTTTAATGTACTTTTGAAACACATATTTAGCTTAACTAAAATATACAAAATGATTTTTAATAGATATCATTTTTATAATGTAATTATTTATTTTACTATTTGATTTTGTGGTTTTAAAATGTAGCTAGATTGCTAGTACTTTTCCACTGCATTTGATAGTAAAATTGTACAAGTAAACACTGATAATAGCACATTAAATTGATGCCATTTTTAGATCTTCGATCAAACAGATATTGTACCTTATAACCGAAACGGTACGATTTTTAAAAGAATATAATGCAATGGAATATTTTTGTTAGGTTTTGTGTACTATAACTTCAAAGGCAAAATACTTTTTATGTACTTGAAAATATTTCACTCATACTAGGTCCATGTACTTGAAAGTTAATTAACTGTGTAAATACCATTTAACCGTTATTTGAGTTATTCCGTAATTCGTACGTAGTCTATGACATTCCGTGTTTATGAATCTTATGTGAATAGAGACTCCAAGTAGATCGAGAAGTGTATTAGTGTTCTGACTGAGAATAATCGGAGAATAAGAAACGGCTGTGTGGCAGTGACCTCAAGTCTTTCAAAAACCTATACAAAAAACTCCGAAATGTATTTTATTTCAAATTTAATTAAAGTAAATATTCCAAATTATTTGGCAAGTCTACCTATTCCTGATAGCATCGGAGGATGGTTTCGCCTTGGAGGTAAAAACTCAATTATTCAGAGACTATTGTTTTGGCTTATTATTTAATTCTGCCATTTTTAAATACATTTACTTAACTACCTAAAGTTAGGTTAGCCTAACTGTACTGTAAACTTGCGTTCTCTTAAAAAAACAATTTATTTCGTTGTACGCTGTTGTAAGCTTTACTGCGTTGTCATAATGTTGATAATAGCGTAATGCGACATTAATTTTTTATAGAATTGTCACAACTAGGTATTAAATTCAATGACACACTTTCAAACTTTATCTCAGCCATAAAACATGTACATTGTATTACCTTGTCATGGTAAATGTAATTTAATTAGATTGAGGTAAATTATAAATCAGTACACAACTTACAATACCTACAATTACAACAATTAAATAGTGGTGTTACTTTATAACATTTCCATGCCAATTATTAGTTTGTGGTTGTAAAATGTAGTGTTACCCTTTAAACTTGCATGACAAAATTGACTTGCTTTTAGAACATGAATAATTTTAAAGTAATTGTATCTAAAGTTATGTTCATCGCCACATGTACAACTGAAAAGTAAAAGCATATTATTATAATTAGTTTTTTGCTACTCATTTTTGTAACATATTGTCACATAAAATAGTACAGAAGACTTAATAAGGCTATTAATAGTTATTATCACAATTAAATATATTATGTATGGCTATTGGTGGTCATAGGTTCATTCAAAGTTGCCATGCGATAATCACCATTGTAGAATAATTGACAGGTCAATTAATACTTTTATATTCTTACATTAAGTCTGTACATTACACAATTAAATATTATAAAATCAGAAAGTTTCGTTTGTAAATTATTATTAAAATTGCAAATAGGTGAAGAAAAAACATGTTTATGCATTAATTATTTATAATGTTTATTACCTATCTATGGTGTTTGTAAAATTTCTCAATTAGAATAGAATGTTATATATTTCACATCTCGTGAGTAGAGAAGGACCTACATACCTTTTGGTGACAGTAAAAATTACCTTAATGCTAATAATATTTAATATTTATTATATTATATATTATATAATATAATAAATATTAATATTATTTTGGCCTGATGCACTGTTTTCCTATGTGTTTTTTATACTTACAGCCCATACCAAAAGATTCCCAAAAATGTATTCTTACATTTTCCATTGCTGGCTAATTTTGTAAATTTTTATTTCAGTAAGAGATTGGTTAGCTTTGATTCCACCTACTGCCGTAGTAGGAGGAATATCATACTACTCATACCAAACAATCAAGAAAGCTCGAGAAGCTGGCAATGGACAGATAAATCCTGATATTCGAAAGGATATCAAAAAAGTAGTGGACTTTATTGACATTGAAGACATAGCTGAAAAGGCCTCATTATGTCGCTGCTGGAAGAGCAAAAATGTATGTCATTGTTTTCAAATTAGTTTTTAACAAATATTGCTTTATAATAACTACTGCAATGAGAGGGCAAACTTAAAACAAACCCTATACCAATCCTTCTTGCCAGAATGGTATAGTAGAACAAAACCTCCTTTCTAAGGAGAAATCTATGTCAAGCTGTAGATTATTAAATACAGTTGATGATGATGTTTGCTTTTATTATTCATATTACTGTACTATGTGTATTCTAATAAGTACAATAAACGAAAAAAAAAGTGGTATTCCAAGGTCTGCATTGTACTGTTATTTTAATGTTTATCTAAAATTATGTAACAACCTATTTGCTATCACTTGCATTACTTGTGTACCAATTCCACTTATGGTATTATCTGATAGTGTATTTTTTATAGTTGTTATCTTCATCTTATGAATTTGTTCATTTTTTTCTAGTGGCCGTACTGTGATGGTGCCCATGGTCCGCATAATAGAGAAACAGGTGACAATGTTGGTCCAGTAGTGGTAAGGCACAAGGAAAATAAGTGATCGTTGAAAACTAAAAGGGTGATGATAAATTGTGATTATATTTTATTTATGCCTACAGTTGTTATTTGAAAATGAATTACTCATAGATAAGAGTTACCTAATAAAATCTAAGAACAAAAGTATTGTTAAAATGTATTTTTTTATTATGTTACCTTTTTTAATGTTTTTGAATGGTTTTTTATCTGACTTGTTAAACAAGTGACTGTAAAATAATCACATTTGATATGATTGTTAGATTGAGACCTTAGTGATCAATAAAATTTGGAATGTTTTAAATTTTATTTGTATTTTCCCAACAGGTTCCATCGAATCACGAATTTTATGTTTTTTTTTACCTCCACCTCCGTCCAAGTAACGGATGGTTAAAATTGTGAGACTCCCTTCCTAGTGTTACATTGCGTATTTAATACATCTAGATATTTTTAAACTAACACAGCAGTTCTAAAATAAGTTTATTTTAACAACACAAATAAGACACCTGTAAAGTGAAGAAACAACGCATTATATTATTTGCTTAAGGTAAACACAATTTTCGCGTTTAATACTAACCTTTTTATATTGAGCCTGCCATTGTGACTACTCTGCCTGATGGAAAGCATGAGTAGAATCTAAGAGTGAGGGTCACTGTACAATACATACCTACATTAAGTTTAGAAATGTGATGTCATGAAACTCAACACTCGTTCACTCACACCCCTCCCACCTCTCGTTACTCCTTAATGTGTGACGTAATTTCTTGAAGGCACTAATCACCGAGTCTTAAATCTTTCGGTTAATTGTTTAGTGTAAATGTAAAGTTTTTGCTGTGTAACTATCTACATGCGTAATTAATACAAAACTCAAAGTTCACATTAAACCAGTCATCTCATTTACATTGTAATGTGATTGTGATGGAAATAACCAAAATTTTCCTCAAGAGACACAATATAACTATTTACCTATATGTTATAGGTAAACAAAATTAGGTTTTGGTTACAGTAAATAGTAAAAATCATTAAAAATTTTGACAACAATTTCGTCAAGAGTAATTGGAGCCCTAAAAAATCCAAGTCTTTTTACAGAGTAATCATCAGGTATCGATATTGCCCGGGTTGGCAAAGCCTGATCTTAGTCGCTCTACGTAAATAATTTTTAGTTCAGTCGTATCGTAGTAGACTTAAAAACCACTTGCTATCTATTTTGAGAAAAAGGCACAGACGAAGCAGTTTGATCAAAACTTACTATGGAGAGCATAAAGACTAGGATGGGCTTCATTGTTTTCTCACAAATTTATAAATGAATTGAACTAAAATTATTTTGTTTTTATTATTAATTGTAATAAATAGCAAGTACTTATGTTTGTAGAAGAACGTTAGCTGAACTCGAAAACCTTGAAGAAGTAAACACTAATTTATTGTCGAAAATCAAGCATCTAACTTTGGTTATCAATGTTAACTTTTGATAAAGATCTTTATAAAGTAAATAATTATTACGGACCTTCGACACTTTCAAAAAAATATATCTACCATTAATAATGATGCAGTATAAACTGCTTCAGAAAGTTAGTCCTGTCAAGTTGGCAATAATGACAACATCGTTAATGTTTTGAGATTTAACGAACGCATTTGATATTGAGAGGTTGCGTGTTTGAATCCCATACTTCAACTACGTCATTCTGATACAATCAAATATGTTCATTACTTTAATACCCAAGGATTCGTATCGTCTGTAAGTAGTTGTATAAGCCTCGTAGATCTTTTTTTTTTATTATTTACAACCTACCAAAGTGGCTCTATTCTGCCTGATGGAAAGCATGAATAGAATCCAAGAGCGGTGGTCGCCATGCTTTTTTTATTATATACAATTTTATAACATACCATAGGAGTCACTCTCTTTAAACTCCCGTAAATATAGTGAATCCTGTTACAAACTATTAAATAAGGTGTAATGCAAACTACAGGGGCTAGAAAAACATTACAACCGCTCTAGTAGTGAGGTACAGGTAAATATATAGAGCTATGTCCATCTACCTTAATTTTTGTGCAGCAAATTACATTTTTAATTAATTGGAATATATTTTTCAATGAAAACCAGCTTTTGCTACTACTTCCACTCTTAGTTAAATAGTTTTTATTAATCTGACATTTTAGAAAATACTTACTGTTGATCCAGAAATAACCAACAAACAAAGAATTTCTTGTGTTTGTCTTATTATTAATCTTATCTGAATATTTTTGGTCCCGTAGTTATTGCGCGTGCTTTTAAATATATTCAGAGACTGGAATAACGATGTAGTTGGTTGGAAAAAATAACAACCATAGTTGACAGAGGGGAAAATAAAAAAAAAGAACAAATCTTACAAGAAATTTAATTACCGAATTGTCTTATTTAAAACATCACAGACAGTTCTGACTTCAATTAAAATAAATACTTAAAACATGCCAATAGTCTAATACGTCATGTTTACTACAAATGACTAAAATAAAACAACACTGTTCTAAGGGAAATCTTATGGCACAGTATACTTAATTGGAAAAAAAATCACACCCGCACTTTTTATATAAGTACTCAGTCATTACGTCCAGACTCATTTTAACAGTTTTTTAACAGAACCGATGAAAATATTTGTTGGACTTTGTCAATATGCTTATTGTAATTCAAAAAAAGAGACAAGCTAATCTATTTTAAAATAGCATTGTAAGAAGTTTATACGCCTTTAAGTAATAAAGTCAACTAGGCTGTGGTAAGTTTCAGGCAATCTAAATTTATCAAAAATACGAAGTAGTGTAAAATGCTTCCTTTTTAATTTGGCACAATTTTTTTTTTGGGGTTATTAAAACAAACCTCAAGTCAATACGTGTTTTAGATAATTATTGTGAAATCGCAAATATAACAATTTTGGAAAGGATTATAGATGTTAAGGCTGTGTGAAAAAAACACCGCAGATAGAGTTATCAGTTCGCAAAGTATTCAAAAACATTTTAACTATTAGTATATATAAATAAGTTCTATAAATGGCTGAAGAGAATGGGATAAGTTGTTCTAACTGTCCGTACAATTGTGCTTATTAAAGATTCCTTGCGTATTGCTTAACTATTACAATAGTGTCGTATAAGACGTATTTAGTACTTAAAGATGTACGATGAACTTGATATCTACGTAATTTTAGTGTAATTCAGTCTTGAATCTTCCCAGAAGACTGCCATCAAACTGACATCGCCAGAGATCGAGTATTCCGATGCATTTTGAAGGCACGTCGCATTATAACGATCACAACTGAAAAATTTAAGAGTATGATGTTAATTTTAAAAGAAGGAAATAAAATTACTACCAGATAAGGTTAGGATATAATAGGTCAAATTATTTTAATACAACCAATATAATTATTATCTTTTAATATAAAATTACACGTTATCAAGTCAGACAAAAGCTAATAAAAGAAGAGGGTAAATTAGCTAATAAATCTGATTTTAAAAATTGTCTCTTAGCTTAAAAAAATATCTACTAAATTAAGCTCTTTAATAAAATAAACTCATTAGTTAGCAAATATTTACATACAGAAGTTACTTATTTAAAACGGATAGTAAAATTACGGAACCCAACACTGCGTGTGGCCCAACATTCTATTAGCTTAGATCAATAATAAAAACAGTAGCAGTCGTGGGACTGCCGATAGAAGTGAAAACAGAACTATTAAGTTGAGAGTAATTAAAACTATATGCAAAAATTATATGAAATTTTTTATGTTTCATATATAGCTATATATAATATATAATATCATATATAATATATAATAATAATAAATTTCATATATAATATATAATATCATATTCTCCATAGTTATAGATATACTATTATCATTAGCATGTCGGTGACGCGAACCGAGGATTTTACCCTCTACCAAAACGCTCAACGCGCCTAAAGAAGTTTTCACTTCAAAAAATATTGGTCTGAGACATATAGTTTTTTTTTATTACACAAACATATTTGTACTTAATAATATGACACATAACTTACGTCTATTCTGGTCTCGGCGATATTCTCCTCGTTTCTCAACAGCTCATGTTTGAGGCCATTTCGTTTCCTGGTAATAATAAAATCAGTTATGACCAGCTATACGTAAATTACTTACCAAGTTATTACACATTTAAATTTGAAGCAGTTTGGACTGGCTTTGTATCAAAACGCAATAAAACGAATATAAAGTTCTCTTAAGTCTTTGTTCGGCGTTTATGTCCTCGGGGGGCTATATCCACTTGGCATAACAGTTTCCGTCGCAGTTGACCGCTTCCTACGCACCGGACTCTCCGGGAGTATCGAGTTACACCACACAATGGGGGCTTTTCGTGCATATGGAACGCATACATATATTACTGTTGACGCGTTTATTTCTGATTTACTTTACGATCCAGATATTGAATACATTTTAGGATAATATACAAGTATATCCTCCTCCACACTATAAGAGCTGTATAGGCGAGACAAACGATGGTACAGGTGACTGCCACCATGATGCCAGCAGCAGTTCCAATAGGCTCGCCCGTGTATTGAAGTCGCCCTGACACCCTTGCAGCGTCCTTGTATACTGTTTCATCGGGACCTGGAAGTGGTGACTCATAATTACTTTATGCGTATAACTTTTACATGAATACATGTATGACTAAACATTTGAGGTGATAACATTAAGCTTTAAGAACTTTCTTTTATACTTGAATTTTAAGTAGGTATTTCTTGTGACTGTTGAGATTGTTCTGTAGGCGAGTATATTTTTCCAAAATACTTACAAATACTTACTAATCTTTAACCATTAACATATTTTGGCATTTAGTAATTTAATTTTGGTGTCTGACAATAATCGAAGTAAAACAAAAGATATCGTATCTGTACAAAATCAGATAATTTAAGCAGAGTTCAACGCACTTATCGTTACAAAGAAAGGTACCTACTACCTAATAAGTCAATAGCTTATTTTGTAAACTGAATTATTGTACAGACTTTTTTAAGAACTAAAGAAAAGATTGGACTTTAAATACTAAGTGCTGAAATCTATCAGTTTTTATTAACGTTTGTACATAATACACATATGTAACCTTGAACTGTGCATGTTTCTAGACTGGACTTCGTTAATTCCATTTCATATAATCGATAAATATGTTTCATTTAGTACGTTAAAATATACAAGTACCTTGCAATAACTCAGCCTGGGCGTCTGGCAACATGGGTACTTCTGCACGAGCATCCTCAGAGTCTTCGGGGAAGGTGGGAAGGTCCATGTGACTTTCATTGTCATCACGAGAATGCAGCATGTCAAACACTTCCGACCTAGTAACGGGATTGAACCTTTTATTATTTCATGGTTGTGATTGAAATATGGTAGTAACTTTCGTGTTATGCGTTTTAAATTACATTGTTAAAATATTCCTTTACCAGCAATTACTGTGCGTTTCAACTTTCACAACCTTAATTTCAATGATTGATTATGTGTGACAGATGAAACTTTCGATTAATAAAAGTTGCACGTGATTTAATGTTTTTTATAGTGATGGATTAAGAACATCGTGTGTGAATACCCCTATATATCCCGTACTAGTGTCGTGAGATCCGACTAAGGAAGCAAACTACGCAGGACAGTACCACTGCAAGGAAAAGGAAACCTTGAAAAATTCATCTAGCTAGGGTGATATAGTAGGTCATTTTTTGTAACGTGTGGAAACCCCCTCAGGCCATTACTCCACCGGAGTTCGCGGCAGAGTGGTGTGGCGGAATCGGGCCAAATAAAACCACATGGTGTGCTACTCTACGCCTCAGATAGGAGGGAACCGGGATCCGGGAACAGTTGTTATTACGACATCCAGACCGTGGTATTACTATACCACGTAGGCCGGCCCAAAGAAGGCTGCTTACTAGTAAATATTAACAGTTTAACTTTGGCTTGATTCCGTACCTGCTCACCCCATTTTTATCGTCAACTAATAGTTTCAGCACAGTAGCATTGGCTTCCAAAGTTTTATAACGGCTGTTATCTTCCACTTCCCTAGCGAGGTCCGGCAATGAGCTTTCTTGTTGTTTTAGCGTGTCTGTACTTTCAGCGTAACATGGTCTGATATCTGGAATGAGAATGCACAATGAGTGATGGTCACGACTAACAAATTTATACTTGTAGATGAAGCGAATTACTAAGTAACACAAATCAATTAACACGGCCTGCGTGAGAATGATTTGGAAAAGATGGGATACCGTTACTGTTGTTCGAAGTTTGTATATCTAGTTAATGTTAAGTTGTTAGCTCACTGAGTGAACTGCAGGCCACTCCAAACGTATCTAAAAGCAAACATTCGTGCCGCCGCCCGACCCAACATTTCAATTAGTGGGTCAGGCGCAGCTTTAACTTAATGTGTTCTTAACGGTGTTAAAATCCGGTTTCTTGAGTTAACTTTTTAGCTCAATCCATATTGTTGTGTATTATTTTCTAACGAGACAGTAAGTGATGATGTGACTCATAGCTATTTCATTGCTCAAAGTAATATCGCGTTTAGAGTGAAAGTAGTCATATATAGCAAATCGGTTAAAATCTTGTTCGTAAGTATAATACTATATATTGGCTCGAGGCTGACTTGCAATTATAAAGGAAAGTATGATGTATGTGTAGCATAAAGAAACTAGTTAGTAAGTAATAAATCTTTGATTAGAATTCGGTGTGATGTAGTAATACCAACCAAAAGTCACTTAGAGTAAATGGTCTTCTCCAAGTAAGGCATTTTCTAAATATAAGAGTATTAATTAAACTAGTGTCCTGTCGTATACGATTTAATTCTCTGATTCTTTATAAGGTAAGGATTTTAATTATATGCTGTAAAGTATAATTTTGGTTTACATTAAACGCATAAGATATGTAACGTATTTAATTGGATGAAGAATAATATTATATTGGTCAAAATTAATTTGAAAGTATAACTCTTATACATTATAAATTAAACATAAACATAAATTAAACATTTTAAATACAAATGATCTATCTATAGAGCTATCTGTAGGATAGACTTATAGCATCGCGGACTTTTAAGTAGATAGAGTAAGAGCGCTGCGGCCCCGTGAAGCGATCCATTGCGACAAAATTTCTGAGAAACTAGCTCTGATCCCTCCTCGCGCCCTGTGCGGCAGGCATTTGTTTGTGTGGAATGTGAAATTCAAATGTTAACGAAGTCTTGGTTCGTTCTGTATTTTTAAATACATACTTTCGTAACATCGATAACAAATCAAAACGATATTTGATATATCTAGTAAAGCTTGGTATCAGCGCTCTATTGTGTCAGCAATAAAAGCATTCAAAATACTGTATTTTACAATAAATTGACTTTTTTATGTTCTAATAGGTTCTACTATATATAACGTAAATATATAAAACTTTATTGAAACATAACCCAACAAAATTATGGTGAAACCTGCATTAAAATTCGTTGGGTACTTTTAGAAATCTAAGCGAGCAAGAGCAAAAAGCGACTTCATTCATATTTATCTACTACTAGCCTTTTTCCCCGGGTTCACTCGCATGGAATTTGGTCTGCCACATTAAGTTTTGTAACAGATCATTTTAAATAAATATATATTTTATTTTTAATAAAAGTATGTTACTCCTAATACCTCCAAGAACATGTGTACAAAATTTCATGATGGTCGGTTGAGTAGTTTTCGTGTGAAACCGTAACAAAGTAAGTTAAATGTAAGTTGGTAGGAATGTAAAGATACAGATACTTCTGATATCTAGTTATACTGTTTCAGTTATTTAAGTTCCATGAGTTAACTAATTATGTACCTTGTTAAACAAACAACGTTAACAGTGTAATAGTGGCTCTTACAAACTTACATAAAACCGACATAATATGTTCCTAAATAATATCTTTGTCTTGCAAAATATATTCATTTGAATTTAGGTGAAGTGACTTCATTGAGGTTAAAAAATAATCTAAGAAATGTTTGCATTTCCTTGCGTTATCAGGGCTATGTAAGAATATGTTTTCACAACGAAGTGATTAAATTATGGATAGTCAATATGGGTAGCTCAATGTTATACAAGTAACACAGTTTCTATAGCAAGCCCCGAAAACAAACTTTCAATCCATGAATCGGACTCATAAAAACGATCAATACCGTTGCATCATACGACACCTAAGGGATAAAACGGGGTGGTAACACTCTGTATTCTTAATCCGTCACTAAACGGATGTCAACAGTTGAATAACAAACAGAGGTATAAGGTATAGCCCTTTCCTTCCACTTTTTCTTCTTTTAACTACATTTGTAAACTCAAGTTTTCCATTTTTATTTGACAAGAAGACCGGTTGACATTAATAGCTTTTTTCCTTATCACGTAAGTTATAAGTTGCACTCGAATTGTCAAAAAAATGGATCATTTATCGTAATTTGCATCTGGTATAGCCTTTGCGGATATGTTTGTTATTCAGATTTTTAATGGGTTTTAACCAGTGTCTTCAAGAAAATAAAACTGTGCAGTATTCATTATTCACATCATGACACTAAGATTTAGATTAGTCATTACCGTGATTTTGTCTTTACTTAGAATTGATACTTATAAGTGACGTCATTCAAGCCGTATATCTAAGCAATTAGGTGTTTTGTTAAGCCATTAAGTTATCTTTATCCATGATGGGCACTATTGTAGATATTTCCGTTATTTTCCATTTACCTTACCTTCCAGTAATTGATTTTAGCTTCTATGGTGTTTCAACATCACTTAAAAGGTATTATTGTAGTTCACCTTCTCACGACTGTTGGCGGAAGAATAGTGCTTATACGTTTCCGCATTTGATCACTCACGGAGAGTTAACTAATTATCTGAAAGATACTGCTTAATTATACGCAAGTGAACGTGGCATTACATTGAGTGTATTACTTTTAGAAAAATATACTATTACCAGCTTTGCTTTCGAAATTGATTTCTGTCTGCAGTCAATTACGTTGCATTATAATATATTATATGAGTACTTGAAATTTTTTTTTTTAAAACGTTTGTAATGTAAGTACAATGGACACTTTCTCTACATAATATATAGTTTCTCAGTTGAAGTTTCCTGATAATAGATATAACAAGACCAAGTAGGTCTTCAATCGCTGTCTAGTCACTTGTTTTATGATAATATGAAGGAAAACAATAATGTTTTATTATAATATTGACGATGATCGGTCTATCGTGAAATGTATGCAAATTTGTTACAACACTGCGCCGTAACACATTTAACGTACACCAAAGAACTAAGTACTAAAACAATCGCGATACCTTAAACTTGGTGACATCATTACAGCAAAGAACAAACAATTTCACGTGACTTCGAAAGATATGACAAGTATCTTTCGGAATATACAACTAATAAAATTCTAAAGATACAGAGTATTTGTGTAATCTTGACTTGAGACACGTATGACTATGTTTATTGAATTACTAAATTTACTAAAATTATTCATAAAAGTGTAATTCAAACTATAAGGGATTTAACCAGTAAAAATATCGTTTGAACGAAGATAAAAAGTTGGATATCATCTGTTTAATATCAGAACCATGATAAGCAGATATAGCAGCTATTTGGATATGTGTATATCCACAATGTGAATATAAAATTTTGCCTTTTATTACGTTTTTAGATTAGGTTAACCCATCAGGCTATGTTATTAAATTTATTTTTGTAAAATAGCTCATTTTCATAAATAATAATGACAAAGTAAGCATTTGAAGTGAGTATTCTACGTTTAAACTTGAGTTTTCTAAGACAAAATAAAAACTTGAGACACGATAAAGAAAAATATGAGCTGGTATAGTTAAATTTAACAAGTAATCAAGTTTGCTTTCTACCCATTTCTACACATAAAATTACCTAAGAGACGCTGAATGCCCTGTTCACCAACAGATAAAAGAAAAAAACGAAATTTCAGAACACAACCTTACAACGTAGTCGTTTTCAACGATGAGCAGTAGTAATCTTCTACAATTTTTTAGGTAGTAGAGCCACGCTGATTTCAGCACGAACGGGCCGGCTCGACCGGGGCAGTACTACCCTCCCACAGAAGACCAACCTAATGCGACAGCATCCGTGATGTCGTGTTTCGTTGGTGAGTGCGAGACCGGAGGCCCATTAATGCAGGGTGACAGTTATCGTGGTAACTGTGTGAACCTTACACTGCCACGATGACTGTCATGCCTTTCACCCCAAGCGAGGTGTGAAAAAGCATCTCACTAGGCCGCCATAGTGTAGGTCACCATTCTGCATTGTCTGCATTTGCAGTGAGTATGGCGACCACAACTTTTGGATTCTGTTCATGCTTTCCATCAGGCAGAGTAGAGTCACTTTGGCAGCCTCATAATATAGAAAAAAAATATATATAGAATTAGGCACCTACACTAAGCGAAAAATTGGATAATTAAGCTGTTACACTTTAGACATAACATTTCTTTGTCATTATCATCAATATCTTTTAACTGCCTACTGTAGGACATAGACCTCTTCTTAGCAAGCAACTTCAGCAACTGCTTAAATCCACAACGCGAGCAAAAGTTGAAAGAATAAATAAACATTTATTATAGAATTCGAAAAGTGGGTGAGTAAGGGGCTGGCTAGATTGCATTACGCAAACTATACACGTGTGTTATTGAAAGTATCGATATAATAAAAACAGTATAGGGTATGTACACGTGTGCTTTGAACCCTGAGCGGTACGCGGGAAAGGCAATAATCGGTATAGGCCCCCCTCTCTATCTTCAGGTCACGTTTTGCTCTTTTAAGTAAGATACCTATACTAATTTACTACTGCTAATAATATCACAGTCTGAAATATAATCTCCTTGGAAAGTAAGTCAAACAGCTTGGTATGGGGTTTGATTCAAGTTTTCCTTCTCTTTGTAGTCCCTTTGACTTGCTTAGTTTGCTCCATTAGTCAGTTCTTATGACATCCATTTGATATATGATGATAGGAGTTATGATGATCCTTATTCTAAATGCGTTACCACACGGAAGGGGACACTAGGACGAATCACACATCGTTAACTACATCCAAACTAAAGAGGGCTTGTAAGTGATTTTATAACACGGATAATATGTTAAAAAAACATATTATATATAGGAATATCCAACCTAATGCAAGTAGACAGATTCTACCTAACTACACTAATATTTGAACCAAGCAGGTATCGAGCCCATGACTTCCCATGTGGGGGCGAGTGCACTACCGTTGCGTCAACTTTCCATGTGTTACGTTTCTGTGTTAAATGTATGTATGTAGGTGTTTTGACATTCATCGGCTGCATGACCCAAACCTAAATGGGAATAAAGAAGATGAATTCATTCCACGTTTTCAATGTTTCTGCTTTTGGCGGGTAACTTTGTTTGATCCAAAGAATCGAGTTAAGTTTATGGATATAATAAAATTCTATTTCTGTAATACTAGGAACGGCCCGTGTGGGTATCCGTTCAAATAAAAACAGAGAACATATCAATAAAATCCTAACTAAGGTCATCAGAAAACTTGTATCTACTCATACAAATTATTTCTTATTGGTACAAAGAGGATACGACAGCTTATCATGTTATTAATTATTCTATTTTAAAAATAAACAAATAGTACCTAACCATTGTCTCTGCTTCCTTATACTGTATACGTACGCTATCTATCAAACATGGTTCTATACAAATAAAATCTTCTTCGATGAAGCTTTTACAATTAAGTTTTACTAATCTTTGCTGATGACCTATGCAAGTACCTACAAAACAAGTTAAACGAACACATGTAACTGATGAAATTTAAGGAAAAGGGCGAACTGCGATAAGAAGCAAACTGGGATTGTTTAATACCTTTTACGTGTTATAGTCACCTTTGGTTCATATCCTTATGACTTCCTAGTATAGAAATATTAGCGATGACGTTAGATTGAGCTTAGATTACGTTATTTTTTGTATGTACTGATTGTAATTAACATTACATTAAACAGTGTAAACATAAAACTGAAGTGATTATAATTCCAATTACTGTATACGATCGTCTTCATAACTTCTACAGAATATAGTGCACTATAGTGCTGTAATTTATCCATATTAATATTATAAATTCGTGAGTAACTCTGTCTGTTACGCTCTTACGGCAAAACCGCTGTACTGACATACACACGGGTGGAGTTACGGGAAAAAGTTAGTAGTAGTATAAAGTAGGAAGCATCGCATAGTGTATATATATTTTTCATATTTAGGAATTTGTAAGTACAACTATTAATCCAACTATAAAGAATGAGTCATCAGTATTAGTTATCATGAATAGCGTTTTTAAAACTGTTAACGACGCGGTTGATAACATTAGAATGTACTCGTAATTTTATAAGGGTTTTGTTTATTCTGTTCTCTCTGGTAGGAGATTGGATGAAAAGGTACCATACATTATTAACATTATATGTTCTAAAATTGAGTACACAGATACGGAAAAGAACTGTAGGGCTGTGCCTAGTTTTTTACTCGTATTAAACAAAGTTCGGAGACCTTGGAAACCATTTCTTAATTGTTTTTTTTGTGACTATAGGTTTATTAGCTTTTAATATGTGTGCATTTAGGTCATGTTCGAAGTTATTTGGTATATTAATTATTATAAACGCTTTGCAAAAAAATTAGACGTGTAATTTTTAATTTGCAACGAGTCTTGGTTTTAAAAGGTCACTTCGAGGCAAATGACTAAGATTTTCATTCATTCATGGTTGTTAAGATCTCAAATATGAGTCATTATGCAAATCATTTTACGTTTCTTACTACATATGATTGTCATATGTATATATGGTATATTTACTTGTGAATTTGTTTCCTTATGAGTCGCTATCTTATATTCTCTACTGATCAATGAAAAACGTGAGTCAGTGTACCGGGCACAATTTAACAATTCTCGGAATTTCGATGCCTAGGTCGGGTATTAGTTAACTAATGCTAGATCATTAAAATGTCATTAGTTGTTTCTTAATTGTCTTAAAAGAGACCATTGTTAGTTAGAAGTGAGATTATTTATTTTGTTTTTAGAACTCATGTAATTTTTTTAAAAGAAACGTGTCCAACTAAATTGCATGGTGAGGGCATTGCATTCGACCATTTTATCAGAGATCACTTTTCGTTAAATGCCAATATTTGTAGGTACACTATCTTCAGTGGTATGCTTATTTTATATATACCTATTTACGAAAAATAATAAAAGACATATAGTATACCTAATTTACTTGTAAATAGTGTTAAATGTAGGTTTACATCTTAGAACAGTATTTCTAATAAAAATTACAATATTATTTAGTCAACAAAACCTTGACATCTATAATTTTATACACGAAACTTTCAAAGTCCCTGAAGAACTTTAGCGTTTGCTGCGTTTACGTTCAGAGGATTATTATATTTAATATATGTCACTCAAATTTAAAAATAATTATAAAGAAAAATAAGGTCATCATTATTGCTGAAATGATGGCAATGAAAAGGATTAGTATTTTTTTAGACAAAGTTTAACGATCTTGTGATTGTCCTTTTCTTATTTCATGTTATTAAATTCTAAGTCCTATACCGTATGTTATAATTGAACAAAGAAAATTATAATTTGAAAAATGTTCAATTCTCATCTAATTAGTATCTGAAAGCAGATGTAGCTTTGTTATATTTTATTTGAACATAGAGTAGCTCAGTTGTTTCTATGTAGAAAGTTTTTGCCCGTAATATGTCTTTTAACTGGCCCTGAAATTAAATCAATTTACCACAAGAATAAGAAGCATCATTGACGAATAATACCAGCTATTAAGTATTCATCACGATGTGTCAGATCGAGACCGACCGTGATGATTTCTGTGCCAAGTTCCTGGTTGATAACAAATTTAAAATGTTTACACTGTTTGTTGATTTGATTAAACGAATATTAAAGATAATAGTTAACAAATACCCACCTGTCGCAGCAACAATGATCAAACAGAGTAGCTGGTAGCGCGCCATATCAAAACACACTGAAATACAGATAACCAATTGTTTTATTTTTGTTAATGTCGTTATTATATACGCTTATCTTTAGTGGTCACACATTACTAATTATCTAGATAATACACTATCGGATATCCCGGTTTGTTGTTCACTATTCATGTACCGTAAACATTTAGTTTGGATTTTAAGATTTAGTCCGACATTAAATGTAATTGTTTAAAATTGAACAACCCAAAAATAAAGTATACAATAAGAATTAACTGCAAGGTAATTTCGAACACTTATTAAAACAAGATATGCGAGTTACTTTCGCGATGACCAGAAAACCAGTTCTGGACGGGAGCACGTCTGTTTTAAAAATACCTGGGCGATATGGCAAGGGATCCGGTGTCTGGTGAGAAGTAGCACTAATACACGATCAACTTAATTTTCTATTCACAATTTTTTTCACTTTATCGATGAGATAGGTGCACGGTGCAGTCGGTGAGCGAGCGTTCGACTGTGGCGGAGTCGTGCGGTATTCTGCGCGGTGACCGGTGAGCTGAGAGTCGTCGAGCGAGCGTGAGCGCCATCCGACAGGAGTCTAAGACTCTGACCTCACTGATGCGGGAAATAAGCTAACTGACAATTCGAATAGATATGTCAAAGGTGAAGAAATGATAAGTACAAAAGACGCGACCCGTACACAAGTTTTTATATTATAATTAGATAAGTATGACGTATGTTCGGTATGTTTTTTTAAGATATTTTAATTAACTATAATTGTTTATTACACACGCCGCTTTTTAAGGAAAGGCCTCTTTCTAGCAATAGACTAATGTAGGCTGTTGATGATGATGATAAATTCATAATTTGTTAAAATATACATAAAAACATTTTGACTAAAACATTTTAAACAGTCTTTAGCAGTCTTCTGCTCGGCATAGACCTCGCCGTAGAAAGGAGGTTTTAGCCTACTATACCGCGCCGGGCTGGCCAGACGGGCTGGTATATGCATGTACCAAACGGAGAATATTATATGACAAAAAAATATCTTAGTAAATTTTTAAGTGAGTTTTGATACAAAGTATAATAATAAATCATGTACACATACAATCACACATCACGTGTCTCTTGAGTTCTTCTATTGATAAATTAATGTTTATCAACATTAACCGAATTTGTTAATGAGTTAAATCAATTAGGGATTATCTATAGGAAGAAAGGTTAGACTTCCTATTTTAGCACTTAGCATCCTAGACTTTATGTGTTGATAAGTATAGAAACTATACTATGTTACTGTTACTTGATGTTACATACATAATACACTTTTTCCATCGTGAAGAATGCAATAGCTCTAAGCGACAACAATAATATATTTGTTTAATTCGAAGTTACAAATGGTTCTTTAGAGCTTTTTAAGTTAGACAAAGTTATGTATAGACAAAGTTATGTACAGTGTAATACATTCCATGACACACTTTTTATTCGTATGAAGCAGTGGGTTTTATCTGAAATATTATTATTGGATTGATATGAGGACAAAAACTAGATATATCTTAGTGATTTGCGGATCGGGCAGCCATTCAACAATACAGACGCCTCTAAGCTCTCTAGCTTCACGACTTCTAGATGGAGGTGGATGTTTTGAAATTCTAGTTTAAAATTATTCTAGACAAAGAAAAAATAGACAGCAGAGGCCTTCAGGAGATTATGTCTGAAATAAAATATTTTTGTTCCCGTCTTTCTTGTGTTTCATTCGTTTACAACTCAGTTTCATTGCAGTCTAGTTGTCATGTTACTCCACAGCATCAATGCTTACCGGTCTATCTGTCCTCAATGACTCAATATTTCATTGTATAAGTGAACACGTTTAGCACTCTGAATTGATAAAAACTTTCTTTGTTCGTCAAACGTGCGTGAGACATTCGCACGGAATTCTGTGCTCGGGTTCCAGTCCGGACTGGGAACGTGGCCGCTGACCCCGAAACACCAGCAGCTTTTTATGACTATATGCACTAAGTAGCTATAATACTACAAATTTAGCTTGAATTCTGATTATCGGAAGTTTAGTTTATTTAGTTGCTTCTTTTTTTATTCTGTGCCTGGTTTTAATTAGATCCAACCGGTATTGTAATAATACCAGTAAAGGAATACAATACCAAGCATATTTGCATCTGTATATAAATACTTGTAGGTGTAACAGAAATTTCTTAGAAACAAAATTGACTGTGAAAGAGCAATCTAGGCGTCTCTGATTCCATTTACAGGTCACAGTGGGATACATTGAGCTGTAAGTGCATGATATTTTATAATTGTTGAGTGGCCTTGGTTTCTAGTTTAAAATTTAGATTACTATCATAATTTAAAACCGCTTACATTGTTAGCTTGTCATTAACGGAATAGGTTAAGTGTTATTCAAATTGAAAAATGATACTTCAATTTCTTCATTACACACACGCATTTACATTCTCAAAATACTAAGCAGAGTTTTTGGTAAAATATAAGCCCAGGTAGAATTTATACTTAAAATCCGCTAATTAATTTTACAAAAAAATCATAAATATTCATATGTATCTATGTATAAGAATCGGTATATTTCTATTACATAACTTACTTTAAATAAAATATCTGGCAAGTTTCTCCTCAGCGAGCATAACTCATTATCACCCACAATGTACTTACATGAATATACTTAATTATATTAAACTTGATTTTAACTCATAAGGAACATGAAGGAAATCGTAACGACATGTGTATAGGATAAATTAAAAAACGTTTCTTAGTCTAGCTGGAATCACAGTGGACAGATCTGCTGACGTACTGAATAACGTAATAAAAGTATGTGGTTTACTTTCATAAAAATGAAATAACCAAAGTTTATATAGAATATTCATTATAATTTCAATATTTAAAAACTCTTGAAACATAATTAACCTTTTTAGTTAACAGTTTAAACCTTATCCATCTACCTATTGCATGACTTTGTGTTATATTTATTTAGTATTGATAGCTGAGTGGTAAAAAAATACATGTCGTTACTTCAAAATAATTTCCTTTTATAATTTAGTTGTAGTACAGAACATTCACGTGAACAGCTCAATTCTTTTCTACAATGCAATTTTACTACTAAACTAAACTTTTTCACTGTGTGAGATTTATAAATGATACCTTTGCCGGTTTTTTTTTTCAAAACTGCTTTTAAAAATATCAGATGCTACTACTTTGATTTTAAGAGTAGATTGAATACATATATCTATTGAAATACAATGTACCATATTCATATCTTGGAATACTCACGAGTTCATCGCGAATTTTTGTTTATTTCTTATTCTAACTAAATAGCAACAAATTACTGTTAAAATTAAATGATTTCTATGTGAAAACATTTACTTTAATGATAATTTAAGGCGTGAAACCAACTGGTATTTAACCAATGACGTCATATTTTGTAATTTTTTACAAATTATTGCCAATACTATTATCTTGACTTGGAGTGAAAAGATACTGATATGATTTGAAAGTCGCCTACTACATTGCATTGTCTGTTTTATGTTAAGAGTTTGTTATCTTTAAATTTACTATTTACTTATTATTTGTAAACAATTTATTTAAAATAAATATGAGAGCTCACATTGTAGCTATCTTTTCACAAACTTAAGAAATGATGTGTTGTAGGAGGATACAGGATACAGTGTAATAATAAACTTAAAAAAGCCGTAGGAGAGTAAGACACGGTGTTTTGTGAATATACTGTTTCCCTTCTAGCTAGTAGTCAATCACAGATTTTATAATCATTCAAAAAGCTTGAGCTTTACTCAGAGCTAGAAAATGATTGCAAAAACTTCACCTGTATTTCTTGTTATGCGTATGAAGATAAAATGATATTCACTAAAAAGATCTAAGTAGCTCTTTTGATATTTTAACTAAAATAACAATTTGTGTAACAAGAAATCACTAAATCACAGCAGCCTTGACGAAACTTCTTAGACTTGATGTCTTGCTACGCCGACGTTGGTACTGCGTACTTTTTTGCCGCGTATGAATCCAGAAAAATCCGTACTGCGAAACCAGCTACTGCTAGCAAGTGATCATAGTAAATGATTTGCCGCTAACGATACCTTTGCGGTGAGTGAGGTGCTTTATAGAACTAGTGTACGAGTATATTCGTAAGCTCGACCGATGTCAGCGACCGACGTCAGCGTAGGAGGAAATCAAGCCTTAGTAATGACAGTTGTAGGATAAAAAGTTGATCGGAACTGAATTGTGACCGAACATTTATTCCGAGAGTTGACGTTAGTAATAAGCTTTATATCCTACCTCTTACTTCCTAGTCTACGTTAACATACTATAAATGCGAAAGTTTGTGAAGGTGTGTGAATGTTTGTTACTGTTTCTCATAAAAACTACTGAACGTATTTACAGAAAAATTTACATTACTATACCTCATATTTCAATCACACATAGGTTACTTTTTACCACAATATCCGACATACACGAGGCCTAAACCACTCGCAAAAGTTAGTAAATACGCACTTCCTTACTAATGATACAAATGTGAAAGTAACTTTGTCTGTTACTCTTTCACGGTTGAGCTGCTATACCGATTTTAATAAAATTTGTCATGGAGATATTTTAATTCTTTGGGAAGGACTAACGCTACTTCTTACTGCAGTAACCGACGTATATGCGGACGAAACCGCGGATTACAGGAAGAAAGAAGGTCGTCCATGCCACATCATCATAATTAATAACGTAATTTTGAGATTGCGGTATTCAAATAAAATTAATTATCCAAACTTAGTATCCCTTTGTATCTATTGTCAGTTTTATGGAGTGAGCAGAATCTATATATTATCGAACGCCTTCTGACCGGAAGTAAGATTGTTAAGAATGCTAACTTTATTAACAAAATGTCCGTCAACAGAGTATAGCATTACTTCATCTTTTCGGCAGTATTAATTACAAGTCGAGAGATAATAATTTGACAATATTCTTTTCTTTCTTATTTTATAATTGAAAGTATTTAATTACCCGTATAATTATATTTGCTCTTGAAAATAAGACTCAGGGCGAAAATAAGAAGAGTGATTGTGATTTTAGGTCTTCCCCGAAGCGACACAATGTCACATCGGGTCCTATCCCGGCAGCAGCTAAAGCCCCTCCTTAAACTAGTAACATAAATTGTCGAATACCTACATATCTTGACTGATTAATGCAACAAGATAACAAATTGATCGCTTTCGTTTACGTCGTCATAACACAGCAACAGCTTATAACAGGAAGGATATTTGGGCCTGCTATACCACACTGGTAAAACGGGTCGGCATAGTGTTTACTTCAAGTTTTTCCTGTCTTTGCAGTGGCATTTGCCTACGCAGTTTGCTCCCTTGATCGCCTTTTAAGACACCTATGCGACGAATAGGTGTGGTAACATTCTGTATTCTTAATCCATCAACAAAAGGAGAGTTAAGTTTACATGTTAACGCGGAATTTGTCCCAAAGCTCACTCTGCATTTTGAGATTTTTGGTTTGTGGGCTCGTAATGGTCGTGCTAAAGGTTACTAAATCTGTGTAGTGACAGATTAAGAATACACAATGTAATCTCTACACATCTCATGGTCCATGGATGTCGAGACGATTAAGGGATAAACTACACAGAACAACATGGCTGCAATGAGAAAGAAAACTAGAAACAAACGCTATACCAATCCGTCTGGCCAGGGTGGAGGCTTTGGCCTATTATAGGTTTTAATTGCTAAGGAAAGGATTATATGGAGCCGGAGACTATCAAAAGCTCTTGATGATGAAGACTTGTCGTCTTAAAATGATATCAACACAAAATAAGACGACAATATAAAGACATTAAAGTGATCAAATTATACGAGAAGCATTCTGTTCTGTATCTGTACATTTAATCTAATGACAACTTGAATAGCAACAACACTTAAACAGTAAACAACATATTATACACGGTAAGCAAATTATAGCACTGGTCATGAGTAGTAGACAGTGTCCAGGATTCGGAATGGTCGAATAACATGGTTTTCTGGAATGTGGACAAAATGCTGGTCTACCTCCATAGGCCAAATTCATACAGTCATCTTTCCAATCATTCTTATAACAGTGGGATTGAAATGGCATACTCTGCATTGGTTTAGTATGTGCAGCATTATGAAAATATTTATAAATTGCTTTACAACCCTTCTGAGTTTGAATCTTACATTGTCCTAACCTGCTACATTTGCCGGCGCGACTGTAGCACTTCTTGTTCATTTCTGAAACTTGATTTAATTGTCTTATGACACGCTTTTGCAATGATTCCAAAATTGCCATTTCTTTTGAATATCTTTCGAGTTTACAGAGCAAATTATCCTGTCGTCTTACCAATTCTTGTTCTCTCCGTGCCAACTCACATTCTCTGTCTCTTAATCTCTGTTTTTGTTTACATTCACTTTCGGTTAATCTCCCTCTCAAACAAATGGCGCCAGCCATGCTGAATGTTTTTGATGTTTTACATTATCTTCACGATCTGTTTGTGCGTCAAATATAAGTTCAGTGTTAATTTTTGTTGGTTGCCGGTAATATACGTAAATATTTTTGTATCATTTTGAAAATTATTTTGTTCACATTCTCCTGTTCAATTTTTATATTTGATACAAAATGTAAACACAATGTAATGACAGTTACTGTCATTAGAAAAATGGTGCATGATTGAAGATGCTTACAATATTATTTATTGGGTTTAGTTGTCGTCAGGTTACCATACAGCGTAGGTATGATCTATGGTTGAAGTAGTTGGTACTTGTCGCTTGTTTCTTAGGTCTTCCTGCTTAAGCATCAACCGCTTTAGTAAAATAAAATAGGTAGTCTTTTTGATAAAACTTCATTTCTAATTCTAAATTCTATACGTTGTTTTATTAATATTACTTTTATTTATGACTAGTTGTAGATGTCACAGAACAGAGTGATAGATATATAAGGAGTTTGACGGCAATTTTTTTATCGCCTGAATCGTGCTTGGACAAGTTTTAGTGTTAATGAACTGACTGAAATCGTATGCCGTTTTTTACCGATTTATTGGGTAAGTTGTTAATGGTATAATTAGGCCTCTCCTAAAGGGAGGACTAATAATCTATAACATTTTAAAATTCTTGTCATTATATGATGTGCCATGCATAAACCGTGATTTTAATTTGAGGTAAGTGATGCGGAATACTAAAGAATTGAAAAATACAAATATTAACCCTTCCCTACGTTATTAGGAATCGTCTTGCCCAAAAATTCGATGACTTCCAGCTTATGGAGCTGGCTGGATTTCGAAAAGGCTAAGGTACTGTGGAGCTCATACACACTCGAAAAGACAGAGGAATATCAGCAACTTCTCAGTCTGGCGTATGTGGACTACGAGAAAGCTTTCGATGCCGTCGAAACCTGGCCTGTCCTGTAATCCATGCAGAGATGCCTGGTCGACTGCCAATATGTTTAGGTGATGAGATACCTCTATGAAGCTGCAACAATTACCGTCCAAGTACAAGAAAAGAGCACGAGACCAATCCAATTGCATCGTGAGGTAAGACAGGAAGATGTTATATCTCCGAAACTATTTACCAATGCATTGGAAGACGTCTTCAATACGCTCGATTGGAACGGACGGGGAGTCAATATCAATGTCCGATATCTTTCACATCTGCAGTTTGCAGACGACATAGTCAACCTGGCGGAATCTCTACATGATCTGACAGAAATGCTCAACAGTCTGGACAGAGAGAGTCAAGGTGAGGCTTTGGCAGTTAGCCTGGATATAGCAAAGGCGTTCGATCTGGTCTGGCACAGGGGTGTTCTATCGAAGTTACCATCCTACGGCCTGCCCGAGGGTTTGTGCAAGTGGGTGGCTAGCTTTTTGTCCGGCAGACGCATAAAAGCCGTCGTCGATGGTAGCTGTTCCGAAAGCATGGACATAAACGTTGGTGTCCCGCAAGGCTCCGTGCTATCTCCAACGCTGTTCTTGCTGCATATCAATGATATGCTGTTCACGGATGGTATCCATTGTTATGCGGACGACAGTACTGGAGATGCGTATTACACGGGCCGAGCTAACATCCCTCGTACCGTTGTAGTAGAAAGTCGCGAACAACTTGTGTCTTAAATCGAGAGCACCTTACACAGAGTTTCCGATTGGGGTCGGGATAACCTGGTCCAATTTAACCCCTCTAAGACACAAGTCTGTGCGTTTACCGCTAAGAAAACCCCGCTCACTGTGGTTCCACAATTCCAGAATACACCCCTTACCATCTCACAGAGTATTGGAATCCTCGGTGTCGACATCTCCAGTGACGTCCAATGTCGAGCTCATTTGGAAGAGGAGGTCAAGCTGGCATCAAAAAAACTTGGTGTTCTGAATAGAGCGAAGCGATACTTCACACCGGCACAAAGGCTACTACTTTACAAAACACAAGTTCGACCTCACATGGAGTATTGCTGTCATCTCTGGGCGGGAGCACCGAAGTACCAGCTTGAGCCTTTCGATTCAGTTCAGAGACGTGCTGTGAGAATAGTCGACGATCCTGATCTCACAGACGGTATCGAGCCACTAAGTCTTAGGAGAGACTTTGCCTCCTTATGTGTGCTCTATCGTCTCTACAATGGGCTGTGTTCTGAAGAATTGTTTGATATGATGCCCACAGTCACTTTCTACCATCGCACCGCTCGCCATCGTCAGGGAGCTCATCCACATACATTGGAACCTAAATGGTCGCGCACAGTGCGGTTTCAGAAAAATTTTCTCCCGCGAACAATCCCGTTATGGAATGAGCTCCCTGCCGAGATTTTCCCTGGAAACTACAGTATGGGGCTCTTCAAGAAGGGGGTAAATAGGTTTTTAAAGGGTCGGCAACGCGCACGTGATGCCCCTGGTGCCGCAGGCGTTCATAGGCTGCGGTAACCGCTTACCATCAGGCGGACCGTATGCTTGTTTGCCACCGTCGTGGTATAACAAAAAAAAAAAACGATTCTTCAAAACGAGTTGGACTCGGGATGAACATTGAAAAACGAAAATCATACATTATTACGCCTATTGGTATGCGTACCCGAGCCCCGTAATTATAAATGGCGCTGCTATCGGGGTTGTGTAAGAATATATCTACCTTGGAAACTAACAAACAAACTATTAAACTTGGCAGGCAGAACTTGGATCAGAAGGCAAATGGGGGGATTCATCTGGGCTGGACAGCATACGGGAAGCTGCGTCACATTTTCGAGTCGCCGATTCCACAATAATTAAAGACCAAAGTGTTTGACCAGTGTTTCGCACCAGTAATGATATACGGATCCAAGACGTGGATACTTACCATTGTACAGATCCACAAGGTTTAAAAAGCTCAGCGTGCGATGGAGTGTGCGATGCTGGGTGTTTCTCTGGCTGATATTCGTAACGACTTAGTTCGACATAGAACAGGAGTAGCTGACATCGCATAAAGAATTAGTGCGCTGAAGTGGACGTCGCTGAAAATAATTTAGCTGCTAACAGTTGAACACATGTTTTTTATCACTTTCACGGCACTGGCAGTGTGTCTGTGACATATCAGATGATGTACGCATTGGGTATTTATACACGTAACACTGGTAACCCAAATCCCCAATATTCTAGTTTGGAGAAGGGCAGTTACTTGTGCATATTAGAGTTGCAGCCATGGGCGGGGGTAGTCGATCCCATCAGGTGATACGTCTGTTTGCTTACTCTTGTTTCTTTTGAAATGTACTGGCCTTGTGTTCAAAGCTGTAATTTATTGTGGAATAGCGTCAAGTCAACGTGACCGTTGGACGGATACAATAAATATATGTGATACAATGTTGCCACGACTTATTTATATTAAAAATGTAAATGTTTCAATCCTTAAAAACTTAAACCGTAACTCCATGCACCATGAGCAAACCTGATGTCTTTTATGGTGAACCAGTGTGAACAAAAACGAAATCTTTATAGAATCAATTATCTTGTTTATATGTCTAATACAATAAAATTTACTTCGAGTTTACTGGACCGATTCAGTTAAAAGGAAGAAACCATTTCATGTGAACTCAGATGAGAAACGAAAAAACAAAGAAAATGCTGCCATTAACAAAATTGTGCTCTGTCGAACGTCAAATAAAAGGGCTTGTTGGGGGTCTCTCAATATTTTCTGTATTTTAATAAATACACCTAATGTCAAGTGGTACATATCAGATGTCACGTGACATCACTGACGTAACCTGGCGATATCATGTAAGGTAAAGAATAATTATAAATATCAATTTCATCTGCTTTAAAGATACTTTAAAATACATTTAATACCTGGAGCCCGTTGATATAAAATACTTAAAATGACATGAGTTTAAAAAAAAAGCGAAAATGAGACAAATCTTAAATCATCACCTAAGATAACCATCGAAAAAGGAATGGATATCAAAGACGAATAACAAAGAAGAAAAATTGGAGTTGCAGACGAATAATAAGTATTAATAAGCCACGAAAATTTGATTGGCACACCGAAACAAAGTTCAAAAATTAAAGCAAAAATAATTGTACCAAAATTTCAAAAAAATATCAAAGAGTTATCACATTTAATGAATAGAAGTTATCACAAATGTTCCAGCAAGAAACATGTCGATAAAAATACTGGCAAGTCTAGTGTACCTACAACGACCTAAGTTTAGGGGCGAACATATTTTGAGAAAGTCTATCATTGTGTTCTTAAATATTCTCGCAGCAATATACCTACCAAAGCCATGCGGCATTTCTGGCAACCTCAAAACCATAGACCAGGGCACTATACTTGTAATAAGGATAATTATATAGACGATTAGGGTAATGAAAACAATTACGATTATAAAGATGATTGTAATCCACCAGATTCCGTACCAGGATGTCAGTTAATTGATGATCTGGCACGTTTACTATTGTTTCCACTCAGTTGTATACTTTCATTGCCATGTATGTGTTGCGTAATTTGTGCTATCTGTTGTCAGGCTATTTTGAGAATATAGTTGTTAATTATATTTAAACCACAATAATTATTGTGTATACATTGCAAAGTTTTTAAATGTATATTGTTCAAGGATGCCTTGAGATTACTAATTGCCGTTGTCGCATAATTGCATCTAGCTCGAAGTACTGGATGCTGTATTCATTTATACGTCAGTCTCGGCATAGTTAACATGATTTAATCTTTTCCACTCTTTGTTTGAAAGGCATCGCATATTGACTTAACGTCATCTCAAAATGACAATCAAAAAAACAGTTTCAATTTTTATCCTTTTTTTGTTAATTGGATTAACTTCAGTACGAAGCCTATTTAAAGCAAAAGCCAACATGCGTTGGCTGAATAGTCGTTGATTCTATTGAGGTGCGAATTGACACTATGACAGAATCAAGATGTAATCATGCGTACACTTAAACTTAAAAATCTTGAGCAATATTGAGCAAAAAGGCAAATCTTGAATGGAATTGATTGCACGGACGACGGCATAATGATTTTAGTGATAGATTGCCGCTTCCTAGTGTGTTGTGGGTTCGATCCTCATATAGGACAACCCTTTGTGTGATTTACAAATTGTTGTACTAATCTGGGTGTTCTATGCGTTCGTTTTATGTATATTTGTAAAGACCCTGTGACACAGGATTTATTTTCTTCTGTAGGAGTTTATTTTAGTTTTAGTTTATTTTTAGTTTAAACATTGGATTTGGCAGGAGTCAAATCAAATGCCCCAAATCTTATAAATAAACCGAACAAAAATAATTACTATGGTAAGGTTTGTAAGCTCTTTTTATTTTATTAGTTCTAAATCATTCATCAGGTGACGTGTGACATCTATTGCAATTACATATTTTGGTTTGTCTCGTTTACACACATTTATTTCAGAAGCTCTAAACACATAACAATATTCAGTGAAATAAGATGAAGAAATTAATCCTTTTAAATAAAAAAAAACGATCCCAACGTAATATGGGCTAGCTAGTAGAAATCTAAATTATATTTGTGCCAATTTTAACAATACGCTTTGAATAATAGATGAAATAAGACACTTTTTGAGAAACTAATCATGGAATCGTCCACAGTTAATTATAATAATAGCATTACAGATAAAAAGGAAGGTGGGTTGAAGACAAAGGACAGTGAGTAAAAAATCATGCCTAAATCAGAGAAGATAGTCACAGAAGAAAATGTAGAATCAATGACAAAAACCAAAGAAGACTTGGAAATAAATACAAAGGCCAAAGAAGAATTAGAAAATCAGGACAGGTCAATTTGCATAGTCAAACAATATTCTAAAGGAAAAAATAAAGCAAAAGTAATTTTATCAATGGTACAAAAACGTTTTAAACAATTTTAAATAAAACATATTTTATATAATTTTAGCAATTTGAGCTTACAACAACATAAGTTTGGTGCTCAACAGAGTTTTAAAGAAGTCTGTTATTGTTTTCTTAATGAAGTATTACGTTCTACTAGATCCAATAAACCCATGCGGCAATATGAGCTGTCTTAACATCGTAAACCACGTCTAAGGCGGTACAATAACGATGACTATGATTACGATTATGACGATGAAAATGGCTTTAATCATATTAACAAATACAATCGATCAGAACCAGAACCCAAAGATATTACACACGATGATATACTCCGTGCCCTGGTACTCTTAATACTTGCATTGTTTCGTATCCATGTCTAATATTTTGCATATGTTTTACTATTTGCGGACATTCTATCGCGATATACGTACGACAACATTTATAGGGCAATTCTTTTATTTTATACTGGCAGTCCCTAATGTGTTTAATTTATGAGAATACATATACCTATTTTGAAAGCAAATATCCACTCTTTTATTTCCCTACAAGTTATATTATGACAGTCGAGAACTCGAGGCCAAACATATGTTTCATTCGAAATTTCCAAAAGTTCAAAGCATGCCTGTATTATATGATAAGAATAGACTGAATAACGCTTACGAAAACACCAGCTGAAACTTTTTGCTGTCTGATACCAAATTACTTGCACTCGCTTTCAGTTATTGACCCAAATGCATAATTTAGTTTCTCAAAATTTTGTTAGTGTGCGTTACAGTATTGTAAATCAAACTAAAGCAAACGACTGATCGTTCAGTTTATTTTCGTTTGTTTTAACGTAATAAATAATATATTAATAAATTAATTAACGTCGTTATAGGCCTAATACCATCGATAAAAGATTATCTAAACGATGCCTCTGGTAGATGTTTGGCACTTACGAGTGTGGTTAGTTAGTCCGATTCGAGAACGACAGCCTCGTCTACGGTGTGGACAGACGTGTCGTTGCTCAGGAAGTGTCAGACGCCACAGTCGCGCATCACGTTGGTGGCGTACTGTGCTCTTGCGAGATAAATGGTCAAATCAGCCTCTATAATACGCAGTTATACCTGCCGCGATAGTTTTTTCGTTAAAGAGCACTGTCCGAAGACTCCTTTTTCCAGCCGTTCAGGTTTATTTGTAACGATTTCATGTCTCTCCTAGAAGAATTTGTCTGGACAAGCGAGAAGGTTTCATGCGGTTTACGTGCCCAAGCCAACGTAGCGTTTCTACTTTAGAAAGTCAGATATACTTGGCAAACCCGCAGTCTTGAGAATGGTCTTGTATGTGACCCTATGTAATCCTATCCTAATCCCATCCTCCAACAAATGCTCAAAATGTATTGAAGGCGCAATTGGAAGCAGTTTAGTCTCCGCATAGTAGCGGCTGGCAGGAGCTGGACATCATAGGCCTAGCAGGTATAGCATATGGTGTCCAGGTTTTATCCATCCATTAAAGTTAGATAAGTGGTTGCTTTAGAGAAAATTTAAGAGTAAATATATTGTAAATATCATCACTTGCTTATTACGTAAACTGACGATTTAAAGAAAAATTTGACAATTTATTGTCGAATTTCGGCAAATGCATATTTTTAGTCATCCATGTCCGACGATATAAGAATGCTCTTTTCTTTCTTTGTAAACAATACCATCGTAAAAGATTCTAATTAACTTTCTAATTATTTTGATGTCTTTTTATACTTTCATTATCACAAACAGGCTCACTTTCTTGAGATACAGCTTTAATTTGTCTGAAATTCAATATTACAATATGACGGTCATAGGAAAATTAATATATAATTTTATTCTTATTACTATACTCGTACTATAAGTTGCTATTAGAATTTAATGAATATTTTAATTTCCATTTTTCTTGCTGTAATAGATCAATTAACATGAAATAAGCTATGCTAATTTCATTGGTTTCCGGGTATATCAAGTTGCCTTTGGGCTAGTAGTGCCATATATTTAAGAGTATCGACAACTGGGCAAATCAACTTTGTGCTTATGTATTTTGGTGAAACTAGAATTTTTATCTCCCAAATATTATATTTCTGTAATTAAAATGTCATTAATATTAAATATTAATAACTGCTACATCTACGTAATTCTACGCGTGTGTCAAAAATAATAAAGTTATTCAATAATGATTTATTTAATTAGGCCGTATTACCATTTCCTTTTATTGAGTCTGTTACCAATATTTCTAGAGTTTTGCAGGTTTTAAGAGGTACAATAGTGTACAAGAAATCCTTATAATAAAGCCATGCCCGTCCGTCCTTCCTATATAAAATCAACACTGCATTACTACACAAACGAAAACCTTATAGCAACTTTTTTGAGACCGACTGTCACTCTCAAGCCTTCTGAAAATCTGAATTTTATGTATGGATAGCGGGTATTAGCTACTAGTTATTTTAATGTAAGAGTAATATTAAAAGCAACGATGACAATGAACAACGTAACTTTGAAATTGACGATACAGCTTTAGTCAACCATATTTGCTACGGAATAGATGTGGATATATCAACATTAAAGAAAAACTATCATTCATTTACTAACAGGACAAAATGTCAGAAGTATCATATTTAGATAGCAAGTTTTCAAAATATCAGATTTTTCAAAATATTAGATTTCGTCTGAACACACTTAACAATTTGTTACAGGTTAAGTTGTTTACAGATTCAATACAGAAATCTTTTGCTAAGGATGTTTATAAGTATTTATAGCAAGGAGCGTATTTTTTAATTATAATTTGTCATTATTAATATTGTTTGAGTATAACTGTTAATGTCATGGTGTCTCGATAGATATTGTAGTATCACAAAGTTGTAACGCCCTATTGTTTGTAACAATGTCGATCAGAAAAGGTTGTGGACATATCAAATAAATTGTCTACTTTCTGAGTACGTAGTGTATTATTACTTCAAGTGATACAATGCCAGATATATTTAATCTACATACATATATATGATATTGATTAAAAACTGTAAAGCCTTTGTAGAGCCTGCTAAGTTTTAATAATAACATATTATTCAATATATGTTAAATTTATTCGATACTTTTCAGGTTATTCGATTTGTTTATAGATAAATACAAATGCAAAAAATTTCATAATTACTCTTCGTCGACAGTCTTCAATAAACTACAACTGGATAAAGGCCTCTCCTCAGAAAGGAGATTTTGTCCTACTGTACCACACTGGTCAGCCAGTTTCTTTTTGTCACTGATTGCTTATTGTTTGGTTTGCTACCTTAATCACCTCTTACGACACTCATGGGATGAATCGGGGTGCTGAAAAATTGCATTCTTAATCTGACACTACACGAACAATCAGATATCACAGGGACAATCTGAAACTACACAGACAGGAAGTAATTACTTTAAACGTAAAATTTTCGATGGCACTGATTTAATATAAATTTCTTTTTAATTATCTTTTATGGTTTTTTAAATAGGGTCAAGAATTCGTCGGGCACGCTGTCATTGCGGCGGTAAGACCCGTTATGGAGGATTGGCTCGAGAGGAAACACGGGACCTTCTCATATCGGCTTACGCATTTGATCACTGGGAAAGGATGCTTCGGAGATCACCTGTGTCTGATCCGAAAGGAGCCAATACCTGAGTGCCACCACTGCGGTGGCCGGGCTGTGGACACGGCGCTCTACACGCTGGCAGAATGCCCAGGGTGTTCGGAGCTGAGGCGTGGCCTTATGGTAGCCATCGGAGTGGAAACTCTCTCGTTCAGTAGCATGATCGCGGCCATGTTGCGGAGTGAGAGCGCATGGAACTACGCCGTCTCCTTTTGCGAGCAATTTATGATTGCAAATGAGATGTCGGAGCGGGACCGGGGTTTAGAACTCTCCCGGTCCGCCAGGCTAGGGAACGGGTCCGGTATCACAGACGGCTCGGACGCCGGAGATCGCAGAACGATCCGTCCTCCGTAAGCGCAAGTCTGGGGGTGACAGGTGAGGCCATCCGTCACCCTAGCAGAAACAGGCCAGGGTGGCAGCGGGACGTGCTACGGAGCACACGCTCTTTTGGGGCAGAAAAGGGGTCATCTGCAAACCGTAGATGGATGGAGGGTACACCTGGTTCCCCGATTACTGGTACTTGAGACAGCGTGCGGTTTTTGGTCGGTTCGTGTCTGACATAACCACCAGTAGGTGGTATCCGGGGGAATTTCTGCACAGAAAAAAAAAGGGTCCAGAATTCGTTAATATTTGAATCTAACATCACGTGCAAACATGTTACAGGACCGGTGCTACTGGAACTTGCTGGCTACAATCGTTATAAATACGTCAACTAAAAGAAAAAATCAACGAAGAGGTTGGTAATCTCGCGGTCCCTTTGCTGACAAGTATTCGAAAATCGCTGCTCACTTAGAAGAATGCAAACGTCGAAACGGTGGTCATGTATACGATATAAATTTTTAAAAAAATTGCCAACTAATTAACTTTCTTGTAAATAAATAATTTTTATGATATATCAAATGATTTTTAATATGATTTTTTCAAATGTTAACTAATTCGTGGTCCACCCTATATAATACAATATAATTTGATCTCGTAAGTATATACGTTTTGTTGTTATTTGTAGTTTGTTTTTTTTTTGTAATAATATGTTTTCTGTAGGGTCTTCAATTCTATACATATTTTTAGTTAGTATAGCACGTGTACCATATCGAAACAATATTGCCTCGAAAATGTTTAAATCAATCGGGAGAATAGAAGTCTTTTAATTTATCCACTCTTTTATTACTTTCTCTACTGTACAAATTACTCACTGGAAAATTACAGAGGTATTTGGCTTACATATTCTTCTTTTACTTTATTCTCATAAGGTCTATCCATAAGTCCTGAATACTTCCTTTTTTAGGTCTCCTTGTCGCTGGTTCGAATGTAGACGATTTAAAAAGAAAAATGATATTATTGTAATTATTTTTAATGTCAATACATATATTTTTTTATATTTTTAAGATTGTGTTTATATTTTATATGATATGAATAAGTTTTTATCGTTTATACTTAATTAATATATAACTTTTATGAAGTTTATGCTGATTTTAGCATGAATTTACACGGATTACGAATTTTGGGTTTTAAAACTTCTAACTCCAAAACGGCAGTGGATAGTGCAATAAGAAAAGAAGCAAATGTTCTCTCGTGTAAAAATAAAGAAAGTAAAAAGATCTACACTGAGAAATCGTCTGATTATCGAGACATAGACGACCAAAATGTCAGTCATAACGCGCATAAATCTTCAAGAAAATATAGTTTTCTGCAACGTCGAACCAGCAGTGAAATATTCAGAAATCCATTACAAAGTAAGAAGTACGAGAGTAGTTTGTCTAATAGTGTTTAGTTGCGAATTTAGTATTATACGTTTCGTTTGTGTACAACAGTTTAAATATAACTCTGTTGTACTTATAGATATTATGGATTTTATAATCTTAAGTCCTGATGTAATTAAATTATTATGTAATTCTTCGTGTCCGACCTAAACTGGTTTTTTAACCGAAACCGAAACCAAACTTTCGGCTTTGCTCTCATATTTAAAATATTTGTTGTGTACTGAAAGATAGTGCTTTTTTACACATTTATTTGTATATTTATACAGATAGTAAATAGTATTTAATAAAAAGTATGATGTTACCGCGCCGTGTAAGCAGACGATCGCTGCCTGAGGTCAATGTATATTTACTATAACTACTGCTAACTTACACATGATTTTGCAAATTATGAAACATAAAAGTTTGCCTGTTTCTAAATCACTGGCTATATTTCGTTCATAGTTTGTTAATTGTCTGAGCATCATGAATCTAAATATGAACTATCGATACAGAAAGGGCCACGAATTAGTTAACATTTGAAAACATCGTATTAAAAAACTCATTTGATACCGAGACCCCTCCCCGAACCCCGATGTTAGATTCAAATGTAAACGAATTCTTGGCCCACCCTATATTTCATGACAAACCCTAGCATCCAGTCTGTATATTAATCATTCGTTATATACAAAAGGTAACCAAAAGTCAATGTGATTAAGAATGGACGGCAGTGCGGGAGGGTGAGCATGAATTAGCCACAAAGATCGCCGAACGACGCACGATAATTTCATAAAAAAAGGATTTATGTTTTTATATCAGTTATCTAGTATCCACAGTATTACAAATTGCTTTGTTTGGGACCAGATCGCATTGTATGAATGTGCTAAAATATATTAATATAATATATTTATGTGTTTAATGGTAAAAGGAATAAAATCTAGCAATTTTTTTTATATTCTATTTATTTAAATTTCATCTATTCTTTACAAATTACTTGAATTTATTCATCATCATCATCAACAGTTTTAAATAGCTGCTAGACGTAAGCCTCTCGCTAAAGCCCAAGAGATTCCTTGTCACCTAGACGCACACATAAACGATTAATAATAATATACACACACAAAGTTTGTGTGTTTTCTATGTATAATATGTATTAAATTAACAAAAAAGTATAAATATATATTATATTTATATCAGTTGCCTAGTACCCATAGTATAAACTTTGCTTACTTTGGGACTAGATGGCGTTGTATGACAGATGTTCAAAATATTATTTTTATAACGAATTCTATACTAGTTGGTCCAAAAGTTTTAATAAATATAAATCTTACTACCATGTCATTAACTACAACAATGCAACAATACAACAATACTCTTTTTCATAAGGTGGCGTTTCATGTATATTTGTGTTCAAGGTGCGGTACAGTATACTTTACCAAATATTTTTGCCCCAAACATATTGAAACATTAAAAACGCAGTGTATGATTGTTTTTATAGATTAAATTATAACCTTATTAGTACGATCGTTTATGACTTTATCAAATATTTTCGAGGAAAATATTGCGAAATAGTTCTGCTCTGGTGATAACAATGTAGTTAGTACTCAAATTTAATACGTAATGTATGATTACTTTAACAGACTAGGTCTTAAAGGTTAAAGCATGATCGTTTTCAGAGATTATGTACGAGGACCGAGATGGCATTCTGAGGCGGCGGCCCATGTCGTGCGGTGTTCCACAGGGGTCTGTCCTCGGACCATTCCTGTGGAATATGGGATACGACTGGGCCCTTCGAGGTCGTCTTCCCCCCGGGCTGGGCGTAATTTGTTACGCCGATGACACATTGGTCACGGCCCGGGGGGCGAACTTTCAAGAGGCGGCGCGCCTGGCCACCGTGGGAGTCTCTTTGGTGGTCGGGCGCATTGAGGCGCTGGGTTTACGAGTGGCCCTAGATAAGACGGAGGCCCTTTTGTTCCATGGGCCCCGTCGTGGTCCACCACCCGGCGCCTCTATCGTAGTCAATTCGGTCCTCGTACCGGTTCAGGCCCAGATGAAATATCTGGGCTTGATCCTCGACGGCAGGTGGCTCTTCGACGAGCACTTCCGACAGCTTTCTCCAAAGCTGGTCGGCGCTGCTTCTGCCCTTGGGCGACTTTTGCCGAATTTGGGTAGAGCCAGCGTCATGACGAGACGGCTATACACAGGGGGTTGTCCGGTCAATGGCGCTGTATGGTGCACCGGTGTGGGTGGCGGCTCTGACCGCCCAGAATAGGGCTCGCCTCTGGCGCCCTCAGAGGATATTGGCGGTTAGAGCCATACGCGGTTACCGCACCGTATCGACGGAGGCGGCGTGCGCCTTGGCCGGAACTCCCCCGTGGGATTTGGAGGCGGAAGTGCTCGCCGAAGTTTATCAGCGGACGGCTGACTTCCGGGCGGGTAGCGGCATACGGCCCCCGCCCGAAGAGGTGCGCGAGTGGCGTGAGGCCGCTCGTCGAGCCACAATGGCTCGTTGGTCGTCCCGTTTGGAGGCTCCACGTGCTGGCTTTGCCCTCGTGGAGGCTCTCCAGCCGGTCATCGCCGAGTGGGCAGGGCGGCAGCACGGGACCCTTTCCTTCCGACTGACGCAGGTCCTTTCCGGGCACGGTTGCTTCGGGAAGTATCTGCACTCGGTCGTCAGGAGGGAATTGAGTCCCGCCTGTCACCACTGCGACTGCAGTGAGGACTCGGCTCAGCACACGCTAGCAGTTTGTGCCGCCTGGGCGGCGCAGCGTGGGGCCCTCACTGCAGTTATTGGAGGAGATCTCTCGCTACCGGCCGTCATACGCTCCATGGCCGGTAGCGACAGTTGTTTTACCGCGGTCGCAACCTTCTGCGAAGACGTAATTTCGCGGAAGGAGGCGGCGGAGAAGGCCCGGGAGGACGATCTCCACTCGGACCCAATTCGCCGCCGGCGAGCCGGGCGGCGGAGGCGCGCATACCAGCGCCTCATGCCGCCTTGAGTGTGGCCGCGGGTGGACGGGACGGGTTTTCCCCTCCATCCGCTATAGTGGCCAGCCGCGAGGAGGTGACGTGCGCGTGTGCCGTACGTCGCCTAAATAGAGAGTTTATCCGCAGATGGTGCCCGCTTTAGCGGGCAGGCGCTAGGAGGGATCTGGATGTCGTAATAGCAGCGGTTCCCGGATCCCTCCTATGTTAGGCGCAGAGTGGCACACCGTGTGGTTTTAGTCGGTCCGATTCCGACACACCGCCTCGCCGTAAACCCCGGTGAGGTGACGGCCCGAGGGGGTTTCCACACGTTAAAAAAAAAAAAAAAATGATCGTTTTCAGAGATGTGTAATGTCAGAATGTTTATTAGCGATCGCGCTCAAAGCGCATCAAAAATTCTTACGCGGTTACATTGCGTTTCTACTTCACTCTATTCTGTGCTCTATACCAGGCCGTCGGGCTAGCGTGGTATAGTAGATTAAAACTTCCTTTTTAAGGAGAGACCTGTATCCAGCAGCGGACTATAAAAGGCTGTTAGTGAATTAACGTAAAAGATTTTTTTTCATCTAAAGATGAATGTCTTGGATCACAACAAGAGTTGATTAAATTATAACACGAAAAAGGGAAATTATTATGTTAGACGTTAGTGGGTATGCATATCTGTCGAGGTCGGTCATGCCTGTTACTATACTATGGTGATAGTAACTACTTGTTTTATCAAGAATAATTATATCAAAATAATAAGTTGGTTTGTGTACATCTTAAAAATTTATAAAGCTCTGTTTTGTCTCTCATTTCTTATCAATGCAACCACAACCACAGTGAAGAGTAGCAGGGCACAGTTAGCAGTAGTATATTTTGGTTTGTAGAAGATAATAAAGTAATTCTTCATGGTACATGGACACTAGTACGTTCTTCTGCCGTTTGCCTCAACTACTTTTGGTACATGTTTTATTATAAATTCTAAGATTCAAACGCAAAAGTGCAGCGTAAATGACTGTTTGTTTTGGTATTTTTCAGCTAAAGCGAAAAATCAATCTGCTAAGAACGTTAGCTGTGAAGATCTAAAAGCGAACCTTAAAGATGAAAAAGTTAATCAGCACAACCGATTTAACTTTTTCAACAAAGACTCTATTTTGAACTTACATTTAAAAGGAGGTGATATAAGAAGGACTAAAAAAAGAAACAAACAAGAATACGACACTGCAGTTTTATTCGATAATGTGTCACGTAATAAAACAAGTGTCAGAAAACCAGTGAAGAATCATTGCATGAAGCAGAGGAAAAAGAAAATAATACTTGATGACACTTTTGGTTTTCTTACAAATAATCACTCTATCACAACTTGTTATCGCCAAAATAATAGTTTTATAAATTTAGACCAATGCTTACTTCGTTTAAAAAAAATAAAAACAAGAAAAGCAAACAATATTCGAATACCGACAATGTTCGGTGGCCGACCACGACATAAAAAAAAAATTACTAAACAGTGTACTTGTGAACATAACCTTGTAAAAATTCTTTCGTCTTTACCTAACTCTACGGTTAAGTATTCTGGTTCTTTTAATATAAATCCACCAAAAGCGTATGTTCCTGAAGGCAAGTTAGGAAGAAAAAGTGCTCAGCTATTTAAAACTGGACTTGGATATAAAGATAATAAAACCATTTCCAGAAATCAAAAGGTTGCGAAAGACAAATCTACCTCTACGAAAAAAATAGCGAAAAGAAACGGAACCACAACAGAATGTAAATGTCTTCCCAGTAACTACTGGCAAAAACGACTAGAATCGAAAATTCAATTGAAAAAAGATGCATTTGTTTCTGTGTCATCTTCGTCTTTAGAACCTAAAATATATTGTGGATGTGATGCTGCCGTTGGCACTGATAAGAGCAATTTAACTATTCGAAAACGCAGTAAGAGAGAATACAAGTGTTGCCAATTGAAAAAAAATACTCCACGGGTGGTGGCAGATAGTTGCAAACAAAACGAAAACTCTCAGTCGTATGATTTTAGCACAATCAAAAATAAAAGGCTAAAGGAACTTGTGAAAGAAGAACGTAACACATTTTTCAAAGATTTTATAACCGATATCGTAGACTTTCGAGTTGGTCAAACAAAAAATAGATTTCCAGTACAGTGCATGAAATATGTACTTCTCGGTTTACTTGCTATTGTTTGGTCTCCATGTCTGCTAGTATTATTGCTGGGACGAGTAATAATGTGTCCTCAGAGAATCTCATGTTCACTAGGGGGACCACAATTACTGAAAAAAAATCAAACGAGTTCAAATTGTGCATGCAAGGTTAAAAATAAAGGATCACTAAATGAAAACCAACAAGCCGACATTCCTATAAATACTGCAGCTAACTACATTAACTATTTACCAGCTGCATGCATAAAAGCAAATCCATCTACTCATACTTCAGCAAAAGGATTTAAAAAATTTCAAGATAAATCTATGCCGATTGAATGTCAGCGAACAAAAACGTCTTCATATTCATTGATGAACAAAATTAAAAGAAAATGCTTAGTAACCGAAAATGAGTGTGCCCAAGGGTCATCAAATGTTTTAATGAATCACCTTAGAAATAAGTTTCCCATACCTGAATGTCTGCGACCCCAAAAATCAAACCATGTTACAAATCAAAGGCAAAAGAAGTTTATGTCCTCAGTGGCAAGTTGGTGTACACGTGCAGTCGCCTCTTTCAGTAATGCAGTGTCCGTGGTAAAACTGATTGGATTTAGACTACCAACTGGTACCCGCACTTCACTTGCTTCCTCAATAAATACAACTCAAAGGAATAGATGTAGTCTATATTATGGAAAAGGTAGAGGGTGGATAGTGAAGCCACAAGTCATCCAAAATATGCGATGTGAATATTCACAAGATCTATGTTTGTCTACTTCACCAAAAGATTGTATTTTAAAACCAAAATGTAAAGTATCATTTTCGGAGCAACCACAGTGTCAAAAGGACTGTATTCTTAAGCATAGTACTTCTAAAGCACACCCGAATTCGCATTTTTCCACTGTTCTGTTTGGGAATGATCACACTTCTACAAGTCAACAGGTAAATATTGAACCGAAACAAGTAACTACAATGATTGGGCATCCTTCTTATGAAGGTGCATTGTGTAGTTGTAAACATAAACAGTTTCCAGCTAAACGAAACATGTTTAGTTCTCACAACGAGCACAAATATGTAGTCGTTCCTTTGCATGGAACAATAATTGGTTACCCAGGTTTTTCAGGATATTACTATCCAAAAGAACAACTAAATGAACAAAATAACAAAACTAAATTATTATCAGTCATGACAAAAAAGACAAATAGTCAGCAAAAGAAATTAGGAAATACGGTTGACAAAATAGCTTATCATATGCCTCAAAAAAGTTCTATTCAGCCATCTAATAACACTTTGATAAGTAAGTCAAGGCAAGACGAAAGAGCGAACACAAAGAAGTATCGAAGTCAACGATATTTGATTTCATCTAAAGTTAATACAAATAAGAAACGGGGTTATAAATTCAACAATTGTTTGACGGATAAACCAGACATTTTTCAAGCAAAATCTTCTAAGGCCTTTGACGGGGTTTTTCAGTCTAGTCAAATAAAACACTCGTTGAACGCAATGCAAGAAAAAAATAGTCATCCTATTCGTACTACTCTCAATAAATCCGAAAAAACGAAAAAATTAGATAAATATGTGATGCCGGTTATAACCGGTTGTTATAAAACGCAAATTAATACGAAGCAAAGTAAGTTTTTAGTGCAAAATAACAGAATCTCGTTACCTAATAAAAAATCTTCTCAGTCTAGGAATATAAACAAAAATCTGTCAGTAGAAAAATTTGTAAAACGTACTTCAGGCACTCTGTTCAAAAAATCAGAAAACTTTGTTTGTCCTAGTAACCAAGGAGATACTTGTACTGCATATTGTACCAGAGAGTCCACAACTGTATCTTCTATATCATTATTTGATCAGTCTCAAACAAGACGAAAGTCGGAATCTACTACCGATATTCAATACCACAAATCATGCTTTAATGTTCAATCATTAGATTCATTTCAATATCAACATTTTTCGGATGAGTTGAAGAAACGTAAAGTAATGTCAAAGTCACATGAACACGATCGATCAAAATTAACTCAATATCATACTAACAAAACACCGAAATACAAATGTAATTTATTATACCCTGAAAATAGAAAACAGGTGTCAAACTTAACAGAATTCAACTCTTTTCGAAAGTTGGCCATACCAATCTATATGAAACCATTTTTAAGAAACAGCCGCCAAAATTCAGTAACATGTCTCAGCCAGAAAAAGGAAATACAGACATATAACTCACCACAATGTTTTTGTACTTCTCATAGAAAGGAATATCCACTAAAATCACGTAAACTTATGTCTAAGAAGAAGTCAATTCCATCTATAACGGATGCTTCCTGTAGTAAACGATTTTGTCCATCCCAGAAGTTATCACATTATGATAATTTAACATTTTCACCAAGATATTCTTCTTTGTATCGTAAATCCGTTGTCATGGAAAAATACGATTGTTCTCATAGGTATACTTCTAAATCCCTTCAATCAATTTTGTGTAAATTTAAAAGCTACGATGAATACGAGTATAAAGACAAACAAACTTTTTCGATAAGCAATCCGTCTAAGCCTATATTTAAACAAAACGTGCAATTATATCTAAACCTTAAAAATAATACAACTGCTAAATCATGCCATTCGCCATATTCTTCTTCGTCCAAAAAACTACTAACCAGAAAAAAAGCCAAGCGTAGAGCACAAACGTGGCGGAATAATTCCGTTATAACTAAAAATCAATTAAAAATATCATTAAAAAAGCGGCTTAGGTACTTAGACAAATTTCTTAGAAATAATGCTGCTTTGTTTGAGCGCTTTAATAAAAATAATGAAGGTCAAACACGCAAAACTGATAACCGATCGCCTGAATCTAAAGAAATAAAGCTGAAATGTCTACATTGTTCGAAAAGCCATTATAATTGTATTGCATGCAAGACCTCTTATTTGATAGGCAAAATTCAGTTACTGAAGCAGTTGGTAGCTAAAATTGGATTACAAGAAAAATGTCATAAAATAAAAACAAAAGGAATGAGATCACCACAGTGCCTTGCTTCCTCAGACGTGCCTAAAATAAAGCAAATAAACACACATTTGGATCCAAACGCTCAGACGAAACTATTAGGTAACTCGCTTTTATGTACACAGAAAAAACTAGCTTTACGATCACCTTACTATCAAAAAAAACATAGACCACTTGAATGTACCTGTGACTGGTTTTACAAGACGTTAGACTATCCTTCGGTGAAAACACAAAAACATCAATGCACATCAAAGTGTTTTCAGAACTTACTAGACTACCTGTACACACATCGGCAAGGTAAGAGCTCTTTAATGACAAAGTCCAAGCGAATGCGTATTCAAACTATGTCAAACTGCCCAGTGATATGTTCTAGGATTATGTATAAAAAAAATAACTACAAACAAAAGAAAAAGATTTTTCCGCTCCAAAATAACCTAATAGCAAATAGTGATAAGAAAAGAAAGAATACTTGTTTGAATAAAGGAGGTATTAAATTAAATTGTTCAAATTGTAAAAAAAAGAAAATATGTTCACGAAAAAATAAAGTGAAACAGAACGCTAGATTTTTAATAAATCATAAGGAGAAGACAGTAAAACTACCTGTCTGTAAAAGTTTGGCGACAAATGTCGATATCAGAACTAAAGAAAAAAGGAGAGAAAAGAGGATCTACTGTCCATTGTGTATGCGTAAGAGATGTTCGTCGAAAAAGAAAAGAAAGAAAAATATTTCAAAATGTAAGTGTAAGTGTGTAGTCTTATTAGGAAACAAAAATAATAAACGTAAAAAATTAGCAAGAATTGATAAAATGAAAAGAAAAGACTCTCTACAAGCTAAAGTGAAAAGGTCTAAACCAATAAAAAACGTGCAAAAAAAGAAAAATATATCTAAAAGTAAAAAACAAAAGACAAAAAGGAAGCCAAGGAAAAGAACAAGATCTTTTCCAATTTGTTTAGTGGATTTGGTACAAACGATTCGGGAAGCAGAAGCAAAAATCTTTCCCTTTGACGTCGATTGTAATTTTTTGTACGTACAAACTTTGAAGAAAAGACCATGTTTAGGGATATACAAGCTGTGGCCGTCTATTTATCCTCGTTTCTTGCGTTTGTTTTATTTGATTAAGCGCATGGGTACTTTTCTTGCACTCTGTTTCTGTTCTCCCTTACTATTGTGCTCTTATTGTTGTGTTGAGATAATAGTATATTGCATTAAGTCAATTATATGTTGCGCTTGTTGATAACAGCTGGTTCTCATGAAATTATACTTTAAAAAAAATCAACTAAAGTCGGCAATAAAGAGCGAAAACAAATTTCATTGCTTCCCATCTGATTTTTTTTTTAAACTCGCAACGGGTGATAAAATAAGAATTTAAGTATAAGAAGTAATATTATACGTACATATATAAGAATCGGACACTTAAAGATAAGGAGGACGATTATTATATTTTAGCAGCAATAAGCACCTCAATCACGACCACTCTTGCTAATAGAAGTCAATAACAACATCCGAATGTGTGTGAGCACGAGTGTAAATAAAACTTTACGTACAGTTTACGTACGTACTCATTACGTACAGTAACACTTTACATACTGAAAACAAAAGAAACTACATATTTTTGATTTCCAAATTTTAATTAAACATTTAAATAAGCTAGAAAATAGAGTTTGGCTATGTTTCAAATCCTTTACACTAAATTTTTGTTAAATTTTAAATCACAAACACTAACTTTCATTGTGTACGCAAATTATTTACAAATTGGTAATTATGTAATTTGATGGTTTTGTGCAACGTGATAACGTAACGCGATTCTTGTCGTCATTGTTATTATTTAACGGTTTTGATAGTTGTGCATATTATGTTATATTGTGATACAGACATTCCTTAAAAATATTAATAATAATATCGACTTGCTGTCATTCCGGCAACTTCCCCTACGGTACTATTAAACATTATATTTTCCTTAAATTTTATTTAAGTATTCGGGAAACTTGGCACCGTAAATCGTTTATGTAGGTACTATTATTAAAAAATTCAACGAAACGGTCCGGATATTCTCATATCATATCTTTATGTAGTTTATGTGATAGATTCCTATAACCATGTCATAAATTTATATGGATAAGAAACCACAATAAGAGCAAAGTAAATCACACCATATAAGAAATGAAAGAGAGAAGTGAAACCAAAAAAGGAAACATTACAAGAACAGAATGGCTTTTGCAATTGTTATGGTGATTTAAAAACAATATTTAAGAATTTAACATTAGGTTATTGTTTGTGACAGCGTCTAAAATGCAATGGAGAATATTGTGTATTAATATTTTATCGGAGAAATGTCAATAAGCCAAATATCGGTAAATAAAGGGACAAAATCCATAACCACTACTTCATTTAACACAAAACTACATTTGATAAGTACATAACCTTTAGAACTTAGTTGTTACATCTCAGAACCTGGACTTAATTATCTAATACTTGCAAAAGTTGTTACTTATCAGAGTGAGCTAATGCAGTGATATTCGACGTTTCTCGTCATTTCAATCCGCCATCTCAATTCAAAGCCATCACGATTTCGAGTTTACGAGTCCATTACGATTTGAAATGAGATGGCGGTGATGGTAATGGTCTAAGCAAAAAAATATTAAAATGCATGTTTACATCTAGTTGATGATTTATTGGTCTACATTTTCTATAAGAGTTCAAAGAGAGAAAATACCCTATCTTAACAGCGGTCACTATTCCATACGTCAGATTAAATGTGTCTATTTTCTTTTTTAAACTCCTGATATTATTAGGTGTGAAATTAATTATACGTCCATCTCCTTCACTCTCTTCTAAGGTAAAAGCTAAAAGATAGCTTAAAATTTACTTCTCTGCATTAACAGTAAATTGATAACTGCTTAAAATAAAAAAAATCTTGGAATAACACGGCTCTCGGCGGTTTTGTTAGGTACGACAGAAAAGGCAGTGAAAAGTCTTATTTACTTCAACTATAACCTTTTAGACAAACGCTCAAACTGGATTGTTACAGTTGCCAGCGTGTTCTACATCCCACTTTCAACCGAAAAAATTAAATGAAAAACTAGAAATGCGCCTTTCGTCACCCTCTTTTTCGAAGAAAATACAGCAGAAACCTATTTCTTTACCCGACGTTGATGATAGTAGCAGTAGCAGTGACATAGAACTTTCAAAGCAAAATACAAGTAACAATTTAAAAACTTCAGCTCCCTCTGGTTTGCAATATATTAAAGAACCTACGAAATGTAAATGTCCTAAAAAGAAAGAACTAAAGTGTTGTAAAACGTGTAAGTGCTTAGGAAAGAAAGCATATGAAATGCTATATAGACAAAAGAAAAAAGAATGCAAAAAAAGAAAGAAAGAACAGCGGAAGAGATATGTTGCACTGAGGAAGAAAATTTTAGGAGAAAAGAAAAGAAAGAGAAAGTTACTTTTAAAAAAGAAGAACAGAAAAGAAAAAACTAAACGAAAACAAGCAAAATTAATTGCGAAAAGAAAACAAGGTAACGCAAAGAAAAGAAAACAAGGTAACGCAAAGAAAAGAAAACAAGGTAACGCAAAGAAAAGAAAATTAGCGAAGAAAGAAAGAAAGAAGAGTAAGAAACAACATGAAGGTAAACTAATGAAATGCTGTAAAAAGATAGCGGATATGGAAAAGAGAATATTTCCATTAGATGTAGAATGTGGCCGTCTTTATATTCACACACTGAAAAAAATGCCTTATTTTTGGATATATAAACGTTTTCCTTCTTTATACCCCTCATTTTTAAAATTTTATCGATGTGAGACGAACCTAATCAGATGTTGCACTTTATGCCTTTCATCAATTATTTGTTGCCCTATAGTATATTGTTCTTACTATTGTTGTGAATTCTGTTTATGTGCGTGCTAAATGGTTTTAATAAATGTATTTTCTTGATTTAATAATGACGTTAAATTTAAAGAGTCAGAGTACAATTAAAAAAAAACATTTAATAATTGAAAAATAAAAACGAAATACTATAACCCTAGCCTGACTAAGAGTCTAGAAATAACTTCTAACTAACTAACTGATAGTATCTCTAAAGTTATTTTAGCCTACTAGATCTAATCAACGAACTCCAGCACTGTAAAATTTAGGCAATGCTAAATTTTATAATGGATGGACACGGTACATATTATAGCGACTATTGTACAGGTAATCATTGCAAAAAACATATAAATTCTTCAAATAAATTTTCACGTATTTTATGTTAAATATGTTTTTAAGCAAACAATAGCCACGACGTTTAAAAATAGCGCACATTTTACATTTAAGCCTTATTTTGTGTTGGACCAGAGGCGTGACCTCGTGAAAGCCATTGGAGTGAGAATTCTCTCGCTCAGCACAATGATTGCGGCCATAGTACGAAGTAGTAGTGTGCTTAACACTATGCCAGTGGCGCAGCGGTAGTGAATGCGCAGCTGTGCGCGTGGTCTCGGGTTTGATTCCCGGGTTGGTCCAAATATTTGCATGACTCGCAACTACTTGTTTCGGAGTTAAGTGTTTTCTATGTATACTACACTAATGGAAAAAATTAAGGGATCAAAAAAAAAATCCAAATTTTTGGGCAGTTTTCAACAGGTCGTAACTTCGAGAGAAATGGTCGTACAGGAAACAAAAAAAAAAATTGTAGCTCCAAGTGTCTAGTTTTTGGATTCGAACTTCAAAATTTTATAGCCTCCGTGGTTTCTGAGTAATCGTAGAAAAACCAGCAACAAAAAAATTTCAAAATTTCTTTAGTTTTTTCTTTTGGTCTACGGACATAGAAAAATTTTTTTTAGCTTAACCACTATAAGGATCGGATACCTTGTTTATTTAGCTTTAATTTGCTATTTTATGCACCCTGATACGCCCACTTCTCGCCGAGATATCGGTTTTCAAATGGAAAAAGATCTTTTTGTCTTTGATTATCGATATCTCGGCAAACAATGATTGAACAGAAATTTAAAGGTGAGTTTCAAGAACTTGAATAAATTTTCCTTAACGACTGGTCATTGCTTTTCCGAAAAAAAAATTTTTCTTTTTGTCACATGAATTTGAAAATGCAACAAAAAAAGGGCTTTTGGTGGTTTTTTGGAAAATCAAGCGCTGGATCAAAAATATTGAGGAAAGCACTAATGTTAAGTGTGCCTTTTACAGTTCAATATATCCACAAAAACCCTAGAAAAAACCAAATTAATCCAGCCAGCCGTTTTTTTGTTTCACTCGATCGAATTTTTGAGAAAATTAAAGGATCACGTTTTTAGCTCTAAAAAGCTCACAATTTTTAAAAATTAGAAAAAAAATGTTTTTCCGAGCTTTACCCACACTTTTGTTCCAGAAAGTGCTTAAATTAAAAAAAAAAATTATTTCTCAACAAGTTAAGGAAATTCAAAAAACCATCGCCTAATCATTTTTATCGCGTTTCCGCCGCTGCATTCCTTGATTCTTCTGATCTCATTTTAATTAAATTACAAAAAAAAGTTAATACCCCAATCGAATTTCGATCTTTTTCATACGCTTTTCGGTGATTGTTTTTTTTTTACTTTTCGTGAATCCTTAGCAGATCTCTTAACTCAACAGTTTTTTCCAAAACCAATCCCTTTGCGCTAAAAGATTTTTTTTTCCATTTTTTTGGTGAGACTTGGAAATTTCTTACTTTTTTGATTTCCAATCATGGTTAGACGACATTTATCGGAGGTGGAAGTTCCTCGGTTAGTGACTCTTATTGACGAAGGTTAAGTCAACATGCAGTTCCATGCAGCACACACACACACGCACACTCACACACACACACACCACACACTCACACACACTCACACACACACACTGAAGCGTAAATCCGACCGCGCGATCTCCACGTGGTACGTTTTGGATAACGCTAATGCTGGCGAAAGGAATTACTTTATTAGAACTTGAATTTCCTTAACTTGTTGAGAAATAATTTTTTTTTTTTAATTTACGCACTTTCTGGAACAAAAATGTGGGGAAAACTCGGAAAAACAATTTTTTTTCTAATTTTTAAAAATTATGAGCTTTTTAGAGCAAAAAACGTGATCTTTTAATTTTTTCAAAAATTCGATCGAGTGAAACAGAAAAACGGCTGGCTGGATTAATTTGGTTTTTTGTAGGGTTTTTGTGAACAAATTGAACTGTAAAAGGCACACTTAACATTAGTGCTTTCCTCAATATTTTCGATCCAGCGCTTGATTTTCCAAAAAACCACCGAAAGCCCTTTTTTGTTGCATTTTCAAATTCATGTGACAAAGAGAAAAAAAATGTTTTTCGGAAAAGTAATGGCCAGTTATTAAGGAAATTTTATTCAAGTTCTTGAAACCCACCTTTAAATTTCTGTGCGATTATTGTTTGCCGAGATATCGATAACCAAAGACAAAAAGATCCTTTTCCATTTGAAAACCGATATCTCGGCGAGAAGTGGGCGTATCAGGGTGTATAAAATAGCAAATTAAAGCTAAATAAACAAGGTATCCGATCCTTATAATGGTTAAGCTAAAAAAAAATTTTCTACGTCCGTAGACCAAAAAAAAAACTAAAAAAATTTTGAAATTTTTTTTGTTGCTGGATTTTCTACGATTACTCAAAAACCACGGAGGCTTTAAAATTTTGAAATTCGAATCCAAAAACTAGACACTTGGAGCTACAATTTTCTTTTTTTTTGTTTCCTGTACGACCATTTCTCTCGAAGTTACGACCTGTTGAAAACTGCCCAAAAATTTCGAATTTTTTTTTGATCCCTTAATTTTTTCCATTAGTGTATGTATGTATTTACAATTTTTTTTCTTGTTAGAACTAACATGACTTAGCAAATAATTTGCTTTTATCAGTAAAACATCAATAAATGGTGTACCTACGTACAGTGTGACACAAATAATGAAAATAATTTATTAATAATACACATAACTTACATTACATCTCTTTACAATAAATAAGAGGATTAGACACTGAAAGTTTACATAATAAGTCAACAAAAAATGTCGTGAGAAAAGTTCTGTAATTATGACGCTTTCTCATGTAATTTAAAGAATTTTGAAGCTAGATCCCTACTTGGCCTTAGTTGGCTTTATAATCATTTCAAGCATATAGTAGCAAAATGTCGACCGTATTGAATCTCTACACATTAGATCGCACTATGCCTATTATGGCAAATTGATAAGTATTTTCCTTGGTAGTGTATTCCGTCGTATTATAACTACTTTTTTGCACTCCAATACTTAGAATATGCAACTTATCTACAAAATGTACAATCAAAAACTAAATCATTAATAATTATTATCTGGTTTTATTTTGATTGTTAAAAGCAAGTTGAATTTAAATAATATGGCCAGCTCACTACCACTTCAGTTTGCTAATTAGGTGGGATATATCGATGACCTTGATTCTCTGCCCGATCACGTCATTCCTGATTCGATACCGCAGAGTAACATCGAGCATTGTCCTTTCCATAGTATGCTGAGTAGCTTTGAACTTGTGGACCAGCAGTACTATAAGTGTCCACGTTTCAACTTCAAATGTCATGATGGATAAGACCCACTAATTATAGACTTTCGTCTTTAGACACTGTGGGATCGCCGACGAGTAGACTCTACGCAGCTTCACAGATGCTGGCCCACGCAGCTAAATTCTTCTATTCACCTCGTTCTCTAAATTGCTTTTATCCAATTGCAACGTCTGCCCGGGGTAGACAAATTTTCGAACAATTTCGAAAACGGCACCGTGTGCAGCAACCGGTTCCGGTAGTACATGTTCATTTAATATGACCTTGGTTTCATTGAAGTTGATCCGTCAGCCGATGCGTTCAGAAAAGTCTGTTTGGTCATTCGGCTTCTGTTCACTTAGGTGCTGCAGTGTCTCTGCCATTATGACGATGTCAGCTGCAAACAGCAAATAAGAGAATCATTCACTATTGGTATTGATGCCACGTCTTTTCCAGTTCAGTGTCTTGATTATACCCTTGACAATATCCTCCATTGAGATATCGAAGAAATAACGTCCCCTTGTCTCACTCCTCGATGCACGGTTTTCACGGTGTTCCTTCATTACCCCAAAGGTCCTACTTGATAGTTTTGACTGTTTGTTCTTACGCCACAATTCACAAAATCTCGTACTTTCTTCCCTGGGATTTTTCCAGATTTGCCTGGAAACGTTCAAATTTAAAACCGATATTCAGAAAGAGTCGGACAAGACGGTGATCGCTACTGGTATTGATCACTGAAACATCTCTAAATATATACTTCGTGTCCGTCATGATGAAGTTGATCTTATTTTGTGTCATAATATCGAGGCTCTGCCACGTCCACCTCCTTGGGGCTGTTTCTTAAAGAAAAATTCATTAAGAAGAGACCCTCGCGTTCGACGAAATAAGTACGGGTAGTATTTACTCTCTATGATTTTTTCTACCAAATCCACTGATCGCTACAAATCTGTACTCCTACTCTAGTGTCAAAGTCCCAGAAAATAACCTTGTAGTTTGTCTTAGTGGTGAAGTGGAGGACCCTCGATGTCATGTGAGTGTTCAGAAGTCGGCATACACTAGTACAATTTTGAGGCTATAGCTCTCGGTGAACTTGATAATGAGGTACACTACCCTGTTCGACACACAGTCGGTTGTGGCCACCACAACCCGGCAACCCTTTGCACTCCCTGCCCACCATTACCGTGGTAGCTACCATAATCAGGAATAGCGGGAACACAAGGAACAAAGGGCCGTGGCTTTTGTTGCGTTTGCATTTAGAAGCTTTGCTCGTAGTCGCCACGCTGGGCAGGCGGGTAGGTGATCGCATAGTTTACCTTGCCACACCGGTGATGCTGCTGCCCGTCACTGATCTATAGTATTTAGCTATACCTAAGTGGATCGATACACCGCCATCAGTCAATCACCAAAGACTCGTTCGTCGTTCAGCAGGGTGTACCGCGTGCAGGCGAGGATGGCTTGGGACGAAAGGGTTCGCCTCCTTACAGTACATTAATTAAAGTAATTTTTAATAGAGTTTTATAATATTTCATTCATTAGTAGGTTGAAGCCAATAAACACTTGTTTCTATTCGTCTATTCAAACAATTCTTAATTATTTGTCGTGAAAATCATTGATTATTTGCTGCTTATTTATGTTTCTTTTCGATTTTGTAAAATGGACTAATACTTATATACATACATACAAACATACATAAAATCACGTCTGTTTCCCGTGGGAGGAGTCAGAGATATATTAAACGCCCAGTTCTTGCTAGTGTTTTGGTTTTACCCACGTAATATGTAGCAAAATGGATTAATACATTCCCCAACTTAATTTCACTTGTACTTTTATTCTACTTTTTAATTAAAATTAACCCGATCAGTTTCAGCTTATGACATTTTGAAAGCCACCTTTGATAATACTATATTCTGCAACCGGAAGTTTTGCAAAATAGGTGGAAGAAATGCTTTGAGTTGGGCGGAAGTTATGTTAAAAACTAAAATATTTTGGTTTATAATTTATTTTACTGTTAAGGCAATCTTTGAAATCAACCATGTTCATGTTACCTGCTTTTGAACAAAACTGTAGTAAAATAGACATCGTGCTGTCATGAGGTTCGATCTTCAAAAAGATGGCGAAGTGTGATGTAAGTGTGATTATAGTAAATAAGTAGGCATGGTGCCATCTAACGTGTAAAGATTTTACTCGCATAAAGCCAGCTTATTGCTACTGAATGTTTGAAATTATTATCAAGTCAACCAAATGCGATAGTACTACAAAATTATTTAAAGTGTTACAATGTTTTGCACATTCTAATTACAGTTTTCAATTAAATTTAAGTGCCATTGTAAAAGCGACTGTCATAGTTGAATCTACAACGAATGTTTCGTTCAAGGAATCAGTGTGGAAGGATGTTTTCGGCGCTTCGTTCATCGGTAAACTAATTTGTAAAACCGACGATATTTTTCAGCTGATACCAAAGTCGATTACCTTGGACAAAAGGTGTATTCTGCAAACATTTGATTCTGTGCACTCGTACATACGTATGAAAGGTACGATACCAACCGCGCTATGAGATTACTGAATGTACTGTATTGTTCGTGTTAATAGTTAACAACTGTTGTAATGTATGGCTAAAGTTATAATCATAATCCATCGCAGCGCCACCTCACTAGAGTGTGCGCTACCGATGCATCAGCCATCAAGTCTCTTTATTTTTATTATCTGTGGACACACTTCTTAGTATTAGTTCGATCTTTAGCGCCTCAACCACTATCCATAGCGAGCTTCATCACTCGAAAAGATAATGGATTTGGTAATAAGAGGACTAAAATCCTACTAATATTATAAATGCGAAAGTTTGTATGGAAGTACAAAAAAACCACTAAACGGATTTGGATGAAACTTTACAGTGATATAGGTTACATATCGAAATAACATATAGGCTAATTTTGGACGTAATATAACGATACATGTCAATTAAGTCGGCAAAAAAAATCTGGTCTCTGAGAGTTATCATGGCGTACGCCGCCTAAACCATTGAAGTAACACAAAGATGATGTACCGTAGCATTGTTTGTGTGCTAAAAAAATATATTTATTGAAAATGATCTGTAACGAAACTTAGTGTAGCAGACGAAATTCGACGCGAGCGAAGCCGCGGGCAAAAACTAGTATGATATACTTTTATGTAAATGGTGATAAAATTTTAAATGTTTAATATATTTGCCGGTATTGTGCTATAAACATATTATATAATACGCGTTTTTAAACGAACGCGTATAACAATACATACGCGTTCGTTTGCATATTTACAATTAAGACATTTTGGTTGTTTTAAATTTTCTTTATACCCAAAACCGACTGTGCTATTCAGGTGCCTACAAAGGGTAAAGTTGTTTTATGTTTCGTAGTTATGTGAGTACTCAGTTTTTAATTTGATTAGGCAGTCATATCCATACAATGGATTCATTTTATATATAAATTGTCATTTTTGACATGACAGTGTCATACGATGACAGTAAAGTGACAGTGTCAGAATTTAAGATTATTCTGAATGAGGTTGTTTTGTAAACTTAAACTAAATTTTAATTAACATTTTTTTAAGAAATTGTCTTTTAAAACTGTGCTATATGCGAAAACCTTGATCTTGTTTTTACGAAGCCCCTTAAAGCTTATAAATTCAATTAATAAAATGCAGGCAGACGAAAAACGAACAAAGTCAACAATGGACCTGGCATCCCTCGAACCAAATGCTAGAGTGAAACAATTGGCTTCTTACGGCGCTATGGTAGATGTAGATGCGAATGTTCCACCTAGAAGGTAATTGACAACGCAACCTTACATATAGTTTAAAATATGTTGTAACCATTGTTATTGATGACTCATAGGCTTACAAGTTTTCTTCCACTGTTCCTACCTAAACATTACAGCCATGTTATATGCACTGTAGAACGTTAGTGACACCTTACGCTCTCTATATTCAAGTCGTGATTATCGACTAAAAAGTTAAATAAACAGAGTATGAATTAATATGACAAACAATTATTTCAGATACTACAGGTCAGGCTTAGAAATGGTTCGAATGGCAAATGTATACCTGGCAGAAGGAAGTCTTGAGAATGCATATATATTGTATATGAAGTTTATGACATTATTCTTGGAGAAGATCCGCAAGCATCCTGAGTATGCTTCAGTCCCAGCACAAGTCAAAGCGGTAAATCAGGCAAAGTTGAAAGAAGTGATGCCAAAAGCGGAGAAGCTGAAACAGAAGCTGTTAGACCAGTATGCTAAGGAACACATTATTTATAAAGAGAATGAGGTAAAAGAATTAAGCTTTCTTAGTTTTAGAAATTATTATTTTAATCACGAAAAGTGGTAAAGAACTATGCCCTTATCATTATATACTTTAATCATCTTAGGCTTTATTATGCCCAAGGTTATTTGGGGTCGGCTACTAGTTCAACAGCTTTTAACTGAATAACAGATTTTCCATGGAGAGTCTGGCATTGAAACTCTGTAACCCTGAGGGTGAACTGAGTTCGAAGGTTGAATTAGTTGTGAGTATATTTAAAAGCATTTGACTTACCAATAACAATTGCCATACATGTTTATGACAACCAGTACCAATGGATAAACATGCTCTCTAAGGCACATGAAACCGCCAACTTGCATACTCTGGGCTGTTATAAGTATTACATATAGGAAAAAATAACAACACTTTTTGTCTCACCCGGGATTTAACGCAACACTTGATTGGTAGTTTCATATTAATAATAAATATTTCAGACATTTGACACACAACGCCATATAGTCCCAAACTGAGCAGAGCTTGTACTCAGGGTTTAGTATTGTTTAGTATAACTTTGTATTAGGACAACTGATATAAATATTTATATACTTTTTTTTGTAAATACATACATGTTATGCATAGATAACACCTAAACTCTGAAATAAATATTTGCAGATCATGCAAACATTTGGTGCGACCTGGGAATTGAACCCGAGACCTTAAGTACAACAGTTGCATATGCTACCACTGTGTCACCAAGGCAGTCAATATGCTAACCGATTCACGAACTAGATGGTGATTTTATGATAAAATATTGAATAGAAAAATGTTATAAAGTAATCTTTTGCCCAAAATGTCATAACATTCAATCTTGAAATATTAAAAATTGATTTTGTGACTGGTCAAATTGTAACGTACATATATATATACAATTTTAAGATGAGATTAAATTTAACCCTACACATCAACCAAAAAAAAAATCATATCACAACAATATCTATTCTGAAAATTGAAACTGCCTAGTCAATGTTAATATACAATAGTTAGTTTATAAAACAAAACCTTTGTAAAACATCTGGGTATGAATATGTTTCTAGAGCTAGTACAACATTTACAGACCATCAGATATCACTGACAATATCTGCAATAAAGAGATTAGCCAGTGAATAACAATATATCTACATACAAAACTTGTTTTTGCCTTGTACCCGAGCTAGTTTAGGATTGGTTCTGAGACTACTACAAAATCACTGAACTTTGCTTTTTTATGTGAAGCGACTACTTTCAGACCTTTTAGGAAACCAGGAGCGACAGCTGAAATTGCTGTCTTCCCATTTACATACAAAACATAAATCTCAAATATGTATTGTTCTGTTCATAGGAAAAACGACAGAAAGCAGAAGAGGAAAGACGGAAGCAAGAAAGGGATGATGCAAAGTTGGCTCAGCTTCTGCAGGCCGATGAGAACAAGGGTAAAGATGGCACTACGGGACCACATCTGTTACATGCTGTATGTATCCTAAACTTATTTATAGATTCATTAGTTTTTAATTTATAGATTCACAGTTAAAATTATAGTGTTTGTTGATCACATAGATTACTGATTGTTTAACTTACATTGTTTTGATCTTAAGGATATCTTGAGGAATTATCAACCAAAGCCCTCTTATCACTTTTATCTTTATGAATCTAATGGATATCGAATATTCTCGCCTATTGTGTAAGCGTAAGTTGGCAATAGGAAAATATTTAAAACAATGATTTAGTGTACACTGTAGAATATACATAATGTAATCATAATCTCTATAAATTTGTATTATTCTCTTTCTTTCATTAAAATACATACATTTTTACATATGCATACAATGAAAAAAAGAGTAGACCACAAACTTCGGCACAGGAACCAAGAAACTAGTGGTTGGGGTTCCAAAGATAGGGACCACCTCACAATATGGGCTGTGTCAAGGACTGCTTTCTGTATCAGACTCTTGGTCAAGCCCTTTAACGTGAGCCCCTTAAATCTCATATTCCTATTTAAAAAAAAAATGAAATTATTTCTAAGAGCTGTTTTGTTGAAGAAGCTAATATAAAGAAAAATTTATATTTGAAAACGTCAAATGAAAGTACAAGAAATGGATAACTAGTGAATGTTTCCAGGATCAGTGGGCAGTCACACCGTCTGCGCCTACTGTTGATGGTGTACTATATCCGGATGATTTCGCCACTGAAACTCCCCGAGCGCCCGCGCATTTCTACGAACCAGTTCCACCCCTTATTCCACCATCAAAACCACAACTGTGAGTTGTTTTGCAATTCAATAACCCACTGAAATTCTTTCTATGTAAGAGAAGGAGTACATACGCTGTTTTCTTCAAAGTTTAAAGATCATATCTGCCTATTTATACCATTAATTAAACTATGCAAAAAATTAGTATTTATATCGACATGAAGTGAGATGCATAGAGTTTTGCCAAAGGCTTCTTACTACAACGCCCTTAACACTAAGGCCTAATTTAGCTTGCATATAAGCTTATATAATATTGTGTCACTGTTTAATAAATACCGTAGATGAATGTTATAGACCATACTAAAAATATTTTTTTTGTTTTCCAGTGCGAACGAAAGTGTGGATTCTTTATATGGCGGTCAGCTGCGTTTGCGCACGGTTTTGGTTCCTTCAGCCTTGTTGACAAAGTTCCTGCGACTTGCGGCCAACAACACCGCGCGTAGTATCGAGACTTGCGGAATACTTGCCGGCATATTGGTAAGAGCCTAAGAACTATTGTAGTTTTACATATTATACAATATATAAAACATTATTGTTTGCTCAGACAGCCGTCAAAAAACTTAGAAATAGAAATTCTTTTTAAAACCATTTTTATCGTAACTCGATAAATTATGAAACAAAAGAATGAATCAATTATTTATCAATTGAATAATATTTTTTTTAAACTAAGATTTGCTTAATATACTTAAGAAATTTTAATATTTTTTAAAGGAACGAAATCAATTGAAAATTACTCATGTAGTGGTACCAAAGCAAACGGGCACAGCAGACTCTTGTAGTACAAACAATGAAGAGGAAATATTCCACTACCAAGATCAACATAACCTTATCACACTTGGATGGATACATGTAAGATATTTTTGACTCTATGCAAGTACTACACATATAACTGCTTTGTTGGTCTAGCGGGAAGCGTATGCGACTGCCGGTCAAATGTTTCAGGTTTGATTGTCGGGTTGGGCCAAAAAAATATTATTGAGCATAAAACAGAGCTTGGAAGTTCAGATGTTAATCCCCATGGCTCAGAGAGAACGTAAAGCCGTCGTCCCTGCGCCTGATCTCTCCCAGATCGTGTCGGGTAACCGTCCCGTCGGATTTTGAGTGAGGGAACAGAGTACATCTGTATTTGTGTACACATTTGAACAGATCCTCTAAAATATCGCTTGCATAGTGGTGTGGTCTCCGTTGAGACTGGTCACCGTGGTCGAAATTGATTAGGAGTACATCGTCAATAACCACACCAATAGTGTTGCAGTTTAAGCTGCCCTGAGTGTTGTGAGACTTTGTGTGATCCATAAATTGTTGTCTCAGGACAACTAGACTGGACTCGTGTGTGTTTTTTGTGTCATGTCTGGATATATTCAAAGTATAGGTGTTTTATTTTTAAAATAATAAAATAACTAAATGGATGATCGTAAATCCTTTCTTCCTTGTAATAATTGAGCAAGTATTATATTCAATTCATGCATCGTGCTTCAGTAATCAAATCAAATAGTGCCTTGTTGCAACTTTATGTTACACATTTCCGTCCCTTCATGAAATCACTGCCATAGATTGAAGGACGGATTTTACACGTCAATAGTGCATTTGTTATTGCTTTTTATATTCTATAGACAAGAAAGTAAAAAGACTAATTAAATGCAGTATAATATTTTGATTAACAGACCCATCCAACACAGACAGCATTCTTGTCGTCAGTGGATTTGCACACGCAGTGCTCGTATCAACTGATGATGCCTGAAGCCATTGCTATTGTCTGCGCACCAAAATATAATGAGTGAGTTCATATTTATATTAAGTAACAACAATATTTTTCTCGTTTTTTAATTTCTGTATCCCTGGCAATGTATATTTGCAAAATTTCATGATGGTCGGATGGACAGGTCCATAGCATATAAAATTTGAACAAAAATATATAAAGTTTTGTATATCGTATTTTTCTGTCAATCTTTTTAATACATGTTTGGGTTGGCATCAACCACTGATCCTGTGCACAATTCGGATTTCTAATTCTATTTATTGTTATTTTTTTTATGCTTGCCGTTATAATAAAATGTAAACAATCCAAAAATCTTTTTATGAAATTAAGTTTCTTAACATTTAAAAACGTATTTAACCATAGCCCAAAAAATATTCTGCTCAAATTTTTTTCCCAGGAAAGGCTGTTTGTATCTCCTACAGATGTCTGTCTTCCCATCATTGTACTAGTTGGATAAAACAGGCTATATTAAATAATTAAATTGTTTCAGAACTGGCTATTTTGCGTTAACACCAGACTATGGGATGCAGTTCATCACGAACTGTCGACAGTCTGGTTTCCATCCACATCCCAACGACCCTCCACTGTTCCACGTAAGTTGACTAAGTTGTACTTAGTTATGTTTATATTGTGCGTTTGGTTTTTGGTTACAAGTTTGAAAATTTGAAAGTTACCGTGATATTGAGAATTAAGTATGTATATATATAGGCAATAAATCCCAAAGACATAACACAAATATTTGAGTTTAATTAAGAAAAAAATGAGAATTATCGAAAGACTCCAAATAAGCTTTGGTCTATCGATATGCTATGAAATAAATACTGATCATTATTTTAATTATTATTAAATTTAAGCAAGCTACAAGTTTCGGACCATTTAACTAAACAAACATTCTTTCCATAGACTTGCCAACACATACGCGTGGACGACGTGGCGCCAGTAGAAGTGGTAGACCTCAGAAACAGATGAACTCTCATCAACTGTACTTTAAATCTTCCACCGCCAAGCTTCATAACGTTCACTGTTAGCATTTATTAGCTGCTTATTATGGTCTTATACGGTGTGTTGTATTGTAAACGAAATATTCGATTTAAATAATATCGAATAGTGCGCATTATTAAGCATCGATACTTCTGGTAGATGTACCTATTTGTATTTTGTTTTAGAAGCAAGATTAATAATAACGAAACTTAGCCACTTTCAGAAACAGATATCCGTAACTATCGAGACCAGATGCTTACACGCACTAAACTTTAGAAATGTCAGTTGGTTTTGCTCGAAATTAATTTTATATTTTGCAATATATATTAAGGTTAGGTTCATATCAGACTATGTAACATCACGCTGCGACCTTTAGGAGCGTATCATTGTCTACAAGCGTGAGTGTAATTAAATGTTTTAAATATAAAATCTGTGTGCATATGGATATGTACACATACACACAACACACACAAAAACACACTCACACACATACATATTTATACATATTCCCTTTGTAGATAGCGTTCTATTCGATATAATTTGATTCGAATGACTATATATGTATAAATGATATAAGACATGTTAGAATAGGACGGTTGAAAGAACCTTGTAGTGTGCGCGATAATGCCTTATAGTAAATAGTTTTAATACGTTCGCAACCGGAATGTTGTTTGTACTATAACTGCACTTAGATTATGTGATGTGTTACACGAATTTAAAATGTTAACTCTTCTTAGAAGTTCGTATGCAATTATGTAAATGTTGTTAATTTCATTGAGAATTTTATTTATTGTGATGAAGAAATCTCTTATGGTTCGTTATTTGTTGAAAACTCGTTTTAAGATTAAGATATTAAAGGAATACACAGACTAAATGTATGTTATTTGTTTTGATAATAGTTATTATTTGTTATTAATTTGGAATGCTAATTCATTCTTAGTTTATGGTCGCAAAAGACGTCGCTCTGTAGATGCATAGCATATCTGTGGAGTATGTGGTTAGAGTATGTTTATTTGAGAATTGTTATTAGAGAAATAAATAATTATTATTTAATTACGTTACGTAATGTAATGTACCTCATTGCATAGGCCAAAAGTAAAGAAACATGACATGACTGCACGGTAGGCGTAGTGGTTTAAGCGGTCGCCACGCCGCTCTCTACTGTGCTAAGTGTTGTGGGTTCAAACCCCACATGGGACAACACTGTGTGATCCACAAATTCTTGTTCCGAGTCTAGGTGGTCTTTGTGTCCGTTTCTTGTATGTTTGTAAAATCCCCCGCAACACAAGATTTATTCGTAGGGCGGACGTTCTTTTTTGAAAAAAGAAATCACATGTTTATTTTTTTCATCATTTATTTCAGAAAACTTCAGATTTCAAAAATGATAATTACGGTTAATGAAACATTTTTAATGATAGTATTATTGCAGTTGTGTGATTATTGTGTAAGATGCGGCTTAAAGACTGAAGCTTAAAGTTTATATATGTAGATAATAGACTATATAATATTTTTTATCTTTGCAGTGTGCAATTAATATTTAAAAAAGTAATAAATTATTTTGATGTCTCACATGACTCAGTATTATGAGAGCGCGTTTATTTTTCACTGGTCATCATCATTAAAATCTTTTAATTTTCACTCTCCTTGGTAAAGAGGTTTGTTTTAAGTGCCATGTATTTTTGTTTGAGTTCTGGACAATTAATTGTCATTTAAAGAACCTATATTATGTATGTAATGTAATAAATTACTAATTATTGTATTTGTGTACATTGTACTGTTTATTCGTATATAATCAGTAACTGATTCTAGGCAGAATCATTTTGTGAGTATCGAATAATTGTGCGATTTCGAAAATAATATAGCGAAATGAAGATTTTGTAACGAGAAGGTCTTCTAAGGAAAGCTTCAAATTGAATGTATGTAAATTTATACCGATAGCTCAGATATTGAGATGGTTTACAAAAGGTCTAGACATGTCCCATATCGACTATTGTGTTCTATCCCAAGTGAGGTAATAATTTCTTTTATTTACAACAGTTGTTCTAAGCTTCTAACTCTCATGGTCCGGATGTCGTAAATCTCAGGCGCTGAGTAGCACACCGTGTGGTTTTAGTCGGTCCGATTCCGACACACCACCCCGCCGTAAACCCCGGTGGGGTGACGGCCCTTAAAAGGCTTATAACTCACTGTTTAGTGATCTTTATTTAGTCAAACTTTTCATTATAAATTTAGAATTGCAAAAACCTATACTTGCTGCTATTACTATACAAACTGCAACACATTTGTAGAAGTTTGTTAATTTCATTGGACGATGCATTATGAATGTTTCCTATTTTACTTACAGGTACATGCGTAAATCAAATTTCAAATTATTCTGTATTCTAACTATTTGTATGTAAGAATTGTTCCTTAAATATAAATCAACTGACGCATTTTTGTTTGAGATAATAAAATTGTCGAGGTTGAATAATAAATATATATAATAATAAAAATATATATGTTATAATTGCGTTTTTCTGCAAATTACTTGACAATTATCATGTTTAAAATTCGGCCACAATTCAGTTCCGATCAAGTTTAGATATCACGACTGTTATAAAAGAAGTTTTCGTAGTAAAATACTCAATTAATAGTAGTATTAATCGTAGTAATTTACTAAACCTGACAGATTACCGATTAAATCTTCGGTAACAATCTATAAATAAATTAATATTGCTGTTTGTTTGTTCTACATTCTTAATAATAAGATTATAACTTACCTTAAAATGACTTAATTCTAGGTATATATTTAATTGTTACAATCGGTAACGAGTTTGGATTTTTAGTTAACGGCTTGTCTTGCGCTATAGGCCTCCTCTAAAGGTTTTACAAATTAACCTACCCTTGTCTACTCGGCACGATGTTGGACCAGTTACTTGATTAAGTCGTCTTCCCAACGCTTAGTCTGCCTCCCATTATTTCTTTTACCGTTTCTGGGGTACCATTCCCTTATAATCTTTGTCCACTTCTCCTTTTTTCTCTCTCATCACATGCTCTGTCCACTTTCATTGTATTTTTTATATTTAGTGATCTTGTCTTGGAATTTTATTGTATCCTTTAACTCCTTTTTTCTTACTCTATCGCGGCTTCTAAGACTACTTACACTCCTCAATACTGCTTCGTCATACGTTTATTTTATTATTTAGTTGTTCTGTTAATATTTAGTTGGCTATGTTTGGCAGCAGTAAGTTTGTCAAGGTAATATGGAAGTCTCAAATACTTTGGCTTTTACATCAAATGGCTATACTTTTCACAATTGTGATCACACTATGTGACCAAATTCTTTTTCATGTATTGGCAATCCAGTAGTATGTAATGTAGTTACAATTTCTACTAGCATTATAAAGCTGAAGAGTTTGTTTGTTAGAACGCACTAATCTCAGGAATTACTGGGCCGATTTGTAATATTCTTTCAATTTTAGATAGCCTAGTTATCGAGGAAGATATATGATATATATCATCACCTTAGTAATGGAGTATCAATAAAAAATAATGTAAAAACGGGGAAAATTTATTTTTTACTACTTTCTTATGGAAGAATTCTTCCCTTTTAAAAATGTTCAAGTCGGCTCGCTATAACCTTTTTGTAGTAAATAAATTTGTTCACGCTATATATAACATCACGCTACGGACTAAACGTTGCGACACAGACGAGGTAGCGCGGGTCAGCTAACAGCGGAACCGAATTGTGACCGAACTTTATCACGAGAATGTTAATTCGCCAGTACTGGATATAATGTGTGGCGATGACAAAAAATGTATAATTTATGTGGAATTAATATGTAGAATGTAAGAGCTGTCTTATGTATAATTCAACTAACACGGACCAATGTGAATAAAACTATGTAATTGATTATGTATTTTATTTATTGCACGGTATTATACGATTATGATATGCAATGATTGGTGAGTAAGCGCAACTATATAGTACCTATCGTATAGAACTTGCAGACAGGTTCAGTGACTGATAACTGAAAAATAAGCCTCTCTTTAGAATGGAGGTTTTGACCTATTTTACCACGCTTGCAATCTTTGGCCACGTACTTTCGAATAGTATCTTCACAAAAGTACTTATTACCTTCTTAAGGTATTTTACTTTTTTTTGATGGAAAGCATAAATCGAATCCAAGAGTGGTGGTCACCATACTAATTGGTCATGCAGACAATGCACCATGATCACCTAGATTATGGCAACCTCGTGAAATGCGTTTTCACGCACTGTTTAAAGGACCCAGGATCACAGTTACGTTAGTACTTACGCCATATCGTCTTTTTGTAGAGGGTATGCTAAAAATATTTTCATATTTATTCGATATTTGCTCATAAGTTTGTTAATTGGCAACACTGATGGTAACTGTCGCATTAAAATAGGAAGGCATTAGGCCCGCTCTTTGATTACTCTCACCCATTCAGATGTATCGTCATAGTCAATTAAATCTTAATATTATTATCTACAAGTTCTATCGGTAGCTTATAATTACAAGGCATGGATACTATCATCTCAAATTTCAAACTAATTCATCAGTATTTCTTACGTTTGTAATATCTAAATACACTTCCAATTTCAACCTACTTAATAATAAAGATATCTAATGTTTATTATATCATAGCTGTTACAATGAGTGTAATCTAAGAAATATAATTATCAAGTGCAAATAAAGAACAACACGGATAAGGCTACAGACACATTTGAATAGTTCATTAAAAATTTTACAGCTCTAACAATAAACTTAAACGATAAAACATTTTAGTAAATTATTTACATTCTTATATCTAATGATTCCTATTATTTAGTATAGGCTATATTTTAAGCATTTATACACACTACAATTTTAATAAGGCACTCGGTGCATGATATCCTTTTTTAATCATTTAATTTTATTTAATCTGATAATTTTATAACTAACAAATAGAATATCTACTAACGACATGTTATATCTAAGAAATACACACTTTCAATATATTTTTATCGACTATTTTTATCAGCATTGGTGTTAGTTTACTTATAGTAAAGAAACACCAATGTTACCATTTAAAATAAAAAAAACCGAGGCAGTCATGCAACGGCATTTTGCTAGCCTTTCTATTGGATTTCCCAAAAATCTCTAGTGTGTAGGTTTTTGGTTCTATATAAAATTGAAAACTTCGTTTCTATGTGTTTATATAAGTACGAAACGTATTTTAATGTAGAATTAAAAAAAATATATCCCAGGGTTTACCCTAAATATTTTACAAAATTTTACTGAACAAAGCACGGGGCACTCTTCTCTAGGCACGTTTTAAAACGCTTATTCCGTTAACTCTAAAATTGTTTTCGGCTCTTTACTTTGTTTTATTAGTCAAACAATATAATTTTTCCAAGTTAGTTTAAAATAAATACTTTTTTCATCCAACCGCTTTTACATTTCAGTTTTCAAACACAGTAGGCACTTTATAATTTTCAATAGTGTCTATAAACTTTAGTTAAATGTCTTAATCTTAAACAATATAAAATTCTTTCATCTCAATAAGTATAAAAATATAAAACGTCAAAGTAAAATGATAAAAATCACATTTCTTACATCCCCAAACATGTACTTGTCATGGCGGCTACTCTCTTACGTACGTTATTTTTTGGTATCAAAACGCCCTGATTCTGCTGTTCTGTTTCATAAAACTTCTTCACTTTCAACATTATTGCTCAAGCAGCACTTTAATCATCGTAGACATTGTAACCACAACAAATGATTAAAAAACGCAATGGCAATGACAACAATATTTGACAATAACAAAGATGGGCGACGTGTCATATTAGTTCTATTTAATAAGGACTTCTTTCGTGAGACGGAGTATACTTTCTAAAATATCTACTATATAGACAGATAACGCATTAAATTGACATGAAATCATAAAAAATTATTTGAAATGTTTTCAGTGTGAATTTTAATTATTCATTGACAAATATATTATTTTTCAACTTATAAAAAATACTCTTACGAACTTAATAATTAACAAAGGTTAGGCAACACTATTTATTAACCCTCTATAAATAATTAGGAATTGATATTTAACATTGTTTATAACATTGTAAATTTAAAACGCACCATTTTGGATAACTGACATTCGTATTCATAAAGGCACTATAAATACTACAATTAAATATGCTAACACACATTTATCTAAATATGTTACCGCCAGGAGAAGTTAGAAAAAACGTGACTAAGTATACCTCTAATGTTTGAGAAAGACAAACCAGCCCCACCGTCTCAAAAGAGACAAACTTCGACAGAGATCTGCTCAACAGGCATTGCATCAGCAAAGGAACTTGTTTTCGAGAGTCATCTGTTTCTTTTTTAAAAAGACAACTTCCACGATAAAAATAATTCCTGTGTCGCGGGGACTTTACAAACATACATGAAACGGACACAAAGAACACCCAGATTTAGTACAATAATTCACGGATCACACAGTATTTTCCCACGTAAGGTTTGAACTCACAATACTTACGCAATAGAAAACGGCGTGGCAATCACTTAAACCACTACACCATTCGTGCAGTCAAAATGCTTGATATATAAGAAGTACGGTATTATTTTGATCCTTTTTTACTAGTAGTCATACGTTTTACTTAGAGTCATATGTTTTACTTGTGGTCATATGTTTTACCTGTAGTCATATGTGTTATTTGTAGTCATATATTTTGCTTGTTGTCATATGTGTTACCCATATTCATGTGTTTTACTTTTAATCATATTCTTCACTTGTAGTCATATGTTTCCATATCGACATTTTGTTTGTAATCAATTATTAATGTACTTCACCGAGGTTAACTATAGTAAATTGACCCCACTAAGAACATTATTACTTACGGTACAATGTAATTGTGTACTTACCACTTTTCTAGTTTCTTTGGCAGCAAAATAATAAACATTTAATTGCTATCTACACACAGAATTCGCACTAGTTTGTAAACAACAAGTTCATATATATTTATACAACATTTTAATAACTAATTAAATTAAATAGTTATTCAACTTACAACTGTTGATATGATCTACATAGATAGATTATACGAAAACTCATTAAATTGAAAACATAAAAAACACAAAATTGAAATTTTTAGATTATTTCCTTTTTCTAAATTTGACTAATTACTATATCGAAGATATCTATATTCTTAAATAGTTTAGCTTTAAGGGCCATTATGTCAATAACATCCAGTTCAATATTACACTAAAACAGAACTTGTAGGGCCATTATAAGTAACAGAATTGTGTACGTAATATCTTGGGATAGACTCGCTTCGTTGACCTGCTTCTTGGCTTTTGAAGGCAGTTCCATGGGTATGGTCTTGTTCATCATCCAGTAGTAGACGTCGGTGAGCCCTCGAGCCTTTAACTCAGGCCCTACTTCTTTCCTTATTCTGTCGTTATAGCCGTTCAACCATATTATCTATAGAAAAGTAGAGAAATTTATATAACAGTGGGGACGTCAAAGCGTGTTGTAAGAGTTAGCGCGTAGCAATGTCCATATTTTACCACATGTACGTAAAAACTACCTCTCTACGAAAACTGTTTAGAACCGATTTATTTATTTCTATTTGATTTAGAAAAATTAAATATTTTTATAATACCGCTTATTCAAAAGGGGATTCTTGGAGTATCTTGCCTTTTATTCCTCATTGCATCTAAGAAAGGAACAAGCTTTATAACCGATTTATTCCGGCCTGACTTTTCAAAATAATTGGTTTAATCGAAATAAGTATTGGTTTATTGTATTATTTTTTATTTTTCTCTTTATCCCTAATCTAATTCACATCCACATAGATGGATTAAAATTACGATTTAGTAAGATTTTTTTTTTTACCTCTTATTCAGTTATGCGTACTCCATTTTCTTGACACTGGTATCGAAACCTAATCTCCATAGTTATCCTAACTGAAATGTTCCTATGTAGCTCCTTCAGTCTTAGCCGAGGTAATAAATGTACATTAATATACTAACCTCATATTCGGTAAGCATGCTCTTGTCGATTAGCTTGGGTTCGTAAGGTATCAAAGTGGCCTCGCGGAAACCCAGATATCCGTTAGGCCTTGAAATTATTTCGAAAATATTACCCAACCGTACGCCATACTTCCCTTGCTCATACCAGCCTGGTTCTGTTGAAGGGAACAACATTATTAGCAACTTATTTAAATTTGAACATGTGGTGATGGATTAAGAATGCAGGGACAGCAAAATACTTACGCAGGACAACAGCACAGCAAGAGAAGTAAATCTTAAAACAAACTATACCAACCCGTCCGTCCAGCGTGAAATGGTAGGCCAAAACCTTTATAAGGAAGAGTCTAGCAGTGAACTACCAAAAGCTGTTGATATGTGATATTAAAATGATGTGATCTAAAATGGATCTGTACAAAAGCTATATTCTTCATTCCCTTACTTTCTACCCATAGTGATATTATTTTACTTCAAATTTATGTGAGACTAAAGGCATCTTCTCACTTTAGGCGCCTCGAAAATAGGCTATTTTCGTGATTTTTTTTCGAGGATTTTTGCTTAAAATTATGGGATAAAATGGATCTTATGTAATAAACACATCTTTCAAGTACATGAAACATTTTTATTTTTATTTTTTGAACAATTATTATAATACAACAGTAGCATCGAAAAGCCCGATATGGTCGTGGCTTGTTGATGGTATCAAGACGGGTCTCCTCAAACAAAAAAATAAAACAGTTTTAGATTCAGTATGTCAGTGGCTATAGCGCAAATCATCGGATTTTTGATATTCGCGAAAATAATAAAATAGCGCACGTTTTTCGAAAAATTAAAAAAAACGCGATTATTGGCAGTTTTTTGTTAAAAAAAAAAATTAAAATCGAAATTTCAAAAATCAGATGATATGCGCAATAGCCATAACTATGAAGAATATGTCATTTAAATTTCATGACAATCGGTCTGATAGTTTCCGAAATTTCATCAACAAGGCACCGAAAAATCTTGTTTTGAGATAAACACGTTTAAAGTTTTGGTCGCAGAAAAATCATGAAAAACTTTATCTCGGGTTAATCAGCGATGCCTGTTCCATACAATGGACATTCTGATTCTTAAAAATTACATTTAATTAAAATTTAATTGAAAAAAAGTAAAAATAGATTTTTTTAAATTTCCAAAGTGAGAAGACGCCTAAACGGGAAACTACGTATACTCTTTTGAATAAAATAATCCAAATCACTATACATCTGAATACCTAACGCCTGATGTTACAAACCTAAAAAAAATACAATGAAACATCCTCCTTTTTTCCATCAAAGCTATGTGTATGTGTAAAAATCGTGCTAGTCTAAAAACAGTAATGTTTGTAGTTAAATTGTAGAGAGCTCATTACTACAACTTACGACTGATACGTTAACTTACCGACCATGATGAAGTATCCTTCTCTCAGAGTATGCAGGTTAGTATCTTGTCTGTAGTCTATTACTACTGGATCTAGAACATTCAATGGAATATTATCGTGTTTAAAATATAGGAATATCTGTCTGAACAAAACATCACACTTCGCAGTTTTGACTTCAGGCAATCGCGGGGTGATTCATTAGAACTAGGAATAACTTTTAAAATATTTTAGACACGTTTTACATAAAGTGGCAGCCTAGTTGCATACCAATACTTAGTGCAATATCGGCCAGTTAGTGTTTGTGCCCTGTTGATTGCAGCTGAAGATACTGACTTTAATAAATTTGTTACAATTTAAAATATTGATGTTTTATGTACAAACTTGTTGGAAAAAGTTAACGTTGTAATTAAACTTTACAAAGGAAATAATTCAGGTCCAAATATTTGTGTTACCTTCCTTCCGTAAGAGTGCAGCACCAACTCCATATCCAGTCGGATGAGGATAGTCTTGTTTAGCAACCCAGAGCGGCGCCCTCACTACGGGGTCAGCGTGTGTGGCAGGTAACATCGCAGGAGCCCGTAGTGTTGCTAGAGCGGCCTGAGAGCGCACCACAGTCGTGTAGGCGCGTCGTTCCTCCTTAGATGGAGACCCGTAGTGGACTGTACGAGTCACTATGGTTGTACCCTCTGTTGAACACAAATCATAATTAAGTTGGCTGACACGGGTGACGGGTCACTAAAGTGTTAGAGAGTCAGAAACAAAACTTGTGATCAGAATCACATAAATTGCGACTTAAGAAACGATTTTGAATAATTTTACAAGAAATTTATGGAATAAAGAAATGTTGACTTTGATCTATAAGTTCTATTATTAGGACTACCCAACTTTCTATTAATACTACGTTGTACTTACAGAGTTAGCAATATAGAAGAGTATAAAATGTAAAGAAAAACAACGTCTACCGTTAAGTGAAATAAATCTCAAAACTCAACTAACCATCGAACTGTCCGCCAGACTGTATAACCATTGTAGCATTTTTAAAGATCCTCTTGTTAGTACCATTGGTAGCGCGGTATCCAGGGTCGGCTGCATTAGGGCCATATGCCACACGGGTTCTCATCGAAGGACCCACGTACCCAGCTTGCGTCTCTCGTGTTATGTCCACAGTCAATGCCACGGACATTTCACTTAGGCCTGTTTTACTCTGAGAATTGTTAAGATAATTAAGTTTACAGATTTCGCAGATGTTTAAAGCTTTAGACAAATGGTGAGTGAGTTTATTTTACATTGACTCGATCATTAGTGTGACCGCGTTCGACATTGCGATTGGCCCGCAGTAAACTCTTCACAAATCGCAACACCAAAGTCAAAGTCAAAGTCAAATTCATTTATTCATTTAGGTCACAAAAGACACTTATGAACGTCATAAAAAAAAAAACAATAAAAGATGAAAGATGAACAATCTGTCGATTAAAATTATAGCTAGCTGGGTTCGCAGATTGTTCATGGTAGAGTGGTGAGAAAAGAACCCAGGAAAGAAACTCACCACCACTCTTTTAACTCAAAATCTTTTAAATATTAAAATAGCAGTTATATTCACAATCATAGGTCTTAAAAAAAGAGCAATTCATTTCCAAACATCTAAATCTGTGACATAGTCTGAAACTGAGTAATAAGCCTTTTTGGACAACCTCAGCTTAACAAATTTCTTAAATTTACTAATAGATAATAATACTATGTTGTTTGGTAATTTGTTATAAAATTGTATACATTGACCCACAAACGAATTCGATATTTTATGGAGCCTAGTAGTGTGCAAGGCAAGTTTATTTTTATTTCTTAAATTAAATTGATGGAGATCACTATTTTTCTTAAATTTACACAGATTTTTATGAACATACAAAAGATTCTCGTAAATGTATTGTGAGTGTAGTGTGAGAATGTTAATTTCTTTGAATCTGTTTCTTAGTGACTCACAAGGGCCCATCTTATAGACAGCCCTAATAGCTCGTTTCTGGAGCACAAAGATTGAATCGATATCAGAGGCACTGCCCCAAAGCAATAAACCATAGGACATAATGCTGTGAAAGTAACTGAAATAAACTAATCGCGCAGTATCAACATCCGTCAATTGACGAATCTTTCTCACAGCATAAGCTGCAGAACTAAGTCTACCAGATAACGTTTCTATATGTGGGCCCCATTGTAACCGTGAATCTAAAGTTATACCTAGGAAGACAGCCTTGTCTGTCAATTCCAGTTCCTCCCCGTTCATCAAAACACTAGTTTTTACTTGTTTAACATTCCTAGTATAAAATTTAACACATTTGGTTTTACTCCTGTTTAATAACAAGTTATTAGCGCAAAACCAAAGTACCATTTTAGAGAGAGCATTGTTTACATCGTCAATTACCGATTGCTGTCTGTTAACTTTAAATACTAAGGATGTGTCATCTGCAAACAACACTATCTCATGGTTATCCCTCACAAGATGAGGCAAGTCGTTGATGTACACAAGGAACAGAAATGGACCCAGAATAGACCCCTGGGGCACCCCCACCGCCACAGCTGATCCCTGGGATAATTTACCATTAACATCTACTCTTTGAATCCTATCACTCAAATAAGAAGTAAGAAGATCCAAAGCACTGCCTCTTATTCCATAGTGGTGTAATTTCCTGACAAGTGTTTCATGCTGCACACAATCAAATGCTTTAGATAAGTCACAAAACACCCCGTAGGCGTCACGTGACTCCTCCCAAGCCTCAAATATATACTCTAATAATTTAACCCCAGCATCACATGTTGACCGACCATGAGTGAAACCAAATTGTTTAGTATGCAGCAAATGATTTTCATTAAAATAATTAAGCAACTGAGTAAGTATCAGCTTTTCAAAAACTTTACTAAATGTTGGTAGGACCGAAATTGGTCTAAAATTTGTGGGGTTTAATGGACTACCTGATTTAAACAAAGGAGTTATCTTGCTATACTTCATCAGGTCAGGAAACACACCATAATCTATACATCTATTAAATATAATAACTAAGTCAGGTACAATAATGTCAATTATTGAGTGAACGACACTTACAGAAATTCCTCAAAGATCAGCTGTCTTTTTTATATTAATAGATTTGAAGGCAGCTGAAACATTAAGTTGATTTATATACTGAAAAGTAAAATTATTAAAAAATTCTGGTACATTTTCTCTGATCAATGATTCTGCAGTGGAGGTGGAAGAGCCTAAATTACCTGTAAGTGCGACTGGGAAAGTGGAAAAAAATTTTTCAAATGTGTTGGCCACTTCCATGTCATTCTTGGTAATGTGACCATCAAAATTTAATTTAAAATCAGACTCCTTTGTTCCACTTCTCCCAGTCTCAGCATTAATAACTTTCCAAGTTGCTTTAATTTTATTACTACTGTTTCTGATTTTAGACTTAATAAACAAAGATTTGGCTAATTTACAGACACTTTTAAAAATCTTTGAATAGCATTTTACATATTGCTTAAAGTCCTCACTAGTATTATATTGTCTTTCATGATACAGCCTATACTATGTTTCCCTACTCTTATAAATTCCTACTGTTGCCCAGTTACTAAATATAGGACAATCAGTAACAGTAACCGTCTTGGAGGTAAATATTGAATTAAATAGACTAAGGAACGAATTAAAAAAGGAACAATATAGTGCATTAGGGTCTAATTTGTTATTTAAGGAAGGTAAATTATTAATTAAGTTAATTCTCATACGTTCCAGGCGATCAACTGTTACTGGTACAAGAGTAATGTTTTTTTAAGCACTGTTTTCTTTTTACTTACAAAACTAACTAACTGACCAGAGTGATCAGAATCTAACTTATTAATAATAGATTTATGTCTAGGAACAATATCTGTATAGATGTTGTCCAGGCAAGTAGCTGTAGTAGCGGTTATTCTAGTAGGCTCCATAAACAAATTTAGCAAGTTGTGGGACTTAAAAAGACTAAGAACTTTAAGGGTGGAATTTGATTTATCAAGAATGTTAATATTAAAGTCACCACAGACTAGTACGCTCTTACCTGAGATGGCAAGTTTGCTTAGGGCTTCATCCATTATTTCTAAAAATAGTTTCAAATCCGCGGAGGGAGGTTTATATACACCTATAACAATGAATTGCTCTAATTGCACACATGCGAATTCTATAGAACATTCTATAGAGAGAACCGACACAACACCGAACTCGTTTACATTAATGATCGAATCAATATGAACTGTGACAATTGAGTTGTTGTGAAATAAATTCATACTGTGCTTCCATAATGAATAAAGGAGAAATAAACTTAAAAACGTCTTTGCCCTGAAAAAGTAATTTAACATCTATCTACATAACGTAAATTCAATGTTAAATAACTAAGTTACCTCAAGATAGCTCAGTAAAGTACACATTGCAACAGCATCTCGCAGGTGTGCTTTCTTCATTCCCTTTATTTCAGCGGCATTCTTCTGAGCCTTCAGGTAGATAATAGGAGACAACAGGAATATACGCTTGGCAGCCGCCACATTCTGTACGATGGCTGCAGAGGCTCCCCGTTGAAATGTGCCCGCCGCCGGTATCAGAATTTTTGATTCCGAGGCTTGACGCAGCGAGTTATAGATTGTTGTGTACTCATTGGCTCTGTGAAAAATGTGCTGTAGGTATAGCAAATATTTTAATGATGGCCTACGGGATTGCTATAGAAATAAATTCGGAGAATGTCACTGACTCGTTTTGCTTAAGTGGGCAGTGAAGTTATAATAAAAGATGACAGTAATTACTTCACGGTTGCTTCTTTTACGCTGTTCTACTACGTCTTTAAAAGAGCCTTAGTTGTTAGCCTACTAATTTTGGTTTAATTAGTTTTAGAACTACAAAAAATAATCGATACGAATTATGTTAAAACAATGAATATGGTAATATAAAGTACCGTTAAACATAAACTTCAATAATTTCTTGTCAAAGCCAGAACACAGAAGATAAACAATCATAGACACACATAAAAATCATACATAACATAACACTTAACAACACAAGCTAGTATCCTTTCATTCATATTGATAATTTAGTAAAAGCTCGCAATATTTAGACACCCACACCATAGATTTATTTTAATAAACTGGTACTATTTATCTACCACTTACCTGGTACAATTACTACTGTAACAGTTAAACACGGCTAAAGAATCCCGTACATGCAGAGATAGCTTTCCGGCCGGTACGAAGATCCGTACTTCACGCATGCTCACGATGACAAACGCCTTTAGCAGCGGGGCATAAGGCAAGTCCCTCCCTCGTATGTTCAACAGCCACGCTACTTCATCCAAAGCTGTCACAACCATGGCGTCGACGTCAGCCTGTCGCAACTCGTTACGGAGAAGGGTCACTTTGTCGCGCCAGCTCTCTCCTGAAAAGTTAAGATGTTCAATTACTTGTTTCTTTTCCTTCATATTTAATAAAAAAACCGTATTTGCCTTATTTTTATGATTGGTGATTTAATATTGATGTTCGGTTCCTTTTAGTAGTATTGTGATGTTGTAAAGCCTTTCTCGATAAATGGGCTACGCTAAAAAAAAATCAATTCGAACCAATAAGTCCTCAGATTAGGGCCTTCGACATGTTACCGTTGACCATTAGCGCAGACATATTTTTTACTGCTTCTTTAAAAATCTAGATATGTAGTGACAAAACAATGCCAAAATTAAAAAAGAAAAAAATATAATATTAAGTTCTTAGTAAGTGATTGATTGATTGATAGCTGCTGATTGATTTTATCGACCTTATTTTGTCAGAAATAAGGGAATTCTGAAGCTGTACTAAATATTCACATTAATAGATGTTAGGTTATTAACTTAGAAAATTTACCAGCAAATTCCATATTGTAGTTCGTAGCCACAGTCTTGGGAAATTCAGGTCTAATTCTCGCTGGATCAGGTTCCTCGTTCCAAAGCTGATCCACCAAAGTAGGATTATTGATAAGCTGTAGGCTTTCACGTTGGAGTGCTGTAGACAGTGTTTGCCATTCTCCTACCGAAGCAAGGCGCGCATCGGCACCTACGCGGCCGGTGCGAGCTAAACGATCCTGCTTAAAAAAATAGTTGCACTCTGTAAACGCATACCTTGTATTCTTACTTACAGTAATTTTGATTTTTTAAATGTTTTTAAGAATATACGCGTTCTCAAAAGGTGTGACGACATCCACATACGTTCATCAGCGCTCTCTAATGAAGACACCGAATTACGGACTGCTAATCCTGCATCGCGATATAAAAAGTTCTCAACCCGATTAGCATATTTACATCTTTACAAGTCATCACGCCTGGTTGAAGAATCCTCCCCTTTGTGTTAAAGATTAATATCACCAATTGCTCCACAAATGGATGTGAAATTTAAATTATTTAACTGTAAATTTTGGGCTTAAATATCAAAAATAATAGACGCAAGATGTACAATGTCACAGAGCAAAACTAGTAACATATACAAACCGATATCCACTCGGCTACAGTAGGCTGGCTAGGATCATCTGAGTCTAGCACAAGCCACGCACAGGACAGCGTGACCCTAGCTCGACGTACATCAGCTGAAGGCACCCAGATTGCTGCACCACCGTTCGCGAGTACCGCGCCCGTGCCTGAACTTTCCCACCCGCTTATGTACTGGAGACGACGTTCCGGAGGAAGAGGTTCCTCACTCTGGACCCAAAGAAAATCAGCGTATATTGTACAGCGTAATTGAAAAGATTTTATCTTTGTAAATTTCCTCTATTCGTTGTTCGGCATTATGATTTTTTTTGTTTGTATTTCAGTTTCCTGACGACAGTTCAAGTTTCATCAAACAGCCGTTTTTTTTTAAATCCATAAATGAAACTGTTTTAGAATCTTTTTTTTTGTATAAGCTTGACCATTTGGCAAAACTAAATTGTTTTACGATTAAAAATTAAATTTGAGAATAAAAAAAATTGTTTGGGTCATAATAAAAAAGATTAATTAAATGTAAGCTGTGACTGGGGTACCTAATGTGCAAACCAAAAAAGGCAATTAATATGCAAAAATTGAAAACAATAGCAATAAGATTACTCAATTAAAATATATTATAACATAAAACTGTAAAATATATTCTTTTCTAAGATTTTACGTCTTACCTACTCGACCGAAGGGTCATTCACACGGCATTAAAAAAATTAAGTCAAACGACGCCACAAGTAAAATCTTGTTTTATATAAATTAATCAGCACTGATTATTAAGTACAGTCGCAAACAAGACTAGTAAAAATTTAAAAATTGGAGAGTCGTCATTTATCCGCTAGAGAGCGCTGAATTCCTGGCAACTGGCCAGATTGAGTGACACGTTACATACGTGTCCTAACCTCTGATCTAATCATTGCTTGTTCTTCACAATCAAAGAGCACACTGTTCACCCGAATATAAAAAAAATCACTCACCTACATTTATTTTTTACATTAGTCCCAACTTTCTCCTCTTTAAATACTAGTTCTCGACTGACGCCAAGAGGTTTGCTACTTCTATAGGTGTCCAAATTATAATTTTTGAAACCTAAATCTTTTAAAATACTTTTGTTTGAATGTATAAAAGCAAAGATCCATATTTCCAAGGTTTTATCACAAAGTACGTATTAAAAGTATTTTACAGCGTCGCGTTAACAGAATAACGTAGAGTTTAGTAATAGGTACATAGAGGGTGCTTTTATAAATTTTATTACATAGACAAAAGAAACCTACATTATAAGTACAAGGCTTACGTTAAATAGCTTCCATGTGAACAATGATTAATTAGGTAAATTCACCTTTATTTACATAATATTAAGTGGTCTTACCAAATGTTCATCCGTGTAAAAGATAATAAAAGCATCGAGAAAGGTATTCGGTGAATATTGAGAGTTCCTCATCGCGCTGCGAAGTCTTCCGAGTGGACTCGTAACATCATTGGCGTCGGCACACACTGGCGGTGAGGGGACAGTTGGTTGATCCTGGATTATAGTGAGCGGCACCGGCGACAGAGGCATCATGGAAGTAGGAACAGGCAACGGAGTTGGTGTCGTCTTCAAAGACGGCTGTACCATACGTGCCCCATAACACACTGGAAAAAACGTTGACTGTTAATTAGGGGCAGAGGCAGCAGTGACCTCTATTATCACCTATTGGTGTGCCTCGTTAGAAAATATAAATCTTTCTATCTACGTTAAAATTTTATCATTGAATGATATAGTTAAAGAATTTTAAGAGATTCTAAACACTCTTATAACGAAATTTTAACCTACTATTTAGATATAAAAATAATGGAAATAGAAGACATATCAAATTTACTATAGGTTCAAAATTACACAAGGAAAGTAAGTAGTCTAAAAAGACAATAGCCATAAATTACATTTGTGTGTATAATTAATTAATAATTACAATAGATTCTGCTGGAAAGGACACCAATCCAAGACCAATCTTGGCTTGGACGTGGACAGACACAGATATAATTTATACATACATAGTTGTTAAATAAATTATGGTCACAATCCAACAGTATTAAAATGTCAAATATTAAAAATGATTTTAAAAAACCTTTATTTGATTTATATTAGTACCAATCATTCGTATTGTTACGTTAGTAAATAATCGTAAAGTAGGGAAATCTATTCATAGGTAAAAAACGAAATAAGTTAGGAAAATGTTTCCAAAACCTACAAAAATGTATATTAAGGTAGTTTTATTTAAAATCTTTAATTTTTTTAACTAAGAAACGTAAAAATATGTATTTATTGTTACATAAACTAAAATGATTACGCGTGTAAGGTATATTTTTGTAAGGTACTGTTTGCCACCTCAGTCACCTCTCAATTCGCTTTACGCGCTCTCGCTCATACTGTGAATGCGAGTTAGTGTTTGCTTTTCTGTTACTAAACTTTATAAAATTGTTTTTCTATTGGTATAGGTCACTGAGCAAAAAGATAGTTATTTCAGTAATAAATTGTCCATGTCTTGGCCAGAACTAAATACAAAGTTCATTCCAAATATAAAAAAAATGTCTTTATAGATTCGTTTTCGATGTTTTACATATTCATATTTGGGTTCCGTGAGTGTCAGTTACAACAAAAGACATGTTTATAATGTAAACGTTAATGACGTAAAACGAGATAAATGTACTTCTACATGATTATTTTTTCCTTTCCTGAACATTCGATAAGTAAAAAGTTCATCAGAAGGAGAAAGCGGCTAGCGACAGTGGCGTTTGAGGCGCGGGAATATACCAAGGCATCAGACTCGGCGAGGAGATCGACAATATTGGGAGCTTTCAAAAGCTCGTAAGTGCGAGAAGGATAGGAGAAGGCGCACATCAACCCTCCCGTTTTAACTTTTCTCCCGTAGTATGCGTGCTCCTTTTATTATTGTGGGTGGAGCTTGTCGTAATGGCTATTGCCATCTCGCCCTCCGTTCGTAAACAAGTTCCACAACTAAAAACCTATAACATAAAGTATCCAAAGAAACAGTTTAACTTATTGTTAGGTAAAGTTTTACATAGCCTTACAACCTAAAACTAACATTTTTGTGTGCGACGATACACTAATATAAAATCGTACATAAATATAATAATTAAAATTTTAAAAATAAAGTACATTCAAACTGATCTCTCTTTCCCTCATCTCTGAAGAAAGAACAACCTGAACTGTACACCGAACCGTGTTCAAAGGTCAACGTCCTGGGGGTACCCAAGGGATGTGGATTCTATTGGAATGACGTCAACAAGTAGCAGGACATCAGAGGTGCATAAGATGTTACTTTGTCCTTTCCCCTTCGTTTTACCGGGGGGTGGAGATTTCTCTAGAGTTGAATGAATGGAGGGAAGATGGTTGTAATTTGTTACACTGTAATGGTTGAAATGACGTCTAGAGTTGCGAGGGTAACATAATTTTGAGGAGATTTAAAATATCATCGTGTAATAAGCGTTAATAAAATGAATTGATGTTTAAATAATAATATTGTAATGTATTTGGGTCGTTTACCAATAGATCCAATTATTTGTGAAATTTCTAAATAATGATTTCACCATAGGAGAAGCAAGACGTTTAGTGAAAAAAAAATTTATGTGTTGTTCTTTTGAAGATCAACCAATCAAAAAGGTTTCCTACTTACGAGAATAAACTTCGATTCATTCTCGATCTATACAGATTTGAAATAAAGCACTTTTTACTTTGAAGTCATTTTATAAAACTGTATATCCCTTAAGGATGGTCCGTTGAATTCCCAAAGGGACGAAATATCCTGCGAGTTACTAGGACCGCATAAGACGTAGGCGGTGGTAGCGTGACGCGACGTCCTGTCGAAGGATACTCAAGGATAAAAGGCAACGACCGCATCGTCGACCGCAGCGAGTGCAGCGGCCATTCACTCCAATACGTAGTAACACTAACTACATGATAATGATAACATGCACACAACAAGTTGCATACATGTGTACATAATCACAACCACAATGACACCAGCAAAGTCAATAATTGTAAACAAAGATTGTTCACGAATATTCGCAACACAAAACGAAGAAGGCCCTGATGATATCATTATCGAGCATCTAGTATCTACGTACATTATAATAATACATTTTTGCCTCACATCATTAATTTTGGTACAAGGAACAGGCTGTAGAGCCTTAAATAATACTATGTTATGTCAAGCCAGTAACGCGTTTAAATTTTCAGTTCCGTCAAAAGCAGTTTCGTAACTGTTAATACAAACAATGACTCGTAGCTCTCATGAAACTAATTGTTTTCATCTCTTTCGCACAACTTTTTCTTGGTGAAAGGTTCCTAATATGTTTTTCTGTAACTGTGTGACATCATTAAAAATGCCAACGTCATAATCGATTGCATACTTTTAAGGCACAAAAGTATAATTACTTAATTGAAGCATATATGTATTAAACAACTTTAAAGTGAATATAGACTGTGTTTGCATTTAACTAATCCTTTTACAAATTGCTGTTATTTTCTGTTTATGTACCCCTTGAAACATATTTCAAGATTATCGGTTATGTAAGTGAAAAAAAAACTACTCTTTTACATGAATTATTGTTCGTTTTGTTGATGAATTAAATGAACAATTTTTATTAAAATCCTGGTACTTGAGTTTAGAAACGCCTGGGGTTCAACAGTTTGGGTTTAAGGAACCCTGCTGTACGTTTTAAATAAAAAGCAAAATGAAAATCGAAAATAAATAAGTACACGTCAATTTTGCATTCGGATTATTTAAAAGTCAATTAAAAAAAACTTAAAACAATAAGAAGGATTCACATTAGTAGAATATACTGTGAATGCAGTTATTTTTGTTGTAATGCTCTTTCAACCATACATCTTATTTTAATAATAATTATTAATTAAGTACTTACAAGTATCAATGAATGAAGTAATTTGTGTTGGCTTAGTAAATAACCTCGCAACGTTTAAATTTAATATTTCAGAATGTCTAAAGAGAAAAACAATATGAGACTTCAAAAAAAAAATTGAATAAAAATTTCATTTAGGGATAATTGAGATCCAAGTTCCAAAAAAATGCGTGTGCGTAAGAACAATGGTTTGCCCCCTTTTTGTACCAGGACAATATAGGTGGTGTGGAGATAACAGTTTCCAAAAGGACGCTAACATTATGTGGGGTGCTGTTGTAGGCAGGGAATGAATGAACTTTCTTGATCCTACTGCATCTCACTCTAGCAAGTTGTAAAAAATATATTTTATTTCATGTTTACAATACATTAATCGTAAGATACTTGACATTTTATTGTTTAGAAAATTGCTTCCTGCAATATATTAAAAATGAGTAATCCTAATCAAAAGACTGAAGGCAAACAATTTGAATGTCAAGTTTCTTTTAGCAACTCATCTAGATCAATAAATAACTAGGAAGTAAACCTCATAAAATATAAAGTGTGTAAACAGACGTTGTTTTGATTCAAAAGAAAAAAATTAAAAGAAAGTAGTTTTTTCAAGACTGAAATTTTTTATCAAAACGTCTTATGACGTCAGTTTCAACCAGGTTATCATAAAAAGAAAGGAGTACGTGCGCAGGCAATATATTTTGTTTAAACTAATTTGACCCTTCTAACTCTTTCTGCTTGTTGTACTTTGTCGAAAACTTTTGTTTGACTATTTAATTATTATATAATAAGTAATGACAAAAACCGGTAATTTAAATTAAAGGGCGAGTTTTTATATCTGGAAAACGATATTAAAATCGAACTTCGGTGAAAAAAGTGGAAGAGAAACGAGCAGTTAGTTATTGTTTACTTGGAACACGTAACCCGTTCGCGTTTTAACGGAGTCATGTACTAGGAGCACCGAATACCGAAGAGGCCGTTCGATATCGCAGCGAGGTAATAGGTGCTTATTGCATAGGAGAAGGTAAATAATGAAGTAACATTATATCCATACTTACTACGTAGTAATTTATCTACTTGCTATCCATGACCTACAAAATGTTCTTCATCAAAGATATGATATAATATAGTAGACTGTTCCCATCTCTGTGGTATCTAGGTAAAGACCTAAATAGGACCTTAGCGAATTACTTAGTATATTATTATACTTTTTATACATACATTTAGTAAAAAGCTGAATTTGAAATTACAAATAGACACTTCAATTGTATTTATTTGTATGGTGGTTTTACGTGCTCTCCGAGGCATGGGGGTTAAGAGCCCAACTACCAAACTTCGGGTTTTTATTACGCATTTCGATAATTGAAAAAGTCAAAAACACTTTTTACTTATTGCAAAAATAGCCAAAACAGTGTTCACTTAACACTTTTTGGATTGTTGATATAAATATAGATTTGCATAAAATTATAGTTACTGTTGTTCGCCACTTCTCGCACACACCTAATATCTTCATTCTTAATGTTAAACACAATTACTAAAACCTAATAAAGTTGATATTTAAATTTGATGGTAATATCAGATCAACAGTTGATCTCGTCATTTTGCTCTTAAGATAGGAAAAGCTACTCTAGTCTGTGGCATTACCTGCAGACATGTTATTTATATAGGTATATGTATGCAGGAGGGTTTAAATCCCGGTGTAAAACTATACATATATCGCGGCAATGTTGTAAGTTGCCATCGGAAACGATCAGGGATTGATTAATTTAACTGTGTTATGTTCTATTACATTTACTTCTCATTTGTAATCAACAATTCATTTCATTTAATTCAATTATTTTATGCACTTTTGTACATTGGTGGATAATTCTTACTTAAATATGAGCAAGCATATGCGTCAACTGGGCACATAATTATGTTTATAAATAACCATACTTATGTGTAAATTCATAAATGTTATAGATAAATGAGATTCAGATACAAAGCAAATGATCATGTTTATCATACAAATTTTGTTCTGGGACATTCTAGGTGGGAATCTACGAAAAAGTTAAGTCTGTAGTAGAGAGAGCATCAACTCCCTAGCCCTGGTCGGCATGGTTAATATTTTAATTTACAGAATACTTATAAATTACAAAGTGTATAAGTTACAATAAAACCGTTATACATTTATTATATGTCTAATAAATAAAAAGCACGATATTTAAAAAAAAATAATTAAATGAATTATTTATATTTAAACAAACACTTCTTATGCCACTTGTCTGAATTAAATGATAGTTAGGTTAAAAAAAGCATTGAAATATCTATGTGTGTAGCATAACACTGACAAGATACCAATGCATACAGCGACAATGTGATAGACAGAGAACGAGGTTGAGAGGCGTGCTACAAAACTGCCATTATAACTTGAGCTTACTCTTTCCCTACGTTGCGGTATCAGAGCGAGAAATGCTTATTGGGGTAAAACGAAGGGGATAGAGAGTGCATTTAACTGCGGATCTTCAGTGGTTGGTCGCTACTGTTATGAAGGGCAATGCACCTCTTCTGCTTTCTGGCGCTCTGGTGCAACAGTCAGTGTTGACGCATGTCACTGCGTCAACGGGGCGTGTTCGACGGCAGTGTTAAAACATGAAGTCAACACACATTGCTCCGTTGCTTGTGTTGTGCATTTCGAAGTCTGGACGTAGCGTAGTACGATGAATGTGTAGGTCATATTTTAAATGGTTGCAAACATATTAACATACTTACACACTGTAAATGTTGTTTGTAATCTGTGTACGACTGCACCTTATGTTTTCTACACTGTTAATTCGAATTTAATAGATGTAAAATTTTATAAATCCATATTAAATAATATTTCACAAACAATAAGCTAGTTATTCATAAAGTTTATGCTAATTAGTACAGTATTTCTTTTAAATAAATTCTCTCGAAATACAATAGTTTAGTAACAAGAACTAATTAAATAACACTAGTTTGAACGACCAGAAAAGTAAAGCATTATACACAAGTAATAAGTATTTATAAGTGTGTGGGTCGTCACGCACGATCACGTGTCGAAAGGGTTGCACATGTGGGCTACAAGTACCAGGTGACCAGAACAAGGGAGGAGGCTAAAATCACATGTGTGGATGCGAGTGTGTGATCAGCTGTATGTTTTAATACGTAAGGGTGCGGAAATGTGTGTGGAAAAGGGGGCGTTTATGCGAGTGTGCAATATACTTATTGTGGTATAGTCGTGACTGTGTTGAACTAGACGAGGCGGTATGTGGTCGTAGCAAATCGATGACGTCACGCGTGAAGGACGTGTTTTGCGTAGACTGCTACGAAAATACATTTATAGACGTGATGACTGTAACCATAAAACTTTTCAACATGAGTCAAAATTTAAAATATATAGTTGTTTGATAAGATATTAGTACCTACTCCAGAGTTAATCTATTTGCGCCTTTAATAGTTTCTCTTTAAAATATGGCTAATGTTTTTCACAAACAAATTCTCAGTATAATTTGTAATATTTTTGGCTAACTGCTGCAATAATTAAAATAAATAGTCAAGTTGATAAAAAAGCAATTTGTTAATAATTGGCAAATTCAACAACAACGATTATTTTTCATCTATAACATAAAAGATAACAATTTAAATAGCAATATAAAAATGCTACGTAGGTAAATACAGTTCAGCAGTTTCTCGTACATTTTCACTGGTCGAATAATTTGGTACACGCATTCCACACATACTTCAGTGTTATGTTCTCCTAGTAATTGAGATTCAAGTGAGGCCATCTTTGTCGGAATTTGTGAAGCAAACAAAAGCAACAAACGTCGTCACCAACAAGTAATCATTTTTTTTCAATTTAATTTTCGTCTTGTAAGTGGATGGGATGGGGTAAAATCATCCCAAAATTGGTAAGATTTTAAACAAACCTTACCAATTTCAGGATGATATTTAAAATTGATTACGATGATAAAATTATGGTATGCAATTACCCTTTTTCAATTGGTATCGTATAACCAACCTATCATAATACTAGTTTCTACTTTTAAAAATCCTGCAATTTATTTTATTTGGTCCAGTATAATTTAATCATAGACAATAATTGTACTACAATATTGATCTCTTGCCTTTTTCTTTTAGTAAACTCTTTTTGATTGTTTATAATTATAATAAACATCAGATTACCTACATACATTACACACTTACAAGTTCTATACTTAGCTTTTAAATAAAATAAATATATTACACCGTATGCATGTTACAGTCTACAATCTTGCACAAACAATACAGGGCCGACTCCGCCCATAAGCCGGTCGTCGGTTTCACAATTTTTATAAACACGCAAGACGAAGGTGAAGCCCTTCGTTAGCCTCTTTGGTTATTATGCTTTCCTAGTACACAAAGTCATTGGGAGTGACATGCCCATTATTTCTGACTACAAAGAAATCCCTTTTGTCATTTACACCTTATTTCAAGGTTGCAAGGAAGCCCTTAAAATAATTTACATATTTAATTACTGTTAACTGTCAATAATCCTTTTTGTTTTAAAATTCTTAAGTTTGTTCATGTGTCTGTTTTAAAAATATGCCATACAAGTCAGCACTGTGCTCGAATAAATTTAGGTCGTTTGGTAATTACTTAAATATGTGCATCCTTTAGATTAAAAGTTATTATTCCGTTGTTTGTTAAATTATTATAAAATATTGAAGGAGCCCTTTAAATTATTTATAATATAACACAGATTACTAGGAGCGCAGAGACTATAAGAAGGTGTAAAGGGCCGTCCAAGGGCCTGTCGAATTTCACAGTTCAGCTTACGCATTGGGCGTGGCTCTTTTGGACCAATCGGAGACAAGTGAGTTACGCAAGAAGTTACGCACAACGGCCGAGACCCTTCTGAAGATACCAATGCGGTTGTGTGTTTTTACTTTTTGTAACTGAAATAACATTGCGTGTATTTGTACAACTGCACTTGGTTATTGATGCTTGGATAACATTTATACTTTCATATCGATCAGTAGTACAATTAATTACATTTAAATTTGAACTGTAAACGTAAATATTTGAGGGGAAAGGGGAGCGCAGTGTTCTTGTCTTACTCTGTAACATTATCTTTTTACATCTGCTTAGGTATTTGATAAATAGATGCCTTGATAATACAAAATTGACATTCTTTCTTTTTCTTGACAACTCCTGGTCTAGAAATAGGGTAAAACCAGGATACATTACTTTTTGTAAGAGATTCATTAAAGACAAAATATTTTTGCGTGGACTACATTTGTTATATAATTAATCAATTTGTTAAGCTTCAACATCTACATTTACATAACTGTTACGGGTTTTTTGAAAATTAAGTTTTTGCGATATCCTTTTTTTGAGGATAGATGCCTTTTTAAATATTTTACCATAATATTGTTTAAAATATTAAGGAGTAAGTATCATAACACTATATTGATAATTTAGGTAATGGGACCACGCTGATTTCAACACGAACGGGTCAACTAGACCGGGGCAGTATTACCCTCCCACAGAAGACCAACCTAAAGCCAGCCTAACAACCTAACAACCTAAGCCTAACAACCTAAGACCAGCGTCCGTGCTATCGTGTTTTGTTGGTAAGTGCGAAATCGGAGACCCATTGATGCAGGGGTGACAGTTATCGTTATAACTGCTTACTCTGCCACGATGACTATCATGCCTTTTGCGTCCCCAACCGGGGCATCTTACTGGGCCGCCATGGTGTGGGTGGCCATACTGCATTGTTTGCATTTGCAATGAATGACCACAACTCTTGGACTCTATTTAGGATTTCCATCAGGCAGAGTAGAATAGAAAAAAATATATATAAAAACTATAAAACTGCCGTTTTTAAGTGTGTTCATATAATTTATTTCAAAAGTAATAGGTATTTACAAATGAAAGGTTTTCTCCATGGGTAGTTTTTTTTACCCTCTTCAGCATTAGGTGACAGTGATCTTCGTTTTTACTTATTGCGTGACTCGAAACTAAGATGAGCTAGACAAAAGCTACGTTAGGTCTAGCTCTTCTTAAATTCTATTTATTTCTTTTTCCCTTTAACAATATCTGTTTAACGGTTTCTTGACTTGACTTCAAAAAAAAGGAGAAATTCTCAATTAGATTGTATTTCTTTTTTATGTTATTTGTGTCATGTGCAGACCGATTTTTAAAATTACCTTTGCATTCGAAAGGGTATACTACCGAATTGGACTCATCAACCTGTCAGGATCTAATGATGAGATCCTAGAGATATCGAAGGCAACCTTCAAATGTAGAGGCTTAACATCGTGTTTCAGCTTGTTTCTTTAGTTATACCTATAGATATTTGCGTAAAGTAGTTGATATCTTATTTTTCTGAGCTGATGATGGAAATGTCGTTAATCTTTGGGAATCAGAGGATAACTCTTTTAATAATACAATCATGTATTGTAAACTGATATTACTTAATTTTTTATATTCGAAACGACCTTTAGAAGTCAGAGGATAACTCTTTCTACCCCATCAACTTCTAATTCATCATAATAAGTTATACCTACTCGGGTACATAATAAAGAAAAAAAAGATATATAAATAAAAAAAAAGATAAATAAATATCAATAAAGAATAACGAATTACTTTGAAAAATCACCGTTTATGTTAATTATTTAAGATTCCAACCATTCCAATTACTTACGTAAACGTATCAACTACTTAATAAAACTCTTAATAATAATATCATTTGCGATGTGTGTAACACGATTTGGTTTATATAGATTTTTAGTTTTTAATTAGATTCATGAATAATTTATAATTCATTTTTCTCTTTGTTAGTATTCAACTTCTTTTTTAAAAGAGATTTATGAAATTGTAATAAAAAAAATACGGTAATAGAAATACACTTTAAAATACTTGAACACGGCTCTTAGGCTATAAAGGGATCGAAGCATCTACGGGCATCTGTCATTTAAAAATCGATCAGTATTTTCAATGAAATTACTTACAAAGTTATGGAGCATTGAATATTTGTAGGTACGTCTGAAAATTAGAGGTATTTACCGCTTCTACTTCGAATGTTTAAAGACAGAAAAGCTAGATACGGCCACGAAGCTAAAAAGTTTACTTGCCACTATGGTAGAGGGGATACGACGCGCATATTCAAACAACTCAATCACTGTTTTGTTTATTGCGAATTAAGTTTTTAGAAATGTGACATGTTTTTTTTATAGAAACCTACCAAAGTGACTCTATTCTGCCTGATGGAAAGCATGAATAGAATCCAAGAGGAGTGGTCGCCGTACTCACTGTGCCTGAAGACAGTGGCACACTATGGCGGCCTAGTGAGATGCATTTTCACGCCTCGCTTAAAGGACCCGGGATCGTATCCCAGTGCGGTATATATTCCAGTTTTACCCTATATTCTGTGTCGTAAACATTAATGAAATGGACACGTAGAATACCCAGAATCAGGACAGTAATTTGTGGATTTAGTTTCTGCATCGAGGATCAAATCCACATCACGCAGTAGGATGAGGTGGCCGCTTAAGCTACAACATCATCAGTAAATTCATCTTATGGAAATAAATTACATAGGTAGATAGACCTTACTACCAATTGTAAGATTCAAAAGAAGATTGAGATAAGATTAAGATATAGATATTAAGATTTTAATTTCTCAGTGTGTACATATGGAATGGGTATACCTACCTATCTAGGTACTGTTAAAAGTATTTACAACAAATATTAAATATTTACCTTTATAATATACAAAATTAATCCAAGATTTAGTAGGTATCTATGTTTACTTGTCAATGAAAATATAGGTAATAATATGCCGTTTCAACATGTCCATAGTAAGGTCAAGTTTAATAGGTGGGTAACATTTTAAAGAATTGTATAGTTAAGCTCTAAGAAACTGTTTCATTATTTATCAAAGAAACAAATATAGGTACATGAAAAAACAAATATAAATCCTTTAAAGAAAAAATACCTAGATACATATTAATAATAATAAATATTCCGGACATTTGACACACAACGTTATCTAGTTTCAAACTAAGCAGAGCTTGTACTATGATAACTTGACTGACTGATAGAATACTTGTATACTTTTTTTGTAAATACATATATATTATACATAGAAAACATGCAAACTTCGAAATAAATATTTGCAGATCATACAAACATTAAGTCCGACTCGGGAATCGAACCCGAGACCTCAGGCACAGTAGTCGCATTCACTACCGCTGCGCCACCGAGGCAGTTAAATATTGTAATAAAGTCAATTTAGGTATAGGTACCTCCCTTCTAGTGAGGAAGGTTCGATTAAGGATAGGTAGGAAAAATTAACACAACTGCTTACCATTACTTCTACCCCTTTACTACAAAAAGGGTAGAAATTATAAGGTAGATAATTAGTACCGGATCGACAAACATTGTTTATGCCAACTAGTCTTTTATTTATTTATTTGGCTCATCCACAATTGAATACACTGTTTCATGCTTAAAAGCCATTTTACAAGATTATGAAATGATTTTGCGTAAAGTGGTGTATTTTTTAAAAAAATATCTAAGTATACCTATATACAAGTAGATAGTCTAACTAAACTTAAAAAGCATAACCTTATCCAAATATATAACTTGTTCAAAGTCGTTAGCGCTGTTTTAGATACGCATTAATTAGGTTATTTATATTTACGTAAGGTATTATAGGTATTAACGTGAGCTTATCATATAGGTATGTATTTCAAGACTGTAAGAAAATAAAATGGCTCATCAGCAGCCTTTAGTAGTTCCGAAATAATGTATAAGTATTATTATAATTAAAAAAAAAAACAAAATTATCTACCTACAAATTTTAACAACCAGATTGTTCTGTGGAGAAGCTTTTGTGTCCTCCCTAGGATAGTGCTTGACTAGCTGCGGTGTTGATTCTGGAGGGGACCTGAAATAATATGGTCCTGGTCTCCTTCAAAGGACGCCTGAGACCGGCCGCCGGGGTGGTTTTTAGTGGAAACACCTACTCCTGGCTAATGCGTCTCTGAGGAGCCGGAGATCCGAAGTCATTTTCCACTCCGACAATAAAAAAAAGGGTACCTACCTATCTATGTTTTAATCAAGTTTAAAATAACTAGTGTTTTTAATATATCTTGTGTCACCCTCAATATTAAAACGGATTTTAAGAAACTTTAAACGCTAAAATATACTACAGAGTACTTTCTTTAGTAAACAAACGAAATATCTATAGATACCTACATACATACACTCGCAAAATAGAACCCTTCTCCTGGTGCAGTCAAGTTAAATGTAAAAATTGACTGGTATAATAAAATCTTAAAATCATCGGAAAGATATCTAACACCGAAATATAAATATTTCTTAGTAAGTACGAGTTATTAGTTGAAATATCAATTTTCAGTTTTAAACTTAAATCATTTTTTTTGTTTTTAAATTTTTTAGGTTTTTGTAAGTACCAAGCGTAAGAACGTCCCAGAATACGAGCATTGCTCAATTTGGCATCTGTGTGTGCGTAAGACCACAACATGCCGTTGTACAACAATTGTGTTTGCTTCAAATTATTATTTTTATTACTATGTACGTGTTTAAAGCAAATTATAAGCATATTATTCGGTTTTCTTTTTATGTATATTTGCCTTCTAAGAAATAATGGTCCAAGTCAGTTTAACCTACAAGTGGTGCACCTGCTGATCGACGGACAACGCTCTAAGGCACATAAAATATCCTGATTAGTGGCAATAGACTCACTGCCTATTTATTATTTATTTTATTTAAAATACTAACTTAAAAGTTATTTACAACGTAAGTACGTATGTATGCATGTACTCGTACGTAGGTAAGTTCATTTTACAAAAATTACTTATGGTTTTTTATGTAACAATTTTGTTAAACCAATAACGTTGTACACACAAGCTGCTACGCAATATCCCTACACCTCATAACGTAAAGTTTATATGTATAATAAAATGTTATACATAAATAACTTTGAACTAATGAATTTCAGCTACTCACTGAATTCATTTACATAGGTAGGTACTGTCTTTACTAATGTATCTTCATTACAGGGCTACTGAGCCCTTCACGCAACAGAATACTTCGAAACACCGCCTACAAAATACGGATTACCTCTTCGATCAGTCTGAGCGCCTAGTACTCCTGTGCGCGATACAGTCGACTAATGGGAAAATGGACGCCACCGGATAAAATAAACAATATAAAATTAGCAGCAACTGGCTGGCACACTTTGCAGAGATGAATAAATAAATCCATTCAATTATCTACATTTCGACCAACAACCAAAGGTTGTTTGATTGTCTTACTTAAAGGTCAGATATTAGAAAAACTCAAGAGTAAATCATCGTTGAAAAGAATCACGATTTCCGGACTAAGGATGGATACGGATGTAGGCCGGATGCAAAACCGGAAATTCTTTCAGGATGTGCTAGGGCAGCAGGAAGTGTAAGTAGGTCTATTAACTATAGCTGAAAATCGATATCCGATAAGGCTCCACCCCTAATGAAACACAAGTACATTAAAGGCATGTACAGCTTGGCAGTAGAGATGGGGTATTAAGAAATGTTATTGACATATTACTTGCTTAAAATTGTATTTTCGGTTTTTAATAAATTATACTATCTATGATAAATATTTAAATTATAAACTTTAATTAAAAATATCACATTTTTACGAACTCTAAATTCAGTGTAGGAAGGAAATACTCGTGTAAATAATCCTTCAAAAATATCGATATCCCACACCAACTATTGGAAATGAATCGGCGATTACCGATAATGTCGAACTGTTCGGAAAACACCAAGGCAGCATGAGTACCGAGAAGGTAACTTGACCAGTAATCGATATTCCATTAATAAGTATTCCAAGCTATAGAGTTCGGTATATCGGTTCGAGAGCATGTGAATGAAACGAGGGGAGATACATGTAGGGGGAGACAGGCTCTGGCGTAAATTGTGGTACGGAGCACGCTTGCGCCCTAGCTAAACGATGTCTCTTCATTTCAAAAACGTAAATGACTAAGCAACAAAGGTGTTACGATTCTTTATACTTTTAAGTGAGGTATTTTTTTGAAACTACTTTAAATATAGTGGATTTTGATTCCAAGTAAGAATAATACGTAATCGAGTCACTTCTTACCCAACACATGAGTAATAATGTATTTAAAATAATTCAAAACATCTGAAGTCTCCTTTAACATTGCAACCAAACCCAAGAGTCATAAAAATAAAACACATAAAACAAAATAAAAATAAACAGCTGGGAGCATAATGATATGCGTAATTAGACCGAAGAAGTAACAGGACAACATATTATACTGCAGGTAGAAAAAGGGACAAGGCTACAATTTCGAAGGATTTCGTCATCTCACTTCAACGAACAAACAAGAAGGGCCTCGACGACCGTGCCTTATGCGCTGTGGTACTGCGCGCTATTTCCCTTCCTGAAAGCTTGCAATCTGCTCCTACTAGGAAAGCATAAAATGTAAGATACTACTCAAAGGTGTCTAAAGGTTTCATCCCCAAAGTAGGCGGAGAAATGCGCGCGCGTGGGTGTTGTTATGGAAACGGTGTTGCCCATTTACTAGTGAAGTATAAGCTTGTAGAAGGTTGATTTTGTAAAGCTGCAATGCGCTTTGAAGTTTTAAGAATGTACGCAAGTACTGTGCTTTATTTACCTCACTCTTTACAATAGGTGATCAGGTTCGCACATCGAAGTTGTTCTAACTTTACCATTTATATTAAAGAAATATGGCTTAGTAGATTTTTCTATAAAACTGTTTATGAAACTGATTGATGTCAACGTATATCAAGTTTGCAACTATGTGCGATTTGGCTAATGTTTAAAATTAAAAATGACTTACTTTAATTGTGGCATATAAACAATGTTTCTGCCTGAATGATCATAGCTACATTTCATTGACTATCATGTAATACTGCTACATACTTTAGTTATAGCAGTTCATTGAGTAGGTACGTATTGTGCGTAGGAGAAGCTTGGAACGCGCTTGGACGGTGTGGTCAACGATGGTATGTATGCCACGGCCGTGTCTGTTAGTCTGTTTGGTTGCCAAGTGGCCGGCGTGGTGGGCTGAGTCGCGCGGCCACAACACCAGGCGTTCAGCGATACGAGGTGGTGAGGTACAAGTGCATCGAGTGCATTCACCCCCGCTGCACTGTACTTTCATTCGACGCCGTGTCTCCGCTGACACGCACGCACGGCACTCAAATCAGAATTATCAAACATTTTATCGTGAATGTGAAAACAAAACTAATGCATCACTTATAGTTATGTGTTTAGCAAATGAAATAATAACATTACTTAGGTTTAATTTGTGCAAGTCTTGTTCATAAGGGCATTGTTTAATTATCAAAATTAATTATTAGCGTCATAATAAAGTGATAGTAATTTTTTCGTTTTCTAAAGAAGAACTTATTCAATGTAAAAAGTATATCGTTTAAGTACAAACTGTACGTATTGAGGGGTTAAACTTTGTGAAATCATGATCATTTTCTAAAACAAAAACCAAATGCAAATCTTGATAAAGCATTGGTGCAGATTCACGATTTTATTTTTAGCATGACCTCTAGATATTACTGACAAATTGACGTAAATAATTTTATCTGAGTTTAAAAAAATCACGTTCCCTACCTAGAGGAAAATAATATATTTAATAGTAAGAAAGAAAGGGGAGGATAATGATGTAGAATTACCATAACCACCGTAGCACCGTGGCACGGTCAATTTGACGCAACGGGCGCGGCAGCTCGCGGACTGGCATTATCTTTGATGGGGCTAACACAGAGCCGTGCCATTGTTTTACTGCGTAATTTACATAACATTTTCTTAGAACCATTTTGAATAATTATAAAATATAAGTATATTTATTAACTGTGTAGTCTATTTAATCTATCTTTTAGATTAAATACGTAGGTATCGTAATTTAAAAAGTGAGGTTTCAGACTTTTTTAACACGAAAAAACTTTGTATAGGCGTTACTCACAAAATCTCAATAACCTTTTCCGTGATACCATAAAATTACAAAGCTATTTTTATTTTATCAAAAGATATACATTTATTTATAACTAAATTTAATGTAAATCTTAAAAAAATGCAAAAAAACCAATACATACGGCAGATGTTTTGTTTCAGACGTCATTTTAAAGTCACACAATTACCTCTTCTAAGACTTAATCGTTAAAAGTACGAATAATGTTAAATAATAATAAGTTATTTTTCATCGTAAATGATGTAATACTTAATTATATATCTTATTCATATCTTATTTATGATATAAAACTTTTTAATAACTGGTTATTTTTAATGCAAACGTTTTTCAGTATTTCATACTTAAATTTCAAATGACATTCAACTGTCAATAAAACGCTTATTGAAAATAAGTTTTTTTCTTTATTAACAGTAGAGGTTGATGACAGGGAATATGTAATATCTATTTACTCTGGTAAGACTTCGTATTCTATTTGTGTTAAGAGACAATTTTTCATCATTTTAAAGTAAGGTTGGTTTGACATATATTTATGTACATACCTAGCAGTCTGTATGTTGATTAATCTAAAATAAATGATAATTAAAGTTTCTGCTGGCAAAAACGCTGTCTACCAAAGCGAAACAAAAAACATTAGTTTTAAATTTAGATTTTGCCATTTAAAATCTATGCAATTTCTCGCCATCCTGAAAGATGACTGTGCACGTATTTTTCCGTTTGTATATTTTATCTTAATTACTTGGCTATTACTTTTACGGAGTTTTACGGACTGATCCTTCTATACTCATTAACCATTTGTATTTATTTACAATACTTGTACTGGACTCAGAACTATTAATAATAACGTCGAAAAGAGGTCGTACTTTAAACAGACAGGGTCGTGGGTTGGTGGTGAAATTACAAAAATATTTTGAGCGTGAGCGTCAAAACAGTGGGTAGTTGCCAGTTACATAAGCGCGGGACCATATTAGTGAAGTACTCGGTATCAGTAACCGTACTGTTGGCTAAATTTTAAACGAAAAGTTTAAGCCTTCGAAATCAAGTATGTTGTTATTTTACAAGAGCGGAATTCTCAAATTAATGAGATGATAATTTATAAACAGAAAGTATAGAATCATTAAAAAGCATAATTATAACAATTAGCTTGAGATATAAAAAGTTGACAACATACTTTTTTTTAAAGTGAAATTGATTTGTAAATACTAAAAGTCGAATCGAAATAATTGGATATTGTAGTGATCGATTTTTATGACAGGCTAGGGAGGCCTAGCCCTCACTATGATAGAACTGTCATACAGTAGGTACCTTTTAGATTTCATGAAAGTATGCAACCAGTAGTATTCGGACCACTAGGCCCCTTACTGCTAGGGTAAAATTCTTGTATGAAACTGTGGCCAGTTTTACACAAGCTACTCTACTTAATATAAAATATATATTTTATACTGACTTAGATTAACTCGGAACACATTTCCATACGAACATGATTAACGCAAAAATGTAACCTGCTTAGATAAACAAGAATAATTAGTGACATATAAGGCTGATTCTAGTGACAATTAAAGTTAAGAGCCAAAAGCTAGAGTAAAAAAAAAAGCCTCAGTAATTTCTACGTGAAATGGCATCTCTCAACTGGACACACGTGTTTACCCTCATGAAGGAGCATTTAACCTGCAGTTGCAGTTGCTTTCCAGTTGATAGTTTCGTGATTACAAAGTGTGTTAAAGGGTCTTGACACTACTGTGCAAAAAGTTTGTACCAAGACCTATTCTTGGTGAAAAACTACAACGTAAATGAGAGCACATTATTCTCTAATTATCTTTATTAAGTTACAGCCTGATAACAACTATCTTCCTTATCCGTTTTTTTTTCTTTCTTTTCCTTTGACAACAACTAAAACTAGTATTTTCTGATAATGTTTTCTTTAATATCACGGTTATAAAAGAAATTTATTCCACATTGATACATTAAATAAAATGTGATTACAAGTGATTTAGCAGTCGCTTTTATGGGTCATCAGAATGGAGGCAACCCTTCAGTAATAAAGACAATGGCCATCATTTGTCACCGCGCCCCGCGACCCTCCGCCGGTAAGCCATCGGGCGCCGTCGTCGGTCAAAGGGTCGGCCGCGACCCCGATTCCTGACAACTATGTTGCGAATAACCTCAATCTCGACCCTAATTACCCTTGCCGTCATTTGTTTCATTTTATTGTTGATTTGCAATAATTATCACGAATTTGGTTCAGATAAATGTATTCTTTTATATCTTTTTCTTACACAAATCTGAAACATGTCTGTTGTGGTCAAGGGTGTCCGAGTAAACAGTTACCTTAACTATGATAATTTATAATAGTTCAAGGTTATAATCAGAATAATGAAGGTAATGGAAATACTTAGACACTGCAAGAATGATGATTATTAATTACCTACATACCTAATTAGTACTTACAAATATTTTAATTAAACAAAGAACTTAATTAAGTATTTTCATGTTCCTATTATGCAATATTAAAGGTTTCTTTACTTATTTAAATCAGAATGGCTTTCAGAGAGAAAAGAAGAATTAATAATATATTTAAACACTTATGGTTTCTGCGAGGCTTCATTTTCCTTTCATTTAATTTTCTAAATTAGAAAATCCATTTGTGCGTGGCTTCAATCTAACATAGAGAACACGCAACGTCCAAATAAACAGCAGACGCCAATGATTTATCGCTAATGATAATGGACAAGCTCGCTATCAAACCACGAAGATTTATCAATCGCTCTATCAATTCTTCACGTCAATGTCTTTACGAGCGTCTCAACGCTGCAGAAGTCTGGCAACTCTCTCATAGAGGATATCATACTCAGTAAACCTTATGCTCCTTATTTAAACTCCTCAGTATACCTCATTTCAATTTTTTATGGCAAGTGCATTATTTGCAAGAGATTGATTGAAAAATTAATGAATTTGCGAAAATGCTTTAACCTTAACACAAACCATTTTTGCATAATGAAAGTTACGTTTTAAGTATTTTTTCTTAAGTTCTTTTCAAATGTATTTTCAATTAGGTAGGTATTTTAAGGTAGTGTCCACTACCTCGTCTTGGCACTGGTGAAGTGGTGACGCGTAGTGCATTTAATCGGAAAAGTGCACCAAATAAATTAGTATACAATAATCATCATGAGCAATAATCTCTCAATTAGTATTTTAATTAAATGACTGCAATTTTTCTAAGTACATTAACAGGTTACAGAAAGAATAGAAAGTATATATATAAACATCAGTTTATATATATCAGATAAGGAATCATCCTTACAATAATAATTAACATACATAGTTACAACACACTTGCTTTGAATATCATATAAAATAGTAAAATATTTTTTTTTTTCAAAACCAAATATTTAATTTACTTAGGCATTTGTATAGTATGAGTTTGGTTACATTTGGAAATTTAAGTTACTAATAGTGTCATAATGGAAGAAATTGAAAAACACAGTCTTAACGATAAATTAACTTAAGTTTTTGTATTAGATTTTTACTTAAATTAATTGCGTGATATTGGTTTCTTTTAGTCTTTTATTTTAAAAAGAAAACAAATATCATGTCCACACATTTTACTCATAGCTTTTGCTAGTTTGTAAATTGGAAATACTTATTATTATTAGTAAATTAAGTGCACCTGTAAAATACGTATTCGAAGGACACCGAACAGGTTACTGGGACGTCACGTCGTCAGAGCGGAACAAGTTTATAGGGCGCGGCGAGGCCTTTCGACAAGCCCCGACGTTCCATGCTACCCTGGTAGATATTTCTTTTTATGGTCTACGGATAAATGTCAGGGGAGTGCCGACGGGGTGCGCCCTTACTCCGACTATGACTGAGACTTTACCCGCCTACATAAAAAGAATGAGCTATCTACAATTACCAATCGTTAACGGCTAACTGTGACCATGGGCAGTTTATGACAGTTTTTACTTGAATCTATACTAATACTATAAAACGGAACAGTATACGTTTAATTGATTGGTTGAACGTACTAATTCAGAAACTGCTAGTTCGATTGGAAAATTCTTGCAGTGTTAGATAGGCCATTTCTAGAGGAAGGCTATATATATCATTACGCTACGACTAATAGGAGCAGCGTATCGATGAAAATTATTGCAGAAACGCGGGAAAATGATTCTTTTTGAGAGTTTCTATCGCGTGCGCTGGTCAATTTTTTAATGTCAGCTCACCAAAGCCTTATCTATGGTGAAAAAAAAAGTTAACGCTGTATAACGCTATGACCAATAGGACACGCAGACGAAGTTGAACGGTTCTGTTAGTAGTTACATAAAATGGAATCGATTTATTAATAGATTGTTTATTACCCTTGCAAGAGCTGCATATTGTATTCCCACCAGCCATTGATTTTCGATATCTATAAATGTTGGTTAAAAGGCTGACATTTATTGACAGTCTTTTGTTGAAATTACAAGAAAGAAAATTCACGACTTTTATTGTTTTGATTGTATTCAATTATAAAATTTAACACAAACATCATTTTTATACAAACGCTGCTCAAAAAGCGACAGTAAGACATTTTTTATTATTAGGACACTGCAAAAAACAACACTATAGAAATAAATTGGCGCGACGAAATACCCAATTCAGTCTGAATTCTTCAACCTTCTGATAACTTATGTGCTCCTAATAAAAAGGACACGTCAGCATCCCGTATTTCTCACGCTTGCACCCGGACAGGCTCCGGGCGCCCTGCTCTGTCCTTTTTTATTCCCTGGGACAAACTCCTCGCACACATAACAATGAGAACAACATTTTATCCTGTGCACAACTTAGTCGTATAGGATCTTTTTAAAAGTCTGTTTCGCTTCTAGCATCTAAAACAGCAAGATCTAATTTGATAATGGACCGTCACTTTCTTAACTTCTTTCTACCAAATTTATTAAACTGTTAAGGTAAAGATTATTTGAGTTTTTAAGAAGTATTGTGGAGGAACTGACAATAAGACCATTACAAAATACCTAATATGGGTGTATTATGAAAATTATTAAGTTTCGTTTAAATTGGCTGGGGTGTAAGAATATCACACGAAACTTGAGCAAGTTGCCGATCAAGAAGCTCAATGGAATAAAACCTTATTTGCTGAAAACCTAGGTTATATTTAAATATTTCGCTTTGTTAGTGAGCTTTCGTCATAATGAACACAATGTACTGAACAATTTAAGACTCTTTCTAATTAAATTGGAATATTAAAATTGCATTGTTTTGTAGAATAAAGACGGCATTTTAAGGAATAGGAGAGAGAGTGCCCTCTGACAGAGAGAAATTTTTTTATAACTCAACTGCCTTTTTGTTCGTATATTACTTGATATTCTCGCTTGTTCTGGTCAGTTTGCAACACTTTTTGTTAATAGTACTAATTTGAGATAGGTTCCTTAAAAAACAAAGATGTGGCAAGATCTAAGTATGATTAAAATTCATTGGAACCTTCACTGCCGATCATTAGACAATTTTGTGTAAATCTCTTGAAGGACATTTAGAAAAACTTTGCATTTAGAAAAAGTACTTCAAACGAATCAAGTTGCAGGCAAAAGTTATTTTCACAGATTAAGAGGTGACTCCACTCACATTATCAATTTAAACTACATTCCTTCTTTCCGTTCGTCGAAAATTAAAATTATTACAGTAAACCATTCATCTATGTACTGAACTAATCTAACATAATTAGGTAATTGTTGAAGATAATATTCCCTGCAACTTGTTTATAATGGATTTCAGCAGAAACGGGTACTACCCTCTCACAGAAGACCAACTTAAAGCGACAGCATCCATGCTGTCGTGTTTCGTTGGTGAATGCGAGACCAGAGGCCCGTTGTAGGGATAACAGTCATCGTAGTAACCGTGTGAGCCTTACAGTGCCATAATAACCGTTCACGATGACCTTTCACGTTCTCAAGCGGGGTGTGAAAAAGCATCGCACTAGGCCACCATAGTGTGGACCACCATACTACATTGTTTGCATTTGCAATGAGTATGGATAATATAATTCTTGGATTCTATTCATGCTTTCCATCAGGCAGAGTAGAGTTACTTTGGCAAGTTTTTAAAATAGAAAATACCTATATATATATACATACATGTCAAATGTCCGATGATCATAATGATCTGCATGGACGCCAAGACTTATTTTAAGGCGGATGCATCTACATCTCCACATACTATTAGCAATATAAAAGATAAAATTACACTAGGTCTTCTTTTATGACATCGACGTTTTTTAAGAAATAAGTTAAAAAATGTGTTTTCTATGTACTTTTTTTTTGACAGGGGGGTGAAAGCACACCACCCTCTAGCCCCTCCCGGCGCCCATGGTGATCTCCATTGTCCAGCGTGGCGCCTAGAATTCATTCTGAATAGTTACTAAATAAATGTTTTATTTAAAGCAACTGCAGCTTTAAATAAAATATTTATTTATTTATCATTTCCTAGCTTTTCAAATGTACACCCAAAACAATAGTTACACAAATAGTTCGTGGTGTGTAACAATCTGAAATACAATAAGTGGAATCTCTGATGCTGTTTGAAGAATTACAGTACATTTTTGTCCAAATTTGGGTTTAAGAGTTATTAATAGCGTTGCCGGTCTCTGAGGTGATAATTCTTTTACTCTTTTATTTCTTTAAAGAATTCACCAAATTTTCTTCATCTTAAAACACGGTAGTGTTTTGAACCACATACTAAAAAGTGCACTGAAGCATATGTGATTTACTTGCTTATTATTTTTTTTAGTTGTCAATCATTAAATAACTGTAGTAAGTTTAAAAAAAATATTAAGAAACAAAACATGAATTGTGTTGTAAAACGCGAGAAGTGTAGCTGAAATCTTAAGAAATTAATTCACAATTTGGATGTGTATAACTAAAATTAATAAATAAATAAACTGAATATAACTTTTCTTTTATTTTTATAAATATAATAAATTGTCAACCTTTTGTCAATTTAAAAAAGGTCGGTAACCTTTTCAGTAAAATGATCCTTGTACTTGTTCTCACGTTTCGGAAATGGCGCGTGGTAAGCGCATAGATGCTTTTGGGTCACTTCCGGTGACGAGTTCCGTTTCACGTCGCGTTTCATAGCCTTAAAGAGATGCACGTTTTCATTTATTTATTTGTTTGTTTTTTTTAGAAACGAATTAACAACTACCCAAGATGTTGATGACGAACAGATCCACTTCATCGTCTTTTCTAATTATTTCTTTACCTGTACATTGAACTTTGCTGTTGAACAGAGAAATGATTTTTAAAAAACAAGCTTTTAGTTTTATATCATATATGCTGTTTAAATAGAATTTTAATACATAGAGTCTAGATAAGTTCGCAACAATACTAAAAATTTTCTGATATATCACAATTAATAGGTACCTACAAATTTCCTACGCGACGCTAAACAAATTTTATAGTACAATTATGTTATCATTGTTTGGTACTAAATATAAATATAGTAGTGGCAGAAAATGATAAAATATCAATAGCAAAAGTTGATTTAGTGGTAAGGAAAACGTAAGGCACAAAAGATTTCAGCCTAAACTGGAGTCGCTCGACCGGTACAGTACATTCAACATATGGAAAATCGCTAATATACCGTGCTAAAAGCCGTAGTACTTATTTGGCAAATATTATATATTTGAGAGTGAATTATTTCTTATACAAATTATTATTTACTCAACAATCACGCAATTACTTACCGTTAATAGTATGCCAACCGGTAACATCTCACGACCGAGTATTTGTTTTGTAACTTTAACAAGAACTACAATTTCTTATTTTTTATCTAAGTAGCTACTTTTAAAATCACCTGCTGCTCCTTAAATACTATACTTATTTAATAATTTTGGTTTAAAATATAAATATTCTTACCTGAAATTGAAGTAGCTAGCACCAGAAAGTGCATTGCGCGCACTTGACACATTATTAATTTCTTGAAATCACAACGTTCTAACAGAAATTATATGCAAGTCATTTGATTAAAAAATGAATAAATATGTTAAATCGAGTACATTAGTAGAATTCACATACAGAAAAGTTAGTACTTAAGATAATCGCAAAATATTAAAAAAAAACAGAAATAACAAAAATAAATATAGAGATAAGATAAAATTGGAAAGTTCACGATGGTCCCCGGGACACGTTCGTCACTTTGTCAGTCGGTGAACTATTTCAGCACTCCTGAAAGCTCAGGCTTCGCGCCCATAACCCCACCACCCCTTGCCAGTGGTGCGCTGCGAAATGGGGACAGGGAGCGTCCCACAACCATAAAGAAAACTGTCTTCGCTGGCCTGATTGGAACAATATTTGTTGGCTGGAACGGTGCCGTGCGTGCTTTATAGTGGGCCATTTACTTACCACGTATACTATCTACTACTATATATTACCTATACTATATACTATCATCGTACTACTATGTTTTAACAACTTTGCACAAGGCAAGGTTACATTGGCCGTATTTAGTGACTTTAAGAGAAAAAAATATTTAAAAGACCCAAAGTATTTCTATTTATACAATTTGACGTTCATATGGGATTTAACAATCCCTGCAGGCATTGTTAGAGTAATGTGTAAAAGCGTACCTATATTATGATACGTATATTATAGTAAAACCTGTTTTGCGGCCATATGTATACAGGTTGGATTTCCTTTCGTATTGGTAAGTTCTCCAGACCTTCATAGTTATTTATGACTTTATATCATAAATTTTAAAATTGTCAAAATATTTTTTAACTTTATTACAGTTGTCTATCAACAGTTTTGTTTTGTAGGAGTCGAAGAATATTGATAAATAAGATCACTTTGTCGAACACGCATACAGTTCAGGTTATCAAGTTTTCGTGAATGATAAACAACATGACACAAACATGTTATGACAATTTTTAATTATACAGACGTGATTGTGATAAGTTATACATAACGCATGTTCTACTTGCATACCATCCGAGACTACTTATATTATAAAACTTTAGTCAAAATTCAATTCCAATCAACTCACAATTCACTCAAAATTGTCACAAAATATTAAGGTATTATTATAAAGAGCAGCAGATTACCGATTCAATTTTCAGTTACAATATAACCTAATCACATTACAGTCAAAGTTGGATGTCTAATACTATACTGTGAAAATTCCTTTTAGGTCAACTGATCTGATTTGATCTGATCAGAACTGAATTGTGACTGAAGTTTTAGTACGAAAAGCCCTTCTGTCTGATCAGTACTATTTTAATATATAGATAGGAATAGGTAACTCCGTCAAAGGTCCCAAGCCCGGCTGCAAAAGGAGGAGCGTTGAAGTGGAGAAAATCTTAATTCTTTTGTAGAAAGATCAACGCACTGCGTCGGACGGCGGTTAATATCCCGTCTCCAGCTGCGACCACCCAGGATTGCGAAGTGGCACGCAGTGGCCAAGGTGACTAAATGAAAAGAATGACTGTTGGACGATCCGACTAACCACAGGCGTCACCATGTACCCAAGTCGAGTGGCGTGAAGTATGCTACCGAAGCTTCCAGTGAGGCGTGTTATCAGATCCAAACTGCAAGAAATGCTACTGATAACCAAATCAACAAAGTCTCCCTCCGAACCAACTATCGTGTCAGAACATGGAATGTTTATATACTATAGAGCGGCAAATTAAGCATCGTCGAGAAAAAGATGTAGTTCCTTAATACCACGGTACTGGGATCAGTACGCGCGATCAAATGCGCGCAAACGACAATTTCAGAACTCCTACCAATTCACACTTTTTTCCCTGGTTCTGACCACTCAAGCGTGGATGACTTGAGGTTACTGATATCAACCAAATTTAATTAATAATGTTCAGGTTACAATTATATCTCAGATAGATATCATTACCACAAGATCATTACTACCATTAGATATTCAAGATGAATACCAAGGTGTACATCTTGAATATCGTTCAAATATACGCACCAATCATCTGAAGATGATATTTTTATAGTTGTTTCGATGGCCCTCTACAGGGCCATTATCAAACCAAATTGATTTCATCATATAAAATACAGTCGTGATGGAAGTCGTCTGTAACCAATGTCGAAACTCTCCGAAGGTGCCAAACGTGGATACGTTCATAATCTACTCATTGCCTGAAGACTCTTTAAATGTGCTATCAGCCTAGGCTCAAATAATTTCATTTACCAGACCAGAAACTACTTGTCGATAATTTCAAAATAGCAATCAACGACGATCCACCAAGCGATCAAACAAATGTGAACATACAGTTAAAATCACGTCCACAATGCACTGAAGGTAGCTGGGCCAAAAATTAAAAAGAAATTATTCTGGTTGAAATTCCTCTTTTTATATGGAAGCTCATCTTAGAGAGGAAGGACTTAAAATCAAGAGGCTCACCAACACCTGAAGACCAGCTCAAATACAGAGAGCTATGTAAAGTCACACAAAATGAGTGCCGTAGAGACAAGAAACACTTCATCGAATCTAGACCTGGAGAAACACTCATGCCAAGCACACACCGTTCACCTCCTCCAAAAAATCGGCATCAGTGCAAGGAGTTTAAGCTGAAGACGTGAGTGAACGACGATCCAAACGGCTTGGAAGACATTGCAGAAAGATGGCAGCCCCATTGCGGCCCCTCAGATCACTTAAAACTAGTAAAGCCTCTGGACCAGATCAAATAACATCAGAAATTCTTATCGTTCTCAGAAGGGCATTGACCTTTTGCATAACATCTGCAAAAAGGACTCCACAAAGCAACGCGACAACTATCGCACCCTTGCCTTAATCTCGCACGCCAGTAAAGTTCTGCTTCACATTATAAATGCCCGCATCCACTACTTTCTAATAATGTCATTTAGTTGTTTGAAACGTTTTTAAAGTCTGTAGCCCGCGTGTATGTCGGTTACTGCAGTTATCTCTATGGTAAATTTAATTAAAATCAGTTTGGCGGTATACTTGTAACAGCAGACAGCCAGGATTATGGTACTTTCGCATTTACAATATTTTACGACTATAAGGGATGATTTCGTGGATAAAAAAATATTTTATATCCTTTCCTATAATCCAAATTATCTTCATACAAAATTTCATCTAAATTGGTTTAGCGGCCATTGATTTCCGATATAAACTTCACCCTATTTTTACCAGCATATAGGTTGTGGTTTTCGTGATAAAAACTATACCATGTCTTTTTCTGTGACTCAAATTATTAAGAAAATGCATCAAAATTTGTTTAGCGTGTAACAATTACGAACTAACAAATAGACAAAAATTTAGCTTTTTTAAAATTAGTATCATCATACATAGGCGGCATAGATAGGCACAGGCGTCTTCCTAGCAAGAAGGTTGGCGCCGGCAATACCATATTAGTTTGACGGATTGGTTTAAGATTTGTTTCTCGGACCATTCCTGTGGAACACGGGAACATAACGATGAAATAAACACAACCTAGAGTTCAGATCCCTTACTTACCTACAATTTTCTAAGTTGTATTTATATATGAAATTTAATTAGTATTGGTAAAGTGTTGACTGATTTCTGCGATTTATTTGTAAAATTCAGGTGAAGTTTGTGCTGGGTGCGCTGTTGTTTCGCTGGTAAGACCCATTATCGAGGATTGGCTTGTGACCGTCTCATACCGGCTGATGCAGGTGGTCTCTGGAAAAGGATGTTTTGGAGATCAGGTGATCTCCAGGTGACACAAGTGTGTCTGATCCACAAGGAACCATCGCCTGAGTGCCACCATTGCGATGGCCGGAACGTGGACACAGCGCTTCACACGCTGGTTGAATGCCCGACATGGGTGGAGCAGAGGCGTGATCTCGTGGCGGCCACCGGAATAGGGATTCTGTCGCTCAGTGCGGGAGCTCAGTGCGTCAGCTCAGGGAGCGAGAGCGCGTAGATCTCCATTGTCTCTTTCTCCGAGCAGGTTATGCTTGTGAAGGAGATGGCGGAATGGGACCGGGAGAGGCTTAGAACTTATCCAGTTCACCGGGCCCGGGTACGGGCCAGGTATCGTAGAAGACTCAGGCGCCGGGATAGTTAAACGATCTCCGTCCTCAGTAAGCGCAGGCCTATGGGTGGTAGGTGAGGCCATTAGTCACCCTAGCCAAAGCAAGCCGGGGTGGCGATGCGAGTGCTACGGATTGCGCTCACCCTTTCCGCTCATTTTGGGGGCAGGACGAAAAGTGAACATAGGGTTCCCACATGTGGGAAGGGAGAAGGGGGGGAACGCTTTTAAAAGCCGTAGGTGGCCTGAGGTACGTCGGAGTTCCAGGTATTTCCTTACCAGAGTGCACCTGGTTCCCCGGCTACTGGTACTTGAGACGGCGTGCGGTTTTTGGTGGCCGACGTAACCACTTTTCGGTGGTATCCGTAAAGATTTAAGCACAAAGAATAAAAAAGGGAATGTCTTGATCGATTTTTTTTGTAATCTTGTTTTCACATCACATAGGGCTTGGTGTTTATCAATGATACTATAATTTTTTTCAATTTGATTGATTTAATACTTTCACTGATATGCAGGATCAAAAATTAGCGGTGGAGTAGTTTTAAGGGCCAAGGTAGTTTGAGGATAAGGAGGAATATAAGCCCTTACGTATAAATACAGAAAGAGTAAAATGATATTCATAAAGTGATCCTTCCCGCTAAAAAGAAAGCAGGTAATTGATGGAGTTATTCAAATAATAAACTAGTGACCTTTAAATGAAGTGTAAGTAAGGTCGACAGAAAAATACGTTAAAGGTTTAAAAATGAGTAATTTAAGTATGAGAAAAAGTATTCATGTCATAAGAACTGTTTATTTAATAGAACACATACATCCCTACTAATATTATAAATGCGAATGTAAGTTTGTTTGTAACGGTTTCCCGGGAAAACTACTCAACTGACCATCGTGAAATTTTGTACACATGTTCTTGGAGGTATTAGAAGTAACATAGGATACTTTTGTTTGAAAAAATATATACATACTCATACATGCATAAAATGCATACATACATTTAAAATATTATATTAAATACATACTTGTAACGAGAATATAGAGAATATAATCAATTAAAAAAGAAATTTAAAAAACATGTAGATTAACCTGCTAACGAAGTCGTAAAAACTGTTGTCATTCAGCAATACTAGGGTGCAAAGACCATGGGCTAGACGTGTCACCTTCGTCCTAAGGTTTCCTTCGTAATGTAGAGTGTTCTGTACAATAAATTCTAAACTAATTATAGCACTGTCATGCATAAGAAAACTCCCGAAATTCGAATATGTTCTGGGTCGCAGGGGACTTTAGAAACATTTAGAAAACGGACACAAAGAGCGTCCAAACTCAGAACAAATATTTGCGAACTACACAAAGTGTTATCAGATACGCTAACCGTTAAATAAAATAAACGCATTATATTATGCATTTGACATGATATAAGACAAACATTCGATAAATATTTGATTATATTTTTATTTCAGCTAAAATATAATATACTTCTGAGATGCCAGTTACAACGTATAATGCATGATAAACTGCATACTTGTACATAAAATAGTACTACATTGCACATAAAATAGTAACGTGACACTATACGTATTATTTGATTGTTAATTATTATTTGTGTAATTAATAATTATCAAGTGACGTAAAATTAAAGAGGCCCATGTCCAACAGTGAACTGTAATAATACAACAAGCTGCATAAATATAAACTCGTAATCTTGTGTTATTAAGTGTTACCGTTTGTGGTGAATGTTGTGTGTAACTGTAATGAGCCTACATACTACATGTTAAATTTAGCCCAGATGTTGTTCAAGAATGAGGTATATGTATGCCCTTGGTGCACCAAATGAATAAATAAATATGTAAGGGGTGAGATTTGACCATTTTTTTGTAATTTCTTTTGCTGCTGACCGTACGGTAAAACAGCTCACAAGGTTGTATCGCGCTACACAAACAAGTCCCCTAATTGGATGGCTATAGCAAATGTTAGCCGAGAGACAATCACGGCTCGGCATTTACGTGGTCATGGCTCTGTTACCTTTATCACCCCCGTGTATAGTTATAGCCGGGGGACGTTACGATTTAAAGACCAAATTGAACGCGAATATGGAAGACGTTTAAGCATTATTTTAGTTGTTAAACTCTTTTGAACAGCTATTTTGTGTTTTAAGATTTTTATTAATTTGAGTAATAGGTGTTTTTGTTTTCCCAACAAATCTAATACTGCCATGTTTTCACACATTATTTGTAGAAGCTATGTCTATAATCTCTATTTATTTTGTTCTTTTGTCTGTTTTATCTTATTGTCTAATGTTCCCCTACTTCCTACAGCTAATATAAATGGTAATTAATACTTAATAATTCATATTTCCAACCCCATTCTTTTGGTGACATTTCTCTGCCGGGTCATGTTTGAATTTGGAGATATACTTCTTGAAGTTTCCAAAAGCGGTACCTGCAGTGTCTACTACAGATGTCAGCTGGTAAAGACGGCAGTTTCCAGCCGGTATTTTTAGCAGCTGCTTTAAAAAAAAGTTAAATCTTAATATATTTAGATTTTTATTTTTTGAATAGCACCGTTTAAAGCAAGCAAGTGTGTGCATCTAACACCAGCGTCAAAATATAAATAATATGATATAAATATATACTAGCTGACTCGGCGAACTCTGTTCCGCGTTAGAGGTAATAAATAAGCAGACTTTGGATTTTATTCAAGTCATTTTTTTATTAGGAAATATAAATATAAAAAATCAAGTATTTTAATAATTCTGTATTGTTTATGTATTTTGGTACACAGGTTGCGCTCTTCAGTTGAGCACCTTGTGAAACAGAACATTTTTCGTTTTATTATTAGGTGCGAGTACAAACAACGCAGATGGTCTTCCGATCCGTTAACATGCCACATATAATTGACCATGAGAAAAATATTGATTTTCAAGATTCAGACCAAAAACTTTCAAGGATCGGCCTTGTGATTTGTTGTCATGGCGAATGCAAGACGGATCGGAAATTGAAGTCTTTTAAACTTAAACGGCATATCGGTTGGGATCATCGGGATTCTCGAAATGAGAAATGCCTTACATTCGTATTTTCTGATAAAATAAATATATCTATTATATTTATATAAATAATAAATACAAAAATATAATATATATATACTCGTATATATATACTATTATATAGTCAAACCTCACTTTCATTCCATTGTGAGAGCCAGGTGTTTGCAGAACTGCATTGTCTGCAAGCCTTGTGTCACAGATCACTAGGCTTCCACCTCCTGGGCAAATCTTGGTAATAATTTACAATAAAATTGGTACTTACGAGGAATGATCAATAAGTAATGATAATCAATATATAAAACAATGATTAGAGTAAAAAATATATTTTAAAAATATTATTTAGTATATCTATTTTATAAGCCCATGATTCCCTTAGAAAAAAATCTTTGTCTTGGTCCTCCAAAAATGTCTCTACAGCGGCCATCACTTCACTATTGTCCTCAAATTTTTTGGCCCGAAGGTATTCTTTGAGCCAAGGAAAGAGACAGAAATCACCAAGAGCCAGCTTCTTATTTGATCTGCGTAGTAAGGGCCGGTATGGTGGCTCCCTTTTCCAAGTATTCCACCATGATAATTCCTTCAGTGTCCCAAAACACACGCCTTAACCTTTCCCGCTAAACTTGACACTTTGAATTTCTTTGGCGTTGGTGAGGAAGCTCGTTTCCAGGTCATCGACTGTTTTTTGGTTTCAGGATTAAAATGGTGGATTTAGGTCTCGTCCGTGGTCACGAAACGATTCAAAAATATGTCTTGATCGGCCTGTAACTTTTCGAGATTGACCCTCGAAATGTCGAGTCGTTTCTCTTCTTGCTCGTCGGTTAACATTTTCGGTACCCAACGCGCCGTGACGTTTTTCATATGCAATTCATTTACAATTATTTTTTGAACGCTGTGACCTCAACAACATGTCTCACGGTCACTCTTCGATCAGCCAACACGATTTCTTCTACTTTTTTCATGTTGTTCTCGGTCAGGGACGTGGATGGGCGTTCCTTGCGGTGTTCCTCTTCAGTGGATGTTCTGTGATGACTTGGGTAAAGGAATTCAAACTGGGCAGAACAACTGTGGAGTATGGAGGAGCAAACTCCCTCAATGTTTCTTCGAAGTCACTTTGTATGTCTTTAGTAAACATTTTTTCGAGCAGAGGTACTTAATGATGACTCTAATTTCGTTTGTCTCCATTATGCTGTTATCTCATCGACAGTTCGTATTTAAATGAATGTACCTCCCGGGAATCGTGTCCTATCTATACGATTTTTTTATGCTGAACTAGCGGGTGTACAAGCAATCAAAAGTATATATTTTTTTATTTTTGTGCACCCTAGAAGTACCCGATTATCATTACTTATTAATCACCCCTCGTACTTAAAATTTTGATATATTTTTAAATTAGGTATACAGCAGTGGATGTGCGAATACGTGTTTGAATGCAATAGTTTTGTGTAGATGAGTGTACGTGTAAGTGAGACTGTTTGTAAATATATAAGTAAACGTGTTTAAGTGTGCATTATAGGTGTGTGAGGGTGTGTAAGTTGTTGTGAAGGTTTGCAACGACGCAGCGACCAGCACCAAAATCCTTATTAAAAAACAGGATGCAGAACAGGATACCAAAAAAGTGACTTTAATTGCACTGTAGCTTACTTTGGATGCAAACGTGCTCGCTGTATCCTTCACCACTAAAGCGATATCGACGACAGTAATGAACAATAATATTAAAATGTATATATAGTTTATATTTTTTGCAATAACTCGTTACTTTTTGCGAAATATGAATAAAGTAACATTAAAGTTATTATGCAAATATTTATAAACCATTAGAAATGAGTAAATATTTTTTTCAGTATATTGTTGTTAAAAATTGTTGTAATCAAGATCGGGCATTTTTTTAACTTTTTATTTTGAGCTTTTAACAATGCAGTCTAATAGTTTTATGAAGATTCATTAACTGGCCCTGGATTCTGAGATTTTACAATTTTTACGCCTAATTAATATAGTGTAGGCACTCCACTCCATTCCACATCTATGTCTGACGAAGATTGTTATTTTTTTCTTACCAACATTAATAAGACTTTATACTAAAGAGGAAAATTGTCACAAACATTTCAATATTTCAATTTGTGACGTCATATTGTTTATTCCCTTTTGGAGATAACTTTTTTCTAACATCATATTTTGCAGTTCGTTTTCAGTACTCTCAAGTTTCTGTATAAGCCGAGATATAGTTTCTATCATTTCTGAGATCATCAGTAACTTTAGTGTTTTTCCATTCACACTCCTTGTTACCTGATGGAGTGAGGCAAGGCACACTCGGTTTTTCAGAGTCAGTATGCATGCGAGAATCTACAATTTTAACAGTGAATTTTCTTTGTATTTTGACCATTATTGGTTTGTTCGTGAAGGCGTTTTAGAAGCATTTTGTTTTTTCTTGACGTTGGATACGTTACCTGGCGTTTTTTTGTTTCTAATACTTTTGTATTTCCACTTCAATTTTGATACTTGATTCATAAAGCGATAGGTTTGTTCTGGATAACCATCACAATCAAATTCAAACCGATTATTACAAATTGAACGTAAAGCAGTATTTCTTATATTTCTTACATTTGTGGTATTTAAATAGATACTATTGACGGCATCTTGCTGCCATTGTTACCAGAGTTTAATGTAAGGTTCAGTGATATATTGATTATTGTACGTAGTACTACTACTATCGGTCACTAGATGTCATTTTAGTAAATTCTAAAAGAAAGCTAATTTAGATAAAAAAGTGAAAAATACCTTGAGATATCAACATTTTTAGGATGTAATATTATTCTAATCATTGCTTTGCTTGAGTTTCACGTATTAACAACGTTTTTAACAAGATTATTTGTATGGTCATAATAAATTTGTTTTGACATTGGATAACAGTAAATGGTCGTTATCATCGCTTAACACGCACAACTATTCTAACCTAACCAAAGATTCTATTTTAATTACTGAACCTATTTTATCGATTTCTGAGAAAACTACAGTCGATTTATATTACCTTGTCTGTCCCTACCTGATATTTATTGTCCCTAGCGACACCTATTGTTATATATTAGACAAGCAGATATGGAATCACGTACTGGATCTAAAGCCAATCCACTGCCGTTCTAGTTTATCATCAAAAATGGGGTTGCACGCACATCGGGCCTCAGACTTCCACCCTTCACCACTGATGCAGTAATTAAGTATTTACGGGAGGGGAGACAAGAAGAAGAAGGGAAGTGAAGCAGTTATGAGAAAGTCAAAAAATTTATAAACATGTTTTTATTAATAACCGAAAAATGTACATTATTTAAAAACTACAACTTCATACACACATAGCCGCAGGCAGTCATACAGAAACAATTTTACAAGTCAATGGTGATTTTAAACATCATTTATAACAAATACAAGCGCAACGTTGTAGAGTCCAACATACATGTTTCAACAAAAATAACTTTGCTACCTCCAAAAGTTTGTATCTTCTACGTCATCAGTGGAGGAGAAAACAAGTTAGGCAACTAAAGCCTGTCAGAGGGTGCTACAGTTTATACGTTCGGAAATATAGATTTGGCAAAGTTAATTTTTGTTAAAACTTAAATAAATGTTATGGAAAGACAGTTTCTTTATTAGTAGTCATGCCTAATTCAATATTTATGTAGTCATCATAGCAGAGCAATGAATAATAACTTTGTATTCGTAATTATTAATTTTGGTTAAAAACTTCTTAAAACTATGAGTTATACTGTCAGAAGAAAATATCATAAGTAACAAAAGAAAATAGAAATACATACGTTTTTAATTGCGTCAAACTTTATCTCAATTTATAAGTTGACATTTATAAGGGGAAAGCCCTGTTTTAAGTTTTATATATATTTGCCTAATATAAATCTATAATATTTCAATATAAACGAATATTCTACACACGATAACATCATTGCAAAGAGAAGGGAAACTTGAAACAAACCTTATGCAAATCTGTCTGGCCAGCGTGGTATAGTAGGCCAAAACCTTCCCAAGGAGAGGCCGATGTCCAGTAGTGGACTATTTAAGGCTGTTGATTGAACATTTTAAAGAATTAATACGCAGATTATTATCGACACACTATGTATGAAATTTATTAAAGCGAATTGAGCACGCAAAAATGACATTCCATAACGTACGACGATACACTGTTATTTTCTTGAGATCATTAATGATAAATCCCAATCATTAATAAGTTAAATTTTACTACAATTTGTCGCAAAAGAAATGGTTACATGAATAAAAGAGTGCAATCACGACATATAATGAAAAAAAGGAAGGCGATACAAAATATATTACATAACATAAATATGTACATCAACCGATGCAAACACCCACGTCACTTACTTTAAAAGATTAACAATGCAAATCTACACACAAAAACCTAAAACTAAAATATTTTACCTTCTATAACTATATATACACAATTTACATTATTATTCCAACTACAGCGTTCTAATACCAGAGAGTGATATAATATTATATGGAATTTGTGTACAAACAATATCATAAATACACAAATTATAATAAACAATCATTATTCATTTCTAATGCTTTATTAACAGGTGCAGAAAATTATAATAAAATATATTATTATTATGTATTTTGTATAATAAATCACAAATTGATAAGATTCATTGTTTTTTTTTAGTTCGCTGAAGAGATAAACACAGTAATAGTGATTAGTGCTATATAATTATTTAATCCATCCGTGTTAAGGTGCATAGGGTTCCCACCAAAAGTTAGAGCTCTAGGTACCTCACCTGCAAGCGGTGAACCTGCCGATCCGACCAGGCTCTGGCAAACAAAACATCCCGATTAGCGGCGATAGACTTGCCACATATTTCGTGGGATCAAAACAATAGCGAAAATCACAATAAAAACAATCACAATATAACACTAAAAAAAAGTGAACTAGACCAAGAATTTTAGTAGTGTTTTTGTATAATCCCGGTAAGAAACCCTCATATATATTTATATCTTTAATTAGTAAATACGCGATTTCAAGTGCACTTGACTTGAGAATACATGACACAGATGAAATCTGCATGTGTTAAGATCGGCAAAATTAGCAGTGGACCTTTAGACTATTGTGTTTATCTATCCAGGAGTCAATACAATGCATCAAAATATACAATCTCAACTTAATACATCTACATTTGAACTAAACAAGTACGAGTACAGAATGTATACTTGTAGGCCAGCTAACTTTATTTAACAATTAATCTCTTCCTTGTCACATTGTCTAAACATTAAACTGTTTCACACGCGCTACAACTCATTCACCGATATGTAGTTTGTCTTTAAAAAAATTATATCATAATTATAAAAAATCATATAGAAAATATATTAGATATTTATAAATACGAGATCTGATAAGAATCATAATATTTGTTTAGAAAATAATATACATTAATAAATAAAATAAATTTTCTAGTTGTCTGTGGGCTACATATCAGTTTAGTCAATTATTAAAAAGTACATTCATTATTTATATGAAAACTCTATTAGATAACGTGATCATACTTCATGGATGTCGTCATGTTATGTTAGTATACTGCACACAGTGCACTGGCACTGGCACTGCTACTGCACATATTGTGGACATATACAATTGATCACTGCATGAAATGATTGTATTTCATAAAAGGGTCGAGTATATTGTCATTTCGGTCTGATTTGATTAATTAAATTGACTTTCAAGACAATTCCAGCAATCATGTTCCCTAATTTCTGTTAAGTTGTCCAGATATCGCTATACCTAGTCGTAAAACAATAACAATAATATATGGTCTTATTGCTACATTATAATGAAATTATTGATACCAAGATTTAAAAATTAAAAATAAATAAATTTGATAATTTTAGCTACCCATAATAAATAGGTAACTAAAATAATATCTACCTAACAGATCCTTAGTACTGAACAACGAAAGAGATTAAGAATCAATTAGACTACAAATGCATGTATTATTTATGGTCAATGTCTTCTTTACTTTAATGGTCATTTGAAAAAGTCTCATTATCCAATGCTAATTAGAACAGTTCCTTACTTTCGCTCCTTTATTATACATTATATTATCGAGCCTCACATACTTAGTTACCTCATAACAAAATAACAACACGTATTTCTTTACTTACCTCAGCAATATCTGGTGGACCTAGTCTTGAGATTATGCGCTTATAAGCAACAAATTAACTAAGAGATATAGTAATACGACATCCATGTAGGGTTTTTACCATGTTTTACATTAAAAACGTTTCATACGATGTATATAGAAATCGCATGTAGCCTACATACGTTTCTTTAACAACACAAATATATAGGTATTCAAGAGATTTACTTTAAAGGCAGTGCTATATCATTAAAGTAAAAGTTATGTGCTTACAACACGGTAATAATGCCCGTAACAAGTGAACATTGATCGCCACATGAGGTTATTAGAAGTAACCCCACTTTTGCAAATTTACATGTTCAATTGAGTTACATATATTGTAAGACCTCAACTAAAACTAGTGTCGTCAAAAATAAACAATTGATAAATAAATAAGTTATTAAATTGATATTCAAATAAAGACACACAAAAATAATGTTTCTTATTTAAATTAGAAATTATATTTAAACTTCATAATAATAATTTTATATGGAATTTGATGATCTATATTAGTTATACAAGTATATGATTTTATAAATCGTCATATATGGTGGTATTATTTAAAATTGTTTGAGATCACGGCCATTTGAACTGTGGATTAATTAAATACCGTTGCATTTATAGAACAAACGTGTCGATGTCTCCTTCGCTAATTGACTTGAGCAACACCTTATAACGTTTTAAGTTGTCAAGGCGTGGCGATGTAAGTACGTTGCATCTTACAGGGACTTCAAAGTTTAAAAAAACCTTTTTAGGAATACCATGCAATACTAATGTTATCCGTGTGGCGACGGATTAAGAATATAGAAAAGCGACTAAGGGAACAAATAGACTACTAAAAGCTGTTGATGACTTCATACCATCATACTCTTATCGGCGACTATACCCAACGCCATCTAGCGAAAAGCTGTTGAATCAAGTCGAACTTAGACCTTAAACCACGGTTACATCTATTCTCATCATAATTATTACTTATGGATAACCTTATGTCATTCCTCTAACTGTAGAAATTAAATATACTTCAATGTCCCTATACAAATACCTGTTATTGTGAATACAGTGCTTTACATTACCACGCCGAACGTTCATTTCGACATAGTTCGTCGACATTATACTTGATTATGAATCTAAGAATGAAATGTCTACTTCTTAATATAATTCTATACTACGTACCGAAAATTGAGGTGAGTTAAATACGTCAGATATATGTAATTAGTGAGTTAAATAAAATATCTCGTGTGTTTAACAAATTTAGATATAAGGGTAAGTGCCGCAGTGACGTGACAAATAGTTTGGAAGTTTATGATATATTTAGTTAGTTTAGTAGTATGCACTTAATTTAATGAGTGCAGGTACAAAAAAATATCTTAATTACGATTCACCAAAAGATTATGAAACAATTATTGTTTGAAGGCAGTCGACTATTGTTTATATATAAATACTTGTCCCATATTATTTGTTTGTCGTAATACTTTGTAATGGTAGGCTAAGGCTATCGTAATTTTTATTAAAATAAGTCACATTAGTGACTGTAAAATAACAACCATACCAACAGTGAAACACTATTTCACAATTAAAAGTAATAAAATCACTGGATCCTATATCGAAACCTTATTGATTACGGTAGCCTTAACTTCTATTGATCATTTCATAACAAAAAGTTACTGCTAATTTGTATGAAGTCGGTATATTCGAGATTAAAATCTCGCCGGTAAAATGTTAATATGAAAAGTGTCTAAAACGCCGAAGAAATCGCGACTCGCGTCGCTGTCGATAATTTATCTAAACATAAAATGGAATCGGAAGCAAAGTACTCAGTACTGTCGGTCGTTACTTATATTCTGTTGTCTTCATTGGCTTCAATCGGCACGGGCTTGGAGGCCGCTCGGTACAGCGGGTTCTTCCCTTTGATAGGCAGGGCATGCGCTTCGGTGTTGAAAACCCACTCGTCCAGCGACATCAGCGAATCATCCGCGAATAATAGATATAGGTACTGGAATGGAAGGAGAATTGGTTAAAATTTGAATTTAATTCTAAGAAAAAATACAGCTTCTTCTTATTTAATTTTTACCATAAAGAATCAGTGGTGGTAAGTTATTTCATTTAAAATAGGTTTTACCCGCGGCTCCTCTAATGTGTATGTTGTATTTTTATAACAAATGTAATTAAATTCGGTTCAGCAGTTTACATTTTCAAGGTGAAACTGTTCAACTGATTTCTCTCTGTCTAAACAGAGAGAGTTATTTGCGCATTTATAATATCGGTAGGGATTTACAAAAAATATAATTAGATGACGCAATAACGATCATTCGAAATCGTCACGTGGGTAATAAAAGCAGTAATAAAATTGCAGTTCAGTTTTAAAACGTAAAGTTGAATTGAAAGAAAATAAAACTTATAGATTGAATGAAATATGGCTGAAACTGTGTATTATTATAATTTCATTTACGTTTATGGAATATAAATATGAAATAACGAATTAATTGATATTATGTGGTTACCTTGAGTGTTTCAGCGAGGAAGTAACTCTGCTGTACATCGTCTCCTTGCGGGGTCTGGAGGTACACGTTGACGAGTCCCGTGTAGCCTCCGTCCACGCGGCTGTGCTTCTCTAGAGCCTATGCGACACAACAAACTTCACTAATCAACGACTACCGCTTATTTAATTGTAAGTCTTATTGACAATTAGTTGTATGTAAAATCTTGTGAATAATGCCAGTAACACACTCACTGTCTGGTATAGAACAAGACCTTAGAGGATGCGATCCATGTTTGTTCTGTATGCGATCAATGAATGCCGTGTCTTTGTTGTTGCTTTTTCTACCGAAAACCAACGAAGTAAACAATTTCTTATTTTTTTTTAATTAAAGCACTAAACATCAGAGAAAAAACTGCATATTCTAATTATTGTATTAAAAAAGGGAGAATAATAATAATTATTTGTATTACTGTATCCGATTTTGGAGATTTACATTTGTGAAGTCGCAGGATCGGTACATGGTGTACAGTGACTGCTTCTGATTATTAATTTTTGAGGGTTTTCGAGTATGCGGCATTATGTGGCTAAAAGAAAAATGAAAAAAATAAAAGATGTATTAGTGTGCGGGTACCTGAACTGCCTCCCAACCCCAGTCGCGGTACCGTTGCTGCTTGGTGAGCCTCCACATGATGAAGTAGCTCTCGAAGGTCTCGGGTCGCATCAAGTACACCTTCTCGTTGCTCTTCTGGGCGCGCGCCTCTACTGCGCCAGAGAATCTTAAACATCACATACACACATATTACTCAATGTGCTTAAAAACTGTTTAAAAGTTGTTTGTCTTTTTAAAAGACAAAAACGTCGCGGAGTATTCCACAAATATACAGGCAATACACAGCCCAGACTAAGAACAACAATGTCTCATGATATCTCATGTGGGAATCGAACATTGAACGCACGACACTCCACGCAATAGGGCGTGGTATCCGCTTAAACCAAAACGTTTCATCCTAATTATATTTACCATAGACGTTTTGTTTTTTTTTTAATTAACAACATTCAAGGATTTCAGTTCTCCGTGAAAAACTCTTTTAATGTAATTACCTGAAGGCCTCGGGTCCAAGTTTTGTATCCGACCGAGTGTAGCTCTCGTGGCAGGTGTGAGTGAGTTTGTGTGCTACGTCCATGTATCGCTCCGATAGAGAGTTGTCCAGGGTAGTTGACGCCAAGGCAAACATACCGCCTAGATAACAAATATGATTTGATTCAGTACTATCACACCATCGACAGCCTTTAATAGTCCAGTCCTGGAACTATATCCAGCAGTGGACTACTAAAAGCGAAAGAGGTCTATGCTTTTCCTAAGAAAGGAGGTATATATATGTCACGTTGGGTACATGGATTTGTTTCAAGTTTTCCTTATCTTTACAGTGTTGTTGTATTGTTTATTTCGCTCCCGTAGTCTGCTCTTAAGACATCTACGGAATAAATAGAGCTGGCAACATTTTGTGTTGTTAATCCATCACCACACGGATGTAGTGTCACAACTGATATTCAAGTAAATTGAAAACACTTTTGTATTTAGTCCTAAGCACGATTTGCATGTTTTTATCATTAAAAACATGCAATTTTATTATTAAAGTACATATAAAATGTAAAGCTATCTTCTATGTTTTTCTTACGACTACCTTAGTGTCGTGTTAATAATCTCAGGAATCGTATGGATTGTATCGATTGAAGTTGCCGCAACATATTTGTAGCAATAAACGAAAATCGACTGCGTAGTTCTGACGACAAAACAACAATTTCTTTTTGGATGGATACAACATAACATAAAGGTTAGTACCACTATAGCAAAAATAAATTATAATCTTTCAAAGCCTCCCCAACAGAAGAGTACAATGCTATAAAAACATTTGCGTGTGGTTTACACAGGTGGAATTGACATAAATAAGTTATAAATAACGTTTATGAGTTCTTGTTATGAGGTGAGTGCAGCAAGGGCACATTGGCCATTCAACTGTGACACTTGTAATAGTTTACTCTTTTTAGCTTCAAGGTCTCATGATGAGTGGTTATCGTTAATAACATAACTCGTATAACAAATATTCATATTTCTTTTTAAAGGTTTCCATTAAAGTTCAGACGTTAAAGTTAGTACGTGCCATCTTAATCAGTAAGGTTTCTTTTTTAAGTCGGCTCTTTCAACTATGCTATTGTTAGTCTTATTGTGTGGTAAATAACTTCTTCCACTTTAGGAATATAATGCATTGGACAAGAGCTTTAAAGGTTTTCTTTCTTTATTCATCTCACAAAAAGAGAAAGGGATAAGAAAGGGCAGACCTAATGCTTTAAGGTTCGTTATAACGAATATTTTTATAATCGTATTTTAACCGTATGTTTCAACTATATTCTTTTTTTAAGTAGTTCAGGACTATTCTGAGAACGCAGCTGAAGAAGAAGGTCTAGACTTTAAAAGAAACGACAATCTTTCAGTATGTTTCGTCCAATTTTCCTTCTAGTCGAGTTAAGAAAGGCCGAACTCAGCAACTCTAAAAAGTTTAACATGCAAAAGTGTTCTTGTATCTATTTGTAGAATAAATGACTGCAATTTTTAATTTCAAATAAAAAAGTCTTTAAAGAAAAGAAAAAGTATTAGGACTTTTAGAGTAATAATACATACCAGCGAAACAAGACAAATGATCCATCTTCTCTTCTATAACTCTGCCGTATTTAATCTCAGCGAGGTACGACAATCCCGAGGGCGATACTCGCAGCATCTTGTCCAGGGCTGCCTGCATCGCGGTGTCGAACATGATACGAGCCTGTTCGTCCGCGCCGCCTGTCATCAGCCACGCCTTCAGGAGGTACTCGTAGAAAGAGTCACCGAGGGCGCCCAAAGACATGTGCCCTGGAAATATAGTATTTCTGAATAATATTCTATGTTAAAACATATTACTTCTTAAAACCTTAATAAATTAATTAGCTTTTTAGTCAAAACAATGATACCTGTTTCTAATTTCAGTTAAAAAATTTTGGTAGAGTGTGTCGATTTGAACATTCAATTTTTTATATCTGTTATATGCCTACGTTCAGTAAAAAATAAAATATGTATATGATACAATGCAACATGTTTCTTATTTGGATGGTTTCTTATACAGCGACTTAATCATCACATCACACCAACAGTCGTTAATAGTCCACTATTGGACATAGGCCTCTCCTTAAAGAGTGGTATTTAATATTAATTCATTTTAATGTTACTTCAACAAAGTGTTTAATTTTGTTTCCACTATTATAATGAGATATGTATAGGTGCACTATTGCTACTTGTAAGTATAATCGTTTATGCTATTCAATGTTTTGACTTCAAAATTATTCGTTCAAAAGCTATTAATTTCACTGTTTGGCATTTAAGTGCATAGATATCTTTTGCAAATAAGCAAATATATTACTTTACTTGCTGTTATGAAATTAACAAACCTAAAAAGAGTCGTACACCACACGAATTAGGCACAGCTGTTTGTAACGGTAGACAACTTACTATAATACCGCTGTGTAAATGAAATTCTAATTGATATAATAACTGTGTTTTCACAGAAACCGTATTCAACTAGAACAATTCATAATAAAATATAGAATCAAATGAGTGTTCTGTACAGTGAAGTAAATATGTATTTAAAAAGTAATCACCCGGGACGTTTAGTTCCACTAATATTAATGGATTTTTATCAATATTTTTTCCAATCCAATTTCCTTTCGGTAAACAAAGTAATTGACCTAAAAATTAGTTCGCGTGAAAGTTTAAATCAAGCATGAGCTTTAGTGCGATATTGTTTTAGGTTAAGCCGTTAATAGAATGTCATCAAGGCGGTGTGCTTGACACGGGCCCTGATTCACTAAAGCAGTTCCAGGACTACTGAAATATACTCTATTTCTGCAAGTGAGTCTAATCGCTTTGGGTCGTAATTTAACTAGATTGCTCTTATCGTGGGTTCTTCCTAAGAGCGAAGTGTATGTTCCTTCTTTGTTACCTTTGATTATTATTAAACAAGTCATATGTGTTTCTGCTTCTTAAAGCTACAGCCATGCACAAGATTATAAGCCAATATTTAAAACTTCAAACTTTGTGTGAGTGACTCTGTTCTATGGCTATGGTTCTATTTAAGATGAGTCGTCTTAATGTAAGTGATGTTAAGGCAACTATTTCAAATTATATATATATAGTAAATAATGGAAAACTTACTTTGTCCCCATTGTCCAGTGCGTGGGTTGATGAAGTTAGGATACAGATCGCCCGGTTTTTCTATATTGTTTAGTACCTCACGGATACGCTCCACTTTCTGTCTGTAGACTTTAAACATACATTGTTAATGAAGTTATTTTTTCTTACATTAAGTGACACAAGTGTCTTTTGAATGACGTATGTTTGTTTCAAAGAAATATGTTTGTTATTATAATGTATTAATAGTCTCGATGTTAAGAATTCTTTATTATTTTGTGACTCATCCGTAAGATGGTAAAAGAAATCATCTAGTTAGACTTACAATAAAAATAACACATGATTGCATGTAATTCATAATATACATTTACATTTTAGATAATATGTTACAGTATATAACGAAAGACATTAAGTGGTAATTGAATGAAGAGTTAATTTTCGAGTAGGAAATATACGCTTACTATCACGGCCGGTGACGTCACTAAGGTAGGTAAACTCAAGATGTAAGGTTCCCAGTTCGGAGAGGATGCTGTTCGGTCCTGCCCAATGGTACTGTCGGCTTGCCTGCAATACAAACGTAAAATGGTGAAACAAAATGTACCTACAATTAAGAGTTATACGAATTACGGAATAATCTTTGTGTTAATCACAATTGATTTGCTAGTAAACAAAAGGATGAAGATTGAGAAGGTGGTTTTTAATGTTGCCAAGGTAAAAGTTACACGGTCGGCAACCTCACCAACAGACACAGTACGTTCGATGAAGATGGGATTTATTATTATATTTTACAAGACATGCTTTCCTCTGTCGACAACACTTTTCAGATAGGTAAAAAAACTTATCCTAATTTCAAACATTCTCAAATTTCAATGCCGCACAGTCTTCACATACCTACTCGTATGTCTAATAATAATTGAATTAATAAAAATTCAAAAAAAAAGATACACTATATATAATTCAACCAAATGAAATATATTTGACGGAAGAGAAAAAAATCGAAATTAAAGCAACGTTGCATAACTTCGCCGACGCTAATAAATAATAAGAGTATATTAGCTAGTTATAAATAACATAATATAAAACAACAAGTACATTATATTTGTTATTATAATAACATTATAAATTGTTTACTATCTTCATCGTTATTTATGTAGTTGAGAAGACATTGGCAGGATTATTTATCCAATATAGCTTGTTCGAGTCCTGATCGTAGGCGTGATTGCTAATAAACCTGCCAATCCTAAGGCTTATGGCATTATCTCGGGATGATTTTCTATGGACCCTTATTTACGGCTTGTTGGCTTTACCAGACTGTTATGACTTCATGATTGATTCATGGGTTCATAAACTTTTAGATTGTGTTGAAAGTACAATCATCTCAATTATTCCACTTTTGACAACACGTCACCTTTTCATATAGTTAGTTCACGCTTCTGGTGGAGTGATCGTTTTAAACTATAAAAATAACTCAAAAACTTCTTTCTCTCCGAAATATTTATATTTATTTCTTGTTGTAATCAATAAAAATCTGGACTTCCAGTGTAAGCGTTTCTCTCCTACTGTGATCCCGGTCCTTGAAACGAGGTATGAAAAAGCATTTCTTTAGGCCGCTATAGTGTTGGCCACCGTGCCGCATTGTCCACATTCACATTGAGAATGGTTTCCACCATTCTTGGATTCTACTTATGCTTTCCATCAGGCAGAGTAGGGTCAATTTGGTTCAAGTAACGTAACAGGGAGTAAGCCTATTCGCGTCAAGCAAACAATTTGGAAATTAAAGATGAGGAACAATGAAAATAAACAGTAGTTTATTGTGTTTGGGACTTTTTGTATAATTAAATAAAGTTTTCAGTTGTAATGATATGTTGTGGCATAATGTCTTCAGTATAATATATTACAGTGCAGATCACAGACCGGACAGTATCAGTGCGGCAAAATAATACATCAAGTAGTGTGGCCACATACAACATCGAAGAAAAATGAAAGGCAAGGTATATTTCTTGTATGGATAAATACGTATTTATGTATATGTGTATGTGGATCGTATTGTAAGAGCACCTTTATTAATAATGTTTTTCAGAACAAAGACTTCTTTTTTTTATTGTCGTTAATGAACCACATTAAAGCAATAAGAACAACTAGTTTTTATATCTATATTGTTTCAGTAATAGATATTACTTACCGAATTCAGAGTTAGAAGAGTTCTAGAGTTAAAACTTCTTTAGTCACAGTATTCAGAGAGGCAAGTTTGCCAATAATCTTATTCGTTTCGTTACGTGACAGATGTTTATAATCTGCATTGACTAAACTTACAGTGTTTGCCAAAATTACCAATGTTTCCACTTGTGAAACAAGCAGTAACTGATAAGCCTCACTGTCAGCTACTGAAAATTATCACTTGGAATGTTTAACTGACTATCGTAAAGTATAGATAGATATTTGTTTTTTTGATTTTACACATAGCTGACAAGTTCTTCTCGCTACCCGAGTCAAAAAACAAGTTCCATTTTTGACCTCAAAATCTTCAATTCCTTTGATCTTTTATTTGCCGCACAAAAAGTAACTCTATTTTAACACTAAAAACCCTTATTGAAGGCTATGAGGTTTAAATATGGATTACCCATAGATTTGAAATCTTAACTTTACCCTCACAACACTCATACATCTGAAAGTTGTAGTTGGGACTTAGAAAATTTATCGTTCAGAAAAAAAAAATGCAAGTTTTAGTTTTTATTTAAGACTTTTTTCTGCTGCGACATTTTATAGTACTTTTACCGATTTATTATGAGATTTTTATAACAATAATTCGGAAGACTAAATTAAAAAAAAATGTTTTTCTAATAATTTGAAATTTTTTAAACTAATTGAAAAAAAGTTTGAGTACTAAAAAATGTCAAAAGAGAAAAATAAAAAATAAAATTTTTTTGAATTATCCGATTTGGTATGGAATACTCTTCTACATAAAAGGAGTGGGGGTAAATTTAATGGGAGGTTACATCATATGAGATTTTTGAAGTTCAAAGCTGTATAGGATAATTTTTATATGGTTTGAGGCTTTTGAGGGTCAGATGTTGATTCTATAGTTCTGATTTTACCCTCAAAGTTGTAAAACCGTAAGTAGGATTTTGAGGTAAAAACTGAGACTACTTTCTATGTTAAATCCAATCTAAAAAAAATCAAGCTGATCCTCGAAAACCTCATTGAAGATTTTGAGGACAAAATATGAATTTACTTTTTGACTCGGGTATATTTTTTTTTCAACTGTAAATATGTCTGTTAGTACCAACTGCACGTGCATAAAACCTAACATCATCAAATTGCCATAGCACGAACGTATATAGTACATCACACACACACACACATATGTAGTACATCAGTTTCTGTAACGTTGTCAGGATATTTTATTTGTCTAAAGGTGCTTTGAAACAAAGGATGCTTGATGTGTGGTATATTTTATACAATCAGCATGTCTTTGATATATTAACAACTAACTTTTGTGATCCAAGTTCTCTTTCTCTGGATCACAGACAACCTGTATTCTTTCCTATACGGATATAGGAAAAAGTGTAGGTTAGACGTTTGTACTTTGTCATTCAATCGTCATTCAATATATACTCGTTTATGTATACCGTAGACCGCACGTATGTGCTATATATTATAAGTCTACGGTCTACGTATACTAAAATATTATCCCGTAATAACATTATGTCAGACTTTTTAAAGAGCGAGAAATTAAATCGTAAAAATTGTTAAATACGAAATACTGAAAACTTCTTATCAATGGGTCTAAATTGTCGTTTACTCATTAAAACTCTTATCTTCTTATCGTCTTTTATTCATTCATACTTTTATCTTTAATCGGATTGAGATAATATTTCGGCACCAGGTTGAATGCTGAATTGACACAGTAAAATATGTACGCACGATAAATTTCTAACAGTATAGAGTAACGTGCATATGATTGCCCAGATTTGAACTCAAATTTGGTGTGCTAATTAAATAATTATATTATTTAATTATAACTTCCAATACTGTGATAATGAATGACACATTACCTTAGTTCATACTGTAAACGTTGTGACTATATCCTAAAGAAAAACATAAATCTTAATATTGGTTTATTCAACTTACGCAAAGCGTTCGAACAGTGAAATATCTGTGATATTTGAGTGTATTATCTTCGCACTACATTCGAATCGTACAACAAAAAGGTTATAAATTTTGTTGAATAAACGTTGTCGTTAAATGCTGACATGGTGTCAGATGTCATACTTCACTTCTAAGGGCTTCGTCAGATCACATTTATTTTTTACAAGGTGGGAGAGGGGCAGATGGAGCACCACGTGGTAAGTGACTATCGCCGGCCATTGACACCTGGAACTCAAAAGTTACAAGTGCGGTGCCATCTTTTGAGGCACCCCATTATGGGGGAAGTGGGGAGGGGAATTAGGCTTTAATCAGTGCCTCATAGGTAACGCGTGTAAAGTTGTATTTATTAAATAAAAACAAAGCTATACAATGGATATTTAAAGTTCGTTTCCGTTTTCCATTACGCGGTTGCCCCTTAAGAACTTTATGGCTCCACCGGCAATCGTTGCTGCGTATTAGGTATAACTTCATAGTATAATTCTATAATTTAAGTAACCTAAGAAGAAGACTTGATTGAACTGATGTCAGTTTAAGAAGACCTGATTCATCAGTACTGCTACGTCTGCCACGAGTTATTTCTACCAAGATCAAAAGAGAATAAATACCACGTGGTCCCTCTGAAGCTTCAGTCCCTACTGAGATTTAAAGTCACCTGTGTCAATTAATGGGTCTTTCTCGTAGAAATCCAGCCTGGCTAACGGTATTAATTTGTAATTAACATTAGATTTTTTTTACCTTGGTCGAAGGGTTGATCAGCGCATGCGGTAGTCCTGTCGGTGTATCGAACGCTGGTAGCAGAGCATCGGCAACTTCAGCGGCTTTGTCACGGAACATGGTGTCGCCGGTTAGAGAATAACAGGATAATAAACCACCAACGAAGCGGATAGTAGTCTCGAAGACAGAGAGGTCCGCGTCCTAAAGAAAAACAACGGATTAATTGGTGTTCATTTAAACATCTGTCTTCTAAAGCAGAGAAGGACCTTTAGTCCTCTCTCTAAGACATTAGATAATTTATATTCTTTTATAGATCATTTCACATTTTTTTTGCTGTAAAAACACAACTTCAGAAAGGCTTTAGACAAGGCAGTGATTATACTGTGGTAACTATACTGCTGATAAACATTTATATATATTTTAAAGTACATACATAATTACACCCAAACATAGAACAAATGATCAAAGCTTTTTTCTTAAGCATAATTTACCCAAAAACCAGATAATGTTTGAATAATCCTAAAGGTGCCGAATAAAATATATAATATAATAAATAAACCTAACCAATATACTAACAACTCAAAAGCTTTCATATACTAATGCTAATAATAGAGGTAGATTATGTTATACGATAAGTTCTCTCAGGTGACGCCATGCCATTGGTGTGCCAGAAAATAGCAGGCAATGGTGTAGTGATAAAATGTTAAGGGTTAGATATATCTTTAACATTGTTATCACTACACCATAATTTTAACAACGGTCATTTGGCGCGACTAACTTTGGATTTAGTAAATTTGATAGTTTATAGCAATAAAAAGAAACAATTTCAAACTATTAAAATGATTTGAGTTGTGTAAAGATATCAACAATTATATTGTTTCACATACAGTCTATATGATGGATAGGATAGGATTAAGAATGAAGAGCTTCACCACCTCATTCCGTGGTTGTCGTAAGAGCCAACTGTGGGAACAAATTAAACAAGACAACAGCACTACAAAGACAAGGAAAAGTTTGAAACAACCCTACACTAACTCATCTTACACGTGTGGAGTAGTAGACCAAAATTTCCTTTCTAAGGAGGGGCCTAGACCTGTTCAGCAGTGGACAAAGACGGTAATTTATATTAATTTCGAGCAATTGCCTTTATATATCAGAATATTTCTACATTATCAACCAGAAATAAGAATATCTTAATCTCTTATCTTATCTTATAAATAAATGAAATAAGACAAAATTACAGACCAGTATTAGTGACCTACAAGAAAAACTGAGAACATCTAAAAGAAAAATATCACCAAAACTTTTCCCCGAATATGTAGGCTGACTCATGGGTTCCCATGGGTGTCGTAAAGAGCTTGTGTGGCAGTCTCCCATCGTTTAGCGTTTTATGGTGAGTTTCCTTAACTTATTCCCATAGGATATGTTGTGCTATCTACGGTTGTTACGATAGTCACTGGACAACATATGGGTTACTATTACGTAAAACGTTAATATGTGTGCTACTCCAAACAAAGTAAGGGCCACCTACAATTTGTATTTTTTTTAAAAGCAAGCCTAATTTTGCAAGTAATTCTAAATAAAATCTTATAAAATGGAATTCCTTAAGCTAAAGAAATATAATTTTAAATAATTTTTAATTGGAATTCATTCATTTCATAGACTGAAATTTAAGAATTTAATGTCAATTTTGAGGAAAAAGTACTCTTTGAAAAGGTGGGTATATTTTCTTAAGTAATGAGTTTAAGCCAAATCTTTTTTTGTTAAATAACGGGTTTAACCTCCTATTTTAGTAATACATTTTCTTATCTTTGAGAGCGTGCTCTCAATTTAATGACGGACATTATCTTCTGAAATGATCTGCCTACAAGTTTTTAAATCGTTTATAAAATCCTTCTGCGAGTTTATGGGAATGTCGTTTTCTCTGACATTTATTTTTAATGTTCAATCCGGTTCAGATCTGGATTTCTGGTTGGTAAAACCTGGATTTCAGCTTCAGCTAATGTGGACATTGTTAGTCGCGCTGTGTGTAGTCGAGCATTTTCCTGCGTCAAGATGAAATCTGATTCATGAAATTGCTGTAACGGTAATCTCATCTAAAATTCTCAAGAATTACGAGCTCAGTTTTCCGTCCCAGGTTATTCTACTATAAACCTTCACACGGGGACCACCAAAACGATTCGTTTCGTGTATGCAGGGATTGAAAAGCCTTTCTCCAGATCTTCTCTACACTCTAACGCGCCGATTGTCACTTGAAAACTATCTTGCGCTCATCTGTAAAAAGCACTGTTGTCCAGTACTAAAGACTCCAATCCTGGTATCACCTTGTGAATATTCAACGATTGTCGCGATGTGCTGCAGTTAATGAAATACGATCCAAATGTCTTTGTGAGTATTGCTGAATCTTATGAAGACAGTTTCTGATGATTTAGTCGCTCACACGAGTGCCTGTAGCGTGCCGTAATGCATTTTGTACGGTCCGTATAGTGGACGTTTGCTCTCTGCGCGCGGTTAAACGCATATGATAATAAATTATTTAATTCTCATTTTATAGTTAGACTAAATACTAAAATATACGAAAAATAAATAAAAGACATAAATTAAAATAAATTATGTAAATAAACACTTTATCAATTAGATCAAATGATAACAATTAAAATATCAAAAAAATAAAACAAATAACGGCCCGTATAGTGAGGAGGTTCCTGTCTTTGGAGCCCTAACCACCGGTGTCTTGGTCTCTGTACCCGATGTCGGTGGTCTACTATTTTTATATTTTTAAATGTATTTTTGTTTTTCTTTTCATATTTAAAAATATAATTATTACGTATATATATATATATGAAATAAAAAAATAATAATCATTTAAAGAAACCATAACTAATAGTTTATTTAACAAGCTGACCCGAGCAACCTTGTTTGCGTCTGCTTTTGCAGTGTGAACTAATTTGTTTATCATAAAAAAGGTTATAGTGAGCCAACTTTAAAAGATAGATACGCTGACGTGGCAATTCTTTCGTATATTATGTTTGTGAAACTTGTGCACGAATAATAGAATAATTATAAATCTATATATATATATATATAGATTAATTTTTTCAATCGGGTCAGTAGCTCCTGTGATCAGTGCGTTCAACCAAACAAATAAAACTTTCGATTTTATGATATTAGTATAGATAGTAGGGATTAATATGACATATTGTATAAATAATACATCTACTTCATTTAAATAAACAATATGCCCATAGTGTCCAAATACAAAAATCTTTTTATTGGATAACCAGATTCTAATCCAAAATATAGTGTTCTAGAAAGATCAAAGGTATATCGGGAAGCTATCCATTGTTATAATTAAGAATAAAAAAACAGTTTAATTGACTGTAAAATTGACTCTAAATCTGGCTATATTGTAAGAGAAGTCATTAAACCACTACATCCTAACTGTAAAGTCGACCTTGTGTCGCTTTACTTATAGATCAAATTTCATCATTTTACTTCTTACATGTCCAATTGACAGTATTACTTAAATATCTGATACGTTCTACATCATAGTTAAGCAACCCGGTTTCCGTGACCTTTTTATCAAGCACTTACGCTCATGAACTCATTTCGATAATAAATTTGTACAGGACATTGTTTGTTAGAAAGCATGATATACATACGAGTACACATATATACTAAACCATGTTCTACCTTTCTTCATCACAGTATCACTATAATATGAAACTCTTTTAACTGGTAGTACATTGGGCAATAGGTGGATGTCAGATTTCATTATATAGAAATACCATTCCATACAGAAACTATCAGTCAATTCACCACAGATAGCTATTATTCTTTGATTAAGCAGTCGGAAACATTATTTTTTAAATAATAATGACGATTCTAAAAACTGAAAGAAAGAAATAAGAAATTTCACGATATGTAAAATATAAGCAAGAAATTTTAAACAACAAAGAACTGCTCGGGGTTTGATTTGGCTAATACGACTACGATGTTTGCGCATAGAGATATAACAAACTACATATGATACCGAAAAATACTAATGAATATAGTTATAACTAACTTTAAAGGTAACGTTTGTAGTTTTCAGTTAGGATTAACATTTATAGATATTATGAAATTCTAATCATAGTATATATTTTGAGCGGATCATATGGTCTGTCATGCCTGTGGTCACTTAACTTGTATTGTCCCACATGGGCTAAGATTGCGGGCAATCCATTCAAACCAGCCTTTGTAAACCTTAATCGTTTGACGGTTTGATCTGTCACAGCGTGCAAATGAAAGACGCATGGCATATACATTATTAAATCCCCTAAATAACTGAATATATTACTAATTTTAAGAAATAATTTGATTATAATAAATTCGTAAGAAAAACCGTTACATAAGTTTTTTACGCCAGCTATTGTCTAACGTTCGCAAAATTTTATCTGTAGAAACTGATTTGTACAGGCAGATTCAGAATTTTTGAAAATACCGAAGTCTTTCATCACAGTGGTGACATAATTTAGTTGTTAAATCAAGATTAACACGGCTACCGAAAACACCATTAGAACATTATCGTAATTTCAGATCCAAACAATTGCAATTCTTCCGGTGCCATTTGTTGACCTCATCGCGTTAATAACTTTTAGTAGTTCATCGCTGGACATAGGCCTCCCCTTAGTAAGGAGATCTTGGCGTACTATATCACGCTGGTCGGACGGATGGGTATATAGTTTGTGTGAGGTTTTCTTTTTCTGTACAGCCCTGTTGTCCTGTGTAGTTTTTTCCCTTGACCTCATCAACTAATAATTTGTTAATGATACTTACGATTTCATTGATATGCAAATGCTCAGCGATCCAATCACGGCCCTCACGGAAATCATCCATCAGGCCCATCATGTATAGGGTATCGAGACTGTCGACAATGGTGGCGCCCAAGTCGCCTGCGCCGAACACGCTCGACAAATGCGCTCGCTTAGATATTGGCTTTAGTTCATTCTTGCCCCAAGCATATAGCTTGTAGTTATTCCATGCGTGCAGCATCATCTGAAAAAAGAAAACGTTGTGAACATCAAAAAAAAAATTAATTGTTGTACAATATAGAATGTTTGGCACGATATCGATATTATCTATATCGTTATCTTGATGATAGCAGGGAAACGCACAACTGATACATTTATAGACAACTAAATGATGATGTGTTTATTTCTATTTTGTAGTAAAAATAATTTTAAGTTTAAATTTCCAGAGTAACTTTAACATATGGTTATTAAAAACCTTTGGCTTTAAAAGAAATTTAAAATGTTATAGTGATACCGTCAACAAATATTTTTTTTACATAAAACGTCGACAACATTTCAACGGCGTGGCGTGAACGAGGCCCTTTCAAACGGCGCTCTCTCTGCAAAACCCTGAGTAAGTTTTAATCTCGACAGCTCCGTGCAGAGACGGGTCACTAATGAAAGGATATCGGTCTTTCGTCAAGACCATTAATTATTATTAGGTACAGGGAAACTTCGAAATCCTCCAATGACTTGGAAAAACAGCGCGACTTAACCAATTACACTTTGAACTTAAAATATTGAATGCATTCATTGGGTAGCCGTTTGCGAGACTTTAAGTAGTAATTTTGTTGATGTTATCATGTAATAAATAATAATAACATAATGCCTCTAAATACTTCACACTTCTTAAAAAAAATATTCGTCATGTGGTTACAAAATGACTTGCACCTGAACGATGTACTCTGGTCGCTGTGTTAAGTTTCTCTCCATTAGATCGTCAGGTATTCCTCGACGTACGTGGCGAAATAGGCGCGATGACTGGACAGAAAAGCCGTTTGCTTTTTTGTCTAAATCCGACAAATGAACCAGCAGAGCCAAAGTAAAGATAAAAACTACTCCTATGAACATCAAACGAAGAACGGACCGGATACGCATTGTTACTAAAGTCTTAGCGTCTCAATTTACACAGCCACCAATAACAAACAAACACGATAGAACTATATTGGTTACAAAAAAATACTAGTTATGTTTTACTAATAGTTTGCCGCAATAAATGTTTAATTGATAACACTTGTAATTTCCTCGGTTTTGTTACGTTAGAGTTAACAAATAAAATGGATTTATCTAAATAGTCCGATACACTTGCGCCCGTGTCGACATCGCGCGATATATTGATGTAAGCACTGTGCAATCTCAATGTTGATGTTTAGAGATACTGCCGATACCGGCAAAAACGTTACACCAATACTATACTGTTATCGTAATGAATTCTTTAAGTTCAAGCGTTGCTTGCGTTCCACATGATATTTCTCGTAAGTAATAACTTGTTTATAGATATGAGATTTGTCTTTTTAACGGCGGGTCCTGTAGATTTTAAAATATCCTCGACTTACTCATTCATCGTCGAACTTTCAACTGAATAAGTATTTTTAAACGATAAACGGCACACCTACTGTAGTAGGTTTTAAAAACATATAACGCGCAGTTGAGCATGCAAGCAAGCATCAATGAATATCTTTATATCAAATAAATTTTATACTATATACTTAGCGTTAGCAATTCACTTTTGTTTAGATGATCTCCATAAATTACTGTAAACATACATACTACATGTATGTATGTTTACAGTAATTTGAATGAACAGCGTGGCCAACGTCAAGTATTTATATATATTTTATACATTTTTATGTTTTTTTCGTAACAGAAATCTTCAATCTTAAACTCTACGATCTCTTTTTCTCTTCACACATCTCAAAACTTTCGTTAGTTTATCAATATCAAATTAATTTCAAAATAATTAATGATCAATAATCCCTTGAATCGTGTCATGGTGCCAAGGACATACTTCCACGCGCGGACGTAGGCTTCGTTTCGAGTACAAGATATGGGTCACAATCATTTTACGAATTACATAGAGAATGGTTACTTTTAGGTTTTATTGCCCACCGATTACCGAGATTACGGTGTTAACAATGTTGATAAACTCTTAAGCAAATTTTATTGCTTTTTTTTTATTTTTATGATTTGTACGAGGGGGCGTTTTTAAGTTCGCGGAATGGAGGGTATTGAGTAATAATAAAAACACAAAATTATTTTTCTTTTTCTATATATTCCCCTGCAACACGAATACATTTTTCAGATCTTTCAATTAGTTTTTTTATTCCCTCGTAAAAAAAAGTTTTATCTTTGTCTGAAAAATACGCCGAAACCGCCTCCTTAACCTCCTCATTAGTTGAAAATTTCTTACCACGTAATTCTTTTTTCATTTTTGGAAAGAGATAATAATCACTCGGAGCCAAATCTGGACTGTAGGGTGGGTGATTCAAAATATCGAAGCCCACCTTATGCAGGGCAGCCAGTGCGACTCGGCTCTTGTGAACGGGAGCATTGTCATGCAATAGCAGGACACCTTTCGTTAATTTTCCCCGTCTTTTTTCTTTGATGGCTTCTTTTAACTGTTCTAAGATTGAAGCGTAGTATTCCCCCTTTATAGAAATGCCTTTATCTTTATAATCTATCAATAATATTCCTTCTGAGTCCCAAAAAATCGTTGCCATGAGTTTCCCAACCGACTGTGAAACCTTAAATTTCTTGGGTGGTGCTGTGCCCTTTTTGTGCCACTGCATGGAGTCTTGTTTGGACTCGGGTTCATAATGATGAACCCAAGTTTCATCCCCAGTAACAATTTGATTCAATACGCCATCCTTGTCTTCATTGCAGAGGTCCAAAAACGCATGTGAACATTCCACGCGCTGTTGTTTTTGCAATGGCATGAGCATTCTCGGCACCCACCGTGCGCTAACCTTAGTCATGCCAAGATGATCGTGTAAAATTTTAAAAATTGTTGTATCCGATACTCCAACCATTTCTGCGAGTTGTTTCTTTTTTAGTCGAGCATCTTCCAATACAATTTTTTCTACTTTTGCAATAACTTCTGGCGTAGTCACCTCAACGGAGCGCCCCGGCCTCGGGTCGTCTTCAAGTGATTCCCTGCCTTGTTTAAATAAACTATGCCACTTGTAGACCATTGTTTTTCCTGGGCAAGAATCCCCGTAAACCGATGACATCTCATTGAGTATGGTTTGAACAGACTTTCCTTGCTTAGTAAGGAACTTTATCACCGCACGGAATTCAATTTTCTCCATTTTTTTCACTTCGTTCCCGATTAAAATACTTGGTCAACGATAGTTTAATAACTAATGATCCAATCACAACAAATTTTACTATACAGACTAATTATGAGTCACTGAATACGGTAGGCATCAAAAGAGCGCGTTTACCCGCCTTTTTCACTGTCATTCCGCGAACTTAAAAACTTACCCTCGTAAGTCTGATTTTAAAGATTATTTTATTCATTACTATTCCAGAAACAGTTAGTAGGATTTGTTAGCATCCTATCGAATATGTTATCCCCTCCATGGGAGTGATGGTATTTTTACGTAGCTAGCTTTGTTATTAGCTCTATTTATTTGTTTCATAATAATTGCAAAACATAGTTCTGTGGCAACGGAATATTGTTCCTGACAAATAAACTTCAATTGTAAAACTACTTGTTATAGCTATGAATTTTAAACCTAATTTCGCAATTTCTCCTGGTTACTTAATTACTGACTTTTTTAAGGACCCCTGTTAATCAATATAAAAGGTTATCTGCAAATTGTTGAGACGGCGTTTCCAGGAATGTGTACTTGTTATTGCTATTTTGTAAATAACATACAGTTGGCGAAAATGTGTGTCGATGTACGACACTTCAGTGTTCTGTACTGCAAGGATGGAGAAGACATGGTAGCACTCCCTAACATCTTAATGTCTTTGTTGTTATTTTCCATTGCTATATTATTTTATTGGCAATTTCATTAATGCGTCGGTAACCTATTAACTATTGAAAAATTAAAAAGTAATACTACATGATACGTGTGCAAAAAAATGAGCAATGAAAAAGAAATTAAAAGTTGTAAAGTTAGCAGACGACCCCTATAGCATATTTATTTATTTATTTATACATCATGCACTTTATGTACATAGGCGGACTTAATGCCTAAGGCATTCTCTACCAGAGAAACCTTTGGGTGATGCAGAGAGAATAGGAAGTAGGTGCGTTTACCATGCATTTAAGGGATTGCTTCTCATATTAAAACTTATATAGGTAGGCCACGAATTAGTTAACATCTGAAAAAATCATATTAAAAAAGACCATTTGATATATTATAAAAATTGTTTATTTACAAAAAAGTTACATAATTAGTTAGAATTTATTTTTTAAAAATCGTCTAAATGATCACCGTTTCGACGTTTGCACTCTTCTAAGCTGACACCGAAATTATAATAATAATAAGTTTATAATAAGTTTATTTATTCACTCCTTTTTAAAGCTATTACAAAATTATTAAGCTAACAATTTCAGCAAATTTTTACAATTCTAGATTAACTTTGGCAGCCATAATAGTATGAAACTGTGGTACATCTGTCAAAAATTTTCACATGCTTATCGGCAAAGAGAGCGAGATCGTTGAATCTCTTCGTTGATTATTTGTTTTATTTGACGTAATGTATTTGGTGTATTGATGTAAACACGATTCTTCAAATAACCTCATAAAAAGAAGTCTGCTGAAGATAGATCTGGACTTCTGGGTGGTCATGGAATGTCGCCTCATTTGAAAATCAGCTTTTCCGAAAATATATCTTTGACCACTGGGAGGGACTCATTGGATGTGTGACAAGTTCAATCTTGTTGAAACCATGTGTTACGATTTTAGCCAGCAACTTCCAGTGGCATGACTTCCAAGAACTCCCGTAACATTATTGCGCGGGATATTAGATTCAAATGTTAACGAATCCTTGGTCCACCCTATAGACTTGACTTTATGAGTAAGGCTGTGTATGAATCATTCAAATACTAGGAAATCTCTTATATTTATTTATTCAGTTCATTTATAAGGTTAAACTCAGTAAGTTTGAGCGGAAAAATGTTCTTGCAATTTAAAAATCTATAAAATAGTTCTAATGAAATGGTACGCTCCTGTTCGTTAAAAAAGATTGTACTGTTTATGTAATTTTAAAGTGAAAAGGTCAATACTTTTTAATAATTCATATTAATAAGGTCCTTAGTACTTTGCCATTTTTGTAAGTACTTACAAAGCTTAACTCTCATGGAGCGGCAAATCTATTAAAAAGATTAAAGCAGAGTCGGAAGCGGCAAATTAAATAGTAAAAAAATATAGTTATAATATATTTAGTAAAATATATAATAATAGTTAACATTAAATAATTTAATGAATATTACGGACATGATAATTTTGGCGCAAATTTTCAGTGTATATTCATATGAGTGCTGAAATTTATATAATAAATACGAAATCAACACCACAGTTATAAAATATATCTTTATTAAAATTGCCTGAAATAAAATATTTTACAGAAGGTTTTCAGATTTATAGTAAAAGGGGATGAGCTAGAAGTGAAACGCTGTGCACCACGCGCCAATATCGTTATCATCAACAGCCACAATTGCAGTCCGTCAGTTATCAGTCAGTCAGAAATTTAATCATCAAAAAGTGACATTTTTAAAATGCCCGCACATATTTCGAAAACGCAATGGTGGCACAAAACGTGACGTCAATTTACACTAGATGTATTCTGTCCACAAGTTGATTTGTATAGTTCCTGGTGATTATTCACTTTCTAGTAAGTTAAGTGTTTCAACCCCAGGTAGAAGGATAAATATTTATGCATTAAATAATGGGAATATTTCAACGAACTTTTCATAAGCTAGATTATGCTTTTTAATAAACACTATCGAGTCTTCACCGTATCTTCTCATCGCCTTGCATCACTTATTACTTATACTATACACCTTTAGGCATAAAGAAATATACCTTACAGTGTTAATAATAAACGTTTCCATTGTAATAAATTTATTTAATCACTTAATTATTGTGAACTTTGTAAATTAAACACTTCATGACTAACAGAGTAACCCGACGTCACGGAATAAGCGCGCCAAGATGGTTGCGTTTAAATCGGCGGCAAATGATTGTGATTTTAATATATATTTTTTAGCTTAATAGTTTGTATTTCAGGTGTGTTATACTTAATTTTGGTAATGTAATAACTAGTAGAAATGTTTAAAAAAAAAACAAAAATACACGTATATTCCCTATTGTAGTTTTCAGAAGTACGTAGTGGATGATGGTGATAAATGGTGCTTGCTAGCGTAAAAGTATGGGAAGCAGTTGGGGGGTTGTGTGTTAAAATCATCGCATTGGGCACGAAAACTAATCTTGTTCTCAGTGGGCGGTAATTAAGTACGAACGCGGCCTCTAGTGCACAGCGTAAATCCCAGCTCCTTTAGATTTACTGTTATAGCCCGAACAGATACCATAAGAACTCTTCCTCTACACTCATCTTCATACTGAGTTATTGTCGTGCGGTCGCCCAACTATCACTTTAACTGCTCACGTCGCCACTAAACCTTTATCCTTGGCAGTTAAGTTTATTTGTTAATACGTGGTACCTCGACATTTTATTACACTCTAACCGATGACAGTCCTTGCCTAGGCGTAGAATTTATTAGAAAATTTTACCGTGCGACTTTTTGTTTTAGTGAAAATAGTAAATTTTTTTTTTCGTTATGAAAATTGTAACTTCCAACCAGTCTTCTTAGAAATCATTAAGCAAGATCTATTGTCCATCAACCAGGTTATAAATAGCATTAAATTTACAGAGGCATATCGAAGAAGGGAAGAGTAATCTTCAAAATTATTTTTGCTACTGAAATAAACAAAACTATGCATGCGTGTGCGATTCAAACACTTCGTTCGCACTGTGTGAAAATATTCGCATATTGAGTTTTTTAATAAATATGTATTCACATTAGTAGTACGATGATTTCACTAAAATTTTGCTATATATAGACAATTAAATAACATACCCACTAATTCAGACCATTTCAATAAAAAATTATTGAGCTTGATTGCTTGCAAAGTCTTCGTAGTTTTATAATTTTCATTTTTTTTTTATTTTAAGTGTCTTTCATCTATTTATTGAAAGGAAGAAGATAAGAACACACAGAACAAATAATCGTGTTTATCACACAATTATTTTGTTGTAAATATAGTCTCCTAGTCTCCATTGCTATTTGGGTTGCGCCTTGTTATGAGGTGATGAAATAAGAGAATATTTAGATTCAAACTATAGAAATTAATTTATTTTAGACTGAATTTTACATTAACACAACGCACTATATAATTTGACAATCGTAGAAGAGTGATAGTTTTTATTATTGCCGTGTGAGGTCGCTAGCAGCTCACAAGTCTGCGTTTCGTTTCCCAACATGAGGCCCATAGTGAGCAAGTACTGTACCGTAAGTCATTTCTGGCAACACACAACCAAGGTCACCGATATTGCCCGTAAAATTGATAAAATTAAGTAGCAGTGAGCGGGGCACATTACAAGCAGAAACGATGGCCGATGGGTCCCTAAAGTGGCGACTGCATACAGGAAAACACAGTGCTGGTAGGCCTCCCACAAGGCGTTCTGATGACCTGCTGAGGCTCGCGGGAAGCCGTTGGATACGGGCGGCATGAAACCGGTTGTTGTGGAGAAACTTGGGGGAGACCTGTGTCCAGCACTGGGCATCTTTTGGCAGAGATTATGATGATGGTAACTACTATAAAACATATATTTGCAACACAGTTTTTTACAATAAATGTCTGTCTTTAAAGACCTCTACTTTAGTAGTCAGGATCACTAGACAAACAGGTCCTTCAAACTCTCGTAAGTAATAATTCTTAATGATGAACATGATAATGCAATCACTAAAAAAAAGAAAAAAATCTTTAACATACAAAATTACACAACTTACAAAACGTGTTACTGTTATTATTAATTTCTAACACCCTATATGATTTAGGTGCATTAGAAAGCACATAATAAATGATTTCTAAGCTAAATTATTATAAGAAAACCGCTTCATAAATATACACAATGTAAGAAATAATATTTACATATTATTTTAACATTTCGTTAGCAGGGTTGCTAGCATGAATTCCAAATAAAGGTCAAATATCAAATCAGCAATTCAAAGTCATATTTTAAAGCATGACAACTACGATCCCTTTGATAAGTTAAGAGACGGAACCTCTTGACATCATGCAAATAAGATCACAAGAAACATTCATAAACAATAAGGCCCTTCTTCGTGATCGCTCTGAAATGTTTCTTAGAATTATTATTTTGTCTGTTCACCTCTTCACAATAGCAGAGGAGTTATTCGTACTACCCGTTTTATCTCAAATCTAAAGATATTATTTTATACACATAATAGTATTTTCTTTAATTTTAAAAGAAAAAAAATGCTATTGTATATTCATACAATTATTAATTTTTGCGGGGTCTATGAAGACTGGTGGTGAGAGGTGTGGTGGCACACCACATGTCATTACTTTTCAAATTTTTTTTTTCAATTAACAACAAGTTGACTCATGATTCTTCCTCTTTTTTAGTTATTTTTGTTTCCTCCACAGTATATAATAATAATAGGTTTTCTTCTTCTTCATCATCATCATCATCAGAATTAGACTACGATACGCTGATGAATAATACCTTTATTGATATAACTATACAATAATTAACTTAATTATAATATTTTTTTTATTAAGTTATAAATGTTTTAAACAGCGGTCTGTGACTTCTGATTTGTGCAGGGAAACTGTTATTTATTGGGTTAATGTAATAATATATGTACTATTCTTAAAGGACACCGATCGATCTTGGTCTGAATGTTGACAGCCGATTTGATAATAACATAAATTGTAAATAGTTGTTTTAAATATTTAATAAATTATGGTCACAATGCAAAGGTATCAAAATAACACAAATTAAAAATGATTTTTATAAGATCTTTATTTGATTTACGGTAGTACTAATCGTTCGTGTTGTCACGTAAACTAATAATCAAAGGCCGTAAGAAAAACTATTCAAGGGCAAAAAATTCAATAACTTATAATTCCAAAAACTATAAAATTAATACACGTTAGCATGCTTTTACTAATTTTTTTCTTATCCTAGCAACACTTAACTTATAATCACGTTTTAAATATTATCAACCTATCTCTCACGCCTGCGTCACCTGTCAATTCGCTTTGCTCGCGCTCACTCGAACTATGGATGAATAACTTTGTGTTGCGTTTCGACCTATCTTATTATATAACTGACTTGACACTAAACTTGCTAAAATTATCTTTTCTATTGGCCACTGAAAAATAATTTTGTGATTTTAATAATAAATTGTCCATGAATAGGGCTCCTTTTCGCTTTATTATTCACTATATCATTAAAACTTAACAAAAACAACTTTTTAAACCCAAGTGGGTCAACAAAAACATTCCAAATGAAATAGATTACTAAAGAACCTAGAAACATTAAGAGCCGGGATTATTGATAGAGCTTAATAAAAGTTAAGGAGTGTATTGGAAACTTTTAGCACATTATCCTGTTAAATTCCGCTAAATCAAATAGATAACGAGTTATCGAAGAGTCGCGCCCGCTCGCCCGTCACCCCTCGCTGGCGCTCGAGGTGTCAAATTGACGCCCTGTCATTGATCGATTGTACGCTGCCCCGAAATACGTTAGTCTATTTTACTTTCAATCACCACCAAACACGTTCATTTTGATTAACGTAAGACTAGCGACACTGAAATACGAGCCAGAGGAAGTAGGCTAGTCATAAACATAGTACAATATCTAATTTGTAATTTTAATTTAACATTCAAATAATTAGATTAAGTAATTTATTACATTGTATTATTTTTTAGTCATTGAAGAAGGGATTTGACCAAATGCTGGATAGCATCTTACGAGGGCGCCATAGTGTATTTTGCCATATTGCATTGTCTGCATTCGCAATGAGTATGATGATCACAACTCTTGGGTTCTATTCATGCTTTCCATCAGACAGAGTAGAGTCACTCTGGCAGACTCTTAATATAAAAATTCAAAAGATAAAACTCAAATACTCATCTGTATATTATGCGAGTTGTAACTTACGTACTTACTACGTTGATATGGTGAAAAGTTTGCTTTTGTCTAATAGAAAACTGCATCAACGATGGTTCTTCTATTGACGTAAACCAATCGTCAATCCTAAAGAAATTACGTCGCCCGTGGCTTGGATGAAAATTTCAAAATACAGCTTTTGTTTATTTTCTTCTTTAAAGTGTCGCAAGTGAGCTGCTTTTATAATTAACTTCCATTCTTCAAGGATGTGTTATCGATAGCGTCTGTCTTACCAAACATACTTCGGATCCCTTGTAAACGGTATCCAATAACGGCAGACATTTGCGGCGACTCGTTTTTTACATTCATTATAAGGCACGCCTAACTAGATTTCTAACCTTTATCATGTCTGACCCTTGACGTGACAGCGCGAATATAAATCACCAGTCAGACAGAAGTATTAAAAAGTATGACGAGGCACAACCAATTAATTATCTAGCGAACGTTAACAGTGTTGCAAAGAATTCCTGAAAAATGTTGGGATCATAACATATATTAAATCAGTGTAATACCAGAAACAATAAAAACCCATTTTTTTATTTATGTGGGTGCACAAAAGAAAGGGTCGAAAACGGAAAATATTTTTTGAGTGAGGGTAGTTGAGCCTACATTTATCATTATCACATCGACGACGTGGCTGTCCACCGCACCTTTGCGCTACTAAATCATAAAAGTTGCAAGTTGGATTCATATTTTATCCACCTATACCTAAATCCACAAGGTCTAATAGAATAGGCCATCCATCAACAAATAATAAATTATTCGGATATTTCTTGCACGCACCTACAATTTACATGTCAGTTTTAAATCAATGCCGTCCAATCAAAATCAAACTAGTCAACAATTTTTATCGTTAATTCTAATACTCTTTTTTATATTCCGTGAAATGGATACTCTGTGTAGCATTTTGCCAAGTAAGATACATCTCTTACTTTATTTCGAAGAAAGCAAGAGGAAATAAAATAAAAATACAAATATAAATACAAAGAAAATGTAACGACTGTGAAGAAAAAGAAAATGTGACTGGAGGGCATTTTTATACGTGAGTAGTTAACGTGCGAGCCGACAGGTGTGGCGGAAAATATTTCCACACTGCTCTAGTATTCGACACCACTTCGCAAGAAAAAGGCTTTACAAGATGTAAGACAAAACAACGCTGAAACCTTTTGCACGATAAATAGCAAGACAAGAAATCATTTATCAACTTCTGTTGAAGTTAAATCAAATACAGATAGAAAGAAGGATTTGCGTTGGATAAGAAAAAGTCGTGTGTATATGAAAGTGAATATGTATTTTTTAAAAAACCTGATAACTTCGAGGTGGATGATTGTTAAGTCCTATTATTAACTTTTTAGTACTAAAACCTAAACGGTACAAAATCTAAACGGCAGTTTCGGCGCATTTTGCTTTACGCAGGTTATGTAGGCATGACGTCACGCCTGTTGTAAAATCGTCTAATTTTAATGCTAATTTCACTGTTTTAAAACATAATAAAAAGTAGAATGAATCTGAATTATCGAAATAATATATTTTATGACTTTTAGAAGAGTCATAACAGAGATGTAATTACAAAAGTGACTGTTTATGATCAAACGTAAGGTGGAGATATGAAATTAATTATGTATATTGCTCTTATAATTTCCAAGAAGGATGTGCAGCAGTAAAAATGTAGTTTAAATATATACAAAATTGCTCTTGACAAGTATATTATTATTTTATTAATATATATAATAAACAAACAGTGTAATAAAAGCCTCTAAATTCGGTTCATTGAAATGGTAAGTCGATAAGAAACGTGTAGTTTTGTTAGGTTAGTTATTGTAATGTAATATCAGGATATGAGAACTGATACGCAGAGGCCACACATGCGTATATTGTTAGCAGGGTTCATTTAAATATATAAATGGTTGCATACAAGCGCGTCCAATGAAACGTGTATTGGAGGATTGCAGTAACTGTACCGCTCTATTTGTTCAGGACAGCATAGACGGCAGTTCGTGTAGGCGCGGATCGCAAACACCGCCGCGTTTCCGCTTTTGTTTTACTGTTCACCGTACAGTGTACGTTTACAGATTGATTGCGTATTTAACTTTAGCAATTTAAAAAATAACTTTTATACTGACAATCGAATTTGCTCTGTTTTTCTATAATAATTAAAATAAAATATACGATAAACTCAAATGTTTTAGGGTTTCTCACGATTGCTTAACAGATCTCTTATAAGATTAATTCTGTGGCTGCCATTTGCTTCTCGAACTACTCTATTTGTTGAATCCTCAGTACGTTTATTGGTGGGCATATCGCCTCCTGAGAATCACACAAATATGCAACAACCGTGAATAATTTAACTAGACTCTTGGGTGTTAAATTAGAATACTCATAAAACTACAAAGTGTACTAATCAATAATAGGAATATTATGTTAAATAGTTTTTAAAGATGATAACGAAACTGCTATATAAAAATGAAAAGAAAAACTTACTATCTTTACAAATTATATGATCTTAACATATAAATTTATAAATCCCTAAATGATGAGCGCACAAACGTACATTTGCAGTACGAATGTGTGCAGGAGAATATTCTCTTAAACTATAGTGTTAAATTTTTCTCGACTTATATGTTGCCACTTGTTATTTAAACATCTAGGTATATGTGTTCAAAGTCTGTAACCCTCTCCACGCGAGGTCAGCTCGTCCTTCACAAAGTTTTTATTAGACACCTCTACAAATTTGATTAACTCTCAATGTACTCGATATTATGAGAACGATTTTGTGATATAATACGAGTAGAGTGGTTGTGAGGTGTGTGCCTGATTTCTTCTCAAAAGGCGTAATCATCTGAAAATAGGGTGGTTTCAAAGCAACACAAACATTTGCCGATTAAATCATGTCTAAAATGGCTCATTCATGATAACTTAAGGTGGATAGTTCGAATTTTTATTGAATAATTTCAACTAATCATCCTCAAAAGCCTTTCTAGTGCTGGACATAGACCACTGTTTAGAACACGGGTTTGTTTAGCAATGATGTTGAAATCCATTCCGTAATTTCTGGCGTAAACACCGACTATTCTCTCTGTTAAGTAATAAGATTAATTTAATGATTTCAAACAATGTGAATTTGTTATGGTACTTAAAACTCAACAATATAAGTTAGTTCAGAAATCAAATACACACAAATTTTCTTTTTATTCAATAGTTCAAGACTTCGTTTAATTAATTTAATAATATTTTATTAATTAAGAATCTAATTTATTAATACAACAGTAAAACATAAAAGACACAACAGGTGCTTACAATATTATACGTAAGAGTTCAAAAAATTACACAAAATTGTGACTCTAATAATTTGAGCCTTGTCTCATAAACTAGGCAACGCTTGTATCTTAAGAGACAGTTCCTATTTATAAATTGTAAAAAAAAGTAACTAAAAACACTGTTTTTATTACTTTACAACAGTTTTTTGAGACAATTACATTCATATTGTGGATTATGTCACAATTGAAAAATTTCTGCCCGAGTGAGTATGGTAAGTGGTACGATACTGTAGCATGATGCTTGTATTTACCTATACTCAACTTTCCTTTCAATGTCTTGAATGGAATTTACTTAAAATTCAACAGCTCTCTTGACCCACACGTCCATTTTGAACTAAATAAAAGCATGTAAGAGTACAAATAGCACAGAGAAATTCTATCAAATTTTAGAGTAAGAAATACAATCTGAAAAATATTCATTTATATAGATGCATATAAAAATTTACATTAGTAGACCAACAAAGAGTTCGCAATGATGACATATTTTCGCACCATAAGTCGATACGAATGAGTTGTTCGACTAAATTAAGTATGACGTGTGAGTTATCCATTGTTAAAGTGCAGAAATTATAAATATAGTGACAAAACAGATTCTATCATGGATATTTTTTATTTCACTCATGTCTATGAAGAAATAAAGAAAGCAGAAGACAAAACTGTCGAAGTCTTACTAATTGGGTAACCCGGCCAATCGGACAAAGAACTTCGCTTGTAATTTTTATTTGTTAAAAAAGCAAACGAATATTTTTGTATGTATGTTATTGACACCATAAACTCGCAGGCGTCGTGACCGACATTGTGTTATATTCGAAATTCTTTTTAAAAAACCTGAATCAATCGAATAGTATTTTATGGTTATCTTAAAAAATATAAACTGCAGAAAAATTGTGCCGCATCATATGTGATGATATTGATATTTTTCATTTTTTTTGCGTTACGTTGTTACATTGTTTTATCCATTTGTATAAGTTCATGTTTATTATATATTCGCTTTATTGTAACAATTGAATCACAAAAATAACGTAAAAATATATTTCATTTTTGTTTTCAAAAAGAAGAGACAGTACGCCACAGCGATATATATACATGCGGGTATAATAAATCTATCACAATCATCGTATTCAAGACTTAATCATTATGTAATCGAGTAGAGTATTGTTCCATTTGTGATTTTTTTAAACACTAAATATAGTATATATATAGTGACTATATAAAAGTTATTATTCTAACGAATAACACACATATAACGAACTTTACACAAAGCTTACACTGAATATATTGTCCTTAGGATCAAATTTTATAGCCGGTACTCATAGGTTCTATATACGCATTACTTTAGCCTATGTATGCCTTAACATCATAGCCTTCGTATTATTAGTTCAATTTGAGGTTAAACAAATTCGTATACATTCGACTATAAAATAAAAACCCTCCTGTTTCTATACGACTATAACATTTCTAAACATAGATTTAATGCAGTGTAGCTTACACTATTTACGCGATCACACGCTATTGCCATTTGCAATCCAGTTGCTACTAGTGGCTTAAGGTCAATGTCCTTTTGTTAACGTTTGACAACTTTCAGTTTCCACAAAGTTCTTATTTTTAAATAACATCTAAATGCGTAGTGCTAAAGTTTTTAAACTATGGTACGCACCTTGAAACGTCCTCCGGCTAAAAGGCTGTATGCCTTTCTACCAACATAAAGAATTACATACATAAAGAAGAACTTTGTTGTAAAGTCCATTCTTCTTTGGTACGAGCTCTCCCTCGAAATTAGGATAACAATTTTCCGTTCAAGGCTTTTGCCTTCACTTTTGTGAAGCGGTATCTTTTAAAACAACTGGCAGAATCAACTTCTACATATGTACATAATTGTTATTTACCATATATTATCGATATGCTTATATATGTATTTATATAAGTAAATATGTATCTGTTTATATGTGTATAGTACATAGTTTTATGTGTAGGAGAGGTATTGTGTATAATGTTTGTTTAATATCTCGTTAGTTAACTTACTCTCATATATAGTACATATCAACCAAAATGCACATACTCCCTGTTTTCTCAGCCTCACCCAATGGTTGACTGGTAGAGGATGCCGTATTCATTAAGTCCGCCAATGCACCAAATGTGCATGATGTATAAATAAATAAATAAATAAATTACAGTCTAGTTATAAACTATAGCGGAACGATACAATTTTCTAAGATGACTCGTTAACTCGTTACGTGTCGCTTTAGCGTGTGAAAACAATCGTCATCTAAATGTTTGATTGTAGCGGACGCGCAAACACCTAACTTATTGTTAAAAAATATTACTGAGTTAAAGCAACGGTTTAGCAGAATAAAAACAGATAATGAAGCATAAGGTGTGTAAAATAGCACGTTTAAAAACAGTACTTTCAGTTCACTTTCATAACATAAACAGCCGACGAGTATTAAAGTAAAGTTAGTTTATTTTTGTTTCACATTTTAGGCGTGCTATAAGTGCATCTTTTCGTTCAAGAGCCAGTATGGTGATGCAATGTCGTAGTATTAGTGTGGAAGAAATTGTAAGATGGAAAGTTAATCTGTGCAGTAAGAAGCGACGAAATGGAGGCGAGTTTATCCTGTGTGTAAACTTTCATTCGTCGCGCCTAAGCCGGCAAGTTTAAAGCTTCGGTTGTAAAGTAGCTGTGCATTTTAGGAGAATGCATTTCTCGGTAGTTTTTACATAATAATCTTGCCCTGCAGATGTAAGGACAGAATGGTAGACTTTAGATGTGTTTAGGAATAGTGATTTTTATAGAATTTCATGTATATACTACAAGACAAATTTGGCCTAGCTTAAGAATAGAGTCATTTGTAAGTAGCAGCTATATTTACCACTCAATAATATATTTTTATTTTAGTAACATATCACATTTAGTTACCAAACACTTTCTATAAAATTATTGTGCTTAAATCCGACATTAATTATAATAATTACAGTGCGGTTAGTGTTTACATTTGCAGAGGAATACTCCGCATGATTTAATATAATATTTTTGCTTTGTTATTTTATAAACTTAGATGAGTTTTAAAATTGATATACCTTTACATACATATTAGTGATTATACTTCAAACTAATATTATAAAAATGAGTCTCTGTGAGAGTAAAATAGTGACATCACTCTTAAAATGATAAAGGATTATACATCTGCTTTAGCAATCATCTAAAACGACTTCTAAGCCTTCTTATCTCATCTTACCAGAATCTTAATTCTTTGCATTCGTAAATGAATCTAAATGGTTGCCAGAACAGCTAGCCAATTTAATCCGTTTAGCCATTAACGCAGATTAAAGCTTAAATCTGTTATACGAGACGTGTGAAAACGAGATGAATACGAACAAATCTTTTCGCGTAATCATACTTTACGAAATTAAATTAAATTCGTTTTACAAACGTTTTTATTGTGGAATTAGTATAAAGCAGACAAACTCTGTGGGTAATCTGTGAATTTACGAGTGCTGACAACGAGTGCCGTTGTGTACTGGTAGGGAATATTTGCATTCCCTTACACGCCGCGAACATCGAGAAAACCGTATACGACTTTAATCACTGTCGAGGGAGAATATAACCGCTTGTTTGTATTGCTTTTTTTCTTTGCCAACGAGGGAATAAGGCACTCTAGCGTGTACCTGTACAGAATGTACTCCGCAGTGCAGGAATAATTGAATGTACGCCGGGTGTGATTTTGAAGTGAGTTCCTTGTTTAAAATGTATTTAGATATTGTTAAGAGTGCCGGAATTTGAAGATTTTTCTGAGAAAAACATTTTTTTTAAGTTCACATATATTTGGACCTGCTTACATATTTTTATCATTATTTTTATTTAGTTTAGTAAAACAAAAAATAATTACTTTCAGTAATGAGTTTGTTGCGATTGTTTATTTTCGTTGGTTTCCAGGTTTTGATCACATTTTGTAGCTATTGCCAAAAGGTCTCATTTGCAATTTCTATTGAATACTAATTTGCAACTAAATGTGAACTTTTCAGAAGCTAAGTGTTTTTAATTGACAATTTTTATCAAACACTTAAAGAATTTTTAGTGTGTGTCACTGCTACAATTCAATTTAGTAAGCAAAAATATTTTGTGTGGATTCTAGAATTTTAATAATTTCTTTAATGAGCATATTTCATTCTATTTTATTGTATATTATATTTTTTTTTTTAATTTTACTACGAATCATCTTTGATCCTAAATTACTTAAAGATATCCTCATTTTCAATAGCAATTTTATTGCTGTAAGTACCTGTATAAAGTTTTTTTGAAGTATAAGTCCTTTAAATTTTAAACTCTTGCTTCAATTGTGTTATCTCATACAAACTATCTAGATTAGATTGAAAATGCCATAATTCAGAAACTTCTGTTTCGGAATTTAGACATTTTTATAACTCGGGTGTTTTTTGACTACTGCCTATGATAAAGTAGTAGTAAATGGTTAAAATAATTTCACTTCAAAAAGCATAGACATGAGAAGAAAATAAGCCTACCCTTTGCTATCACAGAGAACGATAAAGCTCAAAAGGTATCCGTCTAGGCGAAAATCACAGATAGCCTGTAACAGTAGATATTGGTAAAGTTTCGAGAGACACGAAGCACGGTTCAGCTTTGGCGTTCGCGTTCTGTGTCCATTTTTATCTTAACCGACTATAAAGAAAGGGGCTCTCAATTCGACTGACTATTCTTTTCGTATCAAGCGATATTCATGTGAAGCGATTTTCAAAACTTTGAGATGGAGATTTAGGTGTACGAGTCTTACATACAGCTTACTATATTATCATGATTAGGCGCATTAAACTTGGTAATCTTTTTTTGAGTTGGATAAAACTTACTGTTATTAGTGTTGGTGAAATTGATGCACGTACGTGGAATATGACGTCAGTATCATCGTCATCACGCACTTTGAAAAAAGTAAACCCTACTTTTATTACCCTTTTGTACACACTACCATCAATTAAGCATCCCTATGCTATTAAACAGCTCCACGAGTCTACATCTAGGTTATGTATGTTACACACACTGTGTACTTCTTTTTGTCATTTTAGAATAAACCACACCCGTACCTTATATCTCCGTGGGAACTTCCATACGCATTGTGACGAAATAAATTGCTTAGAAACGATATTAAAGTAATCGAACCGCAACCCGAACAACCACTTACTATTCAATAGTTCCGATTGACATTTGTGGTCATCATTATCAGTTTTCCGTGGCTATTCCGTCATGGGAATGGTGTTTTCCGAAAGAATATGATCGATTATCCATAAAAACATGCTACATTATTTGCCTATGTTATATGAAAAGGTTTTCAATCGTATCAGATTCTAACATGATTACAATGAAACCAACTAGAAAGTTTACTTTTCAAAGGAAATTAATGAAATTTTCTAAATAGGACTTTTTAAATCTTAGCTATTAAGTAATACGCACAAATTAAATATCACGCGGTACAATCACGACGTTTTATAATCATATAAATGACAACTTTTAACAGAATAGGTAAAATTATGCAATATTCGAGCTCCTCACTTGCAATTTTGATACTTTGCATAAACGCTCGGCATTCTTAATTATCCAACTTGCACTTCGTTGGTTTTTAGCAAATAGATAGAAAAAAATTACTTATCGTGTTAAGTTAATAGAGTTCTTAAAAAAATAAGAAGCGGGAGCAATATTGATTTACGACGAGAGCACGAACACGGATATAATACTGTTAGAGACGCCACGGTGATTGACAACCGTTTTACACAAATTTGTTTCGAGAAAAATTGAACGAGTAATACTTTGAGCGGTTGGGACTTAGCTACTTATTGAACAGTACTCTGTAAGTATTATGGAAAATGTAAATGTGGATTACAATAGCTAGGTTGTGCCTTCTTTTCTAAACGCGTGTCTTAGTGGAGTACCACTAGAAGGTGCTACATGCTTTTTTGCAATTTGAGTTACTTAAGATGTTTGTGATTTATCAATTAGTGGCAGATGACTTGTTCAAACGCGTGTTTGTTATGTAATGACGTAAGCAAACACTAAAAGATACTTTACTATATATTCAGGGTTTTAAAAGTGACAGACACATCGAGTAAAATTGTTGACATAGTTTTTAAACGATTATAATAGTATTCCTATCTTTGTTATTGATCGATTACTTTCCCGGTTCTAGTGTCCGGCAACTTAGGAGCAGTTATCAAGGAAAGTGGAATACAGTGGACCCTCGGTAATCCAGCCCCTGGCTAATCCGGGCCCCCTTGTAATCCGACATCACTCAAACAATTTTCACTAATGTAGATCGTGCATTATTGAACAGGTTACAACTTGTGCTCGACTCGTAGATATCGTTTCAATTCCGATTGCTTAGTTTGAATTTGACTACGTGTGATAGCGGTGCAGGTCAGCGTTTATTCATTGTGCATTACGTATACATACCTATGCATTACGGCTTGTGACGACATTAGTAGGTACTAATGTCGTCACAAGCCCAGAAGACAACATATAGAATTTTATCATTTGTTTATAATTTGTCAGATTACAAGGTACTCTTTCGTAAAAAAATCCGGACTATAGGGGGTCTTAGGCAGTACTCTATAATCCAACAAATTCGATAATCCGACACTGCCCCGCAAAACGTTTGTCGAATTACCGGGGGTCCACTGTATTAGCATCATGGCTGATACGTTGCACTGTTGTATGTGGAAGCGCGATACAAATTTATTGTTGATTCAATGTTCTGTATAAATATAAAGATCCGAACTGTTAAGCCTTTAAAAGCGTATTCTTTAAAGATATAGCCAAGTAAACGGAACGAGTTACACAAACGACAGAGAAAATTCGATTTATTCTGGTGAAGACAGTTTCTAACGAGCGGACCCCGACGACTGCCAATAGCACATCGACATGGAAAAGGCGGGATGTGGATGTGTATGGTCGAGAAAAACTACTTTTAGCGTCTGGCCACTCTGTTGGCTAGCTTTTAATGGTTTTTAAAGTACTTACATACGAAGTATGGCGAATCAATTGATATTTAGATCTTTTATAGGTGAAGTAGAACGGTTTTCGTTTTAAAAACTAAGCAAATTGTCTTTATTCTAATTATTATTTATTTATTTCTAATGTTTACAACTCTATTATGTGTGAATGTGAACTACAGAAAGTTATCTTTTGAGTGATCACATTTTTGCAGCTTCACTACGTCGTGTATAGAAATATTTTTAGTTGAAAATATATTTTACAAATTATAAATATGTATACAATGAGACGCATGTCCTATAATTCAAATTTAGTATCTATTTCGGAATACTAAAATACACATAAAATGATTCTTCTTTGACTTTGTAACTACAGTTTGCTGAATTGCCAGACATAAATCTCATCAAAGTACAGCTAAGTAACGGACTAATTAATCCATTCTATAATTTATGCCAACTTTCGTAAGGTAGTTAACATACAGTTAAGACTTGCATTCAAGTTTAATTTATATTTACTTTATATAGGATTAGACATTGTTCTGCCCGAATATACGAATAAAAAACCTTAATTGATTTCGAATAACACAAATATACTAAAATTAGAGAACCTTTTTTACTCTACTTTGCCTGATGGAAAGCATAAATAGAATCCAAGAGTTGTGGTCACCATACTCATTGCAAATGCTGACAACGCAGAATGGTGACCCACACTATGGCGGCCTTGTGAGATGCTTTTACACACCCAATTTACGACAACACTTACGAGAAAGATTCAAAAACAAAAATAAGAGTCTTTAATTATCTGTTCGTCTCTTTAATATGGTCGACTTTGGTAAATGAGTGGCCATTGGTCGCAGCTGTTTATTCCCGGACTGATATTACTTTAACATTGTTCACTCCCTACATTACACCACCATCGTCATCTGCATTAAATCAATAAACAGACATTTTTAGTAACAAAAGAAAAAATATATAAAAATTTTCGCCCTTATTTATTTCGGTATATTTTATAATAATTCGTGTTTTATAATATAATACAAATACACAACTATGTATCATGCCTAAGATTACAATTATGAAAGTATACGTACGTCATCCTTAGTACAATAAACACCAAACTAATATTGCTTTACATGAGCAATTATGTTTCGGAGTCTCGTCAGTTTAATATATCCAGAAATAGTCCTTAGATTACATCAGCGCGAAATTTATAACATTTAACACATTGAGCTGTGTGACACCATAATTTAACTTTAAAATAATATTATAAATACGAATGAGAGTGGTATATTTATTACACAGGCACGAAAACTACTTAATTGATTGTGCTTGTTTTCTTATTTCAAGTATTTGGGTTGGTTTCTTCTAGAATAAGGTACCTACCATTACCGAGAGCTACTGGATTGGGGAAGTTAACGCGAGTTAAACTGGCACTTAATACGCTTAGATAAGACATGTTTAACTGTAACTTGTTTTACTAAGAGTAAGGACTCATGTTAGTAGTATTTTAGTTGTTGTTATAACTGAAGTAAGTGAATGTTTAAATAATGCATTTTTTATGAACTTATTGTTGTTTAATGGTTTTAATTACTTACAATATTAATGGTAAATTAATTTCAATACTGTGTAAGTACACTTGAGACATGCCTACTTCGGTATTATCATTTTTTGAAATTCGAAATAGCACCCATCACTATGAGTTTAAAATTGCCTTATTTATGTGACGGGTTGGCTCTTTAATATGAAATTAAGCTGTACGGTTATTCGCACTGGCTAGAATCAGTCTTACTATTGTAAGTTTAAGTTATTTCATAAGTCAAAAACGTACGCGAAATATGCTACCACGTACACAGTTCGCAAGCAAAATTGTCCTATATTATCTATCATAACCTTAGAGAAATTTTCTACGAGAGAACGTTTTCACGTCACGTGTGGCAATTGAGATTGTATCAGAACGGGACGGATAACTCAGGGATGCATGAAAGGAAACGGTGAACAGTGGTGGGAACACGTCTCTCCTTAATATTCTCTCGACTAGAGCGCGTGGTTAGTGCACATTGCTAAAGAGAGCGGGAGAGGAGGGGAAACCGCCCCCCATTCAAAGTCGAACAACTATAAAGAAATCTCTTTAATCGAATGCTGAACGACGCTGCCAAGTTTCTAAATTCCAATTTCAGTTCAAAGTGCAGTCGATCTCGGAATGCCTGATGTGAATGGCATTTCAGCTATATCGATACCTTATTGAAATGTAATTAAATTATTTACTGATGGTTCATTTCATTGAATGTTTATTTAGCTGTTCAAATATTATAAGACCAGACGTTCACGCGAGAGAAACTATTTTCTGTGTCTAGTGAATGATTACTTAGTTTGGTGAAAATAATTCTTTGTTCCTTTTCCTTTTTGAAAAAGGGAAACCGGTTTTAAAAAGCTTCAGGGATCCAGTATAACTACAGATGAGTGTCCATGTTATGTAATACATGTATGACGATAAATCAAATTATGCTTGTCATTGATATAAAAAAAACATTTAAAATTAAACGACTCATCGTCTAAAATCGATAACCACAAATCTGTAAATGTACGTACGCATATTTAGTTTACGCAAATAATCTCATTTCTGTTTGTATTTTATGTGCTCTGATAAAGTTTTTTCGATCGTTTCAAACTTTTGTATACGTGTTTGCAGAGATACAGCACAGAATATAAAAATGGAAAACTTCATTATCTAGACATTTTTATCACAATATTGTAGGATAACTATGTATAAACGGCGATATATAAGATACCCCTTAGGTAAAAAATAAGTATTATATATTTCCCCAAAACCTATCACTTTGTTGGAATCGTTATCTCAGATGGATCTTAATACTTCACTTAGCATCAGAGTTGACTGAAACATATTACTGAAAGTAAAATAAAAGTGTTCTAAGTAATAAAATAGCAAAGCGTATCAAATCTGGTTGAAAGCTGAGCTTTTGAAACTTGTTTTAATGTTTTCTCTCAGACAAAGCCTTTTGAAAAGAAAAGACCACAAAGTTACAAGCTTTTCTCGAGACTAAATGTAATTTCAAAGTCGACGGAGTTAAGTTAACGCGGACTCTGCTACTATATACTCAGCAAAATTGCTGATGTACGTCATGTGGGAGCTTTTTCCTTTGACACGATCAAACCTCCTGCTACCATCATAATTTATTAACACATTGTACTTTAAAAATCCTTTTTCAGGATTTAATAGGTTTTAAAGATATGATTTTTAAATTCTCTTATACGTTTTAATATACTTAAAACATTATTATATAATTATTGAAATTTGAGATTTAATTATAATAAAAACAAATGACAGGTGACATCCCCGTGTGGTGACGGATTAAGAATAGAGTGTCACCACCGCCATTCATCCCATCGATGTCCTAAGAAGCGATTAGGGCTACACCGGACAACATCACTGAAAAGAGAAGGAAAACATGAATCAAACCCTATGAAAACTCGCCTGGTCAGCGTGGTATAATAGGCCAAAACTTCCTTGCTAAGAGGTCTATGTCCAGTATTATTAAAGGTTGTTGATGATGAAAGAGGAGATCCACTCTATTACTCATTTTTTTTTCTTTTATTCGCATCCTTATAACAATACGTTTAAGATTAAACACGTGTAATACAATATGTTAAAATCTGTATTTATTTTTAGCTAAAACTAACTCTTTACTTTATTGAAAATATTAAAACTTGGTCTTAAATAAAATCTGTTATTATTTTGTACTGGAAATATTTTTGATTGTTACTAATCTCGTAATTAAATACATAAATGAACAAAATATTAATACAGTTGTTACTAGATATACTACTTTTGATATTATCTATTTAATTATAAATCAATCGCAGATATTTTTATTTAATTGACCTTTGAATTTATATTGCGATACTGCACCAGTAAGCCACTGATAAGCTACAAATTAAAGCGCTGTGATTGCCTAAGTTAGCGTTTGGCACGTACATTATCCATTGAAGCAGCTATGAAGATAGCCGTTGCGCTGGAGAATTTGACGTTCAGCAACGAGGGTACTCACTAGAATGTCTCTCCGACTGTAATTACTGAACGAGCCTCGCTTTGTTTATTTAGTCAATTATTACTAATTGCTTAATTTAAAAGACTACCGCGTACACGACCGAGTGATTTCCTTTCTAGATAATCTGTCTCTGTATTTCTCGATCGAGTCTACATAAACTATGATTCAGCGGGTAAATTCCACTTTTATCGGTATAATAAATACAAGAGAATTTATGTCAGTGTTTAATCTGAAGACGAAATCGCATTGGCAGTCACGAGGCACATTGTTGCTGGCAATAAGATTTTCACACGATTCTTGCGCGCGTGCTCGCTGCCAGCCTCACTACCAATATCACATACATATATCACAAATAATGCAAGTTCATTTCAATAATTTCAATTTGATACTAGAATATAAGTATATGTCATGCACAACAATAAAAAATAACTAGTTATCGAATGGCGTTTTGAATAAAAATATTCATCATAATAACAGTTAGTGGTACAGACAGTAGACAGTTCATCATAAGTCGTCTGGTCGTTGAGTGAGGCCATGACATACTGACGTAATGCCCAAAGTGTAATGGAATCGAGAGATCAAGAGGTCAAAGGCCTCCCTTCCAACAAGTCTCATAAGAGGTCTGTTTTCAACGGTGTCCACGACATGTCCTTTTTATTGATTTTTACTCTAATAAAAAATGCTGCAATCATTGTGCATGTTTATTTTCTAAAATACTGTTAGAATTACGTAAAATACAAAGATATGAAAATTAAATTCTAGTTAATCAAGCGTGGATCCACAACTTTCCTAATTGCAAATGGCGAGGTGGCCATCGTATGTTGTGTGCCATCTTTATCCGGTATTAACTAGCTGACCCTGCCAACGTATAAGGTACATTCACTGATCATATATATACCTCACTCGAGACACATTTTTTTAAGTGGCCGGTACACATGTTGCTAAGCTTGATAAGGCTCATTACGACAAAACGTATGCCAGATTGCCTCCATAATAGTATCAGTAAAAAAAGGATAGAAAGGGATAGTATTTATTATTTTTACAAACAAACATGCTTCGATGAAGGTCAGTATTTTTCTATCAGTATTTAAAAAGACAACGCCCGCACTAAAAATAAATCTTATGTAGCGGGGAACTTTACAAACATACAAGAAACGGACAAAAAGAACACCCAGACACAGAACAACAATTTGTGAATCACACAATGTTGTCCCACGCGGGCTTTAAATCCACAACACCTAGCGCAGTAGAGTGGCGTGGCGACCGCTTACACCACTTTTTTCTTTTTGAGCGTATGACGGCCGGTAGTGAGAGATCTCCTCCAATAACTGCAGTGAGGATCAAACGCTGTGCCACCCAGGCGGAACAAACCGCGAGCGTGTGCTGAGCCGAGTCCTCACTGCAGTCGCATTGGTGACAGACGGGACTCAATTCCCTCTTGGCGACCGAGTGCAGATACTTCCCGAAGCAACCGTGCCCGGAAAGGATCTGCGTCAGTCGGAAGGAAAGGGTCCCGTGCTGTGGCCCTGCCTACTCGGCGATGACCGGCTGGAGAGCCTCCACGGTGACAAAGCCAGCACGTGGAACTTCCAGCCGGGACGACCAACGAGCCATCGTGGCTCGACGAGCAGCCTCTCGCCACTCGTATATCTCTTCGGGCGGGGACTGTATACCGCTACCCGCCCGGAAGTCAACCGTTCGCCGAAAAACTTTGGTCAGCACTTCCGCCTCCAAATCCCACGGGAGAGTTCCGGCCAAGGCGCACGCCGCCTCCGTCGATACGGTGCGGTAACCGTGTATGATTAACCGCCGATATCCTCTGAGGGTGCCAGAGGTAAGCTCTATTCTGGGCGGTCAGAGGACCGCTTAAACCATTAGGTCAACCATGCAATTCCGGTATTAGATTTAACCTCGAAAATTATAATTAAGCTCGCGTTTTACTCTATTGATAAGACGTCTTCAATAGAACAATTATTTTTATTGTAACTAAGAGTAGTCACAATTAATTTTATATCTAGGTAAGATGAAGTTTAACCCAGGGTGGCATTAAAAGCTCAAAGCTTTTGAATGATCCTTGAAAGGTTTTGAATAAGGGTCATTCAAAAGCTTTGAGCTTTTAATGCCAGTTAAGAACACAAAGCAATTAAAAATATATAGAACAAGCAACTTCAGTGGGATCCTATTACAAATTGAACAACGTTTCCTCTACTAACCTTTTTCATTCAAATAGCTCGCCCAGTAATTGCTTTGTGGTACAACTTGAACAATCGTTATGCAAAAGAATCGATTCAATGGCTCGTCACACTCTGTTAAAAATGAACAAGCCTTGCAGTCGATTCGGAAAAAGACATCTCATTCGACATCCAATTTACGTTAGAGCGGGAGCAAGTCGCATATAATCCTATTGTGCGACTTGGAAAACAATTCATTTCGATTTCGATCTGAATTAGTATTGGCGACGGTTAACGTTTGTTTTTATGATATTTGGGCAAATATGAGTCCATTAACAATCGAAAACTCGCATGAGTTTACCGAAAATTACTCCACTAAATTGAAACTTTATTCCCTATTATTAATAATTATTACTATTTCTTATTTAAACATTTATTTAGGATAAGACATAACATTTCATTTTAAAACATTACTTATATGAACCTAGCTAGATTATTGCAGTGCTGTCTCCCATGCGCGTTGTAAAAAATGAGGAAAAAAAAAAAAAACAAATGTGCATTAATATAAGTTGTTGTATACCTTTAACTTGGATGGTCCCATTGCACAAATACTCTTCTTTTTATATAATCCGCTGTCCATTTTGTACTCAGTAACCAGAGAATAAAAACTAGAGTTTAAAACTTTCAGTGAAAGCCGAAGGTGTGTTGTACGACGTTGACCACTTAAAGTCATTTTCTCAATGAAAATGACTTTAAATGAATATAGGTACAACTTTAACTATCTCCCAGTATGCTATGAACCGCAAAGTATACAATTTATATGCTATATCGATCCTATAGTAGTTACCGATAAAGTTTAAAATATATTTTTATTCAAATAATAGTACATACTCGGACAACTCAAGTATTTGGATGCCTGTCGAATACCTATTTGCGTGATTTGTTTGAACAAAATAAGCATTTTTTTTTCTGGTACGTCTCTATAGTTTACGGATAAAATAGTATTATATAAATATTAATTTTCTATATTAGAACATCTTGGTGATCGGCGTATTGTTAAGAAATCTAGATAAACTTTTAACCCCATCTAACTTAATACTTTTTATTAAAACATGTTACGTACATTTAACTTTTTTGCGAAAGTATTCCTTAAAATTAGAATTACAAATACAAATGATTTCCATAGAATTGCTGAAAACATTTTGATGGTTTCCTTTGAAGGTAAATCAAAGTTCGAATTAAGCAATCAAAGTTTATTTAGCAAACTGGGGTTGGGCAAACTTTTGTTTTCTATTAAATCTCCAAATTTTTTTTAAAGTCATACGTTTGTTTAATTAATTGTTACGCACATTATATATTATTGAGTGCAATAAACAAATAAATATTAGAGACCTGTAGTACTAATACTCTATATTATTAATAATTTATACTAACAACAAATAAAACTTGAAAAGGAAATGAGTTGCTGGTCTTTTTTAGCCTTAATTCTTATACTTTATTTAATTTTTAATTTTAAAGTTAAAATGATATCAAAACAGATAAAATAATTACTGTAAAAAGAAAAATAAAAAATCTTTATATTTTATTTATATTATCTATAGTTATGCCAAAACTGGTGATGCGTCGCTATAGGTTTTTTTTGAAAAACTTTCATAGTTAATTTTGAAATTATTATTCAAAGGTACGTTCTCTTTCACAAGTCCAATCATCAAGTTCTTAATGCTACAGAGGGTACCAAAGATATATACATACATAAACTCGAAAAACATAACCCTCTTTCTAGTGCAGTCGGGTAAGGAATAGTGCTGTTTGTTTGCTTAACGTATCTCTCGAATATAGTTACATAGATTTGGCTTCATTAATTTCAATTATACTATAGCAAAAAGATTTCTTGTAAATCCACTAACTATATCTGCAAGGTCAGCTAGTTAGTAGTATTAATACCATGTAAAATCATTTTGCGCCTCTTTACATTTCAACGATTTTCATACTTTTAAAGCACCATTTAAGGTCATTTACAAAATTTTACTATGTAACAAATCTGCAGCCTCACTAAACATAATGCGGAAAAATTAATCTCAATGCTAAAACTCTTCTACTTGAACACTTTGTCTCGGAAGTTTGCACAATCTATGACAAGCGTTTCTATTTTAACAAACTGTGTAAATTTTAGGTTACATTATAAAGTTTCCCAACTTCTTAAATGTAAACTAAAATCTTCCTGACTTCTTACAAGAAGAGAGAATGGAAAACATGATGCTCGACCCAGCACGCGGATCGAGAGAAGCGAAGTTGCTCGTTTTATATGCAAATTTTCTACGTCCTTATGAATATGAAAATTTTCTATTAGAACGTGTCGTTGTCAGCGTTCCCTTGATATACTGGGAATGATGCCTTCTTTTCATTGATATTCACCTTTCAGCAGTTTGCGATCAACATGCAAATTGAATAAGACAATGCTGCGTTCACACCACCCCGTGCAATTTTTTATCTATTAATCATTTAGAAGTAGAAGGACGGGCAAACTTGATAAATGGGTATCTAAAACGTTACACAGCTGAGGACTAAAATGTTCACAAGTTTATATCTTAAGCGGGCGTCGGTCGACGTTTCTAAAGCGGCTACCGGAGGCCTCAGGCGTTGCACACGGACACGTAACTACTCCCTCAGGACCTGCCTCCGACATTCACTGAATATATTTAAAGTTAGCTACACACGACGCTCCACTTTGAAACTTCCAGGTACAGGAAATGTATTAAGCCTTTAAAACTAACGTTATTTGCATTTGGCGAAAGTTCTCAAAGACGTTGAAATGACCTTTTGTTAACTATGAAACTCAATTCTTTAGAAAACCCTTTTAAAAGAAAGTAATTTAAAAAATGTAATCGTTCAAATTGACCATATATTTTACATTAAAAGTCAAATATAAACGAAACTAATTACTTTAAACGACCAGTTCGTGTATTTTTGTATTACGTGTAACTTAACGACTGTAGTGTACTGTACCTATTGTAATAAAGATTTGCTTTTTAAGTTTACCTATATGAGGTATCTTTTCGAAAAGAACGCAATCAAAAATAACACAGTTGTCAAGTATTTGAATATAATATTTTGTTTTGAAAATCTTTCGGTAATTAATTTTACCACCCGGCTTCACTATTTCTCTGACTATGGGCAATTCTATATTCAATTTTATTTTCAAAAACAAATCGACCAAAGACGACAAAGTCGCACTTAATTACACAGACGACTGCAAATGGACGCTTGGTGTGAGTTCTTTATTTAATTGCTTCCTTGCAAGGATATGGTGGAATTATGAGATTTCGCTGTATAATATCGAAACTTGTTCTCGACCGTTCTTTCTTTAAAACTTAACGACATATATTCCTTAAACGGACCGCTTTTTCACCGAAATTGGGCGTCAATTAATTTTAAATTAAATTAAAGTTTCAATTGAATTAACAAAATGGAAACTAGTTAAATTGTAACCGGTATTATATTCACTTTTTTATTTGGAAATTCATTAGTAATTTTTCAATTATGACGAGATAATTTCGATTTACGTTTAACGATTAGGTTATCTTTATTAGTGAAAATAATTTAATTCAGAACAATACGACACAGACTACTTAGTCTGGCCATAAATACTGTTACACTTAATTATAAAAAAATATTACATTTGAATTTCGAATCTGTCATTTTTATACGATTGTTCATTGTGTTTTCTCATTTTGGCGCCAATACATTGTAAAATATTTTGCGATATTAAAATGGTGTGGGGTGATAAAGAGAACCGAATCGCTGTGATAGCATTACACAAAGTAGGTATGGAGCCAAATGCAATTTTTAAAACTCTCCATACACTTGGTATTAGTAAAATGTTTGTGTACCGGGCTATTAATAGGTACAATGAGACCTCCTCTGTTTGTGACAGAAAAAGATCTGGCCGTCCACGTAGTGTTCGTACGAAAAAGGTGGTCAAAGCAGTAAGGGAAAGAATTCGAAGAAATCCTGTCCGAAAGCAAAAGATTTTATCTCGGGAAATGAAGATAGCACCTAGAACCATGTCGCGTATTTTAAAAGATGACTTAGGACTTGCAGCCTATAAGAGACGCACTGGCCATTTCTTAACTGATAATTTAAAGAAGAATAGGGTGGTAAAATCGAAACAACTACTGAAGCGGTACGCAAAGGGAGGTCACAGAAAAATTTTGTTTACGGATGAGAAAATTTTTACAATTGAGCAACATTTTAACAAACAAAATGACCGTATTTATGCTCAAAGCTCTAAGGAAGCTTCCCAATTAGTCGACAGAGTGCAACGTGGACATTATCCGACTTCAGTGATGGTTTGGTGGGGTGTTAGCTATGAAGGAGTGACTGAGCCATATTTTTGTGAAAAAGGTATCAAAACATCGGCACAAGTGTATCAAGATACCATTCTTGAGAAGGTAGTTAAGCCCCTTAACATCACCATGTTCAATAACCAAGTATGGTCCTTCCAGCAAGACTCGGCGCCGGGTCATAAAGCTCGGTCCACGCAGTCTTGGTTGGAATCGAACGTTTCGGACTTCATCAGAGCTGAAGACTGGCCGTCGTCTAGTCCCGATCTTAATCCGCTGGATTATGATTTGTGGTCAGTTTTAGAGAGTACAGCTTGCTCTAAACGCCATGATAATTTGGAGTCCCTAAAACAATCTATACGATTGGCAGTGAAGAATTTTCCCATGGAAAGAGTGCGTGCTTCTATTGATAACTGGCCTCATCGTTTAAAGGACTGTATTGCAGCCAATGGAGACCACTTCGAATAAGCTTTTTATATTTTTAATTGTTTTATATTTATGTATTAAACTGACACACTGTAAAAGTAATAAATGTTATTTGCAGTTAACAATTTTCTTTTTTCTTTATTACAATATTTATGGCAAGACTAGGTATACTCCAACTAATATCATTTCTTTTTAAATTTGAATATTTCTCTTAAGGTGTAAAATTGTTAAGATCCATAGGGTACTGCAAACTGCTTTCTTTTAATTAATAATGCCCTAAGTTAATTAGTTAGTTTCCTTTAATTAGTTAATTTCGAGGTCTTCTTTCTCTTTGCAGTGATATTATCTTGGGTAGTTTGCTCCCTCACTTGAATCATACGACACCCACGGGATGAAGAGTGTAGGTGATACTCAGTGTTCTTAGTCCGTCACCACATGGAGAGCAGTGTACACAACAGTGTACAGTTTCCATTCAATCTGTATCATCAATATCCTTTAACTTCTTTTGTTACTAACCGTCTCATTCAAAATACTACTAATTTTCCCATCTGATCGTAATTCTCTGGATGTGGACGTTTAATACGCCTCACCTTTTCCCTCCCTTTTCGTGAATAAAAAAGTAAGTGTGCATGCAAATTTGTATGGCCACATAATCGTATGTAGATGATAAAAACAGTTAAACAATATATAAAACAGATAAAATACACACGATACAATAAATGGAGTAGACTTTACTATTTTATTAATTTCTTTGTCGTTCGTTTAAAATATTCACCTACTTAAGGAGTGTAGTTAACTCCGTGAGTCAGTATTCTGATAAACACTTCTTTACATAATGATGGAAATTTCCATCATAACATTTCATTATGAAGAATATTTTTTTATTTATTTTGGGACATATTGTGACAACGCAAGATGATGTAAATTTCCGTCATATTGTTTTCACACAATTCATATTTTTATTTATAGTATATTTTTTTAAATTATTATATATTTTTCCTTTAATCCAGAGCATTAATTACATCACCTGTTTTATTTAACAAAAATAGAAAAAATCCTGCAAAGAAGGATTAAAATCACGCAGATACGCTTTAACAGTAAGTTTTGGCAATGCATATTAGTATTAGTAATGATGCACGCAACTATCATGCTTATTTAAACATCAACTATTAACCACAACAACCGGAAATAATGAGTTTCTATAACTACATTGTCATGCCAAATTGTATTTTAATTACACTTGCATGATGATTGAATCGCTGGTTATTTTAAGATTTATAGTATATAATTTATCATAGATATTCAAGGTAAGACAATTAAATGCTGTACCTCGTATTGTATTGTAAGACACCTAATTATAAATAACCTAGCACAAATACTCATGGCAGTTCCCTCTATATATTTGTGTAATGATATTTGTAGTACAGCCTAGCCTTGGACCTGTTACATTCAGTGCAGTGCTGATGCGATTAAAGTTGTATTTTTATACTCTATACAGTCTATACGTTGCGTATGGTTTTATGTGTGTACTAGATATTTGTGAAGACTATACCCTACAATAATTCAACTTTCAAGCTCTTTTTGGTTGTCGAAATTACAAATTATTTGTAGATTTAGTAAAAAAGGCACCAATATTAAATATATTTATTGAAAAGTTATTACATGTGTCGTATAAATGCGGACTTAATGCCATTAGGTATTCTCTCTCTTAGTCGACCTTCAGGTGATGTAAAATTAAGATGCGTTAGGAGAAAAGATATTGAGTGTATCACAGTACTTAATGATTTACCAAATAAGTGACAAATCTATATTAAATAATAACTACACATTAAATATTAACATTAAATACTAATGTGTGTAGCTTGTGCCCGCCAATGGAATGTGTCGAGCCCCAGGTGGTTTACTACTGCGCTCAGAGTTATAGTCACGTTATTGTAGATAACTGGTGGAATGACCGCCACATACCTACACAACATTGTGATGCCGTACTATGTACCGTCCGTAACTATATTTATTTCTATTAATTATATTCAGGATCAGCTTTTTATCCGCAGCTTCGCTGTCTATGTCGTCGCCTACATCCTCTCTCAAGAATCAAAGTATCTCAAAACCAACTTCAGACATGAACGACACTCACTTTTTGACGTGATTCCTTAAACTGATATATTTTTTTATTTTTTAATCGATTTAAGTAAAACAAATACTAAATGTTAAGCGAAGTTTACCACAAAATATTAATGAAAACCGCATTCAAATCAGTTAAAGTACTACTAAGATTAGCGCGTATAAAACATACAAATGGATGGAAATTGTAAAATGTTGTATTGAGTTCTATTACTTTAGTAAAAGTTTCCGTGGTTTTTGAATTAATTACTTTGATTAAAAACGTTCAATTAGATTTTTCATTTCTCTATTGTACATATTTTTAACCACAGCATTTAGAAACAACTAATTAAGCATGTTATTTTTTATTTCTTAAGACTCTGGTATTTATTACTACATCATAATCCTCAAAGATACTTGTTATGTTACAAATAAAATGCATTTATGTGTTTGTTTATTAATTTTTATAAGGAATATAAATAAAGAATAAATTTTTTACTCGACGAAGTAAACACTATTGTTTAATCCAGTAATAGTAGCCATCGCGTTTTAGTAAACAACAACTAATGGGTGGTAATTAGACGTCACTTTATATTCGACCAAGTTGTTCTCTAAATTGCAGGTCAATATCTGCCATATTACAATTATGGACTAAGCTAATAGAAGCGTATTTTTGTATTATGAATACAATTCTGACGAGCTGACCAGTTCTTTAGTGATTATGAATTTAAGTTAGTAAACAGATCATCAATCAACCTATTGCCGTTCACAGCTGAACGAAGGCCTCCTGCAAGGAGCGTTAACTATCCCGGTAGTGAATATTTATTTTCAAACTTTTTTGGTCATTTTTTTTAACTAGTTACAGCCAATATGCCTATGAAGAAACGTCAAAGTAATGTCAAAGATTTGTCTTTATATGAAAGAATTACTTTTGCCCTGACCGGTCAGGACAACGTGGAACTCTATTATGTTTTATCAACGACGAAGAATTTTGAATGCTACCCACTTAATAACTATCATTGGAATTATCAAGAGTACCTACATGCACCGATAAGTGCCCTGGCCGAAATTAGAAAATAATCTATTCCAACAATCAGAATTATACACTCATTATCAGAATTTATTGCAAGATGTCACACAAAGTAGTTATATCTTTTAAGTGTTACACTGAGCTAAAGGCCACGTTACGTTACGTTGGCAGAGCTTAAACCTGGGAGTTTGGGCTCTATCTGCCTCTCCTAATTCTCACGGGGTGGAGGGCCTGGAAGTGTGGCAATGCAGTTGTGACTCTCAAGTAGTGGGTGTTTAAGGGGGTCGGTATTTACTGAACATCAGATAACTCGTCAGGTCATTTGGGGACGCCCCGTACCTTGGTTTTTCCTGTTTTTGTTATAACTTACTTAAATAGGAAAAGGTATTATGTTCGTCCTGTTTATTTCTCATACGTCGTATGGTGTGGTGAAAGTGATAAGCATATGCACCACAACACATTAACATTTTCTCAACAACATCATCATCATCAACATCTGTAGCTTAAATGATTTGGTGGAGCCATAGTTTTTACAGGTACTGATGTATTTTTAAAATGTGATTAAGATATTAATTTGAACCCGAATAGTTATATTCTTACCTGAATAGAATAAGTTAGAAACCTATTTGCACGTATTTTGGTATTAAAATTATTACAATGAATATCAGTTTACTAAAAATTCGCGTTACCCTAGTAACTAACTAACTAGTAACGTCAGTAATACAATATGTTTATCAATTGCTATGGAATAATAAGATAGGGAAATAATAGGCGACTGGTTATTTTTATCAGCCAGTAGAAATAAATGCAAAACTATGAGGATGTGGATACAAAATATACCTATAACATGAAACAACCAACACTAAATCTACTCTATTTTTTATTATAATGTGTATCTGTCGTGGGGATTAGTATCTTCCTTATGGTCCAAGAGCCCGTGAGTGCCAGACCTTCGTCATTTTATAAAAGCTGAAAGTTCTTCTATGTGTGTCCCTAGTACAGGTAAGAATGATCCCCAAACATGAAGCTGAGGCAGCGGTGGCTTTGGCAGATAACAGGCAACAAAGGTGTGTAAAATTCCATCTCAAATTCGTCATGATATAAAACTTGATTTTTTTATATTTGATTCATAATAATATCAAAACTCGCGTTGCTCATTGCCAGACAGTTAGTATGGTTCCAACCCTCTGCCGGACACCCCTAAACTATTATAATTTATAATTATACTTACGTTATATTATAAAACCTAAGTTTCATATATAATTTTTTGGGAGCCTATTAAACTATGTTTACATAGTAGCCGGACAGTTTCGAAGGTTCTATCATCTTGCCAGACGCATTCAAAGTAAGCAGTAATCGGGAGAGCAAGGAGCGAATACAGTAACTAAACGTTATATTATAAAACCTAAGTTTCATATATAATTTTTTGGGAGCCTATTAAACTATGTTTACATAGTAGCCGGACAGTTTCGAAGGTTCTATCATCTTGCCAGACGCATTCAAAGTGAGCAATAATCGGGAGAGCAAGGAGCAAATACAGTAACTAAACGTTATATTATAAAACCTAAATTTTACATATAATTTTTTGGGAGCCTATTAAACTATGTTTACATAGTAGCCGGACAGTTTCGAAGGTTCTATCATCTTGCCAGGCGCATTCAAAGTGAGCAGTAATCAGGAGAGCAAGGAGCGTATACAGTAACTAGTGCGAATGAAACAGAGCGCTTAGTCTATTGCGGGATTTCACTGCGCACCCATTGTTATTAATTTCAAATTTTGCAGTTTATTTTTTTCTTAATCCAGAAATTTCATTAATTAATTTTTACAATTTCAATAACAAAGTCTGGCACTCACGGGCTCTTGCTCTATTATAACTTGCAAACAAAAGAAAACATGTGTGTGTGTGTGTGTGTGCGTGTGTGTGTGCGTGCGTGCGTGCGTTCGTGCGTGCGTGCGTGCGTGCGTGCGTGCGTGCGTGCGTGCGTGCGTGCGTGCGTGCGTGCGTGCGTGCGTGCGTGCATGCGTGCGTACGAGCGTGCGCGCATACTTGTATGTGTGTGTTTATATTATTATTATAGTCTTGTTGTTATATAAGTTTAATGTTTACTTTAACATATTATGATATTAGTGTTCCGAACAAAATTAAATAAAAAAAACGTTAATCTAGTTACATTACTTAGAATTGTGTCAGATGTGATTTTATCCAACTTGTGTATTTTGTTAATTATTATTAAATAAGCAAAAATATCATTAAATCTAAGGATGAGTAGAGGTAAAGAAAATGGACAGCATTATAAGTCTAAAGAGGGAAGCGAAAATTAAGTAATGGTGATACGTTTTTTACTTGCCGATATACTAGTACTTAGCTTAATGTCTTACATTAAAAAAAAGATTTATAAATGCAGCAATAAAATTAGAACAAAAGTTGTGTAAAGCTACGTAAGGTAGCTCAGTTGTTCGGATTCTAGTCTTAAGGCAAGTAGAGTTACTATGAATGTTTTAAACGGTTAAGTCGCAAACGCAATTCTCGCTTCTAAGTTTGTGAGTGGCATTCGTAACCGAGTGCATAATATGACCGCATTGCTCCGACGAGTACGAAAAGTAGATAGAAAAAGAGTTGGATAAAGGCACGGTTATATCTAAATCATTCTAAACATTACCAGAAAGGAAATATATAAAATTACCGTCATTAATCTTTAAATTAAGTTTCTTTTGTAATACAGACATTGTTAAACATTATATAATAATTTAACTTGCACAGCTCATAGCCTGTACTCTTGTATAGTGGTACAGTTCATTTCCAACGAATGTGCTATGACAGACATAGGAAGGTTCTGTTTTCACACATATGAAGAATTCTAAAAACATGATAATTAAAATAGTCACCTATGGTCACACAACGAAATGGTTTTCACGTTTTTTATTTAACCAGTGACCAGTTTTTATTTAAGGAATAAATAGGCTTGTTGATCTCGAATTAGGCAATGATTAGCAAAGATTATTTATAATCATAGATAACAATTTCCATCTTGAAAAAATAGGACACCAGCTTACTACTCAATTACGAAGCAAAGGCTACGTTTGAGAAAAACCGTAAATCGATCGATAAGATTAGTGTTGTATTTCTAATGATTGCACGGTTGTGATTTAGTTGGTCGCCACGCCGTTTTCCACTGTACCAAGTGTTGTGGGTTTAAACCTTACATGGGAGAACACTTTGTATAATCAACAAATTGTTGTTCTGAAGTTGGGTGTTCTTTGTGTGTGTCATGCATGATTGTAAAGTCTCCCGCGATAAAGGATATATTGCTAACGCAGTTGTCTTTTTACAAGGAAAGAAAGAATAGAAAGGAGCGAGTTCAGTGCAAGATCACAGAATTGGTAAAAAAACCCGCTACTGTAGTTCAAAGTGTTTATCAGAAACACCTTATTCAATTATTAGATATGTCGTAGGTAATTTCTACTGTAACTCTTACCATAACTACTACATGCTTGGTCGTATAAAAACAACACCACATCGGTCGACCAGTAAGTATAGTTCGAGTCATTTTGCTTATGTAAAAATTAAAAAAAAATGCAAACAAAAACATTGTTAACTTAATTTACTCCTAAATTAAAATACATTATTTTAATTACATAATTACATAATGCCATTCAATATTATACAACACCAATTTATAATTAGCCGAGTATGCAAATTTTTGTACGTAAATACCGTATCATAAAATATTTAAGTTGATTTTTAAATTAAACAAAACTAATCTTAACTAACAAATACAGGAGCTGAGACATGCAAAAGTAGCGCTTGTAAGTGACGATAACTGGTCTAGATAAATAATTCCCAGCTGGTGTGCAGGACAGGCGCAGTGATGCTGTGTAATACTGAGGTGGGTACAGATGGTGTCGCACTCGCGACTTCACACTAACAATTTCTGAAATCAGGCACTTTGCCAACGAATGCAGACTGGTCCGCACATATTCAAGCATCGAAGTACCTACTAGCTACACTTAATTCAGATCAAAGCGTAACGGAACAGAGAGTAGAAGTTACTTTTAAAAATCTTTTTAGATGTAATAAGCGAATATTAAAAAAAAATATCTACGGTTTATGAAATATATAACGTGTAAACTTTAGCAATAAAAGGAAAAAGCTTATTTGGCAACGGCGTTCACTAAGTTAGTCAAAGAGGCGTACCTTTTTAAAACCATAGCTATATAGCCAATAAATGCAGCTGGTGTAGCATTTAGCGAAGTTTTACATAAATAAAGTGACATTTTAGTTATCAAGAACGGTTCATTTCATGAAAATGTTACAATAAACTTTTGAACATTAATCTTCAAAGAATCTTCCTTGCTTAGAAGAAAAGCAATATTAATGTATAAATATACATTAAGAATTTTTGAATAAGTTAGATTTTGCGGTGTCGCAAGTCTGTTTGCAGGGAATTCAATTAGCAAGAAGTGAGCAGCCAGGCAGTAGTACCTTGTCGAGTGTTTCTCGCTGATTAATTTGTATGCCAACATATCTGCATTCATCTCGGAGACAGATGTTCTCTGATTAAAATAATATTGTTTTCGTCAAGCTTACCTGATTTTCTAAAAGTAAGTAATAATTTGGAATAACGTTGTAATACTATTAAAACAAACACTAATAATGCAATATGACGAACAATATATCAAATCAAACGAAACTAAAAAGAAAGCTAGCATTATGTGTTTAACAACCTGTATGTAGGTAAGTACGTATGAGACGGTTGGCCCAATTTCCTGCCTATTTTCAAATCATTAAATACTCCAAATTCTTAGTACATATTTTTCTCCCATACCTTTGATGGGGATGTGATATGTTCTTCGTCTCTTAGCTAGTATTTTAATATAGACGGCAATATTGTCTTCTAACAGTTCCTTTCACCCACTATTATTAATTAAAACATCTTTAAATGTGATTTAATTGTTTGCCCGTATTGCTGGTCGAAATACTGCAATAAAAACAGAGTTAAAAGCTTACCCTGTTTATTTAAGCGTATACGTCATCTATATTTTTTTAAATTATGTTACAAAGTACTTCAATGAATCACCGTCACACAAGAAATTTTCTTTCAAATAAAACTGGTTCATATACCTATATCTCTAAGATTGCGAGACGTAAGTTTTACGAGGGTTCGTAAATGTCTGCGGGTGGAAAAATAAAAAAATTGCGGCTTGCTCTCCTGTAGAAACCTCCGGTGTCACAAAAACAATGTAAAATCCAATTTCCTAGGATCCCTGGAGCTTCAGTAGAGTAACGGTCGTCTCCTTTACGACCATCGGCCATGAATGCGGTTTAACTTTGTTATCTATTGGGTATCTTAATTCGCTCACGACCTGTTTGTACAGATGCGCTTTATATCATGCCTAATTTAGTAGCTAACTCATTGCTATTTAGGGTTCCGTATATAAACGGAGACGAAACCTTGGCAGTTAATATACGTTGTCCATCAGATTGTTTGTGCGTGGGCTTTATTTTATGTTCAGTCAACTCGAAAGGTAGATCTGTTTCCATAATCATTTACATCGACGCTTAAATATGCACGACTACTGTCGAGATGCTACAAACATTGTGACAGTTGCACTAAACATTAAACACACTGTTTGAATTGACTAAAAAACAGTTCCTCCCAAAACATTTCAGCGCCGTACCGTACAATTGTTACACAACCTACAATATTTCTCCATTTAAAATCGGTTTTTAAACATAAAACGGTTAAAATTCATGATGAGTATATATTCTTTAACTATTCACTGTAACAACAGATGATAAAAATGAAGTAATATGATAAGCAAAAGCTCTGCCACTTCACTGTTTCTTTCTTATTTTGATTGTAACTTACATTCAGTAATCAATAACAAAAAACAAGTCAAAATAAAATGTTGCATTACTTCCTGCGCCAGACTGAGAAAGACAAGTTTGCGTGTTACTTGGTAAGACAATGAAGCGAGATGTTAAATAAACTGACGGCGAGGCATCTCTGACAAAAACGAAGCAAGTTCTCCCGTACGTACACGCACGCCCTTTATCTTTGTTGCCGCGTTTGTCTTCTACCGACATAATGATTAAGCTCCACTCAAACCGACAACATATTAATTAATGCTCATGGAACTTCAATTTCATTTATTTAATGACGCGATAAGAATCATGCAGTATGAAAAAGCACAAAAACTCTTTGGTCCGTACATCCCATAACGGGAGATGAGATTACAATACAATGAATTCTAAGAGATAAGGTAAATTAGAAATGCAGAGTTGAAGGCTTGCTTTACAATGTGATAATCGAATAACGGTCAGGCCACAGCGGATGCTTTATGTGTGCGGCCACAGGATATTCAAATATTCTTAAGATCGTCTGAATCTCAATAGGTTAATTGAGTTTTAAAAAGTATAGAAGTGTATATAAAATTAAGTTGGGAAAGAGGTCGACGAGGTTACCATAACCTACATTTACCCACTTACATAACGTTTTGGACAGTTTTCCAAGTCATGGAAAAACAATTATCAATACCTTTATATGTCGTTAGCAATATATAGAACAGGACGATTACTTATTAAGGATCAGTATTATTCAAAACGTGTTTACTTTAAAATATGCTCTAAATCTTACAGACATATTTATCATCAGTCGTTTGTTTTCAAGTTGACGTCAGCAAAAAGCGAATGAGGCATCCGTTGGCGGAGCATCCGCTTCGATGACGGATCGCGGTCTGAGCGGGGTTCATCCATCACTGGACATCAATGGGCCACCGGTTTATTGCACTGCTAATGCGGAACACTTAAGTTACACAGCGTAACTGCGCATAAATATTATTAAACAAATAAAAAGAGTCGCAAGACCTCACATTACTCATACTTTTAGGCTATGGTTACGAGTAAGATTATTAGTGTTACAAACTATTATTATAAATAGTGATGATTCCGATCGCTAAAAATATATACGGATGCTGTAGAAATGGAGATTTTTTTCTCAGTTAATGTTAATACGTGGTGCCTTAAAATGAACCTCATTAGTAAACTATCTTAAGTCTAGCCTTGGTCTAACTTTAGGTCCGGTAAAATGCACTAACATTCTGAAATTGTTTTTGTTCAGTGCTTTTTCTAAAGAAAACTAACATATCTGTCCATCTACGTTAGTACTTTCTGCATAAGAAAAACAAACGATATTATAGACAATTTATTTTAAAAATTTTAGTAATAATATGTAGCCCTGGCTGGGTCTGAATAGTCTCATTAAGTATATCAAATATTTACAAAAGAAAAAAGTCTGGTAACTATTAGAATTCTCTTGAGATGTGTTTAACTCATACTTGACTGGTTTCTAAATAAATAATCTTTCATTCAAGTACAGAACATAACAACGCTACAAATATCGTCGGCTTGTCGAATCCCGACGTGGCTTTTGTTGTAATGTCATCATAAATTTAGGTAACAACACAACATTTCATGCGAAGAAGGGACACACAACATAAATCATAGTTATCACTACTGAACATATTGAAACTCTAACGTGAACTGCTTTTCGTGAATTATAGAATAAGTCAGCTATGGCTTCCTATTTCTTCTATTAAAAAGTTATCCCTAATCATTCATCATGTGTATTTGTCAGAAGACTTTTTCTCGGACATTTAACATTTATGAGGCAAAGGTAAAATTAATGAAGTTCAGTTGTGCTTATTTTGCTTTAATTAGTTCATCCTTCAGTATTTTGTAGTTCAGCTGAGCATACGCCTCCTTGTGCCCTATAGCACATTGTCTTTTGCTTTTCACCTCAAACCTATACCAACTACCTTGTTAGGGTCCTTAGTTAAATAGGAATAATATTTATTGATCCAAAGTTTGCAATAGACTCTTTTACAAATTGTTGCCTAAGTTGCTGCGAAATTTACATATTTTGCGTAAGAAACTTTTACAATGAAGACTAAATTAACTACCAAACCTATATCATATTTTTTTGTAGTTTACTTTATATTCAGTCCTTTCGTTTACGATTCAAATATCATTGTTTCTTATTCTTATTCATACCTCGTGTCTCCTCTTAACCGTTGTCAAAACTTTGCCTTGTCTACGATCGATGGTAGCTACGCCCTAACTTTTAATAAACCAACATTTTTTTGAAACCCTTCTTATCAAAATTATCTACCTAAATGCTCGTTTTCAAAGTTTCATTTGGTTTCGTAAATGATGTAGAGATAGGAGTACCGACACATACGTCCGCGGTAACGATACGTCCATTGATCGTAACGTTCTGAGAAATCCCGATCTCGGTAGGATAGAGTTGATGTTCAGCACATTGGGGCCGGCCCCAAACTTATCGTACGAGATGCTGCCTCCGTGCGATGAATTAATTTGCCTCCTGCTATTATATAAACTACGTAGATTGCAATAAAGATATGTTAGGGTTCAGTTTTCGGCAATATGTGATATTGTTATATCGTTATTCATAATGTACACCAATTTACTGCCCTTTTATTATTTTGGAATGACGCATAATTATCGACTCTTCAGCTGTTGACTTGTTATGAGGCAAAATTTAATGCTAGATAAAAAGTTATATCAGTCGAATTACAAGTAAATAATTATTTCTTACAACTTACGTATTTAATATAATAAGATTTCTTTTATTTAATCGCCTTTGTTATAATAACATTCTTTGGAAGTCTGTCCATTACATTAACGACATTGGGTACAAATATTCACGCACCATTGATTAACTTACTACCATACATTAAAATTGGGACCAGAATGTCAAAATCTCAAATTAAACTTCTAGATGCAAAAATAAGTCTGTCCTTTCAACGTAGGCATAGTCCAGAAGCATACGTTATAACTGTTTGCCCCTGTTTCGAATTGCCAAACTCAAACAATCTGCGACTATTTTTCAGGTATAGTTGACATAGTTTCCCTTTCGTCTAAGTCGTAACTTGCCACAGAGATGCAACGCAAACACATATCTATTTCAATTATCTATGCAAAAAATAAAACCGCTTCAAAATAACAACTTTCAACCCTAACTAGAAATAAGAACTGGGCCATTAGTAACTAAAACATTGCATTTCCGCAGATTTCAACTCATTATACATAGTCTCGCAAATAAAACAAAGACATAGTATATAGACTATGTGCGTGCAACGTTACAAGTTCGTTGGGTAAGCACCTACTTTAGACGTCAGAAAGGATGTTGTTTGCTCCGGGGCCGCCAGCACTTGTTTGCGCCCGCATATTTTTATTTACCGTTCCTAAAAGCAAATATCATCTAGACGAATACCGTAAAGACGCGTCTAATATATGAAATGTGATTGAACATTTGCACAATGAGCTATTGTCAGACGGCTACGTCAATATAACATTACATGCGGTCAATCGCGTTTAATCATATTTATTAAAAAAATGCCATCGTGATATTTCTATTATGTACTATGTTTCTTCAAACATTTTTAGTCCTTATTTTTTTTATTCTTAAAACTAAACGTTATTATATGAAGGGAATATTAAAGGATGTTGATGTGATGATAAAAGTACTTTTCCATTAAATTTTTTGATGAAAAATGTTACATTACACCAAAAACTACGTCGTTAATGAGGTTAATAAAAGTAAAGTAATAACCTTAATAAAAGACGTGCAGTAACTGAAATCATGGAACGGTTGAGTAATTATATTATTAAAAACAAAAAAAAAGGCAAGTTTCAGTTCATTAAATCATTTAAAGAAATGTTTTATAACAAAATGGTGGCAAAAACAACCATAAACCGACCCAGGGACTTCGCACATATTTAATTTAGAAATACTTATTTCGTAAACTCATGTTTGTTACAAAGGATTTTTTTTTGTGCGACAATTCCTTCGGATGCTACTCGTCGACAGGGTGGTTATGTCAGACTCGAACTAACTTAAACTGGACGCTGTCTCTAGTACCAGTAGCCAGGAAACCAGATGTACCTTAGAAGCAACTCCCTGGTAATAATCGCCTTATTATTAAAACTTATCAAAATAATGAGCTTGGGTTAATATATTTGTATAAGTACAGCTGCAACGATTCAGGGGCGAAAGCATATGCAAATGTACTGTATGTAAATGTGCAAATTCGCACAACCAAGAGATCGCATTTACACAGTGGATATTTGGTCACGTTGGAATAGATGTTCAAAAACTGAAGGATATACATACAATTTCATTTCAGGTTCAATTACGGTTGCTGCTGCACATCCATTAGGATCAATAAATAATATCAAATCAAAATAAGATTTTTGCAAAAAACTGTATATTATGCAATCATTGAAAAAAGAAAATGCGTAAACAAAAGATAATGACCCATTCAACAGGATATGACTGTATGTAGCCGTGTCTTAATCTTTATTTGACTATGGCAACATAATTGATGGTATCATGGCCTAATAAAACAATAGATCTATTAGGTATTTCTCTACCATAATATTATTTAATAATTATAATTGAAAATACGTAAAGCTGTCGGTCGTGTTGGATAACCGTCCCGCTGGATCGTGTGAGTGAGGGAACAGAGCGTGCACTTGTGTTTGTGCACACACTTGTGCACTATAATATGTCCTGCGTAGTTAGCTGGTCTCCGTTTAGACTGGCCGTCGTGATCGGAATCTTTTAATACATCAATATAAACTAGTTTATTTTTTCTTTTTGGTTTAGTTAGCTGTTATATGTATACTTTACACACGTATTGAAGATAGAGATAAAAAACACAATAATATCTACCTAATACCATAATTACACAACTTTGCGCCACGCTTTCCTTCCGTGTTAAAAGCGGTAATAAAGAGTATAAACCGTGTATGCACCCGTTCCACAGCCCGTTCCACACTGCTAGAGTACTCAATCTGTAACATAATATTATATGTCTGCTATAAATTACACTAGTGCCTAGATTCGACTCAAGTTTTAAAAATAAACTTATTCTATCCATACAACAAGATCATTATTACATTGCTCTGTATTTCTTTCTTCCACATTTTCATTCTGCTTTTTACTGCAGTTTGAGCATTTCTTGCTCAAGAATAATATAATAAAAACCAGCATTATAAGAGACATAAAATAGCTTTACGTATAAAGTTTAGTCATTTTTAAGTAAGCTTCTGAACACTGAGGTTAATTTCGGTAATTAATTATTAAAATAATGGGGTTTAGTGTTATCAGAGAAAATTTTCAGTTTAATGAAACGATCATACTTACACTTTAGAAGGGTTAAGGGTCCTTTGGATCTTATTTTATACTAGGCTTTGTGGCATAGTCAGCTATCGATGTTAATAAGCGCGACAAAAGTTAATTACTAACTTTATTTTCATCATCATCATCGTTATCTCAGCCAGAAAGTGTCTGCTGTTGGACATAGGCCCCCACCAAGGTTCTCCATAACAGCCGGTCCTGTGTTGCCCGCATTCCAATTCGAAATAAGCCTTTATTACTCCTTCATAAAAAAATACTTCGACATAATAGAAGTGGGTCGGGGTTAGGTTTAATCTATAACTACTCTAGCTTGCAGCCTTAATTTTTATGCCTTAATTATCGATTGAATCGAAAAAGACACTAATTTATATATACTACATAATTGATATTTGATTACGATATTATGATACATCAGTGACATTTATAGCATAGTTATCACTATTGTCATTGATTGGTCAAATTAATCGGCAATAATTCCACGTCATCGGTGGCCACGTCACGATTATCCGGTATAATACTCGTATTTCCTCTAATATTATTAGTGAAGAATTACATTCAACTATCGGGCGGTCTCCAACTAGTGCGGGTAAATATATATTATGATTCATAACCAAAATATGGTGAATTTGCCTTGTTCAAATTTTAAATAATCTCATCTTGAATCCCTAATTCATACAGTGGTCGGTTCAGAGATTGAATCGGGTGATATGTAATGGACATTGTGTATCGGCCTGAGGTGGTGAGAAGATCGCGGCGGCGGCGCCCACACGTTGACAGGACAATTGTCGATTTATGCTCCAGGGATCCGCACATCGCAATTTATGATCTCCATTCGTCGCTCCATAAATTCTACAAATCAATTGTGTATTTGTATACAAACGGCATACATATCACCCGACGCATTGAATTAAATCGAAAGCCGTGAGCTACTTATAAATGCAATTATCTAACCAACTTAAAATAAGAGAAAGTTTTTTTATAATTTGATTCATCTTTTTGTATATCACGTGTTACGTGTTACGAGGTCCTTTGATTTAGATAGATATATGGTTTAACCATTTGCCGCTGGACGATATATATATAAGTACTGAGCAGGAATCTTATATGAGAGAAAATAGTATGAAATGAAGCCGTTTTTTGTTTGGTTTTGACTATCATTTAGATTATTAAGATAAAGATATAGAAATGTTCATTTATACAATGTAATATTATATAAACTGAACATGTAAAAAAGTCAATGTTTCGTAAAAAAAAACAGAAATTTTAAAGGCTTTCGTTGCTAATATCATACTCACCTTTATTGGATATGTGAAAACGATGTTCAACGGTATTGCATATCTTAAAAATAAAACAGGGTTATAGTTCCAGGACAGCTTGGACTAATACTCTACTCAAAACAACTTAGGGCCCACTTGATTTTTTTCGGAACTTCGACCGTAATATTTTTATTGCCTGCTGATTTGTAAATTGAAGTGTGTAGACTCCAAGTGCATATGTTTACACATGGTCACACGTTTGGAATGTCACGTTTAGGGTGGTTCCTAAGTGGGTAGACGGAAAAAACTAAAAAATGGGTCAACTCAGCGTTTACGAACTTTTCTAATCACTTGTGTTCTGCATCTCATAACAAACACAAGTTGATATTGTATCGTTGTTTATCATTTGCTTCGGTGTTATTGCTTTGTTTAAAATAACAATGCCCGGATTTCGACGTCATATGGACCCGGAAACAGCTTCCAGAGCTGTAGTTTTGCTTCAAGAGGGCAATTCACAGAGATCGGTAGCTTCACGCCTCGGTGTGTCTAGGCATGCGATCCGAAATGTTTGGGAACGTTATCAGGAGACAGGTAGTGTTGCCAGGAGACGAGGTGGTGGTAGAAATCGGGCCACCACTTCCCAGGAAGATCGGTACGTTCGACTTACTGCACATCGAGAGCGCACTGTGACAGCGCGTACCGTACAAAATCGCTTACGTGATGCTACTGGTACCCGTGTAAGCGATCAAACCATACGGAACAGACTTCATGAAGACCAACAAAGATCCAGAATGCGCGCTGTGCGAATAAAATTAACCAGGGCACATCGTGCAGCGCGTTTAAGGTTTGCACGTGAACATCTCGAATGGACCATGGACAATTGGAGAACAGTGCTCTTTACAGATGAGTCTAAAGTTAAATTTTTCAGTGATGACAGACGGGTACGTGTCTAGAGAAAACCAGGGGAACGTTTTGAGGATCCTTGTATTCGAGAAACTGACCGTTTTGGTGGACCCAGTATTATGGTGTGGGGTGGAATCAGTCTACTGGGTAAAACTGAGCTGGTATTCTTGGATGAGGGCAACGTAAACGCCGCCAGCTACGTCCAACAGGTCATCCAACCTCATGTCATCCCATATTCACAGCGAGTTGGTCAGAATATACGGTTGGTCAGAGTACACGGGTACCAGTAGCATCACGTAAGCGATTTTGTAAGGTACGCGCTGTCACAGTGCGCTCTCGACGTGCAGTAAGTCGAACGTACCGATCTTCCTGGGAAGTGGTGGCCCGATTTCTACCACCACCTCGTCTCCTGGCAACACTACCTGTCTCCTGATAACGTTCCCAAACATTTCGGATCGCATGCCTAGACACACCGAGGCGTGAAGCTACCGATCTCTGTGAATTGCCCTCTTGAAGCAAAACTACAGCTCTGGAAGCTGTTTCCAGGTCCATATGACGTCGAAATCCGGGCATTGTTATTTTAAACAAAGCAATAACACCGAAGCAAATGATAAACAACGATACAATATCAACTTGTGTTTGTTATGAGATGCAGAACACAAGTGATTAGAAAAGTTCGTAAACGCTGAGTTGACCCATTTTTTAGTTTTTTCCGTCTACCCACTTAGGAACCACCCTAAACGTGACATTCCAAACGTGTGACCATGTGTAAACATATGCACTTGGAGTCTACACACTTCAATTTACAAATCAGCAGGCAATAAAAATATTACGGTCGAAGTTCCGAAAAAAATCAAGTGGGCCCTAAGTTGTTTTGAGTAGTTTATAATATTAATCGTTATGCAATTAAATACTTTAGACATGTTGTGCACTTCATTAAAACCAAAATTGCTTTTCACAGCGTATAAAATAATTACTTAACAAAACATCAGAGGTTTAAAATACATGGGCAGGTAGGGTGGCCAACACTGATGGCACCCGTGCGAAGCCGGGGCGGGGCGCAAGTAATCTATAAGAGTATTTTAACATTTACATAGGTTGGCGAAATAGCAATGCCATATTATTTAATTGTCTTAAAAATTGTTTTAGAAAAAAACTAATTTACTCGTTATGAGATCTTTATCTTTACAATAGAAGTGTTACAAACAATACAGGGACATCTTTTCTAAATTAAACGGTGGCATTGTCCATTATACGTGGATCTACATGCCATTAGACAGCACCGTTTCGCGATCAATTTGGTTCAAAGTTGCCTTAATATTCTGGAGTGTATCTCCGGCGGGAGAGTTCGTAAGCTCTCGATTATTTATGTGGACATTCCCGCAAGCCGTCTTCGTTGCCCCGCCACCCTCAGCGTGTCACTATCTAAAGATAAATAATCGTTTGTGGCCGCGGCTTGAGTGAATTTTTCCATTTGGGAGACGACCGAAGGAATTAAACATCGCAGTTTCATATTTCAAAGAGAATCGAAATAGACCCTCGTTATTACCCTCTTTTATTTTTTACCTATTGAGTAAATTACCTCGTGTACAAAAACAAGTAAAGGCGTACGCCGAGTTGTTTTTACGGTCCTCATAAAATAAAATGTACGAAAATATTGGCGAAACAACCGAAATCGAGAATGACTATAATAATGTAGTTAAAAGAGAAAAGTATAAAAACGAACTAAATGTTCTATTTCAGAGAGGCGTTTCTTAATATTTAAACCTTTTGAAGAAATTGCCCGTTGAGTTAGTTACCTGAAACAATAAAACAGGCGCTATAAACATATAAAAAAATGTATGAGAATTAGTCACACATTCACACGGGTTGTTTATCACATACAGCGAATGGCAATAATGGAGTATATCGAATTTAGTGTTGACCACATAACGGATGACAAATTAGTGTTGGGTGCCAAAAATAAATAGTTGCCTACGAAACTAAACAAATTCTGTATCATCAATAATAAACACAGGAACATAATTTGTAAATTGTTTTACATACGATACATAATGATAAAAGCTAGGTTTTATTGGTAATATGGCTAAAACCGAATATTTAAATATATACGATAATTTAAATTAGTGATGTTCACTATTTTAAGGGATGACATTTAAAAATTAAAGCAAATACTTGATATTACAAAAAAATACACAACTTAAGAACTTGACTTATTTTTTATCTATGGAAGAAAGAAGGACGGGAGTGGTGAAAGGGTACTTGACTTTGTGAATCTAATAGTAGATACTTATCGAGTCATCATTAAATGCAAGATATTTCTGAACGGTTAGCAAACTTGTACTGAGACTAGTGTAATAGATGTTACCGTGATATTATTAGCTTAGTTTATGGCTTTGGAGGTGAAACGTATGGACAGGGCACCTGATAGTAAGTATCTATCGCCGTCCATGACACCAACTGAAGAATCACAAGTGAGTGCCTGAGTCGTTCCTCCAGAATCAGGAGAGGTTTGTACTTTGGTAACGTTACTCTCAGTAAAAAGCAATGAGTGAATCCTTAACTTCGTGTGCGCTGACTTCGTGTTCGGTACCTAATAACATTTCAGTTTCACTTCGTTCGAGTTGGGTCATTTACGTCAAAGCATGGCTCTCCCACAGAAAAGGTAGTTCATAGGCGTTTTCGTAATTTATGTATGAAGGAATGAATATTTATTCCTACTTAAACATAAAATATATATCGTTATCAACATATAGCAAAATCACTATCGTTTTAGCAGTAGTTTAGTAGTTAAATATATGATATATGATTCATGTTAAAAAATCTATAACACGAATCATGCTACGAATAATTGGTATTTCACGGACGATATGCAAATATTTTCATTACAGTACAACGACCCAAACCCGCTGACCCGTCGCGTAGATCTTTGTTTAAAGACTCTACGCCAAGCCTACTTTTAAAAGTTTTCACCGATCTATTACTTTAGACAGTTTGAAAAAAAAAGAAAAGCCACGCTCACTTGAAGTTAAATAAACGACTGCACGGTTGGCCTAATGATTTAAGCGGTCGCTACGCCACTTTCTACTTCGCTGAGTGTTGTGGGTTCAAATCTCACATGGGACAACACTTTGTCTGATCCACAAATTGTTGTTCTGAGTCTGGGTGTTCTTTGTGTCCGTTTCTTATATTTTTGTAAAGTCCACCCGACACAGGAATTACTTCTAATGCGGACGTTGTCTATTTAAAAAAAGAAAAAAATACTCGAGTTGCCGGACGTGGCTCTGTAAAATGTTTCATAAAACATGAAAGTAAAATTTTACTATTTAGTGCTTATATTTCTGGTTTTAAGAAAATTAGAATAAAAAAAAGATAAACGGAAGTATTAAGTGAATTCAAGTAAAAAGTAAGTATAACATGATGGAATAAAAGAAACTCCAAATACTACATAAGTAAATACTAATTATTAAGACAAACATGTTCCCAAGAATAAGATTTTTTTCAATGTAGAATAATTTAATAAGAAATAACAAAACGTCCTTACTGCGGGACCTACCTTGCGCGTGATTACTCGCACTTGGCCGGTTTGAAAGGAATTACATGTGACATAACTATTTCTGTACTCTCTCAGCTTACTTCAATTATATTCCAATAACAGTTACATAAACTGTATATTATAAACGATGTTTTTTATAGAGGTATAGAACTTTAAGTTGCAATAAAACAACGATGGATTATTCGATTGACATGAATTTTATTTATCCGAAAGATAATCTTGTGGCATTACATTTTAAATATGATTTCTGGCATATGACCGCCACGGCTGGCGCGGATGTAGTCCAATCTGGACGTCCAATTTTCGATGACTTTTTCCAACATTTGTGGCCGTATATCGGCAATAACACGGCGAATGTTGTCTTCCAAATGGTCAAGCGTTTGTGGCTTATTCGCATAGACGAATGACTTTACATAGCCCCACAGAACGTAGTCTAGCGGTGTTAAATCACAAGATCTTGGAGGCCAATTCACAGGTCCAAAACGTGAAATTAGGCGGTCACCAAACGTGTCTTTCAATAAATCTATTGTGGCACGAGCTGTGTGGCATGTTGCGCCGTCTTGTTGAAACCACATCTCCTGGACATCATGGTTATTCAATTCAGGAATGAAAAAGTTAGTAATCATGGCTCTATACCGATCACCATTGACTGTAACGTTCTGGCCACCATTGTTTTTTAAAAAGTACAAATAATGATTCCACCAGCCCATAAAGCGCACCAAACAGTCAGTTTTTGTGGATGTAACGGTGTTTCGACATACACTTGAGGATTACATTTCCTCCAAATGCGGCAGTTTTGTTTGTTGACGTAGGCATTCAACTAGAAGTGCGCTTCATCGCTAAACAAAATTCGCTTATGAAAATCGGGAACAACGGTAATCTCGTTTTGGGCCCATTCAACGAATCTACGCCTTACTTGATGATCGTTTGGCTTCAATTCTTGCACGAGTTGGGTTTTGTAAGCACGTAAACCAAGATCCTTCCGCAAAATCTTCCATAAAGTGGATGGACACAGATCCAATTCCTATGCTCGAGGGTGGATGGACTCCTCCGGGTCTTCCTAAATGCTACGCTCTACAGCAGCAATAGCTTCTTCTGTACACACCGTACGGCGTCTCTGGAGATGCGAGTTATCAATAAGAGTAAAGGTGGTGCGAAAACGTTCCATGGTTAATCGAATTAACTGCTCTGATGGACGATTTTGTCGACGATGAAATGGACGTAGTGCGCGATACGTTTTCCGCACAGAACCATTATTTTCGAAATAAAATTGCACTATTTGCAAGCGTTGTTCAGGCGTTAGTCTATTCATGATGAATTGCCAAACCAAACTAAGAATAAATCACTTGACAGCTGTTAAATCGGTCGCTATCTTGAAAAGTAATGCCAACTTAAAGTTCTATACATCTATAAAAAACACCCTTTATATTAAAATGCGCTACGGGTAAAGTGTTTATAAAGGTTTAAAAAACTGCTATAACGAGAATAATACACATCATTTACTATACTTAATGTTTAGTCTAAGCGAGCGTCATTATTGCCTTAAAGGAGCCTGAATTTGGCCGATCAAAACTTCGAGACTAGAGCTCACCGTATCGCTCTAAAGAGCTTCCCGGGGTACAAACGAGCCAGATAAGGCACCTCCGGAGTATTAACCCCTAAGCGCCTCGTTTGCCTTTAACTTTCAAGCTTTAAAGCTAGATCCATCATTACACACTTAAGCACTAAGCGCAAAAGAATTTGATGTAATGTTTCTGTATTTTGGTAGGTCCTTAATGTTTTTAAACACAAAGTGTTAGAATTGTTTTAGGGTCGAAAAATTCGTAATGCATTTAAGATTGAGAAGAGTCATCCGCGAAAACACAAGCATGTCTGTAGAAGATTCGTAGAGAAAATAAATGTAGAAATTTTAATAATGCAAATTTTAAGAAATTTGTATCGGGTCAGTATCTTCGTTCTGTAAAAGTTCGTAATTAGATGGAGCAATTAAAATAGCACTATCGTTTGCTGTTCATGAGCAGCATAGTAGGGAACCCAATAATCTTGCGAGTGTTTATAAGCACCGAGTAACCGAGAGCTATAAAAGGAGATATTTGGTAATAAAACTAAAAAAAAAACGTGTGCGTGTACTAGCGTACACTCGTAAGAAGTGAAACTTCTTTATGACGTTATTTTTCAAAAAAATAATTTAAACCCGTCCGAAGTCGATGCAATCGCCACCTATATTTCAAAAATGTAACTACTCAAAACGGGCCGCAAAATACATTGGAGACATTTACCAATCCCTACTCCGCTGGAGAAAGTATACTTCGAATCACGCGTGGTAGGGATAAGAAAAAGATGGCGCGTAACCGAAAAATGTGACGCGTAACGAAAAAATGTTACACTAAATTTTTTTCCAACCCCGATAAAGAAGTTTCACTTCAAAAACTAGCAACCACACATCATACAGCGAAACGACGATGTTGATTTAATAATAATATTTCGGACATCGACTCAACGCCATCTAGTTCCAAACTCAGCAGAGCTGAAAGGATAGTGACAACTAATATAATTATATATTGTTATATATATTTGTTAATACACATATATTATACATAGACCCAAACACCGAAACAAATGTTTGCAGATCATACAAATATTTGGCTTGGCCAGAAGATCGAACCCAAGACCTCAAGCAAAGCAGTCACACACCCACTGCACCACCGAAGCACTCATGTTTGCATTGTAAATGATTAACATATAATCAAATTGTGCAGCATGTATTTCAGTAGGTGTACTTTACATTTTACAGTTATCTGATCTTTTTTTTTCTATATCCCGACTAACACAGTGATCTGTCATGGACATTTAGCTGTTTTTTTGTCTGAGCCTTATCTGATCTATAAATATGTTGCTTTAGGCAGAGCGAGTTGTCCAATGATCACTCTCTCTATTCCTGGTTGACAAATCGCTTCATGAGATTCGGAACGCTATTCCTTCTCAGTCTTGTGAAAATAGTACTCCCAGTACCCGTCAACTTGGCCGCAAGAGCGTTAACATGTCCAGTTAATTTTTGCTGATACTTTGAATGGAGCAATTCACAAATAGTTTTCATATATTTAAAAGACTAACAAGTTTTTTTTAAATTGATAATTTATAAAGTGTTAAAAAAGTGTCCCTTTTTCTATTTTAAGAGCCTGCCAAAGTGACTCTACTCTGCCGGATGGAAAGCATTAATAGAATCCAAGAGTTGTGGTTACCATACTCATTGCGAATGCAGAAAATAAAGTATGGTGACACACACTATGGCGGACTAGTGAGATACTTATTCAGGCACCACTAGGAGACGTAAAAGGCGTGTTTGTTATCGTGGCAGTATATACATACTTACGCACCACGATAACTGTCACTCCTGCATCAATGGTATGTGAACAACTGAACTGAACAAAAAACTGAAATTAAGCTTTCAAATATATCTTCATAACAGTACGAATCTACTGATTGCCATAAGACATTAGTAAAAATCTCTTCAAAAAAAGATTTTGCCATCATAATTTAACACACATGATAAGATTACAACGTATATGCAACCCCTGATATCATTAACAAGATTAAAGAATCGTTGGGTATGTTATAAAAAAGTCGAGTTTGCACAGCCTACATAAAAGTTAACGCTCGTATATGAGGAAGTAATCTCCCTCTGACCCTCTTATATTCTTTTTACTGGCTATCATATAATACAAAGTACAATATCAATCCTAATCTAGCTATAAGACATTTATCAATATTTATTGTTTGATCTGCCTTTATGTCTCTCTACATCAAAAAGAATATATATACATAGCTATTGACAAAAAAGAATATTAATATTTATTTTTTACCCTTTATGTACAATTTTTTTTTTCAAGCATAAAAGTTAACACTTTTCATATATTTGGAGTATATCATGGCATCTTTATGGTTTTAAAGGTTATTGTTGTGGCTTACTCCGTACAATTTCGCCTATCTTCACGCCATATCGCAAACAGTCACAATAGCAACAATAATTTCAAACAAAATTAACAAAATACGCAATAGTTTTCGCAAGAAAAGATTTACTCATTGCAGTAATGAAGTCTAATGATTCTGTAAGTGTAATGAAGAAGAGGGTGGCATCGTCAGTGCGAGTGATTGAGATGAGTCATTATAGCACCACCCCAAGCTCAGTCCCGACCGCATTATAGCGCATTAGTCGAACATCAAAGAGAACAACAACCGCTCTGAAGCTAAAACATATTTAGCTAACGTTATATCAAGTCAGAAATGTGTCTATCTAAATCAAATCCAAACTACACTACACCTGACTATTGTTAATTTATTTGAGTTTGATAAAAGTATGTATTTTACTTAAAAATCATTATGAAAAAAAAATTGTAAATATATCACATGCGCTTACCTCACAAAATTATATTATATCATAAGATTATTTTGTTTTGCAATTACCCTAAATATAGTGCACCCGTAATGAATGTGGTGACCACATCTCTTGGATTCTATTCAAGCTTTCCATCAGGCAGTGTAAAGTCACTTTAGCAGGCTCTTAAAATAATTAAAAAACAATGATAATAATAAAATAGTTTAACTATCTAATGAAAGAGTACTGTATTTTGAAACTACAAATTACAGAGAAAATTAGAAGAGAAAGAAAATATGGCCTTGCTCTTATTGTAAGCCCATAGGGTAAGTGTCAGATTCGTATAATGATGATGATGATGAAAATATAGGGTACTTCTATGATATTCTAAACATATTTGTACGTACAGAAAACCTATGTCCTCATAAGTTTGACAAGCGAAACGAAATTCATTATAATAATAACACATATTCTATCTTTATTTATTACTTAAAAGCAAAGATTTGGAAAAGTGTAAACATTTTGAATAAAATTCATAAAATATACCTCATAGAATATAGTTTCAAACAAACGGAAGCTCAGTATGTTTGGTGTTGAGTATTATGTAACGAACAGTTAGCAAGGCTAGAGCCTACTACAAAAATAAGAAAAGCGAAGTGTCCGATTTGTTTTCACAGTCCATTAGGCCATGTTCAGTTTCCATGATCGTCAATGATTGTTGTAATCGTAGCCGAAAAAGTAAAAAAGGATATAAAGCGATCCCTCAAATCTCTGGCTTGCTAACTTCGTAACACACTCGATATATTTGGGACAAGACCGCTGAGACAAAAAGTTTATGTCCCCAATCTTACATTTGGCAAATTGAGTAGTATTATTTGATGTGGTAGAAACCAAATCAAATCTCCGGCATAATCTTTGGAGAGCTAGCACCTCGGTTTATAAAACCTCTATGAAATCTTTAATATTATGATAAGATACAAATAAATAAAGCGCAAACCTATACAGATCGTATCACGATGTTCAATGGATGTTACAAATACCGAATAGCTTATTGAGATTGATGTTAGAAAAGTGTTAAAGTGTTTGTATAAGTAAGGTGTTAAATGGATATTTCGTTTCGTGCAACAATCGCATCTAAAGCATAGATTAAAAAAATTAGCACCTAATACTATAATGCGCAATCAAATAATTCAGAATTGTACTAACACACAACAGCAGCCAAGTAAACTTATTCTTACGGCAACATTTTCTTTTCGACTTTCTTGTAATCTTAGTGTAGTTCATCGACACCGGTCAAGACCGCCCAGGCAACGGACAAAGGAGGGCCTAACAGACTTAACTTGTTATGGTTCGAAACGGAAGGCGTTCATTATCTTATATCCTATCTACTATTTGCCGGTACATTAACAAATTTAATTTTGCCTCCGTAAAACAAAGAGAGAAACCATTTAAAGTATAGAAACTTAATCAATTGGCAAATAAACACTTAATAATATTAGGTATATGTAGATATTCTCCTTGGAATATATATTTTATGAGAATAGTAAGGTTTAAAATTGTTGAATAGTAAGGATAGCACGGATGGCGCAGTGGTTTAATCGGCCACCTGGCCGCTTTTTACTGTGCTGAGTATTGTGGGTTCAAATCCTACATGGGACAACATTTAGATCCACAAATCATTATTCTGGTCTAGGTGTTCTTTGGGTTCTTTTCATGTATATTTATAAAGTTCCCTTGTGATATAGGATTTATTCCTAGTGCAGGTATAATCTAAAAAATAATATATTTACCGACTAGTACTAGCGTATCTAGTTAAAAATAACCACATAATTAGATGACAGAGAAGATTTCTATCATGTTTTGTAATGTACGACAGCCATGACACATACACACAATTACTTACCACTATATTGTCACGAAATCATCAATCAAATATTATAAAAGCCATAGACATAGCGACACAAACAGCATGGATATAGTTTCACGAGTGGGCGATAATATATGTACAACGTTATACATATACTAGCGTATCAAAAATTAGTATAAATTAACTTATATATTGTACATTATCGCCCACATGTGAAACTTTTTATTTACGATTGCTAAGTGATTGTCAGCTAACGCGAGCTGTGTTCACAATACGGGCCTAAAAGTACAACTATAAACAGAGGATATGTATGAGTATGTAGTTTTGTAAATAAGGGCACCAAGCAGTCATGCTACAAAAACTGCAACGAGCGCTTTTAGAATGACAATGAGTGACGATATGTGCCGAAACATACGAATGTCACTCGACATGAAATTATGAAGTAATACCGTGGTATTTATGTTTGAAATGACATTGCTTTCAAATTAAATGAAATATGTTTCCTTTTATCTTTTATTTTAAAGAGCCTGTCAAAGTGATTACTCTGCTTCACGGAAATCATGAATAGAGTGCAAGAGTTGTGGTCACCATACTCGTTGCGAATGCAGACAATGCAGTGTGGTATCCCACACTGTGGTGGTCTAGTGTGTAGGTCTAGATGTTTTATATGCCCCGCTTGGGGACCTAAAAGGCATGACAGTCATCGTGGCAGTATAAGGCTCACTCATTTACCAAGATAACTATCACCCTTGCATCAATGGGCCTCTGGTCTCGCACTCACCAACGAAAGACGACAACATGAATGCTATCGCTTTAGTCTTCTGTAAGAGAATGTAGTACTGCCCTGATCGAGCTGGCCCGTTCGTTCTGACATCAGTATGGCTTTACAACCTATCATTTTACTAATATTATAAACGAATACGGGATCGGAGGTAAATAGGTGTCTTTATAATTATAACTCGGTATGTTTTTTATTTTACTTATTTATTTTATTATAATAATAACGGTTACATTAATTACAATAATTTTAAAGAAAAAGAAATACAAAAATATGCAAAAGAAACAAATTAAAATAAAGACAAAAACAAATAAAAATTAATAATCATTCATCTCGCTCACTAAATTTTAAGTATACTAGCATTACGTTAAGCCATAATACGAGTATATATACCTAATAAATCCATCCGTAAAAAAATCACAGTCGGGATTGGCACGCTGGAGAGTGTTGAATGCAGAAATCATGTGCGGTTAGAAAGAGAGTAGGCGCTCGGCAAATAACAAATGAACTCGGTTGCGAAGACAGTTATTGGGTACAAAAAATCGACACAACAATCCGTCCGGTGTATCAATTTCACCTCTTAAAATTTTTCACGCAATTGAAAGCTGGTGCATCTCTCATCTGACTTCCAATGAATTGCACACATCCGAGGAGAAAATTTGTGGGAAACATAAATGGAGAGTATTCCATTTATTGTACTCTATTGGATGATGCACCCGACCAGAAGTTATTATGTAACATTAAAAGGAGGCCCAAAGATCTTCACCAGTGTCGGTTTCTAAATCACAATGCCGGAACTGAACAATAAGTATGCGCGCGGCAAGTGCGACACCTCCGCATGGTGTGTTTCTATCCTGCTTTAGAACTCTCTAATCACCGTATTCCAGCTCAGAATCCTCTATGGAACTATCGAGGATCGTTTTAGAAGCAGTCACAATATTATATACAGACAGCCAAGTTGTGGCACATTTTCAGCTTAAAAATGTCTGTCTGTCACTTGTTCAGTGGCACTAATATCCTGACACACAAAGTGATGCAGGTTATCGATATTATATAATTAAGGTTGTTGACAGGACATGTGAGTAATTATTTCTTTTTCAAGATTACCGTCACTGATTGGCACTTCTATTGTATGATATTGGACGCTACATCTCTCCATTACTAAACATTATTGTCACATAGGTTCATAGTTCCAGTAACATTTCAACAATTAACAATTTTTTTTAACTTCGTATACGTCTATAATTTATCCCCAGCTAATTTTATATACAATTTGTTTTTAAAAATTTCAAATACCGTTTTAATGTCCATTTCACTTGCTTTTAACAAAAAATATTAAAGGAATATTAAATGAATGTACAAGTACGAGAGATGAAAAACGGATATTTCATCGCAATAATAGCCACTAAATGTTCTGTTTTGTGGGCTATTAAAGGCAATAAAATCGTCTATAGAATGTCCTGTGTGCTAATTGCGGCGAGCATTAGGGCACTGCGGCGCCTTTCACGAGATTAGTTTCAACTACACTAAACGGTCATACGATTTAGTAGGAAACTGTGACGTCATATCTGTGTAATTGTTTGCAGCGGAGATGATGACCCTAATGACTTTAGCTGATCTTTGACATAAAAGTTTAACTGTTATTTGTGAATGGCGACAATTTATGCCTACTTTGTAGGGCGTACAATATTGTATAGATATTGTTATATGAAAAAGTTAATTCATAATACAATAAGCCAAATCTAATTTTGCCTAGTAAATAAATTTAATGTTGAAGTACGCGGTAATTTATGTTACATTACGTATACAACAATAATATTCTGTAACGAATTCATTTCAAACTGTAATTGAATAGGAAAATTATCTCTACATTGCTCCGTAGATACGTAGTGTTACCAATTCTTCCTATTTAAAACTTGCAAAGGACACCCACTAATCGATGCCTGAATGTAGTTAATCGGTTAATAGGTGTTCTTAAACATTTCCTAAATTATAGCACACTCCAACTCCATTGGTAACCGAGTTTCACAATGAGTTGTGAAAAAGGCATTTTTATTCTTTCTTGGCAACTAGTTGCGACAGAAACGCTTTTCCTTTTCTACGTAACTGGTTGCTAACAAAGAATACTTTTGCCGCCATGGTAACTGAGTTTCGCAACCTTTTGCAAAACGGGAAGTGTTTATTCATTTGATGGTAATCTTTGCGGTCAATTTTGAGGCTTATTTTTTCTCTGTAATATGTCAAATAAATTAACTAAATGTAGTCTAACGAGACCCAACTGAAGCATTATTTAGACTGTATTGATGTAGTGGTTATTGAGCAGCATCAGAGTTCTGAGCGTACGCTTATTCTGTTAGCTTTATTATTTAGTTATTTAATAACTTTTGGAGAAGACTTACAGACTAATAAGCTTATGGTTAATAGAAATATGTGTTCATGTTGCTAATAACACGCCTCCAAAGATAGGTAACAATGTGTTACATTAGTCTAAAATATTACACACATATATAACACAGACGGATACTAGGGTTGTGAATGTTCAGCCAATTCATTCCAAAGAAGTGCTGTCGACTTGAATGTAAAACGGTTTGTAGATATTCTGATTTTGACAGGGAGCGCATTCCAGAGAAGGTAAGGCAATTGATAAAGTTAGAGATTTGAGGGGGCATAGAAGATGAATATTGTTTGTTAACCGAAGATTTCAATCGTGGTTGCAATATAAGAAACGAAGGTAAGGTTCGAGGCATTTAGGTTACGATGGAGAGTTGAGGAAAGAAAAAGAGAGGTCAGTGCTCGCAAACTGCGGTCCTGACGAATTGGAAAGCGTTGCAATTGGAAACATAAAGCGGACAAATGGTCGTACTTGTGAAGATTGAGAAAATAATTTAGGAATTTATCGAAGTCTGCATTTAGGTCAAAATAACAAAGTCGTATAAGGAACAACTAACCACGAGGAAAGAATTCGCACGGTGAATCAGTATGCTGATGTGGAAGTGGGCCGGCCATGTCTCCAGACGAACCAATGGTCGCTGGAGTTGAAGTGTACTAGAGTGGATACACCACGATTGGGCAAACGTAGTGTAGGGCGCCCTACGGCGCGATGGACCGAAGACTTGAAGGTGGCTGGCAGTGGGTGGATGTGGATTGCCCAAGACCGGGATGGTTGGCTTTCCTTGGGGGAAACCTTCGTTCAACAGTGGACGGCGATAAGTTGATTGATATTACATTTATTAACACACAAATCGACCAAGATTCACAGGTTACACATAACAGACGTATGTCGCGTGAAAAGTACAGTTAAGTATTGCCTAAAGTTTATGAAGTAAAGAGAGGCTGTCAGTTGATAGGTATTTTAAGAAAGTTAATACTAAGTTGTTTCCAAGCCCCGGTCCTACGATGATATTTATTTGTTTCCAAAAAAATATGGTAGAAACGTGGCGTGATTTTAAAAGCAGTCTTTCTTTGCTTTTTTAATAATTCTATTTATTTTACTATTGAACGCAAAGAAAATTTAACTTTTTAATAATATCTATTGGCTTCGATACACCTAAATGATGAGGAATTGTAATTAACTCTACTTCATAGAATAACTTTCCATCTTTACGATGGTTCATAAATGACGAAGTTTTTTAGTAGTATAAAATTAACAACCTAATTGAGAACCTCTTGCTTTTTTTAAGTCTACCTTCATTTTGGTATTTAAGGTACTCTTTTTAGCTGGATCGGATTCGAGCGTAAAGGTATTTTGGGCATTAGTTATCTGCCCGATCGTTGCTGATGATGTGTTGATGGTCAGAAATGCAGTAATATAAATGATCATAACAATTAAATTATCATAATTTACCCGATACACTGTGCTGTTAATAAAATTTAATGTTTTTGAAACGTGCTTATATAAAATGATTTTCACATTTTAACTAATTTAAGATAGACTAGAAGGTTTTTTCCACATAAATAAGTTAGATGTCAAGGTATTTCAAGACTAAAGAGACATTAAAAAATGTTCTTTTGTGATCAGATAAGATTCAGCACAATAATATAAAAATAATTCCTTGTTCATTTCGAGTCATTTCGTAGAAACACTGGCAAAAACCTAGACATATATACATACAATTGTTTAGAAGTGCAATTAAAAATATAATTATAGTTGAGTTCTGCGTATTGGACGTGTCTACAAAAAAACGAACAAATTAAAATTGTATAATATGAGTATAAAATATAATAAAATCTATGTAATAAACAACCGTTGTAGATTTACACTAAAATTTAAAACAAAGAAAGGTTTTACCTAACTTTTATTTGCATTTATTACTTGAACTGTTTAATCGAATTATCACACAAGGAAATGTCTGCACAACGTTTCAAGAGATTGTTCTTGCAATCAGAATGTGTGCGGTTCAGTAACAGTAGCATTTTACTGATGGTTTTGAACGCGATTCATTTTTAAAATGTCCATTATTTTACTATTATTTTAAATCACCTTACAATTTATGGCTTCACTCGCATGTATGACGGTAATCGCTGTGAAAAGTGGTCGATCTTGCTCGCTGATAATGTAGTTTTCCATCGATGAAAGTATGTTTAAAATCGGTTTAGTGGTTTATGAGTAAAAGCGTAACAAGAACTCATATATTTACTTATTTATAAAATTACTTGATTACTAGTAGAAATATATAATGCTGTAAATGAACCAAATAAGTCGTTCGTTAAATAATTGTTATTTTATAACACATGTAATATATTAAAATATTTTTTTAAATATACTTGCTCCCGAAACTCTTTAAATGCTAAATACGCTAGCCCATGCATTACAGTACTTGTCTAACAAATTAGAGTATTTCAAAACAATCTGTCCACTTCATTGAGGATCGTGACTCACACCTTCAGTGAGTTCATTTCTGTTTATCAACAGACAAAACAGAAAATGTGTCATAGAGCTCAAACCCGTTGTCATCACACCTTTTTCATTTTGTTAACGTTGAGTGTTTAAGGACATATGCTCATAAGTTATGTACCTTGCCGAAACTAAATACCATTTTCAAACACTTTTGCTGCTTAATAGCTATCAGATCTTCTTCTTTTAGAAATTTTGTTAAGATAGACACAAGTTTAGTCGATATTCGGATAAAATTAAATGAATAGCGGTTTTTGATAGTGAATTAACACAGTACCCAAAAGTTAATTTTAACTTTTGCAAAACGTCATTCATATCTTATAGATAAATGTGTTCAAACTAATTGAAAAGGAAAAGGTTTAATCAGGCGCGTCACATAAATGAGAGTAAAATACCAAAAAAAAGGACCTAACTTCATCTCCGCGCATTCAGTTCTTGACCGGGTTTTTATCACATTTTACGCGATACCGAGGGCCTACTAATTGGCCCGGTTCGCTTTTAACAAGTCTAACTTTGCTGTCAACAGCGTCTGTTTGTTTTACCGCTAACTTATCAACGTTGCGTTGACGCGACTGATTATCCTCGCAATTAAAAGAGAACTTGTTTGTCAAATATCGTTTTATTTGCACAGTGTAATCTGGTTTGTAATTGCGTATAAATACAATCGAAATAATGTATCAGTCATGTGCATTGAGACTATAAGAAACAGATTTCCTAAAATATATAATGTATTATAATTATGGGGAAGTCAATAAAAACCGATATGCATTAATTTTATGTTTCTTAATTATCTGGTAGACGGTGGGATGATTTATGTGTCAACTTATCCGAGTTAGTCGCGAATTACTTTTACATAATTAAATAAAAAGTTGTATCTCATGCTCTGTTTATAATTTTTGTTGAAATTGATAAATATTACTAAGTAATTTAAGAGATTAAAATAATTTCACAATTCATTTATAAGAAAAGCTTATATGTTGTTAAGTTATACAACGAATACATGTATACTATATGTATTGACATCATCTTATTTTACTCTTAAAGGTGTATAGAGTTGCTACCGAGACGTTTGGGCTCCTAGTCAACCTCACCTGCAAGTGGTGCACCTGCTGATCGACGGATGAGGCTCTGGCAAAGAAAACATCCCGATTAGCGACAATAGGCTCGCCGCTTATTACGTGGGTCCAAAAAACTGGCATAAAATGATCGTTTAATATGCTTACCTACCCCTCAGGTAAAACAGGAGTGATTTTATGTAATTTAATGTATGTATGTATGGATTCTTAAATAGTAAACCTAATCCTAAGAATTTAACAAAACACTAAGTCCGAACTTACTTTTTAAAACATAAAATGTTATAAAATCTGATTCAAATTGATGTTCCCGATTATGATTTGAGTTTGCGCCTACGTCAAGTTTATACGAACTATTTCCTGCGTTGGAATGTAGATCTTGTTAATCAATTTAAGTATCTCTTGCAAAAACTACTTTATTCTGGATAAGAGTTATCCAAAGCGTTTCCTGTACCCTGGTAACAAAACAAATAAAAATAAGCTTACTTTTCAACTTCCACTTTATTACATGTATACTTAACATGATTTGACTGTAGTGTTATGAACAATGAAAATCGGATAAACTGATGTCGATTTCGGTTAAGACGTTCTTTACAACAATAATTAACAATATTATGTTGCTAAAAATAAACAGTAAAAGTCTGTCATAAGAGCATTTTTTTTTAAAAAGTTTATTTACTATAACTTTGATGCCTTTGTGGTCTACTGTAACTACAATCGTCATTATCGTGTTTTAAAAGACAAGCTGTCAAAGGATTTTATGTAGAGCAGTGGTAGAGCCAAAACAAATACGATTGATAAATGATCATTTCGACAAATGAAATACTAAAGTAAAAATCTCCGATGTCAGATAATAAGTGAGGATCTTAAGGCAGAAGTTTTAGCCGTAGAGAACAAACTTGTTCGTTTTTATTCGCAAACCTTCGCTTGCTCTCCTGCGCTCGATCTGTATCCGGTGTCATGCTGTGCACTTACGCACAAACCGCCATCGATTCATTCATCATTCATCAGTCATCGTGAATTATATAAAATAAATATTTATAAATCCAATCGTTCTGGTGACATATCAGTGCAAAAAAAACGTAAAAATATTTATTTTTAAAATTCATTTGAATTCTTTTATCTTAATATTACGGCTTGTGTGAACAATTGTCTAAATTTTATTAAACTAATTGTTTAAAATACAATGACATTGAAATCCTTAAAGAACTGAACTACGATACCCAAGCCAGGTATTTTATAAAACTTTGGTACAAAGATAATATTTACATCATTATCCATAACGGTTTTTTATTGTGCCATATTATATATGTGAATAATATAATCTACAGTAAAACTTTTGACAGTTTCTCTAACACATACTCGTATAGTCAGGCAAATGGCAAATTTAGAACAGAAGAAAGAACAGCCGTACAATTCTTTGGTGGTAACTCGTGGGATCTGAAATGTAGAGCTCTTAATTAGAGTGTCTAATATCGAAAATTTGTTACGAAAGCTATTCCATTTGTACAGTTGATTACTCAATGAAATCTTATTTTAATTTGGCTATTTCGTTTCAGATATTTTCTATTAACGACCTCCTTTGATACGAAAATTATATGGCACATGTTTACTTCAATGATGAGAAATAAGATTAAATTGTGAACACTTTTGTCTGCCATGGAGAATGGTCTTTGAATCAAATCTAAAAATATATTATTTACAAGTAATAATGTAGTAGTAATGGGTACATAAAATGATAAAATTTAAAGTTACTAGAGTAGAGAAAGTCAAGTGCAACGTTTATTAATATATTCGTAGTAACCGGGATTTTAACGTTTGATGTGTGTTGAAATCATTTGCAAATAAAATAAAAAAAAACATAGTTTAAAAAAACACGCTTGCAAACAACAACACATACAGGTGACACTAATAAAAGCGTGTTAAAAAGATTTTTTTTGTATTTTACGATGTTTCTATATTCCGTCTACAAGATAAATAAAAATTAAATGCTTATTTTAGTTTGATCTAAGAAACACTGACGGTTGTATTTGGTTCAAAACAAAACGAACGTCCACAAATATGTATATTTATATAGTTTGCATCTCGGTCGATATTCAGTAAAGCGTTATTGTTACAACTGCTGCACAATGCTACTATAACGTTTGGGTGTGTAAAGGTGAATATTTTTAAACACATTCCACAGCAATGTAGTAAGAGCATATTTGCGAGAAAGTGTCGTTTGCCGAGTGCGCGGTGAACAGTAGCGTCTTACTGTATTTGTGGTGAATATGTGCTTCGGGGTCACTAACGTCTCGAGACCCGAGTAGTTGTGCCGTTACGGTACCTATGTACATAGCAGCGACACTATGACGCCGATATCATGTGAAGTGGGTCTGTACACCAGCAGCGGAATGTACTTTTTAGATCCGTATGTCATTCTGTGCACCAATCGTACTAGTCGTGTGTCTATTTTCATTTGTAGGCTAAAGTATGTATCGAAACTAGACTGAACGCTTGCATACTACACATCGTTGATGTTTTACATGCGGAGACGAAATAGAAACGATTTTTTACAAGGGAAGTCAAAGTCAGCGTTTACTAATAATTATAGGAAATGGCAAATTATATCAATCAATAGTCAGGTTTTTATATTTTTCTTTCGGCTTATATGTTGATTGTATTTAGATTAGCGATTGTTGTTAGCTATTTATTGAACACTGCTTGTACCGCAGAGAGCAAATTTAAAAACAAATGAATATACGAGGGGGCGTTTTTAAGTTCGCGGAATGGAGGGTATTGAGTAATCTTTTTCTATATATTCCCCTGCAACACGAATACATTTTTCAGATCTTTCAATTAGTTTTTTTATTCCCTCGTAAAAAAAAGTTTTATCTTTGTCTAAAAAATACGCCGAAACCGCCTCCTTAACCTCCTCATCAGTTGAAAATTTCTTACCACGTAATTCTTTTTTCATTTTTGGAAAGAGATAATAATCACTCGGAGCCAAATCTGGACTCTAGGGTGGGTGATTCAAAATATCGAAGCCCACCTTATGCAGGGCAGCCAGTGCGACTCGGCTCTTGTGAACGGGAGCATTGTCATGCAATAGCAGGACACCTTTCGTTAATTTTCCCCGTCTTTTTTCTTTGATGGCTTCTTTTAAATGTTCTAAGATTGAAGCGTAGTATTCCCCCGTTATAGAAATGCCTTTATCTTTATAATCTATCAATAATATTCCTTCTGAGTCCCAAAAAATCGTTGCCATGAGTTTCCCAGCCGACTGTGAAACCTTAAATTTCTTGGGTGGTGCTGTGCCCTTTTTGTGCCACTGCATGGAGTCTTGTTTGGACTCGGGTTCATAATGATGAACCCAAGTTTCATCCCCAGTAACAATTTGATTCAATACGCCATCCTTGTCTTCATTGCAGAGGTCCAAAAACGCACGTGAACATTCCACGCGCTGTTGTTTTTGCAATGGCGTGAGCATTCTCGGCACCCACCGTGCGCTAACCTTAGTCATGCCAAGATGATCGTGTAAAATTTTAAAAATTGTTGTATCCGATACTCCAACCATTTCTGCGAGTTGTTTCTTTTTTAATCGAGCATCTTCCAATACAATTTTTTCTACTTTTGCAATAACTTCTGGCGTAGTCACCTCAACGGAGCGCCCCGGCCTCGGGTCGTCTTCAAGTGATTCCCTGCCTTGTTTAAATAAAATATGCCACTTGTAGACCATTGTTTTTCCTGGGCAAGAATCCCCGTAAACCGATGACATCTCATTGAGTATGGTTTGAACAGACTTTCCTTGCTTAGTAAGGAACTTTATCACCGCACGGAATTCAATTTTCTCCATTTTTTTCACTTCGTTCCCGATTAAAATACTTGGTCAACGATAGTTTAATAACTAATGATCCAATCACAACAAATTTTACTATGCAGACTAATTATGAGTCACTGAATACGGTAGGCATCAAAAGAGCGCGTTTACCCGCCTTTTTCACTGTCATTCCGCGAACTTAAAAACTTACCCTCGTACAAGAAGCAAATTACGTATTATACTTTAGTTATTATGAGGTTTAATTTCTTATTAATATGAATAAATTAGCCCAAACCTGGGGGTTTGAATCTCTGAAACTCCGGAAAGGTTTACTCCCAATAGTAGCTGTAAACCCTTCCGGAGTTTCCTCGACTAGCTTTTGTCTTTGTCTTTATATAATATTTAAGTATCCATCGTATAGTAGTTTTATTAAAGTACATATAGGCAGTATATCACTTCTGCCTAGTGATTTACAGATGTGTCAATCAATATTTTACTCACTTTAATCTTTTTTCTTTTTCCTCACTTTAATGCCTATTTAATAAAAAGTATTATCGAAGTCAGCCTCGTCCTTAAAAATTAAGATACCTCTGCCTATGCCTTGCCGCTTGCCTCATGGACCTATTTTTTTACGTGGTTTCAAAGTGTGTATTACTTCGCCTTTTTAAAAAACTTCCGCTTTTACAATACTCATAATTGTTTTTAATTGCTCTGGTAGCGGTTACCATAACATCGACTTAGTTTCTTTAATAATAATTTTGAAAAGCGGTCGTGTAACTAAAGCACTATGAAAAGAATAAACGGTATAACTGTGTTACGATAACTAGGTTTTCAGACCACGAAATTCCTATCAGCTATGGTTTGTTTTATAGCGATACTGATGGAGCCGGTATAACAATACGTTATCAAAGAACGAGGTAAAAGAAATACATAGTTTAGTTTAGTAATTGTGCGTTTATGTTGTATAAATATACACATATAGACGGTGGCCAATACCACAATAGCTAAAATAATACTGATTAAGCATTGTTCAAAATAAGAAACGATAACAATTTATATTTTTAGTAGTTTCAACAATTTTCGTTAAATAATAGACATTATTTCTTTTCATTTATAACAAAACATTTTTTGAGTTTTAACGAATTCTTAATGCCAAATCAAAAAGCCTTCAAAATGCGTACTTTAACGACATAGAGGATTGTGTTTTTTTTTATAAAGGTACTAAACATATTTAGTAAATTATATATTATACACACAATTTAAAATATAACAAAATAAATTAAAATAACTACCCCATACTAAACTTTCTTTAAAAGTACTAAAATGAAGTAGACTGATTCTAAGTTAGTACAAATAATTTCGGAAACAAATAAGTGCAGGCGCAAAGTACGTCTACGACCAACATGACATTAGTGACATACCCATCTGGAAAGTTACCGAGAAAGTAAAGGTAGACTTACTCGCACGTACGCAAGTACTTGTGTACAAAGGTATCGAATCGTTAAAACGAAATTCGGCAGGCAGTTTCGATAAAAATAATTACTACCTATTGTTGGGGATTGCAACATTCTTTTACAAATACATGTGTATACTGTGAGACTTAGTGGTATAGCTGGATGTTTTTACTCTTATAATACTGAAAGAAACGTTACTTAATTTATAATGACGTGCATTGTGATGGCTAGTGATGTTATTCTTATCTAACATCACCATTGTACAAATATTTCGACTATACGGATACCGTTGTGGTTTAAGCGATCGCCATGCCACTTTCTACTGCGCTGAGTGTTGTGGGTAAACCCTCATGGGACAATACTTCGTGTGATTTACAAATTGTTGTTCAGAGTCTGGGTGTTCGTTGTCCATTTCCTGTATGTTTTTAAGTCCCGCACGACATATGATTTATTTCAAAAGTGGAGGTTGTTCTTTTATAAAAAAATATATATACGTTTTGAAAATTGTCTCTCTATTTTTTGGAGGAATAACTTCGACGACATTCAAGCCTTCTCTGGTAACCTCTTTTTTTATTGATAGAGGAGGCAAATGTTAAAAATCAAAACTGGTGATGTCAGTTAATTTTAGTGTAAACTGTAGGGTATATTTTCCCAGTGGATGTGAAACAGAGGTGGCAACCTTCAATCAAAAAGTTATGGGATGCATAACGTCACGGTATGAGTGAGTCGGTCCGCTATAACCGGAGCGAGACAGTTATCATGAGCAACCATCTGGTAAACTGTAACCAAGTATACGTAACACAGTACGATTTGACTCAGATTACCAAATAGAAGCGCCATGTCGTAAGATCATTGAAAGTTTGATCACTAGCTTTTGTTTATGACTTTAATTGGCGGAAAGGCTCCGTTCTTCAGAAAAGTACTTTATTTTTCGATGAAAGTTTTCCAAGAGACTGACGTAGTTCAAGAAGAAGTTAAAAGGTTAGAGGATCGGTATCGCACATTCAGTTTATTTATATGACAATTTAATGTAAAGATTCCATCTGTTTGAACAAATGCAATAATTTATTTCACTGATTACCTCAAGTAGTTAAATCTTTAAAAAAGTTTTCACAGAAGACAAATAGTGATTCTTATAAATATTTTCTTCTTTAAAAAGTCTTTTTGCGAAGTCAATGTATGTAAATGTATTGTGTCTTTGCAAAAACCATTAACATTAATAATATGTTGGTTCGCGATTAAATAAAAAACGACATTGAAAAAATAGTTAAGTAGTTGTGTCTGTGTCAAAACTAGTTTTACGTAGGTAGACACATCATTATCGTGTCCAAACACACGGATGTTAAATCAAATATTTAAATGTGTCGTTTTAGATTTCCATTCTGCAATATTCTCCGTCCCGTTTTAATTGTTCCAGCGTTTTTTCCTTAACTTCTCATCGTTTAAACTTTCCCAGGACTGCTAGAAATATTACAAGACCACAATAAATCAAATGGGTCCAGTCATTCTGCATTTTTAGTAAAGTTAACGAGCATTAATTCATTTTTATATATAACGAAACTAGCTTTTCCCTGCTCTTTTTCCTACGTGTAAATATTAATTATTGTGGTGATTCTTTAAACTGATATAACTATTTTATTTCTTGACTAGTTTAAATAAAACAAAAAAAAAAAGTTAAAATGTTCCTTTGTGTTGCTTAACACAAAACATAAGAGAAAACCACATCCGAATCGTTTAAGCCACTTCCGAACTTAGCGCGCACAAACACAGACACACAGACAAAATGTTTAAAAACTGTTGTTTTGAGTTCTGTTACTTACATAAAGACCACCTTAATCAGTATTTCTTCTAGTATAAATGACTACTGCTCTTTACTTGTTACACTCAAACACATTACAAAAAAAACATGTAACAAGCTTTACCATTGTATATTAAATGTATTATTAATATTTTAACTATTACACGTTAATTATCAACTGCATAACCAGTTCAATTGCAGAACATGTGAAAGCCGTCAGTAGTCATCAGCCAAGATCTGTCTAAACTGATTAAAGGAAAAAATTGCATGTATATTGAAGTCATTTAAAAATGATTTAGCTCTCTAATATCCGAGTCTACGTTGATAGTTTTTTTTTTATTTTAGACTAGCTGACCCGCGAACGTTCGTTTGCATTTATCAATAGGAAAAAAAACGCCGTTTTCGTAACATTTATTATTTATGTAACATAGTAATAGTATATCGTCTTTTTATATAGAACAATTTCTTGCTTATTTCGACCCAGGAGTTCTTGACTTAACCACGTTCAAATAAGCAAACCCTTTAGTTTTATAACATTAGAATAGAAGCAGGTATAAATGAAATATGTGATTTGAACGTACACCGTAAGGCATAAAAGAGCGACCGCGTGACAGTTTAAGTGAGTTTATTAGTGTAATTACCGCGCCTGTGATTTTATTGTTCATAATATATTAGTAAGTCTGAAGTTCCAAATGGGTACTGCGCAGATCGATGCTATAATCCTCAAGGTTAGACAGCGCTACGGAATTCACCAAAATTGTAGAACAAAAGCTCGTGTGATGAACTAAATAACGAGATTCCTTTGATTTTCCATCAATTCCCTATTCGAATTTATTTACGTACCTAATTTTTAATTCTTTTTAAAGATGATCTCACCAGAAATGTAGGGCTATAAACGTATTGACCAAGTTCGCATCACAGCAGTACAATGGTGTAGCATTACACAACATCCGACATTTTGTAATTGGAGTCAGTCAATGTCCAATAATACAACATAACAACTAACAGGTATTGTTATATATTCACGAACACAATAATGGGGTGTATTTCATTGGATGATAAAAAATCACAAGGGGGAACTTATACATTTTAGCATCTTTTACGAATACGAAGAGTAAGTATGTAATCGGTATTCTAGGAATTCGAGTTTCACCGACTAACTTTTACAAAGAAGAAACCACGATATTGACTTGCTGTATAATAAAACAGTGATTCACATCTAAATACTAAGCGCTGTAAACGAATTACACTAGAAATAATCACGACCTCAATAAATTTGCTAACATTAAAAACAAAATTCATCCAATAAAATGAAAACTATTATGCCTTTTTAATATAATTTAAAATAGCAGTCTATGTTTTTAAATGTTCTTAATATTAACAATGTTTTTTATTAGATTATCTAATTCTGTTACGATTATTTCACATCGCTAGTTGTAAGAAGGTTACGAGGTTACACGGGACTGCAGATTTTAACATTGTAAGCAAGTATCTCAATTAGTATAGAATATACGCCTAGGATAACACATGACATATTTAAATCTGCGCGTGTGGCCTCGCACAACGCAACGGAGTGCGGTGCAGTGTGATGATCGCCGTATTATATCATGTACGAGTAATAATGTACATATGCCAAGTGGAATGGGTGAGTGACATGTGTGAATAACGCTACAATTTTTATATGCACATAGTTAGGCGAACCAAACTTATGACTTTTTTATTCATACATATAAATATACCAGATATCACTAAAAAGAGAAGGAAAACATGAAACAAATCCGTCCCCGTCCAGCCGTACCACCCGTCTGGCCAGCGTGATATAGTGGGCCACAACCTCCTTGCTAAGGAGAGGCCTATGTTTAACAGTGCACTGTTTAAGGCTATTGATGATTTTAAAATAATCGTGCGTAATTAAGTATGAATTCGTGTAAAATTAAATCCGCAAGTATTATCAGTTAGTAAAACTTGCATGTAAAAGAATGTAAATTAGTGATAAACTATACCTGTTTAAATAAAACGAATTGAGGTCATAAATAAGAAATATCTTAGACTGTGGGCATGCACTATAATATTAACTATGTAGACTACTTTTGAATATTTAATTATTTAATTTGTGAACGTAGGTAACTGTATCATAGAATTAACATAATATAGTAGACGTATACTATGTTCCGCCGTTAGGCATTCAAAACATTATCAGACAAAATTACATTACAATATGAAAGTATTCTAACAAACAAACGTTTTACGAGGGTAAGTTTTTAAGTTCGCGGAATGACAGTGAAAAAGGCGGGTAAACGCGCTCTTTTGATGCCTACCGTATTCAGTGACTCATAATTAGTCTGCATAGTAAAATGTGTTGTGATTGGATCATTAGTTATTAAACTATCGTTGACCAAGTATTTTAATCGGGAACGAAGTGAAAAAAATGGAGAAAATTGAATTCCGTGCGGTGATAAAGTTCCTTACTAAGCAAGGAAAGTCTGTTCAAACCATACTCAATGAGATGTCATCGGTTTACGGGGATTCTTGCCCAGGAAAAACAATGGTCTACAAGTGGCATAGTTTATTTAAACAAGGCAGGGAATCACTTGAAGACGACCCGAGGCCGGGGCGCTCCGTTGAGGTGACTACGCCAGAAGTTATTGCAAAAGTAGAAAAAATTGTATTGGAAGATGCTCGACTAAAAAAGAAACAACTCGCAGAAATGGTTGGAGTATCGGATACAACAATTTTTAAAATTTTACACGATCATCTTGGCATGACTAAGGTTAGCGCACGGTGGGTGCCGAGAATGCTCACGCCATTGCAAAAACAACAGCGCGTGGAATGTTCACGTGCGTTTTTGGACCTCTGCAATGAAGACAAGGATGGCGTATTGAATCAAATTGTTACTGGGGATGAAACTTGGGTTCATCATTATGAACCTGAGTCCAAACAAGACTCCATGCAGTGGCACAAAAAGGGCATAGCACCACCCAAGAAATTTAAGATTTCACAGTCGGCTGGGAAACTCATGGCAACGATTTTTTGGGACTCAGAAGGAATATTATTGATAGATTATAAAGATAAAGGCATTTCTATAACGGGGGAATACTACGCTTCAATCTTAGAACAGTTAAAAGAAGCCATCAAAGAAAAAAGACGGGGAAAATTAACGAAAGGTGTCCTGCTATTGCATGACAATGCTCCCGTTCACAAGAACCGAGTCGCACTGGCTGCCCTGCATAAGGTGGGCTTCGATATTTTGAATCACCCACCCTACAGTCCAGATTTAGCTCCGAGTGATTATTTTCTCTTTCCAAAAATGAAAAAAGAATTACGTGGTAAGAAATTTTCAACTGATGAGGAGGTTAAGGAGGCGGTTTCGGCGTATTTTTCAGATAAAGATAAAACTTTTTTTTTACGAGGGAATAAAAAAACTAATTGAAAGATCTGAAAAATGTATTCGTGTTGCAGGGGAATATATAGAAAAAGAAAAATAATTTTGTGTTTTTATTATTACTCAATACCCTCCATTCCGCGAACTTAAAAACGCCCCCTCGTATATCAAATTTTATCGTATTTAAAATAAATAACAATGGAATTAAATGTCTAAAATTTAATTGAAATTCAACGTTTTAGGGTAGGAAAACAAAGGTCGTAAAACAGATTGAATGTATCAAAAAAGACATGAAAACTCATTTGTACCGTAAATGCATTCTACTATATTCACGCTGATATGCGTATATGTGTCATACCACCAATCTGTATAATCCGGTATTTATGCAATACCTATGCAAAACCAGCTTGTACCTTTTTTTTCTGTCTTGGTTGGGAAAATCCCTTCGGATCTCCGGCTCCTCGCGGACGTAGGAGCCAGGAGTACCTATGTGCTGTTTTCACTAAAAACCACCCTGGCGGCCGGTCTCAGGTGTCCTTCTCTGAAGTGGACCCGGACCATGTTATTTCAGGTCTACTCCAGAATCAACGCCGCGCCTAGTCAGATCCTATCCTGGGGAGACCACAAAGGTTTCCCCACTTATCAGTCCGATTGTCATAATTTGTTGCGACTCGATCGCATTTTTGCGACCAGCCCGCAACAAATTATCCTATTGCCGATCGCAGTAACTAATCCGCCACCAGAGGTCCCCAACCAACTTGTACTTAGCCTATCAAATAGTACCTATTGGGTTTGGCACCGAATTCAAACAGACTTAAGGTTTTTATTACTATGTATTATAATGTTACCTGTTAAATTGAGAGTTGCACTTATTTTAGTTTATCAATTACATTTGTACAATTATTCCTTAGGTTCAAAGTTGTTCAAAAAGGATTTACGTTACCCTTTTTAGTGTAAGACACTTTTGTAAGGAGTAGATACCATTCACCATAAGGAATGGAACCTTTTCTTCACATTTGAAAGGAACCAAAGGCGGAAATTCTATTCCTCCGAGCAGTTTTCTCAAACCGAGCTGAAATCAGCTTTAAGTATACTGTGAACGGCTGAGCTTAGTTTTTTACTCGGAATGACTGTCATCAGACCTCTACAAACTAAGTTCTGTAGAATGATTTTTTAGAACTTATACTACCCGTAACGATTGCCATATATGTTTGTATGGCAAGCGGATCGACAGCTAAACATGCTCCACGTGGCACAGAGGGGTTTCAATTTGTTAAGAATGTTCACCCATCTATGACTGACTCGGCTAAAATTGCTTGACGTTGCAATTTGTTAACCTATTCGGTTACCACTTGCCCCACCCTTTCACAGTGGGTAAATATACCCTTCCCAATAAAAAAAAAAGAAAATCGGTTTAGAAACGAAAGACTTCTGAGGTAACAAACGTGAAAATAATTGTGTATATTTTTTTGTCCAAATATTTTGTATTAATTTCTTTTTTGTGCACGTATCCCTGCGAACCAACACAAACACCAAGTAAACATCTTGAAAGAATACAACAGCTCAATTACAAGATTATACAATATTATTATATTCAAAGAGTTTTCCTCCGACTCTTAAAGGTCAAGGACTCTTCTATCATAAGATAACGATTCAGCTACATATAATAACGATTACCAAACGTAAATACCTGTAAACTTGCAGAAACTAACTAATACATGCCGTCGAAGCTGTAAAATTTGCTTTTCCTAAATTTGTCTGAAATCCCATCCTTAAATAGCGACATGCTGATAATGAGACTTTGGGGTGGTCTTTAAGTGTAAACAATGCACATTGCACAAATTTAGTTTGATTTGCACATTGGTTAATTTGCTATCTTTCTTTGAAGAGTACCGTTGTATCGCCAAAACTATAGTACTATATAAATCGTATTATTGTTACTAGATATATTGTCGTATGTCCTTGACTGACACCGACTCCAAATACAACAATAATTGTAGACACAAGACTCCATAATTGTTTTTTTAACTTTTTACTACATTTTCTGTTTGAAGTTAGTTTTTCTTTTGTTAAAAATTTAGTTCTTTTTTAGTGAATCTACAGTTACATAAGTAGGTAATTATATTTGCTTGAACATGGGTAGTCTTACTAAATACGTTACTCAAATGAGACAGCGTCGTGCAAATGAGACAAACGAAGAAACGAAGTATTTATCATTTATCTCAATTTGAGGAAATCTACCTTTAGAACCATTTCAATAAAGAATTATGAAGAACGCAAAATTATGCACTCGACAAGCGAGCTTACTTGAAAGTACAGTTTGAATGTCACATTTTATTCTGGAATTCTAGTGCCTAATTATTGTCAGATGAAGGGTTGTTGTATACTCTGTTGAGTTTTACAGTTGCACAAGACCATGTACTTTAGCAAAGATTTACCTCAGAACATCACCAAATGAGAGAGATTTCAGAATAAAATTTTCACATCGGTATTTTTTTGCAAAAATGTTTAAAGCTTTTTCAACTCTTTGTTTTATTATAAAATAGTCCGCGACATACGGTATAAATCTGGGTACCTTTTTAGAAGGTATAGGCGTGATGTTATATTATGTGATTCTGTAAACAATTTATATACATGTTACTGCAGCAACCACGACAGATTTATTTTGATTTATTGAAGAGTTTCAATGTAACTCTGTCTTCGAAAAATTTCATTAGAACATCACCAAACAAGAAAGAGGTGGTATACCTCGAAATACTACGATGCTCTTCTAAACCATCGTATACAGTTTTTAGTTATTTTACATCGACAACCGAATAAGCAACTGAGACGATTGAGTAAATTTAAATAGAAAACGTCATCAATGTAGTCGAAGCCAAATAAATACGCATTATTATGGATAACTTAATAACTACTAGACTACGAGACCTGACGTCTCATTCTAATTGAAATTTGACCACATGTCAAGCACCAGTTTTCGAATATAAAAAGAATAATTAAAATCAATACAGCCAGTAACAATTTATGAAGTAATAAACAAAAAAAATATAATCAAATAGAGAACTTTCTCCTTTTTTGTAGTCGGTTAAAAGATATAGTAAGTAAGAGTACTTTATTAGTTTTTTGATAAATAGTTTTATTTTCATTCTATATTGAGGGTGTGTCGTGTGTGTAGGTGAAATTCCACTAGATAGTAAAGCTGAGTAAGGGTGAAAAACAAACAATTATACGTGAATGCCTATTAGTTGCATGCTATATGAGATCGCCACAATGCGATAAGACGGCCAATTATATCCCAGTATGCTGATAGTGACTAAGATCACCAAGACGGAGATATGGTTGACTTACGAAATCCCTGGGGATGCGATTATAGATTTACAGATAGGTCGCAGTAACTCCCTAACTTGTACGTTGTTGGGTCGTCTAATGAACCTTTTACTATGTACTAGTTTTAGTTGGCGGCTTCGCTCGTGTAAAGTAATGTTTCCATCCCTGAAAAAGTCCATGCAGTGTCTCTGTCGCTGTGTATACAAAATGTCATGACAATTGGATGAACGGTATGGTAGCGCAAGAAATAAAAAATATTCATTTACACTATTATAAACTTAAATTTATTTTGACTGAGGTGGGATTACAAGGCTTATTATTAATAATTGGAATAACTTGTTTCTTTTTTCAATAACGTGACCTTTGGCGTATCGTAGCTTAAAGCTTAATATGTCACTGACGCCGACACCATATCCTGATATTTGCGCGACATAATCACCTCGTCATCAACGTCACCGGCCGTGCGGCCATAACTGTGGGCGCGTAAGTCAAATCGAATATTAAAAAGATTGAAGCATTATTATAACTTCATAAATTTAAACTTGCAAAACACATCTTATATTTATATTCGCAATATACACATTTTACGATAAATGGAGATAAATTAAACGTACCTTGTCGGGATAAATTATTCTCCAATCAAGGTTTCAATAATTTTGTTTGATTTCGTTACGGGTCATAGTCCTGTTAACATGTCTGAGTGCTGCAAAACGTATGATTGGGTACGGTAAATTATCATATAACCTTGAGGTCTGCTAATATTACATCACAAAATACTATTATCATTATCATAAAGAGATTATCGACAGCAATTTTTATGGCAAAATGTTTACTGATAAAGTTGTCCGTTGATTTACATTTGCACTATAGAAATATTCTGAGTAGGTAGGTATAATCCAATGAGTAAAACGAGAAAATATGAATGTTTTATAATGTTATAGTTAATTACTAACGTAACATTGAGGTATATTAAATTATTTTTTTCTAAAACAGTGACTATAGTATTTAGAATAATACAATTGTCATTATTTTGCCAGCCATCAGGGCCAGTTAAGTGCTGATTTTTAAACATGATTCAAAGAAAGTTTAGAGGCAACTGTTTGCAGTGTATTTATATTTTTATATATAAATACATATATTGTTTATAACTTGAAAATAAAAATATGTCAAAAAAATACGTTAATTTATTTTAATTTAATTATTTCTAAATTGTGTTCTTAATAATTTTAATAATTTTACTTTTAATGCATCTTGTAATCTATTTAGGGTACACTAAACCAATTTTTTTAATTTATCATGAACGATATGGGATATTCCTGTTGGAGATCTATGAATGAATCAATAAATATCAAACCAAACTAAATGGATGACAGAAATTTGTACATGTGTACCATATTTGCCAGTCCAGAATACATTGACATATTCGCAAGAGTGTAAATGGTACCCAGGTCTGCAAGGGTTTTAATAGGCTGTAGTTGAATATTATTTGTATATTTTTGTTAGACAATATTACTACTGCAAATAAAAGCAAAACTTGAAACAAACCATGTACCGACATTGTGTAGTGGACCAAAACCTCCTTGTTAATGAGAGTGTAGATAATGGTTGAGGTTGTTGTTAAAGAGTAAAGTAAAGTAAACAACATGCTGAAAGAGAACAATCTGCATTAACAATACTTCTTGTTCCACAGCGGTAAACTGCCATTTTCCGTTCATAGACAGAAATATAGTAAATATTATTAATATTCTTTATTGACATAAATATTAAATAGAATTGTAGAAATTTGATTTTTTTTATTAAAACCTACCTAAGTGACGACTGTGCCTGATGGGAAGCATAAATAGAATCCAAGAGTGGTGGTCTCCATAATCATTGCAATTGCAGATATTGCAGTATGGCAACCCATGCTATGGTGGATTCCAAGTAAACTAATCAATTGTTAATAACACAAAATTGATATGGATATTTGTCTTAGCAATAAACATGTGATTGTTCCATTTAGCATGAGATGGACTTAATGCCATATGACTTTTTCCACCAGTCAACAAACAAAAAGTTTAGGTGATTCAATAAGGGATACGGTAGGTGCAGGTATACTTTGAAGAATAGCAATAAATTAATATAGATACTTATATATAATATAGACATATATTTGATTTTTATTAGTAGCAATGATTCTATAATAGGAAAGCTAGAATTAGAATGAAATTTCAAGGGGTAAAAGATTAACACAATATAATATGTAGTTTGATCGACATCCCCGAATATCCCATTTGCCACCTTTAATTATTTGAACTACTATTATTATAATCCTGCTACCCTATTTGAAACTAGATCACTTTTTCAACAGTGTCAACATGTTTTTAGAACATTTTAGTTATCAAAAACCAATATTTATTTATTTAAAACTTATTACACATTTTGTACAAAGGCAGAGTTAGTACCATGAGGCTTTATCTCCCAGTCTACCTTCAGTCGATGTGCAAATATGAAGCAGTAGCTGCACAGATAAAATATTTCATAATAGTCATGTTAATAAGAGACAAAACTACATCAGATCACTGTAAAATATTGAATTAAATTCAATAACAACTAATAAGAATCATCAGATAACAGTTTTTTATCAGATGTTTCACCTGCCACTTATCTTAATAATAATATTAATTGCTACTCTTTTTAAGTAAGATATAATAACTAATGGGAGTTCTAAAATATTGGCAATCAACTCACCTGTTTTACAACATCCAGCTTATGCTTCACATCAGGGTTTGCTCCTGGTGCCAGTGCCACAACAACATATTTATTTTCTGAACCTTCTGCTCTAGGACCTAAGGGTGACACATTTTTGCTTGCTACCTTATCAATTGCTGGCTCCTCAATTGCATCTACTGGTGGCTTGCTTGGACCCTTCGACGATGAAATAGATGGAACTACGTCAAACTGTGGTCTCTCCAGTACTTTCATACCTGAATCCTCCTCTATTTTCGCTCGTAAGCGATTTCTGTCCTCAATAACGTGAGGATCATCGCCTTCTCCCCCATGGTGAGCAATCCCTACTACAGGAAAATCTCCTACATCGTTTTGCGCAAGTGGAGGCGGCATAAGTAGCTCAGGACCAGCTTTCTGAATTCTCTTATAAACATTGTACACACTATCATTTACACTATTCGAACTTTTAAACTCAGGCAGGTAAAACAGAGCACCCAACCACACGATTCCGAATGTCAAAAGTACAGAAACAATCAAATATTTCTCTCGTAAGCGAAAGGAGCGCCTAGATATGGACGGTACAGGAACTCCATTTACAAAGCGTTGGTATGTTGGCAAAATCCCCGTCATATTTACGTAAACACGGAACCTACACTTAAAACTCTAAATTGGTAAATAATATCAATTTTTAATTACACGACCCGTCACCCGTGGTCGCCATTAAAGAACTGCCAGCACTGCCAGCTACGTGAAGTTAATAGCAGAGTTACAAGCTCGAAATCCTGATTTGCTCACAACAAAAATACAGTACAGAATTACTTTTAATGTAAGATCTTTAATAAATGATTAATATTTTAAAGTATTGAGGATCGAAATAGATTACATACCCTACAATATACTATTTATAGATTTTTTTATATTCTGGGGAGATATCATTCAAGTTTCTCTTTTTTCAAAACATTTAATTCTGATGTAAATGTGTAAGGATTCCTTTGTGGCAGTTTTGTAGTGTATTGGGCTTATACCCCTAAGAGTGGGTAATTCATTAAAGATGGCAATTCTTTTAGCATTATTTGAGGGATGCCTAATAAAAAATTGAATAGTCAAATAAAAGAAAAAATAAGGCAACCAAAGTAATGTGTAATATGGTACGATTTTATTAAACAAAACAAAAAAATATCTTACTTTTTATACTTTATTAACATAATGTATAAATGTAGAACATTAAATTTAAAAAAGGAAAATAATTTGTACATAACATCTATTAGCGCCATCTCTGATATAGTAATGGAAACGTGTTTACGGTCCTTACTGACTTGTGTTTCTTCAGACTTACCTACAGATTTAATTTGTAGAGGTCAGTAAAAACCTACTTTCTAAAATGTTCTTTGGGATTATTTGTCAAACTAAAGTTTTGATTCTTCAACCTAAGTTCTTCCTCAGTACAGCCTGGGAGAGCCCGGTTACGGTTTTCTATATTCTAAAAGCGATAGATTTCTTTGAGTATGATAGAATTAAATTGGTACTAAAGTTTGAAACCAATCTGTAGTTTACAACTTATTGTATTAATTATTACCGTAATTGTCATACATACCAAGTAAAATCCCACATGTTATTAAAATTATTATAAGTATGATATGAATGATATGGTAGTATTTCATATAGATAAAAAAAAAACAAAGTACCTGACGGAATTAAGTTTAATTTTAAAAGTACTTATATATATTTCCTTTGATTACGCTAAACAAATTCAGTTTATTACTCACTAGAATTTCCCTGAACTATGCACGAGTCTTGATATTGGGAGGAGCGGTAGTTTTTTCTGATTATAGACACACAACACATACCTATATAAAGTGTTCTCTAAAGATTCTACGAAGAGACAACTTTAACTACATTTATGTTACGGGTGTCTGTGGGCAGCGGATGTCCCTTACTATTCGGTAACTCATCTTTATGAAATGACCAATTTCAAGTCGACGTCAAAAAATACTAACGAAATAAAACATTGAAAGTTCTTGAAAATAATTTATTCATGTCACGATTTTGGAAAAATTAAAATCATTATGTTTATAAAAATATATACCAGTCTCAAGGACCTAAGGCACTTTATGAGTAATGGGTACATTAGAATTATACAAAACTTACAATTATAATTTATGAAAAGTTTAAAAGAATATTTTCTCACATGAGATCATCAGTCAAGCCTTAATATTAAAAGCCATTAAAATAATTTGTTTTATTTCATACATAATTTTGTTTATAGTTTACACCTAAGCTAAACATCATTATTTACTTAACAGTATCTATAGGTACATATCGGAAACATTTAGAAAAGACAATTTCAAAACATTAAGAGAAGGTTATTTAATTGATCAAACCTTGTGAACGGAGTTCTATACATTACAATTATTGAGCATGTGTATAAATCATGTTAATGCTATGAACGGGGCTTGAACCTAGACATATAGAAGTCACAATCTGGACAGTACATCGCTGGTGGGTTAACAGCTTTCTTTCGACACAAGTTACATGGACTTTTTTGTGCCGTTTGCCCTTCACTTACCGCCATTGCCATCCAACGAGGGGCGGTATTCATTTGGGGAGGGATTGGTGAATCTGTTCCACCTTTCGTACCAGGTTCGAATGACACAGACTTTTTCTGCATCTGTTTCGGTTGTATAAGTGGTATGTGTTGGTACGGATTGTAACCATTTTGGTTGTACTGGTATTGTCCTTGTTCATTAGTTACATCCATGTCTGCGTTCTGGTTGTACATGCGCTGCTGCTGTGAGTTGGCGTAATGCCTCGTATCTTGTATACGAGGTTGGGTGTCTTCTACATTATAATTCGTTGGCCTTTTCTGTTGGTATGTATCGATGTCGATAGGTAACTCACCGTGCGGTGGCGGTACTCTCTGATACGGTGACTGAGTGTAGTGATTTGTACTGTTGTTCGGCCATGGATATCGACTAGAATATTCGGAACTTACGTAGCTAGTCGGTGGGTTATGAGAGCTTTGATAAGCCGGTGAATTGGTGGGCACGCTTTGATAAGGTGAATGGTTGCTACTTGACGCGTATTGACGGTTTGTGTTGTAATTTGTGTTAGGCAATGTTGAAGCAGACGATGTTTGTGGTACTCTGTGGTAGTAAGCGTTGGTGATCGTTTGGTTTGGCTGGTTCAATTGAAGTTGAGAAGGTTGGTGCTGACATATATTAGGCTCTAACCTCTGCAAGTTGCTAGGATGCTTTGACATGTAAACATTGTGTTGCGTGGGCGTCAGTCTATTCGCAGGATTTTGGCTAAAGTTCGGTGGGCTTAAGTTACTGTGATTTGCATATACTGACGGGGGCTGAGTGTACGGTATTGGACTCGTAGTGTTTAGTGGTGTATTGGTGGGAAGAGTTGGGCAGTTCAGCTGATTGTTTTGGGATTGACTTGGTGCAGTTTGCGCTGACGAGTTTGTGCCGTAAACATTGCTATTCTTCTGCATGTTGTACTGTTGTTGCAAAATGTTTTGTGTCGGTTGGTAAGTTGGTTGGTTGTAATGTAGTCGGACATACTCAGCACGTTCTTGTTGTGTACTGTTATTAGCCACATACGAGTTTTGTGATAACGAGGATATTGTCGATCGTGAAGATTGGCTATCGAAGGAGTCTTGCCGCTGAAGAGATGGCTTATCTGACTGCAGGGGCATTGTTGTCAATTCAGGTTTATTCAAAGCCGATTTCAAGACTCTTTCTAAAATAGGGTTTGGAATATAACTATCATCTTCTTGGTCTTCAGCTGTAGATACTAGGATGACTTGGTCGCAGAAGGATACAGATTTCTTTTTGGATTTAGAACGGTCACTGCTAGCGTTAGTAACGGACTTCGGATCGCAAGACTCTTCTTCAATTTGTTTAGAGTCAATGGAAGAAGCAGATGCCCGTCGGTTAAGTCCTGCATTTGATTGGTCGGAGCAGTTTATAACATCTCTATTGCCACTCATACCTACGAAACCTAATTGTGATCTATCACTTTCTTGGCTCATATTCGGCGAGCTGTTTTCGAATCTTGAAGCTATATTCCTTACATTATTATTGTTCTCAAACATCAAGTAATTTTCTTCAGGGTCCGATAATTGTCTTTCTAGAGATCCAGACCTTTTCAATTTATATGCTGCTTGTTTAGCTTGCAGCTCTTTTAATAAAGAAGGTGGTGTAGATAATTTTTCAACATGATCTTCGATTTGTTGTGGTTCACAAGCATTTCTGAGTATTTGATTTCTTTTCTCTTGCAAATTTGACAGTAGCAAGCCTTTTATACCAGGAACATCTTTATCAAAGTTTAGGTCAAGGTTTTGGATCATTTCTAGCTCATCGTGTAGCGGTGTTAGATCAATGGGTGGAGGAGGAGGTGGAAACTCCTCACTGGGTTGTCGCGAGTGGTTTACAGAGTTCATAGGACTGGGATAAGGGGGTAATTCAAACATTGTGGGTGATCTTCTAGGCATTGCACAATCTACCACATCAACACCGTTATCGAAAGTGTTGGTGAGGTTTTGTATTGTGTTATAAGTTTGTATTGCATTATGTTGTGGTTGTATTGGCGGTAAAGTGTCTCGCTTTACTGGACTTTGTTCCTGATGAATCATTGCTTTCGTTACTACAGTGTGGAAATTTTGCGAAGGTGAGTTGTCTAGCCTATCATAGTGACCGCCAGATTTTTCATCGTAAGAATGGAGAAAAGGTAGCGATTGGGGCTCATCGCCATATTGTTCGGAAAAACCGCCATCTTCTTCAATTTCAGGGGGGTAAGTGCTTTTTCCATGTTCCAAGTAGGCGTACTTGGGAGCAGTAAGTTGAGAAGTAGTTCGGAGAGGTGGTGGTGGCGGTACTTTAGCTGCAGTTAGCATTTTACCAGCACTTCCATGAAAACTCTTTCGCATCAATTTACTTCTTTCCAGGTTGGGGTTAGTACCGCTAGTAACTGAATATTCTAAATGCCCTTCTGATAAATATCCACTAAGATTTGTTTTATCTTCAACTGTACGGCCGACTTCAGTATCATCGACTGATGAGATTCGTTTTTCTTTATTCGTTGTCTCAGTGTTTCCGTCGGCTCCTTCTGTCAAATCTGGCATTGACCTATTCTTTCTTCGTATTAAGCCACCCATCAATAATTTTCTACGAATTTTGTGTTGCTTCTTATTAGCTTTTTTATCTTCCACAGATTCCTCCTTTTTCTCGTTAAGTTTAACGTTAACAGGTTCTTTTCGACCTCTACTTCTGTCCTCACTTCTAGATCGCTTTTCTCTAACTTTTTCCTCGTCCCTAGATTTGTGTCTTGGAGGTCGGTCCCGTGTAATTGTGTCAATATCATCTTCAATACATTTAGGTGATTTTTTTGAAGATCCTTTCTTTTTAGGTAATGTGGCGTAGATTTCAATTGTGACCGGTGAACTTTCAAGGCCACCTTTTGTATTTCTAATAGGCGCTGCTTGAGGAATCTCAGTGACTCTGGTCATGCCTGCCATTCGCCTTTGAAGACTTCGAGTACGCATCACACATGTGTTGTGTTTCATGCGAGCAAATGTCACCATATGACTATTGTTGTAAGGAGCATCCATGGCTGCACGAGCTTTAGAAGCGGCTGCGTCACATAACACTAAAGCATTTTCGTAATCAGCCGAATTTTCTGCATGACGAGATTTTTCTAATAACCCATCAGCTTCTAAACAAAGAGCTTCACAATGGCCCCGTGTTGTTATTTCAGGTATTTGAGCTAGTGGTAAGTTTTGTAGGTTGTGTCGTAGACCCTGTTGCAAAGGAAGGCTATCTGTGGATGACAGGGAATAGGAGTCATACCCTGCATCACAGGAGCCTCCACTGGAGAGTTCACCTTTGCGGGTTGGACTTCCAGGAACGCTTCCAGCACCTCGACTTCTAGGATACATATATGGGCTTTCAACAGTTGATGACGAGGCAGATGATGCGCTATTCCGATCGCCGCTCCAATTTCCTGAGTCCCTTCTTGCTCGTGACCTCTCTTGTGTATCAGATCCAGAACCAGTACTTAAGCTTCTTGCTAGCTGTTGCGCTCTTCGATTAGCCTGAACTTCCAGTATGTTCTCCACGGCTTTTCTACTAACGTAATCACTCTCATTATCAGGACCTGGTGTAACTGCTCGTCGAGCAAATCCTGTGGCTGGACGCTCAGGTGCAGGTGTTACTGCACGTCGTGGTTCAGGAGCAGGAAATGGAACAACATCTTTGGGAGCATGACGAGTGTCACACGGCGTTCCATCAACCGCTGCGTATAAGAGTAAGAGAGGTTGAAATCGTCCTCTCTGACATTTTTCCACAACGTGTGACCACTCCGGACCAATTTCTTTAACGTCTGCATCATCGAAATATATCCATAGGCGGAGTTTACTATGGAAGAAGAAGGTGGAGTAGTGCTTGCCGTAGTATGTAACCAGCCCAACAAGTCTATGTGTAGCTCGCGCGGCCCACGCGCGGTCGACGCAGGCATGGAAAGCATCTGTTGGTCGTAACTCAGTACCGAGCGCAGCGTACACCGCTGCCACATGCTCCGCCGCAGGTCGTTCTGAGTCCCAAACCATACCGATGGACACTACTTCAGGACGATTCATTAAGGTTCTGCAAATTTGTATTTTAGCCCCACAGGCATTCTGAAAGATAAAAAAGGCAATTTATGTATTTTATAATGCCAATATTTTATACTGTAGATAATGTTGTCATTTAAAAAAACCATGGCAGATAGGTTTGAGATACATTTTTATTTATTAGATATCTATAAAATACTCACTGGGCAGTCTCTGATATCGCCCATTCCTCCTGCTTTTCTAAGCAGCAGTCCAAAACTGTCTCCATGTTCACCTAGAGCTGCTTGAGCTGTTAATGCTGTTGCTGATACGTAATGAACCATCTGTAAACAAACACAAAAACATAAATATAAACAATAATTTGTGTCGTGTGTGTTGAAAAGGCGCTAAAAAATGCACAGATAGATTAGTGGTGTAAGTGGTCACCACAACGCTTTCTCCTACGCCTAATGTTGTGAGTTAGAACCCCGTATAGAACAACACTTTGTCATCATCTTCCTAGCCTTTGTTGTTTCTAAGATTATTTGAGATTGGCTACTAGTTCAACCGATTTTGCCTGATTATCAATTTTGCCACGGAGCGACTTATATCGGACCTTCGTAACCCTGAGGGCGAACTGAATTCGAAGTTTAACTGGTTGACAGTATATTCGAGGGCCCTGACTGCCCAGCAACGCTTGCTATTCGTGACAACTGGGACTGACAGCTTAGCGAGCTCTACAAGACATAGGCGTGAGATACCGCCAAACTTCCATACTCCGGGCTATTATTAAGAACTTCTTGTAAGAAAAACCCAACAACACTATAATCGAACCCGTGATCTCTTGATTAACTGTTGTATACGGTAACTACTAGACCAATTAGGCAGTTGAACAGAATTTTGTGTGATCCTCAAATTGTTGTTTTGAGTCTGAGTATGCCTTATCTACGTTTCATGTACTTTTGTAAAGTCCCTGCGATACGAGAATTATTTCTAACGTGGCAGTCGTCTTTTAGTGAAAAAGCTTCATAATAATTAATTAATAATTTGCAAGGACTAAATATTCTTGTATTGTACCTGCGTAAATGGCAGAGGTTCTGAAGTTGCTTGACAGGCGCCACATACTGATTGCTCAACGAGCATCATGGCAAATTTACGGTGGGGTACGCAGTGTGGCGCCCTGCAGGCATCATCATCTCTTCTATCACCGGAACCAGCAGCCACGTGAGCATGAACTCGTAAGAGCAAGTGCTCGAAGCATTCGCTGGCGTCTGCCATACAACCGAGCTGGAAACGGGCGCCACCACCACCAAGAGCACGACGGAGGGCATCCGCTGCCGGTGCACGTTCTGCAGACCATTGCAGCTGAGTAAATAACTCCTGCAAACAAAAATAATCTTAAATTAGATATGATGTGAATAGGCCATGTTAGCTTCTTACTAATTAAGTTAATTCAAGTAAAAAATACTTCGATAACTCATTATGTTAAGTACTAAGTTTTTGTTCTAGTCTTTTTTTGAGAAATAATGTTGAAGCTTGTTTTGAACGACTTTTTATTTCATAGTTGTATCGGTAAACGATTTAGAAATACATTCAAAAAGTAAAACAAACTCTCCACAAAGAAAGTAGTGATCAATAGAGCTTTATGCAAATGTAAGTCATAATCTCTGCACACTAAGATTGAATATCGCTGACCGGAATCTGGCACGACACTAGAACAAAACCAGTATGGCACGAATACAAGTCAAAGTATAGGTCATAAAGATGGCGTGCTTCAACTAAGGTAACTTGATGTACAAACGTAGATATATCTTGATGTTTTACGATTTCATAACTGTTAAAATATTAAAAGTTGCACTGAGTTGTGATATTTTTGTGGTTCAATTTTTGTAAAAAGAACTCTTGTTTCAGTAATGTATCGCTTTGAAGTAGAGCATCGAGTAAATACAAGTCAAAATGAACTTTATTCATAAACAATGTTCTTAACTCAAGCTGATAATGTTGAGTACACAACTAAATGGCTCATTTTCCGGTGCAAGGCGGACGCAGCTTGCGCCGTGCCTTCCGTTAGTAAGCAGTTTATAAACACGATTATTATCGAATATGATATTACCCCGGCTGTTTCACGTAAACAAGTTGAATATGAGTAGTGTGATATAAGTTTATGACGTAATAAAGGATTTTAAGCAAGCTTTGGCAACTAAGTCATCTTCGATCTTATAAAAGGGTCGGTACAATATGTTTCATTACTTAGGATTTTGGCTGGTTTTTCTGTGTAACTGCCTAACCGACTCTAATTCCACTTGCCAATATGATCTTTTCTAAACTCTATAAAGGAAGAACACAAGGGCAAAGTAACTGGATAAAGTAAAAGATGCAATGACTCTTAGGTCTCTAGGATAGTAGCACTTTCTGGCCAAAACGATGAAGATAATGCAGTCTCTAGAAACTCCCATAAACCTGAACACTAAACATTAAAAAAATACGTGCACGGAACGCAGTATTGTCCCGTTTTGAAGTCGATAAAAAAGATAGTCATGGAATTTCTTTTGTCTTCTTTTTATCTTTTCTATATTCTGTATACTAAAATATGTATTCAATGACGTTTACTAATAACTTCAATATTAATAAACTAGTTAGTATATTGTGTTGTTTATTTCTGATAAAATGTTAAGAGTTTGTTTCATAGTAATTTTTGTTAATTTAAATTGGTTTTTATTTTCTTTTGCTCTTGTTCGTCATCACGATTACGGGTATTACTTTAGATGAGAGTAATTTTAATGACTTCAGCATCTATTTCAGTTTCAATATCTTAGATGCAGTTATCTTTTTAGTCAATTAATCAAATTGCAATCCAGTGCAGGCAGTTTTTATTATTTTAAAACGCTTTATTTACTAAATGTTATAATACTTTAGTTTAAACGAAAATTAAAAAATAGTCAGTAACATGTAATATTTTCACAAATGTTTAAGTCAAACGATTTAAATAACGTCCATGACATAATCAATTCCATAAAAATCGTTGAATACGTAACTATTCATTCCTAATTAATACCACTAAAAATCTTACAGCAAAGATCTCAAAATATTTTAATACAAGAGATATCAAAACTATATAATAAATATAACTGCAATGTTCCAGCTTATATAAATCCGATTCGTAAAATTCTCTTCATGCTAAATAACTGCTGTTTATTGAGAAAGGTTATAATTTGTAACATTAATGCGCTCTCACGTACTACAAGTGTACACACAGTTGCGAAGCTGTGATCAGAAACAAGGTAAAATTGTGCAACAAGAAATGTTTGCAATACTGTATAGTCTTTTAAAGTGTACACTGCATAAATTGTAAATGAGAGGTGAAGTTCATTCTCATAACTTATCAACAGTACAGCAAAGATATGAGTAAACGCGGAACTGAAGTGTCACATTTGATATTTGTAGTACATCGTCGCTCGGTGAGAACCTGAGAACGCACTACATGCAGTCTATTGTTGTGTGAGAATGACGCGTTGAACCCTCCCAGACATAAGCTCTGACGGTACTTCTTATGCTCACTAATAGCCTGGTAGTTACCATTCGATACATCGATAACGAGGAAAATCGTATCACATAAAATACTTTATGTTTTATACAAAATATATTCACAAAACACACAGCAGCATTACATCACATGTAACTATTACACTAAGTCCCCGAAGGTATCACGTTTTGCCCATTAATTTGTTTTTTTGCCAAAATCACAAAAAAAGGGATCAAGCCTATTTTCGTTAACCGGTCACTAATGAAAAAATTAAAGCATATTGAAATGTAAATATATCGAGATAGGCGCGAAAACGTACTTAAGAGATTTTCTTGATACATATAGATTCTGAAATGTTAAAACATACTCTGTAAGTCTTACTTATTTTTTGTAGTTGGTATGGCTTATTTTCCTTAAGGCACAGACGATAGAATTATAAAAGAAGGTAAAGCTTCTATTGGCAAAAGCAGTTTATTCTGGATTTGCACTTTACATTACTTTGAAACCTAATATATAGACATAAATAATATTTGAAATATATATTTTTGACTCTAAATTTCTAGCGTAAATTGATTCTATATTTAGTAGCCGATTACTTGCGGATGAATGAGTGAGTATATTCGTAATTTATATAAAAATATTTAGGATTTTCCTGAATAGCAACAAGCCATACAAGTGATTACTATTAATAAAGTATGAAGCACGTGGTTAAAATATGAATATTAAAGAATATTATTCAATATAAATATGAATATGTAGGATGTTGGCGTAAGTCACGAAGTTAGAGACAATAGTCAATTCAAGGCGCGAGTTATACCGAGCCGCGAACAGTTGCGCATACATACTTAAGTGGGCAGTTTGTGTATTCCCGAGACAAATTGCCTTTGTAGGCATTCACACAATAGCTTTTAGGAGGGTCAGCGACAGGTAACGCATCGATAACTTATTCCCTGCCAACTTTTAAAGTAACTTATTGTTATATGTACAAAGACACCAATTTTTCTGTTTCGATAGAACGTATTGTTCATTAGTCTTCAGTAGTTCTGGTATATTTAGAGTATTATTATTCTACCTATTTAGATACTTATTAATTATAGAAAATGTTCTAATAAATACATCCAAACTTTTGTCAGATATTGTATGATCCTCGAAGAGTATTTTGACTAACACGGTGGGAAGAAGAGGTAAGGACCAGAGATAAACCTTGTTCGTTCTTTAAATAGTACCCAGCGTACTGGTCCTAATTTTATTTTCCAGTATACACTGAATAATAAATTTAGTAAAGTTATTACTCTTACCAATGACATCGGGTACAGGGGCTAAGTCAGCGGTACTTAGTTTTTCAACGAAAGGAACCTTCAAGCTATACGGGTAGTGTCTGTATAATATAAACTTTGCAGATTGTATAGAATATGCTCGGCTTCACAAAATACACCATAAAATACAATTTCATATACATAATTACTCTCCACTGTCCACGTCTCTACTACATTGCATTAAATATCTAGTTAAGATTCAAATCGAGCCAGGAAATTAATTAATTCAATCACTTATTTTAACTTCTGACAACACGGTTTTAATATTCATGAAATACTTGTAGTCCTGAGATTTAATTAGTAATTAGAAACGATTAATAATAAATGAAGTACCGACTCGATTACATTTGCAACTATTTCGTTGATGTCTTTTCAAGGCAAAAGCGGGCTCATGTCAATTTAAATATTGTAATGGTAATTAGGACCTCAATTATAAATGAGGCGTGATTGAATACTAAGTGAGTTGGCAAAATATGTAGATTTTAAGATATAAAGTCTAGCAAGAAGTAATCTTTGCATTTTAAACTACAGTGATTTAAACAGAAAACGAATAGATAAGATTCACAATAGATAGACTTACTCTAAACAATGAAATTGTTGTTTGATTGAGAAGTGATTCAGCATGTTCCCGCCTTGCTGAACTGGCTGGACGTGAACGTGGCAAAGTGTTGTTCCTAACGCCTGCCAGAGACCCGGTCAACAACATGTCCTTCGGTGGCAGCAACTCTCGGTCTCGAAGACCCTCAATCTTCTGCTTTTGTATTGCCGTCCCACTCTTGCCGCCATCACTGGACTCTTTACGCTTATATCGAAACTTGATCATCGTTCCACTTTAGTCCGCATCGCTCGTTCGAATCACAGGTTTAACACAATATATTCAGCTGCTCATTTGGATTCAATCTCCATACCTATCGCAAAACAATGACTGCACACTAAATATACATATCTGTCTTTGTGCCCGCAAGCAACTCCATATGGCAATAAGTAACCGACACACGTACTATTGAGAAACTTTTCATTTAAATTCCACTGCGCACGTAAAATACGTAAAGTCATGCCAATCTACAGTAGTATGCTACTTTACTATTATGAATTAAAATATTACCACGTTAATAAGAAACTTAAACTTTTGAGCGCGAAAACGACAGGTGTCGAAAAACAGAAGGTGAATATAAACTCCTAATACAACTGTCGCGTTGCAACACTTCACTAATTAAGGCACTATTAAGCTTATTGATAACAATTTGTAATGATTGTAGTAAACGTTTTTTAATTAATGTCACAGTACACATTTACACAGGTACAAGAGAAATACAGCGAACGATCGTCTCTACGAAAGCTCCTGAGCAGACTGAATAGAGACAAGAGGCCGGGGATGCGGGGGCTGCGAGACCCGCGCGGTTTTACCTTCCAGGTACCTACGCTTTTTTCTAATGTCAATATATTTATTAACTTAACTCACGTGGGCTCTGTTTTATCTCTTTCTTGCTCATTAGCATATAGTGATACTCTGTCTCAAAATTTTATTATGGAACGATGCTTTGTTTACATTTCAATAGATAAAGCAGAAAAGCCCATAAAGTTATAAAATTTCACGAGAAACTGCATTTAAATACACATGTGTTATAAACGTGTTACGAAGAAAAATAGGCTTCTTATTTAATAATAACATGAATTATTATACTTTTAGAAGAAATACAATACTATTGCAAACTTTGAAACTACACTGTACATAGAATATGAACGTTCAGTAAGTTTTTTTAATCGTAACGTTATTTGGTTAATAGGGCATGACACATTGAAAACTTTAATTTGTTCATAACCGAAAGGTTAAGGGTTGTAGACACATTTTTTAAATGCCTGCACTTGATGACTCATTTCAAAAAATTTAAACAGTGAATAATATACTTAACTAATATTTTAATGAACAAATGAATATCTTTCGGGTCAAAGGGTTATGTATACATGTATATTTATACTAGGGTTATTCATTTATAATATTTATAGTAATCGATGGACTTTCACGTACGTGACTCATTCTGTAAGTATGTCGAACTTGTAAATATGTGGTCAGTTTCCTCCACTGACAAATTCGACTCACGTTAATATGTACGCGATTTCTTTTTAAAATGAACTATAAATTACCAACACTTACTAATACTAACAATTTTTGGTGTTTCAAGTGTAAACTGTAAACATTTGCAATTATTTCTATAGCTCTACAAAAAACGTGTTATACTTATTCTTGTAATCCTCTAAGCATTTTCAATTTTTTTTTATTTTTTTGACATTGATTTGATGCGACCCATAAAATAGTGAGAGACGTATCTCCAGTAGTGGACTAGTAGTTGGAAACGAAATTACTTGCACTTCGGAAGGGTCAGTGGTGATTCATTTATATTACAAGCGCCTCGAGGCCTTATAGGACCTCAACGATTTTGTTTCGTAGAAATGACTTAAGCGTGCCACTTAAGGAAAACAGAAATATCACCCACGCATGTTGTTTTTTTTGTATTGTAGATTTAGATAGAGGACCGTGTGAATGAATTGAACTTTACTGACATGGAGATATTTACATGTAAGCAGAGTTATTTAAGTCAGTATTTAAATATATTTATTACTAGTTTTACCAGTTCCTCCGTTTGCGTGTGCATCGCTTATAGCGCTAAACATTAGGCTAAATCTGAGGTACCCTCAAGAATATTTGCATACCAAATTTCATTACAGTTTGTTTAACCTTAAAAGCGTATCAGGCGGACTTTTGCATTTATAATATTAGTAGATATTTAATTCTGTTTGATGGCGTTTAATTATTAATATTTTCTGTTAAGTTAAAAAAATATATTTGAATAGGCAAATTACATTTACAAATTAAACTTCAATAAGTTGGTGTGCATCAACCGTGAGAGGTTCCCACATGTAAGGCTGCGATCCAGTTACACCTTTACTATCGAGTACTCGTGTAGCGGACTGTGAGAAATTATCATCTTTATATTCAATGATTAACTACTTCCCGCTTTATGAAGATTTGAATTTCGCGATCAAAACATAATCTTGCATCAATTACATCTTATGAATAATAAACTAATTAAATTCAACATTGATTACATTTAACATTGATCCTGTACTAGAGGTAATGATCAATATATTTTTAATATACAACTTATATCTGATACAAGTAGAGATTGTCGACATAATATATTTTTGAAAAGAGAATGCCTACCCTCCTTCGTGTGTCAATATATCAACAGCCTTTAACAGTCCACTTCTAGCCATAGGCCTCTACTTAAAAAATGATTTTTTTTCCTACGTGCATTGGGTCCTAAATAGACATTCGACAGTAGTAGAGTATTTGTTTTTACAGTACTTTGTATGTGTTTAAGAAATCTGAAAAATTTATAAAAAATTTGCTATTGTCTTAAAAAGGTGTCAGTGATGAGAACGGTGTCGATGTATTTTTTAGATCTCCGCGAACTGTACTTTATCCTGGATTAAAAGTGTATATCATATCTTTTTCTTTATTCTTTTTAAAGTATTTGTAAAAATTCATAATAATCAAATAGAAATCTATCCAGAAACAAGGTTTAACAGTTTTAGAAACAATCTAAAAAATACAGCATTTTTGCAATAGTATTTACCGTTGCATTGCAACCGTTTTATACATGTTCGAATGTTAAATCGAGAAATAAGTGCTGGCAACATACGGCTGACATTCAGTGAGCTAGGTGTATTTTAATTATTTTTAATAAAAGTATTCTTGGTCATCAAATCACAATAAATTGCAACAATATTTACTTAATCGGATAATAGATTTAAACTATTAGATTATAACACAATAATGCAGTCCGTCATTTAGTTCCGTAATGCCTTATTGATATATTTTATATTTTATAACAAATGAAAACAAAAAAAAACAATTGTAATATCTATTTTCGGGGCCACAAAATCAAACTTTAAATAAAATTTTGTAGTTTTTGAATTACAGTTTGGTTTTATAAGGATTATTATTAGCGTATCATTTACGCAAAAATAACATTTTTTACTAAACTTTAAGTTACTTAAAAAATTTGTATATAACTTTAAATTAAGCCTCCGTCCTTTTTTATGTAAGAAGTATGATATACCGATATATGATTGCATACATATACGTAAGGCTAGAAAAACAAACTTTCGACTGCGAGCGTCCTCGGCAGTTCTGCGAAAAAGTCTTTTTAAAAGGCGGATCATAAAAGTTTTGACTTATGACGTATCACATGGGTTACTCACTGTCTTGTGACATTGGCCTCGTTACCACACTAACAACGGTTTCATAGAATCAGTGTTTTTATGATATTATAATGTACTCCTAGTAGCTTCAGTCTCAATGGAGACCAGCCAACTACGCAGAAGATATTATAGTATATAAGTATGTGCGCAAACACAGGTGCACTCTCTGTTCCCACACTCACACAATTCGATGGGATGGCTAAACAACACGACCAGGGGCAAGACCGATGGCTTTATGTACTCTCCGAGGCACAGGTATTAAGATCCCAATGTCCCAAAGAGGAATTTCATTAAAGAATTTTTATAATCGGAAAAGCTCAAGAATACATTTTCAGCAGTCACATACAGTAACCAATAGACCAGCGAGGCAGTTATGATATAGGAGGCAAACAGCCAAACGGGTCATCTGATGGAAAGTAACTTCCGCCGCTCTTGAACGATGAAATATAAAAGGATATCATAATTTAAAGTAGTACAAGAAAACTAATGTTTGTAACGTGTTTGTAAATGTACATATGGAAGAATCAGATTTACAGCATAGGTTTACAACCTGTCTAAACTATCGTTTAAATAAAGGTAAGGTATCGTTAAAAATAAATATATATTATGAATTTGTTAGTATCAAATCTGAGTCCCGCTGGTATCCTAAAAGAAGTGCAATACAAAAATTTCTATAACCTGCATTTTATATCACGCGAACTTAGTGGTATAAATATATTAATATTTTTACTAAGTTGAGTACAAATTTAATAAAGAAAAATACTTTATGCTGCACAAATAACTATTTTCTAAAAGTGTTAGGTAAGTATGTACGGAGGAATGCCTTATTGCTTAAAGCAATTTCGTAACGGCAACAAATTGACAATAAATACCACAATAATATTCACGGCAGTTAGTATCGATGTACGAAATATTTTCATGTAATTGAAAGAATCATAAATCCTTGTATAACGTTAGATTTTATGGCATTTCCTGTTTATTAAAGTAAAAAAAATATAAATTAAGGTTGCATATTTATCTTCAGCGTCATTCACGAGCTCACATAAACATACTTACTTTATGTGATAATTATCTAATGTAATGAATCCAAACCTTAAATGTATTTAATCAAAAATAAGTTTATACTTCATAGGTGGGATGTCGATACAAATGACCTAATTCTTTATAATCACCGTTACTAAGGTGTGAAGCCCCAAACAATTGAACGTTTCAACATTCAGCGAAACCCCTAATTCCGTAGAATCCTCTGTATCAATCGCCCATTGTACGGCAATCTAATTGATTCTTTGAAATCGTTACAGACAATCATAAGATTATTGTGTTGTGAAACCACATAAGTAGTTGTAAACCATATCTCACAAATTAAGCTATTGAGTAACTTACTTAAAACCTGATTCATTTATTCGATTGCTAAAGCTATTTTACTCATTTTAATCTTTATCAGTACCTCCAATAAAACTTTAAAATATCACCATTTTAAACAAATACAATCAGAATAATTTATAACGAAAGTAATTGTTCTGACATAAATAACGTTTGATGCAATAGAACGTCAAAGAAATAAGATGATATCGTTATCGTAAAGAGTGATGAACTCTAGAACATTTGATTCGATTAAGCGGCCTTATCAACACTAAATCGATTTGTTCTACTCGTAACATCTAATTCAATTGCCATGGTTGTAAACCATTATGCAAGTTTTGCGATAGTGTATTTGAATGTGAGATTTATCGTTTGACAAAGCTAACGTATTACACCTTTTTAAATACAACCAATCAATGCAGAATGGTAATGGAATAACGGTTAGTGTATATTCAAATAACTTGTTCTTAAATTTTTAGGTGATCTAATACAAAGACTGGTCTGTATTTAATTCGTTTTGCTTTTATCGAGAACTACTGTCTGTTGGCTGAATTTGTGAGGTCTGTGGGAGCTGTATGCAATCAATTACGAGGACATCGAGAGCGTTTATGACAATGTTTGTACGTGCGCAGGCGTTTCTTTTTTAGTGAATATATTTGTCGGTACAAGTGCACAAATATGTCACATCGCGTGGGTGAACAATGGGGAGTAATAATGCCTTATAATTAGTGACGCATTATAACAACTGCTCGATTCGTATTCGATAAGTCCTATTTTGTGTCTTATTAACTTTAATAGAAGTGCCCAGCATATCTTACATACATATGGTTATTCGTGGACAATGCAATTTAATAGTGATTTTTTTTCATCAGAAGAACACATCAAAAACTACAAAAATAGATTAGACACGAACAGAAGCATATTACAAGTCTGTATAAATGTTGCAAGTGTACACACATAGTAAAGCAATAGATCGATATAATTCTCATATATTATAATCGGCATTTGACGATTGTTTAATTTGGCAATTCGACTGGTACCCGAATGAAATTCGACCATGAGACTCGCATTTACTTATCGGAACAGGGTTGTCGTCACATTTAAATAAATTAACAGTTGTATATTTAGTTGGCAGTCATCACAGATCTGTCGTCCGCAAGGTTAACGAGTACCCAATTCACCATATTCACATCCAATATTCATATAGATACAATACCGTTCACTTGATTAGGACACGATTTTGTATGATAATGACCTTTAGCACTAACACATTTCACTTTAACGTAAACTTAATTTTACACTACAATTTGAATGGTCATATTTGACTCCAATTCATAGTATCTATGCACATTTTAAAAGGTGATTTGCAATTAGAATGAAATGTTTTTGTTTAATCAAACAACAAAGTAAACACGCGACGCGTACGCGCTTCGATACAGAGGCGTCATGTACGACTGTGCGCGGAGTAGCCGCACAGTGACAGGCTGTGCAGGCGTGTGCGAGACAAAGATACCAGATGAAGGCTTTGGCGCCAAAGCTATGAACATACGAAGTGTGAGCGAGAACTACGAGAGGCTTACACGGGATTCCGGTTATGTTTCTTACTTGTTGTTGAAGCAAGGAGATTAAAATATGTGGAAACTACAACTTACATTGCAATTATGATTAGAATAACAGTTGTACCGTGTCACAATAATTACTTTAATAAAATCTTAAATGTACATCTAATAACAATTTAACAACAATCGTGAAAACACTTATATAGAGTATATTTAATCCTCATTTTCTACCTATGTTACTTGAAAACATTGGACCATAATTTTTTTTTCGTTGTTTAGAATAGGAATTATCATTGTTCTATGACAATGTTCTATCTGTGGTCTTGTTACAGACATGGTTCTGCGTTGGAACTTTCACTATTTAAAGGTTAGCTCTGCAGTTTTAAGCGCCCAATCATTCGTCTGAACGGAATATTTTTATGAAAAGTTATAGTGACCTCATTTAGTCACTATTTAATTATATTTGCATATTATACAAAAACGTATATTTAGTGAGTTATAATTCAAATTTGTTATACTATATACTATTATTCAAGCTCCTATCTCTATTTATTGAAATAGTCTGTTAACGGTTTATTAGGTTAGTATAATATAGACGTGAATTATAGTATACTGAAGACGGAGAGATATATTTATATACGAGTATACGCAAATAATGACGTCGTCACATTAAAACAGAACGGTTCTGGTAATTAATCCCGTGCGTTCAGCTCTAAACACTAGTCTACTCTATATTATTATCTATCTAGGATCATCGACCGCAGCCAGACCAGCACTCATGTCTCACCCTTCACTGTTTCGTAAAGATTAGATTCTTCGCTCGTTTTCCTTTTCTACACAATATGCAATTATGAAATGTTGATCTAAAATGTGTTTTGAAAATTACAGTAATTAACGTACGTGGGCGCATTTTCTTTTGCTATTAATTATTAGTTTATTATGCAATCAATTAGTGTTTACACAATGAATGTAAACGCATATACCTGATTTGCCAAATTAAAATAATAAGTCATTAATACGACAAAAGACTAGTTTACAAACGACACAAATTTTTCAATATAGACAATTAAATTGCACTTAATTTGATAGTATTTTTAACATATAGTATCATATCTAAAGAAAAGGTATATCGTAATGTAAAACAAATCACTTTTTATTCAAAGTGTCAAGTCGTGGTTAGTGCCAGTTTCAGTAACGTGATACAGCCTAACGACACCTCGTCCTACCTATGTATGTAAATGTTATAGTGATAACATACACCCAGCGATACAACAGCCTAATGCTCTTCTTATCGAGTTGATGAGTAGCTCAACGACCTCTTACTGCAAACAAAGAGGTTTTAAAGTACTAAGGTGCCTATCTTTCTAGAGTTGTAGCGGTAAATAAAGTTTACCATTAGTACAATGACAATACTTAGTTTTTAATAGGGTCTGTCGTTATTGTACTATCTATCATATTGGATAGCATAAGGGTATTTTATTGTAAACTGACTAAGAATAGAGTACTTGTTTCAGTTCATCATCGTCAACAGTCGCTAATGGTCTTTCTTTAAGGCTTTGGCTAAGAACGCAGGTTAAGGTCTACTATACAACCCTGGGCAGACAAGTTGGTATAGCGTTTGTTTGTGCATTAGTTTTCTATCTCTTTGTAGTGCTTTGGAAAATATAAAACTTTGTGCAACCATCGTGACGTATTTTAGAAACTCACTCTGTGGAATAGATTCGTATTTTAAAATATTTACTATTTTATGTTTGTGTCTATATTAGCCTTAAACCCGTATCTTTCTGCTCTACTGAGTGAATAATTTTAGATTTGTTACGTTTAGCCTCCAACTGATCTCTAACTAATACACACTACTCGGTTTATGAAATATCCATAATGTTATTCAAACGTTAAACGCAGTGTTGAACCATCTAGCCGCTAGATGGTTCAACACTGCGTTTAACGCTACGCTACGCAACGCTAGATTCTAGCGTCTCATTATATCAAATGTGTATTTTAAATTTCAGTAAATGTCAAAAGTTTAGATGTGTTGTACATCAACATTTATTTAAATTCAAGTGCCAAGTAGCGTGGTAGCCGTAGCTATGAATATGATTGCTTAAATTATAATCTTATGTTGCTAATTAGTGTTTAGCGCTGTAGTAATATCAGTTATATTTTAAGGAAGTGAGGTTAAGTGGAGTTAGGCGCAGGGATTTTTGACAAGGCGCGCTCTAGGACTATTTACTGATCCGGTTACACATTTATACATTAACTATTAGCTAAACTACTATTATATTTAGGAGAGCCTATCCGAATAGACTATCAAAGGTTGTTGATTACATAAATTAAAGAAACAATGAAGAAGTTAATGACTCAATGCTAACTAGACAACAAAAGATATTTTACTTTAGATACCGATCGTTAAATTTACAGTTGGTGTAATCAGAAATTGAACATGCGCATTTAAAATGATATATACTCCAACATCAAAGAATGACTTGAACTGTGTGGAATTTATTAGCACCAAGAGAATAAAATTTTATATGCCAGGTCTTAACTACCATGAATTTAGTAAGAACACGTCATACTCGCAGATATTCAAGTTGTAGATACATTTTTCACTGTTTTATCTCTTTTCGAGCGTGTGAATAAAACTGTGTATGTTTTAAATAAATAAATATTCATATTAAAGCATAATTGGACTTTATCAATGATAGTTGATAATATATAGAACTTTTAGTGACACTTTTGAATTGCATAATTTATTCCTTTTAATTTTGTTTCTATTTGCGTTTCTTTGTGGATATATTTTTATTTATTTTATAATTTGATTAAATATTTTAAAAGAAAGAATTCAAAAATCACATAGTTACATATTTAAAAAAATGTAGAGTAGGTACACTCTACATTAAACTACAACTTTTGTATTAAGATCTACAACGTTTTTCTTTTCCTGAAATATTAATATAATTTGCGTTAGTAATAGTTTAAGGTCTTTTTACTAAAATAATATATACAAAATGAGGATAAAAACAATCAATATATGTGATCATGACAAATCATCAGTCCCTAGTTCCAATAGACTACATTTTATTGAATCTTTTGTTCGGTGCTGATGCTAGGCATAGGCTTTTTTCTATTAAAAAGCATTAAAAAGCTTTAAACTAAACAATGGCAACACCTGCACTGGAAGAAGTTCACATGGCAATAAAATATAAAGTAGGGACCAATGGTGACCACTAGGCGAGTATTAAATGCCGTTGTAAAAGGGGAATATTCTTACACATTTTTTTTTATGTGTGTAATCACATTTATTTATTCTATTTGTACACAAAACAAACCATAACAAAAAAAATACAGAGGGAAATAGTAAAAAATACAAAAATAGAGTACCTTCTATCCATAAGCACAACAAAAGGGAGTTATGTAAAAGAAATACAACTTACTATATGCAGAAATATAAGAATAAACAAAAAACTAAATACAATGTAACAAAATTCACACATCATACAACGTTTAATCAACCAGAATAGAAACATTATTTGACAATGCAATGTATGAATGTATGCAATGAATATAAATTCATAATCCACCATCCGTAGGTGCATAAACCTTATATCACAAATAACAGGTAGTTTCTACCTGTAATATCTGTGAGTTACCTACAATAATTCGTCAACAATTATTGATTATTTAATGTTTACTAAGTGACATCGTGAGGGAGATATGTATGATATATACTTCAATCAAAATCAACCCATCACCGTCCACTGTTCAATGAAGGTCTCTGTAAATGGCCCAGACATGGCCCAGGTAATGGCATAACTAATCCAATAACATAAATGTACAATAATAGAAATAAAATAACTTAATCCTAATAAGTGGTAAAAGTAAGTAGCGACAACTACCCTCCGCACTAGTAACAACTGTGTTGCGGCAGCGTAGGTACCATCGACTTAGTGACAAATTTTAAAAGTAAGGTGTTTGTGAAAACAATTCATCGATAATTGCTTGCACACAATGGCAGGCATAGTAAACGCAAAATTTACAAATAAAACTAAATCAGTATAAAATAAAATGCAAACAAAGTGTAGTATTTTAATTAAGGAACTAAGAAACTGTGTCAACTTAAATTAATTATACTAACATAAATATCATGTACACATTATATACCACATATATTTATTGGTCCAATCAATGCATATACATACACACACACACACACATATGCATATATATACATATGTATGCATGCGCAAATATTCACACATACACAAACGGTATTATGTAATTATGTTCTTTTTGTTTATATATAATTAGAATAAAGATATAATAGAATATTGTTAGAGGAAAAGATAAACAAGTTTATAGTCTAGTCTCATATAATTTATATGAAAAGGTAAACACCTATATATATACATATATACATTTCAAACTAATGTCTGTAAAATAGTTTCAGTAGATTGATAGTCTAATGTTAATAGGTAATCGGTAATTATTTTTTTGCAAGCTTTAAGAGTCAAATCTCTAAGGGACTGAGCTGTTACCTGAACAAGTTTATTGTATATCCAAGGACCCAGATATGATAAACAATTACGAGCAAACATAGTTTTAAAGCGAGGCACTGCATAGACAGTAGCAAGTCGCCTTCTTGAGATGACTAAAGGAGGTGTGATTCGATGTTGTATCAAAACTATTCGTAGAATGAATAGCTGACGTACGGTCAGTACTGGAAATTCCTTGTATAGGTTTGTGGTGGGGTATAAGATGTTTTTAAAATTTAGAACTTTTATTACCGCTCTTTGTGCCCGTTCCTCTCTAATAATGTTGCTTTTTTTAGCACTACCCCAAGCTGAGATGCCATATGTTAATAAGGACTGACAAAAAGAGTAGTATACTATCATATTTATCATAGGATCCCGAATGTGCCTTACTTTTTTGAAAATACACATTAGTTTTCGCAATCGATTACTGAGCATCTCAATATGACATTTCCAATTCAAATTCCGGTCGATAATTACACCTAAGTATCTGATGGAGGAGACAACAGTAAGTGGGGAACAATCACAGGACGAGTTTATACAACGGCCACATGTATTTTCGTGGGCTTTTATGCTGAAATTTAAAGGTTGTTTATTATCATAGATACTAAAAGTAATGTATTTAGTTTTTTTGAAATTAATTGTTAGTAAGTTATTATTTAGCCATACTTTTCATATATGCCTTTTATTGTTTTAGTTATTTAACAACAGGATTCTATAAGTGTTTATGTAAGCCCAATCTGCTAATTATCGGCTTTCAACCAAGATATTCTGTACTTTCTGGTTAAAAGTTTACGAAATTTTAAGGCCGCAATTTGTTTTTAGTTGTTTACCTTTAAAAAAGGACATTAGACTATTTAATATAATACGAGTATAATATACTGAAAGAAAATATCTTATACGTAGCTTTCGTTATTAAATAGTACAACTAGTTACTAATACATTTTTTTTTTAAATTAAATTTAAACATCATCAATTTAAAAAAAGCTCTTAATCAAAAGGTTATTTTTTTATTTGACCAATTTCGTAGATAAAACAGGCGACATGTTGTAGCACTTCTAAGAAAAAAGTTTTTCTAAATATTTACTACGCTCAACTGATGCCCACTCTCACTGTATGATTATAATCTATGCCGTCGTCCTAGATAGTACACTCGTTCATTTCACCTGCAACCTGTTTGACGCCCAAACATATCTCTTAACCAAACTGGAATACAATAAATACTGTAATCAATTCACCTGCTAAAGTTTAATAGTGAGAACACTGCTCTATTTTTAAAATGAACAGCATTCGGTGTATTAACGTAAAAGCTCCACCTGTTTCTATACTTTTTAAAGATATATTAAGGTTTAGTACTTGCTGCCGATTTGTGACTCTTTGTTTGAGATATATACAATTTAGGGGGTAATTTGTGATAATTGATAGTATTGAACATATTTATATAGATAATACAGATCAGTTTAACGTGTCTATAATTTGTGAATTCACAAATGTTATTTTTACTTATTATAATTTTAACTTTTATAAGTTAACTACCAGTACCATATTTTTATAGTTAATGATAAGTTCATTGTATCGACTAACCCTTGTGTGTTCAAAAATAAAACGCTCAATCGTCGATGGCAGAGTAACCGATAATTATTGTTATTTGTAATTTATTGACTTGCCACTATATAATTTACAAGATTTCTTCATATTCATGACATTGTAAGGTAACAGTTAGGATGTCTTTTACTATACTTCGGACAGAAGCCAGCATGTTAAAAGATCTTAATATGCTAGTTGGTAAAACAGACTTTAATTTTTTTTTTATGTCAAGGTTGATTTACGCCATGAAATAAGCAATGACTCGGCTAGTAATTACGCTAGATAAGAACTAACTAAGATTATCGCCAGTGATTACACATTCCTCAATAAGTTGTATGTTGCCATTCTATTGGTTTGAAGGTTGAACGCCCTATGGCAACTAACAAGTTTAATATTCATAATGTTTTAGGAAAAAAAATATGATTCAAATTTATTAAAAAAATCTGAGCAACTTTTACACTAGCTGTATACCTATACTTAAAAGGAACAGGTATTTACAAAGATTATTGATAAAATCAGTAATTAAATCACCGTTCGATCTGTCTTACGTGTAATTTTAAATTACTATTACCTTGTTATAATATTTTCTAACATATTGCAACGTTATTTTTAAGTTTTATGCTGATAAAAACACATGTTTATTTTTGTAAGGTACAACGACTTTTGGTTATAATAAAGAGATAAATAAAAATGCAAGTCGTGTATAAAACAATTCATTGTCAACAACGTCCCGGATAGATAGTACACGGTTAGACACGCAACGTCAATTGGTTATGGACATGTGAATATGATGATTGATACGGCCATTTTACATAACTCTATGCTTGTCACGTAGACCTACAAAGTAATGAAAAATTTTAAAAACAGTGGAAAAAAATTATATTAACAACAAGATTAATATGATATTAACTGTGACAAACAATATCACTCTTTGTTTTGTTTACTTGTGGTCACTATCTAAGTGATAATTTTGCAATACCTTAGATTATCGTGTGATTCGGTTTGCAATGAAAATGTCAAACAAAGTCATCGGTGTTTAGTTTTGTAGAGTCCAATATGTTGTTATTACTGTTAAAACTAATAATATTATAGTAATCAGACTAATCAGTCATACATAATTTATTTATTGCCAGAATAGACATCTGCACCTCATTAAGTCGGTAAGTTTTCGCTGTCTTCCTCAATCTATTGAAGTAAATCGCTAAGTTTGTACATTTTTCAGAGAACAATTACTTTTAGAAAATACTTCAACGATATACTAATCCATGTCGATTTGTAGAGTACTTGTTTGTACTTATATAACCCAACTGCGTGCAGGCGCCGGAAAGGCGGGATTTATCGTGAATGGTCATTGGCGCACGTGACTAAATTATAATCTCTAAAAGGACCGTTTTAACTACTTCACCAGAAACTAATAATAAGTAAGGCTTTTGTACAGATAATTTTATGTTAGGAATATATTTTGCGACTTTAATGTAGGAAGGTACTTTACATAAAGTTTTATTTTAATCAAGATTAGTTATGTGTAGACTTATCCTTAAAAATTTTCGTAAAAAACATACAGGTTTAGTAAGTTTTGATAAAGTGGATTGGACCTAAAGTTTAAAGAGAGTTTAATTTATTAATGAACTTAAAGACTTTTAAAAAAGTTTTTTTTTTTTAATAAATTGTTTAAAAAAGTTCTTACATAGTACAATATGAGCATTTAAAGGTACTCAGAGCGTCGTACAAATCCATTGCTGTAACCGATACTAGTCTACAATGCACAGGATGTATCATTCGTAACCGTGCATCGTTTTAGCAAAAATACATACAAACTCGATAACATAATGTAATTACACAACTCTGTTTATAATTAACTTATCTTCTTCTATTTCAGGAAAGAATTACAGAATTATATACTATTTAATTTTTGCAGCACTGATGGATAGTTTATGAGTACTAGAAATAGCCTACTGGTAGAAGTTCTACAATTTTTTTATCTAATTATAACTGTTTTGTTTTACATCATTGTCCAGTATAATTTGAGCTGTCATTTTATAAACTTATCGTACCATGACATATTTAGCAGCTTGTAGTTGTATTCGCTTATTTCTACTCGTTTTGTAAATTTATTAAAATTGTAACTTATAGCACTTTTACATATAGACTTAGTATTTCCCGTATCGCAGATATCTTTATGTCTATATATAAACAAAGACATCTCGATTCGCCTTCGGCAGTGAAAATGGTAATTACTATCAACACAACAAAATACTCAATATTTACTGATGATTTTTTTATATTTAATTGGACTTCATGTCTTTATCTCAAATATCGATATCTTGGTTATTACCGCTAAAATTAAAATGAGAGCTATTGAACATGTATTTGTTAATTGTAGAACACTTTAATTTACTACAATTTGAAAATGTTTTTAAAATCAATCATATTTAAAAGTCAATCAGTAATTTAATAAAACGTTCATATTGTATCCGGGTGACTCGAATAAACTTTACGTGCATCACAGCAAGTTTACAGCTATAAACATTTATAGCAAAGTATGACATGGCAGAACTCGGTACAAGTTTAAACGAGAAGCCAAACCGGTCCTGCAGCTGCGCGTGCGCACCACTATAGATACGTAGTATAACGTAGATCTACAAAATACAATCATGAGTCTATGGCAGCGGTAGTCACGGCACGTCCTCGCGTGATCTACCCTCATAAACAGCAATATCAATTTAAGGTTTTCACGACCTTTGTAACGATAACAAATCTAAAAGGCTGATACGTGGTGAATTGAGATTAATCGAAAAGGTTACCCGGGTAAAAATCACGTTAAAAAAAAAACCTAGCTGCGTAAAAAAACACAGTAACTAATAAGTTTAAACAAAAACTAAAAAGAGTTTGGATATAGTGATTTTAGTCTAGATTATTTAATGGATCTCGACTACTACAGCCAATCTGTTCCTTTATTAGAATTCATTGTTTCTTTTGTTTTGTGTGATTTCTTTTGTATTCTTTTGGTTTATGTGTAATGTTGTAGTAATTAAATTGTTTTCTACACTTCTGGACTGAATTTGCTTTTTCTTTTCAGTTTTTTTTAAATTTATTAGTTAGTTTCACTTAGGTTCCAGTCGGTTTTTTTTTTAATTTACACTTTTAAGTGACGATTATAATAACACGGAGAACTTCGCATTTTTATGTTAGGTTAGTTATAAATTCTGTTAACGATCTTATTCTTTAAAGAATTTTTTATCGCGTTGATTTCCCATACCTCTATTTTTTATTTAATTTTATTTATTTAGGTTCAGGTGTATATTTACCACTTTTAAGATCACAAACCTATCTAGTCATCCGCGTGTATGTTGTATAGATAAATAAATAATAAACATGCTTTAGTTTAAATATGGTCATGGTATATCATTTTAAAATTCTCATGGTGAGTATTTCATCACTATTTTAATTGCTTTGCAGCTTCATAATATTGACCATAACATTTTAGTAGATTGTTACTTGAAATAAATGCCTGAAATATGAGCTGACGTCTTTATATTTTTGTGAGACAGTACAAATTTTTAACTAACTCTGTTTGTAAAGTAGCAGCAGAATGCAGATTAATAGATGTTTTAAGTGATTTTCTGTATATCATTTTAAAATTCTCATGGTGAGTCCTTTAATTTCATAAACATAAAACAGTAGTCAAAAAAATAATTTTTACTTTATATAATGGCGTCTCACAGTCATCATGTAGGTTTTTCGCATCAGCGATCTAAGAACACTTGGTTTACCAAGACAAATATAACGATATGTTAATTATATAAATCCGTGCAACGGTTTGGAAGGTATGATGATTACCTCATACCTTTATTCGTTATTAAAAGAATATTACATGCATACATATGTACAAAATACGCGTAAAAAAAAATAACCCTTCCTTGGCAGTTGGATAAAAAACCGAAGCGAAAAGCAATTTTTAGGAAAAAAAGATTGTTATTTACATTTATGGATCACGCATTTAAATCAGTTTCTTGATACTTGGGGTTGGAAATTAATAATATTTTCAGTAGGTAATAGTGGTCTAAATACGTTAAATTGCAACAATACCCTAACGAATATGACGGATGAATGAATAGCTTAACACTTTACCTATCGTTACATTTTTTTAATAAATGCATTGTTTTTTTAAATAGCTTATAATATTCGTGTGGGTATGGGAATGAGACTTTATCGTCGATTTATTTAATGGTCGTCACTTTCTGTATCTTGGCATCTTGTTATATATGTAGTGGCAGCGTGCTAGCGTATGCAACCACTGTGCTCGAGGTCTCAGTTACGGTTGCCGAATCAGACTGTTTGTATGATCTGCAAATGTTTGGTTAAGAGTTTGGATGTTTTGAATGTATAATATGTACATATTTACAAAAAAAGAGTGTATGTATTTATATCAATTGTCTAGTATCCATAGACACCATCTAGACCAAAAGTAAGCAGAACTTGTAGTTCTGCTTACTTTTGGTCTAGATGGTGTTGTTTGAAGGTGATAAAAAAAGGAAAATATATTTTCTCTTTATTTTTTTTATTAAGAGCCTACCAAAGTGACTCTACTCTGCCTGATGGAAAGCATGAATAGAATCCAAGAGTTGTGGTCACCATACTCATTGCAAATGTAGACAATGCAGTATGGTGACCCACACTATGGCGGCCTAGTGAGATGCTTTTTCATACTCCGCTTGGGGACGTAAAAGGCATGACAGTTGTCGTGACAGTGTAAGGCTTACTCAGTTACCACGATAACTGTCACCCCTGCATCAATGGGTCTCCGGTCTCACACTCACCAACGGAACACGACAACACGGATGCTGGAGCTTTAGTTTGGTCTTCTGTGGGAGGGTAGTACTGCCCCGGTCGAGCCGGCCCGCTCGTGCTGAAATTAGCGTGGCTCTACTACCTCGCAATTTTCTACAATAAAGGTGAAATACCTAAAAGGCTTAACCAAGATTTCAAAATTCAAAACCTTCACCTACCTGATTTACAATTCTTCTAAAAATATTTCAATAAAACAATGACAAAGACAAATATGAACTTTATAGACGCGTTGCACCTCATGCATGTTTAGAAGCTACACAAGTATTTGTCTGCACTCTTCATATAAGAAGAGCTATGTACGTTTCATGAATAAATATTTAATTTAAAAAACGAGACGTTCTACATATATCATATTCTTGATGATAAGAAATTTATTAAATCGCTTTTTGAAATATAGATAAACAAATTTTACAAATACGGCGTAATTAGTTGCCGTAGTAAGTCAACTAAAAAATTATAAAATATATTTATATTAAAAAAAAACGATGTTTTTATAAGATATTTTTCAGTAACTCTGCCTTTATAAATATAATAAATGAATAAGGTATTGATAAAATTAGATGACAAGCACCCAATGGTTATATTAAAACAAAAAAATATTTTTGAGTTTAGTTTGGTACTCTATTATATCGTGCGTATAACGTAGTATATTATATCTACTCTATTTTATAGCGTTGTTCAACTTTAAATTGTTTTCTTATTTTGAAATGTAGTAAGTATTGTCATTGATTTTGTGTGAAAATTACCAAGTTAGTAGGTCATTAAAAAGTTGATAAAATTCATGTTAAAAAAGTCCGTCACAAAGCTTGAATAGATACATTTTTTAAACTAAGCATGCTTTTGCAGTTTTTCAGTGCGGGCAAACTTTTATGCTATTCTAAATTAGTATGCTGCTAAAAACAGTATGGCTATTTTATACATTATCAGTATAATTGGTTGACCTAGTTTATGTTCAGCACGTACTACCACGACACCGTTCTACGAAACGTGCCTAGATCATGGTCTTGTCTTGGTAAATACCACTCTCTTATTTGGTTTAATGTTTCTTGTTATGAAATTTCATCAAACGACATGGTATGAAATTAAATGTAGTCAAATGATGTTGTTGGTAATATAAATCTGAAGATTAAACCTGAACCACGAACTCTCATTGTTTTAATCTCGATAGAAAAAGAAACTGGAGCCGGAAATATTCGGTATAATTCGATATTGTAAAGTTTTAGGTAATTTCAACGTAATATTATATTATATTTGAAAGATTGCTCTTACTTCGCTCAGCGCTTCTTATTTTAAGTACCAGCTGAACAAAAATATTATTTTAACCATTTAGTATACGTAATAAACTGCTCCACAAGTTGTAAACACTGTGCAACATATAAATAAATAAATAAATAAATAAAAATATACATTTCTGCTGGTAATGAGTGTTGCCATGTAATTTGTAAGAGAGAAGGGTATCTATCTATGAGTAAGAATGGTGCTATGGTGATCGCATGTCACAAGGCTTTCATGTGCTCTTTTTTTCATAAAATATTGATATGCAAATCCTCAGACTGCAAAATTCTTTTTTATCTAAAACAAAAAATAGCAATGTTTATGTTCTGTGATGACATTTTGTCTAAGACATATTTTCTCAGGCAAAATGTAGACTTTTAATCAAGTTGTGATATTGATTAAACATACTCAACGAAAATTAAAAAAATGATTTTTCAGTAAATGTACCACAGCACGCTATCCGCAGTGTGAGATATATGCTTATAGGTATTGTTCCCATGCCAACGTTGTCGTTAGAAGAAAGCTAAAGTAAAAGTTTTAATTACTTAAGATTTAAAGGAGATAAGACAAAAAGCTGCTGCTCGATCATTGTCTACTAAATCTTACTATATCCATTACTGTTCCAATTCACAACTCTCACGATACCCTTGTTTAAAGTAAAACAATGCGTATTAGAACTCATGAGACTTAAATGCTAGGTATAACGCATACATTATTTTGCTAAAATAGAACAGTTTTCTATATTTTTGTATCGAGATAATATATTTTTGTAAGAAATTTATTTTGCAGTAGTACCAATTATCGGTTTGCCTTTATTAAAATATACAAATAACGTTAAAAAATTATTTCAATCTGTTAATAGTCTCAGGATGGTTAGTAAATTATATGAAAATAATTAAACTTGTATTTTAATTACCTCTTTTTTTAAAATATACTATTGAATTAACACAGAGGTCTTTATAATTTGGTAGTAAATGTTCAGGTTGGATTCACCTTCGTGGTTCCGCAAAACAAATTGAAATTAAAACGGCTGCTAAGATTACACCCAATGAACACAGTTACGGACTGATAAAATTAAACATCTTTTGTTAAAGACACGTAACAAATTGAACTACATCATTTAAATTATGTGCTGTTAAAATATAATTAAAACTATGTTCTCGCAGAAACAAGAGACAATAGAAATATAAATATCATTAACTTTATAATTTTGGTTTACATAATATATGGCATTCATTGAGATGAATGCAGATTTCTTAGTGAGTACCTTCATGTAAAGAACACTTACAATAATTCATATTACTTTATACATTATATCGTTACAATATTTGTTATTTATATGCACTAAAATAATTATCTGAGATATTTAAAACAACTTTGTGCTGAAATAGGAAACTACTCTCATGTTTTATAAACAGGTTAGCAAATAACTTAAATTCCTTTATTTTTTTAGTAGTAAACATATTAAAGAAAATATAAAAAAAAAGCAGTAATACGTTAGCACTTCAATATTACGAAGTCCAATCACAACAGAAGCTAAGAGTTCTACGAACTCGAGGGCTCTTCTCATTGGTTGAAAAGCGCGCCTATTTAAAACGAGTTTTAAAATGGAAATGTAACGGCGTACGCACGCGCTTATTTCTGGCGGTATCGAATATACGAGTACGAGATAGAAAGTTTTGTAGTAATTGTAGTTATATGTATGTTGTAACGAATCATGTGATTCTTCTCAAATTTGAGTTAAGTAAAACTAAGAAACGTTTATTAAAAAAGATTATTTGACGTCAACGGGTGATGTGATTTCAATCAAGAGTGATATTTCAAAAGCAACTCAATAAAAGGTTGGAAAAGAAAAGCTAAAAAATATAGCTGAATTAAATGGCAGTCAAATATTGTGGCAAATATACATACTGTTTAGCTGTATAGCTAAATCAAAGTGCAATGCAGACGTGAGTCCACCCGGTCCATTTGGCGAAACCAGTCAGTCTGGTCTAGTAGATTAACCCTTAGTGTCCATGAACCTCATGCATGAAATAAGCTATTTTTAAATCGGAATTTCTTACTTTAAGATAAAGCTACACGTCTCTTTAAATATTTAATAATTTCAGAGTGCCATACTATTGATATTTTGAATGTGTTTTAAGTTTAAGTCTTGGCTAAGGCTCATGATTATTTTATAGGATCCTTCTCTTCAGATGTCAAAAGCTCGGGAATTATGCTTTGTTAAGGCTATGAACAGATTCTATTGTTCACGAAAACGTCACGTTTGTCTGCCGGGCAACGAACGAGGTCACGATATTCTTTCATTTTGTACAAAGTTCTTTGTAGTTTGAAATGGTCAAAGGCTCATGTTTCCAGTTGTTTTAGCGTATCTAGTGACCATTACGCAACTAAGCAAGCCGTTTAATATTTTAGAGAAAGGTTTTTGCAGTCAGACTCAGTAGTAACATTACGCGTGGAACTAATTACATAAGTAGAAAACTTGAATGTTCTGTATTTGAATAAGTTTGTTGAATTGTTGTTATGCGATTAGTTAAAAAATGTCAGTAAGTCTAGTAACAGGATAATTTGTAAAACGTTTTTGAAGTGCTAAAAATTATAATTTTACTTGTAACAAGTATAGACAGATGTTTGTACAAGAATAAACAAGTAAGTAATTGTCTTACCTTTAAAGCGCAAAAAATGCATGAAGGTCCAAGGCAAGCGTGGCCTGTTAGCTCTCTGAAGCTGCGACGAAATATGTCCAGATGCCACAACACCTGGAGTAAAAGAAATATAATTATTTATAGTAAATTGCTATATAACATGTAGAATACTAGGTTAGTAGTAAGATAAATAATTCATCATAATCATCATCATCATACATAGCCTTTAACAGTCCACTGCTGAACATAGGCCTCTTCTTTGCAAGAAGGTTTTGGCCTACTATACCACGCTGGCTAGACGTATTGGTATAGGATTTGTTTCAAGTTTTCGATTTATTTACTGTTTGCAGTGATGTTATCTCGCATATTTTGTTTTCTTAGTCGCCTCTTACAACACCCATGGAAAGAGTAGGGGTGGTGACACTCTTTGTTTTTAATCCGTCACCATATAAATAATTAAAATTTCATTTAAGTAAACTTTTTGAATTGTGCAGATAGTGTAATTTTTACATAGTTAAGTTTAATAAAGTAAATGGTAATGTTTTTACTTTCTTATATATTTTTTCTTTTTTTAAATAGAGCACATAACCTATTGTTGAGACCACCAGCACATCAAAGATCTGAGTAGAGCAAAACTGTCTTAAGGCGCCAAGTGATCGATTATTTTACCTAAATCGTAGTCCTGCTGCATGCATTAATGCATTATTATTACTATATCTACAAGTATCGTATAAATCACTTTGTGATAACTAAACAAACCGCAGTGCAAAAGTGAATATTTCAACAGCAGTAATATTCGCTATACGCATTTGACTATTTTGTGGCTTTTGCCATTTGGCGTCTAAATCGACCATTCCTCTCTGAGGTAGGCATTGATAAGGACTTTATGATAAATTGATGCATTAGTTCTCACATGTCCGTAACAGGTCTATTAAACTAACTCATTGATAAAATTAATGCCTTAATTATTTATTATATATATATATATATATATATATATAATATATTTAGCAAGTTGATTGTACGTACGTAATACCAATACAACACCCATACTTATATAAAACAAATAACTCATATCAATAACTTAAAGACACATGTTACGGGACCAGACCTGACATTTAGAGCACGAGGCAAGCGTCAGGTGGAGGCAACATGTGATATTGCAAAAAATATACGCTGCAAGGGTTTGTTACAGGCTTATAATATATCCTGGTTAAGTGTCTCCCTTGACTTTGTTAGTATTCTTTATCTCTTGTATAAAACAGTAATAATTTAGATATATATAAATATTTCAAACTAGTTTCAGTCTAATTAAGATAAATCTTGCTGTTTGTAAACGTGGTATCCACCTAATTAATAAGTTCCGATAGCGAAGATTGCGATAGACAAGAATTAGCTACATTCTTATGGTCACACAACGCCAACACATTTCCTGTGCCACCCACGTTACACAATAATGTGATCATTTTACCTACCACTTTTTTATTGCAAATCATTGAAAATTTCAACAGAGTTCCGATTAAATTTGGTATTGGTATAAATATTATTATGTCTTTTGTGATATAAATAGTATACTAAAAATTTACTCCTAACCCACCTATAGGGATTATTCGATTTCGCTTGAAGACATAATTTTAAGATACATTATCTAAACCCAAAAACATATAGGTACAACACTGAAAGTTATTGGCGCACATGAGTCTGAGATCTCTTAATATTCGTAAGCAAACTGATTATTTTGAGTAATAATCTTGATTGTCATAGCTTTGGCAATCCGTGAAGCCTCGGCTTAGTTATACGATCATCTCTCACCTGTTATTGCCATAAGTCAGAACATCGCGTATTTTTCGCGGTTATTTTGGGCACAACAGGGCAGGTGCATGCTAACAAACCGAGCAGATGTTTTTGAAGTCGAATGTTGTCAAGAATAATATGCTTTATTTTTCTATCTTCGGACAAGTTTGCAACTCGGTTTCGTGCTTTTTTATCACAAGTCACGTTTAACACAACTGGTGTACATCCCGTACCCGACTTTACAGCTATATCTTTTAATTACTTGTAGTCTTATTACACACTTACGCATTTGTCTTATTACATTCTACATAAGTATATAAATAGGCATTACTAGTGTAATAAAAATTAATACGGAGAATTAATTTTGTCACTTAAATACAGGATGAGGTACAGGTGATAAAAAAGAGGGGTAGACGTTTTAAAAGTAAAGAAGGAAGGATGACAGATGTGCGATGGACAAGTAGCGCGCGCATTATGAATGCTATAATGTGGTCATTCTACGAAACGAGAACCAAGTGCTCAACTAGACTACAGATAAATGCTGATTTTTCTCAGTCACGTAACTAAGATACTGTTACTGGCGACATATTCCGCGCTTATAGTCTACATAAGTGGTCTCGCGACTGTCGCCTAGTTTCTAGAAGCAATGGTGGAATAAATAAATTCTAAGTGGTTTATATTAGATTTTGTGATTAACAAAATCCTTAGGTGAATAGATAAACCTGTAAAATTATCATGTACGAATGTGATGAATACTGATATCTTGGCCTTAGACTAGATTTTATTATTCATGCGTAAACAAAAAATAGAAACGTATGCTTGACAAACGATGATAAATGTTTTTTTGTAGTATTGTGTCTAAAAGTGAAAACATCTCGCATATACAGTATAAAAGTTCTGTCCTTAAACAAATATACTCTAACGTTGTTCAGATGGATATTTTTTCGAAGTTCACGTTAAGTGATTGACACAGAGGTTGTGTGTAGTGAACATTTAGGAAACTCGTGACAAACAGATAACATTTCTCGCTAATGGAAATGGAGACATAACATTGTTGCTTGATAACGATTTCGAAGGAGAATCGTTAGAAAGAAACACAGCTTTTTGTAAATATTGACAACGATAACGTTTTTTAAGATTCTTGTTGTGAATATCTTACAAATTAAAACAATTTCAGCAATACTGTTGATAAAGGCAAATAATTGTTCAAAAAGATACCTTCAAGCAACTTATAATGAAGTGCCTGCTAAAAAGTTTTCGAAAACATAGGACTAACTGTACGTTTAATTCATGTAACCCAGTTAGACACTGTATGCAAATTATGGAGAGTTGTTAATCAATCTAAACGGTTGTAGCTGTTAGAAGGTGGGTATTTGCAACTTAAAACACAGGGGTGTATAAATTTTAACTTCGATGATAGATTTTTTTGAGACAAAGCATAAAAATTCTAATTAGATTAAAGTTCGAAAAATATTTGCTCTATTATTTATTGGACTATATTTTTCTATTGTATATGTTTTTTATCCTAAACTTATCAACATAACCTTAACTTTATTACTCACCTAAATATTTGACATTACTAATTATCTAACATGTAAACATTACCTATACGCATACGCATATCTCCTTGAGGTTACAATTTAGCTCAAATCTTCTTTTATGTTCTACATGCTTCCTGTACCTGAGTTATGCAAATAAAAATCTGATTCTGGTACTGTACTGTTATTTACTGACGATAGAATTCTGTATGGTAAAGAGTGAAGACGATGAGTAACGGGATTTAGAGACATTGTCCGCGCCGCCTGCTCGGGTTCAAAGGATATATAAACAAAGGTATGTTTCACAAATGAGAGAGGATCATTCAACATTAAGTTTTTCTTCTTCCTCTTTAATCTAATTTGACATAGTTGATACGTTGCAAAAGAATTAGGTGCTGTTCTCGCGAACTTACTGTTAAATTATGCAGAAATTACAAATGATTTCAGTAAAAAACGAATCAGATCAATCAAACTAATTACATATTCACTCAAATCACATTCCGCTACAACAACAACTCATATTGAAACAGAAAAGTTTTTGTCGCATCTGTTAAACCAACACTCCCGATTGCTTCATGTTTATGGAATACACATATTTTATATTAATACACGTATAAATAATTATTTTTTGTTTTAATAGTATAATTTATTTTGTTAAAAAAGTTAAAAATACAATATATAATAATTAAACTAGTGTCTGGCTGACTATAGGTAGCTATCCATAAACCGGTTAACTTGTAAATTAGAGATACATATTTATTAAGAACGATACTTTACAAAAAATGTTAATTACAATCGTATACTCATAGATTCTCGGTAATTAATGTAGTAAAAGGTGTATAACGTCATCACTATGATTTTATTTTAAATCATGTACTGTACATTTTTTTTTAAATGTGAAAGAAAGAAGGTCAATTAGTACACGTTTTTACGTTTACTAAATTAAGGGGGAGCCAGTGATGCGTCGAACATGTATTGAATAATATAGGAATAACAACCACGATTTGACGCCTCGTGGTCCGCGTGGGAAGCCGGACAGCTCGTACGGCTTACTCTAGCACTTAATCACTTTTTAATCTGTTCATACGTAACTGTGTTTTTACCTAGAATTCTTAATTAGGATTCGTACGTTAAATGACATAAGCTAAATAAAAAGAAATTGAAAAGAAATATATATAAATTTATCGAATATGTAATAGATGCGAGTTTGATAATTAGATATACTTTACATACTATAAAATTCGATTGTGCTAATTATAAGTAGTTATTTCATCCATTATGTTTTGTCATCGAAGTGGAAGTTATCATCGAATCGAACGGAAGTGAATTTGAATCAAAATATAGACGGTGCACTTCCCCCACGGAAACGCCTCACCTACACTTTAATAAACGTTTTAATAATTAGACCAGAGGTGAGGGTTCATTTTATTGTTGCTACTAAACATATGGATGATCGATAACCAATTAAATATATGATAATTTGTACGGTGATACCCATTGGATGATTAATTGATAACATTCTGAGACACCAATAAAGTTAGACCTTTTTATATAAATACTAATATGTTTTAATTCAAAACAGTTTGCCGGGCCACTGTAGTATTTAAATTGAAATATTTATTTTGAATAATTTCTTTTAGTTTTAAAAACATCAACTAAACTTAAACCTTTTGCGTCCAAAAGTAGATACTTGAAAGTTCAGAAAACGTAGTTTCGACACAATTTTTCTAAAATACTTCACCATTTCTAATTTGGTACCTTTAATATTAAAAACTGTAAACTATATACCTGTATATGCATAATATGTAAGTATGTTAAAATGCATACCTAAAGTGCTTTATTTATAACTAATCTTATAGAATGCGGTTAAGTATCACGTACTGATGCATAATTAAATACAATACTAAATTATTCTAGATAATTTAATAATAAGAACAGGACTACTTTATTACAAGGTTAATAATACGTAGTTTAACTTAATTATGATGTACATAATCCATGATCTTTATTAAAACATTAAAACATGTACTCTATTACTGTAAAAAATAAGAACAAAATATCGTTTAAGTTTTGTAGTTTATCGACACCAATTGTGTGTCAACCATTAAAAAATATGAAGAAGCTCGCAATTAGTCCATGGCATATGGTAGATAATAGCATTTTACGTCAAATCAAACAGTGGCTTACAATTTACACAAAAATAAATAGTGTTGAAAGTTATTATAGTACACGAACCTTAACCAAAATACTTCAAATACGATTATGTTCTGTTACTTAACTTATGCCGTTAAGTTAATGACTTGCTAAATCTTGTAATAGTTGTCGTAATGCCGTAAATGAACTCAAATTGTCATGTTACGGTCTAATTAAGAGTCAATGAGGGCCAATAACACGTATGTGAGGGACATGTCTAAGAGGTGACTGTACTACGAGTGAATAGCACCGTGACAAAGTCACGGAGCGTTACGATAACACATAGGTAATGATAACAAGGTGCTATGATCATGATTTTATAATGATATAAACGTGCTGTTGTTGTATTTCACGTCTCATAGCATAGGAAAGTCTTGTCATATTAATTAACGGAAAACAGGGCTGTGTGACACAATTTTCTAATACGCAGACTTTAGTCATAATTATGACTAGGATCATGACTGAAGTCTGTGCCTATAACAGCCTTTAATAGCCTACTGCTGGACATAGATCTTTTTTTAGAGATGAGGTTTTGGCTTGCTATGCCACGATGGCCACACGTATTAGTATAAGGTTTGTTTCAAGTTTTCCTTCCTTTTGCAGTGACGTTGTCTTGCGGAGTTTGCTCCCTTAGTAGCGAAACTCTGTATTTTTAATCCGTCATCACACAGATCGGGTTCTTTAAAGCCTTGCATAAATTACTGAATATTTATATTACATTGGGCTATCGAAAATTTACCTGATGATATTACATCAAATATGATATGAAAGGAAAGTCTGTGCTAAGATATTATACGAGTACATCCTATTATAACATATTATCTCTACTAATATTAAGCATTATAAGTAAATCTTTGTGTAGTATATTTAAAGTCAATGTTCCTTTACTTATTTAATTATTTGTTTGAATTTTGCATAAGTTATTTTATATTGCGTAATTATTTGCTCCGTATGGTGACGAAATAAGAATACCTACATTGTGAACGAAGGGGCTACAAAGTGGATAAAATATGCAAAACAACATCACTACAAAGAGAAGAGAAACTTGAAACAAACTCTATGCCAACCCGTCTGCCCAGCATGACATAGTAGGCCAAAACCTCCTTGCTAAGGAGAGGCCTATGTGGTAGCAGTGGACTGTTAAAAGCTGATGATGACCATGAATTATTTGCTTTCTATTAATTTAATATAATAATTATACTGTTAAAACTTGAAATGGTAGGTATGTTTTAAAGGCCCGTATACAAAATCGGGCGACCGCTTAGAACCGGTCAGCGAATTGAGACGAGCTTGTGCTCAATTTCTGAGAAACCTCCACACATCAGCCAATTGAGTTTTTATAACCCCAAAATCAAGATCCAAGTGTTCATTAAATATAAATTAGGTTCTCTAATATTACTGTTAGAATATAGCGTTAAATGGGTTTCAGAGAACCTTTAAGCAATTTGGGCGAAGAGAGCAGTGTTTAAAATAATCACTATGCAAAGAGATCAAATTTTATTCACCCAGGGCATGTTTTAATTTTCAGAATACGTCTTTGGACCACTTTCTATTCAAACTACTTTTATTGTCTTAATGAAAACTTAATGTTTGTTTTACTCTTATTGTATAAACCTCTTGATAACACAAAGTTTCTGCAACGATAAAAGTATTTTATCAATCTGGCTGAGAGCGGGCTCTATTCTTAGGTCAAATAAACTTCACAGTTGATATCAATTTCTATGTAATAAACAAATAAGATTGATATTAAAAACCATGCATTGTGAAATATTCAACCAAATAGACGTCGTTAAAATGAAATCTAGAAAACAATAAGTAAACGGATTGTTCTGTTTACGCACCATTAGCACTCATGATGCGAAACGAACGAGACCTCAAAACTTTAAAAGAAATTTTAAATGCAGCCAAAATCTGCTTTATTATCAAACATCCCTTTCCTTTTAAAAGGGGAGATCAGCCATCCGTGCAACGTCCACTACCTGTACCTATAGTTGTACCTGTATACGAAATCCCAACCTATATTTTTGTACAAATAAATAAGCATAAACTCAACAAGCTTCGAGTATCATGCATCTCGCTCACACAAACACAAAACTGCTTACAGGTATTGCCGTCTCCTTTGTTCGAGAGCGTTGAAGTCTTTTGCTCCAGTCGTAAAACAATGGTATACGCAAGAAAACAGATACTTACTATTAGTAACCAGAACAGTTTCATTATGAAACATCAGTTTAATCAAGGTGTAAATGTAATAAAGGTGTAATTGTAACAAATGTGACCGATAAAATATCGTATAATTAGATTTTAAAGCAAAATGCCATAAGGCATTAAGAAAACTTTGTTCTTACTTAAAAACATAGATATCTACTTAAAAAAGAAAAATATTAAAATGATTTTTCCCAATTTAAATATATTTTCATTTTCATTCTCCACAAAATATTTCATAAAAATATATTTATACTTTGAAGACACAAAATGTTACAATGATTCTGTGATTTTTACGTATACTGTCGCGATACGATGGAATCGCTTATTTTAAATTGAAGGCACGAAGACTCCGAAGGGAAGGCGGGAAAGGAGGGATCAAGATTCATGACGGACAGCAGAGTAAAACTGAATTGTTCCATTTAAATAAATATGATTAAAAGATTAGGACACATACACAATAGCGCACAAGCAAAGGTTCTTCAAAACTTTGTTTACTATGCATACTCATTACTTATGTTACTGTTAAGGTCTAATTGAGGTCTTATTTATTTCTTTAGAGCTTAGATATACATTATGCAACAAATTAAAATATGTTTTATTAATGAAACTACAACAATTTCAAGTAAGAGGGCTCACCTTCGCGCTGTGATAAAGGGCACTAGTTCGAGTTATCTTAGCCTTTGTCATCCTTGCTCCTTGCAATCCAACCAATTGTCACATAAGCACAGTTCATAACACCACTTTCATACAAATATTCATGTTTACAATCGTTATAAGTTCGTAAGGAAGCAAAATCCGTCGTACGCGCCGATCGCAACTGTGTTTACAATGAGAGATCGTACGTGGGAGTGTAGAGTTGTGGAGACGGCGCGGGCAACACCAGCGCCGCGACCACTCAAAGCGGCGTAGTACAGAAACTTTAGTAGGCACCATTTACGCCGCTTGCGGCTACGGCGGGAAGCATCCGTCTACGATCAGGATTTTAAGGCTTTATTTGAAGCGGCCATTTTGTTTTATAGAACCGGGACGCGCGCTGCCTTGGGGTTCAGAGAAATACGAAGAACATTGTGATTGTAGTTATTATAAAGGCGTCAACAGAACGATTTAAAAAATGATGTACGCAATATTCTGTACAAATTAGAGTTTTTAGGTTACTATCGAAATTATTGTATTTGTTTCAAGAAAATATGGATACATTAGATTGTCATATAAATTCGTTTTTATATACAGAATTAGATTTTCTATAGAGAACACAAAATTAATACTTCTTGCAACAGATAGAGTAACAGAGAAATATGAAACGCAATAAATAATGAAACGTGCTAAGGTGTGTTGGGTTCGAGAATAATTATTATTATTACCTGTTATGTTGTTTTTTATCAACTGTGCAGGTGGTGGGTGCTTTAGAAATAAAAAAAGAGAACAGTCTTCGGCAACGCATCGCCTATAGAGATTAACATAAAAAACCCTGACATTAAATGTTCTCCCTACTACACAGTAGGTAATCTCACGTAATACTTTATCACTAGTTTACGTTAGTTTTCTACGAATATTTCCTAGTTATTGTCTGTTGATTACGCGCGTGATTTGTACGTATAATATTTCTATAAGAAATCGTATACTAGCGATATAGGAATTACACAACTAAACATTTTTATGAGGATTTATTAATAGCTTCCTATGAGAAAATATTTTAGTATAATTTATGTTCATTAAATGAATAAAGTGTGCGGTAATTCCTCCTTTGAATAATTACAATAACGTTAAACGAAATTCATATGAGGAAAACGTTAAACAAAAGCGAAAGATATTTACTTTTTCTTTACTACAATGCCTCTAAGGCTAAACTACTAAGCTACTATTACTTAAGACAGAGGTAATAGGTGCGATTTCCACCCGCAAAAAAAAATTTTAATAAAGAAAACAATTGTTTGTTTCAAATGGGGCAATTTATCAAAAATATGTATGTATTTAAACCTATGTTTGTGTTTAAGGTGTTAGTAAATTAATCTACATTATTCATATTGTTGTGTGTAAATTATTTTTCTAAAAAAATTATTGTGATCATGAATATTTTGTAACAACATATAATTAATATCTATGTAATTGCGCATACACCGTTTCTGCGAATTGGATTAATTCTCCTAGCGAATAATGGCTACACATGCATACTTATATACTTGTAAACCGAGCAAAAATCGACAACCTATTTCAGTCAACTGAATAGTTACTATGTCATTAAACCAATTACCCCCATAACTGAAGATATAATTTATTAATTTAAAGTTGATTTTATTTTAAATAGTAAACATTGTTGTTACTTTTAAAAAGTGTCGCCATGTCGCCAAACGGTAAGCAGGCCGACTAGACGAGCCTAGGTACTTAATTCATTCCATAGTAATTGCATAGTGGGTTGGTGGCCTAATTATATACCCGCCTCGTTAGGTGAGAAACAGAATATCGTGCATGACGACTGATATAGCTATTATATATATGGAACTTAAAAAATTGTGGATGTAATAGCATATTGAAAAAACCAAACTACTTGAAAAGTCTTCATTGGCCCTCTATACGAGCTATTTGAGCTATAATTATATTACATTAAAGTAAAAGAGAACAGGCCACTTGAAAGTAAAATAAAAACTTTACTGTCTACTTCAATTTATACAAGAGCTATAATCGTAATAGTGATACGTACTATCTATATATATATTTATTTATATATGAATCTACTTACAATTATTCTAAAAACTTCGAGATTTTCCTACTCAGATTTTCTTCACGAAAATATGGTGAAGTCAGTGCTTCCTTTGTAATTACAAACCGACTTTAGTATCAATAATAAATATGCTCAAATGCAATTTAATGACATTATCATCACATTAGCCGCTGACTACATATAATTACTCAAAAATTTTAAATTGCGTTCATTAAATATATGTATTCATATACGATGATATTTGCAAGGAGAAGAAGTGTGAAGCCCTATGTTCAAACCCATAATAATGCCCATGTTATACATTCCTTGAAACAAAGAATGCAGAAGGGATTGCGTTATAAAAAGTTCAGGGCTCGTCAGATGACAGCATTAAATTAGCCTCCTTGACATTAAGTCCCAGCATTAACGATAGGAGTAGAGTGCAGTAATTTGTCCTCGCCATGTATAAAATATTAGTATACATAAATGAACAAGGTTTGTAAATATTGAAAAGGCGTTTTGTTTTCGGGCAAATATGTTATTTCGCTCGTCTTTGGACAAATTATTGTGTTAAGCAAAATATGTTTATCAGCCATCCTGGTTACGATAGTACAAGTCTCGGCATATTTGGATTACATGATCGTATACGATATCTATAAAAAAGATATAATTAAGTTGTACAGTGAAATGTAACATATCTAAAAAAATCATGTTCATTGAATAAAGATGTGACAAGTATATAAATTTATCAATTTTGATCACGCTCTATTTCGAATAACCGTCTGTTAAAACTTACAATCAAGAATAATCTGTTGAGTTTCCGTCATAATATTATTTAATTTAATAGAATTGCATGCTTCTGCTTATTAAAACCCACAGACAGAAAGCAATTTAAACGATATTTAAGAATAAGCCAATCAACTTAATGGAAATTGGAAGCACAAAAAGTAAATCAAAGAATGTTGATAAGGATCTAATTATTAATACGCCCCTTTGTGATTTGTTAAACAGTATTCTTAATCACACTATATAACTAACTAACAACATAGAAGACCGACTAGAGGTTTTTTTAAAGGGTAAAAAAAATATACGGTTTACAAATTATAATCTTTTATATACCACTCTGTGTATCATGCTTCCCCTGTAAGCAAAATGTGTCTGTTTTGGGACAATCTTACGATTTATTTTTGAGCATACGAGGGTAAGTTTTTAAGTTCGCGGAATGACAGTGAAAAAGGCGGGTAAACGCGCTCTTTTGATGCCTACCGTATTCAGTGACTCATAATTAGTCTGCATAGTAAAATTTGTTGTGATTGGATCATTAGTTATTAAACTATCGTTGACCAAGTATTTTAATCGGGAACGAAGTGAAAAAAATGGAGAAAATTGAATTCCGTGCGGTGATAAAGTTCCTTACTAAGCAAGGAAAGTCTGTTCAAACCATACTCAATGAGATGTCATCGGTTTACGGGGATTCTTGCCCAGGAAAAACAATGGTCTACAAGTGGCATAGTTTATTTAAACAAGGCAGGGAATCACTTGAAGACGACCCGAGGCCGGGGCGCTCCGTTGAGGTGACTACGCCAGAAGTTTTTGCAAAAGTAGAAAAAATTGTATTGGAAGATGCTCGACTAAAAAAGAAACAACTCGCAGAAATGGTTGGAGTATCGGATACAACAATTTTTAAAATTTTACACGATCATCTTGGCATGACTAAGGTTAGCGCACGGTGGGTGCCGAGAATGCTCACGCCATTGCAAAAACAACAGCGCGTGGAATGTTCACGTGCGTTTTTGGACCTCTGCAATGAAGACAAGGATGGCGTATTGAATCAAATTGTTACTGGGGATGAAACTTGGGTTCATCATTATGAACCCGAGTCCAAACAAGACTCCATGCAGTGGCACAAAAAGGGCACAGCACCACCCAAGAAATTTAAGGTTTCACAGTCGGCTGGGAAACTCATGGCAACGATTTTTTGGGACTCAGAAGGAATATTATTGATAGATTATAAAGATAAAGGCATTTCTATAACGGGGGAATACTACACTTCAATCTTAGAACAGTTAAAAGAAGCCATCAAAGAAAAAAGACAGGGCAAATTAACGAAAGGTGTCCTGCTATTGCATGACAATGCTCCCGTTCACAAGAGCCGAGTCGCACTGGCTGCCCTGCATAAGGTGGGCATCGATATTTTGAATCACCCACCCTACAGTCCAGATTTGGCTCCGAGTGATTATTATCTCTTTCCAAAAATGAAAAAAGATTTAAGTGGTAACAATTTTCAACTGATGAGGAGGTTAAGGAGGCGGTTTCGGCGTATTTTTCAGACAAAGATAAAACTTTTTTTTACGAGGGAATAAAAAAACTAATTGAAAGATCTGAAAAATGTATTCGTGTTGCAGGGGAATATATAGAAAAAGAAAAATAATTTTGTGTTTTTATTATTACTCAATACCCTCCATTCCGCGAACTTAAAAACGCCCCCTCGTAGCTTTACACCTAAGCGGTCAATATTTTTAATGACTAAATTGAGATCAAGATCATGACCTTAATTAATAAAGTTTCTGAAACCTAACATATTTTGAAGGTTTTTTTTCTGAATTTTTGGTGCTTCATCAAAATACAAAGTTTGAGATATTAATATATGAGTAGGTATGTTTGTATGAGCCTTGCATACGTGTCTATTGAATTCTGTTTAGTAAAGTTTTATTACAACACCTCTGACCGGTTTTATATCTTACTACAATAAAATACAGCTGTCTCTTTCATTCGCTTAAAACTTTTTTATTTATTATACATCAACCTTTGCCACATGACAAAAAGGTTCATAATTGTGTGACCGGTCGCTCAACAGTTTATTTTGTAGTAGGTCGTAGTAAGATAAAACGAGTTTTGTGCTAAGAGGAAGTGACCACTTCGCTCAAAAAGATGTTTACCGTTAAAAATGTCCAAACATAGCAGGACGTTTGTTATATATACATGTTATATCTATTGTCGCGTTGTCAGTATTAAATCTAAGTAAATAAAAAATATTCGAAATGAACGCGAGCAAAGAACTTCAAAACTGCTGCACCCATGTATACCTTTTTGTAATTACAGATTATCTATCAGATTTTCACGTAAATTGTAAGCTTGTTAAAAAAACTTGTTAAAATATAAAACAAGTGGGAGATGGCAGCTCTACAAAAATATAGACAGATAGACGTTTAAGTTTAGAATGTTAAATGATTGAATTTTTACTTTTATTATTTTGTGAAAAAAGTAAATAAAAACTTTAAGAAGAAAGTTTTGTTCTCTATTTCGTCAATATTTAATTTACTGACGACGCGCATATTCCCGTAGAGACGAGCAGCTAGTTTGTTATAAAGGCAAGGATACTTGCAAAGGATGAAGTGAATTTTACTGTCGAGTGAAAAAATACCTTTAGATTTTACTTGTCAATGTGCATAAATGGGTGAATTACAATGGACAAGGTTCGCCTGTATAAATACAATAGCAATAAACTGTAGATAAGTCAACGCATAGGTGCTTCGGTTTTTAAACAGGCGCTTAAATATTTTGTATCTGTCTCTGAGTAAAATTTATTTGTAATGTATGTACGTATTTAGAAATATTTGAATATATTTATTAGCAGTCTGGTTACGATAGTACTGGCTTTATATGATGTACGATATGATATCGGATTGTTGCCATGCCGTCTGTAAGAAGTAGGAACTGACTTTTATTATTATTTTACATTTTTAATTAAATTTATTTATTTATTTATTTACAACTTGTGAAGCAGTTTACTACGTATACTAAATGGTTAAAATAATGTTTTTGTGCAGCTGGTACTTAAAATGACATATTTTTCTTATTACAGGGTACGATTAAAGCTGCAAATTAATTAAATTACTGTACTGCGATAAGGCCGCCCGTTGTATCACTGTTTTTTTATTTGATTCTACATTGTATGTCTCCTACTTATGGTGTGCAATAGAGAGTACTTATTTATCTATCTATCTATACACATACTTCAAAATTCATTAATTTATATATAATGGTAAGAATAATAGCAATATTTTTATAAACAAACCTTAACTGTGTATATTGTTTGTATACTAGTTATATAGTGTATACTGTTTAAAAAATAAAATTTCATAGACAACTTTTAAACATCTCATCTCGATTTCAACTGATCTCTTTTTAATTAGCTAGAGAAAAGCAGAGCACAACCTCGAAATTATACGCTCTAAACTATCAGAATGAGAATAACAATGACATTACAAATCCTACTAATATTATAAATACGAAAGTTTGTGAGGATGTTTGTTACTCTTTCACGAAAAAACTACTGGACGGATTTGGATGAAACTTAACAGTAATATAGATTACAATTTTTAAAGATTTTTTGTAATTGTAGTCGTAATATAATGATACATATTAATTAACTCGAAGAAAAAATCTCGCCTCTGAGCTTAGGTAGCGAACGCCTCTTGGCGTTCGCTACCTAAACCATTGAAGTTACACAAAGATGATGTACTGTAGAATCGGTTATATATTAAAAAAAAAATAAAATGATCTGTTACAAAATTTAATGTGGCAGACCAAATTCCACGCGAGCGAAGCTGCGGGCAAGAGCCACAAATATTTCTATTATTTAATCCACACAAATATATTATTTAATCCCAGTACGTCATATAATACAATGTAACTAAGTCGCTGTCAACAGTTACCAATAATGTGACTTGACACTCCCCATTGTTCTCCAGGCGCTTGTTTCCCAGATATTAGTTAACTTTCCAGTAGTGTTGTCTCAAGCACAAAAGTTTGCAACATTATGCGGGTGTTACTACGTTGATTCGCACGCGATTCCCACGGTGTGGATTCATTCATGAATGCCCCAGCTCTTATAGTACATGGATAAGTAGCTGACAACTACTGAGGCGACGACTGTATTAGTACTATAGATATGGCTGGAAAATATTTGAAACGAATTGGTACTGATTAGTTGATCAAGTCACGATTATCATGAACACTTTCACAACTTCGACATTTACTTTCAATTATACTTAGTCTGGCCATAAATACTGTTACACTTAATTATAAAAAAATATTACATTTGAATTTCGAATCTGTCATTTTTATACGATTGTTCATTGTGTTTTCTCATTTTGGCGCCAATACATTGTAAAATATTTTGCGATATTAAAATGGTGTGGGGTGATAAAGAGAACCGAATCGCTGTGATAGCATTACACAAAGTAGGTATGGAGCCAAATGCAATTTTTAAAACTCTCCATACACTTGGTATTAGTAAAATGTTTGTGTACCGGGCTATTAATAGGTACAATGAGACCTCCTCTGTTTGTGACAGAAAAAGATCTGGCCGTCCACGTAGTGTTCGTACGAAAAAGGTGGTCAAAGCAGTAAGGGAAAGAATTCGAAGAAATCCTGTCCGAAAGCAAAAGATTTTATCTCGGGAAATGAAGATAGCACCTAGAACCATGTCGCGTATTTTAAAAGATGACTTAGGACTTGCAGCCTATAAGAGACGCACTGGCCATTTCTTAACTGATAATTTAAAGAAGAATAGGGTGGTAAAATCGAAACAACTACTGAAGCGGTACGCAAAGGGAGGTCACAGAAAAATTTTGTTTACGGATGAGAAAATTTTTACAATTGAGCAACATTTTAACAAACAAAATGACCGTATTTATGCTCAAAGCTCTAAGGAAGCTTCCCAATTAGTCGACAGAGTGCAACGTGGACATTATCCGACTTCAGTGATGGTTTGGTGGGGTGTTAGCTATGAAGGAGTGACTGAGCCATATTTTTGTGAAAAAGGTATCAAAACATCGGCACAAGTGTATCAAGATACCATTCTTGAGAAGGTAGTTAAGCCCCTTAACATCACCATGTTCAATAACCAAGTATGGTCCTTCCAGCAAGACTCGGCGCCGGGTCATAAAGCTCGGTCCACGCAGTCTTGGTTGGAATCGAACGTTTCGGACTTCATCAGAGCTGAAGACTGGCCGTCGTCTAGTCCCGATCTTAATCCGCTGGATTATGATTTGTGGTCAGTTTTAGAGAGTACAGCTTGCTCTAAACGCCATGATAATTTGGAGTCCCTAAAACAATCTATACGATTGGCAGTGAAGAATTTTCCCATGGAAAGAGTGCGTGCTTCTATTGATAACTGGCCTCATCGTTTAAAGGACTGTATTGCAGCCAATGGAGACCACTTCGAATAAGCTTTTTATATTTTTAATTGTTTTATATTTATGTATTAAACTGACACACTGTAAAAGTAATAAATGTTATTTGCAGTTAACAATTTTCTTTTTTCTTTATTACAATATTTATGGCAAGACTAGGTACATACGGATGTGACATCGATATAAATTATTTGATTGCTTTAACTTTTGACGGACTCTATTTATCAGTATATGCCAAATATCATGTACAGGTACTTTTTTTGTTAAATAACTATTATTTGTACAGTGGTATTATGTTAAGTGGACTAAGGTCTTTAATGCCCATTGAAATAACTCTTAATCAAACTACATATTATCGCTGAAGGTATTTTTATTATATAATAAGCACAAATAGCCAGTCAACACTTTATCTGTAGAGAAACTATGCAAACAACATTTAAGATAAAAATAACAAGGACTGGCCTATACAGGTGTCTTTAAAACACCAATAAACTCTCTATCTACATAATACAAATTTACATGAGAGATGAGCACAAAACTCGACAGTCAACTATATGGCACGGTTTCTATGTCTACCAATTTTAAGACCGGTTTTCCTGGACGGTGCCTTATGGATTTTCCCTTCATTACAAATGTAACCGAACCACCAATGTGGTCCACTGCACGACTAGATAAAAATGTTAATATAAGTAAGATATGAACATTTTAGCAATCTTTTACAGTTTTAAAAGAGAATTTATAGTAGAGCTGGGTACTATTTTTTTTAATTGTATTGGAAAGGTTTTATTGCTAAAGAAAATGTTTGAGTCGGTCTAAATTTGCTTGTTAGGGGTCAAGAGATCTTTTGACTATTGTAAATATTCTAGAAAATTCAAAATGATATTATTTTTTTTCGAAAATTTGCTTATGAACATTACACACTCGCACATTGCATATCCACATCAAAATTTAAAAACAATTAAACTCACCTTTATAAGATAGTGTTGAACACATTCCCAATGTGGTCATAAGTCCAGCAGTTAAGGAAATTATCACTTTTCATCACAGTTACTAGTTGTAAAAAGCCAACTCTCAGGGCACGTTATAAAACCATGCCAGCACTATTACGAGCATATGTTGTAACTATCGATTGTCCCTACATTCTCTGTTAAAATAGTAAAAAACATTTAAGTTTCTGGTAAAGTATAATTCGACTAAGTTGACATCTATTATATATGTATAAGACTATAACTTAATCAAACTCTTGATAAGTTATTTCCGTACAGATCAGTATATATTTCCCCACCACTTACAATACACGGACTTGTGAATGAAACGATATTATTGTAAATCATATAAGAAATCCTTCATCCGCAACCATATATATTTTATATAAGCAGATAATTTCTCACGACGATCATGCATCGTATTCCGCGCGTGGCTGCCTGCGCAGACGCCGAACCGTGAGAGTCCGAATCTTACACCAATATTATGTGTTAAGTAACTGTTACCTATATAACAATAACACGTAGTACTTACAATTAAAAGTAAATTTACTGCATCTGATGTTTTAGATATGAAATGGGACTTTTCGACGAAATTACAATCGGTTCACATCAATCATCGACCATGACCAATATACATCAATATCGTCGTTGACCACTGCCGTTGTAAGCACAATATTAATAACATAACTAACAAGAGTGGCTAAAAAAGATTTCTTAAGGGGATCTTTTGAGACTATGATTAGATAAAAGATTAAAACCAAGTGCCATGTAAATATATACATAAGAAGTTGTAGGAGGATGATTGAATTGGACAATTTGCCTTTCACAAATGATTTTCGGTCTGGTAACACCTGCTTAGGCAAATCCTTTATGAACAATGATTTTCAAAAACTCAGTCCAGTGAAATAAACGTAGGTAATACCAGGAGGGGTCGTTTTTCTATTACAGAATTAGCATTGCGCAATGAAATTATTTTATAGGTACCTTTGTTCACAAATGGGGCACGAACTATAATATTCAATAGTTTTTAACGAATGGTGAAGTGTAAAAATATACGATATTTGTAAACATTATAACCACAACATTGTAATGGCTTTCAGAATAAGCGAGAAGCGTGAATCAACCGCGGTCCCACAGTTATTCCACTATTATAAATTGATACAATTGATCTATGGGACTATGAATTTCAAATAAGTGTATTGGAAATGAATTATTTCTTTACTTCTTCTAGCTCAGGATCACGAGCCCATTTTGGCATTTGATTGCTATCAATCTAGTCTTCCGTAAATGGCTTCATTTTGATGAGATCAACAATTTTCTCTACGAAAATCCTTAATCCTTTTTCCTTATAATTTTATCTCTTTTGTGGTAGCTAACAAGGGTAGCAGGAATAAAATATATCTTATGTCTTACTAAATTATTACTAACAATGGGTTTTACTATTAATTGTTAAAAAAATTATTAAAAATTATTATTTAAAAAATATTTATCCTACAAAATGTATCGTTTGATCATAGTCTCCTTCTTCCAACATGTGTTGATAATGAGGTTATCAAAATTGATTAGTAACTTGCTGATTTTTTTACTGTTGCTCTGTTATCAATAATTTTTTAAGAACCGTAAAATCGATATATTTCATTCTTGCTGTTCCTGTTAACTACCACAAAGGTTTAGTTATATTTTTTTAAAAAGAAAAGGTAGACGTCTCTACTAAATGAAGCTTCTCGTGGTAAATTAATTTGATATTAATCAAATGCCAAAATGTGCCCTTGATCCGGGACTACACTTCTTCACTGTCCAAAACGAATCACTCAACAATTTAGTCAATGCAACAATTGTTTTCATACACTAAGTAGGCAAATTAAGCGATATTTGTTGTCGCCCACACCTAATAAAGAAGTATAAGGTACAATAATAAAGTATAAAAATACAAGAAAATGACTTGTAAATGTTAAGAATATTTGAATCCATGATTACATTTCGTTAGAAAATATTACCCTTACTCAGAAATCTCTTTACTATATTTCCCTCTATAATAAAATCGTGCAAAGTCCCTTTCTTAACTCCTCTTTTGAATTTGCAAGACAATGAAATTGCGCACCTACGTCCAGTAGCGTCATTTTATAGCCTTCCCGGTTGAACTTCCTCGTTGGAGTTCAAAATTGCATGTAATTCAAAATCCTGGTTACGTGTGTGATGAACCTTTGACCGGCCACCTGCCAAGTGTTGTAATTAGACCGTTGCTTGAGGCATGGCCCGTCGGTCAAGCTTGGCTGACTTTCCCACGTCTTGGCTCGGTTAAGGCGGACCCTCGCTATTCTGATGATAAGATTAACCAACGTTCATAGATGTACTGATATGCAACTAGTTTACCTTAATAATGTAATTTTCTACAGCAGACAACGGTGAAATTATCATTAAGAAAATGTAATGATTTATTTTTACATTTGGAATGCATTTTGTTTGATTTGCAATATAACAAGATTTATAAAACGAAAAAGTTACAACAAAACTAATTAATCTCTTCTGGACAAGGACATGTTTGTCTGACATTGGTGCTGACATAAAATGATCACGTTTTATGGCCAAGAATCAGTGTTCATTGACGCAGATGAAGGAGTCAGAGCAATGGGTTTATTAGTGCAATTAGTCTTACACTGTACCAAGTGAGTTAGTGTTATTATAGAAAAACAATAAATTTTACAAGGTACATAAAAGCGGTAAGTAAAGTAGTGTCAGGACTCAGTACTACACTCTTAATACCTAGTCTTGCCATAAATATTGTAATAAAGAAAAAAGAAAATTGTTAACTGCAAATAACATTTATTACTTTTACAGTGTGTCAGTTTAATACATAAATATAAAACAATTAAAAATATAAAAAGCTTATTCGAAGTGGTCTCCATTGGCTGCAATACAGTCCTTTAAACGATGAGGCCAGTTATCAATAGAAGCACGCACTCTTTCCATGGGAAAATTCTTCACTGCCAATCGTATAGATTGTTTTAGGGACTCCAAATTATCATGGCGTTTAGAGCAAGCTGTACTCTCTAAAACTGACCACAAATCATAATCCAGCGGATTAAGATCGGGACTAGACGACGGCCAGTCTTCAGCTCTGATGAAGTCCGAAACGTTCGATTCCAACCAAGACTGCGTGGACCGAGCTTTATGACCCGGCGCCGAGTCTTGCTGGAAGGACCATACTTGGTTATTGAACATGGTGATGTTAAGGGGCTTAACTACCTTCTCAAGAATGGTATCTTGATACACTTGTGCCGATGTTTTGATACCTTTTTCACAAAAATATGGCTCAGTCACTCCTTCATAGCTAACACCCCACCAAACCATCACTGAAGTCGGATAATGTCCACGTTGCACTCTGTCGACTAATTGGGAAGCTTCCTTAGAGCTTTGAGCATAAATACGGTCATTTTGTTTGTTAAAATGTTGCTCAATTGTAAAAATTTTCTCATCCGTAAACAAAATTTTTCTGTGACCTCCCTTTGCGTACCGCTTCAGTAGTTGTTTCGATTTTACCACCCTATTCTTCTTTAAATTATCAGTTAAGAAATGGCCAGTGCGTCTCTTATAGGCTGCAAGTCCTAAGTCATCTTTTAAAATACGCGACATGGTTCTAGGTGCTATCTTCATTTCCCGAGATAAAATCTTTTGCTTTCGGACAGGATTTCTTCGAATTCTTTCCCTTACTGCTTTGACCACCTTTTTCGTACGAACACTACGTGGACGGCCAGATCTTTTTCTGTCACAAACAGAGGAGGTCTCATTGTACCTATTAATAGCCCGGTACACAAACATTTTACTAATACCAAGTGTATGGAGAGTTTTAAAAATTGCATTTGGCTCCATACCTACTTTGTGTAATGCTATCACAGCGTTTCGGTTCTCTTTATCACCCCACACCATTTTAATATCGCAAAATATTTTACAATGTATTGGCGCCAAAATGAGAAAACACAATGAACAATCGTATAAAAATGACAGATTCGAAATTCAAATGTAATATTTTTTTATAATTAAGTGTAACAGTATTTATGGCCAGACTAAGTATATGCACACAAGTGACGCATGTATGTGGTGTGTAAACTTCATTTTTACGCATAAAATCTTCAAATTTTAGTATCGTCAAACTTAAGACCGTAAATCATAGTGACTTCAACGTTTCGTTACGATTTTGTATCACAATGGTCTATATCCGAACAATGGATGTCTTTGACAACGTGTTAGTCACAGGAGGTCTGAATCCTTGAAGACAGTCAGGAAGGGTGACTCATCAAAAGCTACGGGTTGCGAAGTCATGGTTCAGCGCTTTGAAATTATGGCCATGTACAACGAATAAACTGAATTCGACCGGTAGACGACTGTGGTCAGCGAACTAATTAGTTCTAAAGTTATTCTGTAATTGTATAAAAAAGAAGTCTAGTCTTGTTAATTCTTATATTATTATCATCTAAATTAAGTATCTAATACGTAAGAATATATAAGTGTGACATAAAGACAATGGTAAAAACTAAAAGTGCCGTGAAGCGTAATGTCGCGCGACAAATTATGTAGTTGCAACTGTATCTAAACAGCCAATAGAGTGACAACTTTTTTCTAAGCGGAAGACGAATGTGGGGTCAATAGGGTTATTTAAACGAATTATTACCATTAGTGCAAGTAGTGTTGGGCAATGAATATCGACTGCAAATTTGAATATGTTTATATCCAAAAGTTTTTAAAATATTACTCATAAAAGAAAAAAACATTGAAAAAAACCTAAATCTCATAAGTCTAACGCAATCACTTAAACAGTTTAATGACCTAATTTTTATAAAATAAAAAAATAATAAAAAAATATTTTTTTACTTTATGGACACTATAAACTATACAAGTAGTATATTACTAATACAAGTAGTATATTATTTATAATATGGCTTAGTTAATTAGAATAGAATTAGGTTATTTATCTGATTCTTAAACTTTATCATTCTAATTTCATATCTATTAGTTTAAACATCCAAATCCGAAATATCTAAGAGTTCCTTGCTTCATGACTAAACACTAATTGTGTTTTAAACTTTGAAACTTGTGTGTCTAATAACAATTTAGAATCTTGATGAACTGTAAATAGGTCTGTAACAAAACTAAGGCACTTTTATTATCAATAGTTTTCAATCTAAGAACTTATTATGTCCAAATTACGGGTAAATAAACTTAAATAATATGTCTTGTTTCCTACGAATCAATAAAAATTGACAAGAACCGACCCTGGATACATGAATGATCTACATCCAAGTTTGTATAATACCATGGTAATATTATCTAGTCAGTACACATAATTATCTACAGCCGCACTCTTAATATACGAGTACTCTTCCTAATAGTTGAGTTTATTTCTAGTTTTGTGATTGTAAATATTGTATTTTTAATTTAAGAAAATGAAATCCGCTATGATTGATGAAGGACGTGTTAAATAAAAATATAATATTTATTAAGATTTGCATTTAATAAAAAAAATATAACATCTTTATAAATTTGACGCTGAAAAATATATTTTGTGCCTCGACTGAGACGTACAAAAAAAATTTATGGGTAAATTTAATATAAATATTATATTATCATATTGAGGTAATTTTTTTTTAATCTATAGCTGTATTATTAAAAATTCAAGTAACCAAAAACAGCATAATATTGTCAATAATTGTTATTTGGCATATTGAGAAACTATTTATTTCAATCAAATAATAACAAATCTCACATTTACTAATTTACTACTTAGAAAGCCATCACACTAGGCATTCGTTAATGCAGCATTTGCGACTAGTTGTATGCCGAGTGTATATTGAATTTGTTTTATGATCGTTTCTATGAAGATAGAATACTGTTATATAATTTCACCGAGATAATAGTCTCCATATTTTAATCAGGTCTAATAGGTGTTTTGCTGTCCTCCGAGTTATTTTCTCTAAATTGGAAACAAATACCATCAGACCTCCACGGTATAAGTACTAGGCGATGTAAAAGCTTAGTAGAAAGACAGCTATCTGTCTTTTTAGGGCTTAAGCTATCTACCACGATTTTTCTTTGTCGCTTGACATGTCGACGGCAATTCTTTGCTCTCATTTACATTATTAACAAGGATAACAAACTGAAATAAAAATGTATGTTGATTTTTTAACATCCGCTAAAGATCATTACATTTACAGTACATAAACTAAAGACAGTAGTTTAATGAGCATTTTTAACAACACAGCAGACATATATCGACAGTGCACGAACTGAGGTAAATAGTCATAACAATTTTGGAAAGTCTTTAAAAACTTTCTCACAATTCATTACAAAAATAATGACAACAATAAACCGACTACTGTTACATTATTTTCTAATTATTTAGAGATTAGGCTTATTTCCGTTTTATTTCTTGAAAGTAGAGACACCAAAAATTATAGGAAGTCGAGCATTACCGACAATAAGTTGGATAGTGTTTCCGGACACACACGTAGTTATAAAATGGCCAAAACTGAAAGGAGAAAGAAAAACAAAATCTTTACTATAAAATGTTCGTGAGAGAGATCAGTCGCCTCGCCGCTCTCTACTGCGCTGAGTGTTGTGGGTTCAAACCCCACATGGGACAACACTTTGTTTGATCCATAAATTGTTGTTCTGTGTCTGGGTGTTCTTTGTGTCCGTTTCTTGTATGTTTGTAAAATCCCTCGCGACACAGAATTTAATTCTAACGCGGGCGATGTCTTGGGCAGTAGGACTAGGAGTCTAGGACAAGAAGCAACGTTTAACTCTTTTAATTTTCAATTTTCTCTTCGACACCACTTCTATCATTCTCATTATTTAAAAATAAAAGTATTGTGGTTTCAATTATTTAAAATTAATTATAAATTTTACTTCTTTAATAAGGACCACAAGACATATCACAACTCGTAAAAAAATACAATTGAATTAAGAACCTATTCGTTTAGGTTTTTGCAGTCAATCGTAAACAGTGGCTTTAATTCAACGCATCATTATCGATGATATGGCCTTAAAATGACGATAGATAAAATTCGTATACATTTATTACTGTACTAGCTTTTGCCCGCGTCTCGTATACAAAGCGTCAACATCCCATGAGTATCGTAAGAGGTGACTAATAGAATAAACTAAGCAGGACAACACCATTGCAAAGAGTAGGAAAACTTGAAACAAACCGAATACCACCTCGTCTGGCCAGCTTAGGCCAAAATCTCCTTGCTAAAGAGAGGCCTATGTCCAGTATTAAACTGCTGAAGGTTGTCGATGACGATGATGATTCCGTCGTTATCATATAGTTTCAATAAGTCGGCCATAGAATGCCTTAAATTAAACATTTCATAAAATGTCAACAACTCATTGTGTCTCTTGACTTTCCATTAACTTCGAGATACCCTTGTTTTGTGAAATTATTGCACTGCATATAATTTGAAACTTTTTAAAGTGGAGGGCTGCTAACTTAAGGTATAAGTGTTTACCTAGCTCGGGTATCAGAGCACGATAATAAGACACTATACAATTTCTTTAAAAGACAAAACTGTACAAATTGACACTTGTATGATTATGGTGAGAAATAAACATTTATTTTTATGATTATTACTTGTTGTGATGCGGGTGTTCATGACGGTGACACAAATTTCCTTACCATCAGGCGACTCAACCACTCGTTTGCTCTCTACACCATTATAAAAGGAAATACTTTTTTTTTTCAAAGTTATTAAACAAGCATATGAGTGATAATTTTAATAATATTTTGAATAAAGTTAAAAACAATGAACTACAAAAAAATAATTGTAAGCTGTGAAATACTATTTGTAACTGCTTATTAGAAATGCAATAAAATGACCCACAGCATGAGAGCAATTCAATTGGCCAACCGTGGGATCCATAGAACCACAGGCCAATGGGAAAGATGATTGAACTTGTATACCACATGTACGTACTAAACAATGGAGAAAAATACAACAATTATGAACTTTCATAAGCTTGTATTGTCTGTTATAAACTAGTTTCTAATATGGTGGTAGTATATGGAATTAAGACGTAATAAAAATGGTAAGAATCAACATGAGAAGTAGTAACTAACCCCATGATAACTCCTTTACACGAATTTGCATATACATATTTTGAATTTTATCTTTTGTTAAAATACTTTTTCTTTTTACAAATAAGAACCTATACAACAGAATTAGCAAAAAACTCTGTGCGAAAAATTCAGGCAAATACAGTTTGGAAGTTATATTTGCGTGAATATAGATAAATATTTCTTTTAGTAAAATATACTTCAGTTTTATATTGGGAGTTTTACATAAGCTCATAGAGTGTTATGATACAGTGAACATTTTACTATAAGCGCAACATGACCTACCAATAATCTGTTAACAAGATTACCTGCACTGGTCAAGGGTTACAGACGAGACAATCTCTGGATCTTTCAACAATAATTCAATAATTTTGATCAGATCAGTCTTTATCCCCAAACTAGGAGCGACCTCCACGATCCAAGTACTAGGCGATATAGAAGTTTAGTGGACAGACTGTTAGCCGAGTTTTAGGGCTCCACCCACTCATAACGATTGTTGTAGATGTTGGTATAACAACCAGGACCAATGGTTTATTGTGCTTCTCGAGACACGGAGGAACCTCGATGTGTTAAGAATGGTTACCCATTCATAGACTGACCTGATTAGAATTGTCTAACTTTACAACGTGTCAACCCATTCAGTTACCACTTAGCCACGAATCTCCCACAGTCAGAACTAGTAGATGAAAGACGTTGAAATCATAACTGTTAGTAGTGTGCACTAATTATTAAAACATTATTCAAATGCATAAGAAAGAAGGGAGCGTGGAGCGTATTCTCACGCCACGGTTCCTTCCGGAGGCGGCGACCCGTGACGCTACTGTCTTGGGCGCCCACATCGAGCCTCACATTGTTTCATGGTCAGGCTACCTCATATATTTCTAGGGTCAGTTTGGACATCAACCGATTACGTGTAATGCTCTCTTTTTTGGGTAGACGAGAGGCTTTAGAATTAAACATTTTCGAATTTTCTAAGAAACTGGGTCACGAAAACTGCTAACCTAATGAAACAGACAAATGTTACCATTCACTTCTTTATATAGTAGTATAAAATAAAGTTGTTTTTATTTTTGTGCGCTTAGAATTCCAAAGTACTCAACGATTTTAAATGCGGTCTCCACCATCATTTAGTTTATGTTTCAAGAAAGGTTTATATACACCGGTGCTGTATAAATAGAACATGTAAAAAAGTAAATATTTCGTAACAACATAGGATTTTTAAACACAATTGCTAATGTGAATTGATAAACTATCTACAAAAAGTCTACGATAGTATATGTGTATATCCTACAAATAACCCACAGTGACCATTTTTATGTTTTAAGATTTAATTTATTTCTGGATTATATTTTCAAAGTAATTTTGACCAATATAATATATGATTAATCGTTGTCTAATTAAATACATTAGATAAGTTGTGCACATAATGTAGACAAAAATTGCCTTTTACAGCATTATGGCCTATGGCATAAATGGCCGCTGTACTCATACATTTTAACCCTCTGATATCTTCTAAGATATTCATTTTAAGGATATCTGCGAAAGGCATTTTGCCTTACAATTAGCCCACAACACATTTAACGTATTTAATTAGATGAGAATTAATTAAAGTGTTAATCATTTTATATTATATAAAGAAAATACTTACATATTTTAATTGTCATGTTAGAAATATAAAATTAGTCTACAAAAAAGTATGCGTTCGCTTTTAGAAAGATTTTAAAAATATGCAAATCAGACTTAGCAAATATTTGTCCATTTAATTGACATAACTGTCCAGAAAATCGTCAATGAGTCTTCAATAATGATTGTTAGTAGACAGAGGAAAAACTGACGGAAACATCTGGAGCGCCAACAGTGGCATACGACGGCATGTCGTACCCGTTGCAGGTGCGTTCAGAACAGAACCTTACTTACTCCTTATACACAAGGGGATGTTTTTGAAACAGAGTATGTTATTAATTTCGAACTATCAGTTTGGTTATAATATCTGTTATACAATCTTTATAAATATAAACACCCATTGTACCGTTAGAACCCTTGTTTACACGTAGCAGATGTAATCATTGTCTTTTCTTTAATCATATTGTGCTACTCTATTCATAGATTTTTGATCTTGAATATTTGATTAGGGGCAGATACAATGAACATAGGGACTATTTATAGTACAATTTCATTCATCCGATATTGAATGACGACTTCACTTCTTTCAGATTTAAGTATTCTAAATATTCTTTATTAAAGTAAGGCTATGAGTATTCAGTATTAAAATACAATAAAAATATAGTTTTTAATGATGTTTTTAATGCAAGAGATAAAAAATCTAGACTGCTCGTACTATAAAACTATTGTTTCTTGTCAAAGTGCCTTAACTGTTTGTTTTATTTTTGATCTCCCTATATAAAATTAGTTAATTAGTAACTTACTATATTGACTTCATTTAGAAAATATAACATTATGTCTATACTGTTCATTATATTTTGTTTCCTTATAAAAGTATGGTTAATATAATACATAACCATGGTTATTTTATACAACGTATGTATGAGTAGTGCTGTAAACAACTACTTATTGTGAATTATTGTACAAAGACAGGCAGGTGGACCTAAACACATGACACGTGTAAGTATAAATTCAACAGGTGTTTGTAGAAATACTTCTAACTTAAGCGTAAGGGGTTTACGAGTATACTCCTACGTGTATGAAATAAAAGATCCATTTAAATGTTAAGTATTTTAATGTTAAGGCGTAGATATATTAAATGAAAACAAACTAGTACTAGTAACTAGACTCTACATCGATACTTTTTTTCAATGTATTTTTTATAATAAGTTTATATATTATAAATGCGAAAGTTAATAAGTATGTGTCGAAATATGCTATTTTTTAAGGATCTAGATGACACTTTACAGTTATGTAGCTTATATATCAGAATAACGCACAGGCTGCAATTTATCACGATAACCAACATACACACGGGCGGAGACGCGGGCAAAAGCTAGTAGAGTAATAAATGTATACGAATTTTATCAATCGTCATTTTTAGATGGTGTGCGAATCGGGGTGCAAGTGGAACCACCTACCATCCCAGTACCATAAAACCGCCCTCACCTGCACACAGTGTACTCTGCCGAATAACGAACGAGGCTCTGGCGACCGACTCCAGGCGATATAACCACACCACTGCAGGTATCTCTGAATTTCGATACTAAGTGGATGGTGGGTGGATACTGGTGCTCATCAAGACAGCAGCGTCATCAGATTAATGTTTCTCGCCACTGTTGCTACCAATCCGACAAGCATGGTGACTATGGCAAATTGGACCGCAAACCAATTCCACGAGCCGCAGTTCCCGACTGTCACACTATTTCTGGACATGGTAACGGTGCAGCGAAGGATGTGTAGAATCCCCAGGATACGGCAGGGTACCATCGACGACTATTTCTGGCGACGTAAAATGGAAGCACGCTGCTACTGGACGATCGCCTTTCGGAATTGAAAGTGAAGTTGAACCATATTAATTGGTATGTTATGGAGCTATCGGGGGTTCGAAGACAGGGTGAATATATGATAGCCCTAGTTTCCAGTCGCCTCCTCTACTTTAGACAAAGAAACCAACCATCCCAAGGTGGTGTCGAATTTATGAACCATAAATCGCTCAAGGGCAACGTGGAGGAACTTGGTAGTGTATCTTCAAATGTGGCATACCTGTTCATAAGAATAACCAAGAGGTATTCCTTAAAGGTTGTACAAGTGTAAGCACACATCCTTACGATGATGTCGAAGCCATGTACGAATACAGCTAAAGCTCTATCTCGTACCAACACTTCTTTCACGGTTGTCATGGGCGATTTAAATGCTAAAGCAAAAGTGAAAGATTATGGCGAACTGAGGTAGGGCCGTTTAGCTATGGGCGGAGAAGTCACCGGGATAATGCTGGTAAACTTCTTCTTAGTCAAGGGGTTCTATCTGATGAATTCCTATCTGATATCTGATGAATTATTTCTATTAGAAGAATCCTTTCTTAAAGGAGGCGGCCAGGGTTAAGCCGCGATAAAGTTCTAAACAATTTTAAAAAACAGCAGAACGAGTTCATCGGAGCAGGTGTATTTGTATATATTATTATATTATTCATATATTTAGATGACTGTGCACTTATTATACATAATATGGTAAAGTTGAGAGTTATATCTCGCATAGGACAAGAGTTGTGCATGATCTACAATTAGTAGTTATTCCAGATCTTGGTGTTTCTGAGCTTGTTATTTGAATGTTGGTGAGGCCTCTACAATTTTTTTCTCTGGTCCTTTTTAAACGTATAAATATATTAAATATAGTTTTGTCATATTATTGTGTCACATATTATACATGCTATACATGTTTTGTAGTCTATGAATTGCAACCAAAACTGGACTTTTGGTGCTGTTTAACAATTATTCCGTTTACTGTATTTACTAGAACTCTTACTGTTAGAAAAAAAAGCTCAATCAGTTCAGCCGAATACAGTAACAAATAACATTAAACTAAGGTTTAATATCAATTTGTTCGGGTGCAATAAAATGTCCATAGTTTCCCACCAACAGAATAGCTATAACTAAATCACATTTATCATTATTATGTTTAACATGTTTACTTATGCTCATTTCATATTCATTCTACCTACGAGACCTCTTGTCACGAATTTTATAGACAAGACAGTCAATTTGTATAACGTGGTTGAAATTAGAATTAAATCGTACATTTAATTCTATTCGCAACGTTAAACGTGTTTTACTCAACTAAGTTATTGAACCAAACATACAAGCTACAATGTTACAATGTTTCAAATTTTTAACGAGATGTTTTATAATTTGCGGAATATACCTAAACCGGCAACATAATACATAAATCAACATATTTTTTGAAATATTTAATTTAAATGTTTAATAACCGGTGGGTACCCGAAATTACCATCCACGATAGAAAGATGAATTATCAACGATAGACTAAGACAAAAATGCTCTCAGAGAGGTCAGTGTTAAAATTAATATACTACAAAATGGAATGGAATGTTCGACAGCTTCAGACAGTCAAACTAAAGAGGTTACGTTTATCACCACCCTATTATGCCAGTAATTGCTTATTTCATTTTAGAACTTTTTTTTAGTTAATTGCCTCACTGACAGACAAGGGTGATAAAATTCATTATCAATTACTAACACTCGAAGTGAAAGCATTTAGCAGCCGTAAGTTTGTAACAAAAACTTTATTGGATATGTTGAAGCTAAAGTGTGTACATAATACACACGTGTGTGAAATATTAGATATGTAGTTAGTAAAATAACTCGCATAAGTATAAGTACTTGTACACGTAGCATACACCTGGACGTACGTCAAATGGAAATTGTTGGAAGCGATGGGATGTTCCCGGACGACATAATTTAAAAAAGTACACCTTAATTTTCTTATTTTAAAAAAGAATATTTCGGTGACACGTGGGCTTCTACAAAAATAAATGAAACGGACACAAAGAACACTCAGACTCAAGAACAATAAATTTTGGATCACAAGCAATGCTATCCAATGTGGTATTTGAACCCACAACAATCAGCGTAGTAGAAAACACTTAAACCACTACGCCATCCGTACTAACAAGGACGAAGTAACACTAAATATAACTTTCTCAGTGACATTAGACTTCTTATAGAAATAGATACTTAGAAGCAAACATTTTAAAGTAGATTTTTTAGATAAAAGATAACTCCATCATTAAGAATATATTATCCTGTGTCACGGGTGACGTTACAAACATTCATTCAAACGGACACAAAGAACATCCAAACTCAGAACAACAATTTGTTGATCACACAATGTGTACAAGGTTATCTAATAAATAACTGAGTATCTTGATTAACGCCCAAGACACAGTTATAAAAAGGTGGCTATTTATATAACTGCAGTTAAAAACGGCTATTACTAGTTATCTTTAAATAATTAATAAAGTAAAAATAATTCGAAGCCAATAGTAGGTAAGTAGGACAAATGATAGAGGGGTATGTTGAAGAATTCACCAATCCGTTATTTATTCATGTATAACTGACGACTCAAATTCATAGACGTAGACATAATGCCTCAGGCTCTTTGAACGAGCTTATTTTAATTATCGTAACCGCTACACCTACCATAATCTGTTTTAATTTAAATGAGAAACATACGTTTACGGTTAGCTTATAAAACAGGCAACTGATAGTGATCAGTTCATGGTATCGACTTAACTGTGAAAGATAGAAAACCCTTTGACGGCAACGCCTGATGGAGGTACAAATACAATAAAAAAAAAGATTTACATGAATAATGAAAACTCATACTTGTACAGTCTAGGCAAAAGAAAAAAGCCGTATTATATATACTTTTTGTAAAGAATTGATAATAATGTGTGCCTATGTAAAAAGTAATCTTTTATATCAATAGAGTAAACTTACATAAATGTTACAAATATGTCCCTACTAAAATAGTAAATATTTGCATATTTTCACGTACTTTGGATATACATGGCTTTATAATAAATTTTAATATCGCTCTTTAAAACTGAAGTAATATTATCCATTAGTCAACATCATGGGCTTTCCATTAAGGAAGAGATAACGTAGGCACACAATGAGCTAAATAACTAACACAAGCTTATCACACACTTCCCAGAACAAGTGCATACAGGTATAATGAACCGATTTTATGTCACTATCCCCACGTGTTATCGCCACCTCTACGCCACACTTTGTGTTAGTGTTAAACCGTCACACTTATTTGTTTATTTTACAACTTTGATCGTAAGAAATAGGTCGTAACCAAAAACGGTATAACATGTAGGTAATGTTAAATAAACATATGAACGAAAAATCACGACCACTTTAACAGATTACAATATTTACTTTAATAATCCTAAATAGGCTAAAAGCCAAATTTAAAGAGACAATCACAGGCTTAAATGCACACCACCGAATAACTGATAAAATCGCCTTTTCGTTCAAGACTCTTCTGCCAATCGAGTTACTGTAACCAATCGCAATGATAAAGTTCACATAGCTATCCATATGTTTAACATTCAATCGATAAACGAAATCGTTTCTCCAAAATAAAGAAACAAATAATTCAAAATAGCAAGCCCCATCGAAAAGTTCCTTATTTTATTTTATATGAAAACTGAATACAGCATTGAAAACAAATAACAACTTTTTTAACCTATTCGAACCATCGGAAATAGAAAGAACTCCGCCGTACAACAAAACTATGTGCACTTATGGGTAAAAATCCTAGGCCACCATAGCGTGGGACGCCACACTGCATTGTCTGCATTCGCAATGAGTATGGCGGCCACCACTCTTGGATTCTACTCATGTTTTTCATCAGGCAGAGTAGAGCCACTTTGGTCGGCTCAGATTAAAAAAAATCGCTAAGGTCTGAAAACTCTTATATTTATGGAAACTGCGCACTCAAAACGAATGAAAACGAATAATAATAGAAAGATTAAACTTGATTCTCCATGAATCGCAATTATCACTCGACTTTTATACATATTCTTAGATTTTATTGATGTGTGTTTTATTAAATCGATTTTTCTTGCATATTTTATTTTAACTTTCATCGCTTCCTCAAAACAAACATAGTCCTATATTTTGTGATTTCGTCTAGAAAATCATGATTATTTTTATATACATTTAAATTACTTAATTTCTGAGCCCAAAATTAGCCTTCTCCTTTCTAAACCTTAGTAAACAAAAAAATTAATGAAAATAATGTATTTTCCTACAAAAAGATTGATAGGAGTATCGCGTGTTCTAATTATTTAGGTATTTATGGGAACTTGACAGTCATTAGGAACATATCGTGTAGTCGCTTCTCTTGAGGCTGAGTTCACACGGTCTTTGTTTCGTGTTATTAATACCTACTCCATTAATATCAATCTGTTTCAGCGTTACAAGAGTTTTGAGGTACATCAACGATTTTTAATTACTTACACTAAGTTTTTAATTAACCATTGTTTGCCTTTAAATCCTAAGACAAAAGAGAACTAGAGTGTTTTTAACATCGTGTCTGTCTCTATAGGTACATGTAGTACATAAAGTATTACAATTAAAATTAAAAAATATAGGTAGTTTTACAAATAGAGGTTCTTTGTGATTTCATATCTAAAACATTAAATCAACACTACCTCCTACCTAATAAAGCTTTATTTATTTAATAGATTTTGCCAGTTTAGAATTTTTTTTTAATTCAAGGTACTTTTTGTCCTTACTAATCCTCTAACACGCATACTTCATGTAGATAAGTCAATTGGTTGAGGCGTGAGCGTAAGAAACAAACAAAGAAACATAGGTACAAAGTCACTTTCTAATTTATAATGTTAGTTGAGATAATAGAGTTACAAAAAAAATAACTAACGTGCTTCATTACTACGTTCGAAAATAGTATGTTATGGCAACACATCAGAAGCAATTTTCTTCTGGTCACATCAGTTTGACAACAGCAAATCTTATGATTGCGTAAACTTTTTCTAGCATTCTTGGCTCGTGCCGACTATTCATGGTATATTTCTTTGGTTACGCTTGTAACTCGATGGAATGCTTGCAGAATTATTCCTTTCAAGTTCTGATCGAATAGTCTGAGATATATAAGTTATCACGCAACAGGCAATTTCGTGGTATCAACATCGATAGTGAATGTTAGTTAAAATTAGTGTTAGCATGTAAATAAAATATCTAGATGTGCAAAAGATAGTTTCTAAGTGGAATAATATTTTTTAAAATTACATAAAAGGGTCAAATGAAAAATTAGTTTCATTTCATCACTTAATAAATTTAACAAAATGTAGAGCAAGTTATACTTACTATAACTCGACCAACAAATCACTTACCTACCTAACACCAGAGGACAGATAATCAGTATTTTTAATTCTTAACCATACCTACCTTTACTATTACATACGATGAGAGTATGGCGTATTGCTAGGAGCTATGACATCATTTGTCTCATTCGAAGAATCTTCACGCGAGCTGTGGAACACAGGTATTTTAATGGGAGTTTGATGCGGCACCCATGGCACGTACCTACTTTGTCATTATGTATAACCCGATAGCTATAAGACTTATATGTATGTTTTTATACCGAGCTTGTGTCTTTTTCGTGTCGTAATTACCTTCATGTAAATTAGATCGAATTTATCAACCGCGTACCACAGCGATGGAATGTGAGTAATGCGTTCATAGAACTTGAATAGTTAGTTACTATATAGTAGTGTTATAGAATACAATAAAGATAATAGAGAGAATAAAATAAAGAATTGTTCTATTTTTGGTTTAAATCTCTAATCTGTAAAGTAGTGCCGTAACTATATAGGGACTTTGAAATGAACTAACCTTTAATAATGTAGGAGAATGATATATACATTTACAACACAAGATCATGAGCCAACCGCATTGATTAATGTTTGGAAGACACCAGTGATGGAAATCTAGTTCGACTAAAATTGAATGAATGTGTAATTCTTGAATCTGTAATCCTGCCAACAAAATATATTTGCTTTTCATACAATATTAGATGTATTTGAGTATCATACATAAGTGCTTTAGGTTTTGTATATTCTGTGGTATTTTTTTGACCAGAAAAACTTGCACTATTATTAAATAGCTAGTTGCACCATGACAGGGCGACAAATACACTAGACACATTATGTTATAACGTAACCTAGCAAATATATGTTCAAGATGACTGTTAAAAGCGAAGAAATTTCTCTAAAAGAGCATGTTCGTTCATAGCTACATCATCAGCGGCAGCAATCCATATTGCTTATCGTCGTTTCAGTAAGTTCTCACGTCAGAGTGTTTCACGATCCGTAAGGAGGTCACGTAACCATTTCGTAAGTCAATGTGAGAAAAGTACCTAACCCTGACTATTGTGTACAAATATCATAAGAGATAGGCACTTTCAAAGTTAAATAATTACTACATACATAAATGAATATTTAATAATCTTTCATTTAAATTTTAAACATTTATTTTCTATTATAAAATTTTATCCGATGTAAATGTTTGCACAAACGAGGTTTATATTCCAATTAATTCTCACACACAACTCTGAACTGTGAAATTTTGTATTAAAAAGTTAATCATTTAAATCTTCCTTGTTCATTTCTAAAACTCAATCTTTTAAGGTATGTAACACGTTTTACGAAATAATGTTAATATCGTATAAGATATACAGTTGTTTATTATAGAACGCAGTGTATAAAGAGATGATGATTGATTGAGTATAAATAAAAGGGAGCTACTCCTAATGTTAAAACTCACAATGTGATTATTATAAACAATAGTTTTGCTTAAACGATGGTCCACAAGAAACCTTCAAACAGGTTCTAACATTGGTATAGTTGTCACATCAACAAACGACCCCTAATGGCAATAGGCAGTGTCATCATCACATAACGACATTCAAAACTCAACTCTCAGACTAGTGAACTAAGTCTACATTTGAAGTTTCCAATAATGAAAAACCGGTGTAAATGAGTACACGCCGTTACTTAAAACGTTTGTCACTAAACCATATTGTCAGCATATAAATTTAAAAATGTTTACATTTGACCATTAGTATGTTGAAATAGCAGTAATTTTCTGAATCATTGATTCGAAATAATGTTTTTCGAATCTGTAAAATAAACCTAACCATATACCGATATAAAACATATCTAAAAACAGAGAAGAATACTAAATCTCATACTAGTAAAGGGAAATATGGTTTAAGTAAACAATTTTTGCATACTTATATGGCTACTGATATACTACCGATTAACTTTTACAACACCAAGGCATTCAGTCCTTAGCTATGCGACTATTTTCGAGAAAATTTACTGTTTATCTGTCTGGCAGTAGATAATAACGATTCCTTAGGACCACAAGCAAGAAAAGCTTTAAAAAAATTAATGCCCATTAAAAGCAGACGTCTGTGAATCGACCAAAGACCAAGAAACTCACAAACAAACAAAGGCACATTGTAACAAAGTACGTGGCAACAAATAAAAGTTAGTTAAATATTGAAGATAGAAGGATTAGAAGCCCACAAGGCAGACCTTAATCGACAAAATTTGAATAAACCTCGGTGGCGATGCAATGACAGGCTTTTAAAGTTTTACGGTTATCTTCAACTTTATATCACTATATTATTTATAGCGTCTTAAAAATAATAATCTTCTAATTTAAGACTCCCGAGCTTTAAAAGGTCAAGTCAAAGATTTACTACAAATAAAAAATAGCTTTCGTTACATCATTAATGTATAGGCATTGATTAGGTTCAATCAGGTATTCACATAATGTGTCAAGAATGCAATGTCATTAACAATGCCCATACCACAATATAAAATTTTTAAAGAACTCGTCGAACTTTTACACTAAGTAAAACACTGAAACTTAGTGTACTGAAACTTATTTATCTACAACAAGTAGAATTTTCCACAATGCTAATTAAAAAATATCTCATTCGTTATTATATATTTATGCTACATGCATAAAAGAAAAGAAAGAAACGTTTTTTGAAGACCTACAGATTTTGCAAGCTTCTATGTGCCCATTAAATTTCAAATCAGCAAACAGTTGAGATTGTCGCGTGGAAATGGACAGTACTTAAAGGTCGCAACATATTTTTATTTTTATTGCGGTACACTCAGTAGCAGCTGATTCACATTCGAAGTACATACCTAATAAAACATCTTATTAAATATATCTCTAAACTTACCTGTACAGCACTGTTTAAAAAGCAGTTGTTCAAGCCAGGAGCATTCCATAGCCCCTTCGTGGTGTGGAAAATCCCAGAATCCCGAGATCCATCTCTCGAATGTTGAGGTCGCAGTTCATTGTCGCACATGTAACGCTCATGCGCAGGAGTCACCATTGTTGCAGCCATTACAAAACCTCCATCTTGATATCACTAAACTATGACTTGATTGTCCACATTTCAAGGGCTTCTGGAACAATAGAAGAAAACGAAGCTTAAAGAAAAAAAATCGATAAGTTATTGTAGTAGGGAAGTTTAATTTATTAGTTTTCAAATAAATTTATTTGATCACATGTAAATGATCACATGTTAATATATTATAATTAAATTAAATGTTAATATAACAATTTAATTGATCACATGTTAACCGATTGAAGAGTTATTAATTATAAAATTAAAATGAATGTCCAATTAAAAACTAACTACAAACTATTTAGCCATAATGTGGTTTTTGAAAAAAGTATTGTCGTTGATCTAAGTATCCTCACAGCACGTCTCTGGATCTCCCAGAATTTAGATCTGGTAGAATATATATTTTTTACTTCTCTATTCTTTAATTGCAGTATTGCTTAAAAATTTGATGAAGAGATAACGGACGAAAAAGAACTAAAGTTTAATTCAGTGTTGTCGGTTGACAGACCATCCTATTTACTTATCAGAAACAAGGTCTCATTTCATGTACAAATCTAATATTTGTACATGAAACCTTAGTAAATTTATTTACATCGACAAAAATAAAGTGTATAGTTTAATTTGCATTATAATGGAAATATAAGGAGGTTTATGCAAGCCGGCGTTATCGACGTTCCATTTACTACGCTTTTTAACAATAGTCATAGGATTGGCAGAAAAGCACCAAGTTTGAAATCGAAAATTTGTAACGCAGTGACGTCACCGTTTTTATTGTTTCTATCAACATTCTAGTTACTGGTAATCGTTGAATCATTGTTTAGTAAATTGATTAAATAACCCCTCTCTTGTAACACTTGGGCATTTGAAAACGCTGACAAACATTATGCTTTAAGTGGCATTTTTAAAACACGATTACGCATTGCACATAGTTTTCACTCCTCTACAGAAGTGTCACCATTCACAGGTACATTAATCTTGCTACCCAAAGTCATAAAAAATAGAGTAAACATAACTGATCAAGAAATTTTTAAATGCTTATTCTTACAACCTTTTAAAGAAAGTGGAGGTGAGATCTTTGAGAAAGTTACATTTACTGTCAGCTCAAGTCAGTCCTTGTACGTAGACCGGGAACGATCGTGCCATCTCGGTAGGTTTCTAAACAATTCTCTTTAAACAGGTGCACGTGTGCTTACACAAGTTATTTTACTAACAATCGACCATTCCACACTCATCTTAACCTCATTGTATACACACGATTTCAATAATACTCTGTCATACATTTTCGTTATACACTTACATAATGAATGTAAAATACTTTTACTTCAAGTATTAGTACGTGATGAAGAATTTAATCATCTTTTTAGTAAGTCATTTATCAAAAAAAGTATCCATGATTCAAAAGTGAACTGAGTAATTTTTACTGCCACAATACGAAGGTGATAAAATATAAGCTCGTTAGGCTGATTGCTTGACCGTGTCGGACATTTTATCTAGCGTCTTGCACTATATTAATGTTGAAACTGACCTCTACGTAAGTTTTTTTGGTTTTAGACTATTGTAATTAATAGTAATATCAGACACGACTAGGTGATTCATTTTGTGATTCAAATGTTCAGAATGTAATTCAGTTACTGTTAATAGCTACAGTCTTCTGATTTTTTCAAGATCATCGTCAACAGCCAGTCGACAGCTAAAAGTAGGACTGTCTTTAGAAAGGAAGTTTTTGCCTAGAATACGACGTTGGCAAAACGAGTGTGTGTAGGCTTTGTTTCAAGTTTCCCTTCTTTTTGCAGTACTTTCCTGTGTGGTTTACTCCTTGAATCGCCTCTTATGACACACATAGGATGAATAGACGAAGTGACATTTATCGATGACACCATGTTGCAGTATCGATGTCTATAATACTATATATAGTGAGTATATGTACTATATATAGATTAAGAATATATAGTGTCACCACCCCTATTCATCCCGTGGGTGTCGTAAAAGGTGACTAAGAGAATAAACTAGTCAAGAAAATATAGAAATATATATGGAAAAAGTAGGAAAACTTGAAAGAAACCCTATTCCAAACCGTCTGGCCAGCATAGTATAGTAGGCCAAAACCTCCTAGCTAAAGAGATGCCAGTGTTCAGCAGTGAACTGTTAAAGGCGGTTGATGAAGATGATGAATGTATTGCAGCCTTGTCAACACTTATTTTGTCAAAAGATCAATCGAAATTGCCTAATGTGTGTGCAAATTTCCTCACCGAGCAGAAACTAGGCAAATCAACTAAATCCACACTGTGTGCAATCACAGGTGTCTATGGCGTACGGAGACTTGGATACCCTAAGAAGGAACTAACTCAATAGCCAACTTTCTCAACGTCATCTCAGTGGTTAGTTCAAGAACGAAAGAAAGGTTAGTTAAATTGTTGACAAAAACAGATACTATTGGCAAAAAAGCCTTTGTTCGCTTTTTCATTGATGTTAACAAGTAAATTTGTCAAAAGGTACTAAACAAAGAAAAGAGAAAAAAAATGAAACCTAAAAGAAAACAGCTTTTAACTGATTTATCTTTAGATATCTAGACCTAGACACTGCAGCGTCCTCTGCCGCTGAATCTACAAACAGTTGTACGTACTCGTACGTCTAATACGCTTTAAGTGGAGTATTCGTAACATACGAGTATACGAAATTGAATAGGTAATTGATTGATAGATTTCTACCAGTTTATTCAAGTCAAAGATACTGAAAAAGTTAAATAATACTCTAGATATCAATCGACGATGTTATTTAAATGCTCCAGGTGATAGATGTAAAACATGTGGTAAAAAACACTCTATAGCAACCGGCAATTCACGACCATGAGTCCGAAGCCCACAAGCAGTTTTTATTTAATTATTTTGTTAAATATGGTTTAAAATTTACTTAATAGGAATAGTTTTATGTTGAAACTATTCCTATTAAGTAAATTTACTTTGCGTTTTCAACAAGTATATTTGAAATAATGAACAAAAGTAATTGTGATCACTTGTGAGAAGTACAATTATTATATTATTATATAAGACCGCTGAATTTGCTAGCTACAATCGTAACATATGGTTTCAACAAGATAGAGCGACTTGTAACACATCCAATTAGTCCCTGTCGGTGGTCAAACACATGTTTTCGGAAAAGCTTATTTCCAGACAAGGCGACATTCCATGCTCACCCAGAAGTCCAGATCTAACCCTAGCAATCTTTTTCTATGGGGTTCTGTGAAAAATCGTGTCTACCACTAATCGTATAAATCAAATACGCTACGTTCATATAAAAGAAAAAATCAGCGAAGAGATGTTGGCGATCTTGCGGTCTCTTTGCCGACGAGTATTAGAAAATTTCGATGCTCGCTTAAAAGAGTGCAAACGTCAAAACGGTTGTCATTTAGGTGATGTAATTTTTGAAAAATAAATCCTAACTAATTAACTTTCTTATAAATAAACAATTTTTATAATATATCAGATGGTTTTGTTTATACGATTTTTAAATGTAAATTAATTCGTGGCCCATCATATAGAATGTTTATTCTTATAAGAACAATTTACAGTTCGCTTAAATGAGTTACAATTTTAAAATGAACATAGCTTAGTATCATCTCGTGACGAAGCATACATTTACTAATTAAAAACTAACCATATATAACATAAAAAATTTAACTATAAACAATATACTATAGAAAATAAAAAATTTACAATACAAACAAATAAACTATATTAAGTAGGTAAAAATTATTCTTTGCTATTCTTAAACTGTTTATCAATATTGTCGCTAGGATACACTCGGTAATAATAATTGTTTTTTAAAATTAACTTTATTAATATATATTTAGTGTGATTGTTATTATTAGGCTTCGAACGCTGATTGGTTACCACCATTGATTTTCTCAGATTCAAGATATAGCTAATTAACAAGTTTTCAATTTGTGAATAAAGTTACAAATTTTTCTAGTTATAATTTTAAACAATATTATGTTGCTTTACTTTTAAAATAATGCTATGAACATGCTTGCTAAGCTGTGCAGTTTGCAATCACGTTATCCATGCAAACTTTGTACGCTTAAAACCATATGTAACTTTTTATTGCTTGAGTATTTAACTTTAAACAATGGAAAAGAATCGAGGTAAAATATGCTTCGTTCATATAACTGTGTTGTTTTTGAACACGCTTACACACGGGTCAAGCATGTGACTTCCTTATTTGCTTCGCCGCATCGGTAAAAAAGAATTCTTACTTGTAATTTCCATCAATATCTCAAATACATACTAGAAATCTTTTTTTAAACAGGTTCATTTAAAATTTTAAGTTAATACATACCACGAGTTAAAAACATTTCCTTACAAGTAAGAAAGACAGAAAGTTTCCGTACGATAGTATTGAAACTTATGTTTTAGGGATATTCACGGTATGTCGTGGTTAATTATATAATAATTGACTAATAAAAAGCATATATGTGAAATATGTGGCAATACTATTGGGAGCGAAACCATTTTTCTTTACCACTTTGATCCCGGGTCTTTTAAGTGAGGCGTGTAACCATGCTGCATTGTCTGCATTCACAATGAGGATGGTGACCACCACTCTTTTATTCTATTTATGCTTTCCGTCAGCAGAGTAGTCATTTTGCTAGCCATTTATATACAAAAAAACTCGATTTAAATTGTATAATATAAACGTCGGTTACTTACTAGCTGTTTATCATAGTTTCATGAATCCACTCGTAAAGGTGGTAGTGTAATGTTCCAAAACATACACGATAGTTACCAAAAAAAAATTAGAGTTAATTTAATCTAATTGATAGTTTCACAGATTAAAATGTTTAAACAAAAAAAAATACAACCTTATTAATATTAAAAAGTACATATGTACTTTTATATTGGTTGTCTAGTACCCATAGTAAAAGGTCTGTTTAGTTTGGGACTAGATGGCGTTGTGTCAAATGTGTTATATTGTCTTATTGTATTATGTACCTACTAAGTGTAAATTTCGTTGGTGCGTCAAATGCATAAGAGCGCTCAGCACATGTGCGGGCTTCCGCGAAACATTGTCGTAAACCGTTTTATTTCAAACTACATACATGATTTATGGCCACTTGTTGCGTTAAATTTCGGCAAAATAAAATCGAAAGTCATAAAAAAATGAACACATTTTAAATAGGAAAAAATTAGAAAATGTTCTAGACGTTAGAATAACTTTATTCAAATGTGTACTTAATCCGCTAACAGCGGATTACAATTATCGAATAATTAAAGTAAAGCAGAAACCTCCTTCTTAAGCAGAAATACAGCAGTGGACTATTAAAAGCTGTAGATGATGGTAAACTGTATATTGCAATTTGTCCTAATTTAATTGATCACAATAGACGCTGGTTATCAGAAGCGACGGCTTAAATAAATATGTTTTACATAAGATGAACTATGATATAGTACAGCATTATATCATGCTAATATTAAGATATTTTAATTCATATTTTTAAAGCGTAGATTATTGGCCCTCAAAGTGGTACCGTAATGTTTTCTTAATATGCCATTGCAATGTCACATTCTTATTACTTGAAGTTTGTCTAATAGTTAAAAAAAGTAGGTTTCTTGTGACAGGATTTCGATATGTTTTAGTTACTTTTTAATATAATCAGTAATTCTTTTATAACTGTATTATGTTTTAAAAGAGTATTAAAAATAATGACACACAATGTTATCTAGTTTCAAACTAACAGAGCTTGTATTATGATAACTACACTGATTGATAGAATACTTAAATCCTTTTTTTTGTATATACTCTTTTTGTGTAATACATACATATCACGCATAGAAAACACCCAAACCCTGTTATAAAATAAAATTTTCACATATCATATTTTTTTTTTTAATTATATCTGAAAATTAAGAAACACCCAACTTTGAGACACATATAGAACAGGGACATTCGTGATACGGACATTCTTTTGTATTTAGTTTCCAATAAACGGACGCATCTCTAATGGTATTGGTTCCGTTACAGCCGCCAATATATTTGTAATGCTAATGCCAACGAACGTGTTTAGTTTACATGTTGTTTCTAAACACTAAACAAGCAAACCGAGCTATTTTAGTCAGTTACTTGGCCACACTTCCGATCTATTACGATCGATAGCTGATTTAACAAAAATTGGGGTTAATTCCTGGATATCACTCGCTTGTTGCATAACACAACACGTTTCGACCCAGCTTTATTTACAGATTTCGTTACACGTTGCTCAGATTTTGATTACGATTTTCAGAGTTGTAAATATTTGTAGTTGGATGGAAGTTGAAACAAACCCGGCATGCAACGGTTCTTAACGAAGTAATAAATATAGTTACAAACATATGAAGGTACGTGTTGAACTTTACACAGTTTTTTTGTATGTACTTGTGCAAGATTGCCAGTATTACCAATAAGTTTACACTGCATCGCTGTACTTTTTTTATTTAACCGGTTTGGGGCAAGACTTTTATTATTATTAGGTAACATGATCAACCTTCAAACCATTCGATATATATATTAAAGCTAAATTTCTTCAATATTAGATGAACAATGCAATTTCGCATAAAAAATGTGGCTTGTATAACAAGCCTTAATTGAATAATCTTACTGGGTATAGTAACAAATTACAGACATTGTAGGGTTAAAATTCCTACAGCACAGCCAGCACAGCATAAGGGCGTTCACCATGCATAATCCGTGGACCCAAAATAATTAACCTCGAGTGTTATGTTCAAACTCGTTTCAGAACACAGGTGGTTATAAAAATAAGTTAAAGTTGTTCATGGGCATTATAAACTTAGTAATTACAACGTCAGTGATGTAAGCAACCTAATTTTTTTTTCAAGAGGATACCTACGAGTATAAGACATGAATAAGAATCACATACAGGTGGTAAGAATATGTTTTCTTCTTTTAATTATATTCACTGTTTTTGGATCATGAATATTTTTAAATTTTTTAATTGATTTTAAAAAAAAATAAGGGTTGCAATTGTTTTTATTTTAAGTATTTTACTTGAAACTCTTGAGATAAGATTTACATATAAATACGAGAAGTTGTTATATCAGACGATTTTGGGACGATGACTTGTTACTAATGGAAATTGTACCACATAAATTATATTGTTGTAAAAACACTACAGTATATTATCTATATATTATAGCAATAAAACAACAGAGTGATCTTACTGACAACTGCAGTCCACATTCCTCTGCAATTGATACGCTCAAGATTCACTTTTTAGTTTTTAGCGTTCACTATTCGAAGGGTGCCAACCGAACCTTTTAAAAAAGCTTCTGGTGTGCGTCCGAGCGTCAGTCGGGCGTAACACATGTACCATAATAAAGGATAAGAGTATGTAAAATTGTTTGGATGCGAAATAATAGTATTAAGTAAAAATATAGTTTTTTAGTAAGAGGTATTACAAAAAGCAAATTATTTCACACTTAATACAAGATATGGCCTACTTTGGAAGTGGCAACACAGATTGCTAATTCTGAGAAATTTTTCTTAACTCTAATCTAAATACGAAATCTCAAGCGGTTAACTTAGCGTGTGATTCGGCATCGCTGACGCCTCACAGTCTTGAAAAAAAAACACTAAACACTCAAGTGCTTGCACATTAATATGTGAAACAAAAAATACTTCATATAAAAACTGGAGAATTCAACCAGGTCTCCTTTCAAGTGTTCCATTAGTAATAAATAATTTTGAACGATAATCTTAAAAGCTTTCCCTGTGACTCGAGTACCTATAAACTCAATATCGGAGATATGTAACTGTGTAATCTCATAAATTTGTTATTACCACTGTTGACTACCAATAGGCTAACTTGTTTGTCAATAACGTAATAACCAGTATCTATTATTGTAAAAGCTCAAAGAGCTTTGAACTGTTTAATTTTCTGATAGTTTTTAGTGTTAATGTGTTTTACCACTCCAATCTTTTAATGGGTGGATTTATAGCGACATTTTTTGTATTATTGTAAAGTAGTTACTAGGATAAGTCTTTTAATAATTCTAATAGTGAGCTTTAGGCAGTATTTACATAAGAAAATTATTATTTCAAAAATTGGTTGGTACTCGCAAATTCGTCCTATCTAATTCCTTAAAAAGAAACGTTAAGACATCTTTTCAAAGTTATAAATACTTATATTGTATATAGGTACGACCCAAGCCTTCTGTGGTTAGAAAAAGAAAAGTTAAGGCCCACTTTTTTCCGTATCAAGTTAAGACTTAACGAGCTCCCTCACTGACGTAGGTTCTAATGTAAATAGCGGTTCATTTTTAATATCCCTGGAATATCTTGGAAAATATAGTATATTTTTTTATTTCAATATTATCGTTTAAACAATAAAAAATAATTAATAAAGAATATAAGTGCTTCACCGGTGCTCCTAATGTTATTTATTGTAGGATTTTACAAGACTTGAACAGAAATAGATGTCTTTTTGTTTACACTCAAGTTAGCTTGTACCATCTTAAACCATAAAGTTTTTTATACATATCAAATATGTATGAGATACTTAGATAACGTAATGACAACACTCTTACGTATTCTCAAAACGTTACAGCATAAATATAGCGAGGTATAGCCATATTTCTCTTATTTGTTTTTAATTTTGCTCACTCAATATATTTACAATACTTCGATATATCTACAATCTTACGTCTAAAGTGACCATGTCTTTAATTGTTCTCTTACTAGCATTAACATCAAATCATGTGGCCTTACTCTCTAGAAATTAGGGCAAAAGTGCACTTTCGTACCATAATGGCCTTGCTCTCTAGAAATTAGGGCAAAAGTGCACTTCCGTACCTACAAATCTAGAGATTCAGTTTGTCAACCTGAGACAATAGTCTAATAAAAAAAGTAGAATATAATTATTCTGATAATGCAGATTTGTGTCTACGTCTTATATTATTTTCAAAATTCTATTGTGCCTGTGGTCGGTGTGTGTACAATCTTATAAGGCTTCGTGAGTGTAATATTCTCAAGACCGGTTTCAACTAAAAAATGTAGTTATAATAACCTCATAATAGAATACATTACGAAGCTGTGAATTCTGTTTTGTATTACATTGTTTCTTGAAGCCCAGCAGCAGTCATAAATTGTATAGGTCAATAAGAACAAACGAAATCTGCTCCAAGTTTACACGTTGCCGGTGCTATGAAGCATTCACTCAAAAGATTCCTTACATCCAAGCACACGTGTTGTACGGCACACTGATAAAAAGAAGCCACACATACATACATCACGAACTTCATTATACGTTATACAAAAAGAGCAACTTACAGCGGAGGCTACGCGTGCGCCAAGTCGCCGACCCGCGAGATGGCACGAGTCACAATACGCGGCCGCCAACGCCGTCTCGAAAATATTATTATTTTATGACACTGATCCTCTAGTACGATAAACACATTTGGTTCCGTGACTAATAAAGAACAGGAGGCACATTATAAACAAATTCCAAAATTGACTCGATCCGTATCATCATAATCAAAATATCAACGGATGCTTGTCTCCAGAAGAAAATCTCGTTTGTTTTAAACGTCAGAAGGGGTTTTTAGTAAACAACATCTGACTATTATATCTATGTCTATTCTATCTATTATATATATTAACTCAATTAATAATAGAATAACTTGCGCGGCAACTGTTGATTACATGCAGCTATACTTTATCTATACAGACAGGAGATACTCGAATCAATTGGTGTTCAGCCGGTTGTACTGCATACTTACATAGAAACCAACAGTAACGCCGTGTTTTAGTAGTCAATAAACAAGTTGATAATTTTGTAGTCTTTTTATAATACACTACATAAGTCACCTTAAATTATCTGAACATTTTATACTTCTGTACATTACTTATTACTATAACGGTATGTGTAAATTCATATTTATCAAATGTGCGACCACCAACGATCACCACGACTAATGACCAGCAATGTAAAAGTAAATTGAAAAATGTAATGTCAAAGAGCGTGGCTAAAAGGCGTGAAGAATGGAAAGTATTATTGAAATGCTCACATAACATTATTAGGAGAAATGGGGTCAACACCAGTCCAGATCAACTAACGTTTGCGTTTGATATCATTATAATAATATTTTAACGTTCATTATAACACCATTAATTAATAATATAAAGTCAGACAACAGTCTTTCTACACAACTTCGATATCACCTAGTATTTGGGTTGTAGAGATCTAATATCATCGCTCCACGAAAAAAATCAATTTTCAAAGATATCGTAGTAGACTTAAAAGCCCACCCGAACCTAGTTTGAGAAAAAAGGCTCGGAAAAAGTCATCAAAATGCTACACCTATTTGCTAGTAATTAAATTATTGTGGTACTGGTGTTATTCTCGATTATACCCTAACGATTCAGTGCATTTTTAAATTAAGAAGTTGGCAGAAAAATTGAGTAGAGCCCATGGTAAAATAAAATTAAATAAGTCAACTGCAGCACAAACCTTTTGATTGGCTAGAAAGTAATAGCTGCTCTGCAAACATTACTGAAACCCTCTATTAATGAAAATATTATTATACAAAAAGAAATACATAGAGTATATATATATATATATATATATATATATATATATATATATATATATATATATATATATATAAAAACGTCTTAAGAGTGAAAAGGATTTAAAAAATACTAGCCTTACATTGAACGCTCAATGCCAATTAAGTGTATTATATTATTCTTAAATTGAATTATAGAAACTTAAAACAAAGAGTTTACTATAGTATTAACTGAAGAGTTTCACTATGAGTGGATAATGAACTTAGCTAACGAACATAGGGTCTTCGACTGACAAATAAATACATACATACAAAGTGAAACTTTAAAATTAAAATTAAAGATGTTAAAATTGATCTTCCTAGATGTATTTATATTACTAGTTAATTATAAGTGGACCCATAGAAGCATATAAACGGTTTTTTGTAGAGTTATTAGTCTGCTATTAATATAACTACATGAAAAAATGTATAATTTTGAAATGATTTTTCAATCCAGCAGCTGTCAGAGGAGACTTCTACTTATAGGTATAATTCTTTACAGTAACAAATAAATGCATTTAATAAGAAACAATATCTGAGATGACAAATGTACATTTTTTTACATCGATACTTCAGTCACACAGAAATACAACTATGTTAAATTAACCATACGATATTCCATGTTAAAACGCTTTATATAATCAAGTTATGATAACTGTTAATAAATAGTAGGTTCTGATGATAGAGTCTACAGAGTGGTGTGTAAATATATTGTTTATGCGGCGTTCGTTGCTCGTAAATTGTAAAGCACAGCTTGAGTTATTAACGATATTTCTATATTGCATCGTATTTACAATATTATACATACAATAACATATAAAGTGCATGAAAGATGTTGAGTGATCATGAAGGATGAAACATGAAAACTCTTTGCAGCGACCCCAAAAAAATTTAGGCATCTTTTTCCATTAATTACCCTGAATTCAGGTGAATCTATGTTTGACACCTAAACAGCTCAACCAGTTATTATGAATTTATGATATTTAATTATGTCAGAGATACACAAAAGAAACAGTGTATTTTTCTTTTGATGCGAAACGAAAAAGAGCGAATAGGGCGAAGGCTATTAGTCTATTTATATATTTATATTAATATTTTGATTCTATTTCTTAAAGGATCAAGAAGTAGCCAAGCAATTTTCGTATTATTAACATATTATGACAGTCGTGTCATCAAACAAACCAGTTCTTTAGTAGACTAAGCCGTTAACATAAATTTATACAAGTGTTTTCAAATTGTTATTTAAAAGTTTTTAAAGATAACTTAAAAATTAAAATTAACAAAACTGGCTTTTTCTAACGTTCGTATCGAGGAGCAAGTTCATTCTGCATAGACGTAGTTAATTATATAGACACGTTAAAAAATTGATGCCCACCTGGCTTAAGGCACGTGCTACGTTCACCTGTTCTCAAGTTGTACTTTTAAATAAGTATAGTCTGGCAACCAGCAGTTGTATTCGTGATGGCATTATTTTTTGTATACGTTACAAAATTACTGCATCGTAAACGTAATTATCGAGTTGAATAATAGTTTTGATAGTAGGCAGCTTTTATTTTTAAAAGATGATTTAAGTTTAAATTTACATGCGGTAAATCATACGTTGGTTTTTGAGATATAATTATTTCTTTTTATTGTTTGCCAAGCGCTAAAATTACAAAATATGGACTATTAAAAGTTACTTTAACGTGTAGACAAAAAATAGTTTACCTTTAAAAACTTGATTTATTTTCTATTGTTTTAGTCTTGTTTCTTTATTAAATTACTTTATAATTAAGAGTAACTACGATACATTTTCTGTTCTATATTTTATGTGTTTTTCTTTAGATATTAAAATAGCAAAAAAATTACAAAACATTGATGATGATGATGATGATGATTCGAGTATCTAGTATGTATTGATATCATTTTTCTAAGGAACCTTTACAAGAATGAAAATATCATGTGTTTTCAAAAAATGAAAGATAAAACAGCTCTTGTTACGCGTTTTTTTTCTTTTGTCTCTCTTACTAAATCAAAAAAGATGACGTCTCATGTTTTTTGTTGTTTTAATAATGTTTCTTGTAACAGACAGATATTATAGAAATTGATATTGGCTTTTCTAGGCTAACTACTTTTAGCCGAATGTTAGTTTTCTCACTGGCATCTGACCTCCGAATTGAACAGAATAAATTATCTATAATAAATTTTTATTCTTATTAATGTTCCGTAATGTCCATGGCTCTACAAGTATTATTTCGTGAGAAAACGCAATCAGTTTAGTTTTTATTACATCAAACTCCAATAAACTGCTGAATAACAATAAAAGCATGTAAGCCGAAGAAAAAATCCTTTCTCTTTTCCGAAATAAATATTAAACTCACGATCTGTGGCACTCAAACACTCAGGCAGTTCTCCTTCAGTTATTGTAGATAATAAAAGCCTTCGGTGGCCAACTTAAAGTTAAAAAATGTGTTGCTTTTGCTGGTAATTGTATTGAAATGTGTCGCTTTATGGATGATGTAGTAAATTACAAATCATACCAGACAAGTCTTCCGAGTGACAAGACAAGTGAAGCGAAGCCTGATTTTAGTCATCCATCCTTTAAAAAAATTAAAATTACAATTACGCGGACCAAAATGATTTAAAAAAAAGTCAAAAGAACAAAAATTTGTAATAAATTGATAATTAAAATATTGCGTTCAACCTACAAACTTTATAAGAAAATTATTTTACAGAACATTTTATGTTGTAACAGTTAACTGTTTCTATTTAAAGAACAAATCTAAATTTTAGCTTATGTTCGCTGTAAATTTAGAAAAATACTAGTGAAAAACAATCCACTATTAGATAATACTTCCAACATACCAATATCTAAAAATAATTAATACTGAAATTTTATTATTTAATTATGCCTTAACGTAATAAAGGAAGCAAATATCATTTTAAAAGATTCCTTACCTCGTAATAATTACTATAAGCAATACTGCATTCGCTTTTATGTCCTTTAATTCACTTCACTTTTGCCATCAATGACTTTTGTAATCCTTTGGTCAAAATTTTATCCAGCACAAAGCATTCAAATTGTAAACGGTTTATTACATGAAAAGATTATAGTTTTAACACAAAATGCTACGTTTTTATCGACAAAACTACATTTATTTATTTAGAAATCAAAATCAATCATATTTAAACTTGGAATTTAAACTAACACTTTCCCGCCAAATGTTTATTTATTTCGCCGGCAACCGGCCAGAGGCACAGACAGGCAGAGCACGTCGCGTCCAACCACGAGCCCAGCCGGTTCGCTGTCGATTGTTTTATTTTGAACTCGACGGCATCGCTGTTGTGCGCTTGAACGCAACGGCCAAGCGTCCCTCGGGTCTGGATATATTAAAGTATTCAAAACAATCGCTACCATACTCTTTGCATGCCTTTCAAGTGTTCATTTTTAATTTGAAAAGGAATATTTTAAAAGTATTTTATTTGTCGCCAGGGAATTTAAAACTTAGCGCCTACGAAGAAAAACACCAGCATTAGGATGTTTGTATATTAAAAAAAAATGATTACATTACGCAATATTTACTTTATGATCAGAAATAACTAAAGAATTATACAAATTTCAGAATTACTGTATAAATTATAACACAATAAGCTAGCCACAGTATCCTTACAAGTCTAAATTCAACGGGCATCTTTTTTGGGTACACACAATGGTCATATTTTGCAAGTGTAAGATTTGTAAAGTTTCTGATTACGTGTCTGCTACCTCTGTTTCTCGTTCTTCTGATTTCTCCTCTTCGTTTTCAATTTGTTCGATGTCTTCCACACTCAAATTTCCATCAAATTCATTCTTACCTTTATTTTTACTGAGATTGCCACTTTTTAGAAAAGGTTCATGTAATGCTTTGTACAATTTTTTTGCTTTTGTTGCACCAAAACCTGGACAATCAGCCAATCTACTTTCCGACGCTTTTATAATATTTTCCAATGTACTAAATCTTGCGATAAGCGTCATAGCATCTGTTTTATTTACTGGTTTTATGGTACTAAGAGCATTCACTACCTAAAAAGAAAGGAAAAATAGCATGAGTACATGTATTCTTTTATAGCAACTAAAGCAGCAGCATTTAGTTAGTAAATTCCTAGTGTGTATTGTTGTCATATTTACTTCTCTAAATAGTGTTTATTTAGTTTTTTTTTTAATTAATCTTCTTATATGTGTGTGTGACGCGCCTCCGCTTTGCACGGTAATCATAGTAATTCTCAATTTTTCTTTATTACAATATATATGTATTACACATATAAACTTTCCTCTTGAATCAACCTTTCCATTGGCGAAAGCTATATTAAAATCCGTTGAGTAATTTGAAAAATCTAAACGTATAAGAACAAAAAGCGACTTAATTTTATAGTTTATAAAGATACTTGTTTCTTAAACTTTTGCAAATCTATTTTGCTAGAGCTGTGCTAACGTGAACCCACTTAGAGATGTAACAAAAAAGTAATTGTGTGACCCTACATTGGCAGTTTATTTGAATAATTTTTTTCAGTGATTGTAAAAAATATCTACGTTGTGTAGGTTTAAAAATACTACATACTAACAAAAAAAAATATTTAGACGCTATAGTATTATATTTATAATTGCTACTTTTTCGATAAAGTAGCTTTGTACACGCCACGGGTTCTGTTCTAAATGGTTTTTTACTAGTCGAAGTCCTACGCTACTTTTATCTATATTATTCCAGTTGTTTATAGAGTCGTTACAGTTAGCTGTCCCGTCGGATTATATTAGAGGGAAGAGAGTGCACCTTTGTCTCAGCACATTTGTGTTCAAAAATATCCCTTGCGTAGACGACTGGTTTTCATTGTGACTGGCTACCGAATCTGCTAGGAGTGTATCATCATAGAGTCTAAATATTACTATTTTATGTACCTTAACACAGAATGTTAAAATAACAATAAGTATCTACATACCTAGAAATGAACCAAGTTTTTAAAAACATAAAATATATATTTTTAAGCTTTATGGCTAAAGTACATTTCTCAATAAATGTCAGACTAAGTATAGTGCCTACTTACCCTATAATTTAGTAGTAATATATTATTTTATAAAGAAAGTCTAAGTCTCCAGAGTTCAAATATATTTTTCTAATTACATTTGACCACACAACATGGACCTTATTAATTTATTTCGCCCGAATTGTAGGCCGACAACCTCATGCTTGAAGCCCCAGATCAATGAAAAATTTTTTTATTGATATGAGCTTGACGACAGACCTCATGACGAAGGTAATCGTTTTCAGATGAGACAACGTAAAAGTCAGTCGGGGTCACGACGTCTTAGAAAGCTCATTGTGACTTTATATCACCGTATATCAACTTACTATTCATGAAGAAATATTTTACTTGTTAACTCTCTAGTCTGATGTTAAGACTTATGTAGGAAACTGTATATCCGTTTATGACAGTAATTAGTAAGTTCTTCGCCCAAGCATTTTCTAATGTTACTACATTTCATTATATCCATAAACAAAAAAAACTATCTGTTTGAAATTTCAAATTAGGTGCTTTCCACTAAATACACATGAAAGTATACCGGTAGTAACGTCAAAAATTAGTTCTGGCTAATCTCTGTAACGGCTGGACCGATTTTGTCGTGACTTTGACTAGCAGATAGCTGATGTTAGAAGGATTAACTAAGACTCCTTTTGTTTTAGAAAAAAAAAAAGGGAAAAATAAAATTAAAACCAATAAAATAGTAAACAATATACGATTCCACAGCAAGCGCAGCTAGTTCCATAAAATAATCACTTTCTAAAAATCGCGAAATTTAAATACACAAATGCAAGAGATTCTTCAATATTTTTAAAATACGTTCCTCTTTGGTATAACTTGGCAAATGAGCAGACGCGTCAACTGCAATTCGAGAGTTATAAGAGCGTTGCCGTCCTCGGTGTCCGTCCCTTGGAGACAGGAGGACGTGAGGGGGAGGGGTTTCGACTCACTAACAAACTCACTCGCTGAAGAGTAAAAAACTCATTTCTGTGAGGTTGTGGTATCACTCAGGTAGAGCCCGCCCGTTCGTACTGAAGAATGGCCCCCAACAGTAATAGGAAGATTTTTTGAAAAAACATTTTCATAAATGTGGAACTAAATATAGACTTAAAAAATCATATTATCAATCACATGATAGATGTTATCTATGTTTCATAATTTCATAATTACCTTTTGATGTGGATCATTTTCAATCTTCTCCATGATTCTATCTGGGGGTTTATTCTCAAAAATTTTATAATTTTCTATAATCTTGGCAGCTTCTTCAGGATTCCAAGCTAACATAAGTGTTAAATCTGTTAGGAGACACAACCTTGTTAGGTTCTTTAGAGTGCTGTGAGGTTCTTTTAAATCAACCTAAAATGAGCATAAAAGTATAATGAAAGGGTGTCAAAAAACATGTTAATTCTGAATTTTATATAGACTTCAGACAATCTACATGACTTCTTATCAGATATTCATAAATTTTAAGTATGTTAAAATTACTATTCATATTCCATACTTGTATATTACCATAATTATACGAGAAACTGCCATTATACTAGGCTTATCCAAAATTATTTTTAACGCCATCTAGTGTTTGAATGCTTAATTTACCGAATGATTCGTTTTTTTTTATAATTATCGAAAACTGATTAAGAAAAGGATTTTTTAAATTTTGAAATAATTATTATTCTTTATATAATAATATAATTATTAATTTATAATACATTTGAACTAAGTAGAATGCCATTGGCTAATGATGATGATTCAATACATTAAAATTTATTTATGAGATATGTCAATAGTTTTTGTATTTCAAATATTTAGAATTTTAACTATTATTATTTAAAATAGAAATATTTATATATTATACTAGGCTTATCCAAAATTATTTTTAACGCCATCTAGTGTTTGAATGCTTAATTTACCGAATGATTCGTTTTTTTTATAATTATCGAAAACTGATTAAGAAAAGGATTTTTTAAATTTTGAAATAATTATTATTCTTTATATAATAATATAATTATTAATTTATAATACATTTGAACTAAGTAGAATGCCATTGGCTAATGATGATGATTCAATACATTAAAATTTATTTATGAGATATGTCAATAGTTTTTGTATTTCAAATATTTACAATTTTAACTATTATTATTTAAAATAGAAATATTTATATTTATCAATAAAAGTCAGCATTGTTGTAAAGGTTCAATATATGATCATAGATAATTTAACTTACAGAAACTATCTATAGCCCTTAGCATTGTTTACCTGTATCAATAAAACTCTGAGCTCATATCTTTTACCTAGTTCTTTTAACCGGTTGTTTATATAATCTGGATTCATGTTGTGATATCGTAGGGACAAGAACAGTAGGCATATTGTTTTGCCCACTTCATAATCAGGAATAATATCATCATATTCCCATGGCACACTTTTTATGAACTTCAACACTGGGTTACCTCTCTAAAACAAATGATATTAATAATTTGAGTTATAATATATAATCTCCCATTATCCTTATCAACATCTGTGTTGGATGGATGGATCTGTGTTGGTTGATGGATTAAGAATACTGTGTATATACATACATACATATATATATATATGCAGGAGTTGTCCTGCTTCATCACTGCAAAAACAAGAAATATCTGAAACAAATCCTATACCAGCCTATTTGATCAGGATGGTATCGTGAGCTAAAACTTCTTTTCGAAAGCTTATGTCCAGCAATAGAATACTAAAAAATGACAATGATGTGATTGTCCTCAACCATTAATCAACCTCTCATGTCTATGACAAATGGCAAAATGTCCTACTGAGAGCATAGATAAATAATGCCAAAACTGTAAGGTTTTCAAAGTTCAATAACTTAAATACTACATTTAAAAAATATAAGTTTTACCTGTTTTTGATTAACTAACACACAGTGGGTTTTTGAAGAGGTTGGTTTGCTGCTGACATTCTGCGATGTACCTGCAGAATGTGTAGGAAGATGTTTCAGTCAAAAGCTGGTATTTACATGACTTTTATGTTGCACTATTAATATGATAACATATAAAGTATGTTGTAAAGTGAGCCTTAAAATATTTATTTTTACTTTCATATGACAGGTGAACTCTTACAGCAATCAACACTTTAAAAATATTGATAATTATGATTATCCTTTTATTTTCACCACCAAAACTAATTCTAATATTATCATTACACTTTACAGGTTTTCCTCACCCATTGAAAGATTGAGCTACCAGTTTCTCAAACTATATATTTAAAAACAAGATTATATGATGTTTTAATGATTTCAATAACTTTATTCAATATATCTACATCACTATTTCTTATTTAAGTACAATACTTACAACCACATAGCACAAGACTGTTACTAGAACCATAAGTTCTTATAAGGTTATTACAGAATAAAAACATAACTGCCAGAGATTGGACATACCAGGTTGGGGTTGTTGAGCTTCACTTCCAAGTTTCGCTTTCTTTGGAGAAGTTGGTTCACTAATTTTTGCCAATAAATCATCAAACCCGTCTTCTAAGTCCATGGAAACCTTTGCTTCGCTAGTACTGTGTGTTAATTATTAAAACTATAAAAGTATTATGCAACAGCAGCTTAATAACAACGTAACTAATATTTGCTATTGTGATAATCCCTGAGTGTATATCATTGATACCTTTAATAAATATTGTTTTCAAGAATTCGAAGTTTTCAACGGAAAACAGCTGATATCACTCAATGTAAATAACACAAATTTGACAACTTTGTGTTCAAAAACTATCAAAATCATTCAAACATTTACTACATCTAAATATCTTCAAACGAGCAATTCTCGTAGATATATATAATTTGAATCTCGGAAACGGCTCCAATTTTTTTCGGCGGCTATAAATTGATCTAGCTAGGTTGCATTTTTGGAAAATGTTGTTTTATCGGTGTTTTCAAAAAAAAAAATCATACAGAACTGTATTTTTTGAACCAACTATACCAAATTGTGGTACTTAAAGGGGGAGAATATTATGTATGTCCTGAATAATAAAATGCGAACTCACTTCCGACCAAATTAAAATGCTTCTTTTTATCCTTGGTCTACCAAAGCGCCTCTACTCTGGCTGATGGAAAGTATAAATAGAATCAAAGCAAATCTACCTCTAAAAAATAACCAATCAAATTTCAAAACGTTAGGCACTTTTCATTGAAAACAGATTGCAGACAGCGTGTGTTTGTACATAATTTTGTTGGTAATGAAACAAAATATTCAACCTGCACAGAAACACCAGTGGCGAGGAATCAGAGAAGAAGAAAAAAAGTGATAAATAATACACTAGTATTTTGCACGTTATATAGGATAAGCCGAGAATTTGTTAACATTTGAATCTAATATCCCGCACACACATGTTCTTCGGACCGATGCTAGTGGAATTTGCTGACTACAATCGTATCACATGGTTTCAACAAGATGTAACCATTTGTCACACATCCAATGAATCTCTGCCGGTGGTCGAAGACATGTTTCCAGAAATTTCCAGACGAAACCACATCAGCAGACTTCTTTTTGTGGGATTATTTGAAGAATCGTATCTACATCAATAAACCAAATACACTACGTCAAATAAAAGAAAAATCAGCGAAGAGATGTCGGCGATCTCACGCTTGCTTTAGAGACGAGTATTTGAGAATTTCGGTGCTCGCTTAGAACAGTTCAAACGGTGAAATGGTGGTCAGACGATGTAATTTTTAAAAAATAAATTCTAACTAATTAGCTTCCTTGTAAACAAACACTTTTTATAACATATCAAATGGTTTTTTACTCGATCTTTTCAATTGCTAACTAATTCGTGGCCCATCCTAAAGTAGTATAATCAAGAGTTTTTATTTATTTTTAATTTTCTTTATTACCTAATTTATTACTTTAAATGCTTCCGATGATGGTTTTCTTATTTACTTAAGATGTTCTGCAAAAGATAAACTGCATTTACTTGCATGTTTGAATAAAAAGAAAAGGCTAGGTTTACCTTAAATGAAACAATTTTAACAAGAAAGTATTTTTATGGATGTTCTACTACTATCAATAGCAGAACTAATGTTATAACAAAGAGACAGACAGAATTAATCATGTGAGAAAGTTGCTAGAGGAACACTATAAACCGCAGTGGCCAAATTATCTAAATAAAAAATTAAACTTAATAAATTGTTTACAGATTTTTTAAACGTCAAACTCTTCAACTAGAAGGCACCATCATTTCCTAAGACTCACTCTGAGTAAAATGCTTAAATAAACAACATTAGTGTCTTTTTTTTAAGTCTGCAAACATTGATTAAATAAAAACTAAGCGAGTATAATATAGGGTTTTGATAGACCTTTTGAAGAAAGGACCATAGTTTTGAGTAGGCCTGTCCATATAGACGACACACGAGCCACAGCCATCATGCCACCTAACCCGTATTAATCAAGATGAACTACCTAAACCTCAACACTTCCGCCAGCAGGATATTTGAAACCATGGAAACACTCAAAACTACCAGAAAGACATCAAATATGAATTAGTACTGCAAAAAATAAAAAAAAATGAAAATACGAAACACAACAATAAATTAAATGTCCACTTTCAGACACAACAAACATAAATGTGGAAGCGAACATCATCAACCTCAACCAAATCTGACTTTTGAATAATCTAAAATTGTTTATTAAACGTTTTCACATAGTTTTTGATCTATTAAGGACTTTTGGTAAATTCGTTAATACTTAATTTTTAAAATTTGCATGGCATTTTATTGTAGAATCGAAAAGTCTAGTTTACTTTTTGTAAGCTAGTGGTTGGCAACACAAATTTATCTTTATTTCCAGTTATTATCATGAATGTTGCTGAACTTCGTGAATAAATGAGTATTTTTCTTTACATACACTAAATTTTAATAAACGTATTGGGATGCGACTGTCGTCATACCCATTTCTTTAAACTGAATTTGAACACATGAATTTGAATACTAGAAAAATGTTTTAATTCATAATTATATACAATCGTTTATGATAATTTGAATCAAGACCATAAGCCGATTTACAATCCAGTTAAAAAAGTATAAATAACTTAATTTAAATGTTCTGTGTGTTTCAATCAACCTATCACCGTCCACTGCTGAACGAAGGTCTTTTTTTTTCTTTTTTTTTTAACGTGTGGAAACCCCCTCGGGCCGTCACCCCACCGGGGTTTACGGCGGGGTGGTGTGTCGGAATCGGACCGACTAAAACCACACGGTGTGCCACTCTGCGCCTGACATAGGAGGGATCCGGGAACCGCTGCTATTACGACATCCAGATCCCTCCTAGCGCCTGCCCGAAACTGCGGGCACCATCTATGGGTAAACTCTCTATTTTAGGCGACGTACGGCACACGCGGACGTCGCCTCCTCGCGGCTGGCCATTATAGCGGGTGGAGGGGAAAACCCGTCCCGTCCACCCGCGGCCACACTTAAGGCGGCATGAGGCGCTGGTATGGGCGCCTCCGCCGCCCGGTTCGCCGGCGGCGAATTGGGTCCGAGTGGATATCGTCCTCCCGGGCCTTCTCCACCGCCTCCTTCCGCGAAATTACGTCTTCGCAGAAGGTTGCGACCGCGGTAAAACAACTGTCGCTACCGGCCATGGAGCGTATGACGGCCAGTAGCGAGAGATCTCCTCCAATAACTGCAGTGAGGACCCCACGCTGCGCCGCCCAGGCGGAACAAACCGCTAGCGTGTGCTGAGCCGAGTCCTCACTGCAGTCGCAGTGGTAACAGGCGGGACTCAATTCCCTCCTGGCGACCGAGTGCAGATACTTCCCGAAGCAACCATGCCCGGAAAGAACCTGCGTCAGTCGGAAGGAAAGGGTCCCGTGCTGCCGCCCTGCCCACTCGGCGATGACCGGCCGGAGAGCCTCCACGAGGGCGAAGCCAGCACGTGGAGTCTCCAACCGGAACGACCAACGAGCCATCGTGGCTCGACGAGCGGCCTCACGCCACTCGCGTATCTCCTCGGGCGGGGGCCGTATGCCGCTACCCGCCCGGAAGTCAGCCGTCCGCTGATAAACTTCGGCGAGCACTTCCGCCTCCAAATCCCACGGGGGAGTTCCGGCCAAGGCGCACGCCGCCTCCGTCGATACGGTGCGGTAGCCGCGTATGGCTCTAACCGCCAATATCCTCTGAGGGCGCCAGAGGCGAGCCCTATTCTGGGCGGTCAGAGCCGCCGCCCACACCGGTGCACCATATAGCGCCATTGACCGAACAACCCCCGTGTATAGCCGTCTCGTCGCGACGCTGGCTCCACCCAAATTGGGCAAAAGTCGCCCAAGAGCAGAGGCAGCGCCGACCAGCTTTGGAGTAAGCTGTCGGAAGTGCTCGTCGAAGAGCCACCTGCCGTCGAGGATCAGGCCCAGATACTTCATCTGGGCCTTAATCGGTACGAGGACCAAATTGACTACGATGGAGGCGCCGGGGGGTGGCCAGGCGCGCCGCCTCTTGAAAGTTCACCCCCCGGGCCGTGACCAATGTGTCATCGGCGTAACAAATTACGCCCAGCCCGGGGGGAAGACGACCTCGAAGGGCCCAGTCGTATCCCATATTCCACAGGAGTGGTCCGAGGACGGACCCCTGCGGAACACCGCACGACATGGGCCGCCGCCTTAGAATACCATCTCGGTCCTCGTACACGACGGTACGCTCCTCAAGATAGTCTGCCACAAGCCGCCTCAGGTACTCTGGCACCCCGTGGTAGTGGAGTGCTTCCCTGATGCAGCTAAATGGCAGACTATTAAATGCGTTGGCGATGTCCAACGACACCGCCAACAGCACGCCGCCACAGCTCACCGCCTCTTCGGTAACGGCCCTCAGGGGCAACACAGCATCGACTGTCGAACGCCCCGCTCGAAAACCGAATTGGGCGTCCGACAGATCGGGGCCCACTTCGCAGAGGTGCCGGACGATGCGAGCAGAGAGTATCCTCTCAAAAAGTTTGCCCGCCTCGTCCAGCAACACGATGGGCCTATAGGCCGCTACCGATTCGGCTGGCCGTCCCGGCTTCCTCAATAGGACCAGCTTCCCGCTTTTCCAGCACTCAGGGAAGCGTCCGGACACCAAGCTAGCGTCCAGGACCTCCCTGAGACGGTCCGACATGTGTTCGAGGGCTCGGGCCAGCACTCGGGCAGGTATCCCGTTTGGCCCGGGGGTGGTGTTCTTAGAGCGGATCCGTAGAACAACCGCCCCTATCTCCGATTCCCTGACAGGCGGCACACCGCCTTCGTCGTCCCCGACCAAAAAGACCATAGATGGCGGCGTGTGCTCCGCCCGCTGTGGGAAAAGGCCCTCGACCACTTCTTGCAGGAAGCTGGGCTGGAGGGTCTCTGTAAGGGGGGGGCCCGACGTGCGGAGTTTTTGTCGCGCCGCACGATAAGGGCGACCCCAGGGGTCACGATCGAGACCCTCCAGCATCTCCTTACGCTTAATTTCTTTGGCGCGGCTAATGGCCAGCTTCAAAGTTTTCCGCGCCTCTCGGTACTCCTCATAAAGCTGGCCCTCCTCGCCGTCTACGCGGTGTCGCCGCCGACTACGGGTGTAGGACCTCCGGGCACGAGTACAGGCCGCACGGAGGTCCGCCAACTCCTGGGACCACCAGTAAACCTCCTTCCGTGGAGGCCGACAACCTCGGATGCGGGGCATGGCCGCATCACAGATCTGCGTAATCGCATCGAGGAAGCGACCAGCCCCCATGTCGACCTCCTGGGTCGGAGCCTGCGGAGACAGCCAGGAGTGAATAATGGCTGCCTCCTCTAGTAGGTCCCTATTCAGTTTGGCTACAGCCCACCGCGGAAAGCGAGAAGACCTACTGGGGTCCTGGGTCCGGGAGAGCTCAAATCGGATGTAAAGGTGATCCGAGAGCGTCTCAACCTCTTCCAGGACACGCCAGTTCCTTACTCGTGCGGCGAGGGCAGGGGTAGCGAATGAAAGGTCCACTATCGACCCCCCCTGCTGTCGCACGCACGTGTTGGTGAAGCCTCTGTTTAATAAACAGAGGCCCACTGAGGCCGCCCACTCCTCTACGGCCTCACCCCTTGCGTCCGTCCTGGGAGAACCCCAAGCAATGGACTTTGCGTTGAAGTCCCCCAGCACAAGCTCGTGCCCAGACGTTAGTCGCCGCATCGAGGTCTCCAAGCTATTAAGGAAAACCTCGAAGTCGTTCAAACTCCGGTTGGGGGAGAAGTATACACCATATATGGTGATCCCCCCCCACTCAGCAGCAACATATCCAGTGCCCTTGTCTCTTAGCGACAAGGGCGGGGAATGAGCCGCCGTGGAGCCGACGACTGCCACGGAGCCGTCCCGGTCACCCAACCAGTTTGGACGGGGAGGAACATAATAGGGCTCCGCGGCTACGGCAACACCAATCGACCACTGTGCCATGGTTTGCAGGAAAAGGTCCTGCGCCGCAGCACAGTGGTTAAGGTTCGTCTGGACTAGGAGGCTGGAGATTCGATCCATTACTGGATCATTTCTATAGCCCCCTCCATAGGCGACGACGTTGACGCACGAACTACATCGGAGGCAGCCTGGGCCGACTGGCTAGCCTCCGACGTTTGCCGAAAACTGCGGAAAGACTTGCAGCTCCCCTGTCCCATCTGATGATTGGCAGGCCTATTGCCCGCCGCACACTTTGGGCAGTGAGGGACGGCAGAGCACTCTGCTGCGTTGTGTCCCGGTTGACCGCAGCGGAAACACAATCCACTGCAGTCAAAACAACTATCGCACTTGATGCGAGTGTGTCCCGTGGCCAGGCATTTGAAGCACCTCATCGGTCTCGCCGCCAGAACTGTGACTCTGGCGTTCACGAAACCGACGAGGATCTTGCCAGCATCGCCTATAATCTTAGCTGACGCCACAGGACAACTGATCCACGTCGCACCAAGGCCTCCCGGACCGGGACGGATGGTGCCAACTCTGATGTTGTCCGCGTTGCACCCAGTTTTCTCTTGAACCGCACCGCGGACATCCTCAACCGTCACGGAGTCGTCCAGACCTGAGATACGCAATTCCGCACATTTGGTAGGCCTGGCGATCTTTACACCATCCGTAACAGAAAAAATACTCCGCAGCTTTTCGGCAAAAGCATCCGCCGTCTTTGTACCTTCAGCCCCAGGGAACTCCAGTACTCTTGCTCCCGTTTGGGCGAGGCGCATTTTGACACCTACAGTCCCAAATTGATTGGCGAGACTATCCCGGGCCTTCTTGAATACGGCCGCATAGGATAGCCCGCCGTTTGCCGCCTCCGGTAATATAGTGATCACTACAGCCGCGGTCTTTGGCATCTATAGCTTACGCGGCTTCTTTTGGGTGGCCACTGCCACTGACGGCGACTGAGGAGTAGAGGCTACTTGTTGGGTAGCCTTCTTACCCTTTCGAGACTTCTTGACCGACTCAACTACCTGCCACCCATCGTTTGAGGGAGCAGAAGTAGCGGGGTCAGATGTAGGTGTCGGAGTGGGAAGCGGAGGGAACTCAGCCCTCGTCTTTGCTATAACCTTAAGGGCAGGTTTGGAAGCAGCCGACTTTGCCACAGTCTTATTTACCGCCACCTTTGCTGCTCTAGCTGTTTTCGCAGCAGCCACAGGGGCGGACGTAAGTGTTGCCGCCGCATACGACACACGACCACCTGCAACGGGAAGCGGAGCCGGTGGCGTCGTCTTTGATCGGTTGATCTTCGCCCCATCCGCTGCGAGTGGCGGCCGAATTACGGGGGCTGGAGGTAGCCTCGCCTCAAGGCCCGCGAGACGTCCGTCCAACATACGCCCCACTACGTCAAGTACTTGGCGCAGATGGGCATCAGAGACGTCGCCAGAACCGTGACTGGGGATAGACCGATCTTTAACCCGGCCCTGTTGTTCAGGGTGGTGGGCCCGAAAGTGAGCAAATTGATTGCTCAGCTCAGCCACCTGGCCCGTCAAACGGTCATTAGCCGTCTGCAGGCGAGCTACATCCCCAATGAGGGTGGTAACAATCTCTGCAATGGCAGAGGAGGAGTCCTTAAGGGCCCTAACAAACGGATCCTTAAGGTTTGTAGATTTTGTGGCCACCTTGTTAATGACGGCCACAGCTACATTCGCTCTCTCCTGTAGGGACACCGGTGCCTGGGTTGCCAAATTATCCACTGCTGGCGCTCGAATTTTTTGTAGGAGATCCGCAATTTCCTCCTCCACCACAGATTCGCCCTCCGCTCTAACGCGCCTGTAGGCTGCCGCTTTAGTGAACACGGAGCCTGAGGGAACCGAAACCCGAGTGCGTGACCTCCCTCTGTGGCTACTAGCCACTTTAGGAGGCAGCCACTCCTGTAAAGTTTCTCCTTCGTCGTCTGTGGAGCGTCCGCGTTTCCGATTGTCGCGAATCTTTACCTCCATTACTTCCAGCGCCTCAATTGATGCGCTAGAGTCACCTCTATCTGTTGGAATAACGGATTTCGAACGTAGTCGATCCGATCTTCTTCGGCTCCCTGAAGTAGGATTAGCTTCTGAGAGCGAGATAGGCGTCATACGTTCCTCCTCATTGGTTGAGAAGTCGTCCGTCTTCCTAGGCTTACCTTTCTGATTCTTGTCCTTCTTTTCTTCATCTTTTTTCTTGTAATTTTTGTTTGTTTCAATTTCCATAATTATTCCCACGCGTGAGGGAGAAATAAAAGTCGACCCGGGCAGAGATCCCTCAATACCCGGGCAAGCGTAAATTTGTGCCCAACCGAGGAGTCCGCAGGTGCCTCGGCTGGGAGTGCGCTTGCGACTGAACTACCCATCAGCCATGCATCCTCTGGCCACGCACCAGAACACGGGATTCGGGGTAATTTTTTTATAAAGGTTTTCTTCCTCCCAGTCCGGGCGGTTAAGCCAAGACCCTCGCCCCCGATTGGAGTCGCGAGACTCCAACTCGGGACTACGATATGTCGAGGGCGGCAGGGAGACGATGTTCCCTGATGCCTGCTCGGTGGCAGTGTAAGTGCACACCGAGCCCGTCCTACTTTTTCCACCGCTGAGCGGAAGAACTCCGACCCTAGAAAGGGTCCCACCATCGTGATTTTTTACCGAGGTTTTCCTCCTCATTGCTCCGAAGAGCGAAGAGCCAACAGAGGAATCGACAAATATGCCCGCTCTGTTGGACCAAGTCTCGGCCGAATTGCCGAAGAAAATGGCTTCCTCTTCGTGCTAGAATATTAGCCGCTGGCAGTGATGAACACCATCGCCAATGTTACCAGGGTGCACCACGTGGAGGTTTTCTAGCCCAGCACCCCGAACGAAGGTCTCCCCTAAGGAACACCAACCATCCCGGTCTTGGGCAATTCGCATCCATCCGCTGCCAGCTATCTTCTTCAATGCGTCGGTCCATTGCGCCGCAGGGCGCCCCACACTACGTTTGCCCAATCGTGGTATCCACTCTAGTACACTTCTCTGTCGAATAACCTCGTTACGAATTTTATCAGTAAGAGAAACACCCAGCATCGCACACTCCATCGCACGCTGAGCTACTTTAAACTTATGGACCAATCCAATGGTGAGTGTCCACGTCTCGGCTCCGTATGTCATTACAGGTAGAACGTGCTTGTCAAATACTTTAGTCTTTAATGATTGTGGGATTGACGACTCGAAGATGTGACGAAACTTTCCGATTTGGGCGGTAGTTCTTCAGTAGAGTTTTGTCTCCTTTCTCGAAGAATAGTACTACAACGCTCCTGCTCCATGCCTCCGGTGTAGTGCCAGTACGAATGACGGAATGAAATAACTTTGAGAGCTCTATTAATATAGGTATCCCACCGGTTTTTAGGAGCTCTGTTGTGATTCGGACTTCACCAGAAGCTTTGTTGTTGTTAAGTTGCTCGAGTGCCATTCTAATCTCGCTCAGATCGATATCAGGAAGCTCATCTGAGAAGTGGCGAGTCAGTCTAGCACGCGGGTCATCCGCGCTGTGGGTCTCTGGTGGGCGGGTTCGTGAAGTGTATAGATCCTCATAGAAATTTGGGACTTCAGCGATAAACTTAGACTTACAGGTGATGTTGGTGCCTTGTGCAGTGTTTAGTTTAGTTAGGTGACTTTTGTGCCCTTATTTCGGACAATTATATCCTCAAACGTTCGAGTGTTTGTTTGGCGAATGTCTCATCTTACCAGCCTCTTTACCTGCCTATTCAGTTCCTGACGCTCAGATGTACAAGTATTTGTTGTCTCTCGTCTTTTCCTCATAATATCTAAGATCTCACTTGTGAATTTCGACTTGCGTCCAATGCTTTTCGGTCGAAAGTGGTTTGAACCCACCTCCCGGATGACACGCACCAGGCTGTTGACGGTGTCGTTTACGTCCTGCACGGTTTCCAACATGGCGAACCAGTTTTGAAGCTGTAGCTGGCAGCTTTCGCACCAGCAGTCGACTTCATCAGTCGTGCCCGTTCCGTTCATCAGCTTAGCAGCATTTGACCCCGTCGATTTCTGTGCCCATAGCCGAACGGTCCTACCTCGGTTTGGTCATAATCATGTGCTCCCGTTTTCTTATTGAAATCGCCCATGACAACTGTGAAAGAAGTGTTGGTACAAGAAAGAGCCTTAGCTATGTCTTCGTACATGGCCTCAACCTCATCGTCCGGATGTGTAGGCGTGGGTGCGTACACTTGTATACACTGGTCCTTCAGGGAATACTTCTTGGCTATTTTTAAGATGAGGTACCCTTGACAATACACTGCCAACTTCCTCCACGCTGCCCTTGAACGACTTATGGATCATAAATCCGACACCGCCTTGGGATGGTTGGTCTCCCTGTCGAAAGTAGAGGAGGTGACTAGAATTTAGGGCTATCATATCCTTACCCTGCCTTTGGACTTCTGATAACCCCAAAATATGCCGATTGGTTACCTAATATATGGTTTACCTCCGCTTCCAATTCGGAAAGGTGATCGTCCAACCGCAACGAGTGTCCATTATACATCGCCAAGTTTAGTTGTCGGTGGTACCCTGCCGTATCCCGGGGGTTCTTCGCAGCCCCCGTCACACTGTTACCATGGCCGGTACCAGGGCCAGGAATAGTGCGACTGCCGGAAACTGGGGGCCGTGAAATTTGATTGTGGTCCATGGGGGAACTTGCCATAGTCACCACGCTTCGCGGTTAGTCACCGCAGTCGTGAGTCGACGCTGCTGCCCGCCACCAGGAGTGAATTTTAGTGATTATCGCTGTGGTGTGGTTATACCGCCACGAATCGGTCGCCAGAGCCTCGTCCGTTGTTTGGCAGGGTGCACCGCGTACCGGTGAGGTTGGCTTCACTGGGCCTGGGATGGTAGGTGGCCCCATTTGCACCCCACTTGTTCTGTGTGTGCTGTATTTAAATGTTGATATACTACTTACTCATCAGAATAACGCATAGTCTACTATTTACTACGATAACCGAGATGCATATTTGCAGAACCGTGAATAAAAGCTGGTTCACTAATAAATTGAATAATAAACATTGTTTGTTGTGTGTGTTGTTAAGTACCATCTTCTGTTGCAGTTACTTTGTGGTCCGTTTTTTCTTCACTGGTTTAAACACTTATTTATCTATTATTGTCGCACCCAAAGACTGTAATCTCATAAATACACATCAACGAAAATCAGAGCTTTTACCATCGTAAAGTTACCATAAGGTTTTTACCATCTGTATTCTGTAGTTCGTATCCCGAAAACGTCAAAATTGTCAAAGTCAAAAACCGCCAAAGTTATGGAGAAATCATGAATACATGCGATGCAATTATTTGTGATTGTTTTGTCACAAGCGCTAACTGCGTATTCAAAGATAATATAGATAAATAAATTAGATTAAATGTGATTGTCTTTATCATTGGTGGCATAGCACGGTCAAAAGTATAACTGAAATTTATTTATCAACAAAAACTCATACATTACATACATTAGTATAATGAAGATTGATTATGCATAAGCCCTCTTGTAGTGTATCAAAAAAAAAGGATGGATCCGAAGAAGATGACATATTCGAAGATTCCTCATTTTTGGCCAACTTTGATAATTCTTTCAAACAAACAACCACTATCTCTGAGAGTAATATAAATGTGTCTAGAAATGATTTAAATGTCAGGTAAGATGGAACAAAATCCCATATCTGTATAAGCAGATAAATTAATAAAAAGAAATGTCTCGTTGGTCTTGCGCCTTTTTTATGCGATTGCCAATTTTTAGTATTAGGTTCGATTCCCAGGTCAGACCAAAAAATGTTATTCGATTTTTAATAAACAACCCATAGTATGGAAATATCTCTATTAAGAAGTCAGTGGTAGAAGGCAACTAATTCAATTTTTGAATTTAGTTCACCCTTAGGGTTGTGCAGCTTTGATACTAGGTGCTCCGTGGCAAACCTGGTAATGAGGTAAAACCAGTTGAACTAGTAACATGTATAAATACAGGTTATAATAAAAGCTAGAAATATGTAGTGAATTAATAAAACAAATTCCCATACTAATTTGCATTAAAAAGAAAAGTATAATATGGAGTGACTTTACCTCTACTTATCCCTTGGATGTTGTAAGAACAGACTCAAGTAGCAAACTATGCTGAATAAGAGCATTGCGAAGAAAAGGAAAACTAAACAAAACCACTCTGGCCAGTGTGGTATAGTAGACCAAAATGTCTGCTTACAGAGGGTCTACGTCCAGCTATTATGGTAATAGGTACTAATCTGTGACTTATCTCTATCACTATGCCTAGATCCTCTTTCTTAAATTAGATTCAGATTTATTTCATTAATTTATCAGTACCGGTACTCCTTTTTTAGTAAATATCATAATGTAACACTATGTGATTTGTTACATTATTCAGTAACTAATTTTGCACTCTCTTATCTTATTTTAGTGCACTATGCTGTGATGAGGAGATCAGTGGATATGACAAACTCACTGGTGGAACTTGGATTTATCCCACAAACTACCCTGTTCGAGACTATCAGTTCAATATTATTAAAGCGGCTTTAATTGAAAACACATTGGTAAGTAATACATGATTATTTAACCTTGTGGCGCTCAAGGTACTTTAAAAATGACAAAAAAGAACTTCATTTCAAATAGTTGGGCACCACAAGGATAAAATATTTCACAATCACAGAAGAATTTTAAAATATAGAATTGTAGGAATTACCTACTTGTCTAATTTATAAATATCTTTTTATATTTTTTTAAGTTTATTTAATTATTTTAATTGAAAAAAAACATACTAATATAATTATTTTTATTTCATTTTTTGAACAGGTTAGCTTACCCACTGGCTTGGGTAAGACTTTTATAGCAGCAGTAATTATGTACAACTTTTACCGCTGGTATCCTCTTGGCAAAATTGTTTTCACTGCACCAACCAGGCCGTTGGTGGCTCAACAGATAGAAGCATGTTACAATATCATTGCCATACCTCCTAATGATACAATAGAAATGACAGGTAGGTAGAATTTAAATAAAATTTTGCTTAATGCTAAAATTATAGATATTTGTCTAGCTGTTGGATTCTGACATAAACATAACGCTATAAAATAAAAAATTAAATACCATATCTCTAGTATTGTGTATATACAAAATATAATTTTGATTGCACTATTGGCCTAGCGGTTTAAGCGGTCGCCACGCCGCTCTCCACTTCGCTGAGTGTTGTGGGTTCAAATCCTACATGGGACAACACTTTGTGTGATCCACAAATTGTTGTTCTGAGTCTGGGTGTTATTTGTGTCCGTTTCTTGTATGTTTGTAAAGTCCCCCACGACAGAGGATTTATTCCTAATGCGGGCGTTGTCTTTTTAAAAAGAAAAAAAAAAAAAAAAGAAATTGTTATACATTTTCAATCTTTCAGGACACATGCAAGTCAAAACAAGAAAAGAACACTGGCACAGTAAAAGGGTGTTCTTTGCCACTCCACAAGTAATTTACAATGACATGAAGTCGGGTATATGTCCTTGCGATAAAATTAAGTGTCTAGTCATTGATGAAGCTCACAAAGCCAGAGGAAACTATGCTTACTGCCAGATTGTGTCAACTTTAGATGAGATGGGGCACAAGATTTACCGATTGTTGGCATTATCAGCTACACCTGGCAGTAAAGTGGACGATGTAGTCAATGTAAGTATACCATCATCATCATCATTATCATCATTAATGTATTTTTATAGTACACAGTAATGGACTAAGTACATGCTAATTTTAAAATTAGATGGTGGATTTATATTTATACCTTAAGTAATTTTATAGACCTAGATTTGATATATTATAATATTGTAAGAAGTAATATAACATATATTTATTATGTTACTGCTCATCATTCATTCATACACACGCAAATACACACATAGATGCAAACATACAGACACAGTACAGCAGGAGTATCTACACATAGTTGATATGAACTTTCTGTGAATCTGTTGTCAGATATCACATCACATTGTATTTTATAGTTCCTACTATAAGTAATGTCTGCCGTTTAACTGTTTCTTTGACATTTTCCTTGCCTTATGTATACAAAAGAAGTAGATAAGGTGGTTAACATTTAATTAGCATGATGTGTTTACCTATAAGAGTTTGTTACACATTATTGTGTTTTTTACGAATGCATTAAGTGTTAGTTTCATTGTAAACAAATGTTGGTGAACCTATTAAAAACAAAATATATATTTTTATATTTATGTTTTTATTTATACTTACACAAAAAAGTATACAAGTACTCCTATCAGCCATTTTAGCTGTCATAGTGCAAACTCTACATAGCTGAAGTTATATGGAGGTGTGTGTCATATGACAGACTTTTTTGTAATTATTTACGAAAGTTTAACTCTCTACTAAAACAAAAACATAATCAAATGTGAAACAGTACTTTCTTGCTGAAAAAAACTGTATATACACACTACAATTGCTCTGGCTCATTTTCTATTAGTATCATGTATATTCATTACAGGTTGTAAAGAACCTCCATATAGCCCATTTGGAACTACGAACAGAGAACTGTATAGATGTGGCTCCATACAGCCACGCGCGTAAGATCAACACTGTTGTTATAAAACTATCACCACAATTGAACACCTTGAGACAACAGTATGTGGAGGTATATATAGTAATAGATTAATTATTATTGTACATCGAGGCCTATGTCCATCAGTGGACTGCAACAGGCTGATAGTGATGATGATGACACATTCAATAAGTTTTGTATTTGGGTCTAACAGTCTGTATAACTGCACAATTTTCTTTTTAGTAATTTAGAAAGAGTGGCCATGAGTTTGATTGCTCTTTTCTCATATTAGGCTCAATCCCTAGAAAATGAGTGGGTGTAGGCATGCATGCATAATCATATAATAGATTGATTTTTCTATCGTAATCGGCAACCATTAAAAAAAAGCCGAGAACCTTTTTTTCTCTTTAGAGTTCAAGAAAAGTGACATGTAAGAGACAATTTTAAAAGAATATTGTCAAATAAAGATATTATAACTTTGACTTCAATATTCATACAATAAATAAATATTATTTTCTGCTTCTAGATTTTAGATGGATATGCCAGGAGATTGAAACAACTGAATATATTACCTAATAATATAGGGAATTTGTCAAAAGGAAGGATTGTGATGCTCTACAAAGAGTTACAAAGCAGAGATCGCGGAGCCAGGTGAGCATGCCTACCTGAAGTTAGTTTTTAGTCCTTTGGTTGTGTTAGGTCGTAGGTCGTAGGGGTGCTGGGCTAGAAAACCTCCACGTGGTGCACCCTGGAAACGTTGGCGATGGTGTTGTTCATCAGTGCCAGCGGCTAATATTCTAGCACGAAGAGGAAGCCATTTTCTTCGGCAATTCGGCCGAGAGATGGTCCAACAGAGCGGGCGTGTCTGTCGGATCCTCTGTTGGTTCTTCGCTCTTCGGAGCATTGAGGAGGAAAACCTCGGTAAAAAATCACGATGGTGGGACCCTTGCTAGGGTCGGAGTTCCTCCGCTCAGCGGTGGAAAAAGTAGGACGGGCTCGGCGTGCACTCACACTGCCACCGAGTAGGCATCAGGAGACGTAGTCTCCCTGCCGCCGTCGACATATCGTAGTCCCGAGTTGGAGTCTTGCGACTCCAAGCGGGGGCGAGGGTCTTGGCTTAGCCGCCCGGACTACGAGGAAGAAAACCTCTATAAAAAATTACCCCGAATCCCGTGTTCTGGTGCGTGACCAGGGGATGCATGGCTGATGGGTTGTTCAGTCGTAAGCGCACTCCCAGCCGGGGCACCTGCGGACCCCTCGGTTGGGCATAAATGTACGCTTGCCCGGGTATTGGGGGATCTCTGCCCGGGTCGACCTGTAGTTCTCCCCCACTCGTGGGTCTAACATGGAATCTCAAAATAAAAACAAAAAAATAAATATAGAAGGAGAGAAGGAGAAAAAGGAGCAGAAGGAAAAAAGCATAAGATTGGACGACTTCTCGTCCAATTTAAAGGACGCATCGGTTGGGACGCCTATGTCGATGAGGCTCCTAGAAGTCATTATGACTGCTGGGAGCCGCAGAACATCGGAACGATTGCGTTCCAGATCGACATGTTCGTCGGATGGCACGGGAGGTAACCCGATGGAAGCGGAGCTGTGCGACTCCCGAAAACGCGGGCGCTCCAGGGACGAGGAGAGCGACACGTCTCAGGAGATGTTGCCTCCTAAAGTCGCCAGCAGCCGTAGAGGAAGGTCGCGAACTTCGGTCTCGATCCCGTCAGGCTCCGTCTTCTGTAAGGCGGAAGCCTATAGGCGGGTTAGGGCGGACGGCGAAGCACTTGCAGAGGAGGAGATCGCAGATCTCTTGCTTAAGATCAAGGAGCCGATGGCAGGGGATTCTGTGCCCCAAACGCCATCGTCCATGCAAGAGAGAGCGAAAGCAGCGGTGGCTATCATCCACAAGGTAGCCACTAAGTCGAGTAACCTTAAGTGTGCTTTTGTAAAGGCCCTTAAGGACTCCTCTTCTGCAGTTGCGGGGGTCGTTGAGACCCTTATTGGGGACGTGGCTCGTCTCCAAGCGGCCAACGACCATCTCACACGGGAGGTGGCTGAACTGAGCGCGCAGTTTGCCCAATTTCGGGCGGATCGCCCTGAGCGAGAAAGCCCGTCTCAGTCGCTTGCCCTTGTCAATCCCGGTACCATCGCTGATGCCCACCTGCGCCAAATCACAGACGCAGTGTGGCGCATGATGGACGGACGTCTCGCTGGCTTGGAGGCGAGACTACCTCCAGCCCCTGTCGTCCGACCGCCGCTCGCGGCACATAGACCAAAGGCCACATCGGCGCTTCCCGTTGTAGGCGGTCGTGTGTCCTATGCGGCGACGGCGTCGGTGTCTGCTGTTCCTGCGGTGTCGGTGTCTGCTGTTCCTGCGGCATCGGTGTCTGCTGTTCCTGCGGCCGCGTCGAGGACACTACAGGCGGCTAAAGTAGTAGCTAAGACGGGTGCACAGAGGTCAGGGCCCAAAACGGCGGCCAAGTCTAGAGCGGAATTTCCTCCGCTCCCCACTCCAGCCGCTGTACCTGGCACCTCCACGTCTGTTCCCTCCATATCTGCCCCTTCCACGGATGGTTGGCAGGTAGTCGAGGGGACAAAGAAATCCCGAAAGCGGGGTAAAAAGGCTGCTCAAAAGGCAGCCTCTGCCCCGCAGTCGCCATCGGTGGTAGTCACCGCCACGAAGAAGCCGCGCAAGCTTCAAGTACCCAAAACTGCGGCGGTGGTGGTCACCGTTTCACCGGAGGCGGCTAAAGGCGGACTGTCTTACGCTGCCATTTTTCAGAGGGCCCGGGCTGGTCTCGCCAATGACATCGGGACGGCAGGTGTCAGGCTGCGCCTAGCTCAGACGGGAGCTCGAGTTCTCGAGTTCCCTGGAGCCGAAGGTGCCAAGATAGCAGACACGTTTGCCGAGAAATTGCGGGGCATGTTTGCGGCCACGGATGGTGTTAAGATCGCCAGGCCTACTAAGTGCGCAGAGTTGCGCATTTCGGGCCTGGACGACTCCATAACGACCGAGGATGTCCGCGTTGCAGTAAGAGAGAAGACGGGTTGCAACGTGGACAACATTAGGGTCGGCACCATCCGCCCCGGTCCAGGAGGGCTTGGCGCAGTGTGGGTCAGCTGTCCCGTAGCGTCGGCCAAAATGTTAGGCGACGCCGGCAGGCTGCTCATCGGTTTCGTGAGCGCTAGGATCACAGTCCTGGCGGCGAGACCGATGAGGTGTTACAAATGCCTAGCATCGGGGCACACACGCGCCAAGTGCGTCAGTTGTTTCGACTGCAGCGGGTTATGTTTCCGCTGCGGTCGACCGGGGCACAAGGCGGCAGAGTGCTCTGCCGCCCCTCACTGCCCGGTGTGTGCGGCGGACAATAAGCCTGCCAATCACCAGATTGGGCAGGGAGGCTGTAAACCTTCCCGCAATTCTCGGCAGGCGTCAGAGGCTAGCCAGTCGGCCCAGGCTGCTTCTGACGTCGTTTGTGCGTCGATATCGTCGCCCATGGAGGAGGTTGTAGAGACGGTCGAGTAATGGCTCAAGTCTCCAACCTCCTAGTCCAGACGAACCTGAACCACTGTGCCGCGGCGCAGGACCTTTTCCTGCAAACCATGACACAGTGGTCGATCGGTGTTGCCGTAGCCGCGGAACCCTATTATGTTCCTCCCCGTCCAAACTGGTTGGGTGACCGGGACGGTTCCGTGGCAGTCGTTGGCTCCACGGCGGCTCATTCCCCGCCCTTGTCGCTAAGAGACAAGGGCACTGGATATGTTGCTGCCGAGTGGGGGGGGATCACTGTATATGGTGTATACTTCTCCCCCAACCGGAGTTTGAACGACTTCGAGGTTTTCCTTAACAACTTGGAAACCTCGATGCGGCGTCTAACGTCTGGGCACGTCTTAGTGCTGGGGGACTTCAACGCAAAGTCCGTTGCGTGGGGTTCCCCCAGGACGGACGCTAGGGGCGAGGCCGTAGAGGAGTGGGCGGCTTCGGTGGGCCTCTGTTTACTAAACAGGGGCTCCACCAACACGTGCGTGCGACAGCAGGGAGGGTCGATAGTGGACCTTTCGTTCGCTACCCCTGCCCTCGCCGCACGAGTAAGGAACTGGCGTGTCCTGGAAGAGGTTGAGACGCTCTCGGACCATCTCTATATCCGATTTGAGCTCTCCCGGTCCCAGGACGCCAGTAGGGGTCACGCGGCGCGGCGTTCTTCTCGCTTTCCGCGGTGGGCTGTAGCCAAATTAAATAGGGACCTACTAGAGGAGGCGGCCATTATTCACTCTTGGCTGTCTCCGCAGGCCCCAACCGAGGAGGTCGACATGGGGGCTGGTCGCTTCTGCGAAGCGATTGCACAAATCTGTGATGCGGCCATGCCCCGCATCCGAGGTTGCCGGCCTCCACGGAAGGAGGTTTACTGGTGGTCCCAGGAGTTGGCGGACCTCCGTGCGGCCTGTACTCGTGCCCGGAGGTCCTACACCCGTAGTCGGCGGCGACACCGCGAAGAAGGCGGGGAGGACCAGCTTCATGAGGAGTACCGAGAGGCGCGGCAAACTCTGAAGCTGGCCATCAGCCGCGCCAAAGAAATTAAGAGAAAGGAAATGCTGGAGGGTCTCGATCGTGACCCCTGGGGTCGCCCCTATCGTGCGGCGCGACAAAAGCTCCGCACGTCGGGCCCCCCCCTTACAGAGACACTCCAGCCAAGCTTCCTGCGGGAAGTGGTCGAGGGCCTTTTCCCGCAGCGGGCGGAGCACACGCCCCCGTCGATGGCCTTCATAGTCGAAGACGACGGGGTGAACGAAGTCAATGTTCCGCCCGTCAGGGAATCGGAGGTAGGGGCGGTTGTTCTACGGATCCGCTCTAAGAACACCGCCCCCGGGCCGGACGGGATACCTGCCCGAGTGCTAGCCCGAGCCCTCGAACACATGTCGGACCGCCTCAGGGAGGTCCTGGACGCTAGCTTGGCGTCCGGACGCTTTCCTGAGTGCTGGAAAAGCGGGAAGCTGGTCCTATTGAGGAAGCCGGGACGGCCAGCCGAATCGGTAGCGGCCTATAGGCCCATCGTGTTGCTGGACGAGGCGGGTAAACTGTTTGAGCGGATACTCTCTGCCCGCATCGTCCGGCACCTCTGCGAGGTGGGCCCCGATCTGTCGGACGCCCAATTTGGTTTTCGGGCGGGGCGTTCGACGGTCGATGCTGTGCTGCGCCTGAGGGCCGTTACCGAAGAGGCGGTGAGCTGTGGTGGCGTGCTGTTGGCGGTGTCGTTAGACATCGCCAACGCTTTTAATAGTCTGCCATTTAGCTGCATCAGGGAAGCCCTCCACTACCACGGGGTGCCAGAGTACCTGAGGCGGCTTGTGGCAGACTATCTTGAGGAGCGTACCGTCATGTACGAGGACCGTGACGGTGTTCTGAGGCGGCGGCCCATGTCGTGCGGTGTTCCACAGGGGTCTGTCCTCGGACCACTCCTGTGGAATATGGGATACGACTGGGCCCTCCGAGGTCGTCTTCCCCCCGGGTTGGGCGTAATTTGTTACGCAGATGACACATTGGTCACAGCCCGGGGAGTGAGCTTTCAAGAGGCGGCGCGCTTGGCCACCACAGGAGTCTCTTTGGTGGTCGGGCGTATTGAGGCGCTGGGTTTACGGGTGGCCCTAGATAAGACGGAGGCCCTTTTGTTCCATGGGCCCCGTCGTGGTCCACCACCCGGCGCCTCTATCGTAGTCAATTCGGTCCTCGTACCGGTTCAGGCCCAGATGAAGTACCTGGGCCTGATCCTTGACGGGAGGTGGCTCTTCGACGAGCACTTCCGACAGCTTTCTCCAAAGCTGGTCGGCGCTGCCTCTGCCCTCGGGCGACTTTTGCCGAATTTGGGTGGAGCCAGCGTCGCGACGAGACGGCTATACACGGGGGTTGTCCGGTCAATGGCGCTGTATGGTGCGCCGGTGTGGGCGGCGGCTCTGACCGCCCAGAATAGGGCTCGCCTCTGGCGCCCTCAGAGGATATTGGCGGTTAGAGCCATACGCGGTTACCGCACCGTATCGACGGAGGCGGCGTGCGCCTTGGCCGGAACTCCCCCGTGGGATTTGGAGGCGGAAGTGCTCGCCGAAGTTTATCGGCGGACGGCTGACTTCCGGGCGGGTAGCGGCATGCGGCCCCCGCCCGAAGAGATACGCGAGTGGCGAGAGGCCGCTCGTCGAGCCACGATGGCTCGTTGGTCGTCCCGGCTGGAGGCTCCACGTGCTGGCTTTGCTGCCGTGGAGGCTCTCCAGCCGGTCATCGCCGAGTGGGCAGGGCGGCAGCACGGGACCCTTTCCTTCCGACTGACGCAGGTCCTTTCCGGGCACGGTTGCTTCGGGAAGTATCTGCACTCGGTCGCCAGGAGGGAATTGAGTCCCGCCTGTCACCACTGCGACTGCAGTGAGGACTCGGCTCAGCACACGCTGGCGGTTTGTTCCGCCTGGGCGGCGCAGCGTGGGGTCCTCACTGCAGTTATTGGAGGAGATCTCTCGCTACCGGCCGTCATACGCTCCATGGCCGGTAGCGACAGTTGTTTTACCGCGGTCGCAACCTTCTGTGAAGACGTAATTTCGCGGAAGGAGGCGGCGGAGAAGACCCGGGAGGACGACATCCACTCGGACCCAATTCGCCGTCGGCGAGCCGGGCGGCGGAGGCGCGCATACCAGCGCCTCATGCCGCCTTGAGTGTGGCCGCGGGTGGACGGGATGGGTTTTCCCCTCCATCCGCTACAATGGCCAGCCGCGAGGAGGCGACGTCCGCGTGTGCCGTACGTCGCCTAAAATAGAGAGTTTATCCGCAGATGGTGCCCGAGGTAGTGGGCAGGCGCTAGGAGGGATCTGGATGTCGTAATAACAGCTGTTCCCGGATCCCTCCTATGTCAGGCGCAGAGTGGCACACCGTGTGGTTTTAGTCGGTCCGATTCCGACACACCACCCCGCCGTAAACCCCGGTGGGGTGACGGCCCGTGGGGGTTTCCACACGTTAAAAAAAAAAAAAAAAAAAAAGGTCGTAGGTCGTTGTAAGTATATAGCTTGGTTGGTAAAAGCTCTTGTTCCGTATGTTATTTGTGATAAGTGTCTTTTTTTATTCGATTTGATGAGTTAAAATAATAAATATTACTTATATAGAGAATACATTCGGTGAATTGACCATTTGTCTTCATGGGTTTTGTTTTCTTTTTTTTGGTCGACTTGATTTTTAATTAAATAAATAATTGAACTATATTTCAGTGAAGGTTAATTAAAATTGAATTAAAATATGTGTCTAGTAATTCTTTCGTAAATAAAGTAAATATAGTAAATCTTTCGTAGTTATTCAGAAACAAAACATCGTAAAACACATTAATTTCCCCTAAAACACCTTCGAAATCGCCGCTTGAGAATAGCTTCAGGTTGTCTCACGTAAACAGAGATCAAATCTGTCAAAATCTATACATGAGTAAAGATTTCGAAATAAACATCTTTTTGTAATAAGCTATCACTCAGAATGAATCGGTGAATCTTGCTCTGAGTAGTGTTCAATTATCTCTATCTGAAATCAGTTTTAAGATTAGATTCACGACTGAGACACGTTTTAAAATACGGGCCTTAATTATTTCTTCTAAATGTGCTGACGATTGACTTAGCGATTGTGAAGGGAACGAGTGTCATGTCCCTCCGACACAAAGGGAGGACCCTCCGACCAAGCGAGGTGATCATGCCTGACAGGCCACGGCCTAACAGTTAATGTTGGGATTCTATAAATATGCTAATAGCCACGCGAATCTCTAGTAGTAGTTCGATGTGTTTTCGCTAGATGGCGCTGTAGTATATTTTTCTGTTTGTACTGTATGTGGAAATCACCATATCGGTCCCCTCCAAGACCGGAGGTCGATGTACTGATGAGTCAGCTGTCTATGCTCTGTTCTGGAGCGTACCAGTGCCAGGAGTGAGCAGTTCCAGTGAGTCAGAACTGCGTGCTGCAAGTTCCAATGAGTCAGAACTGAATACCACTAGTACCAGTGAGTCGAAGCTGAAGACCGCAGATCACATCGGGGTCACCACTGTGGAGGAAACGGGTGTCATGTCCTTCCGACACAAAGGAAGGATCCTCCGATCAGGCGAGGTGATCATGCCTGGCGAGCCACGGTCCAACAGTTAATTTTGGGATTCTGTATATATGCTAATCGCCACGCGAATCTCTATTTCGCGATACAGGATTATTTGTTGCTCCGTAGTTCATTATACTCCGTAGTTCGATGTGTTTTCACTATGTTTTTCTGTTTGCACTCTATGTGGAAGTCGCCACAGAGATAAAACTTTTTTTCAGCTTGGACAAACAAACGGTGCCTAATAAATAAATATTTTTTAAATTACTCAAATGTATACAAATTACAATGCAATTTTTACAACACCCAAAGGTTTGGCTGAAGAGAAATTTCTATGGCCTTAAGTCCACCGTCACAAACCACATCAACAGCTTTTAATTTTACTGCTGGACATAATTTTTTCTTCGAAAAGAGGTTTAGGCCTACTACGCCAAGCTGGCTGGTCGATATAGGGTTTGTTAGAAAATGTGTGCAGGAATAAATACATTGCATATGGCGAACTTACACTTTTGATAAATAAAAATACAATGTTTAATATTTCACCTGTTACTATTAATATATAAATTATACTATTAATACACACACTTAATTTTTGCCTGTCCATTTAATTTTTTGTAATGTAGAGTCGGTAGCTTATCCATGTTGCAAAATAATACCGGGAGTACCTATCTTAAACGAGAACCATGCGCAGCCCTTACAACATCCTCTACATACTAGTAAAGTATGTGTTTTGTTTTTTTTAAAACCGTCACAATTGCCAATATAATTCTTCATATCAGAATTTAAGCATGAAGAACGATATTGGCAACACTACTAGTACCACAAGTGATTTTTATTTAATTCTAGTTCTTTATGGTAAAAAACCTTTGTATATTTAGCTATCAACCAAAACCCAGCAGTGCCAGATCAGTGGAAATTGTACATTTAACAGTATTACATTTTCTGTTTTCAGGCATTCTCAACATAATTATATCATGAAAGATTTCACACTTTTAATAGCGTTATATCATGGCTTGGAGCTTTTAGTACAACATGGTTGTAGAGTGTTCCTCAATTTCTTTGATGAACATCCTGAAAAGTCTTGGATACAGTCTGATGACAGACTGACAGCTCTGCTGGAAAGGTTACGAGATGACCTTGGAATCAATCCATTGTCGTTGGATCGGAGTATGTTACCTGATGGTAGTGTGCCTGAGGTAACACTGAGCAGTTATTTAATATATTTTAATCTTAGAACGTCGTATGTGTAATAAAATATTATATCGCGTTCGGCACTTTTTAATTACGAAAATTCCAAGAGATTAAAAAGTTGAAACGAGTGTCTATTTGCTGGTCTGAATAATTGCGTTTTAGTAGCAAAATTTTTAATGTATTTGCCGTTGCATTCGGTCGAAGTTTCTATATCTGATGATGCATTTGTACCATGTGAAAGTATGATTCTCGTGTTTAATTTCTCAAAGTCAAGGAACAAAACTACTATTTTTGTAATATGTTACAACATTGATATTTACTTTAGTTTTACGTCGTTGGAGTCGATCACCCTATAGAAAGTTTCCAACTCCGATGTCACAAGCACCTAGTATAATTCAATAAAAAAAATAAACAATTCCTTAATACATACTCGACCTCTTGCATACAAATCAAATATAATTTTGTATTTCTAGATACCTGCAAATATATGCTTTGGACACCCAAAGTTTGATAAGTTGAAAGAAATTATGATGGCTCATTTTACGAAAGCAGAAAGTAATAAGCAAGATACGAGAGCCATAGGTGAGTGTTAACATTTATAATATATATATACATACATACATTTATTTAACACATGATCATAAATCTCTGGCGGTCAACTTTCAATCGTTTTAAATGTCTCATTTTGCCTTAACTTGAGCATAACTTCGAACTTAAATTCTGTAACAGACAGTTATATGTATAAATTTCTATGCACTTATATCTTTTGAAAGGTTATTTTCTAATTCAGCGTATGTTTACAGTGTTCTGCGAATACCGTGAGAGTGTGAACCTAGTACACTGTCTGTTGCTACAATGCCGGCCTCTCATCAAGCCACAAATGTTCGTCGGACAAGGAGCTTCCGGTAAGATCTTCATTACACTACATAAAACTTAAATACACAAACTTATACTCGCAACTTCTAAAATAAGATCCGACTAAAGGTCACGACTACCTTGGCCTGAACGGCCGATTTGTTAATAACATAAATTATAAACAGTTGATTTTAAATATTTAACAAATTATGGTTACAATTCAATAGTTTCAAAAAATATTTTTGATAAATATAAAAAATGATTTTCATAAGATATTTATTTGGTTTACGGTGGTGTTAAACGTTCGTGTTAACCTTAATAAATAATCAAATGCAGTAGGAAAATCTATTCAATGGCAAAAAACGAAGCAACTTAGAAAATATTTCCAAAACTACAAAGTACGTTAACATTACCTTAGAAATGTCAAAAAGAATATATTGATTGTAAAAAAAGTGACGACGCATGTAAAGTATTTTTTCCTATTCTAGTAAGAGTTGACTAATACCCACCTGTTTCCCACTTCACTTGTGAATTCGCTTTGCACTCGCTTCGGTTTTACTTTTCTATTTCAACTTATTATATAACAAACTTGATACTAAACTTCATAAGAATATATTTTCTATTGAGCATGTGCAGTGTGTGTTAGTGTGAAGACACTGAAAAATAATTTTGTTATTTCAATAATAAATTGTCCATAGGCCTGGAGGCCATATAAAATGGTCGGTGTTCTTTGTGACTTGGCGACAAATTTCGACTTACAATGAATTAGTGACTAAATTTGGGAGAAAACAGATAATCACTAAGTAGCCTAGTTATTAAGATAAAAGCGTAGCCAAACTGTTGACCGCAGACGAGCAACCTTTAAATCTTTAATTTTGATATTTGGCGGAAAATTTTGATAATTTGCTACAAAATTTTTGTACATATTATCAAATTTAAAATTCACGATGGTAAGCAAGCCAATGCAGGTATCAAATTTGGTGTTTACATATTTCATTTGCAGGAAAAGATGGCAAAACGATGGTCTCTCAGAAGCAGCAACTCCGAGTGATGCGCAGTTTCCGCGAGGGGTCGTGCAACACGCTCGTGGCTACGTGTGTCGCAGAGGAGGGACTCGACGTGGGTTCCGTCGACCTTATACTGTGCTTCGATATATCTACCAAGTCGCCCGTACGACTCGTACAAAGGTGAAATAATTTTAAGACAGCATATAACTAACGAAAACACGAATGTTTAACGCAACGTGGTCACTTTTGTAAACTTTTCCTTTTTGTTCTAAGCTTCTAAGTTCTTAGCTAAGTCTTTGAATTATTTATTAAAGGTGTCTGAAAGGAAACAGATGTACGTTTATACATTTTAACTTTAATTTAATGTAATGTAATTAAATCCTAAGTTTTAAGGATTAGTAACGTGCGCGTGCACCGATGTGTTTATTCAAGATGTGTCTTATGTGCCTCTTCCGTTCTATTCTGTCCCCATACGCTTTACACATCTTGTCCTACTGTCATTTAATCGCACAGTCTCATGGGTTCTAAGATTTTTATACTGTAACTCGTTTTATTATAGATGTGGACGCACTGGGCGCGAACGCGGTGGTCAAGTGTACATACTTGTCACTGAAGGAAGGGAATATCAGGTGGGTGACAATGTTTTGAAAATCATCATATTAGTCAAAGTCACTATGATTAGTCATAGTGACTTTAAGGCTTTTAAAGTACCTAATATGAATGTGATTTCACTTTGAACTTTAACCGAAACCTACAGTCCTGAAAATATAGCTTGATCTCTGTGACAGATGGCTACAAGCCGACAAAGCAATTTCGAACAAGCGATTTTAATTTGTATCACGTATGTTTTCATTGTTTACGTACCAGTTTTATCAGAGATGAAGTGCAATATATTATAAATGTACAAACTCATACTTACAATGTCACAGGTATCGGGCGTTTATACATTTTAACTTAGGTAACTTTGAATAAATATTTTTTATATTACAGAAAAAGGTTTTTTTTTTATTTTTATTACCTTTAAATCACATGGTGTATTGTTTTTAAATATTCAACAATAAAAAAACTCTGTTTTAGACATTATTGGACTGCATGCGTCAAAGAGATGGCCTAAACCGACGTATATCGCAATCTAAAGAGGTGGAGAACAATCTATACAAGTCAAATCCACGTATGATGCCGCGAGACTTCACACCACAATGTCAAAAAATGTTCATTACCGTTGAGAAGAAACCTGACTCTAAGGAGAAGGTGAAAGAAGGAGCCGAAAAGACCAAGAAGGTAAATCATATATATCTATGAATAAATCCTTTATGCAGATAATTACAGAATTAGTCATAGGCGGACTTAATTTCAAAGGCAAACTGCATCAGGTCCAGTCATGTACCACACTATATAAAGGCATCAGTTAAGCTTCTAAATGTAGTTTATTCTTATTATTCCAGACAAGACCTTACTTATATTTGCAGCTCCCATAGAGCACCTGTATCAGCTTCAAATAGTTTTTGATAAACCAAGATAGTAAAACCATTTATTATGAAATATATTTCACTTAAATTGCTTACCAGAATCGTATTAAACGAAGTTTTTATTTTCATCACTTTATTTTACTTTCATTTGAATTTTTGGAAAGTTCTTGTGTGTAGTGTTTGGAAATTTGAAACTGGTACTAGATCATCTGACCACAGATGATTTAGTACCAGTTTCATATTGCTAATGTAATGACATATTTTTTTTATTTAGGGCCAAAAGGATTTACGTAGTATGCTCTTCGCGCAAGCTTCTACGAGTAGCGCGAGTTCTATGAACAGAGGAACGGATCGTAGCGAATTTATAAGTGAAAAGGAATTTAAAGAGATATTTCCCGATGGATACAATGATACTAATTTATTACCGTCTCCTAAGGAGTATTGGGCAAAAAGTAAAGGTAAATTGTATATGTAATGTTGAATTTGGCCTGGGTTTTTCTATATATAATATGTATATATTTACACAAAAAAGTATATTTTGTACTATAGATACTAGACCTGACTAATTCAAACCTAGGCTAGCTTGGGACTAAATGGCGTTTTGTGTATGTAATAAATTGTATTACAAACATTCACATACAGAACTTTTCTAACCCATTCGAAAATATTAATGTTCACTACACATAATAAAACTAAAATAACTAACTGTAATAAATTGTAAAAAATTAAACAAGTAGTAGATGTTAACATTGAATAATTTTATAATATCATTCAAGACAAGAATTCAGTTCACAAAAATATTATACTAATTAAAAGGAAAGCAACTTGTTAATTAGCACTACTCCTCTTTATGACATCATTTTAAGGCAAAGAAGATTTCTTATTCAACTATTTATGTGACGTCACTTTACAGTAATAATCATTCATCCAATACTCATTTCCAGACTCATTCAAACATATTGAAGAACCAGAGGAAAGTGCGTTAAAGTTAACCAGATGGTTAGAATGGCAACGAACTTTACAGAAAACTGTAAACGTAACACATTCGAAAGATTCCGAGATTTTATGTGAACTACTGCAGTATGCTGATGCTAAAAGATTTGAATTGCCAATTTCTACTCAAAATCCTAGTAAGTATTATTTCAGCTTTTTATTTGTCAACTGAAACTTTGATTTTATTACGTCTAGTCACGAGTAGTAAAAGAAATAAATAATTATATTGGTTTACTAATTTACTTACAGGCTTCACTACTCAAGAATCGCCTACTAAAATGGTATTGTCACCTCCTAAAAAAATTATTTTCTCGTCTCCAGCAAAAGCGAAACAAATTAAAAAGACTAGAAAAGCCTCTGTTTTTAAATCACCTGCAAAAAAAGATGGTGACATTCGAGCTCTATTCAGTACAGCGACGAAGTCCACAAAAAACTACACGAAATTGATCAATGATCTTGGTATCAAAGATAAGGATGGCATTCCCACCAAACTACTTAGTTTATTAGTAGATTTGAGCTTGGAGAATACTAAACCTGCAAAGAAGTGTTACATTTGCCTGAATATTTGCGAATGTTCAGCAATTTCAAAATTAAGAACACAAAATAAAGCTCACACAGTTTTCTCGTCTCTCCAAAAACTTAATTTACCAGAGGTAGATTTAATTGATGATTTTGACTCTGATACCGTTATGAAATGCTTAAAAAAAGAAGAGACTGACATAAACATAATTGGTGATTCAGATCATAAGAACACAGAGAAAGATATTAAAGATTTAGATGTAAGTAAACATTCAGTGAAAGTCCCTTACATGGATGTATCACTAGAACGCGTAAAAAGTCCAGATGAAATTCAAGAAAGCGTAATTAACGAAAAACTTAATTTGAGTGACAATTTTGATTTAGAATTAGATTTTATTGCTACTAATGATTGTAAGTCGGTCATTGAAGACGAACACAAAAAAGGAAATGAATTTGTGAAGTCAGATTCTTTCGACGTAGGAACCATTGAAGATATTTTTGCTGATAGCAGCCCCGAAGAAGCTATAACAAAAGAAATTGAATCGATAGAAGAACCGAAGGAAGCTAAAGAAGTACTTAACTTCTTCGGTTTAGATAGCATCGAAGATATATTTGCTGATGATGAAATTGATGACACGCCACCTGAAAGAACCCAAATGGACGACAAGAAGACTGACTCGAAAAATACAAACACGTTAAAATCACCAGAGATAATACCTCTAGTAGAATATCCACTGAGTCCATCAATTCTATCCGGTCGTATCAAAGCTAAAGAATTACCAACGTCTCCAATCCTTGGCAGTCAATCTCGGCAATTCCAACTGAGCACTAAAAAAGGGCGAACTAATAGTTCAACACCCATAAACAATTGTAGAAAGCAATTAATCAAGGAGCCTACACACAATAATGTCATAGATAATAAAAAAGAAAATTTTATCAAACCTAGCATAAATGATATAAGTAGTAAGAGCATGTTAACACTCACTCAGCTTGAAGTTATGATCAACAAAACAGATGACAATTCTGTATTAAAAAAAATTGATTTGTCCGACGTAGTACATACCACAGTCGGTAACAGAACTATTTCACCTACTCTTCTAGACGAATGTGAAAGAAATAGTTCACGAATCCTTCCTAATCGAAACGAACAAAGCTTATCCCCAATCCTCTTAACTCAGACTGAAAGAAAGAAATCTTCACTTAATAAGAATAATTCAGACAGCTTGACACAACCGACATATCAAATGAAGAGACAAGAAAGCCTCATTATTTTGGATAGTGACAGCGATTCTGATACCACGCAAGCGTATGACGCTGTAGAAGAAATTATGAAAAAAACTACTAATTATTCAGTTAGTGGACCTTCACAACTGCCTGAAGTTGGTCATGCTTCAAGAAAAACTCAAAGTCCGAACATTTGCAAAAGAAAATTGGATATAGATAGTAGTGAATCGATAATAGAATCGCCTCATTTTAGTAAAAAACCAAAGCTTAGTGATAAACCTCTAAATCAACAAGGCAAGAGTTCAACTATATTGACTTTAAAAAAAATAAACAAACATTACAAAAATGATAATACCATACTCAATTGCACTGTGTCGCAAAATAAATGTTTCTCACAAAAGGAGAATAGAAATCCTCAACAGTCAGATATTTTCACACAAGAAGATGGTATTAACAAAAATAGTTTAAGTTTGTTGCAAATGTTTAGACGAGATAATAAACTTGACAAAAATGATATAAATGCGATTCTAAAAACTAGTCCAACGAAGTGTGAAACGTCACAGAAACGCAAGCTTGCGTTTGACGACAGCGAAGACGAGTTTGTAACTGACGAAAAACATAACTCTAGGAGTCCTCATGATAAATATAGTTCTACTACAAATCACAAAGTTCGGAAAGTGAGTAGCTAATTATTATTGTTAATTGGTTACCGTAATTATGTGTTTGAAACTTAAGACTAATTGATTTTTTTCTTTCAGCCACCATGGCAACTAAGTTTCGCAACCAGTAACCAGTTGTGAAAAAGATTTTTGTATTCGTTTGTTGGCAATCTTTGCGGTCAATCCATACCTATTTCTATGTAACCAAAGCCAGTAAAGACTAAATTTCAATAGTGTTTAAATAATATATGACATAAAAAAACTTATGGATTAGTGTTTACACTAATAATACAAAGATTTTTTTTAGACGTAGCCTACATAACTATATGATAACGTAAGACAAAAAATAATTCTTCAAATGAAACTGGCGTTTTTGAAAAATTCTTTATTGGCAACTGGTTGCCTATAAAGAAAAAGGATTCTTCTGTCGTAACAAGTTGCCAAGAAAACATAGGCAATTCCTTTTTCTTAACTGATTGTGAAACTCAGTTGGCATGGTGGCTGAAAACGATCTTTTGATTGTTCCTAAACAACGATATCAATAGAAAAAAAAGGCATCCTCTTTTACACTGTTCGTTGATGTGCATAAAAAAACGTTACTATTATATATTTACTATGATCCATTCTACATTCTTTCTCCAAGACCTATTTACTAAAGTTTGTATATAATTAAACTAAGTAACTACATATTAATAAATTACTTTTTCCTGCAGAAGAAAAAGAAAAACAACTCGTTTTTGGATATGGAGGCAGTGCTGTCAGATGACAACGGGTGCAGTGATGATGAACTGACAGACGACAGTGTCGGGAGCATAGTGGACTTTATATGTGATGATAGCGTCATACCGAACGAGGACATACAGGCAGAATACTTGAAATCCGTCCAGTAAGTTTATAAATAATGTAATCAGTAACAGCCTTTAACAGTCCACTATTAGAAATAGATTTATCTTTAGAAAGCACACTGACCACACAAGTGGTATAGAGACCGTAGGCCCATTGATGTAGGTTTGACAGTTATCGTGGTAACTGTGTAAGCCTTACACTGTCACGATGCCTTTTACGTCCCCAAGCGGGGTGTGAAAAAGCACCTCGCAAGGCCGCCATAGTGTGGGTCACCAAACTGCATTGTCTGATTATGGTGACCACAACTCTTAGATTCTATTCATGCTTTCCATCAGGCAGATTAGAGTCACTTTGGCAGGTTCTTAATATAGAAAAAAAAAGTTCTCGTAGTGCTATTGTCCTACCTTGTTTGCTCCTTTAGTCAGTTATTACGACACCTAAGTGAGTAGGGGCACGGATACTTCATATCCTTAATCCGTCATCACAGGGATTGATATGGATACTGCAATATAGTCACCATTTTCTGTATCTGACTGCTACTATATGTTTTTGTCATATTACAGATAATAAACGTTATTTGTCACTTTTTTAGGTAATAAACTACTATGGAAAATTTGACGATATTCACTGGAGATATTTAGAGTAAAAATTAACACCTAATACCATAGGCACTCGGCTTACTAGCATGTAATATTAAGGTTATTAGGCCGACGTACGTAGAATGTTCATTATTTTTCTTTAGATAATTTTGCAAAAAATCTAGTACTGTTTAAATTCTTATAAATATATTTTAAATAGACTTCCAAAAAGGAAGAGGTTCCCAATTCGACAGTTTTTTTAACTCGTCAGTCTGTATAGTGTATATAAATATATTTATCTACAATTGCAGGAATCCAGTGAAGGCAGGTGCTTTCAAAATACCTGAATTACCAAAGAAGTATAACAGAGAAGAAATATTGTCACAATTTGTAGATGAAGATGCATACGAAATGGTTAGACAGCCTTTTAAATTTTTATTATACAGCCATTAAAAGGCCATTTCGGCCTTCATCACTACCATATTCCGCATATTATGCTATTATTATTATTATATATAGATTATGTGAGATGATCTGTTAGTGATACAGATATAACAGACGTCTGGACAGTAATAGATGAAGTATTTTTTATTTAAAAGTCATCACAAAATGGAAAAGGCTTTCAGCACATTTCCTAGCTTGTCTATAGATAATGCAAGTTAAAAGTATAATTCCATACAAAACCATTAGCAGATATTTTTCCCTTCGCAGGATAGCTTTTGCGTTGATTCCAATATCGAATTAACACAAGCCAACGAAGAAATGTCAGAGTTAGAAATAGCAGAATTGATGTTGGAAGAAGAAAGGAAATCTAAGAAAAAATTAAGGCAGTTGTGTACGCAGGACGATAGCCCTGAAGTCAAAGTGAAAAGTAAACCAAACAGAAGACAAATACGTAGTGACTCTGAAGATAGTGACTGAACTTTTAAGGTGCTCGTAGCTAGTAGGTATTTGTTATAACTTTAACTGTTATACATATATTTTCCTATGTCTTTAGTTTTCGTTCGTTAGTTAGAGTTGCTTATTGTCCATAGTACTAACTCGTCTGGCCAGCGTGGTGTAGCAGACCAAAAGCTCCCTTTTAAGTAGAGACCATGTCCAGCAGTGGACTATTAAAGGTTGCTGTGATGATTGTCTTTAGAGGTGGCCTTATCGTAAATATAAAATAAAAGTACCAGTCTATTTTTGTAATAACATTAAAATATCCAGTCACAATAAAGATAAAAGCACAATTAAGTATAGTTTAGAGTTAGACCCGCAGCGAAGTGTCGGATGCCATTCATAACAGAGCAACTGGTAGCGCTAATAAACTCTGTCTTTTCGTGCTAAGAATTCCAGTTAGTAAATTTTAATGTGTAATTAATATTCAAGTGTAAAATGGTAAGGACCAGCTCCCAGCAAGTCTGGATTGTCGAGCACTTCTGTGATATAACTTTAAAATCGTGTATAAGTAGGATCTGAAATCCATAATTTTAAGTTTAATTTTTGAATTATGATGGATTATTGTATGATTCTCGTTAATGAATGTTATATTTGTAATGGTATCCAGAAACGTGAATAAAAAGATTTTATTGTAATTTATACTCATGTAATTTTCTTACTAATTTTAAATAGAAATATATAAGCAGATATTCATGAAGAATTTCCATCCCATCAGCAAGAAAGGGGTTCCGTCTCCGTATGTTTACGTCCACGAATATACGGTGACGTGGTATTCGATGTTTCAATTTTCTGAGTCACGTAACGCAACCAGAAAAAAAAAAAATATCGTAAATAACACAACTGTAAAAGTTTTTTTCTATACGTTTTTTTTAATTTTTGAGTTTTATTGAACCGTCAGTGTTTTACTGAGTAGTCTATTTTAGTATTGTAATTAACTGCTTTTCTGCTTAATTGTTTTGTGGCGACTTTTACATACAACGCAAACAAAAAGACCTTACAGCGCGATCTACCGAAGACACATCGAATTACGGAGTAATGCACTATGGAGAAACTACTAATCCTACATCCCAACATTAGCCGTTGGGTTACGGCCCGCCAGGCATAATCACCTCGCCTGGTTGGAGGATCCTCCCTTTGTGTCGAAGCAACATCACGCTCGTTCCTCTAGTTTCATGAGTGACAAGATACTAAAATATATAATGATATTTTTTCTTTCCCCTTTTTCATTGATTAAATTATATTAAAAAAAAACATTACTTTTAAGTCATAATTTTTATTCTTATTCCATAAATCTAGATTTATGTGAATTTTAAAATAAGTATCCTTATAATTCAACATTTTATTCTTCAGCAGCTACGGGCCTCGACTCTGTGTCCTTAGAATGTCGTCCTTTATGTAGATCCTCAAACTCTGCTTGCAACTCGGCATACCTCTTTTGTAGCTGCTTTTCTCGATCAGTTTGGCGGTTCACGTCTTCCGTTAACGACTATAAAGAATAAAATATAAAACATTGAGCAACAGCTGGTATTGTTTTATTCCCTGTTAACTTAACTGCCCGAGTTTTGTGACTGTGTCAGATAAATATGTATTTCGCAGCCAGTTTCCTGTTCAAACTTAAAAGTAATGGACACAAGCAATAATTTAAGTAAGTTAATGCTGGCTTCTGCCTAGTAATATGTGGCAATTACTTGTAAATAGACAAAAAGTTCATTGAGTCTACAAATGGTAATTATTAAATGACAAATGTTACAATAGACATCAAAAAGCTTTTGAAAAGAAAGAAATGGCAAAACATTTCTATATAAAACATGAACGTACCTCTACCCTGCGAGGAATTGCAGCCTTTTCTTGATCAGACAAAAACTTGAATGTGGATAGCTCCAAATTCGACTGTTCTATCTGATCTTGTAACTCTTGGTATTGTTTAATTAGTGAGGCTGTACGGCTCTGGTAACCACCTATAAAACAATTGTTTATCGATTATTAGTTTCTTTAAGCTATCCAGGTTTTTATTCAAATAAAATAATGGTTTTGTTAGTACATACAGTATGTTATATTTTCTGAGAAAGTTTTAATCTAAGAACATAGTATAAAAAAATACTCGCCTGTTAAAACTCTTAACTTCTTTTCTATTTTGGAACACTTCTTAGCCTCTTTTGCCATATGATTCCTGTTCTGTTCGAGTCTTTTCTCAGCCGACTCTAGTCGATCTTTTTTACTCGCCAAGTTCGCGCGAGTGTATCTGTTTTGTCCAGGTAAGAAGAGTACCTAAAAATATTGGATAATTATATGATTTTGTTGTAATTCTTGAATTATATTCGTTATTAATAGATAATAGTGATGAAGTGTTGAATGAGCAATAGTTCCAATTTCAATACACCATTTGTTTTGTTAATCGCAAGGAGTTCTATGCAAAAAAAGATAATGCTCACCTGAGCGAGACACTCGTCCCACACTTGCGTATACGCATCCATACTGAGCTCGCCATGGCCCATACCGACCTTGACCACTTCCATTTCTTTCTTCATCTCTTGCTTTGCGGCTTCGAGCTCTTCGGCCGAGAATTCTTCGTAGGGGTGATGTTCTAAGTACGCTAGATGTGACGCTTGCAGTTGGACCGCTCGTTTTTTGTCAATACCTATGCACGGTAAGGGGCCGTTCAAGTATTACGTAAGCAGATTTATTGCAATTATTTACCCCCCCATCCCCCTTGTCAGCAAAAGTAAGCAAAGCTCTTACCCCCTCCCCCCATGCTTACGTAAACATTTGTCAATTAATGTATTGTTTTTTTAATTTTATAATGTTATAATTATAATTTGAAAAATAAGAAAATAGATTTAGGATAGAGATTATATTTTACTGAAACAGTATTCAACATAGAGTAAAGGACAAAAATATTATATCTTACTAACATAACAAACTTATTTTAAATTTTTGGTACATATATTAAATTCAAATTAACAGTCTTCAGTCCATGAAACCCGAATCCATGATTCTAAGTTTTCGATGACATTGGATTGCTTTGATTGCTGCTCAGTGTTGTGAGTCTGCTCGCTTTCATCCGATTTTGGAATGTCTACGTCATTCTCATCGAGCCATTCAACATCATGGTGCTCTAAATTTTGAATAATGCACATCAGTTCATTAGCACGACGAGCAGCGACTCTTACAGGTCTAACTTTCCTATCAGTGTGCGTGTTTACTTTCTTATGGATCTTTTCGATGTGACGATTTAGTGACTTGACGGAAGCATGATAAAGACCACACGTTTTGCATGTTCGACTTGATAGCCTCAATTGTACCGTCGGACAAAAATAATCGTATGGTATTTGCAGGAAATCTTTGAGTGAAGCACTTAAGCGTAGAGCTAAATTGACTGGAAGATTAAGAAATTGCCCTCCTTCATCTAAAACCAAGTCATCAACTGTTTGTTTTACTTTTACAGGTGGTGGAAGAAACCTGTTGTCTAGTAATCTAAATAGTCCACTTCTTGGACGACAGCATTCTGTATTTCTACATTTTACAATTTGGAGCAAGTATTGGCTTTCACGCACATGTTCTGAATACCATTTAATGTCTGGAAAATCAGGAAGATCTTGTTCACCTGCCCCAACATATTTTGCATTAACATTATAGCCATCAATTTCCATTGAACTCCATACTTCAGCTAATACTTTTCCTGCAAATTCGAAATTAGATCTTTCTAAATGTTCATCAATTGTAACGCCACGTTCATCCAAATGAGACCCAAAATGGTCATGAGGCAATATTAAACCAGCCAGTTCCCGACTAAGAGGAGCCATTCTGCGCTCTACTCTGTTATACGCACTTCTTCCGGCAGCATTGGTAGCTAAAAACAATGCATCGAGATCATGTCGCTTAAAGTGTTGTATAGCAAACCCTATGACTTTTTGATAACGCGGATTTTCATCTGGCCCTCCATCAACCGTCATGATTACCACTGGTTTTACTAGTCCATGGTCAGTTTTAGCTAATGGTCGAAACTCTTCAAGTTTGAGAAGCGTCTCGAAATCCTGAGCATGAGTATTAGCAGTAGATGAACTATGCTTTCCACTTCGAATAGCGATGTATGTTGGTCCAGAATATCCAACGGCTTGCGGTTGTCCTAGCATATTGGAAGTGATTTTGATACCAGCATAAACAGATGGTATTAATTTATGACGCTCAGCGATTACCCAATCGTGATCAGGCAATTTGATTCTATATTCCATGTGCATTAGAAGAGGTGCTTGCTTATTTGCCGCAGTTACGCCAATAGGGACTCGAGCTTTATCATCTTGAGATATGAAAAATACTTGATCTGGTCCTAGTATGGATGCTATGTTCTCTAAATAATGGATTGATGTTTCAGCGAACTTGCTATCTAAGTGGCTCTTGTGGTGATCAGTTTGAGCCCGAATGAGCTTAACAGGGACTGTCGATACATGCTTCGTCCCTCTGCAGAATTAGATTTTCTGGGAATCAAACGAAGACATGTCCCACTGTGACTAATGTCAAATCCCATTTTACGTAATTCTTGTGTGAGTTCATCAAGAGTTTTTACGCTGCGAATTGATTCCGTTCGTCTTCTATCATCTGCTGCACTTCCAAATAAAGCTATATCCGCGATTGTTTTCAATAGTAAAGGTTGATTGCTTTCAAGATTAGGACGTCCCACTGAATCCCTCAGAGATAGTCTTTTTTTTCATTTCTGGATTTTCATGACAAATATCTTCTAACTTTCTTTTCATACCATCTCTGTGTTTCTTCTGGGCAACTGCGTTTTGAACCTTCCTGTTTAAAGACTGTTTTGCTGTTTTTATTTCCTCGCGCAACTTAATGATCTGTTTATCAACTTCAGCACGGATTGACATAGTATCTCTGGCAGAATACAAAGCATTCAAATTTTTTTCGAGTAGAGCAATCTTATTTTTCATAGCCTCCTGAGAAGGTTTTGGTCTCTGTTTATCTGTATTTTTATTAATTTCGCATTGCTGTTGTGATTCATTACCGGTTTTTATTTTATCTTCTTCCTGTTTTTTAATATTTGAAGCTGGCTGTGTAATTTGTGTTTTTTCTGCAGGTTTACAGGTTGCCTAAAAATAAAAACTTTCTATGGGTTCTGCTAAAGATTCTCTTATTAAGCTACATAAATACTAAGTATGGCAATAAATATGGTAAATACAAAACCCTATGGCTTTAAATCTAATATCTTTAAACGAGCAAATCGTTCCGGTCACAAAATACAGGGTGTTATAGTCTATTCAAGTAGGTATTTAAAAGAATATAAACAATCTTGATATGTCTTTTTATTGAAATATGCAATTATAAAATCAGATATCTGTAAAGGTGCGTACAGACATCGCGAGGCTTGCGCCGCGAATGGTTCGTCTCGAATACATCAACCTGAGGCATGCTACGGCACATGTATACGTGCGAACCATTCGCGGCGCACGCCTCACGATGTTTGTACGCACCTTTATGTACTTACAGAAAAGCAATTTTTTAATATTGGTTGAGTTTTTAAATGAATCACAACAGATTTTACACAGTTTACAATTTTAAACCACATATTTCAATAAAAAGACATATAAAGATTGTTTACATTCTGTTAAATACCTATTTGAATAGAGTATAGTTTTCTGTAGGTATATATATATATATATATATATATATATATATATATATATATGTATAAAACTGGCATCCTGTATTTTGTGACCAATTGACGGAATCAATTATAAGAAATAAATCTATATAATGAATATTACCTCTATACTTTAAGATAGGCCATAATATTTTCTAATTAGCAAAGAGAAACTTTTTGGCGATTTCTAATATTTCTAGTAGGTACTCATAGGTACCTAAAATGATTTCGTCACTCACCTTAGAAAAAAAATGTAGTAAATTGGATTTATTCTTAGTCGCTGCTTGCAATTCTTCTTCGATTCTCTTAGATACAATAATATCTAGTTCCTTGTCGGATTTTGCTTGTAATTTATAATTTCGCCACACTTCGTTAACTAACTTTTGTACATTTTGTACTTTCGTACTTGTATGAGATTTTTTAAAACTTTCAAACAATTTTTGGTATAACTTAGATTTGTCTATTTGAAATGACATCTTATTTAAACATTAAACTTTGGATAATGGAATGAATGGTAACACAAATGTTAACTTGCTTTACTATGCTTACAATACGTCTACTCGCTATAGCAGCCAAACGAAACAATACACTGATAGAGGAAATTTAGACAAGTGAACAGCGCGCGGTAATTCCCTTACTCGGTTCTAAAGCGAGTAGGGGAATTACCGCGCACTGTTCACTAAATGTATGTATTACTTGCGGGAATCCCCGAAAATGCTTTTCGTTTTCAAGCAAAGACAATGTGTGGGTTGCCATTCGTGTAAAGAAGAAAATAACTACCGATGACGTAATCATCATCTAGATTCCCCTACCCCCCATGTCATCCAAAATAAGCAAAGCAAAGAATCCCCCCGCCCCCCCATAGTGCTTACGTAATAATTGAACGGCCCCTAATAGTAAAATATATTACAAGTAGTAAAATATAAATTACGGTTATTTTATCAGTTTAGCTCCATCGCCGTTAAAGTATTATTATGTTGTACGTGCATGCGTGCGTACGTATGTGTGTATTTGATTTTATACGCACAAACGTTTGAATTAATTTTGATAAAATTCGGTAAGGAGGTTGCCGATACTGGGTATCGACGGGCAGTCTACTTTTTATCCAGAAAAAATAAAAAAAAATAGAAATATTTGTGTAGTAGCGCTTTACAAGTCGTTACTCGTAGGCGATATAGAGGAGCGTCATAAAGGTTTAATCAGGTCGATGCTCTACAAACGTGTACGTCGTTAGAAAACTAATCAAACGGTCACGGTTAAGTCACGCGGTCATAACAAAACAACAGAAGAGTAGCGCGGTTACCTGGCGGCGGGTCCCGCAGCGCGTCGTAGTGCAGCATGGTGACCATCTCGGCCTTGAGCAGCTCCTCGGCGTGCTGCAGCGGCGTGAGCGAGGGCGCGGCGCCGCGCAGCACGCTGGCGTTGACGTCGGCGGGCCGCACGCAGCCGCGCTGCACCGCCGCCGACCGCAGCCTCAGCGCCTCCGCGCCTGCGCGTTCACGGTACGTACCGACGATATACACATATTTCACTCGCTAAGTACTTCTTATTCATATTTTTCAGTAAACTAGCGTAATAACTATTTATTTAAAGATTTTAACTAACAAAATGTAAAATTGTATTTACTTTTTCATCTATTTAAAAATCAGAATAAGATTCTGCATCTTCTCAATGCATCATCCGTTTCAGGTATTTCACGTGCGTTCCTATTAAAACGTGTCCTCTCAACTGCACCGTGACGATTTTTAACATAAAACTTAAAAGTAAACGAGTGCGACTATAGTCTATACTGACGTAATTGTTCCTGTTCTTGTAACAGCCTGGCATCGGCGTCGGCCTGGTCTTCGACTCTCACGTCGTTGACAGTTCCGTCCGAAGGCTCATCTTCTTGGTCGGGGACCACGATTTCATAGTCGTTGCGCGGCGTGGGCAGGGACGATAATGCGTTGCGAACTGACGCTTTTTGCTACAATGTTATAGATATTTTTATTATACTACTGGCAAACATTACCCATTGAAGCTGTCCACTTAGAATTTTATTTGCTAATTTATTATAATACACACCACCTTTGTGGCTATTTATCGAACTGTTCCTTAATGATAGTAGTTCCCATGATTACTAATATAAATATTGTTATGATAATACAAATACAATGTCACAATAAAAGAAATTGTTTCAAACATTTAAGATATTACTGGTCCTATTCAAAACATTTATTAAATTATTACCGTCATATGTCTTAAAAACGTAGGAATATTAGTCATGTATTTAATTACCTGTTTTTGTAACTGATTTTGCAGCTGCGGTGTATCACCTCCATTCAACCTGTCTTCTGGGTTGATACTCAATTTGTCGCGAAGTCCTGGTGTCTAAAAACATTTAAATACATTATTAGGATTACTCACTAAATATAATATACATTATAATTTATATTATACATACGGCCAGGGCAGTTTGATTTCCTCCTTGGCTGGGTGTATTGAAACTGCCGGGTGTAGACGCTTCAGTGCGTGAAGATCTAAAACAGAGTTACCTGCCATTTATTACTTATTCTTAAGTGCACCTACCTCATCTTTTCTCTGCATCGTTCAATCGGACGGGCAGAAAATGTCTTAGACATTAAATACACGTGCACGATGCACGTATTAATGGACGACGTGTAAAGTTACACAGTAATTTAAATGAAGTTTCATATAATTAGCTTGCTCGTATACTATTTATTTATTTACATGTTACCTTTGACTGAACCAAAAACACATACATATTTATATAACGGTACAGTCGAATTGAGAGCCTTCCCTTTTTTAAGTACGATAATAAAAATAGACTTGTCATTAGTTTAAACTTTGTACTTATGTTTTTTCTCCTCTCATTGTGTTTTTAAATTGTGTGACCAAATAATAAAAGTAAATTATTAAACTAAACACTAAGGTTTTTGCAAGTTGGTGCCATACTAACGTTAAAATGTAGAGAAATTTATTTGACTTGTAAATGCTTTATCATATTATGCTTACCGAAACGGGGTGACGAGTAAAGTGTTGGGAGTAGCAACTGTTTGAGATTGCGGTAGGGCTCCGGAGAAGTCCGTCTGATGTAGAGGTGTGTTCAGACCTCCTTTCAGTGGTGTATCGACGTGCGTCAACGCCATTACATTCTGGGCTTCCATCAGGATTCTAAAACAATAAACAATAATTTAATAAATAATTCGGCCGGTGAATTTACATGTGCCTGTAGTAACATTGTGTAAGAACTTAAAACGATTGCAGGCGTAACTGTCGTATTCAGAGCCACGTAAATAGGATGTTTATAATGAAGTAATGACATTTTTTAGAAACGAATTCATTTCTCCAAGATATTCAACGCCGGATTACTTTAACCTCTCCTTCTCCAAAATAGGGTAAGTTTGCCTTTTAAGGCAAGTTTTTGGGTGCCATAGAGCAAAGTTAGCATTCTCGTTGGTGCTGTGGTAATGTATGAGAATGCTGAGCTTAAGGTTTCGGGTTTGATTCCTAAATCGGACCGAATGATTGAGTGATCTGTAAATGGATATTTGTTTAGGCGTTTGGTCGTTTTCTATGTATGGTATGGTATGTATGTTTTACAAATAAGTATATAATATAGATATCCGTCGTCTAAGACATAAATTACCAGCTCTGCTTAGTTTTGGTGTAGTGTGAATGTGCTAGAATACTATTATATTATTACGTATTGTATAATATTATGTCGGCCTCTTGGTTATATTTGATAACTTTTTCAGAATCATACTGGAAGGAAAAATAGCAGACTAGGGAAAACGAGGATGGCGCAGATTAACATACAGACAGCAAGTGAAAGAGAGTGGGAGTCGTAGCCTGTCGAGAGGTCAAAAAGTCGATTCACCGATGAGAGCTTGGCCGTTAAATTCAGAGAGATCATGGGGGCCATTCGTACCTGTCCTGGTGCTGCAAGGGCGTGCGCAGCGCGGCGGGCGTGGCGGGCGCCAGCGCGTACTCGGCCAGCAGCGCGTCCGTGGGCCCGGCCGCGCCGCCGCCCGCCGACTCGCGCGCCGCCTCCGACGCGCGGCCCAGCTTCACCACCTGCTGTAACTCCTAAACGCGGGCGTGTCTGGTGGTTAGTGATCCTGTCGTGCTTTGTCGTTGTGTGGTGAACGCGATCGTTTGTTGCGTGTCTAGGGGTAACTCGTCTATAGTACCGTAAGTATTTTTAAAATATATACATGTTTATCGGCAGTTTGATTACCATCGTAGTAGTTTTGCCTAGTATGATCAGACGGTCGTGTGAGGATATTAATATTTATATATTTGAAACTTTATTTAATAGTTTATCAATGTTTGACTTTCTTATCCGACTTTTCCTAAACGTATAAACGACATTCTTAAGTCAAAGCGCGGCAAACAGAAATCGTCACCGATTCCAATAGTTTATCTATAAAGAACATGCATGTATTTTTTTTATTTTTCTAAATATTCCGACTGGTTATTACGTTACCAAAATTAAATATAACACATCTGAAATACAAACTATTAAGCTTAAAATATATATATTAAAATCATTACCATCTTGGCGTGCATATTCCGTGACGTCAGATTACTCTCAGTCAGTCATGAAGTCTTTAAGTTACAAAATTTACAATAATTAAGTGAATAAATTAATTTGTTACTATGGAAATATTTATTATTAATATTGTAAAATATATTTCTTTATGCCTGAAAGTGTAAAGTATAAGTAATAAGTGGTGTAAGATGATGCGAAGATATTGTTTGTTATAATGTGGTGAAGATCATTAAGAATTAGAATTAGTGATTTCAAAAAAGTGATAAAAAAATTAGGTATCACTTGAATATACTCGTAGAGAGTACAGATATTTGTTTTGTTTACAAACTGATGAAAAGATGATCTAGTTTATGAAAAGTATACTCGTAGAGAGTACAGATATTTGTTTTGTTTACAAACTGATGAAAAGATGATCTAGTTTATGAAAAGTTCGTTGAAGTATTCCAATTATCTAATATATAGGTATTTATAAAGTTATATATTACCTAGGGATGAAACATTTAACTTATTAAAAAATAAATAACCACCAGAAACCATACAAATCAACTTGTTAGCAGAATATGTCATTGTAAATTGATGTCACGTTTTGTCCATTTTTGTCCAGTTTTGTCCACCGCATTGCGTTTTCAAAATATGTGAGGGAATTTCGAAAAGTCACTTTTTGATTATTTAATTTCACTATTAAATTATGATAAATTTTAAAAGTCACTGTATAGATATATTTGTTTAGCAAAAGCTTACAAATAAAAATATTTTGTCCATTTTGGTGTCATGTGCATATTCCCTATTGAGCTTGTCAAGCCTTAAATAATTTCTTATGAAAATTTATTGTTTTTGAAGTTTATCAAAAACTAAGGGTCAAGCCTTAAATAATTTCTTATGAAAATTTATTGTTTTGAAGTTTATCAAAAACTAAGGGTGTTCTAAAACCAACCAAAACTTATTTTTGACTGGAAAAACTAAGATAAGTTAATTTTCAGTAGCCTGCATTCAAATAAAATGTTTACAGCGCAGTACAAAAACAATAGTTACAATCCAAAACCAGACAGCAGACAGACTACAGATGAAAAATATCTAACCTGATCCGTAACTTGTGGTTCTGGCAACACTAGCTTGCTACGTTTTCTTGCTGGCTGATCACCCATTAGCATTGCTTGTGGCACATCATTCTCTTTACGCTGCTTCAACTTCTGCTTGTCTTTGCGCCTGTCCCTCTGTAAAATACGTTTATAAGTGTATCACGCACAAAAAGTTTTTCTGATTATGGAAACGTTTAGTAAAAGCCGGCAGTTGGTCTAACCCTCTTGTCTCGGCGAGCCGTCAGTCCCGCGCGTAGTCTCTCCATGGTCGTATCGGATCTACGTCCCATCGAATTGTGAAAGTCAGGTAACAGAGAATGCACCTGTGTTTGTGCCAACACTTGTACAATTTAATATCTCCTGTGTTGTTGACTGGTCTCCATTGAGACTGGCGGCTATGGCCGAAATCGATTCAGAATACATGGTCATTATCAGTGTCTCCTAGAGTTTAAGTAATCTTGCTCAAATAATAATATTAAATATCTTACCTCCTCCTTTTCAGAATGTAGTTCCCCATCAAGATGTTGCTGCCTCAAACGTGAGAAGTCAGGGGCCATAGGATCCACTACTTCAGTAGATGTGTCATAAAAACCAGCTGCAGGTTTCTTCTCAAATGGAATCTCCGAGTTGTAATCTACACCACGTTTCTTCTTGCGTCTGAACAAAAATAAAACAATAGAACAATGTTTAAAACATCTTTCTTACTTATCTGTAAGTAGTAATAAAAAGAAAACGTTATTATGAACTGAATTCTCAAATATCCTCATTCCTACAGAAATTCACATCTAGTACATACCTGATTGGCACAGCAATTCCAGCTGCACTTAACTCTCTCCTCTTCTGCAGAGCAGCAAGACGCCTTGCCTCTTCCAATTGCTTTTCACGAGCCTTTCTCTTAGCTTTCTTGCCCTGTGTGTTGGCCAAGCGAGCACGAGCCTCCGATAACATCTCCAGTTCTATCATGTATTAATGTAACAGAAAATATATGTATATATATTTTGGTTTTCTTCTTTTATTATCATGTGTATTATACTGAATATTAGTATCATAAGACTAAGACCGCTAGACCAACAGCTTTGTGTGTCTAGTGGTAAGTGTATGCAAGTACCGATCGGGGTCTTGGGTTCGGCTTCCAGGTCAGGTTTAAAAATGTTGTTGACTTTTTCTAGTTTATAACAGTCTGAAGTTTAAAAGTTGGGGTCTGAAGCCTGATCTTTCCCTGGTCATGTAAGATAATCACCATATTGGTTTGTAAGAGTGAAGAACTAGATGATATCTCCTGCATAGCAGGTTGGTCTCCATAGAGACTAGCCGTGGAGGCCAAAATTGACTAGAAGGACATCATCCTTATTATCATAATAGGATCAAGATTTCCAAAATGAAATTGAGTAATAAGATAGCTAATATTCTATCCCTCTTTTCAGTGGTATTCAGAAGGTTTTAAAGTAGCATCTTTCTACATGGAGACATTTTCACATAGAGAGAGTATCTGAACATAACCTGATGTGTGATGACCACAAACATTTGTTCTATGTCACAGTGCAATTTTGCCATAATATGTATGTATTTACACATATATAAGTATGTTTATTTAAGAATATATGTACCTGATGAGTATCAGCTTGCACTACACATTAGTTACACACTAACCAACTTACCATCTTCATCCATGTCTTTAGGATCAGGTCTGGCAGGCTTCGTCTCAGGATTAGGGTCAATCTCACCAGGTTTCAGCTTACGTGGATCATCACCCATATCCTCCCCCTCCTCTTTCTTCTGGGCTTGATCCCTAGAGCATTTTTAAATATGAGGTTATAATAGGAAACACATTAAAATTAAATAAGATAAATTAATTTATTGTTAATTTACTTTTAAAATGTGTATTTTGTTGGTTAGTAGTTATTATTATCACCATTTTAAGTATCATCATTACAATATTTCATTACATTGTGCTTATTTGTATGAAATATATCAACAACTCCAATTGAAAAAGAATTAGAGCAGAATCTTAGTTAAAACCTCTTTCTATAGGAATTGGAAGAATACCATTTTCTAATATTGCCACATAAATGTGACTAAATGGAAAGACAATTTTACATTAAAACAAAGTAAATATTTCATATAACTACAAAGAAGTAAATGTTTCCTTATACTAACAATAAGTATTCGTATCTTTCTAGACATTGGGCGGCTGTGCGACCAATAATTGGGGCAACAGTTCTCCATTGTGTTGGCATCAGTTTCGCCAAGTGCAGCAGCTTCTCATCTTCTTCGCGTGACCATTCTGTCTTTTTGATGCTAGGGTCTAACCACTCGTACCAACGAGCCTTGCATTGCTTAGCTGACTTTCTGTGCAGCAATGATGCTATACGAGACCATTGATTTTTGCCATATTTCATAACCGCTGCTTTAAGAATTTCATCCTACAAATATCAAAGAATGAATTAAACAAATATTAGATCAGGAGTCTCAACCTCTATGTAATTCCATGATAATATACAAACCTCCGTGTTGCGCCAAACGCCTCCTTTGATCATAATCCGGGGCATGTTTAGGCTTTATTGCGGCTGTAGGGTGATGAACAAAACTTAACCCTTATCTAATCTAATACACTTGTTTAGAGCGGCGATTTACAACAAATTTCAGTGAGAATCGCATAGTACATAACATGTAAGTAGACTGACAAATGACAAAGTTGTTACCAATGGAAGATGATAAATTGATAAGTTGGACCATAGACTATAGAACATGTCTTGACATTTGAATCTACTTACGCAAGACAGGATTAACCTACATAGTGACCGTTTTGAGAAAAATCATTTTAGTTAAAATTTTGAATACAATACAATTGTTTATTACTTTGAATAAAGTTTTAAAATTAAAATTGTACAAAATAATTTAATCTACATATCCAAATAATTGCAGTCATTATTTCATGTATTCAAATTTCTCATTCAAAATTCACATTTAGTAGCAGATGCGTTTTGTAGTATAAAATCTACGCTGGAAGAGACGCTGAAAATATCGTGGATACACTCACAAAATTTATATAAAAAAAAAGAGATGTTCAACATTTGGTACTTTGATATAGTAATTACATCAAACAGAATGAAAACTATATTATTTTTACAACACTAGTCACCACTTGATTGTGTTCTGAAATTTAGAAAGTTTAGTAATTTAGTATTTGACTAAAAGCCATACCCATATATCTGCTGATAGGGTCTGTTGAATCAGACACGTAAATAAAAAGCAAGGTTGTTTATGACTTTTAGGACTTTTAGATCTTACTACAATAATGTTATATCAGGCTGGTGATCAATTGTTTACAGTTCCCGAATTCAAAAAGTCTAACCAGTACATGAGAAAGGAAACGTGTGCCATGAAATAATAATGAGTGTCTTCTGCTGCATAAGTTCTTATTCAGTTCTTTAGTTGAAGTGAAATTTATAAATGGGTACCGCAAAATATTTTACAATTTTAATATAAACCCATCTTACAGAAATTTTACTTTTTAAATTCAACTCATTCGATCATTGCTTTCAATAAATTAAAGTACGAGAGGAATTAAAGAATGCAGAAAAGTAGGCATTACTTCAAAATTACTGCAAATTTTGAACTTACTCTCAACACGCTCTGCAACTGAAATGGCATACGCTTAAAGTAAACAAGTCGATTTTTATTTTATACAACACAGATTCTAACAATATGATGTCTCTGTAATTAATAAGGTTATGCCTATTTTTAACCCCCGAGGCAAAGAGATGGGTGTTATAAGTATGACGTGTGTGTGTGTGTGTGGTCATTCTGTCTGTGGCATCACAGCTCCCAAAACGGATGAATCGATTTGGAAAATTCTTTATTTTCTTAGAAAGGTAACTTAATCGTGAGTATTCTTAGCTATGTTTTATGAGAATATTTGCAGCCATTTGATGGTCATCAGCTCTTTTCCGACAGGATGTAGAAGTAATCATTCTTTTAACGGACTCTAAGAACACTTCTACTGCACTAATTGAGTTGAAACTTAATATATATTGCAAATCATGTAATGCAATAATAAGGCTGCAGCCAGGATAGTGTGCAGAGTACCTAACTCCTCGACAACTAACAGCAGATATATCGTGTTTAGCCTCATTGAAAAGGGCTCGATGAGTGGATAAACGTACTGTTAGTGACAAAGACAGAGGTACGTAGATAATGTTATACAATGTGGTTATTAAACACATAAACAAATTTAATTGTTGATGTCTAACTGACGATTCGTTAATAATATAAATAAAGTATAATATAAAAAAATATATAAGTAATAAATACGATTGACGATTAGTTAATAAACATTTAAAAATTGATATTCTGAATGATGAAGATTTTGTCCAATGTTATTGAAGATTTTAAAATGTTTTGTAGACCTTTAATTTTGTTGTAAATAACAATTCAGTGAAAATTGTCTTTCACAGTATTGACGAACCACTTCTTAGTCTTTGCAATTCTGCTGGAGCCGATCTGTCATGAGGATTATTAAACAACTTTCTAGGTCTTTCGTTTTACTTTAAAATTTTCAGTTCATGCAGATACAAAATGTTTCTGATTTTATTTATAACTATGTATTTACATTAATTTACAAGAAGTATTAATTGCCTATGCTGAATCGGTAATTAAACTAACAAAAACATTTCACTTGTAATATATAACGTAGTTCTTTATATCAAAACAAATGTCTTCAATAATAGCATCATTTCATTTTCAAAACGTCGTAAGTGTTGCGTGTTACTAAGTAATAATACGGGGGCGGTTAAATAAGTACCCGTGTTTGACGACAGAGGGCGTTCCTGAGAGAAGTTGGTTTTATTATTGTGTGCTGCCGTCTATCAAACGACAGTAAAACAAATTTCAGACTGATTGATAGATTCGTTTGGATTTGACAGCCATTCGAATAAGACGTGTTTCGTGATTTTTGCCAAGGTGGAAAAGAGCAGTATCGTTCGGTTATTCGCTTTTTCTTTTTGGATGGGAAAAAATGCGAGGAGATAAAACCAAGTTGGATGCTGTTTATGGGGACACTGCACCATCTATGGCCACAGTTAGATATTGGTTTAACGATATTAAACGTGGACAAGCACCTGCTTTTGAAGAAGAGCGACCAGGACGCCCGGTAGCCATGGTTACCCAGGAAATCATACAAAAAGTCCACGACATGATTCTCGCTGATCGACGAACGAAAGTGCGCGAAGTAGCACAGGCTGTAGGTGTTTCAACCGGAACGACAATTAATATTTTGCATGATAAATTGGCGATGAAAAAATTGGGATAGGGATAAATTTAGATAGGGAATAGGCTGCCTGCCCTCTAGCCCCTCATCCCCACTTCCACGCAGTGCTTTAAACTAATATGGCCTTGTGCCGAGGATACTATCTGAACGCGGGCAGACGCATGAGGGCAAACGTCGTTGTTCGGTTTCCTTATCTCGCTTTTGTCATATGTGTGGATTGGTTCCTTGTTACATCAGTGGATTCAACCAAGAAACAATTTTTATATTTGTTAAAATCATCTATAGCAGTATCACTACTTTATAATAAAAATTAAAAATTTATTGTTTTATGCGTCAATGACATTTTAGAATCGGTTTCCTTTTATAAGAAAAGAGGTGTAAATAAATTATAGCGAATCAGAATCGTATAGTTCTGGTTAATACAATAATGTGTACGATTGCCTTCATCGACTTGAAATAAAAACTGTCGCTGCTATGTCAGAAGCTCGATTAGTAATTTTTTTCTATTGACTACAAACATCACCAACTTCTCGTAGAAAAATATATTATGTAAAGAAATACAATGAAGAACACTCACAAGTACATGGATTTCATCTTTCAACTACCAGCAGCTACAAATTTAATCAAATAACTAAACCCAGATTAATGCATATGGCAATTTCATAATATTCAAAGATAAGTCTATAACATTATGATACTATATGTCAAATTGATGTAAAAATTGTAAATGGGTGATAGCGTTTCTGGCACTCCCTTTTTCTTGATTAATGATAAAAACTTAATATATTGAAGCGTAAAATGTATTCATATTAAGAGACAACGTTCTGTGTATTATGAATAATTGATGTGCTATGTGTGACTAGAACACTACGATCTGGCACAACATACTGAGGTGAATATGATTCAAGCATACAGTATATCTTGTTGATCATTCTCAATAACACAGTACACTGGTTTTATTAGATTAAGTTGATTACAATTACAATTGGTCACTACAAACCACAGTGTATTTCTAATACAATGAAGTTTTGACGTCCGTAGTAATTAGGGATATGATAACATAAACAGGATGTTCGGCATTATAGTTGCTTTCACACTCATCCCGTCATATCACCTTATGATTTTATACATATCTGACTTCTATGATGTTTATGGAGAAGTTAATTCAATACATTCGGGTGTATTGTATACTGGGCATTACAATTTTTAAAAGGAAATCCATTGTATTGCTTCCTTTATGAAATACTATGTAGATATATATATATTAGAATTGTGTAAGAAAAGATTAAAATAAAAATAGATGTTCATTTTATGTGGTCTTAACAGAGTAGTAGGTAATATTTATATTAGATTTCTCACAGTATACGTAATACCTATTTTATTATTCATTATTCAGTATTAATAGTTCTCTTTTAAATAATTGTTTATATTTAAATAAGATTTATTTCATATGTAGTTTTTTAGAAGAGAAGATGATTGTAATTGTTTTTTACTTATAACTCATATCACTAGATGAGGAAAATAAAACTGCCTAAGGTTTTGTTAAACTATAAAATTATTTCAATTAATTAGCCTCATCTTACAGTAGTTCTTTTGTTTTTTTAGAACATGTCTACTATATCCAGACAATCAATCCACATCGGCCAGCAGAAGCTGGCTGAAAAACTCATTATACTTAATGATAGAGGAATTGGCATGCTGACTCGAATTTACAATATCAAGAAAGCTTGTGGAGATGCTAAATCCAAACCAGGATTCCTTTCTGATAAAGCTCTTGAATCTTCTATTAAAAATATTGTTAGGAGATTCCCTAACATTGATGTCAAAGGGCTACAAGCTATTACTAATATAAGGAATGAGATTATCAAGTCACTCTCTTTGTATTATTACACATTTGTGGATCTCCTTGATTTCAAGGACAATGTATGTGAACTTCTCAATATTATGGACTCTTGCCATTTAACATTGGACTTGACTTTAAATTTTGAATTGACAAAGAACTACCTTGATTTAATTACCACATATATATCGTTAATGATATTGTTGTCAAGAGTTGAAGATAGAAAAGCTGTACTAGGATTGTTCAATGCTGCCCACGAAATGGTGCACAACCAAATAGATCAGAGCTTTCCTCGCTTGGGCCAAATGATTTTAGATTATGATGCCCCTTTGAAAAAACTGTCTGAGGAATTTTTACCACACCAAAAAGTTTGGTCCAGTGCATTACTTTCACTTTGGCAGGTGTATCCTGCAAGGAATCTAACAGCTGATCATTGGAGGTCAGAACAAAAATTGAGTTTAGTCAGCAACCCAGCTTTACTCCTAAAACCTTCAGAAACTAACACCATGTCATGTGAATATGTGTCTCTCGAATGCCTTGAAAGGTGGGTTATATTTGGCTTTGCCCTTTGTCACAATATGCTCCAACAAGAACAAGCCAATAAAATGTGGGTTTATGCTTTAGAATCTGGGTGGGTAGTAGCTCTGTTTCGTGATGAAGTCATCTATATACACAGCTACATACAGAGTTTCTTTGACGGAATTAAAGGATATGGTAAAAGGATATCAGAAGTAAAAGATTGCTATCACCATGCAGTTCAAAAAGCTGGCCACAAACACAGGGAAAGGAGGAAGTTCTTGAGAACAGCCTTGAAAGAATTGGGCTTGATCTTAACTGATCAACCGGGGCTACTTGGTCCTAAGGCATTATTAATATTTATTGGACTTTGTTATGCTAGAGATGAGGTATTCTGGCTACTGAGGCATAATGACAATCCTCCACAGAAAGTTAAGGGTAAAACAGCAGATGACTTAATTGATCGTCAATTGCCCGAACTTTTGTTCCATATGGAAGAACTAAGGGCTCTAGTGAGGAAATACAGCCAAGTTATGCAGCGGTATTATGTGCAATATCTTTCTGGATTTGATGCAGTTGCTTTGAACTTGATGATTCAGAATTTACAAGTTAATCCTGATGATGAAAATATAATACTATCATCCCTATGCAGTACTGCTGCCAATTTAAATGTAAAACAAGTTGAAGATAATGAACTGTTTGATTTTAGAGCTTTCAGACTCGATTGGTTTAGGTTACAGTCATACACATCTGTTGCCAAATCAGCATTCAATCTTGTTGAGCAAAGAGAATTAGCACAGTTTATTGACAAAATGGTGTTCCATACTAAAATGGTTGACAATCTTGATGAAATAATGGTAGAAACATCTGATTTATCTCTGTTTTGTTTTTACAGCAAAATTTTTGAAAGTCAATTTCACATGTGCCTTGAGTTTCCTGCACAAAATCGATACATCATTGCTTTTCCACTTATATGCAGCCACTTCCAAAACTGTACACATGAGTTATGCCCAGAAGAAAGACACCACATCAGAGAAAGGAGTCTCTCTGTAGTAAACATATTCCTGGATGAAATGGCTAAAGAAGCAAAAAATATTATCACAACAATTTGTGATGAGCAATGCACTATGAGTGATAAGCTTCTGCCAAAGCACTGTGCTCAGACAATTGCACATCTTGCCAACAGAAAGAAAAAAGACAAAAACAAAAAGAACACAATAGCTATAGTTCAACCAGGCGCTGAGAGTTATAGGAAGTCTAGAGAAGACTTGACAACTATGGACAAATTACATATGGCTTTGACCGAACTATGCTACGCCATAAACTACTGTGCTACTGTCAATGTATGGGAATATACATTTGCACCAAGAGAATACCTACATCAGCATTTAGAAACTCGATTTTCTAAAGCTTTAGTTGGTATGGTTATGTTTAATCAGGATACCAGTGAAATTGCCAAGCCGTCAGAATTACTGGTCAGTGTGAGAGCGTACATGAATGTTTTGCAAACTGTTGAAAATTATGTGCACATTGACATCACAAGGGTATTCAACAATTGCCTTTTACAACAAACTCAGAACACTGATAGTCATGGTGAGAAAACCATAGCTTCACTTTATACTCAATGGTACTCTGAGATTTTATTGAGAAGAGTTAGTGCAGGAAGTATCTGTTTTTCTATGAACCAAAAAGCTTTTGTAAGCTTAACTGCAGAAGGAGCAATTCCATTTAATGCAGAAGAATATTCTGATATTAATGAACTGAGAGCTCTTGCAGAACTAATTGGACCTTATGGTATGAAGTATTTGAGTGAAACATTAATGTGGCACATTGCAAGTCAAGTCCAGGAGTTAAAGAAGTTGGTGGTACAAAACAAAGAAGTTTTACAGATGCTGAGAACTAATTTTGATAAACCTGAGATTATGAGAGAGCAATTCAAAAGATTGCAGCAAGTGGACAATGTTCTACAGAGGATGACAATAATTGGTGTGATTTTAAGTTTCAGGCAAATAGCTCAAGAATCAATCTTGGATGTTTTAGAAAGACGCATCCCATTCTTGATCAGCTCCATTAAAGATTTCCAACAACAACTGCCAAGTGGTGATCCAATGCGCGTTATATCAGAAATGTGTTCTGCTGCTGGATTGCCATGTAAGGTAGATCCAACATTAGCATCAGCTCTCCGGCAACAGAAAGCCGATGTTGAAGAGGAAGAGCATTTGGTTGTTTGCCTCTTAATGGTTTTTGTGGCGGTTTCATTACCTCGGCTTGCACGTAGTGAGGGTTCATTCTACAGGGCTTCCTTAGAGGGTCACGCAAATAATATTCATTGCATGGCACCTGCAATAAATCATATTTTTGGAGCTCTTTTCACTATTTGTGGACAAGGTGACATTGAAGACCGTATGAAAGAATTTTTAGCACTGGCTTCATCATCTCTGCTACGCCTGGGTCAGGAGACTGACAAAGAAGCCATAAAAAATAGAGAATCAGTGTATCTTCTCCTTGACCTGATTGTTCAAGAATCTCCATTCCTTACAATGGACCTGCTGGAATCTTGTTTCCCTTACGTCCTAATACGTAATGCTTATCACGAAGTGTACAAGCAAGAGCAGACAGGAAGCCATTTATAATGCCTTATTAAAAGTTGACGAAAGACAGAATGCTTTAGTATTTGTTAGTTTCTATATGTTTATTTTAAGTAAATAGTATGTCACTGTATGGACAAATTCCATTATTACAAATATATAAAAAAAGCATTTAATATTATGTTCAGATATGTAAAAACAAAAATTACAGATAATAATGTTAATTTAATTAGTTATTCAAAATATATTCAGGATTAATGAGACTGGTTAACTATTCCTTTCTACACATTAGTGCTACTCCCATAGGGGTTGTATCTATCAAGATATTATTTTTGTTATTTTAACCCCGTATTATATAGGTTTAGTCGTTCAATTAGAAAGCTAACATAGTATAAGTCCAACTTTGGATAAAAATTAATCCAAAAACACGAATGAGTAACAGAATAATAATTGATATATACTTAGGGCATTAGTTATATAATAGCCTTCTACGCTTTTATATCTTTAATAGTAAACAGAGTCATGACTACAGTAAATGAACTCGATAAGAAATTAGTACCCGCCTAAAAAAATCTAAAATCACGTTACTAAACGACAATTTAACAAAAATATACTGTCCTGCGTTTGTCACAACTTATAAGATGTATTAACACCCTTTTATAATTTTAGTAAAAAATTTAAGAAATGAGTTAAGCTCTATAATTTAATTATTTGGCTACTTTAATCTTATTTCGTAAAAGACATATATATATATATTTCTAAGATAGTTGTACATTTTTCATGTAGGAAGATTTTAACTTTTAAGAAAATAATAACATTAAAATATAAAAACATTTTGAGTTAAGTTTGGTGACGACTGCAAGTAGTGTAAACATGATATAAAAAAGATTTTCAAAGTCTGGTATGCATTTAGACTGCAAAACAGCTAAAACTTTCGACTTGGAACAAAGCTTTATACTGCTACTTCTTATTTTGTGTATAATTCCATCAGAGGGTCCATTTGGACTCTGCAAGTGACAGCAAACAAAGTCAACACTTTGATTGGGAACTAATTTAAAAACTACTTGTCGCTTGTATTTGCCAAATGTGAGGAGGCTATCTGTGTTCGGAACATTCACAGTTAGAAAATAATAACATGTTATATATTCCCGTCCTCAACCCAATTGAAATTTTCGAGTCAATCAAATAGTAAATGCAGTTATGTTCATTGCACAAACTTATTCTTTCAAAAAAGCACACCTAGGAGGCTCTATGTAAAATAAGATGTAATTTCTAGTGATCCACACGTCGTGTTTGAACTGTACCTAAATTTCATAGTTTAATTTATGTGACTTATTTCCTGTTATCGGAAGAGAGTCTTACAATGTATTGACATTTTAATGATTGTTCTTAAAATAATGCACTGCTATTTATCGTCTGTCTAGTTATTATGATACTTTTGTACCTTGTATATAGAAATATATCCGTTTAATAAACTATTAAATATCACGAGTATTTCTTTTGTTTATGGGCCTATCAATCTCAACTATGTGTACTTAATATATACTAATATTATAAAGCTGAAGAGTTTGTTTGGTTGAAAGCTCTATTCTCAGGAAGTATTACACCGATTTGAAAAATTCTTTCAGTGCTAGATAGCCTAGTTATCGAGAAAGGCTAGTTAGACTATATAAAGAGCTGAATATCAATGAAAAATGTTGTAAAAACGGGAGGAATTATTCCTTTTGAAAGCCTCCATTGCGTGCGCTAAATAAATGGTTAGAGTTTTGCAAACATAATGTACAAAAGAATTGTTTCCCTTCCAAAATTAAAAAAAACAGCATATATCCGTCTTTTGAAGTTGGCTCACTATAACCTTTATAGTAAACAAATTTATTCACGCTTTGTAACACGCTATGGACAATAGAAGACGCAGACGAAATTGCGTGGGACAGCTAATAATAATAAGATGTTCTCCGATTATATAAATTTAATCCAATTATCATAACATTCTTACAATCTTCTATGCAGAATTGGCAAACAATACTGAAATTAAAAAATCTGTCCAATAATATAACTACTGAACCGATACGTATTATGCGAGGTACATATATACCAGGGAGATGCACTTAGCCCACTTTGATTTTGCCTCCCACTTAATCCTCTCTCTAGTCTTCTTAATACCAGCAATGCTGGATACAATTTAGTATCTACTGGTACCCAGGTTTCACTAACACATCTGTTTTACATGGATGATATAAAACTCTTTTCCACTAACAAGGACGACATTTTCCTTCTAACCGATAACAGTTTTCCAAAGATATATGTATGGAATTTGGAGTCGATAAGTGCAAAATTTTGTCAATAAATAAAGGTATAATTGAAAATAGAATCTGGTGAGGATATTGAATCAATGGATAGTTATGGCGATTATAAATATTTAGGTTTTAAGCAGTCTAGAAGATTTCGCTAAAAAGAAACTAAAGAAGGTCTAGTAAATAAATTTAGATACAGGCTGCAGCTTATTTTGAAAACTCAACTCAAAAAATATAATTAAAGCGATTAACACGTTTGCTATTCCTATATTGACTTATTCATTTGGTATTATTAACTGGTCACAAACAGATCTCAAAAACTTACAACGAACTATTAATACACATATGACTAAATACCGGAAACATCATCCAAAATCTTCAATAGTAAGACTTACTCTACGACGAAATGAAGGAGGTAAGGTAAAAGTACCCATTATGGGACACATTTCATAGTAGGTCGAACATTTTTACCATTTAAAAATGTATTTCAGAGAAAAATACAATTATAAAATTTATGAGCCTTATACGATTATTTTATTATTAATTAATAAATATTTCATGTTAATACTCTTTATTTACTCAAAAGTAAATAAAAATATGCAATTTTTTGGAACAACCTCTATGACCCCTTTTATGAGACAGCTTCAAGACATATGGCCCTAGTGTCTCATAAAAGAGGTCCCTATTTTTGAGACAGCTGAAATATAAATAAAACAATTTTTATATTTAGTTTTTATTACTATGAGATCTTTTTTTTTACAAAATATGTAATTAAAACATTCCTTTAACAGCAAATTATCAATTTTTCATCAGTTAATCGTTTATTAACTCACAAAAAATTTGAACTTAACTTTATTTTTCTTCTTTTATTCTCTTCTGGATTTCTTTTACTTTTTCTAAACCAGTTATGCTAAACCAGTAATGAAACAAAGCTTTTTTCTCTATATCACCGGTCCATGATCCATTAATTGCTGCTTCTTTAAAATCAGAAACTAACTCCTCTGGTAAATTTTTCTCAAAAAGTTGTAAAAACTGTTCTTTTTCAATAGCCTCATCGGAATATTTTGTGTCATTAGTTTCAAGTCTTTGCCTCGATTTTTTACCCTGATTTAAAACATCATAATCCACAGCACTTGCATCAAATGGATATACTTAGTCCTGTTCTTAGAAAACCACTTTGAACTACCTTCTCTGCATTTTTCATATTTTCTAGAGTAAACTGGAGAGCCAGAGGAAAATCTTCTTTTTTAATATGTGTCACTCTTTGTTGACTTTTCCATTTGGGAACAGATTTTTTCCATGTTTCCTTAAAAGGATGGAAAAAAGATGTATCAAGTGGTTGCATAATATGAGTGAAGTTTGGAGGTAACATAATTAATTCAATCTGCTTTTCTCGACAAAAAGTTACCAGCGGTAAGTTCAAGTGTGATGAGTGATTGTTCATGTAAAGAATGACAGGAAACTGTGTATTTTCTTGGACTAACCATGGGTAAAACACGTTTTTTATATATTTATAAAATGTTTCCGTTGTCATCCAACCATTATCTGATATTCCAATACCCCAGCCTGTTGGAGTATTCTCAACAACTTTTTTCTGTATATTTTTCTGGAAGGAAAACATAATCATAGGAGGACCACGAACACCTTCAGCACTATACATGAACAGTACTGTTAAAGCCTCTTTACTTCCATCTACAACCGTGTATACAGCTCGAGTTCCTTTTCCAGCTAGCACACTTTCAGCATCTGGACATAAAAGTATACTACTTTCATCACAATTATAGAGTCTATTGGGAGAAATATTCAACAAATTCTTTTTTTTTAAATATTTTTCGGTGTTTTCAAACCAATCCTCCAACTGTTCGTTACTAACTTCCGCTCTACTAGTGCTTAATTGTTGAGGTTTCCTAATTGAAAGTTCAGGATGTCGTTTTCTGAATGCTTCGTACCAGTGGCGGCCAGGTCGATCATCAGTGAAGGGCGTCTTTTTGGAATCAGCTTGGACGTACTGTTGAATGCAATCTAATAAATCAGTCTTTGTAACTGGTACTCCGATTTCTGCTCGATGTAGCACCCACTTAACAATCTCACCTTCTTCTTTGCTTGATAAAATTGTTTCAGGGCCTGTTCTTCTTTTCATTTTCTCAGGGTCGCACAATTTTTTCCTTCCCAATGTAGCTACTGGAATTCCATATGCAGCAGCAGCTTTTATTATAGAGAGTCCTGTATCCTTGATGGCTTTTAAAGCTTTCTCAATATTACTTTTATCATAATTCATTCTTTTATTTTTCTTTTTTTTCGAATTGTGATTAGTGTTATTAGAAATAATTACATTTCCATTTTTCGATTCTAAATGCCCTTTGGTCTTTGCCTCCGTTTGTTTTTTTTTGGCATTTTTACGAAAAATTTTCTAATAATTAGTCGTTGTATAACAGTCTGAAATTTAATATGAATAAATATTTATGTTGTTTTTGAAAATTTTATTTTATTTACTTAAATAAAACATGTAAAAAATTAACTTGAAAAGTCAACATTCTAGCATTATTTTTAGGTTAGATTTATAAATTTATTTACTTACTTAAAAATAATCATTTAAAGCTGTGTAGATTTATAATATTTTACACTACATGTGTGCACTATTTTTTTATTAATTATCAACTTATATTAATAAAAATTACGGAAACTAACCACTGTCTCATCAAACCGGGACACATGTGTCCGTGTTGTGTGATACACCGAATAAAGTGTCTCATATATCCGGACATTCAAGCACATAACTGTACATATTTTGAGACAGCCGATAATAAAATATTTTCTTAAAAAATAACACAAAAATACATACATAGACGAAATCTGACATTCATTAGCTTTTAATTGGTGTATAATACTTTTATAGATATCACAAAAACAATGTTATTCGGTTAAAATGAAAAATTATATGGTCATCATGGATTCTTTTTTTTTAGTTGTGAATTTGAGTGCGGATTATGAAACCAGCAATTAGAATTTTTTTTAAAGAATATCTAATAAGTAAACAGCAAAATTTGTTGATTATTTTTGCAGCCTAGTAAAATATGTATTAATAAAAAAAATTATATTTAAGTACAGTTCAGAGATTTTTTTTTTCGTATATTTCAGCTGTGAATCATAAATACGGACATTGTCTAATAATGGGTACTTTTACCTTAGAGGTCTAGTAGATATTCAAAATTTACACAATAAACAAATTACAACGCTCAGAAACTACTTTCATACCAAATCACTGACATCTCTTCTCTATAAAAAAAATCGCAGACATTGATAAAAAAACTCACTCCTTAAAATTTACAAGATCAGCATACCCAACACAACGAAGTTTTAACTACTATAGATCAGAAAATAACAAACTGGGCTGGTAAGTCCCTCCATGGAAGGCACCGAACTGACCTTAGCCAAAATTACGTCGTAAAAGAAAAGTCGAACGAATGGCTTAAGAAAGGGAAACTGTTTCCGGAAACGGAGGGATTTATGCTTGCTATACAAGACCAGGTAATAACAACCAGAAATTATAGAAAAATTATCATTAGAGACCCAAATCAGACAAAAGACTTATGCAGACATTGCACTTTGACACCGCTCCAGACACCATTCAAAATATAACCGGCGCCTGTAAAGCCTTAGCACAAACCGATTACAAACATCGACATGATCAAGTGGCTGCAATAGTTCATCAACATTTAGCACACAATTATAATTTCATCAGTCAAAAGACTCCATACCATAAGTATAAACCTGACACAATACTAGAAAACAGAGCTTGTAAAATATATTGGGATAGAACAATTATAACAGATAAAACCATAAATTACAACCGTCCAGATATAACCGTTCACGATAAAATCAGTAACATTATTTACATTATAGATATAGTGATCCCGAACACACATAATCTTCAGTCAACAATTTCAGAAAAACTTTCAAAATACCAAGACCTTGCTTCACATGCCTTCACATTCCTTTTAATCTGTTCCAAAAAGCCACCATGCTCAATACCTGCCGAATTACTCGTAAATTTCTAACATCTTCATCTATATCATCTATCTACTCTATCTAACGTATCATGCTTGGTTTAGGCCCGCATGACTCCGCATACCAGCGCCTCATGCCGCCTTGAGTGTGGCCGCGGGTGGACGGGATGGGTTTTCCCCTCCATCCGCTATAGTGGCCAGCCGCGAGGAGGTGATGTGCACGTGTGCTGTACGTCGCCTAAATAGAGAGTTCATCCGCAGATGGTGCCCGTGGTAGCGGGCAGGCGCTAGGAGGGATTAGGATGTCGTAATAACAGCTGTTCCCGGATCCCTCCTCTCTCAGGCGCAGAGTGGCACACCGTGTGGTTTTAGTCGGTCCGATTCCGACACACCGCCCTGCCGTAAACCCCGGTGGGGTGACGGCCCGTGGGGGTTTCCACACGTTAAAAAAAAAAAAAAAAAAAAAAAAAAAAAAGGCCCGCATGACTCGTATATTACCCCTCTAAACAGGGAGACAAATCAAAGTTGAAAGATAATAATAATAAATAATAAACATTTATTTTCAATAAGTTACAACAAACATATACAAGAGAGTAGTCAACAAAATATGAAACAGAAAGTATTTGGAACACTGATACCCATGGTAAGATCTAACTTGTGTTATGGGTATCAGGGCACAGCAAGTATCTATAACGTTTGACAATCGTTAGCTCATTCAACCTCTTATTGTTTATATGTTCAAATAAATATATATGTGTGTGTATTTTTTTGTGTGAGTTTACGTGTGTGTTTGTGTGTGTGCGTATGTATATTTTCTATCTGATCAGCAGTAACATTATAGAGTTGATATTCTTAGGAGATCTTCGGTTTCCTCATATGTTTTAAGCATAAGCCAATCTCTTACTTTACTTTTGCATTCAGGTCTAAGTGAAGTATATATATCGCAGTATCTATTCACAATGTTATACAAATGTGTGCTTAGCACACCATAGTGCCTTGCGGCTATTGAGGTGTTATATTTTTTAGTTTGATAAACTTTATACGAACGACGTTTGTTGGTGAACTCTGGGCCATAAACAAGCTCAGCGTGTTTTCTAGTGACTGATTTGATGTCGAAAATGCTTAGTAGGTAGTTTTGTCAAGGTTGAGTGTTAATTTGTTTTTAATAAGCCACTGCATTACTTGGCTCAAAGACAGCTCAGCAAAGCCAAAAGCATCACTCCAGTTATTAGCACGGATTAGCAACGCAGTGTCGTCCGCGTAAGTGACAATATTGCAATTAGGAATGGAAAACTTACACAAGGAGTTTATGTACAATAGAAAGAGCGTTGGGCCAAGTACTGACCCCTGAGGCACACCGAAATTCAAGGACGCACAACTACTGATGTGGGAATCAATTTTAACGCATTGAGTTCGTTCAGATAGGTAGTTAGCAAATATATCTAGGGCTAATTCACGAATTCCAAAGCCTTCCATCTTTGACAATAAGTGTGGAATAGAGATAGTGTCAAAAGCCTTTTTATGTCTAGGAAAATACCCAGACATTTTTGACCGTTATCAAGACTGGCAACTACTTACTTGGTCAACAAGCGATGCTACTGCATCTTGCGTTGACCTTCCATATCTGAAACCAAACTGGTTCGTTGCAAGAATGTCGTGTCTATTTAGATAGTTAATAAGACGAGTATGAGAGTAACCTCTCCAAGATTTTTGACAGTGCAGGTAATACAGATATTGGTCTATAGCTATTTACACTCTCTCTATCACCATCCTTGTGAATAGGATGCACTATGGCCTTTTTAAACGTTCTCGGGAATATACCGCTTTGGATAGATATATTACATATATGCGTGATGACTGGGACTGGTGTGGGCGCACACTGTTGTAGTAAATTGGTATGGATCTCATCCCATCCAACAGCACTATTTGGACGCAGGCCGTAGGTATTTGGTAGGAAGTAAAACGAAAGAATTGCGTAGGCCATTATCAGTTGGTGTTACATCATCACTAGATGGGTTGGAGCTGAAGTTGAGTGCCAAATCTCTGCCAACACTCGAAAAATATAGATTGACCTTGTTGGCAGATGCCTCCGCACTAGTATCGATACCAAGTAGCTCTCTTGGAGAGTTCCTTGAGCAGTTTGTATGAGTGATATTCTTTATGATATTCCATGTTGTTCTTGGGTTATCACGTGCTTTCAAAAACTCACATCTCTCATAGGCATGTTTTAGTCTTTTTAGTAATTTATTGCAGAAATTACCACATCTTAGGTAGGTCAACTTAAGGCATAGATTTTCAGGGTCATTTTGAAACTTTCGACACACAGTGTCCCGGTTCCGGATACAGCGTAACAGTCCTTTAGTTATCCACAGTTTGAATATTCTGTGTTTGGAAGGGACGTCTTTGTTACAGTATGACTCTTGATTACTGATCTGATAGTTCACACAAAATTATCTGCAGCTAAGTTAGGATCAAATGTGGTCATGACTGACCCGAAATCAGAATTAGAGATAGCCTCATAAACTGCTGCAAAATCCACCCTTGTGCATACACTACGCTTTCTAAATTTGTTTATGTTAGGCTCAAGTTGCATAAGAATAGGGCAGTGATCAGTTATACAGATATCAAAGATAAGAGTTACTGGCTTTAAATGTGATTTTAAAAGGGTGTGATCAAGACAGTTTTTGTCCCGAGTAAGGTAACTATGTGTCGGCAGCAGACCATGCGAAGCAGTTAAATTAAGGTATGCATTGGCTTGATGATCTATGTTAGTGAGAACAGTATTAATATTAATATCACCTATAAGAAGAATGTTTTCATAATTAGACAGGAATGTAAGGGTGTTGTTAAGAGAGTCAAGAAAAGCATCAAGATTACGGGTTAACGATACAAATCAAGCTATTTGATCCATAAATGGATAGTTCAGTAATGGTATGTAAAAGGGTTGATGTAACAAAAAGAATAAGCCCGGCATTTTGATTCTGGTTATTATTTGTGTTATATGTTACATAACTATCAAGTTTTGGTATACTTGAAACTTTACTAAGCCAACATTCAGACAGGATTATGGCCCCTGTTGAGTACATCCACACATTGCTCCACTTTACATTTATAAGACTCAAATAACCCGAAAACATCCAAATCCTTAGATAAAGAACTTAAATCAACCATTATAGCGACCAAAAAACACGCAGAGAAAGTACCAAGCAAGTGATTTCAGTCGTTTTATTTCTTTTAATATCATCAGATAATTGAGTATAAATGACAGAGATGTGTTTCGATTGTGTTCTTGTAAAATGTTTGTATATTGTAGTTTGTGCGAGTAAAAAGTACAATGTAATTTGTATATTGTGAAATGTGTGAGGTCTGTTTAAATATATATTATTATGCTCATAACTAAAATATGGTTTCTGAAAATGACGGTAACATAGGTACATTTGACTAATTTTAGTTACGGGTATATACCCGTATCTATATTGATAAAAAATAATTTAAGTAATTTATTAGTAGGTAGTAAAAGTTTAAAGGTGGAAAGAATCAAAATAGAATGAGAGGTATTATTCACGCTGTGGTTTGACTAGTTTCTTAAGACATAAAGATGTCTTGATTGATATGGCTTCAGTCCCCTCCCTTTCTCGCAGAAATAATCGGCCGTTTAGAATCCAGCAGAACTTGTAATTATTGTTTCTGGCAAAGTTCCGTGCTTCGTAAAATAACTGCTTTTGTGTTCCAGGAAGATGCTCAGCGATAAAAATTGGATTGCGAGAACCATCTATTCCGATACACTTAGTACTTAATTTTTCATCAATTGAACGGTCTTTATTGAATGTGCGGACTGCATCTAGGGCCTGGTGTTTTAAATTGGCAGATAAAAATTCACAGATAATAGGCCTCCAACTGCTCCAACTGTATGCCTGTTGTAGGAGTAGCTGGTGGCGAGCGTTCGACGCTCGGCATTTTTCTGTGGTGAAACTTGTATTTTAACAAGTTCAAACAACAAAAACAGCTTCGTGTAAACAATTATCTATTTGCAATATTTTGTTTACTAAAGTTAAGGTATTTGTAATGTCTCATATACACTCAGTGATACAGTCCTGGCGATCGGTACGAAGTCGCGAGAAAAATGACGTAAGCGCCGTGTATTTTCCGTCACTTACGCGTCTTAGCGAATCAATCTGCTTTCACTTAATTGTTGGTAGTTCAATATTCACCTCAACTGTTTAAGTTGAATTATTTAATTTACACACTGTTTAAATGGTTATTTCCTATTTAGTTCAAAGTTAACAACATCTGTTCTATGTACTTAGACTTTTTATAGTTATTAAAACACGTTATTTCCACTTCAAACAAAAATAAATATACGGAGCACAATACGAGGGTGAACAAGCATAGGACATGTGTCAAAGTTATATAAGCTATGTAGTTATATAAGGTGGGTGGGCAAGGGAAGGTGATGCTCATTTGAAGGCCAACTATTAAAATCTAAAATCCATCAAACTCAAGGCCACAAACGTGGCGGCGAGACGATTGCGCCGCTATTATGGCAGTGCGGTCTCACGATTCGTAGGCTTCGGTCGTCAGCGTTACAATTGTTATTAGCGCGCACAGCAAAACGTAAGTTTTTAGTCAATAACCTATTATTATTTCATATTTTTTACTGTGAATTGTCGTGAAAGATATGTTTATGGTACTAAAGAAAAAAAACAGTTTAAACAGGTAGTTTTGCCTCAATTTAAGTTAAAATATTATAGTAGTGTTCCTAGGAAAGCCGGTGATACCTTATAAGACCAATTAAAAACTTAACGGTTGGCCTCGCTATGGTACATGGGCCTTACAAGGAACATTTACAAACCAGGAACATGAACACTTAGAACCACCAAGGTTTAGAAGTACCAACCTTCAGATAAGATGTGTGAAAATTTGATGTAATTCGAAACATAACGAAGAAAGCTATAGTGTTTTAAGTGACACTACCTTTGCAATCGTGAAAAAATGAACTAAAACGAGTTCGTGTGTTGAAAAAACATTATTTTCTAATGAGAAAAAACACTATTCAAGCTCAGCAATGTCTTGAAAAACTTTATCCAGACTCTACTCCGTCGAAAACAACCATTTGACGATGGTATGCTGACTTCAAGCGGTCGTGCTGATGCAAATGATGCGGAACGTTCGGGTCGGCCAAATGAGGCAGTAACTCTCAAAAACACCAAGCAAGTATTGAAAATCGTGATGGGTGACCGCAAAATGAAAGTGCGTGAGATAGCTAAGATGGTGAACATGTCAACTGGTAGTGTATTTACTATTTTGCACCAAAAATTGGCTATGAAAAAGGTTTTTGCCAAATGGGTGCTGCGTTTGCTCACAATGGAACAAAAGCAACAACGTATCAATAATTCAGAGAGCTGTTTGGCACTGTTTACTCGCGATAAACAGGATTTTTTGCATCGATATGTGACAGTGGACGAAACATGGATTCACCATTTCACTCCGGAGTCAAGTCGGCAGTCAACTGAATGTCGTACGACCGGTGGCAGCCACCTGAAGCGTCCAATAACACAACGGTCGGTCGGCAAAGTGATGGCGTCCGTATTCTGGGATGCGAGTGGTATAATTTTCATTGGCTACCTCGAAAAAGGAAAAACCATAAATAGCGACTACTACATGGTGTTATTGGATCGTTTGAAGGCCGAAATAGCGAAAAAACGCCCACACATGAAGAAGAAGAAAGTCATCTTTCATCAAGACAACGCACCGTGCCACAAGTAAATCAAAACGTGCAAATTCAACGAATTAGGCTTCCAACTGCTTCCTTGTCCTCCGTACTCGCCCGATCTGAGCACCAGCGACTACTGGCTCTTTGTGGATCTTAAAAAGATGCTCCAGGGAAAAAGATTTGGCTCAAATGAGGAGGTGATCGCTGCTACTAAGGCTCATTTTAAGTCAAAAGACAAATCGTTCTACAAACATGGCATTGAAAAGTTAGAGAAGAAGGAGATTATGTTGATGAATAATAAATAATAAAGAATTTTGCCGATAAAATGTTGTTTTTATAGTTAGTCCCCGGGATTTATTGAACGATGTGTTAATTTACACGAAAAGCAATGAATATAAAAAATATTTGCATGTTAAAAATGGTAAAGTATGTGATAAGTTATATATAAGATATCGTCTGTCTATAACTATATATTAATCAAAAAACTTTCTAACAATAAGTCGTTAATTGAACAAATGATTGAATTTTATCAAATTCGAATATTTTAGATTACAAAAATGTCGGAGTCAAAACCTAAAAAAAGAGGTAGTACATGGGATGAAGACAGTTTAAGACGTGCCATGGAAGCAGTACAAAATAATCAACTCAATACAAATGCTGCAGCGTTAAAGTTCAATATTCCAAGACGCACCCTTAGAAACCATTTATTAAGCGGTAACAGTATTAAAATTATTGGGAAGACAACTATTCTCACAAAACAATTAGAAGAAGATTTATCAGAGCGAATTAAATGTTTTGCAAAACTGGGTATACCACTTACGCCTAAATTTATCAGGCAACAAGCCTTTTTATTTTGTGAGAAGTTTAAAATAAAGCACTCGTTCAATATGTCAACTAGAATGGCTGGACGCAAATGGCTCAAAATGTTTTTGTCTCGAAACCCATCAATATCAAAAAGAAAACCACAGCTAACGAATCCAGCTAGAGCTCAAAAAATGAATAGGCCCATTGTGAAACACTATTTTGAAGAAGTGAAGAAATTTTATGAAGAGCTAGACATTATTGCACATCCAGAACGGTTGTATAACATGGATGAAAAAGGGTGTCGCATTACGGTCCACAAACAAAATGTAGTTTTAGCTGAAAAAGGGAATACAAGAATACATCTTGTTGCTCCGGAACACGCCGAGAACGTAACAATAGCGATGTGCGTTAATGCTGTGGGTATTGCTATACCGCCTATGATTATTTTTAAAGGGATTAGGCACAGGTCAGGATTAGCATCAAATTTGCCACCTGGAACAAAGGTAAGCATGGCACCCAAAGGCAGCATGACCAATAGCTTATTCGTAGAGTTCATTCAACATTTAGCACAATATAAAGTACCCGGTAAGTGTCTGCTTATCTTTGATGGTGCAAAATGTCATTTATCATATGAGGCGCTGGAAGAAGCAGATAAAAATAATATAGTACTATACTGCTTACCTTCAAACACAACGCACGAACTTCAACCTCTAGATAAATCAGTAAAACGGTCCTTCGAACATCACTGGGATGAAGAAGTTTTGAACTACCTGTGCAACTCTCAAGTGAAAACTTTAAACAAAGCTGCATTTAACAAAATTTTCTGCCGAACATGGTCAAAATGTATGACTCAAACCAATATAACGAATGGATTTAAAGGCACTGGTTTATACCCCCTTGATCCTGATGCAATACCCGAAGATGCTTATGCTCCTTCAATTGTAACTGAAAGACCTTTATCGAAAACGTTACGACTCCAGATCCACCAACCACTTATATCTGTTCAAGAATCGTCCCCTGTGTCTGAATATAAGAAAGTGTCAGAATTATCATTTCCGGTATCGACATCGCCAAAATTTTCAGCTACTGCACCAAAAAGAAAACCAGTTTTTGTTTCTTACAGTTCTTCAACTGATGCTCCAGACTTAGAATTAGATGTTACGGTCAATGATCAGTGCCCCCACATGCTGCTAAGTTCAGTACACCGTTTCAACGTCGCATATACGAAACATGACCCTCAACCATCTCTGTACGAGAATCCTCTTCCGAGTACGTCCGACCTACAACAAAACATCGTCTGTTCTAGCTCTGAATCTGATCTTGATTTGAATCTTAGTGAATCGATTATCAAAGATAACTACATGACTAAACTTCAAGTCTCGGATTTATACACTTCTTCTTCGTCATTTGATGATGATCTCGAACAAAAAGGAGAAATCACTCTAAAAAGACAATTACTACGAAACAAAAGCTCAACAAAAACAGAAGTTCAACTAAAGAGTCATAAGATTAGATCTTCGGATGATACCAAGCCGTTAATTAACCTAATAAATGATAAAGAAGAATCGTTACATGCTTTTTTGCCTACTACAAACTGTGCTACGATAAAGTCTTCACAGCCACGGCAAAAAGTTATTAATTGTAAGGGACAAAGAATAGTAAAAGATTTATTTAAAACTGAAAACAAAAAGAATAAGATGAAGCAAACGATGATTAAGAAAAAAGGCAATTCTACATTTAAACAAGACCAAAGAGAGAAAATCAAAAATAAAAATGATTCCGTAAAACGGCTCAAAAGAATAGTACAAACACAAAATAGTAAAAGATCGAGAATAGAGAAGAAGAAAAGTGCAGAAGGTGAAGAAAAGCAGTGGTACTGTCAGGCATGTGGCGAGTGTAAAATGGAAGACATGAGGCAATGTACCGAATGTCAAAAGTGGTATCATGATGAGTGTGTGGGCCTCACTAAAAAAGATTTCATATTTATATGCCCAGAATGTGATTAAAATATCCAAAATTAATATCCTTTTTAGTTTCTAAGTTTGTTACCGAATTTAATTTTTATTTTGTTCTAATTATTTTCATCTTTTAGTCATAAGAATAGTTGATTTTAAACATTCCTGACTGCAAGACTGACTATGAGCCATGATAAGTGTTTATAATTACAAGAAAAAGTTATAGTCATAATTGTTAGTTTGGCCTTCTTAGCAACATTTTGGCATTACAAAGAACGAAAACAATTTTATTATAAAACGCAAGTTATTTGATGCCAATGTAATATTCATTACTACTATTTTAAATAATTTTCATGAATATATTCTTAGTTATACAATGGTGTTCAAGTAAAGTTCGTTGAGTTTTTTATACATTTAGTGTTTCGTTTAAATAATAGAGCTTATTATGTAGTTTTAGTGAAAGCGGATATATTTATTGTTACAACTCTATTTTGAAGTTTAACGACCGATGTACAATATTGGCCTTGTTTGGGTCATGTTCCTTGCAAGGTCATTTGGAAGAGTTTAACAAAAGTTAAGTTTAATAAATAGTGATTAAAGTTAGGTAAAAAAAGTGATTTGTATGATGCACAATAAAACAAAGTATTACTTAAATTTTTTTTTCTTTTATTTATCCAGTAAAGAAACGAATAAAAAGTGTTTACTCGTTAGAGTGGTCTTCCATGGTCCACCCACTTAAATACATACAAGTACAGCCAAAACTGTTAGATTTCATGTTTGAAATTGTTAAATAGCAATTGTCTCGCAATATCGGATAATCGAGTTCTTTTTTCTTGTGTTAGTTTTCTGGCTGCTAAAAGTTATATTATTACTCTATATACATATTGATTTATTATCCGGAATTAATCGCAAAATATTCAAGTTTGGGTGATTAACTAAATATTGCTAAATGATATTGGATGGTTAACAGCCTTATTTATTCCGAGGAATAAAATATACCTCGCAATAATACCCTTCCAGCCATGGAAACAAATTTTTAATCGAAATAGCACACCATTTATATAAACAAATGGAGCACCGGAAATGCATTGTTACGCTTGGGCGGTCCCCCAGCTTTCCCGTGGTGCGGGGTTCAACCCACTCAATAGAATAAGTTATATTTATACATGAACATTAAAATGTTACACGTACAATTGTCATTTGCATCCTGAATTGCAATGTTTTTTAATCATTTAATTAAATATATGATCGAAGATATTAATTGTATGTGTAATTCCTGTAAATGATCTTGCAACTAGAGTAAGTTGCAAGTATATTAATAAATACATTCAAATCGGTAGGTATTGTTATGTATCATTTGCGAGAAACGGATGTAGGTAATTTGTTGGTTATCATAACACCAAACTACCTACGATTCAACAATAATGGCTCTTGCAGCTATGGTGTAAAGTACAGTTTCGCATTTAGGCATATATAATTCTAAGTTTAATACTCGTAGCCTATGTGTTGAGTCACTATGAATCACCATTTGCTTGGTAATTAGCTAGCGAGTATGATCTGTAATAATAAATCGGTTTGATTATTGGAGTATTAATAACATCTGTCTGTTTGTCCTATTCTTCCTAAATTATGTTACGTGAATTAGTTGTTTAAAATGGACCATCAAGTTTTTTAGACAGAAGAAACCTCAGACTGCAGATCACACTCATCTAAATAAAATAATGTTAAACTGTATCTTCTACGTTGGTATCAAAAAGTGCAAGTTAAAATTTGCTGTTAATATCAACATCAATGAAAAGAAAGTTAATGGAGCAATGATACAGAATAAATATTTGCTCGTGATTACGAGATTTGCTGAATTGGAAAAGTTTTATAAGTATTAAAATTATACACATACCAAGATTAAACGGATTACATTGTAAGCTGTATGGAAAATGAACACCATAGATACAAAGTAATCTAAATTATGATGGGCTTTTCTTTTATGCGGTATTTGAATTTCATTTTTTTTCTTGTATTATATTAAAAAATAAATAAATTTATTCAAATGTTTTAGTCATAATAATTTGTTTTTTTTAAATTATAAAAACATATATACATAAGTGACTACTCTCTCTGATGGAAAGTATAAATAGAATACTCATTGTGAATGCAGATAGTGTAGTACGGTGACTCACACTATGGCGGCCTAATGAGATGCTTGAGAAATAAAAGGGATGACAGTCATCGTGGTAGTGTAAGGCTCCCACACACCACAATAACTGTCACCATGCATCAATGGGCTTCCGGTCAATGGTTGTTTCTGGTTCAGTTTTGCACAGTCTAGCTAGAAAGTACAGGTAAAATATATAGTCATTGAACCAGGTCAGAGAAGGCGGCACTGCTGCATTGAATACTTTCTATTTGAATAATCGGAAACCAAATTTATATATTCTAGGTGGTCTAGTGCTGACAGACAATGGTCATAAAACCGGTAATTTGATTTATATTTGGTACAATTCTAGCCAAACTTTGAAATAAAAATACAAAAATTAATGTAAAATTTATTGTTTTTTTTTTAATTATTTTGAAATCACATGTTGTAACATTCATCTTGTTAATTAAAAATATTCACATTGTCATTTAAATAATCTATTACAGTAATCTAGCTTACATACACTTACGAGAAATAATGCCATTGAGTACTACAAGTGGCGGACAATGTTACGCCTTTACACGATTGGTCAAGTCATCCTACAACAGAAACATTACCCTCAGTTTACATACATACAAATATACAGTATTATAATACAATTACAAGAACTTGCATATTGTTTCGACATTCACTATTAAAATGGCATTAATATGGTATACTTATAAGACCGATTCTTAATATTAAAATGTATAGAAATAATAAAAATACATCATGCTCTTTGGCTTGCACGACGGAAAGTAATACTACTCAATATGATTGTAAACTTAATCCCATAATCTATCAAAGAGATCAATTCGACTTAAGGAGGATAGAAGGCACAGGGAGGACCGACAAGTACCATCACAAGTGTGTAACTGAACATTTTATCTATTTCTACAATTGAGTTATAACAAATAGTAACTTTTTGCAGCTGTATATCATTTAAATGATGAAAATCAATTTAAAAAAAAAAACATATTCTTCTGGACATTAGAATCACAATAAATGAAAAGGTTATTGTCTAATTATTAGTAATTTCTCTTGAGCATGTATTAATCGAACGTTGCTATATCTGCAACTTTTATGTTTGTCTATGAAATTGGTCCACCTTGCCCTCTACCCTCGATAATTCAACTGCACAACGTTTTCAACTACAGATATAAGTGTGGGCGTGTGATATGCAAGATAGTTCCACGTCAGTACTCCGCCTGGTGGCGTATACTTACCGTCTCTTGAGCACTACGTAGTAGGCAGTTTACAAAGTATAATCGGGAATGACTTCAAAAATTCTTCATCAATAGATCGAAAGTTTCAGTCTAATAACATTTGATCATTTGGCAATATTGTTTAATTTCACATTACACTCTACTTAAAATAGGATAAATAAAAAACGATTACGACGAGTACATTATTCGTCACAGGAAGACTAAATGTAAATTTTGAAAATTGTTGTTTTTTGAGCCCATTACGAATTAAATTATCAAATACGATTATTTCGAACGTACCGTTGTTACGATGGAACGTAAACAAAGAACTAACGATTAAAGGAACAGGAATACAAATCGGTATGATGGCACCTCGACTTTCCACTTACGTTACATTAAATATGTTAAAAATAACTTTATATCAAAATTACAATTACGGAGATTCGAGTAAAACAACTTCGTCGGACACTCGACTATTACGTTTAGTCGGTACGAACGTTCCAGTTTATCGTCGGTGTGATATTCTCACATCGTAGCCTTTGTATACCTCTTCATTTATATACAAAAATATACATAAATGTCCGGTTACAGGAGCGGCACTCTACCGAACGGTTCAAAAGTATCACCGGGTCCGCGAAGGTCGCGCCGCCCTGCGGTTCCTCTCTATATAAAAATAATAATTTGATAGATCGCCGAGTCGCTCGCCGACGGGCCCCGAGCGCCGCGCTCGGACGCGGCGGGGCGGTCGCGCCGACCCGCGTTGAGCAAATAACATATCGCAAAAACATTTCAGATCCGACGAGCGACCGCATAAAAATGCAAGGAGCCGATCCGACCCGCGGCGGTCGATCGGCGATGCGCCGGGGTATGTACAGAGTTTACCGAATAGTTTTGAGCGAGCGTCAGTCGGCAGCGGGCCCTAGGGGGGCGGGCGCGGGCGCTGCGGGTCGGTGACGGTGAGCGCCTCGGGCGAGTGCAGCGTGATGGTGGTCTGCGAGGCGCGCGTCACGGTGCGCGGGTCGGGCTCGCGGCACACGTAGCCCAGCAGCAGCGGCACGCCCGGCGCCAGCGCCACCGGCGCCGCCTCGCCGCCCGCCCCCGCCCCGACCGCGCCGCCCGCCCCGCCGCAGTACTCGTACTGTCAGACCTTCTGCGGCGGCCGCATCTCGTACGACTGCGGGTACGCGTTGGCGTACGGTTCGCCTCGCCGACCGCTCGGACCCGCCGGCGCCGACGCTGTTGACGCACACATCGATCGGTAAAAATAATGTAAAAATAAGTAAACCCTCATAAATAAGGTACTTTATGTGAGAAAAAATATAAAAATATATTATTGAGATGATAGCTGAATCTTGTCGCAAAATGTTAAATTTAGTTCATAAAATAACGAAATAATTTTAAAAGTTAATTTATGTTTAACGTCGTGAAAAGAAGCCGCCATGCCGTTACATCAACCATTATATTGTCTGAAACACGTTAGCTGAACACAACACACTAGGTTTTAGTAACTAGAATCTAGTGTGTTGTGTTCAGCTGACATCTAGTCTAGTCTAGTCTAGTGACTAGAAGTATAAGTGAGCTAGGCACTGTCGTGCGAGATAGGGCGCGGGCACTGACCCAGGTCGCGGTGCGGGTAGGCGAGCGGCGGCGCGTAGCCCTTGTGCTTGCGCGTGCGGCGGTGGCCGGGGCGCGGCGCGGCGCGCGCGGGCGAGCGCACGGCGGGCGCGGGCGCGGCGCGCGCGGCTCCGTGCGGGTGGCGCATGCGCCGCAAGGTGTTCATCGGCCGCCGCAGCGTCTCCGACAACCGCCTGCGAAATTAACTCATTTTAAATATTCTGTACAGAGTATCGTGTCCGTGTGGTGACGGATTTAGAATACGTACTGTTACCGCCCCTATTCGTTCCGTGAGTGTCGTAAGAGGCGACTGAGGGAACAAAGTGTACGATACGATATCATTACGACACGTCTGGCCGGCGTGGTATAGTAGGCCAAAACCTCCTCGCTAAGGATAGGCCTATATCCAGCGGTGGATATAGGCCTATCCTTAGCGAGGCTGTTGATGATAATGATGATGATGTACAAAGTATCGGACGCATATCGACAAAGATGATTATCGTGAAAGAGATAAGTTTCGGTCCGGCCGGTGACGACCGATTCGACGATCTCACAAAAAAATTGTATTAAGTTCCGTTCAGTTCTTTCTGAAGGAGCCAGAACCCTCTCTCTAAATCTGGGGGAGCTACTATAAATGGCGATAATCGTTTACCATCGAATAAACCGTGTGCTCGTTTACCCTCCTATACCAAAAAAGTCAACGTGCGAGTTTAAAACCACGGAGAAAGTAAATAGATAATAAGATTTATATTTAGTATAGAAATCACTATTACGGCCAGGTGTAATTGACGTGTCAACACGTTAGATATTCTTTCAACTTCCTAATAGACCGTTGAACTTACGTCTACTAGAAAACTATTGTACCATTAAGATCCTAAGCCATTCCTACTATTAAACGTACAGAAATTAATAACAAAACTGAAGAACTTTAAAACTATAACCCGATAACGTAAAAACTTCTGATAAAATTTATATAGCCCTATGCCACCCGGGCAACTATTGTGAATCTATTAACACCTCATTCGTTAATATCGGTTTAGTACTCTAGGCGCTACGGTGGAACTTACAAACATAAATACGTTAACTATTATCCTTCCATCGCCGTAATCGGGTAAAAATAATATTACCTAGCTGGAGGCCGTTTGGGATTCGACGATGGAGTGTGGACAGCGCAGCATTTGACGAAGGCGCCCATACACACGATGAGCGCCACTCCCGCCAGTAACACAGCCCACCACTGCTCCGTCACCCACACCTGCACCGACTGCAGGGTGTCGCGGTTGAGCAGGAGATTCTTCAGACGCGCCAGGGGACCCTCGGCGTCCACGGCGCGGCATTTAAGGAACACATCACAGTAGCCCTGAAAATAAAAATAAGTTTTATAATTAATTGAATACGGTGAACTCGATAGTGTTGTAAATGAGACTAAAATACAAATGTAACTGTATAGTCGAGTCGAACATCATCATTTAACGGCTCCTCTACATGATGATGTTTATTTAAGTTTTGTTTATTTATCTTCATTGTCACATATCAACAGGAATAAAAGAAAAATGAGTTACAAATTACGATCGGCGATCTCTTGCAGACAACAAAACAAAAAATTCAAATAAAACAAATTTAGATCGTTTTCGGCACACGAATCCATTTACTTTGGTCTTGTTTTTTTACACTCTGTTCACAGTGAGAAGCGACTTAAACTCGTGCGCATTAGGAAAATAATGGTGAGCTGCAGGTAAAAAGTAGTCATAAATAAGGTATAGCGAGGTACCTGGAAGTTATCGCAGGGCGACCCCGGCCGCAGGCTGATGCCGCCGAGCGGCAGGCCCACCTGGCGCGCGAAGTCGGCCGTGCTGCGGCAGGGCCCGGCGCCGCGCTGGCACGCCAGCTGGCACAGCGTGCGCCGGTCCGACACGGCCACGGCCACGCCCTCGCCCGCCGCGCGCGGGCTCGACGACAGGAAGCACTCCGTCATGTTCCACTCCAGGCAGATCGAGCCGCTGCACTCGCCGCTGATGCACAGCTGGGTGCCTGCGCACACGTCTCACTCTCTATACGCTCTACCACTACACCACTACTGCTACTGTATTGTTGGGTAATGCTTATTACCCGACTGCGTCAGAAGGACGGATGTGTTTTTCCAATGTATGTGTAGTTCTTTTTAAATTAAAATTGTATGTTTGTCAATTTTAAAGTTTACATTTAAGTATACGCATACGTTTGTTTTCAGTAATTCAATTTTTATAAACCTATTATTTTCGATACGTAATAACAGTATTCGATCGATGTCAGTCTGAAAAAACATTCTTATAACAAGACATTGCCTCTTGCCGAAAGAAATGAGTATTCCAGAATATTGAAAGGGAATCTCATCAAGTTGTCTTCCGAACAAAATTTCTATTTTAGCTTAGTTAAAAACCATTACATCTGGATTTTTTTTTATTTCACAATGAATTATTTATTTATGTATTTCACATTTATTTATGAAAATAATATCAAAAATCAATAAAGATATTTTCCTCATCTCTAACATAAATCAAATTGTAATAAATCCATTGGTATTGATATTATTAACACAAACCACTAGATACATAATTCAGCTCTTAGATAGAGGTGTTTATGAAGAATCACCACGTACCAACGTTTCTGAATCACATATCCAAACCCATTGAATTGTTTATTAAAAAATTGTTATTATAAAAAAGTATACAGTTAGACTTACCATTGTTACACTTAGTACGATTAGCCATAGCCCTAGGTTCAGGACAGTCAGCAGAGTTCCCGGAACAGAAGGAAGCGTGACTGCACTCAGTAGCTTCGCGACACGTTTGATTCCGATAAGCCGGCACAAACTGGCAGTTACTTCCACAGCACGGTCCTTGAGATGGACTGTGAAATAATAAACTTTTGTTAGAAATATCATATCGTTAAGCCTAAGGCCGTAGATAACTTGAAAAGGGTAAGTTTACAGTTTTCCCCGGCATAGGGCCTGGCTCAGCGTGGTGACGATTTAAAGTGGACCTTAAATCATATGGTATGGGTCTTCCCAGTGAGGAGCGCTTGAGACCGTCAATCGAGATGGTTTTTAGGAGAATCATATACATATACACAACCATATACACAAGGTTCCTGTGTCCCCAAAGAACAGGTGCTCTGAAGAAATTTGGCACGTATTTTCAAAATAAAAAAAACTGCAGCTACGTGTCCTGTCACGATGAGCTCATTAAACTGTAGCAACTTACACCTAAAGCGCAACAAACAACAACGTCATCTATAAAAGACACAACGAACTATGGAGTAACCGCTAATCCTGCATCGCGTTATAAAAATTCATGATATAGTACATATACAACTTTCCAACATCAACGGTTGAGCAACGGCCCGTCAGCTATGATCATCTCGCCTAGTCAGAGTTGTGTGAGTGTGAGTTGTCAACGGATGTCGTGTCCCTTTGTGGTGTAGGGACACGACATCCGTTGCTATACAAAATAAACGTTTAAAATCGAATGATCGTATCGTAAGGAGTACAAAATTGTTCGTTCCCATTGGAATGATTGAACTAACCTGCATTGTGTGTTGGCTCTTCTCGTACAACCCTTGGCAGTATCGTTTTTCTCTTTTTCTGACGTAGTTAGCAGTCGTGGATAACAGCACTTATCCTTACACTCATTTTCATCATAACCTGTAAATATATGTTATGTTTTAAGAAGATAGATTAATACAATTTATTAGTTATCTATCGGACTCATGACCAGGTAGTACACATTGGTATTGTTAGGCATTCTATTTATCGGTTGTTGAGTTTAGAAACAGTAATACCATTTTTTTAAAATTAAAGCGATACCTGGGGATACCAATACGACTGCCCAGGCAAATCATATCTTTCAAATGAAAACCTATGGCGTTACGTCAAACCTAGCTATTGTGAAGACATATATGTTTAATGTTGATTTTAAAGTTTCAAAACAATCAATTGATTATGGAAAACAATTGGGTAGATAACTGTATCGGTAATAAATATTAATGTTCAGTTCATTAAAATTAATATCGCGAAACATCTTGGCAAATACAATTAACATAGCTTTTTATTATTATTACAAATTTCAATCAAATATACAGTGAAATATATTGTTCAATTGAGCAGTCTAAAACAGTGACGTCACAATTTTGTTTTTAGTACATTTTTCATATAAAATTGTCGTTTTGACAGATAATAAAAAGTAACTAATTTGACTAAGGTGTCATCTAGCCTATTCCGACTGTAGTTGAAGATGTTAGAATGAGTAATATTAGCAATACAAGGAAAGTTTTAATGATTAAACAGAAAATATAATAATGTGTACTGTGTTATAATACAACATTGTTAATGCTATTGCTCCCACTTTTAAGTTTAGCATACCACTACAAGTGAGGACTTGTAATTGGTTTACTGTTATTTATTTGATTGAAACTCTTATAATGTTAGTTGTAAGTCCTTCATATCGTAAATAAACCAAATAAAAAAAGTATCCTACGAATACATTTTGACGTTATATTTTTTAGGAAATGGACTAGATTTTGCAGTCACATTACTGTAGTCGCCACATTTAAAAATTAGTCACATAAATAATGTTTTATTCACTGACCACAATCGCATTCTTCGCCGACTTCAACGATTTTATTCCCACAGAAGGCACCTTCGCTGGTGGAGAGACAGTTGCGTTTCCGTCCTTCGCGCACCGCGTCCAACACCTGGCTAATGTTGCCTATACTGCACGTCGAGAAGCGACTGTTGTTGGGACGATCGCCTGACGTCGCCGACGCAAACATTATGAAGTTGCCCTGCTGTCCGCCTGGACGACACTCCGATGGATAATCGTGCTGGAAATAACATGAAAATTGTTATCACCTAGATAACTGAGTTGAGTCATTATTATTAACAGCTATTTTATATGCCTTAAGCCTTACCTTAAAAAGGAAGTTTTGGACTACTATACCATGCTAGTGAGATGAGTTCGTATAGGGTTTGTATCAAGTTTTCCTTTTCTTTGCAATGCTTTTTTCCTACGTAATATGTGTTCTTAGTCGGCTAAGGGGATGATTAGTTTTGGTCAGTTCGAATCCGACATAACCACCTTTCGGTGGTATCCGTGGGGATCACAGAACAGAAAAAAAAGAAGACTTTTTATATTCCTAACCCGTGGATAGACTAACTGCGCTATATAGACATATGAGGATTTACTCAAATAAAAGCCTAAATCTAAAAGTGTAATCAGCCGTATTTATTTTATTGGATTAGGAGTTAAAATTATGACATTAAACAAAGCATACTCATTTTAGAAATCAACGTTATTTTAAAATAGGAATGTTAATAATTTACAGTATGAACTGTACTCACCGGTGATCCAAAGTTATGGCCGATCTCGTGAGCCAAAGTCAACTGGCTGACTTTAGGCGGTACTCGGCTGTTGTAGTTAACGAATGTGATAATGCCAGTGTTGAGTGAACGCTTAGTACTCTGGTACATTCCTCCTATAGTCTCTGTGTATGTCTTGTACTTCTCACAAATTCCTCCCGATGCACCACTTGCACTCGCCACCCACGCAAGACCTGTGACGTATTGTGCAATTTAATTTAAATAAACCATCTTTGGTTTAGGACATATTGGGCTACACTTACAAAACTTGATCTTTAATAGTCTGTTGATGGTGATAATGAATGTACTCATATTAATTGGACAGATCAAATCAACAAAATGTTTTTCTCTTGAAGAAATTTTATTGTTGTAGTGTGTTATATGTAGTTGATATTTATAGAATCTGTTCAATGTAATTTAGCAATAACTTATTTTTACACGTTTACTAACAACACTTATTTACTAAATGGCGCTCCAATCTACAATACTTCTAAAACTAGATCAGCTAATTTTCTTCTTTAAAAGGTGAGTTGTGAGTTACACCACATAACTTACAAGATAAGCTAATTGCTTGTGGAGTTGAGAAATAAAATAGAGTAGGTAAGACTTGAACAAGCATAGTGTCGATTGGGGGCGAACCTGAAATCACATGGTCCGGGTTCTCTCAGAGTAAGGCGCTTGAGGCCGGTCATCAGATTGTTTTTGTGGTTGTTGTAATCACCACATAATCCTAGTTCTGGATTCTTTAAAAACCAGGAGATCCGAAGGGACTTATCACCACGTCAATAAAAATGGTTGAATAGTTTTACGTACCCAGTGTCCCACCAGTGAAGTCTCTGTACGTAAACACGTAGGCTAGACAGAAGTCCTCGTGGTTTCCGAGCGAGTGTAGGTTCAGGAAGTTGGATACGTCAATGTTTTCTAAACAGAACTGGTTCGATTCAGCGAGTCCGTGAGTGTTACACATTGAGTCGTCGTCGATCTGTATCGAAGAGATTTTTTTAATTAAGTCTACAATAGCGTAACATCGCTGATAAATGTAGTTAAATATTTCTGAATACATATAACATAGATACAGATAGAGCATAGGATCGTGCTGATCACAAAACTATTTTTGCTATTTGGGAATCGAACCCATAACCTCTGGTCAGGATCAACTGACCATTAAACCGACAGGCCCGTCAAGCATAGTTAAGTGTAATATGAACTACCTTATTATGTTAATATATAACGATACCTACAGATAACATATAGGTAACAAAAGCCTACAGATAACACAGAATAAGTTCATTTATACATTAAAGTTAATTTACATGAGTGCATAATTGTTTTATAACATGACAATGGTTTTACTGATAAAGAACGATTAAAACCTTTGTCATTTTATAAAATGGTTCCTACTTACTAACTATTAATCTCTATTATGTTACATTATACCTACTAGTGACATATTTAAACGTAAAAAAGTTAAGTTGATTTGTGTACGTTTTAAAAACTCAAACAACCTTACATTAATCAAGGTCAAATTTCGAATCAATACAATCCGTTTTAAATACCTACAGTTTTTATATATTTTTCGTGTCAGTTTTGTTTCTCACTTTTCATCATTGCAACCGCAATGTACCAGTGAAGTATGTCGGGATAAATCTACAGCTGATATAGTAATGGAAGTCTTAGGGATTCTGTACGAAACCGACTATATAGATCTTATATTTTTTTAGAGGCAATAATAAGTACTTTAGCAGTCCACTGCTGGACAAAGAATATTTTATTGAAAAATATAAAAAATCCTTACATAGGATATTTTAGCCTACCACGCTTTCATAAATTGGTAACAGGGTTTGCATAAGTTTTCTTTCTTTTCTGTCTGAGCTGTTGTCCCCCTTAGTCGGCTCTTACGATACCCACGGGATGAATATCCTTCGTGTTCTTAATTTGTCACCACGTGGACTAATAAAAAGCCAAACTTCAGAAAAGTGGAAATCAGTTTCAATAATCCTATAATATAAATTTAGCAAGGGGGGTTTTTATTTCTATGTGCTACTAATTTCATCATACCGGCAAATTTGTACTGTTACCAAAGCTTTTGTATCATAGATCTATCTTTCGGTTTAAGCTGGACATGTGTGTATATGTTTTTATTATTTGTTTAAAAAGACAATTCCCACACGTGTCTGTGTCGCGGGAGAATTACAAATATACATGAAACGGACATAAAGAACACGCAGCCTCTGAGTAAAAATTTGAGGGTCACACGAAGTGTTGTCTAATGTTGGAACCCACAACACTTAGCACAGTAAACGGCTTAGTGACTGCTTCAACCACTAGGCCGTTCCTGCAATCAATTTGAATTTGTAACCGCAACAGAAAAATGTTTCATTTACCGAATTTTTTTGCGTCGTTTCTTATTATACATTAAATAGGCATTATTTTAATCACACAGCACAGTAAATGAAGTCAACAAATATATTGTAAGTATATATATACATCGTATGCCCAAGATTAATCTAAAAGTGTAGTTGAGTCATAACTGTACCGGATTGGCATCACGTGTAGTTAAGTTGCATCAGCTATGCAGTGAGTCAGTAATCAGCAAAGTTATTAAAAACGGCTGCACTATGTAAACATTATTTCCAATTAAATAAAATATTATGTGAGAAAATCTTTGCGTTCTTTTTATATCCATAGAGAAATAAAAGCATAGTATAAATCATTATTAATGTTGTTTTCGATCATAAGTCAGAGCTAGAGTATAGAACCTCTTTAAAAAAAAGTAATTTTTATTTTATTAGCTATCTAAATATTGTATTTATTTCTCTCATCACGATACAATTTATAAAGTACAGAAACATTTAAGTCTGGCTACATCATTCCTTTGTGAAAAACTCGCACCTGACCCGTGCAACTTCTTCTATGTCTCTTATTGCAGGTAGCGTATTGTTATACAGGGTGAACGAATTTGTTTACCATAAAAAGTTTATAGTAGGGTAACCTTTAATTTCATTCTCTCAAATATCAGCCGAAATAGCTCAGTTGGGAGAGCGTTAGACTGAAGATCTAAAGGTCCCTGGTTCGATCCCGGGTTTCGGCAATTTTTTTGCATCTTTTAAATTTGTTTATTTTTGTTAAACCCTCAAGGCATAGTTAACTTTATTTAGCAAATAGTTGCAAGTAAAAAAAAACATGATTAAAACTCCAATAAAATCTCCGTTTTGCAAATATTTTGGTTTCCTGTTTTCTTGGAAGAAGATAAACAGTTATTATAATAATAAAACATTGTCAAAGGATAACAGAGCTTCAAAATATCAGTAATGTATTGAGGAAATATTTGGCATAAACAACAAAAAAATTAGTGTTTGTTATGTGAAAATTCAAACCCATTTAAAATTGTATGTTGTTTTTAGATAAGAGTGAACAGTGATTCGTACCTTAATTCTCTGTACTTCAAACTTGATGTTCCTATGCTCCAAGCGGCCGTCAAACTTGGAATGGCTGTATATATAGTTGACGGCAGTGACGTGGTGTGATATCAGTGATAGAATCTCTTCGCGAGTTTTCATGTCCACTTCAGCCTTCTTGCTAGGGTCTCGGTGCTGTAAAAAGCAGGTTATAGTTTAAATATTGTCCTTCTTGTTTGACGTTAATTTTATTTTTTAATTTGTGTAGTAGTTGCCGTGGATAGCAACATAATATACTTATTAATTATAGGTGTATGAAATTTATAATTCTTTAGTTTATCTAATGAAACTATGGTTTGTGTATAGTTTAATATTAACAATTTTTTTCGATATATCTTACTTCTTCGTATGTTAAGCATGTGGTAAAAAAAATTGCAGAGTAGGTTGCAAATTAATGTATTTATATGTATTTGTAAAGTCATTTGCCTATACCTGATCAAGTTCAGTCTATTATGGCATTTATGATAGGTGTTGAATCACTATGACTACTGAACATTAGAATGTGCGTAGGTTTGTTACCTAAGATATATCCTAAAAACAGTGCGTGACAACACTGAACAGACAGGACACACACACACACGAAATATGAAAAATTATTATACAGTAACTCCGCCCCGGGGTTTTTCCCGCAGTTGCTATTGTATCTTCCTCATCCCAAGGGAACATTACATTTCAGACTATATTTCCCTATCAAATTTTATTTAGACCCGTTCAGTTGTTTTGGGATTAATGAGTAATAAACATTCCTACAATTTTCGTCTCGCATAATATCTAAGTAGAAGATCTAATAATTATGCAATAACGTCAGGAATTTCACTGCCTCGGTGGGCAGTGGTAGTGTATGCGACTGTTATGCTTGAGGTCTCAGGTTCGATTTCCGGGTCGTACTAAATGTTTGTATGATCTGTAAACATTTGTTTCGGAATTTGGGTATTTCTATGTATTTACAAATGTATATATGTATTTATATCAGTTGTCTAGTTTCCACGGTACAAGCTCTGCTTGGGACTAGACGGCGTTGTGTGCCAGATATTCGGCATATATAAAAATATATAGATTTAAAATATATAAATATAAATCAAATTGTCTCTAGAAATGCCACCCTAGGAGCTATGAAAGCATGGGCTTACAAAAAAAAGCAACGGTTTATGGTCTAATAATACTCACGTTTTTATTCTTTTCCGTCTACGCTCTAATAATAGTACCAACTAAAATAGATTTAGAGTAAAATAAGAAAGTAGGTACGTTGTCGTCGAGTTTTATATTCCTCATACATAAGGACTATTATTAATCAATATAATAAATTTGAAATAACTATACAACAGTATAAATTTATCCTCATTCTTAGTAACCAAACTGCTAGACTGACTATGCGAGTATAATATGACTCGGTAATACACTGTTTCCTGGTATTATTTTAAAAGGACTAGACTCATTTCTAAACTTAAATAATTTAAGAAAATGGTTAGTATGAATTATATCTAATATTATAAACTGTACTTTTTGTGTTACGCATCTATGTATATTTCAGTACCGTTTAAAATTATTATCATATATTCAACATCCCGCCCCAATCGGTGTTTGTATGAAAAAATCACTTACATCCGGGAATCCCTCCCTGACGTGTCGCCATATGAGGGGGTCCGTCTGTATGTACAAGGAGCACGTGTTTCGTTTGTCTATTGTCGCTCGTCTCGACCGCGAATGTTCGCCTGTGTTCGCCGCACGAGAGTATTTATTGTAATTGTGAAAGTCCCAATATCTGAAACAATAAATTAAAAAAAAATTAACATTAAAATATGGTTAAAATTTTTTATTTTTAATACTAAGTCTTTTGACTTAGTATTGACAAAATTCACAAAGCACAGCAGTACGTAAACGTAAATGACCATAAAGAAGTCATGAATACTTTATAAAGCGGACACAAAGCAGTTGATTTCTTAAGTTAATCTTGAAAAGTTTTAGCCAAATTTAATACTCATTTGTAGACAACTTTTCAAGACAAACAGGCGTACCATTATACTACCACCTGTCCACGTGACCGTTGATCTATCATACCTCATAAATAGTTCCAAGTCAACATATAAAATAAATGCATCGACTCCTTTGTAGCAAACATTCTCCAACATAACCTTTTGGATACGTTTATAAAAATAAAATAAGCTAGTAAAGAGTTAAACATATTTATTTATAATTTTTTTTAGCCCGCCCGCATTAGGAATAAATCCTGTGTCGCAGGGAACTTTACAAACATACAAAAAACGGACACAAAGAACACCCAGACTCAGAATAATAAGTCGTGGATCACACAAAGTGTAGTCCCATGTGGGGCTTGAACCCACAACACCCGGCGAAGGAGATTGCGGCGTGGTGACCGATTAAACCACTAAGTTAACCGTGGAGTCATGATGTATGATATACATGATTCCGACACCGTACAGTTATGATATACATGATTATACACTGTCCCAGCACATTTGATTGATATACAACACATTCTACGTAATATGTGGCTCTATAAAAGTTAAATTATGTATGAAAGCTAATAAGCTTCTGTGCACCTTCCAATATTTTATGCCCTGGGCATTAACTCTGTCCATGAAGAAATGTGCATAACATTGAAATAAATAAATAAATAAAATGATGTTATACTTAGTGTAAACATATATACAAAAAAATGTATAAACAAATAAATGGGTGGTTAGCTAACGCATTTATTACGTATAACAAATTATCTATTTACGACATATGTTGTACTTATTTAGCGCACTTCACGATTTTTTGTTTAAGCTGCATGTAAACATATGAGCTTGCTAGTTTTTGGCTTTAAATTTCTCTTGTTTACCAAATGTCTATCAATAGAACTTTGAAGTATTTAGTACGAAATGAGTACGTATTAGAACTTACGATGGATAATTTTGTATACAGGATAAGCGACCTTAAATAAATAAATTGAAAATAATAATAATCATTTTGTATGTGGAAATTAATTACATAAATAAAGTATTTAATTTAATTTATACAAATTTGTATCTTAGCCAGTACAAACTTTCAAAGAAATCTAAACAAAATATACAAGAACTTAACAGTTGTGATTTTATCGACAGATCTGAATATGTAATATTCGAGTAAATAAGATCTGTGAGCATAAAATTAACTAAGAAGACTGAAATCCTTTCAATGTGCTCTTGATTGAAAATTCCACCATTATTCATGTCCAATTGTTTTTAATGGTTTATTTTATGTTTTTAATTTCACTTTGTTTTGGCTGAGGAGATATTTTTTTTTGTGAGTTTTACTTTTGAATTTTCTTTGGGATTGGCCGAATGCCATATAGTTCTTAATACTAAGTAATTATTTATTGTGAAAAGTTTAAACTTTTAACATAACCACAGCATGAATATTGAGTTAGTTTGTGAGCAGGACCAGAGGGGCCGTTCAAGTATTACGTAAGCAGATTTATTGCAATTATTTACCCCCCCATCCTCCTTGTCAGCAAAAGTAAGCAAAGCTCTTACCCCCTCCCCCCATGCTTACGTAAACATTTGTCAATTAATGTATTGTTTTTTTAATTTTATAATGTTATAATTATAATTTGAAAAATAAGAAAATAGATTTAGGATAGAGATTATATTTTACTGAAACGGTATTCAACATAGAGTAAAGGACAAAAATATTATATCTTACTAACATAACAAACTTATTTTAAATTTTTGGTACATATATTAAATTCAAATTAACAGTCTTCAGTCCATGAAACCCGAATCCATGATTCTAAGTTTTCGATGACATTGGATTGCTTTGATTGCTGCTCAGTGTTGTGAGTCTGCTCGCTTTCATCCGATTTTGGAATGTCTACGTCATTCTCATCGAGCCATTCAACATCATGGTGCTCTAAATTTTGAATAATGCACATCAGTTCATTAGCACGACGAGCAGCGACTCTTACAGGTCTAACTTTCCTATCAGTGTGCGTGTTTACTTTCTTATGGATCTTTTCGATGTGACGATTTAGTGACTTGACGGAAGCATGATAAAGACCACACGTTTTGCATGTTCGACTTGATAGCCTCAATTGTACCGTCGGACAAAAATAATCGTATGGCATTTGCAGGAAAACTTTGAGTGAAGCACTTAAGCGTAGAGCTAAATTGACTGGAAGATTAAGAAATTGCCCTCCTTCATCTAAAACCAAGTCATCAACTGTTTGTTTTACTTTTACAGGTGGTGGAAGAAACCTGTTGTCTAGTAATCTAAATAATCCACTTCTTGGACGACAGCATTCTGTATTTCTACATTTTACAATTTGGAGCAAGTATTGGCTTTCACGCACATGTTCTGAATACCATTTAATGTCTGGAAAATCAGGAAGATCTTGTTCACCTGCCCCAACATATTTTGCATTAACATTATAGCCATCAATTTCCATTGAACTCCATACTTCAGCTAATACTTTTCCTGCAAATTCGAAATTAGATCTTTCTAAATGTTCATCAATTGTAATCGCCACGTTCATCCAAATGAGACCCAAAATGGTCATGAGGCAATATTAAACCAGCCAGTTCCCGACTAAGAGGAGCCATTCTGCACTCTACTCTGTTATACGCACTTCTTCCGGGAGCATTGGTAGCTAAAAACAATGCATCGAGATCATGTCGCTTAAAGTGTTGTATAGCAAACCCTATGACTTTTTGATAACGCGGATTTTCATCTGGCCCTCCATCAACCGTCATGATTACCACTGGTTTTACTAGTCCATGGTCAGTTTTAGCTAATGGTCGAAACTCTTCAAGTTCGAGAAGCGTCTCGAAATCCTGAGCATGAGTATTAGCAGTAGATGAACTATGCTTTCCACTTCGAATAGCGATGTATGTTGGTCCAGAATATCCAACGGCTTGCGGTTGTCCTAGCATATTGGAAGTGATTTTGATACCAGCATAAACAGATGGTATTAATTTATGACGCTCAGCGATTACCCAATCGTGATCAGGCAATTTGATTCTATATTCCATGTGCATTAGAAGAGGTGCTTGCTTATTTGCCGCAGTTACGCCAATAGGGACTCGAGCTTTATCATCTTGAGATATGAAAAATACTTGATCTGGTCCTAGTATGGATGCTATGTTCTCTAAATAATGGATTGATGTTTCAGCGAACTTGCTATCTAAGTGGCTCTTGTGGTGATCAGTTTGAGCCCGAATGAGCTTAACAGGGACTGTCGATACATGTCTTCGTCCCTCTGCAGAATTAGATTTTCTGGGAATCAAACGAAGATATGTCCCACTGCGACTAATGTCAAATCCCATTTTACGTAATTCTTGTGTGAGTTCATCAAGAGTTTTTACGCTGCGAATTGATTCCGTTCGTCTTCTATCATCTGCTGCACTTCCAAATAAAGCTATATCCGCGATTGTTTTCAATAGTAAAGGTTGATTGCTTTCAAGATTAGGACGTCCCACTGAATCCCTCAGAGATAGTCTTTTTTTCATTTCTGGATTTTCATGACAAATATCTTCTAACTTTCTTTTCATACCATCCCTGTGTTTCTTCTGGGCAACTGCGTTTTGAACCTTCCTGTTTAAAGACTGTTTTGCTGTTTTTATTTCCTCGCGCAACTTAATGATCTGTTTATCAACTTCAGCACGGATTGACATAGTATCTCTGGCAGAATACAAAGCATTCAAATTTTTTTCGAGTAGAGCAATCTTATTTTTCATAGCCTCCTGAGAAGGTTTTGGTCTCTGTTTATCTGTATTTTTATTAATTTCGCATTGCTGTTGTGATTCATTACCGGTTTTTATTTTATCTTCTTCCTGTTTTTTAATATTTGAAGCTGGCTGTGTAATTTGTGTTTTTTCTGCAGGTTTACAGGTTGCCTAAAAATAAAAACTTTCTATGGGTTCTGCTAAAGATTCTCTTATTAAGCTACATAAATACAAAGTATGGCAATAAATATGGTAAATACAAAACCCTATGGCTTTAAATCTAATATCTTTAAACGAGCAAATCGTTCCGGTCACAAAATACAGGGTGTTATAGTCTATTCAAGTAGGTATTTAAAAGAATATAAACAATCTTGATATGTCTTTTTATTGAAATATGCAATTATAAAATCAGATATCTGTAAAGGTGCGTACAGACATCGCGAGGCTTGCGCCGCGAATGGTTCGTCTCGAATACATCAACCTGAGGCATGCTACGGCACATGTATACGTGCGAACCATTCGCGGCGCACGCCTCACGATGTTTGTACGCACCTTTATGTACTTACAGAAAAGCAATTTTTTAATATTGGTTGAGTTTTTAAATGAATCACAACAGATTTTACACAGTTTACAATTTTAAACCACATATTTCAATAAAAAGACATATAAAGATTGTTTACATTCTGTTAAATACCTATTTGAATAGAGTATAGTTTTCTGTAGGTATATATATATATATATATATGTATAAAACTGGCATCCTGTATTTTGTGACCAATTGACGGAATCAATTATAAGAAATAAATCTATATAATGAATATTACCTCTATACTTTAAGATAGGCCATAATATTTTCTAATTAGCAAAGAGAAACTTTTTGGCGATTTCTAATATTTCTAGTAGGTACTCATAGGTACCTAAAATGATTTCGTCACTCACCTTAGAAAAAAAATGTAGTAAATTGGATTTATTCTTAGTCGCTGCTTGCAATTCTTCTTCGATTCTCTTAAATACAATAATATCTAGTTCCTTGTCGGATTTTGCTTGTAATTTATAATTTCGCCACACTTCGTTAACTAACTTTTGTACATTTTGTACTTTCGTACTTGTATGAGATTTTTTAAAACTTTCAAACAATTTTTGGTATAACTTAGATTTGTCTATTTGAAATGACATCTTATTTAAACATTAAACTTTGGATAATGGAATGAATGGTAACACAAATGTTAACTTGCTTTACTATGCTTACAATACGTCTACTCGCTATAGCAGCCAAACGAAACAATACACTGATAGAGGAAATTTAGACAAGTGAACAGCGCGCGGTAATTCCCTTACTCGGTTCTAAAGCGAGTAGGGGAATTACCGCGCACTGTTCACTAAATGTATGTATTACTTGCGGGAATCCCCGAAAATGCTTTTCGTTTTCAAGCAAAGACAATGTGTGGGTTGCCATTCGTGTAAAGAAGAAAATAACTACGGATGACGTAATCATCATCTAGACTCCCCTACCCCCCATGTCATCCAAAATAAGCAAAGCAAAGACCCCCCCGCCCCCCCATAGTGCTTACGTAATAATTGAACGGCCCCAGAGCATCCTGGTCGAAACGAGAGATAATTTAAGGGTATGAACGTAATACCGATCGTGAGCGCGTCAATTCCTATAATGCATGGCTACTGCTAATATTACATAATAAGATATTTGCAAAAATTATGATAATGTTAATCCTCTTACTCTTTCATATTTTTCTCTGGTAACACGGGCCAAAGTATCTGCTTACCTTGTCAAGTCATCTCTCAAACTGTTGGGATGTGTAGGTGCAGATGCTGGAGGGTGATACCCGTGCGATGGGGTTGATAACGGATGTTGAGGAGTTGGAGAAGGTGGAGGTGATGACACTGAATCGTCTTCAACCCCTGAATTCTGGATACGCTCCATCCATTGTACAACCTCGTCCGTTATCCCGCAACCGCCAACATGACCTGGCATGAACAATAAATAATGTTTAAATACAAATAAATTTAGGGTTAAATATCTGGGAAAATTACTTAAAATACTGTGAAACTTATTGACTTCTTGAATTGATATTAACGCTTAAAATCCTAAACATCGGTTCTAAACACCCTTTTGGTATCTTGTCATCTTATGGGTAGCAAGTCATTATAAATTGAAATGACTACAATAATATGATTATTGTCCAGTAAAAATCGTTTTCTCTTCAGTGACTAGGTTATCATAATGAAAAATATAGTCAAATTATTTTTACCCAACTTTTATTGAAAATAAATCTTCTGTAACTAACGTTTTTTGAATGAAGGAATTTAAGTGTCGGTAGCAAACGGGTTTGAGTACCGTGGATATTACAATAACTAAATAGATGCAATAACGAACGTGCCTTGAATACAAAAGTTGGATTTAATACGATTTATAAAGCAGATTAGTCGTAGCGCGACATGACTAAAAAAATTATTCCACGTGGTACATTTGTGAGCGACTAGAATATAAAAAACATAATCAATGTACCCGCGGTTGGTGCTTACCGATGGCACAATGTTGGAATATTCCACAAGATGTACATGATATTTTAAATTATTCATGATAAATCCCAAGTTTTGCAGCAAAAGTTGGAAAAGAAAAATACATAGTGAACGTCCTCCCGAGCAACTCGTGGCGAAATAAATACCGAACGCTGACACGAACATCTTTACTATAGCTATTCAGAGATTTATTTATCAAACGAGATCCTCTGAGATTTATAACCTTAATATATATTAATCCCTTTGTTTTTTCCTCTCAACTTGAAGACGTTGGTAATTTTAGTGTTTCGACTGATTTTGGATGATATTTTGCCGTCTGCACATAAGATAGACCTGTTTCATGATCTAATGTGTATTGTTGAACGAACCACATGGTTTCTTTTTTGTTAATTATGTAGCATATTTATAGACGTGCAGCTGTTTGAGTAGTATAAACAATGCTGAAACAGGAAGGGTAACATAATATTTAGACTTTACTACTTTCTTCTCTTATTTCAATAGGTTGTCTATAGTACATTTTTTGACTAATTTTTGTGTGTTAAAATAATGTGTTAGAATTACCGCAAGTATTTATGTTAATATTGACTAGCAAATGGTGTTCTATAAAATATAAGCTGGGAATGACTGGTTTGATATTGTCAGGTATTCCCAGAATATATTAAGTAGACAGCAATCTATCTGACAAAAGGCGGTCTAATTTGTAATTAGATCTAGGTCATACCAAGTATAAGTTCCTGGTACATTTGTAATTTAAACACTTCTACATATGAACATAATTAGTCAAATTTGAAGTTGTTTATATTTGTTAAACTTGAGAAATACAGCTCTACTTAAGAGGTGTCTCAAAACTGTCTGTGTGTAATGATTTTGTTCCAGTACTGCGAATGTCACATAAGGTGTGAGTAGCCCATGTTTTGACACTGAACGTATAAAAAGTGTTATATTTAAAATGTTTAGACGTCGGATTACATCAATTCGTAACTACTTGCATGCATTCGATAGTCAAAAGGTTTGCGATTTATTAAATTTCATTCAAAAAGAATTAAAAACGTACAAATTCCTCCTACACTCACCGGCACGGAAACTTGGCCAAGTACAAAACGTATGACAACTTCCTTTTTTTTCACTTAGCTCTACAAATTTTGGCTAATTGTGATCGGAGTCTATCCAGTTAACGTTCCTGATCACTTCTATTCACATTAAAAGGTTTTTCGGGTTCATAATGAAGTTTATGCAAAAAATCACGTTTTCACAAAATTTTACACTAGAGTTAAAAGCACTACAAATTTAAAATTGTTTGATTTTTTGTCGCTTTCTGTCCTTTTTAATAGCGTGTTGCCTCCTCTAGCCCTAATGACCGCCTGCATTCGGTCTAGCATGCTTTGGATGACGTTCTTGATGTTGACTTGTGATAAGTCGCGCCAGGCAGTAAGTGCAGCATCTCGAAGCTGGTTAAGGGTTTGTAGTGGGTTCGATGATAACTTTATTGCTCGTTTCAGTTTGTCCCATACGTGTTCTATCGGATTTAAGTCCGGGCTGCGAGCTGGCCACTGCAATTTTTGAACACCAACCTCTTGAAGGTAATCATTCACGATGTGAGCGACATGTGGACGGGCATTATCATGCATTAAAATGAATTGGTCGTAACCAATAAACCCTCCGAAGGGCACAACATGATCTTGAAGAATTTCTTCGACGTATCGAGTTGCATTTAAGGCGTTATTGACGATGACTAATGCCGTACGAGCATCAGAACTCACGCCACCCCATACCATTATAGAGCCTCCGCCAAAACTGACCGTCGGTGTGGTTGTCATCGCCAAATAGCGTTCCCCTTTCCTTCTTCAGACACGTTGTCGACCATCATTTAAAGCGATCCTGCACTCGTCTGTAAACAAAACCCTTGCCCATTGCTCAAAAGTCCAGTTAGCGTGTTCGCGGGCGAAGTGAAGTCGAGCTACTCTGTGCTGTGGGAGGAGCTGTGGACCACGGGCTGGTCTTCTTGCTCTCAAATTAACTTCCTCCATACGTCTTCTCACCGTACGCTCGCTAACATTCACACCTCTGGAGATTTGAAGCCGCTGACGGATCTCAACAGCGGTCAGGAAGCGATTTCTTAAAATCTCTAACACAATAAAGCGGTCGTCACGAACTGATGTGCATCTTACACCGCCACTACCTGGTCTTCGAGTGTAGCGGCCAGTCTCTTGATACCGTTTTAGTGCATATTGCATCGAAGAACGCGGCACGTTTAGGACAATAGCCACTTCACGATGGGTCAAACCTTGTTCGACTAATGCCACTGCCTGTGCTATCTGACTTGATGACAAAGGCATTTTTATGGATCCTAATGGGCCTTTAGGTGTTTATTAACCACAATAACAACAAAAGTCTTTGTCAAATTAAAACTTAAAATTTTTAGAGCACAATTAAAAACTTCGACTTCGTCGGATTAATGACACGATTTAACTAAACTTTAAAACGCAGACCAAAATGCATTTCAAATTAGTGAATTACCCTCTTGAGATGAACATAAACATTTTTTCTACCCACTTACACGATAAGAACAAAGTTAGACACCCTTCAAAAAATGTTATCGCATGTTATGAGTTTGGCCAAGATTCCGTGCCGGTGAGTGTATTTACTACCAAATCGAGTCTAATACACATTAGATAATAATGATCTAACAATGTATTGGAAATAATATCAGTAATGCAAGATAAGAGAACAACAATAGCAGTTCTATTTGCAGATACAATTTCTACTTCACAATACACGATAATAACGTTGCTACTGCGGTCCAAACGTTGAACAGCGAAATGACGCACGAACAAAAAGCCCGAGGGTTTTTAAAATTAAAAACTAGTGAATAGTCGAGCCTTTTTTCTGTTCGTGTGTTGTGTTAGAGCACATTGGCGTTTCGCATCCGGGCGGTCTGCATTTTAACGAACCTCCTGCGCGAATGCGGAGCGCCGACAAGATAACGGAAATTACCGGCTGCTGGCGTACATCTACTGGCGTTAATGCCTATCAACTATTCAAATCTGATAATTACTTGCACTGTTGGAACTTTCGGTAGATATGCTTTGTTTATTCATAACTATTTAAAAATAATTACAGTGTTTTATATAGTTTTACTTTAATTTTGTATCACATCCAAAAGTTTCGTTAATCATTTAATTAAGATTAATTTTTAAAAAACAAAGTAAAACGATTAATTTTCTAAGTGTAGCTATCTTGTTTAATTTTGTTCTTACCGAGCAATTCGTTACGGCAATAAAAGCGATATCAGTATCAAATACAATGAACTATGGAATTTATAATATCTTTGTTTTTTTTTTGATAAGTCATTTTATGTTTTCTCATTAAAATGTAGAAATGGTTACATAAAAGTATGGCGTGTGTAATTTTTTTTAATTGTTCCATACCATATGCTTTGCCTATTTTTCTCTATAATTATATCTGTGTGGTGTTTAAAAATGCACGTGCACGTGTTAATGTTGTAGAGAAGCATTAGTTTATAAAAAGTCTATTTGTGGGTTTTTTAATAATAGTTTTATTCACTTCACTAAAAATATAATAATTAGTATAAACATGGTACAGGTCCTAAGAGGTAAAGTTAAAATTCTAGTAATAACAACCGTCTATGATTTACTTGTTCGAAGGAAATCACTTTAGAATATAAAAAAAAACAAAAATACTCTTATATTAGAAAAGTCATTTATTAAAGGAATCAAAATAGAATGATGCTTATAATCGAAAAGAGTGAAAAAAAATCAACAGGTAAATTGGATTTCATTATATTTTTTGCATTATAAATTCCGTTTACAAATTCTGTAGGTTAAAAAGACAATAATAGTTAAAACATTACTATTAAGAACCACCATGGTTACTCTACAGTCAATATACAAGTAAATAATGCTTTAAATCGGCGAATGTCTGTCGTATTATATTTCCATTATTCTATCTAAAGTGTGCTTATATGCAATTCAGTTAAGCTCACAGACCAAGTTTTCTCAGGTAATGTGTGTATTTTCGATGATGACTGGACCTAGTTTGGCCAATTTAAAACTGACTGTTCATTCAAGGATAAAATAATATCATTCAACGAGCATGATATGATTGAAGACCAGACGGCAAGATGGAGTATTAGACTACTCCATTGTCATGTAACCTAACATAGACCATTGGCAGAAGTGAGCTTGGGTAATAGTTCTATTTATGCAACAATATCTTATTTATATACTATACTTTAAGTGTTTAGTGTTATATTGAAGTTCTTAAAACTTTCTTAGACTATATTTATCTCATGTTTGAGTGCTTTGTGAACAATAACATACTAAAACGCGTGAAATGTAGGCAGGTATAAAACACATTTATCTACCGCGTAAACCACGTGTCGCCTGAGTGAGGTACGATTACTTATGAAATTAGGTACTTAAATGAGATTGTGTACCTACGTCACGAGAGTTTATGTAAAGAAACGAGAATCTTGAGCTCAGGTTCAGACGTATTAAAATTGTAATGCGTCACCGGATGAATCACAGAGAAGTCAGGTAACTTAAAAATTCAGTCTTCAAATACTAATGATGTGACTATTCTAGTCTTATTTTTTGTATTTGATTTATTTGGCAGCTGAATAAAAACTAATAAACTTTGTGACTTATTGAAAACTGATAGCGACCGTCCATAAATATATGGGAAAACACAATACAGATATAGTGAAGTTTGTCTCTCGGGAAAATTTGGCACAAACTTAGACAATCTATTCTTGAGATGGTTCTACATTTAAGTTTTTAAGAAAGTCTAAGTGTTCTTCTGGGAACCTTTAGACATGAACTTGAAGTGAACTTTGAACGTGAAGGAAAATCTTAATCATTACACCAATAATGATTCGCATATACATAGATTAGAGGAACTAAAAGGGTATTACAAAGCAAAAAACATATTAAATGAAGTTATTTATCACTACAAACGCATGGTGTACTCAATATTGAATAGATGTTTCATTTTCTGACAAAGATCGGGATTTAACAAGTTTCCTTATAAAATTACAGTCATTATCAAAATTTTCAAAATATAACGAATTACGAAATGTAATTGCCAAAGGAAATCTCGTATATCTTTGAGTTTCTTTATATATTCGCAACATATTTCGCTTAAAATGGTAATCAGACTCATCGCCGTTTTCTTTGAGAGTACCGAATTTAGAATGTGTTTATTTTTTAAATTTTATTAGGAAGAAAATGTCGTTAAACAAAAGTTACGTGTTTTATTCTTAAAAGGATCTTTTACTTTGTTGATCGTAAGTCTTTCATATTCGAATAAAAGTTCTATAGAGAACGTGCCGAGAGCGTACCCTTGACGCTGTTCAATAACTCGTAATGAAAACAAATGTAGCTACAAACCCGACCCTTCCTACAAAATATATTTGCCGATCAAACGCAATTTTCAGAAACTAAACAAATGAAAGAAATCCCCTCACAATGGAAATAATGTTACAAAACTATTTTCAGACACTATTCTGTTAAAGGACAGCAATACATACATACAGTTTCACCAACCAGCATTCAAAGAGTAGTAGAAGTGTAATGTGTATGTATTTACATATTCAGGCGAGTCGGCATGTTAAAACTGTACTAGGCAAAATTGCATCTACAACACTGTTGAAACGGCAAAAATGCAAACTCGACAAGCGGGGGCAATGTTGTTGTCGCGGAATTATCATTCCCGTGCAGCCGACGGACGAATGAAAATGGAATGCAAAATTTAGCCTGGATTGATGGCATTGTAAAATCGAGCCAAATTCCTTGTACATAAAGATAAAATATGATTAGAGAAACGTTGAAATTATCATGGTGAATTAAAATCAGTTGGCTCTGAATGAATTTATAGCAGCGACGCTGGCCAATAAATGGTCCGTTATAAATTCTGTGAATTTTCCAATGCAAGCGGTGTTGCAATCAGCTGGTGACAGTGCGCCCAGCAAATGGGATTAAACTTTGTTAAACGACCTTGCGTTGCAATCCATTTGCCGCGCGACATACTGTGGTGAAAGTTTCACGCGAGTTCCTCTCCGCTGACAGTCCACAACTCCCGAGTCCCGACCCTACAAACTGCACGTGTAGTTACAAATTTCGACATGGTTTAATTTGTCGTTGCACCTTTTCGAAGGAACTTAATTGTACACGGAATAGAAACCGTAAAATGTGATCGCTTCATTTTTATTTTATTATTTTTTCTTAATGTAATCGTAAATTTTTAGTGTACGTAAATGTGTGTAAATATTAGTTCATATTTTGTATCTTTCTGGTGATTTTGAGTATTGCTCAAATTTCCTGCTGGTGAGTGTCGTGCTTGGGATCGTTAATCTTGACAAATACTGGTTAGGTAACATGATGACTGGGGTTTGTATGCTGTCTGTATAGACAGGCCGACTCAAAACTATGGTCTTTTCTTCAAAAGGTCAACTTAAACCCGACATTGTACTCGCATAGTTTTTAAATTCTTTTAATCAATATACACGGACTAAAGAATAAGATACCTCTGTGGTTTGTTTCGGTATTTCTTTCTATAGTAAGGTCTTAGGAAGTGCCGGCACCTTTTAGCTGTAGAGTCCGATATGTAAAAATATCAATAAAAAATTTACTTGTATAAATAAATATAATTTATACGAGTCATAAACTAAATTATTATATCAGAGTATACGATAATCGATTTTTTTCTAGCGGCAATAACATGAATTTGTATTCTGGAGGGTCTGCAGATGTTCCTTAATATTTATCCAATGTTGTTTATGCGCAGAAAATAATAAATTAGATTTATGCAAGCCTTAGATTTATGCACACGCATGCCATTTATGTCATTAGGGTGGTATATTATTTTTAAAATCTTAGAACAACGTGTAAAAAGGTACGTTATGATCATACAAGGGGAATATAATCTGTGCTAAAATATAAACTTGTACCTAAAATATAATTTTTGGATAGTATTAAGAGATCTAACTTGAAATCTGTACTTTCAGAAAAATGAACGTATGACATATATAAAAAAAATGTGACCTACATTTTTTTTATATATGTCTATATATTAAGCATGAATGTAATGAAGGGCAATAAGACGTTTTTAAACAAAAAAACTCAGTCCCCACAACAGATATTTCATGCTTAGCAGGTTAGTTACGATCAATACTCGAGTAACAAAGGCAATATGACAAAAATCAATATAGCTCATTAGTATTATGATTTTTTTATCAGTGGCATTATAATATAATTTATTTGGGATGACAATATTAAAAACCGAATTAAACTTAAGACATTGCACTGTTCTTTATTATACACAATTTTACTATAGTTAGCGCAACGATCGATCAGACTCGTCTCACTTGTTCTTTGATTAATTAGTTGCAGTGAATATAATCAGAATCTAGCGACGTGCAAATAATTCGAATAGATCTCACAACAGTGTCTGAAACCTTAACCACATAGCGGTTTACAAAAAGGGCTAGATTTACAAACAGTTGTCTACTGTGGTTTGCTTTGTGCAATGTATATAAGTGTATTTAATGCAAAATGACAAGGAAAAGGACTATTTCTATGAGACAGCATAGTAGTTTCTATGATACGATTATAAATACATCGATACGTGTCGGTGACTGTTCATTTTATGGGTACACATAATATAATATTATCGTACAGTAAGGAATCTCTTACTACTTTTTGCAACAAGAATACTTTTTGGATAGTCTGAAGACTTAATTGGTAGCTCTATTATGAAGATACTTTAGTTACTCATTATTAAATACGTCTCGTCTTCGCCATTTTTATTTTATAAGTTATATAGCAATTAGAAGAATCTTTAAAACAGTTTCCCTATTATGACATATAAGCAATATACCAAAGATGAAAGAAAATAATAATTCGAAAGGCAGCGGATAAACGTGTTTTAAGCACAGTTTATATTTTTTTGATGCACGAGCCCTTTAGTGTAAATATTTGTGATACAGATTAGTTCCTGTCTACTCACCATGTCTTCGATGGGCATAGGGATCGTTGACGTCACCCTCACGATAGATGACAGAGTGCACGCGCGTGCGCGTCCCATTCGGTGGGAAGTATCGTCGCGCATGTTCCACGTAGAACGAACCATCGCTTCCTATTATCTTCCCTTCGAAGACACCATCTGTCATCGAGCCGAACACTGTTGATTGTGGATCACCTGCATAAACAAAAAAAATAATTCATTCATTTATAAGTATGACATCAAAACTGGGTGCTTCTTTTATCCGTTTTTGCATACCCAATGTTGTATGGTAATTGTGTAGGTGAGCGTTAATACCATAAAAAATCATGTTGAGAAGTGACGACATTACGAAAGGTGTTAAATACTGCAAAAATCATGTGGATACCTACTGGAATCCTATACCAGAAACGCCTACGGTCCTTGTGCAACTGCTGGACAGCAGGTTATTATTGCTTTTATTGTTTTATTAGTGGTTCGTAGAAGTTTAATTTGTAGCCGCTGTATTCAAGACATGAATAGTTTATGCGTCAACATTTAGCTAATAATTTTCTTGTAATTTAAACAGTCACATGTGATAGCGAATGGCAAAGTTCTTTTAAAACTGCAGAGCATTTCTAATATATTACGAATACAACAGGAACCTACTTATTATTATACTAATACCGGTGATGAAGAGAATATTACTTTATGATATATGCATAACATGCTTGTGAGTTATTTTTTTTAATTTACAATAACTATAATCTACAACTATGCTTCAACTGGCTTCATAAATATTCAAGCAATTGACGTTAAACTTTTAATTTTATATAACTTCGCAGAGAAAGTATAACAAAAATCTGTAGGTACAGCTGCTCATAATATTAAAAATTAAATCGGTTTTTACAGTAGAAGATTTTCTAGGTGAATCTCATTTCTAATATATTGTGTGTAAGGTAAAAGTAAAGTAAAAATGTATATAATGATGATTATGGATAGTAAAGTTCTCGTATTTATACAGAAATAAAGTAATAGAAATTATGATATTCCAAGGGGAAATAGAACTTTGGTATACGTATACAATTGTTTTTAGAATCTTGTTGAACTTGTAAAGGAAGGACAGGATAGTATAGAAATCTTTTAGATGTTGAAAAGGGTAAACAAATCTTGATAACGGTACCTAATAACAGAAGCTAGTAGTATAACTATTTGTGTTACTTGATATTCTGGCATTAGTATGTACTTATTCAAAAAACTTCTTAAGTATGATGATGTTGTATTCCTAGCTGATGCCGGCCACGGCCATCAGTCTCAACGGAGACCTGTCAACTACGCAGGAGATATCATAAACAAGTGTGTACGCAAAAATAGGTGCACTCCCTATTACCTTACTTTCTCAATCCGATGGGACAGTTATTCGACAGGATTGGGGAAGGACCAACGCAGGACCGACGGCTTTACCTACTCTCCGAGGTTTCTGTAACCAGAAAACCTTAACTCTTTTGACACGACTCGGGATTGAACCCGAGACATTTGGTTCGGCAGTCGTATACGCTAACCGCTAAACAAACGACGCAGTTATAAACCTTATATATCTTTTTTAGGTATTATAGGTAAGGCTAATAGTATTATAGAACTGGCATTCTTTTCCGAATTTACACTATTTGATTACGTCTAAAATAAACTAACAATACAATCAGTTTGTTTCGCCTTCTCTTGTTATATTCTCCTTATTTTTAAGGGTCTATTATCAAAAAGTATGGTACTACTTTGAATGCAGCTAAAAGATAAAGATTTATCAAACATTTATTACAGTTACCTGGTTGCATGAAACTGATAGCGAACATATTTGAAATAGTTGTCTAAAGGACACGTTGCGCATAATAATATCGGCCTCAGACTCGACGCCCACAATGAGTGCTCTTACGATAACGATGTAACTTCCACAAAACAATTACGGTGTCGTATCACAACCACCAAGTTTCAAAGTTATATGAATAGCATTAGTATTGGTTGCCACAAAGGGACGTTTGCACATCTTACCGGTATATGTTGAAGAGTTTAATCTTCTATAAACCATTACGTTATAACATATGTGTATACGAGAATTCTGATTATGAGCTATGTTGTTTGACACTGAAATTCAACATTTTATTAATTTGAGTTTCTTATAAAATAAAAGTTGATGGAGTTAAATGTTGTTTATTTGAAAGACATGAATAATCACCCGACAAGAGCTCTAGTATTAGATACTTAAAAGAAAATCCAATTACAAAATGTTTTATGAGCTTAAACTCGCTGTGTATTTACACGATGAGTCACGATTTGTGAGTGTGGGTAGCCAGTTTTACGCAGAATATGATCCGTAAAGTAATATGCATATACTTTTCAGTGTAATAAACATAATATAACAGTCTGGTTTATTTAAATTTTTAATTTAAATGTTTCTCGTTTATATTTGTGCATGTCCAACACCATTTTATAATATGATGGATTTGATATAATAGAGATAAGTGATGTTCAGCGACACTGGCACACATGCACATAAAACAGAACATGAGGCACATTTCATCTAGTTTACTGTTGTTTGGGAATCACTTGGTTTTAACATTAACTATGATTAATAAAATATACTATAACCCTGAGTGAAGCCGCGGGAAAACCCGTATAATTTATAAATACGCATCCGGTCGAGTGTAAAATGAATCATACCTTTTTGTCCAATTTGACCCACCCCTGGTTTATTTTGAATGTTGCCTATTTTTAATTATATCATGAGCGGATATACACTTTAAAAATTTTTGTTAACCGACTTTAAAAAAAGGAGCTAGATCTCAATTCAATAGATCTTTTTTGTATGACTGTTTTACTCGTGAGAAGTTTATCAGTGTGGTGGCGGATTAAGAATACATAAGTCTCAATTCACCTATTCATCCCATCTATAAGGAAGCAAACACGCAGGACAAGATACTGCAAAGAGAAGGAAAACTTAAAACAAACCGTATATCAACCCGCTTAATCCGTGTGGTATAATAGACCAAAATCTTAATTCTAAGAAACAACGTCTAGCAGTGATCGATAAAATACTGTTGTTGTTGTTGTTGTATGTTTGTTACGTAAAATCTCCGTCAATTGTGAACAGATTTTGAATATTCTTTTTTCTAACGTCTAGATAGTCAATCACGTAAAAATATGGGGAATCAGAACTTTACATTGGATAATAAATTAGATGTTCAATGTCTACCAATATTCATTTAGTACAAGATATCTTTATTTAAAGAAAATATAGAACTCTTAGATGGCACATTTGTAGTTAATATGCAAGCTAGTCGTCGTAGTAGAGTCGCACGCAATGGTTTAAAGCCATAATTATTAATAGTTATAGTGAGTCACACCATATGCAACTAATGGGGGATGAACGCGGTGTATTGAACGTAATAGAACGTGGCAATTACATTTACAAAGGCGTATACATATTTGTTTTGTGACCCCACAACGTATACGTGAGACATGCAGGTGTAAACACAATGCGGTCTAATTGATTTATGCGCTCAAATGGCGTTCGCTACTCAACGTTTACAAACAACGAAACTTCTCTGTCGGTTTATATTCATATACTTTAAACATAAGTAATTGCTTCTCGGTTTGATTTCTCCTCTTACTAATCACAATTACCTGCATCATTTTCTTTTTAAACTTTGTTCAATAAACACGAATAACACGAGACATCATTCATGAGGAATCAGTCGCACGCAATGTTAAGGAAAGTGTCAATTGATTCAGACTTATCCTTGGCTCTTGTCATCATTGTGCTTTACAAGTATATTTGTGTAAAACATATTGTAGTATTAGAATAAAATTTGCCACGAATACCTTAAAATATTGCGGATGTTCCCATGTATCACAATACAACTTATAAAATTACATATAAAATACATTCGATTCGATTCAATTGTCTTCAACAATAATATCTTTGATTCACACCAATTTGGGCCAGACAATAAGGTATTGAATTCTGTTGTGCTAAGAATTATAAACTTCGGAAATGAGCCAACAGATATTAATAAGCCAATGTATTGTTTGTAATGTATTTATCGCTAGTTTGATAATTTGGCGCATCGTATGTTCAATTTGTGTATATATATAAAGTTGTCCTTGTGGTGACGGATTAAGAATACATAGTGTTACCCCCCTATTCATCCCGTGGGTGTCGTAAAAGGCGACTAAAGGAACAAAGTATGCAAGACAACATCATTAAAAAGAGAAGGAAAATTTGAAACAAACCTTTTTTTTTTTTTTTTTTAACGTGTGGAAACCCCCTCGGGCCGTCACCCCACCGGGGTTTACGGCGGGGTGGTGTGGCGGAATCGGACCGACTAAAACCAAACGGTGTGCCACTCTGCGCCTGACATAGGAGGGACCGGGCACAGCTGTTATTATGACATCCAGATCCCTCCCAGCGCCTGCCCGCTAATGCAGGCACCATCTATGGGTAAACTCTCTATTTTAGGCGACGTACGGCACACGCGGACGTCGCCTCCTCGCGGCTGGTCATTGTAGCGGATGGAGGGAAAAACCCGTCCCGTCCACCCGCGGCCACACTCAAGGCGGCATGAGGCGCTGGTATGCGCGCCTCCGCCGCCCGGCTCGCCGGCGGCGAATTGGGTCCGAGTGGATATCGTCCTCCCGGGCCTTCTCCGCCGCCTCCTTCCGCGAAATTACGTCTTCGCAGAAGGTTGCGACCGCGGTAAAACAACTGTCGCTACCGACCATGGAGCGTATTACGGCCGGTAGCGAGAGACCTCCTCCAATAACTGCAGTGAGGACCCCACGCTGCGCCGCCCAGGCGGAACAAACCGCCAGCGTGTGCTGAGCCGAGTCCTCACTGCAGTCGCAGTGGTGACAGGCGGGACTCAATTCCCTCCTGGCGACCGAGTGCAGATACTTCCCGAAGCAACCGTGCCCGGAAAGAATCTGCGTCAGTCGGAAGGAAAGGGTCCTGTGCTGCCGCCCTGCCCACTCGGCGATGACCGGCTGGAGAGCTTCCACGGCGGCAAAGCCAGCACGTGGAGCCTCCAGCCGGGACGACCAACGAGCCATCGTGGCTCGACGAGCGGCCTCTCGCCACTCGCGTATCTCTTCGGGCGGGGGCCGAATGCCGCTACCCACCCGAAAGTCTGCCGTTCGCCGAAAAACTTCAGCGAGCACCTCCGCCTCCAAATCCCACGGGGGAGTTCCGGCCAACGCGCACGCCGCCTCCGTCGATACGGTGCGGTAACCGCGTATGGCTCTAACCGCCAATATCCTCTGAGGGCGCCAGAGGCGAGCCCTATTCTGAGCGGTCAGAGCCGCTGCCCACACCGGTGCACCATACAGTGCCATTGACCGAACAACCCCCGTGTATAGCCGTCTCGTCGCGACGCTGGCTCCACCCAAATTGGGCAAAAGTCGCCCAAGAGCAGAAGCAGCGCCGACCAGCTTTGGAGTAAGCTGTCGGAAGTGCTCGTCGAAGAGCCACCTGCCGTCGAGGATCAGGCCCAGATACTTTCTCTGGGCCTTAATCGGTACGAGGACTGAATTGACTACGATAGAGGCACCGCGGGGTGAACCACGACGGGGCCCATGAAACAAAAGGGCTTCCGTCTTATCTAGGGCCACCCGTAAACCAAAGAGCCTCCCACGGTGGCCAGGCGCGCCGCCTCTTGAAAGTTCGCCCCCCGGGCCGTGACCAATGTGTCATCGGCGTAACAAATTACGCCCAGCCCGGGGGGAAGACGACCTCGAAGGGCCCAGTCGTATCCCATATTCCACAGGAGTGGTCCGAGGACGGACCCCTGTGGAACACCGCACGACATGGGCCGCCGCCTCAGAATACCATCTCGGTCCTCGTACACGACGGTACGCTCCTCAAGATAGTCTGCCACAAGCCGCCTCAGGTACTCTGGCACCCCGTGGTAGTGGAGTGCTTCCCTGATGCAGCTAAATGGCAGACTATTAAATGCGTTGGCGATGTCCAACGACACCGCCAACAGCACGCCGCCACAGCTCACTGCCTCTTCGGTAACGGCCCTCAGGCGCAGCACAGCATCGACCGTCGAACGCCCCGCCCGAAAACCAAATTGGGCGTCCGACAGATCGGAGCCCACCTCGCAGAGGTGCCGGACGATGCGGGCAGAGAGTATCCTCTCAAACAGTTTACCCGCCTCGTCCAGCAGTACAATGGGCCTATAGGCCGCCACCGAATCGGCAGGCCGTCCCGGCTTCCTTAATAGGACCAGCTTCCCGCTTTTCCAGCACTCAGGGAAGCGTCCGGACGACAAGCTAGCGTCCAAGATCTCCCTGAGGCGGTCCGACATGTGTTCGAGGGCACGGGCCAGCACACGGGCAGGTATCCCGTCTGGCCCAGGGGCGGCGTTCTTAGAGCGAATCCGTAGAACGACCGCCCCTATCTCCGATTCCCTGACGGGCGGAACATTATATTTGAAACAAACCCTATGCCAACCCGTCTTGCTAGCGTGACATAGTAGGCCAAAACTTACTTGCTAAGGAGAGGTCATGTCCAGCAGTGGACTGTAAAAGGCTGTTGATGATGATGATATAAATTTAGCTAGAATAAGCTGCCTCATAAAACATGGATACCTAATAAAAATCTACAGGGACTAAATAATTTTAAGTAGTGTTTTGGTTTTTAACAATGTTTTGAACTTTTTATTTACGATCTCTCCATAAAGTTGTTTTTGCACTGATACCGGGCACGTGTAACAACGTTCGGATGCATAGAGCTTTAGCCTCAAAGTCTAATAAGTGTTAATGAACCCTTATATACATCTCCACTAGTTGTTCCATGTTCATCATATTAAGATATTTATAAAGGAATGAATTATTATTCTAAATCAATTATGAGTTCAAAATACTACTTCTATTTTTTAAAGAACACCTGCAATGTGAATATATTTTGTGTCACGGGGACTTTACAATCATACAGGAAAAAAATACAAACAATATTCAGAATTAGAACGACAATTTGTGGACCACACAAAGTGTTGCCCCATGTGGGCTTTGAACCCACAATATTCAGCGCAGTTGAGAGCGGAGTGGCGACCGCCAAACCACTACGGCAGTGCAGTATCTAGCCAACAAATACTTTAGTTAGTTTTAGTTTCCCAAGTATCTAAGTACATAAAATCAGAGTGGATATTTACATATAAGGCATGTTTATTTAAAAGGTAAAGAAGAAATGAGAAATGTATTTTGTACAAACCGCAGGGCTCTGAAAATGTTTTCCAGTAAAATTTTAGAGCTACCGGGAAAACTCGCGTACCTTCTGATGTCAAGAGCTCCGGTTCTCCGACATTTTATTTTATCATTGGGTAATTTTTATATTATCCACGTGATTATGCATATAATCTGTTAACGGTTGTCGTATCTATTGTAGACAAATGAAAGTGAGAATTTCCTAGAAATAGTTCTCATACAAAAATTTAAGTTTACATAATGTTTCCTTATGTTTTGTAATGGTGCCTGACCTGAAATGGCACTATCTTTTCGATTATGTCATTTATTAACAATACATAATTATGTGAAAACTGGTCAGATTATGTGTATGTATTTTACTTTTTTTGCACCAACAAAGTTAAAGTTCATTTTCAGCGATTGCGAGACTGCGGTGGTTTTAGCATAAAGATACTTTAATATTTACGATTGCTGCACGGTTGGCCTAGTGGTTTTAGCGGTCGCCATGCCGCTCTCTGCTTCGCTGAGTGTTATGGGTTCAAACTCCACACGTGACAATACTTTGTGTGATCCACGAATTGTTGTTCTGAGTGTAGGTGTTGTTTGTGTCCGTTTTTTGTATGTTTGTAAAGTCCCCTGCGTCACAGGATTTATTCCTAGTGCGGACGTTGTCTTTTTTAGAGAAAAAAAATTCAATTTACCTCAAATTTTTGTTTAATAGCAACTAGAAACTATAAACATGCTTGCTACAACGATTTGACTATGTCACCAGGTATTTGACAGATAAAAAATTTAACTACTAGACCAATCTCAATTTGTCTAGAATAACAGCTAAATTCAAAAACTACCTGATAATATGTTTAAGTATGTTATACACGTGATCATCTTCTAATAACGATGCATTTTTAATCTGTGTCACGGTCGCTTCTACATGTAAGCTATCAAATGCACCGCACGCTACTAAATTGTTGATTGAGCAAATGTATGTGTGCAACAGTCCACTGCTGGACATGGGCTTATCCTTAAAAAGCGTTTTGTTTTAACACGTAGGGTTAAAGGAAAACTTGACACAAATCTTTTACTAATATATATTATATACCTATGTATACAGTGTATGACTATTACCGCAACTTAAGAAATGGTTCCTGAATTGTGAGAGATTAATGTTTATGAATTATTCAACACCATCGTAGAGGTGTAAAAGAATTACTGAATTTATTTTAGAATCAACAAAATATATTTTGGCCTAAGAATAAACTAATGACAATAAGTACATATATATTTTATTAAAGTTTATGGGAAATTACTAAGTCACAAATTGCTAAAGAGATGATATAATGACAAAGGTAAAACTAATTGAAAAATTACAACGTTTGACACCACAACCTATGAACAAAAGGAAGTACTGAGTCCTCATTAAAGCAAAAAGTAATTTGTAGATTTTTAACTGCGCGTTTTAAATTTTAGGAACACTGGCATAAGTTCTTGAACCATTGTCAAAATGCAAATAAATGTGAGTATAGGTGTAGGTGCTACTTCACACGCAGAGGTTTATATAATGACAAAAAATAGGTTAGTGAAACTTCCTTCTTGCGGTAAAGTATACGATGGATAACTGTCTATTTGCAATTAACAGAAAACTCAAACTATTTGTGACATATATATAATAGCATAAGTAACAACAAACCAAGTAAAATGACGCTAAAGTCACTTAGCTGCGAATAATTCGGGACCGCTATTACAATTTCGCAAATAACAAAGAAATATGCAAATATTTACTGCGCTGATAAGTACGTACGGGGACGGTGGGCAGAGCAAGCAAAACGTAGGTTGCAACTAGACGACTAAGTGCATCGGAGACCGCTGTAAGTAGGGCGACGAACTGCGATCGATGCCCCGCCGCCCTCCGCACAACTTTATCCATTTACACTGTACCAAACTTTCACCAGTACCCCTGGCATGAGTTTTAACAGTTTACCTTTATTATGAGTGTTGTTAAATATTTTTATACACTATAGTTAACTGACATACTTGCTAGGATACGTTTATCAGTAAATGTATCAGAAAAGCAGGAACATGCGTAGTAAATTAATTATCAATTCGTATCAATTATAAATAGAAATATCACACCGCATCTACATGCGATATGATATTTCTAGGCACCTCTACCCGATTACATGGATGGTAATGAGGTGGGACGAATGGGTCACTAGCGTCGATATGACTTATGCCTGTGGTGCCTTTTCAAGATTCCGTGCTTCAAAGGATAAACGGAACCCTTATAGGATTACTCTGCAGTTGTTTGTCAACGACCTTTTTGTCAGAAATGTGACAGAGGTGAAATTAATATCAAATACATAATTACATGTATCCGTCTCATGGAATTGTAAAAAAAAACACATTCTAAATCAACGAAATTAAAGGTACAATAATGTTTGCACATTTCAGGTAAATTCAAACCAGGGCATGTCACCTTGATCCAGAATAATGAAATTTGGTATAGGAGCCATGATTCTACTAAACGAAAATTGTGCAAGTTAAGTTTGTTTTAATCAGATAGCATATATTTTCTGTGACTATAAACTCATATTTTGCACCCGGAAAATTTGCTGACATATTTTATGTAAGATGTGCAATAAAATTAATCTTTTAACATTGATCATACATCTTAACATCCATGAGCCTCAGTATTTTCGAAATGATGATCTCAATTTTGGTAATAATATACAAATATTTTCTGGAATATATATTTTGGGTGTGATCAAACTCTGAAAATGTACGTTAATGATACAGAAGATCCGTTTTATTGACTTTGTTTAAAAGTGTAATTGGAATAATGAGCGAGACCATTCGTTTGTGAATGAATCTATTTATAATAGAAAATTTCTTACGCGTATTTCTGAAAAGAAGAATACGCTCTGGAATTTGCAACACTAATTATTAACATAGAATAGTCCAGTCTGCAGGACATCCGCCCATCGACGTAGCCTCCATCCGCTGGTATCAATGGTTGAGTGGCCTCTGAAAGCTACCAATTAGGCAAGACTTTATGCCGTCTCGTCACTAATTGCAAAAAGACTCGAGTTTTAGTGTTCCGAGAATTATTGGTATTTAATGGAAATTGGAAAATCGTTGAGGTTTACAAATATTCAGATTTTCCAAATGTAAACCACTAATTGGCAAATAGCGTGCTTAATAAGGAGAAATAGTCGCAGTCTACATACTTCGAATGGGGAGTTATTAAATTTTCCCTCAGGGTGAAGGCGAACAATAGCGTCTATCTGGGGTTTAGATAACGTCTCGGTGTTCTCGGGCCGTTGTACAGTGGGCGTTGGTTTCGAGATGCGGCTGTCACTCTGTCGCACGCTACCTACAAACTTTGGAGCTTTCTTGTCAGTCCGTGAGTGCTTCCTCTGTGTAAACTGCTGAACTTCGTCACTTTACCTGACTTTACTTTTAAGTAATCTTTTTTTATTAAAACTTATTCATCACATTCAAAAGGTCGAGAGGGATATTGTTATTTTTGAAAGTAATTTCTTGAATTTATTAAGTAGAGCATATGTAGCAGAATATAAAGTACAAAAGACGAACATCATAGTGGTGGTGGCAATATCAATCTGTCTATAAAAGAAATAAAGATATTCAATACTGAAAAACTGCATTACGAGACTTACATACTTTGGACTCGGTAACGATTTTGTCATAAAAATATTTAGCAAATCATAACAGTGTACGTACCGGCCAGTTCTCCGCGATATAAGTGTGATGTATCGACGTCATGCAACTGTCCTTTAGCACCTTCGATCTGTAAAAATCAAATTATGTAACTCATATGGATATTTACCATAGGTACTTAACTGAGATAAATATAATTATAAACAGGAATGCGGTTTAAATAGCATTTTAAAAACAATATTTTAAATGCTATGATCAAACCAGCAGAGTGTAAAGTGCCGTTTCTTTCTGCTTGGCACTCTATATAAACTTCATACCCCATTTCGTCCTTCGTAACTAATATTAAGTAGAAATTATTAACCAAGTAATTGGTTATAGCCTCAGATCTCTTATTTTTTAAATATTTTATCAAATTTTATCTAAGATTGTACAACTCTACCAATGAGGATAGATATAGTGTAGTTCATAAATATTATATAAAAACTTTAAATACCTTTCAAAGGTAAAAATTTGATCAGAAGTAATGTTTAAGTTTGATGATTATGTACGTACTTTGAAGTCTTCGCTAAAAGCAGACAAATCTCGTCGCAAACGCATCTTAAATCGTTTTCCATATGCTTTAAATTCAAGACGCAAATCGGAAGGCGCGTCTGTAGAACGTCGCGCGCGCAAGTGCTGCTTGTGCAACGTGTCTGCATCATAATCCAATGCTTCGTAGTGATCGATGTACTCATTCAACTGACGACGAGAAGCTGAAACAAAAGAAAAAATCTTTATAAACCAACTCAAGATAAAAAGTGTAAAGGCTTTTACCCGTAAGCAAGAATAAAGAGCAGGCAAAGATAAAGTAGATACGGAGAATACGGACTGCTAGCTGAGAAATAGGACAAAAGGGATCACAAAGACAACGTAGATTTAAAAAAGTTTTATCCAAACAGTTGGTAAAATGCAATTCAATTTCGAAGAATAATAAATAGACCTGAAAATTAACAACGACCGCGATTTTTTATTCGAGTAAAATGTTCGAATGCCACTAAATCTTAATTCGACTCCTCCTACCTTAATGCTCTGGATTTGGAATCCTTGGACTTATAATTCTGCCGAGTTTTTATGTCAGAGTGCTTAAAGCTGATGTTTCAGAATGAAGTAATGTTTTCACTGAATTGTGTTGTTTGTCTCTGTAACTTTTACTGAATGTGTAGATAAATATTAATTTTATATGTTGTGATTTTCTATGTAATCAAAAAAGAAAATGAAAATTTAACAATACTAGCTCGCTATGCCTATGAATCTACGCATATATCTAAAGTCTACATATTTTTTGTTTAAACAAATTCAGGACAAAATGTGGTACGAAATTTGCTATACATGAGACAAGATCGTATTATATACTTAGTCTGGCCATAAATACTGTTACACTTAATTATAAAAAAATATTACATTTGAATTTCGAATCTGTCATTTTTATACGATTGTTCATTGTGTTTTCTCATTTTGGCGCCAATACATTGTAAAATATTTTGCGATATTAAAATGGTGTGGGGTGATAAAGAGAACCGAATCGCTGTGATAGCATTACACAAAGTAGGTATGGAGCCAAATGCAATTTTTAAAACTCTCCATACACTTGGTATTAGTAAAATGTTTGTGTACCGGGCTATTAATAGGTACAATGAGACCTCCTCTGTTTGTGACAGAAAAAGATCTGGCCGTCCACGTAGTGTTCGTACGAAAAAGGTGGTCAAAGCAGTAAGGGAAAGAATTCGAAGAAATCCTGTCCGAAAGCAAAAGATTTTATCTCGGGAAATGAAGATAGCACCTAGAACCATGTCGCGTATTTTAAAAGATGACTTAGGACTTGCAGCCTATAAGAGACGCACTGGCCATTTCTTAACTGATAATTTAAAGAAGAATAGGGTGGTAAAATCGAAACAACTACTGAAGCGGTACGCAAAGGGAGGTCACAGAAAAATTTTGTTTACGGATGAGAAAATTTTTACAATTGAGCAACATTTTAACAAACAAAATGACCGTATTTATGCTCAAAGCTCTAAGGAAGCTTCCCAATTAGTCGACAGAGTGCAACGTGGACATTATCCGACTTCAGTGATGGTTTGGTGGGGTGTTAGCTATGAAGGAGTGACTGAGCCATATTTTTGTGAAAAAGGTATCAAAACATCGGCACAAGTGTATCAAGATACCATTCTTGAGAAGGTAGTTAAGCCCCTTAACATCACCATGTTCAATAACCAAGTATGGTCCTTCCAGCAAGACTCGGCGCCGGGTCATAAAGCTCGGTCCACGCAGTCTTGGTTGGAATCGAACGTTTCGGACTTCATCAGAGCTGAAGACTGGCCGTCGTCTAGTCCCGATCTTAATCCGCTGGATTATGATTTGTGGTCAGTTTTAGAGAGTACAGCTTGCTCTAAACGCCATGATAATTTGGAGTCCCTAAAACAATCTATACGATTGGCAGTGAAGAATTTTCCCATGGAAAGAGTGCGTGCTTCTATTGATAACTGGCCTCATCGTTTAAAGGACTGTATTGCAGCCAATGGAGACCACTTCGAATAAGCTTTTTATATTTTTAATTGTTTTATATTTATGTATTAAACTGACACACTGTAAAAGTAATAAATGTTATTTGCAGTTAACAATTTTCTTTTTTCTTTATTACAATATTTATGGCAAGACTAGGTAGTGTGTTCTTTGGTTAGTTTGGTTTGAAGTTGTAAAAAGCCATAAAATATATTTTTGACACTTGATGCAATTTAACGTTATACTACATTTTTGACTACAATTTAATTAAATATTTTTGTTTAACCCCAAAAAATTATCTTTTGACAAGTAGAGTGACTTGTGTTTTACACCAATAAGTATTTTTTTAAAGGTTTGGAATCACGTTTTTTTCTAATACTTCTCTAAAAGATATTAAAAATATCGGAAAGATTTAATGTAGTTCAAATTCAATACAATTCCTATTGAACAATGGAGCAGAGCAGTATGATTTAAATCTTTAGTTATCGTCTATGTCTATAGGTTATAGGCTAGTTATACGTGTGCAATTCAATCGCCATTATTTGCATTCACCTATTGTGTGTGTTATAGCAAGCATTTAATATGTATGCCATGTCGCGTTGCACATGTGTTTTGTTAAAGTTGTTACGCGGTAAGTCAAGCACGTAACAAGTTCGGTGCAAATAAATAACGTATGAATATGTTCTCGTTAACATGATATGGACCAAAAATGCATAGTGAAGATACAAGAACAAGTTGATATAGAGATTAGAAGGTTGTGAGAAAACTAGAAACTACTTGTCGACATAGAGAAATTGCACGAGTTTGGTATTTTATTCGAGATGTGCAGCGGGATATAAGTTAGAAGTTTACGAGGGGAGTGCAGCTGAATGCAATCTGAGTTCAAGACAGCGCGAGACAAAGCGGATTTATTTAACGTACCCCTGGTATTGATTTCCTTTTGTATGTAAATCAAATATGCAATATCAGTTTTCTCGATATGTTACGGACACTATTTTCCAATTTCGATGTGACAAAGAACCGCATAAAATCGATATATTAAAATGCTTCATGTCCTTGCCACATATATAAATACATAGACATTTTTAATTATGTTTCAAAATTTTATTGGGTTGACATACCGTCCTTTTTTTTAGTACAGTAATAAATATTTGCGCCTGATCTGTAAATCCATATTAAAAAATCGCCACAAGTAACATTACTTGGATTTTTTTCCAATTATTGCTACCGGTAGGAATAAGTTTCAGAGATTAAATTAAATATTACAGTATAATGTATGTGCTTCAAATTTAGTTATAATTTCGGCATGTCCGTTCGTATGTCACACTATATCTCACAAGCTGTTAGTGTAAGAAATCTGTAATTTTTTTCATGGGGATTATTGTTGTTGTTACTGCCTTTAATATACAAGAATTGTCCTTACGCTGCTAGCTAGTGTACATAAAGTGTGTTTTCAGCACTAGAGTATCGTCATTCGAGACAGCGCGTATAAAGCGCAACTGTTGTGTTCCATGCAGCAACGCTATTAAAAAACACGTTGTGTTCCCGACGAGCGTACTGTTACACACACCCCTTGTGTTTTGTACGTGAATGCTGAAAACACAACTGTTGTGTAGCGTAACGGCAATGTGTGAAATATAAGTTCGAGTGTTTTTTTTTAATTTCGTTTACGTTTCGTTTCCAACGTACGAGTATGTTACATACAGTAACGTACATACAGTAACTATGATTTTCAATATGCTCTTTACGCGACATGTGTTATTAATACTACTTTACGGACCCCAACAGTTGTGTGGCCAGGACTTGTGGATCGAAAAAAATGACAGTGTTTTTTCAGCACTACCGAAAGTTTATAAAACACAAGGTATGTGTTAGCCTGCAGCAAACGTATTAAACATAATAAGTGTTTGTGAAGACAACTTTAAATAAAGTATCCATTTGTAAGATATTAAGTCTTAAAGTGCTGATTTTTCAGAGTCAAGGGTCCTTTCCTAGTGGAACGGTGTCATTTGGAGATCTAAAAATTTACAATAGCATATATAACGAATTTGAAAGGTAAACTAACACGGTTAAGTAGGCTTTATTAGTTTACGAGTAATCGGAGCACCAGACGATGTACGAATTGACCCCCTAAAATCGTTACTGTGAAATGTTTATTATACGTAATAGCATTGGTAGTGGCAGTTCTATTTTACGTTGCGTCAAATGAAGTTATGCTTTTAGTAAGAGGTGATTTAAAACGCGTTTGTTTCAATTATAATTATTTTAATGACTTTCTTTTGTTTTTATTTAACACTTGTAATCACTAATCTAATTCAAGAATGTCTAATTAATCGTAAAAAGAAATCTTTGAAACTTTTTATCCCTACTAGTGGGGATAAACAAAAAAAAATATCCAATTACCCCTATTTATACTTTTAGTGATTACAAGCGACATATAGTGTAGAAGGTTCTATGTATCAATACCGGCAGCGATATTTAGAAAAAGTTTTAAATACCCCTACCATTCGGGATATTTAAGTAAAGATATATAGAGCAGGCCAATGTCTGTACACAAAAAAAAATTACATCACAGCATTTGAGAAATTTAATAAATCACACATTTTCTGCAGATAAGATCAAGACAGCTCACAAATATATTTATTTTGTTTGATTTCGTTTGATATATACTATCACTCTTTAGTTCATTACATTATTAATTGAAATAATTTTAGTAAATAACTGTTTAAAACAAAAAACAAGTCCATTGTCCTTTTGTTTCCAATAATAACCAGTCAGATGTTAAAAATGTGATCTTAAAACTGAAAATGTTAATGCTCAACATTAGAATTACTGTATTTTTTTTTTGCATTGTTTGAATAAATTAACAATGTAAAATATAACAATTAAATTCCTTACTACGAATTGTGCATCAAAGTACAAATTAAATAGCGTTACTCTAAATATGCTACAAGATACGTTATTTTTTGTATTACATAAAAAAGTTACAATTGGTAAAAATTATAACATAACATGTGTGTAGGTGCTAAAAAAGATAAGACATAATCTGCTCTTGGAAAAATAATAATTTCATTCAATTAGTTAAGTTTTACATTTTTTCTACTAAATGATTAATAGTGTAATTAATTACTTCTAACATACTGATTACATTTCATGTAAACAAAAAAACGTTTTACATTTAGCTAAAGAAACTGTGACCTAAGTGACAGTGAAGTTCCACACATTTCGTGGATATATTTTTAAAATATTTGGCCTGCTTTGCAAGCAAGTATCGGATTGATAGTAATTTATATATATAAATATAGGAATAAATCCTGTGTCGCGGGGGACTTTACAAACATACAAGAAATGGCCACAAAGAACAGCCAGACTCAGAACAACAATTTATGCATTACACAAAGTGTTGTCCCATGTGGGGTTAGAAGCCACAACACTCAGCGCAGTAGAGACGTGGCGACTGTTTAGTCAAGGCCAACCGTGCAGTCAAGTCAGTACTCTTGGTCGTTCCCGAAGCTTATAGTGAAAACCGTTCCATTTTATTCTCAACCTGGTCCACAATAACCCAGGCATGAAAATGAAAAACATCTCCTCTAAAGGCATAAAAGCATTCACAGGATAAATACCTAGAGCAAAGAGCGTCGCCAGCCTCTTTCACTGGCTACAAAATAAGAACTTGCATTTGGAGAGCCAAGTGGACATTAAACACACGTTTGTCCCGGCGCCGGCGTGTGAATTTCTAACATAAATTATCTTTAGCAAAGCACGATAGTACTTCGCAGTGTCGGTATAAAAACCGTTTGGACGTAAGACGTTATCATTGTCGTCACAAGATAACATGTATGGAACAGCTGCTTCCGTTGAGGTATCCACGGACGGTTGGTAGCACCTCTTTTGCGATCAAGAACATTGTTAACATTTGTTCAAGTAAATAATTCATATTTTGTAAAATCTCCAATAATCATTGACGATCTGTTTCGTTCTTTGTTCATATTAGTGTATCTATTTGTCATATATAGTTTAAAGTTGGCTGTGCCATTTATCACATTGTTTTATTCATTGTAATTTGTAGAATTTCAACTATTTTTACTAACAAACAATAACTAATAATTTTAGAATTTTGTTAAAATAAATGACGTTTCAGAAACTACCTACTACAGTTAACACATGACCTACAACCTACGTTCAGAAATACATCGCATCAGCGATAATCTTTGTGTCGTTTTACTTTGGCTTCATTTTACTTGTTGACCAAGGTCCTTTATTTCATTATTTGTTTATCTGTACACATATGTGTATGAATTAAAACTGGCGGATGGTGTAGATATTATCATATACCAAAGTACGCACTAATATAGTGCTCTTAGTGTCTAATATTATATGTATATAATTGAATGTGTATTATATTTTCAGTATATATGTATAAAAAGTTTCGTGTTCTGCTGTTGTCATCTAAACCTATTAGTTATATTACTTTTTTTAATTTTGTCATTGAATACTGCCTGATTCCGCGAACGAATCACCAAACATCTCAAGTAACATAACTTTTAGTTCTTTATTTGATACACTTGGTGACTTTGTGCGAGACACGTTTAATCAATCTTCTAAATACCACTTGAACCTTTGTTGTATTAACGCTCAAAGCAATCCCAGCCACAGTGATTCACTTGAAGCTTTTACCGACTCTGAATTGCATGCAATTATGGTTTCTGACTTCTGGTTCAAACCTCATTAGTTTAATTGTCATACGCAATGAAAGATTCTAAAGTAAAGTAGTAGATTCTAAAGTAAAAAAGTAATGTTGCTATTTATCTTCGCTGCTCAATCTTGTACAAAATTTTTAGATCTTACTATGCCTCTTGCTCTGTATTAGCAGAATATATTGTACTTCTAGTTAGCATTATTGGAGTCAAACTCAAAACTGAGTGTTGTTTACAATTCCCCTACTGTCCCAGTCTCGAACCGATTCTAGAATCTTTAGGCTCTGAGCATACAAACCATATCAATAGGGATGATTTCAATACCTATCTCATAGCTGGGCAGCTTTCCTCGTTTCCTTAAACTCCTCTACGTCATCGAACCATCTACTCTGCATGTGCTGTCATTGTCAGATCCCTGGCTGGACTTAATCCTTACTTCGTCTACTTACTATGTCCGTAGTCATGGCAATACTAGTCATACTAGTCTGGATAAAATGACTGCGGCTTTTGGTATCTTATACGTGGATCTGGACACCATCATCTTGATTGATCTCATAGGTTTGGTTTGACTGTGAATCCTACAAAATGCCAGGCTATCATCTTAGGTACTTAACAGATATTAAGGTCATACCCCAGAAGGCTAAACCTAGATAAACTACTTAAGTTAGCAAAACCAGATTTCTAATGTTAGACAGAAAGTTACAGGAACACTACGGACGTTATACCGACTCAATTTTTTTTGCTTCAAACATTAAGCCCACCGTTGTACTTTTCTGCATAAAGTTAATATATAAATAAAATAATTATTAAAATCTTTGAAAGTACCTACGAGTTTTGATCGTGTAGAGAAAAAGAATTTGAAATGTGTTTTCTAAGACCGTAGACTTTTTACAGGAGCGTAAAGTTAAAAACTAAACCATTTAGAAATTATAAATTAAACTATTGTAGGAAAATATGTCATTTTAGATAAGTAAATGCATATAGCGAGTATACTTTATTCGCACTTACGTTACCCAAGAAAATGGCAACATTATGACTGTAATATAGCTGCCCTCAAAAGATCAAAGGTAATGAAAGTTAATAGGCTGCCGTTGCTTAAGCCCTACTTTAAAACATTTATTATCTAACTCCTAAATACGAAAAAGTAAAAAAAAATTATTATCCTTGTTTAATCCAAAAGTTTATCCGGCGTCACCACGTAAAACACATTAATGATTTATCAATGTTTGGACAGCGAGCGCGACAGTTGTGGTCGGCTATTCGTGCGGAACATTTGCGTACAGGTTTATATTTGTTCGGGCTCACAAATGGAGGCTTTTTGCTTCTGGCAATAAGGTGTCGTGTCACTAGGTCAGTAGGACAGGAGCGGTCTACCGCGTTCTGGATGTAATAATACAGTCAGGTTCTCTGACTTAATACTTTTGTTTAACTTCTGTAACTTTGTAAACACTTTACATTATCCCATCAACAACAAGAGATTAAATCTTCGGCTTCGATCTTTGGTAACGAATGTAAGAGCCGACTTTTTAATTTCATTAAATTATTTATATATGATCTATATGTACTTAGAAATATATAAGCATTTTTATCAGCAGTAGGTACATCAAATTGGGATCAGACGATCGTGTGTGGGATGTGTTAAAAGTTATTTATATTGCGACTATTGATTATGATTATGTCTCATATTATGAGCACTACTTTGAAATATATTAATGCGTAGTCACTCTCAAAACATCTTCTTTTCCTCACCATTAAATAGATCTCAGAGAATATTTCTTAAAACTCGACCAATTAGTAGAAGGTGGAACACTAACCCACTAACACACAATAACCTACACAATTTAAGGTCTAAACTTCATAAATATTACATTACATTAAATTTAACATCTCTCCGCAGTGTTTGATGACTGTGTCACGCAACAGATGTGTATTAAGAACAATGGCTTCTATAGTTTAAAAGAGGGACGAGTTTATTGTTATTGCTTTATTATTTCTTTGTTACCTTGTTACACATTGTTATAAAAAGACGATTATAATAGTATCAGTTACGTGTGCATCGCATCCCACGAAACCTTGCGTGAAGCAATGTTTGAAGGAAACAGTATTAATTGTATTCAAGGGTGCACTAGTTACGGTATTAAGATGCGTCACGATTTATGATCCAAACGTATCCAATTTTAGTTATTTCCAGCATTTTTAAGGACTTTGAAGATTATTAGAATTGTAACATATGTGCAGTTATTTCAAATTTTGAGTGTTTAGATATTTAAATAGATAGATGGACGTTATAATAATATTTTACTTTATTGTAACTATGAAAAATTTCAACAGCTCAGTCAAAGTATAAATTGAGTGAGATATTTATATGAGGTGGGGAGAAAGAATACGACAATACGAACTTTTAATATTGATTAGGTCGTTTTTATAGGTTACGGTTATCCCAAATTTGTAGTTTGTAACTATTTGATAAATTATGTATGTATTAGAAAATAGAGACAGAGATTCATAGTGAAAAATTAATAACATTGAAAATTAAACTATTTAAACAGTTTAATTTTTAATGTTATCACTTATTAAAACGAAAATCGATTGAATTAAACTTGTAACTCAGTGAAAATAACTTTTCAGTACATAGTTTAATGTTTTAAGAAATTTAGTTTCGAGAAAAATTGACTTTCATGGACTTTCATAATATTATACACAAGGTATGTAGGTAATTGTAGTCTTAATTTAATAAAGTAGGTATTTCTGGACTATGAAAACTTGAAAATTCTAAGTAGCACTGTAGAACCATTACGAAAACAGTCTTCGACGTCCGATCATGCGGCCTAACAGGAAAAAAGTCCGCATCGTCCGATCCGACGGGCGCGGGGATCGGACCACGCGGTCGCAACTCGATGATTGATGCTTGTAATATTCTGATGTTAGATCTGAGTTCGTATAATTGGGAGAATGGAGAGTTAGCCTTTCACGTGTAAGATATATTAGTCCGGCTAGACAATATAGTCTCACAGTAGGATAATTGATGGTCTAACCTAATTTTGTCGTCTTGTCCAAAAGTTTTGGTTTACCGTTAGTAAGTTTGACTATGGTGCGCATTAATTTTTTGTAAGAACAACAGTGATAATAAGTTATTATAAATGCGAAAGTTTGTGAGTATGGATGTTTGTTACTCTTTCACGAAAAGACTACTGGACGGATTTGGATGATACTTTACAGTAATATAGGTTATACATCGGAATAAGATATAGGCTACAATTTGTAAAGATTTAATGTAATTTTACTCGTAATGTAACGATACATGTCAATTAAGTTGAAAAAAAACCTGGCCTCTGAGAGTTATTTTGGCGTACGCTGCCTAAACCATTAAAGTTACACTGCATGTATGTTAAAAAAAATTAAAATGATCCATTACGAAATTTAATGTGGCAGATTAAATTTCATGCGGGAGAAGCCGCGGGCAAAAGCTAGTATATATATAAAACTGTAACATGAGTTTCTATGACTTAAACAAAATTTTCAACCCTAGTAACTTTGCAGGCTATGCCCATAACGTATTAATTAGACATGTTTGTAATGAGAACATAAAGTGATCTTCAAGTTTATGTTTAACGAGCATTCTTACATCTACAAACTTCTTGATTGACTAAGTTTGTCGATGCAAGTCTTAAGATAACATTAAAGTTGAGCCTCGCTCTCATCATGAAGGAGCAGGGCAAGAATTTCTAACGGGTACATTTATAGCAGGTGTTTTTCAAGAGTCTAATAAAACTATCAATTGTTCGTTACGAAGTTTTACATAAGTTGTACCTGGTAACAATTATAAAAGGTGGTTCTATGTTATAACTATATGCCATATAACATAGTACTACATAATAGCAGCACCATACCTGGGCCAAATAAAATTTGTAGGCCATTTGTTTAAAACAAAATACATTATATTTTTAATTAGAGAGAGATTAAGAGGGGAAAAGGCAAATATGGTAAATTACAAGTTAGGTAGTACAGAAAGATGACTTGACTTGTTTTTTGAAAGCAAAGCTTAAGTTAATATTTTGTGTTAGTCACGAAAAAATATAGTAAAAAAAAACTACAGATAACATCAGTTTCCCTTGCTATCGCTCCTCTATATAGAGTTAATCGTCTCCTATCATATCAAATGCTTTATGGCTAGAAAGCCCACAATTTACTATCCAATGAATATAAATGTTACCAAATATACCTCGTATCGGGTGACGTTAATATTCAACTTATCTATTTCATAGGTACGTACAGGAACAACCCATAATGTTTATGAAGTTCTATGTTGGATAAAGTTCTGTATAGATAGATTATCATAATGTACCTTATGATCGTAATCGGTTGTAATGGGACAATTTTTCTCTGGTCTCTGTACTTTCTTATACAAAGATGTTTCTTTGAAACCAATAAACTACTGAGACTGTGTTAAAAAAAGTCTTCATTATCATCATCAACAGGTTTTAAAAGTCTACTGCTGGGCATAGTCCTCTCCTTTATAAGTATATGTATATATATAGTAGGCTAAAACCTCTTTTCTAAGGAGAAATCTACTCGGTAGTCCACTGCTAATGATAATGATACCTATAGTTACAAAACTTTTTTATTATAAAATAATGTATATAAACATATTATGCATTTGCAAATTGCACCAGGAAATTATCTAATTCTATGGCATTGAGTCTTTATGTGCACCATCAGCCTACCAAGTTTTACCCTAATTCAGTATTATTACTGTAACCGTGTCTTGGTTTAAGCCTTCCCTTAGTTTAGCTTAGTTGGGCCCCAATGTCTCAATTTAACACTATATAACAATACATAGTAAAGGGTGTTTTTTATAGAGGTATAGAACTTTAAGTTGCAATAAAACAACGATGGATTATTCGATTGACATGAATTTTATTTATCCGAAAGATAATCTTGTGGCATTACATTTTAAATATGATTTCTGGCATATGACCGCCACGGCTGGTGCGGATGTAGTCCAAACTGGACGTTCAATTTTCGATGACTTTTTCCAACATTTGTGGCCGTATATCGGCAATAACACGGCGAATGTTGTCTTCCAAATTGTCAAGCGTTTGTGGCTTATCCGCATAGACCAATGACTTTACATAGCCCCACAGAAAGTAGTCTAGCGGTGTTAAATCACAAGATCTTGGAGGCCAATTCACAGGTCCAAAACGTGAAATTAGGCGGTCACCAAACGTGTCTTTCAATAAATCTATTGTGGCACGAGCTGTGTGGCATGTTACGCCGTCTTGTTGAAATCACATCTCCTGGACATCAGGGTTATTCAATTCAGGACTGAAAAAGTTAGTAATTATGGCTGGCACCGATCACCATTGACTGTAACGTTCTGGCCACCATCGTTTTTGAAAAAGTACGGACCAATGATTCCACCAGCCCATAAAGCGCACCAAACAGTCAGTTTTTGTGGATGTAACGGTGTTTCGACATACACTTGAGGATTACCTTCACTCCAAATGCGGCAGTTTTGTTTTTTGACGTAGCCATTCAACCCGAAGTGCGCTTCATCGCTAAACAAAATTCGCTTATGAAAATCGGGAACAACTTTAATCTCGTTTTAGGCCCATTCTTCATGGCCCATGGGCTTCAATTCTTGCACGAGTTGGATTTTGTAAGCACGCAAACCAAGATCCTTCCGTAAAATCTTCCATAAAGTGGATGGACACAGACCCAATTTCTGTACTCGATAGCGGATGGACTCCTCCGGGTCTTCCTCAATGCTACGCTCTACAGCAGCAATAGCTTCTTCTGTACGCACCGTACGGCGTCTCTGGAGATGCGAGTTATCAATAAGAGTAAACGTGGTGCGAAAACGTTCCATGGTTAATCGAATTAACTGCTCTCATGGACGATTTTGTCGACGATGAAATGGACGTAGTGCGCGATACGTTTTCCCCACAGAACCATTATTTTCGAAATAAAATTGCATTACTTGCAAGCGTTGTTCAGGCGTGAGTCTATTCATGATGAATTGCCAAACTAAACTAAGAATAAATCACTTGACAGCTGTTAAATTGGTCGCCATCTTGAAAAGTAATGCCAACTTAAAGTTCTATACATCTATAAAAAACACCCTTTACCACCGTGTGGCTCCTCAAAGATATCTAGTAAAAAATAAAATCTTAGAAGGAAATTATCTGTCCTTACAAAAACAAATATCTAACACAGTTCTCGATGTGACAATATAACATTATCAGAAGTGAAAGTACCTAAGGAGGATTCTCTAAGGGATTTATGGATTACTCAACTGTCCCTCCGGATTCGCAACTTTGTTCGACTAAGGCCGTAACTTAGTTGTTGTCGCAACCGATCGTGTACAGTTACAACGCGTTGAGAGGGATTAATATGAAGTAAACAAAAACATCTGAACTTGAGTAGACGTACATCCAAATTATTTAGCGCCCTGCCTGCCACATTATGGAGGTAACATATAATAAGATTGTAACAGATCGATGTTCGTATATTCAAAATATTAAAGAAAACTAATGCAAGAGATCTTTATTAAAATAACAGAATTCAAAAAACTAGTTTTTAATTTTTTTTTTGTTTGGTTGTTTGTTTGTGCGCGCTAATCTCAGAAGTGGCTCAACCGATTTAGATGCGGACGCAGAACCGACAGCTTTATGTGCTCTCCGAGGTACGAAAGTTTAAGTATTTCTTTAACCTGAAAAGCTCAATAACACTTTTTGACCTGACCCGAGACCTATTGATCGGTAGTCGCATACACTAACTCCTGAACACACGAGGCAATTAAATTAAATGTGGGATATATGAAAGGTTACATGGGATATATGAAATCATTTTTCTTTTTGCAGTGCAATGGAAGTGAAGGCACACATAAATGTTTGGGAATTAAGAAGGAAAATAATATTGTTACTATGTCAGGTAAATAATAATAAGCATACGACATAAAGTTTTAAATTTAATGATAATACTATCACTTACTTAAATTATTGAAATGATCTTTTGTAATTGAGTTGACTCCTCAGATTGGTATAAACAAAATGTATTGAAAGCAAGCCTTATCACTAACTATATTTATATCGTATAATTTGATTTGCTAAAAACAGAACTGCAATAACACATTTTAAATAAACCTTTTTATATAACTACTTAATTGTGATTAATTCTGTTTTTTAACCACAATATTATTCTGCCTGTTTACTTTTATTAGGATGACACGTATGCATGTACCAGCAAAAGAAACTGTTGTTAATTCGTTAGCAACAAATAAAGTAAAGAAAAAATGCAATTTAACATATTACGTTCGTATTACAGCACATGAAATGTGGAAAAATATTACACTTTTCGTAATAATATATAACATAAATGTGTTCTAGTTTATGTTTTTTACTTTGTATGAATTATTTGGTGTTAACTAAAGAGACAAATGAAATTTATATTACGTATTTTTGGGATAATAGCATTAGGTTCTTGAGTGTGCAAGATTTTGTCTTTTGCCTTCGTCATGCAGTTTCATAAAATAAAATGTATACTGAGTACATTGAAGCTTTAAACAATTAGATAATAGAGACAAAATCGGTTTAATGAGAGCTGATCATTATAGATATAGAAGTAATAGATAAATAGCTAAAGAAAATATAGTAGATTATTTATACATTGCATGGTTTTGTTTTTTTTTTTTAATATTCGCATTGTCGTTTTATAAAATCATATCTAAATAGAATCATAAAATCTAATAAAGCGGTAACAAGATAGAGAAATCTAATTAGTTATCGAGTAGAAAGTGCTTTCGTTAACAGCACAAAACTAACCACAAGCGAAGAAGCACCCAAGGGAAGGGACCAATTACTTAGCAACCAGTTACGTAGTATGGATACAAGCTTTCCCTCCATAACTTAGATACGATAAGATAGTTGATACACTATTGACCGGTTGAAACTGTGCGCACACCGTGTTATACGTGTATCACTTGTCCAGGCAATTAAGACTACACGAATGGTGCAGTACTATAACAGATAAACCACAAATTCACATATATCATACATATATTTTTGCCTTTTTGTTGTCAAAATATTAGAAAATTAAAAAGTATAATACCTATATGAGTTTGTATATGAGTATTTATTCTGAGATTGATGATCTTCGAAAAGCTGAACAAAATTTTTTAAATTATAAAAAATCATAATCGTTCTATTTGTTTAGGAGAACTCATAGACATACACACGGAGTGATAAGATATGCCATATAATACCCTCAAGTACTGAGAAATACCTTAATCAACGAACAATACAAATAGCGATGGACCCAAACTGGCGTGCAACACGATCTAATTGATAAACTGGGCGCTTGATGGAGGAGAGAATTTGTGCAGTTCCCTCATCCAATTAAACCGAGACAAACCACCCCGCCTCAGCGTTGACTCCTGTTCCTTTGTTCCAAGTTAAGTTAAATAACTTAAGTTTTCTCGTTTATTGAAGTATACTTTTACTTTATTGGAATTTTTACTGACGTATTATTAACTATTACACCACTATGAATTTTTTTAATTTTTTTTTATTTTTATATAATGAATAAAATTATACAGGAGCTAGGTTACCGGAGACCTAGACCCTTCTCTTTAGATCTCCTCCCTTCTGAGGAAGGGCTTGGAGGAGAGCAGTGCACTTGTTGCAATTGAGTTGCAGATATTTAGGAGCTGGAGCAATTACTATCATTGATGTTTAAATGTTTTTCATTCACTACTTTTTATTCTGCTTTTCTGTACTAAATTATAGAGTATACAAAGAAGCAGCTCTAATCTTTAGATTAGAAACTAACCGTGTTTAACTCATTCATGAATTAGCACAAATTATTAAACGCCTTTTGTGTGACCTCATTGTTGTGTTATATGTCTACCTAATTAAATTTACCGCAATTTAAATTACAGCTGCAAAAGTTCCGCGAAAACAGGTATTACCCGGTAAGACATCATTTATTACTTTACCTATTAATATATAAAAGAGGAAAATATTATAGTTTAAAACAGTTATTTATGCATACTGTTCAAAAATCGATATGTAGGAAAAATGGTTCACATAGAGAAATATATGATAAGTGTTAGCGTAAGAGAAGCACAATAGTTGGAGTGTTCTTTCATAAGACGGGTGTCAACAGCATGTGCCACTAATTGCCTTCGTTGGGCAGCTAGTGCGGCCCAGTTCCACTTGTAGCAGACACGTTATATCTGTACCAAATTGCTTTTGCTCACTAAACTCCCCCTACTGTGTAGTGTAGTGGAACGTTTGTGGTTCGTATGCGTTTAATGTTCACATAAACCCAAAAATACTAAGTTAATTTCGATTATTTCTTATTCGAATAATAGGAAACAAGCGGTAGTTATCGTATCTGTTGATACCACACACTATTCGGTCGATATATTAAAAAAAAATTAAGAACTTCTTCTGTAAATAATTAAAGTATACGCAACACAATGTGTGGTTTTTAACTACTAGACATAGGGATATTTGTCAATACTGTTGCAAGGTTAGGGTTGTCTACAGTATTTGTTATGTTCATGCGGAGGTCTAGCACTGTAATGCTAGGCACTAAATATTTAAATCAGGGTCGGTTTTAGAGAGCTAGCAATGATTAAGTGTTGTCTCTATCATTTTTGTTTAGTTTGTATGACCTCGATACAAGTACACTCTCGATGTTGATAGCTGTTATATTACAGAAATAGCTTGTAATAAAATAATAAAGTTTAAAACGATAATGCGTTTCATTGCAGCAGGAAATCAAAGCAGCTTATCTTAGTGTATGTGTGTGTAAATCTCTACCCTCGTCCCTGCGCTCCGGTGACCTAATTATTCTTACGGTCCACATTTTCTGTAAAATAAAATGGTTGTAGTGATTTTATAATATATTTTCCATAGACATTGAAGCGTATAATAAGAAGACAAGATGAGTGTAACTAATTTTGAAGCCTTTGAAGTTAAACAACAATTTATTTTTCAAATAGGTTACGTAAAGACACTTAATATAGTTTCAAATACTGGATATTAATATTATATTGAAAGAGTAAACAAATCAACTATTTACATTAATACTAAAGTAAGATAAAAATTAATTTAAAAAAACAGAATAACTTAAAAAATATCATAGCACAGTGAACAAAGAATAGTCTATGAAGAACTAGGAATTTTCTTTATGAAGTCATTATTTTTATAAAGTAACAAGGTGCATAGGGTTCACAGCGAGAACTTAGGGGGTCAACCCAACCTCACCTGCAAGTGGTGCACCTGCTGATCGACTGACGAAGCTTTAGTAAACAAAACATGCCGATTAGCGGCAATAGACTCGCCGTCTATTACGACGGACTACAACACTGGCGAAAAGTGGGTGTTTAATATGCCTCTGCTTACCCCTCCGGGGAAACAGGTGAGATTTTATTTGTGTTTGTATGTATGCAACTTAACAAACAAGCGTACAGTCTGCTCTAGTGTTAGTATACTGTATCCCTTATAATAACACCTCTATTGTAAGCCAGCCACACTTATTGCCTTGGAAATATTCCAGAATATAAATTATTTTAGTTCACTACAATTTTAAATTGAATGCATAATTGATAACTATATTATGAAAAACAGATGTTAAATTTGAATTTATTGGCTTCTAACAAGGTATCCGTTTGTTGAAATATCTTAAAATGTGTTTATACGTGTAAGTGTTTTTGTTATCAAAAGTCTATTTTATTCATTAAAAATTGGTAATAAGTGCTGAGCACTTTTTATATTAGGTTATCATTTGATTCAAGAAAATATTAGTCATATTATGTGGGGCGGTGAAAAATCATTTTCTACTTTTTTTGAACTAAAAGAGTTATGTAACTTCGAATGTCTAAATTGACCGGACTATAATTTACGATTGGGGATAGAAGATATAATTGGGCGTATAAATATTATTATGCATTTTAAAATTTCTAAGAACCACGTCCCAAATGTCAAAAATTTCTAAGAACATGTAATTTATAATTGTTCACGCGATTGTATAATAATGTCGCAAGCCTGTCAAATCAAAGTAAAATAGACATCCAATTAATTTTATGTAAGAGGTAAAATTGGTTATTTGACAATCGCATTTTATGCTTCATAACGACGTTTATTGCGTGCCTGTAATTTATTCGTATCTAATGCTTAACAATGATTTCTTCAAATTGGCTGCTTAAAGAGGCCAACTATTAACTGGTCGTTAAGACTGTTTGTATGGTGACAGTGGCCTATAAACGAAGAATAAAAATCATTGTCCATTCAGTGGCGGACATATTGGCTGTTTGATGTAGCGGACATTTGTTTACATCTGCAGGGCGCCTAACTGCGGACGGTGCGCAACCACCCGCCCGCCCAGTAGCATGTACGACTGCAGGTCAATGACCGCCCACTCCGACTGCTCTCCGATTTTACAACATAATAAACGTAAACCCTGTCTCGTAGATTTGCTACGTATTTCAATTAAATATTTTATCCTAAATTACCGTAATTTCATCTGGAAATTTTGAGTTGATTACAAACACAAAAGAGCGAGTTGAAATTAGTATTTAACATGATTACTGATGTGGTATAAAGTAAGGCAAATTACAATGACATATATTTATCTCACTGACACACTATTTATCCACATTAAGAAGGGGCGTTGGTAAAGGCTGTTAAAAAAATTGATTTGTATTGTGTAAAAAACTGTCTTTCAGGTTATTTTTTTATTTACTCATGTATTCCGAAACACTGGGACTTCATTTAAAAATGTTAAATCTTTTCGCTAGTTTCGTTAAAAAATTCATTGTTAATCGTGAATAAAATTTACCTGAAGTAACTTTCACACTTAACAGTTACGAAAAAGAAAACTAAACCAATGTAATTTAGCATCAAACTAAATTAAAAAGTAAAAATATACTTATTTTACTAACCAGTTCTTGAACTCACTCACCAAAAGACTCAGCATAACAAACTAGGTATGTCAAAAGTCTAACTGCTGAACTGTACGGAGAGGCTAGATAAACAAACTAGGTCCGAATAATATGAGTCCGAAATCAACGGGTTTACTAGTGGTTAAAAAGAGTTTCATCTAACACGTTATTGCTTCATCATAAAATTAGTTTTGAAATGCTAAGTCAAAGTACAAAAAAAAAATTGTTACAGTTAGAAGTGGATTTTAAATGTAAGTCCAACGATTTGTTTACACAGTGATAAGCAACGGTTAGCATACTGTCAATTTTATAAACTGTCAATTTTTGATGTTTCTAAATGCTTTTGTCAATGCTTTTTCCACATAGAACAGAGGGAGTGTAGAATTTAAAGTAAAGAAATTATTTGTTTAAAACATACAGTACGTATAATTTATACGACCTAAACTAATCTTTTGTCAAAAATCAAGCAAGTCGTAGAAATGTTCTATAGTTCTACTACACAATACATCTAATAGCCCTTATTTGTACTAATTTCAGTTATATAGCTAAATAATGCCTACTTACAAGTACTACAGTCTGTCCATATCCTTAATTACCAAGTCATTTCAAAGTTTTCTTTCATTTCTATAGTCTCAAAAGCACCACATATAAACTCTAGAGCTCTGTTAATACTTATCTAGTATCTTACAATAATTTATAATTCTTTTTGCATTTCGTATTCAAAGAATTCATTTTCAACAATAAAGAACTGTTTGTTATATCCAATTGATTAACCGTAGTTACAAGTACTCTTCTGTTAACTTGTAGCTGAATATTCTTATCAATTATAAATAAAATTGAAGTGCCTATCAGTAAATTGAAGAAAAAAAACTGTTTTCTCAAGTGCTTATACCTCTTTATGCGATACTAAAACATAACTACATATTTAAATTTTTGTCTGCCAGTCTGTTTGCCGGGGTTAATCTCTGGAACCACTAAACTGACAATAATGGGACTTATACTAGGAGATAGAGAACGTTACTAGGTAATATATAAGCTACTTTTTATCCTGAATTGCCCACAGGATCGGGATTTAAGCAGCAAAAACCACGTCTCGAAGGTAAAAATTTAAAACGTACGCGAACTTAGTCGCGGGCACAGTTAGTATAAATACATATGTTTAATAGATTTGTGTACGCTTCAAAAACTGCAAAAATTTAAAAATTGTTTTTATGTATCATGCAGGTCATTTTTGTTCCTCATTTAACCACAATTTTGTGGTTATTAGTTCAATCAATTTATATTCGTTGATGTTCACAACTAAAACTAAAAATAAATAAACATCGGTATATTTCAATCATATCTTCAAACCATATTTGCATCAATTTCACAGTCATACATCTATATCAGAGGATACTAAGAATATTATGCGTCTGGCTTATTTCAAACTAAGTCTGTTATGGCTGCTGTTATTCCATACATTTTTATTACATTTCTTTTGAACTGCTATGTCTGGTCCCTTTAATAACTCAACTTATTGCCTAGTATGAATTCAGTGTAACAGATTATCTCTCTAAAAAACACAATAACTTTTTTATTTTTTTTAATTTTTAAAAAGACAACGCTCGCGTAAGGGACATATCCTGTGTCGCGGTGGACTTTGACAAACGTACAAAAAACGATCATAGAAAACACCCAGACTTAGAATAACAATTTTTGAATGACCCACAACGGTTGTGGGTTTGAATCCACAACACTCAGCGCAAACCACTACGCCGTCCGTGTAGCCAAAATGAATAAATGATATCACTTTTATTTTATTTAAATAAATGTACACATAATACCTCTATTAACAGTCGTATCATACGAGCATAAAATTCTCATCAAATGCCTAGAATTTTTCCTAGTAGTTAACGTTCTATTTATAATGCTCGTTGCGTCCAAAATCAAGCGACGTTGTCCCTCTGCCGTTATGTACGGCCGATTTAACGTTTTATATTACTATCCAACAAAATATAACAAAAAATTATGTTTAAAATATGTAGCATTAATTTGATTAAGTAACTTATATTTATTTGCGATATTAATATTTTAAATGTCATGTTGGTTTCAAACATACTACTGGATTTAACGACATGTAAAATTTATTTAATAGTTTTCATCTTTGAAACACCATTTTCTTCGCAATTTAAAAAAGAAATACTACGGTAATAATAATGAATAAAAAAATAAAGAGAATAATAATAAAATATTTTGGTCTATCTCACGACATTGTTGAATGTGGAAGTTGAATTCGGTGATCATTGTTCCAATAGTATATCTGCTCACGGAATGATGACCAAGAACTTCGACCAACACCTTCAGAATTTCACATTAGAGAGCTGGTCAAAGGTACTTCTGTATCAGACCTTTGACCAGCTCTCTAATGTGAGTTTCTTTGAAAGGGGTTGCTTTCTAGCAGTCCTGCTTGACACGACTCATATAGTAAGGAGGTTCCTATCTTTGGAGCCTTAACCACCGGTCTTTTGGTCCCTGTACCTGAAATCGGTGGTCTATTTTTTATACGTATTTCTGTCTTTCTTTTTTGTGTATTTAAAAACGTAATCAATACGTATAAAAATGTAATAAAGATATTAATATAATAATTTGATACATAATTCTTGTATATTATTATAAGTGATTGCTTTAGGTCCCTGTACCTGAAATCGGTGGTCTATTTTTATACGTATTTTTGCCTTTCTTTTTTATGTATTTAAAAATGTAATCAATACGTATATAAATGTAATAAAGATATGAATATAATAATTTGATATCTAATTCTCGTATATAATTATAAGCGATTTCTAATTTACGCTTGACGTACGAAAATGTATTTGTAAAACGTATGGACCCTTGCAAAACTACTAGCATTATTTACATTTACATAAATAGATCCTAAAGTAAATAATTTAATGCACGTTTGCTGCTTTAAAACTACCATAACCACCACGACCCGAACTTCATATTTGCCGACCGTTCCTGTGTTTGTTGAAGACACGAGTAAAAAAATTTACAGTTTTTATAAAATGGCAAAGGTTAACTCTAAAAACTTTATAAAAAGGACATAAATTAATCAACGCTCTTACAACATAGACAAACATTTCAAAAAAGTATCAAAGACAAAAAATGTATGTCTTTTAGAGTGTGGTATTATCGCGTATATCGTAATAGATATAGACAATTAAAATTTTCAGTGTGTATTTGTATTACCACTATAAAAACAAATAATAATAAATGAAAGAGTTAATTAATGCACAATGGTACGGAATCCTTGGTGTTGGCTTTCAAATCGCACTTGGTAGGTGTTTTATGAATCGGCCAATATTAGAACAGAATCATATCTGACACTATACCATTCTCAACATTCTGAGTCGAACAGCGTTTTTCTCTATAACGTTTTAACAAGTTCCTGTATACCACGGCTTATTTAAGTTTATTTTAAAACATATTTTCTCATTCTTATTGCCGTGTACCCATCTGCGACGACTGATATTGAAAGAGCTTCAAGAGAGGAAACTGCCGAGCTATTTTGTACGTATATTGACTGATTTATTGGTATGGAAATTTTCGTTTGACAAGAGACGTAGAGATGAATAGTTCAACAAATAGCAAAGGCCCGTGATCTAACAACCTGTTGTTAGTTGAAAATCATCATTCTATTACTATTGAATGGCAACGTGGTTTAAAAAATACATAAATGCATTGCTTCATTCAGAATAATAAACGAAGATGTGAAGACTAAAAGTTATATCTACGTTTTGTATATTTAGTACATTTTCGGATCACAAAAGAAAGCCTGGATGATCCATTGGCAAAACATATGATAAATCTTGTTTCGATCCGAGCCGTTTACTTTTTGGCTCTTATCTAAAATTTCTTATGGCTCCCATGAAGTATGAGTCATAAAAATATCGCACAAAAACTGTTCGGACAGTTGAGCTATCCAACGAACCGGTGGTATTAAGCTAAGGTACATTCTAGATAAGTATGGCCTTACGAAACAAAGATTGTTTACTCAGTGAAAGTTAACGTTGAAGCCATTTAACCATTATAAACCTTCTTTATTAAGGCAAAGGCAAACATTTTATGTAACGTTTGGATATTTGTTCTATATTTTAGTATCTGACAGGAAGTGGTTTTTGAGCCGAAACCGAACTTTCGTCCTTGCTCTCAGTTTCAGCCGTACCGAAACCGCAACTTACTTTAACATATTTAAAATTACTATTACAAACTGAAATTTTATGTATTTTTATACATTTATTTGTATTTACATAAACACGATAGCTGATAAACCATGAGTTACCAATCAGTCATTTTTTTAGCAAATATTCACAAAAAAAGAAATAAAAATAGAATGATTGCTCAACTAATGGTTATTTTTCATTCAATTCCTTTCTAGTGTTAAATATGTTAGTTTCTCCATAAATACTGATAAGATTGTGATAAGTTCAGTTATGAATTGTGAAATAGAAAGTGTATATTACAAATTTAAAAACATATTCCAGAACACCTAATAATTACCTGAGACATGTATCGTTAAATATCAGAATATACTTAAGATACAAATCAGATTAAATGATCTCTTTCTAAATAAATAATATACACATTTTTGGATTTTTTTTTTGTATTTTATAGACCGGATACTACATGAACTTCATGTACCCGGGCTAATTTTATTAAAAAGAAGCTCATACAAATCTTTTTTTTTTAAAGACAACGCCCCCTTTAGGAATAAATCCTGTGTTGCGGGGGACATCACAAACATACAAGAAACGGACACAAAAACATCCAGACTCAGAACAACAATTTCTGGATCACATAAATAGGATCAAAACTTCAGGATATGTCGGCATATCAATAATAAATAAATAAAATTAATATTGCGGAGAAAGATCTCGATACCGAAGACTCAATAAAATCAAAAGACTAATAATTTCTTTATTTTTATTTTTAACACTTCCTGCATTACATTTGCACGAGGCGGACTTAATGCCATATGGTATTCTCTACCAGTCAACATTTAGGGGGTTCAGTAACTGACATGACAGGCGCACGTGAGTCCTTAAGTGAAGCAATGACTTGGTAGATTATGCACCCAGTTTCAAACATATTACGCAGCACAAGCTTATATCTATCTAATCAAAGTAATATATATCACTATAATATTAATTCAAAGCAGTCCTATTTATTATGACAAACGCAGTAACAGTAAACCATTAATACACCGACCAACAATAATATTATTGCAAAAATTCATTATTAGCGCATCTACAAAGACACAAAACAGCATAAATCATCCAGTAATTTGCGAAGCCTAAAGACCCAGAGCTGACTGACTTGATGAACTAATTAAAAACGTGTGTCTTTCATGCAGTTGACGCAATAGTCGAAGCGGCCGAAACCAAAACTTTCGGTCGGTCAGTACTATATTTTATTAGTTGGTAAATTGTTTACAGTTCTAAAAAAATGTTACGCTTACCGAAGTAGGTAGGTCAAACAAAAGGCTCGGCGATGTTAGAAAATCATTCGAATTTAAAATTCTCGGCAATAACATTGGAAATCTATGCTAAGATGTGTCATTGTTTCTCATTTGAATTAGCGTTATTGAGTCATCTATGTTGCATTATGGAGAATATCGAAATTGCCAAAGTTTTCCGTTTCGTGATATGGGTTTAACTAATAAAGTGTAGTTATTAATGTATAATAGCTTAATTTATACTATTATATAGATTAATGATAATTTGGACAGAATCAAAAACGGTTAACTTGCATTTGGCAGTCATGCGTCAATAATTTCATATGAAAGTTGACATCGTAAACCTACTATAAATAAGTATTTCGAACATTTAACACACAACGCCATCTAGTTTCAAACTAAGCAGAGCTTGTAACTAGACTGACTGATAGAATACTTATATACTTTTTTTTGTAAATACATACATATTATACATAGAAAACATCCAAACTCAGAAACAAATATTTGTAGATCATACAAAGATTTAGTCCGACCCGGGCACCCGAAACCTCAAGCTCAGCGGTACCGCTTTTGCTACCGCTACGCCATCGAGGCAGTCAAATTTATTGAGTCTTAGTAATATGTTTGTGTGTGTAAGTTTTTAGTAAAACTTGGCATAGCATAAAATGTACAGTGCTCATAATAACATGTTGTTAGACATAAGCCCTTGTTTCATTACAAATATGATATTTTTATTTGATATAAATATTTACTCTACCACCATATAATCGTATGTTACAAAACTTTGTACTATATTACAGGAGTGATATAGATGCTGGGTCTTAACGATGTCAATGAATGTGCAAAGGAGACAAGTATGTACCTAATTAAACTCTTCTAGTTGGTGCAAACTATAGATTCAAGACATTGGTGCGGGGCTACGGGTTTGCCACGTCACGCTCAGCGGAGCGTGGCTGGCCTTCAAGGCTGTAAACAAGATTTAGAGCCCGCCTCAAACCAAACAGCTCGGAGCAATAATTTTTTTACTTAGTACTAGTATATACATTACAACTTGAAGGCATGACTCATAAAAGGAAAACATGTTCATAAAGGATCTATTCTTATGCTAGAACATTGTCTTATGGTTTCTTATGTAAGTTCTAATATGTTCTACGCATGTGTTCGTATAATGATAAAAATAAACAGAATCAATATGAATTTACTTATTTAAGAATTGATTGCACGGATAGCGTATTGGTTATAAGTGGTCGCCCCGCCGTTTTCTACTACTTTACTTTGTGTTTGTTTTGTTTATGTTGGCAAAGTTCTTCGTGACACAGAAATTATTTCAAAGCCGGGCAGTTGTTTTAAAAAAACAAAAAAACATACTAAATTAAAAAATGTTATTATTTGTGTTATGTAATAAACGCACACTAATAGTTGTCAAATATTGTAAAATATGCGAATTAAAGTATTGCATGAAACTTACTTGAACAATTTAACTACTGCTAGAAGTATATTCTAACTGCTCATCTAATTCTCAGGTTGCATGTATATATCTAAGTTGAAGCTGATTAGATTTACGGTATAGCCCTTACAGCCTTGTACAGTACACAGCAAGCGTAATCTTGACTTTAAATTACAACCAACTAATTGGTACGCACGAGTTGATGCGATGTGCTCAATATTTATTATTATTATGTTGGTGTTAAGGTGATTTCTTTTTTATATAAACCTTAATTAAGTTAACAACATTTATATAAAAATTTACAAATGTAAATGTATAGACTATTGAAGTGTATACAGACAATGTCACAATGGCGGAGGAAATGGTAAAAGATTTCACAATACGAGGAAATAACTATAATAATTTACTAAAATATCTATCATTTATCATACAGAGATGAACTGTTATAGATTGCCCTTGATAATTTGGAAAGGCTGTAAGTTTGTCTGTTGTGTTTTGTGTCCAAAAAGGGGTAATTAGTGAATATGAACTTCCGATCGCGTTGGCTTTAACAGTTAGAAAGATGGAAAACTGCATTTATGCACTTTCAGGGCACTTTCTTTGATGGCGACCTCCGCCAGACATCCTACAATTGCAGTAGAAGAATTCTAATTCTTCTTTAGTCATGGTGTAAAAGCTGACTGAACTGAGGTTAAATACATTTACATATGTATGTTATCTAACATCGCACGGAGAACCAGTATGCTGAAGTGGAAGTGGGCCGGTCAGGTCTCCAGACGAACCGATGGTCGCTGGAGCCGAAGTGTGCTAGAGTGGAGACCACGATGGACAAACGTAGTGTAGGGCGCCCTGCGGCGTGATGGACTGACGACTTGAAGAAGGTATCTGGCAGCTGTTGGATGTTAATTACCCAAGACTGAGATGGTTGGCGCCCCTTGAGTGAGAGGTTCGTTCAGCAGTGGACGGCGATACGTTGATTTGATATGTATGTTATTAAGTGACTGTTATATTTTGTTTCCTAAGTAGTCTATAATGAAAAATACATTTATTTAAAAATATTTTTTACATAAACATAATTATTATGGGTCCTTGAAGCGGGGCCTGAAACAGCATCTCACTAAACCGTCATAGTGTGGGTCACCATACTACATTGTCTGCATTCGCAATGAGTATGATGACAAACACTCTTGGATTCTATTCATGCTTTCCAACAGGAAGAATATATTCATTTTGACAATCTCTAATTAAAAAAAACAATATATCAATCAAAGGAAGTTATTTATGAGACCCGTTGCAATTGAATGGAGCTAGTCAAACCGTATAAGAGAATTAATTAAACAAAAGCGAAAACGAAATGTAATGAGAATAATTTTTGTATGTTTATAAATAGACTAGCTTTCGCCTTCGGATTCGCTAGCGTAAAATTGATTTTGCTATCTTTGAAGAATATTACTTTTTTTGATGATACCTAACGGTAATACTCCTTTGTAGCCTTTGCAATGGAATAAACGATACGGTTGGGCGTAAACTACAAACAACTAAAGTCATATTGTTTTAAATGCACCCTTTTTAACCTTCAGATGGGTGTGTTCATGTAACTAAAGGCGTATAAAGATAAATGTGTCTAGACACTTTAAGATTCACTATATTCACTATACAAAGTTGAATATAAAAACGCATCTCGTCCACTCCGTGTTATCCATTCAGGGATTACGGAGAACGGCAGACAGTGCCTAAACGCCGGATGTCCATTTCAGAGATTTGGCACCGTTGTATGGAGCTCAATCGTATAATAATATTTAAATAAGATTACAGTGCACTAACGTTACGTTTCGATGCCAAGTTATACGTTAAAGAAACCTTACTATTTTAAATCCAATGTTATAAGTGCATAAGAAAAATTGAGGGTCAATCTTATCTATTCCAATGACATTAGCAAACAGTACGAGAGCATGTATGTATGCTGTTATTTAAGCTAAGTTTTTTAAATATGAGGTACATATCATTATTATATAATGTATATATTATAAGTATTTTTACTTCTTTTAACAGCTACAGAGTTCAGTAACGGTATTTGTATTAACCTTTAATGCGAACAACTAAAATTTGTATGACAAAATCTATCCAATAATTGTGATAATTGCATATGTCATGTTGATTTCTCTACAACACATTTCTATTCGTATGAAATTGTTTAATAAATTATCATGTAGCAATTATAGTCATGCTATCTCTATAGTTAATATATCGCTGTTCTGTGATTGTTGAGTTCCAGAGCTCCAAAAAGAGACTGGGGATTTTAAAAGTCGACCCTCGAAAAAACATAACGTCCGTAGTCTTTGGACTAGGTTCTTTTTTTAATTTTTGTCTCGGACTAAGTGGTAGGCATACTTTTTGGTTTCTCCTGCTAGCAAAGAAATACAGCAGTATGTCAATTTTGTTGAATGTTTTTAAAAATGCTAACGTGTAAGTATTACTAACGCGTAGTTATTGTACATGTATTTAAATGAATGAACATTTTTACACCTCCTCGAGGTTATAACTCATCGCAAATCTTCTATTATGTGCATGTTCTATCAGTTTTCTGAACCCGAGTGATGCAAATTAAAATTTGATTCTAAATTGCGTCCACTTAACTTCTGGAGTGAGAAAAGATAATGGATATTTCCAAACCGATATTAAAATTTAAGATTATTGATTTACTTTATATCATTTGATCTCTCATTTGTATTTAGTACACTCCCAATAGGTTTATTATATTGTATTTCAATTTGATTTTTCAATGGGCATTTATATTGCACGTTTGTATAATCTCCCTGCACAGCTAAAACCACAACTTCCTGTGATTATGACCGTGAAAACATGAGATGTAATCGTTTCATATTTTTTAACTAATATTATTTTTATGTAGTGTCAGTAGTAGTATGTAGTACCTTAATAATATAATAACAATATTTTTTTCAATAAATAAATGGGAACAAAATTGTATAAAAATAATCGATGTGCTATTCACAATAGTTCTAATAGAACATAAATCTAACGAGTTCTCGAACAAACATTGCGTACCTATTGTAATATAACAAGAAAAAAATCTAGCGAAAATAAAAAAATCACATGCAATTTACCAGGTGTTATCGATCTGTATTATGTGAGTGCGTAAAATTAATTTCCAACTGCGTGTAACGGTTATAACTAACCTGTTAAGCATTAAACTATGCACGTTTAAAATGAAAAAGAATGACGTTTTAAGTAAATAATTTAATTTTAATAGATATAACCTTCCATTGGCATTTAAAAATCTTGACCTAAGACATAACATTGAATGTAATTATAAGAATAATTGTATATATGTTAACAGAATCTTTAACCAGTAATGCTATGCAATTGTAGAATTGATTTAACTTTTTTTTCCTCGTGCGGCAATCCCCGCGGGTACTATCAGTAGGTGTCGAACACGAACCGGCCAAAAACCGCACGGCAGCGTTAGGATTTCTGATCTTTGACTTCTCAAGTTCCAGGATTTAGACCCAATTTCCCGTGCCTCCTGACCTTGTGCCACTGATAAAGAGCGGCAAAGGCACCCGCCTCCATATCGCATGGTGGAATTCCGGCCAGGAGACTCGACGCCTCAAAGGAGGTTATCTATTTTTACCCTCGTTTTAATCATCATCAACAACCTCTACTAGTCTACTCCTAGACATGAGCCTTTCATTAGAAAGGAGATTTTGACCTGCTATACGATGGTATACGGGTTGGTATAGTTTGTTTCTAATTTTCTTCTTTTTGCAGTACTGTTGTTCTGCGTACTTTACCCTTTTAGCTGGTTATTATGACACTTATGATTAATAGGGGTGGTGACACTAGATATTCGTCAAAACATGGATAAATGGAAAAGGTAGTATGTTCAAAAAAAAAAATTAAAAGTAATGTAATAGGTAAGCTTCGTTACGTGTATATTACAATGATATTATAACACGAGACAATGACATTGTACCGGTACTCTGGTGGGTAACGCGAACCCCGTCACAATCAGACAATCACGAACATACTCGTGTATAGATAGGGTTAGCACTCGTGGGTATTGTGATGGCACTGAACTCGCACGCTGTCGCAAATTAACGTACATTATTAATATCCTCATATTTTCAGCACTTACTTGCAACTGTTTACTTTTCTGTTTATTCAAAGGCTTTTAGATATTAGAAACAGCCATTAGCGTAAGTCTTGGTAGTTAAAATATAGGTGTAAAAAATAGGCAGTGAACATGCTCGTTCTAAAATGGTACTTCTAGTGGAATTATTAAAATCTTACATAGTTTGTTTATTATGGCTATGTGTAGGTCCTTTTGTAAATTGTGGTGCTATATTAAACTCATTTAAATAACTGTACCCTCTGGCTTAAAGTGCTTACAACTATATAAACATGGTCCGCTTTCATAGTTAAACCTTTCTCGATTACCATAGACCACTAATGCTTTTAATAGATCTTTAAAATAAACGTTACAAATTTACTGTTTTAACTCTTAGGTACATATTACACCAATAGTCAGCTGTAAAATGTCAAATATCAGTCAGAGTGGTCAGGTAACAATAGAAATGCGTAATTCATTTCCTATACTTGTTATGTTTTCATCTAGTAAAAGTACTGTCCGTGGGCAAAGCTTAGTTTTCACACAACAGACATGACAATATTTGAAATTAAATCCTAACCCCTTTATAATCTCTTCTCCTTTCTTCTATCCTTTTCGGGCCTGGCGGACCGGGACAGTTCTAAATCTCTCCCCGTTCCGTTCTGCTCCCTTCTTCGCAAGCATAACCTGCTCACAGAGAGACGGCAGAGTGCCCACCCTCGAGTTTCAAGTACGAGAGTATGTGGTCTCGCTCCGCATCGTGGCCGCATATCATGTAACTAAGCGATAGATTTTCCGTGTGGTGACGGATTAAGAATACAAATTGTCACCACCCCTATCCATCGTATGGGTGTCGTAGGATGCGACTAAGGTAGTAAATTATGCAGGATAACAGCACTGCTAAGAGAAGGAAAACTTGATACAAACCCTATTCCGACCCGTCTGGCCAGTGTGGTATAGTAGACTAAAACCTCCTATCTGAGAACAGGCGAAAGATGAACGATAGAATCCCCACTTCGAGGGTCGCCATGCGATCACGTCTCTGCTCCAAACATGCCGGACATTCTGTCACCGTGTGGAGCACTGTGTCCTCGGTCCGGTCGTTGTATTTTTTTTTACAGTATTTATAGTTACTGTTTTAAGTTTCGTAGGGTTTATAATATCAATGGCATGTTAAACTATATACAACTTTGATAACAATAGTTAACTTAATACAACAGTACGTTACTTCGTGGTAAACTGTCGTTCGGTCTTTCAGTTCAGTTTGCACTTGGCCTTTGTCTCCTAAACTGTGTCAAATACAGTAAAACTTTTCAACTCATTTTAATACCCGACTAGATTGCTTCGTTCGAGTTGATTTTATGATAACGTTTAATCAAAACTCATGGTTTAAAATAAATAGACACCTTATCAATTTTTTTAAATTTCTTGTTTACATTTCTGGTTCAGTTAACAGATCTATTACTTACCTGGCTTTATCATTAAGATAGCGCCAAGATATTAAATTATAATAACACCTGAAATTAGTTCTCGCTGTTTCTTAAAAGATGGTGGAACGATACTCTGTGCATGGAATTTCGTACAGAAACGCATCAGCTAAGTAGTATTTTATGTAACCTCAAATTCTATTAGATATAATTTACCAGTGTCAACCCCGTATTTATTTACCTATTGTGAAAATATCTACTCTGGGCCAAATAAAGCTTTTTTTTTTTTTTTTTTTGAGATGGCGGACCTCCGCGCTGCCTGTACTCGTGCCCGGAGGTCCTACACCCGTAGTCGGCGGCGACACCGCGTAGACGGCGAGGAGGATCAGCTTCATGAGGAGTACCGAAAGGCGCGGAAAACTCTGAAGCTGGCCATTAGCCGCGCCAAAGAAGTGAAGAGGAAGGAAATGCTGGAGGGTCTCGATCGTGACCCCTGGGGTCGCCCTTATCGTGCGGCGCGACAAAAGCTCCGCACATCGGGCCCCCTCCTTACAGAGACCCTTCAGCCCAGCTTCCTGCGGGAAGTGGTCGAGGGCCTTTTCCCGCAGCGGGCGGAGCACACACCCCCGTCGATGGCCTTCATGGTCGAAGACGACGGGGGACGGAACGAGGATAATGTTCCGCCCGTCAGGGAATCGGAGATAGGGGCGGTCGTTCTACGGATTCGCTCTAAGAACACCGCCCCTGGGCCAGATGGGATACCTGCCCGAGTGCTGGCTCGAACCCTCGACCACATGTCGGATCGCCTCGGGGAAGTCCTAAACGCCAGCTTGGCGACCGGGCGCTTTCCTGAGGGTTGGAAGAGCGGGAAGCTGGTCCTGCTACGGAAGCCGGGACGGCCGGCCGATTCGGTCGCAGCCTATAGGCCTATCGTGTTGCTGGACGAGGTGGGTAAATTGTTTGAGAGGATACTCTCTGCCCGCATCGTCCGGCACCTCTGCGAAGTTGGCCCCGATCTGTCGGACGCCCAATACGGGTTTCGAGCCGGGCGTTCGACAGTCGATGCTGTGTTGCGCCTGAGGGCCGTGACCGAAGAGGCGGTGAGCTGTGGCGGCGTGCTGTTGGCGGTGTCGTTGGACATCGCCAACGCATTTAATAGTCTGCCATTTAGCTGCATCAGGGAAGCACTCCACTACCACGGGGTGCCAGAGTACCTGAGGCGGCTTGTGGCAGACTATCTTAGGGAGCGTACCGTCATGTACGAGGACCGAGATGGCATTCTGAGGCAGCGGCCCATGTCGTGCGGTGTTCCGCAGGTTTCTGTCCTCGGACCACTCCTGTGGAATATGGGATACGACTGGGCCCTTCGAGGTCGTCTTCCCCCCGGGCTGGGTGTAATTTGATACGCCGATGACACATTGGTCACGGCCCGGGGGTCGAACTTTCAAGAGGCGGCGCGCCTGGCCACCGTGGGAGTCTCTTTGGTGGTCGGGCGCATTGAGGCGCTGGGTTTACGAGTGGCCCTAGATAAGACGGAGGCCTTTTTGTTCCATGGGCCCCGTCGTGGTCCACCACCCGGCGCCTCTATCGTAGTCAATTCGGTCCTCGTACCGGTTCAGGCCCAGATGAAATATCTGGGCCTGATCCTCGACGGCAGGTGGCTCTTCGACGAGCACTTCCGACAGCTTTCTCCAAAGCTGGTCAGCGCTGCTTCTGCCCTTGGGCGACTTTTGCCGAATTTGGGTGGAGCCAGCGTCGCGACGAGACGGCTATACACGGGGGTTGTCCGGTCAATGGCGCTGTATGGTGCACCGGTGTGGGCGGCGGCTCTGACCGCTCAGAATAGGGCTCGCCTCTGGCGCCCTCAGAGGATATTGGCGGTTAGAGCCATACGCGGTTACCGCACCGTATCGACGGAGGCGGCGTGCGCCTTGGCCGGAACTCCCCCGTGGGATTTGGAGGCGGAAGTGCTCGCCGAAGTTTATCGGCGGACGGCTGACTTCCGGGCGGATAGCGGCATACGGCCCCCGCCCGAAGAGGTACGCGAGTGGCGTGAGGCCGCTCGTCGAACCACAATGGCTCGTTGGTCGTCCCGGTTGGAGACTCCACGTGCTGGCTTTGCCCTCGTGGAGGCTCTCCAGCCGGTCATCGCCGAGTGGGCAGGGCGGCAGCACGGGACCCTTTTCTTCCGACTGACGCAGGTCCTTTGCGGGCACGGTTGCTTCGGGAAGTATCTGCACTCGGTCGCCAGGAGGGAATTGAGTCCCGCCTGTCACCACTGCGACTGCGGTGAGGACTCGGCTCAGCACACGCTAGCGGTTTGTTCCGCCTGGGCGGCGCAGCGTGGGGTCCTCACTGCAGTTATTGGAGGAGACCTCTCGCTACCGGCCGTCATACGCTCCATGGCCGGTAGCGACAGTTGTTTTACCGCGGTCGCAACCTTCTGCGAAGACGTAATTTCGCGGAAGGAGGCGGCGGAGAAGGCCCGGGAGGATGATCTCCACTCGGACCCAATTCGCCGCCGGTGAGCCGGGCGGCGGAGGCGCGCATACCAGCGCCTCATGCCGCCTTGAGTGTGGCCGCGGGTGGACGGGATGGGTTTTCCCATCCATCCGCTATAGTGGCCAGCCGCGAGGAGGTGACGTGCGCGTGTGCCGTACGTCGCCTAAATAGAGAGTTTATCCGCAGACGGTGCCCGCTTTAGCGGGCAGGCGCTAGGAGGGATCTGGATGTCGTAATAGCAGCGGTTCCCGGATTCCTCCTATCTCAGGCGCAGAGTGGCACACCGTGTGGTTTTAGTCGGTCCGATTCCGACACACCACCCCGCCGTAAACCCCAGTGGGGTGACGGCTCGAGGGGGTTTCCACACGTTAAAAAAAAAAAAAAAAAAAATAAAGTGTTTTTGCGGAGCATTTTGACAATGGTCGGTTGAATACAACATGTAGAGTCTGGTTTAGGCGCTTTAAAAATAATAAACTTGAAGATAAAGAACGTCCTGGAGCACTGACAAAATTTGAAGATCAAGTAGTGCCGTGTGAGTTGAAGCCAAGAGACGTTGAACGACAATTCTTCTTCAACGGTAGGAAAGAAAAGGTTTTTTGCGCTGTATTATCACTGGAGATAAAAAATTGCTTCACTAAGATGAAGGGGCATGAAGGGCTTGCCCGGTTCCGCATCAATATCGTCCTCAAAACCAAATATCTACGGTTCGAAGCTTCTTCTCTGCGTTGGGTGGGATCAGCAGGGCGTAAAAATTATGAGCTGCCAAATGAAACTGTCACAGGAGCTCACTATCGACTTCAGTTGATGTATTCGAGTCGAGCTCTGAAAGAAAAGAGGTCACTATACGAGCAGCGACACGACAAAGTGATTCTTTACATGGCAATGCCCGACCACGTGTTGAAACCAGTCAAAATTTACCTGAAAACGCTTCAATGGGAAGTTTTATACCGCCCACCGTATTCACCCGACATAGTACCCTCCGATTACCACTTGTGTCGGTCGATGGCGCATGGTTTGAACGAGCAGCGCATCCATTCTTTCGAAGAAACCGAAAAATTGCGTCAAAAGATGAATGGTTCTTTCGACAGGGGATTCGATTACTGCTAGAAAGATGGCAGAATACTTCGTGTAAAGTGATTGTAAGCCTTATACTCGTATATCAAATATGTTGTTTTTTTCAAGCAAAAAAACAGCGAGAACTCCTTCTAAGTCTAATAGTATTACCATCTAAACTACCTATACGTACATATAAACAAGGTTTAATTTCGATACATTTGAATTAGGGTAAAATTGGCTGCCAAGAGTAATTTATACACTTATTTAGTTGTGACAAAGGGGTGTAACAAAAGCGTGTTAATAAAGAACTATGTTGAAGATACTTAACATAAATATAGGTTTTACAATAAAATTTAGAGGATGAAAACGTCGTCGTGGCACCCATAATTACTTGCTTTACGTTATTTCTTTTATTTTAGATACTTACATGATCGCTGGAAGGATCTTTTCAGCTTTTTAGCATAACAGTAGTCAAAGTTTAAATGCTTGATTGCCGGTAACATACTGCTTACCTGCATAGAACTTATGTGTTATTTTGCAAGTCTATTGTTTTAATATTTGACTTAATATGTGATAAGTATTTATATTTTTCGTGTGTATTGTAACCGTTGATTGTTACAACTACTTCGAATTAAAGTAGGAAAACATTCTAGATACTGGTATAATTATTAGTATCTGGCAACCGAGCTTTGCTCGATATTATTGTGATAGTCGATTCGCAATTTTCCAACTTATTTTGTTCTAATTTTATCAAATAGATGTCAAACGGGCCTGTTAGACAAACATTTTATTGTTAAACAAGGATTTCTAAAAATTAAACCTAGCTACATCAATTTATCGCCCCCGAAACCATTTGTTATTATTTTATTATTATACGTTTTAAATATATCCAATGCATTTATTATTTGTTGGAAATTGCATTTCACTTCATCTATTCATTAATATTAGAAATACCTTCTGGCTTTTCACCAACGTCTTATCTATTTTAACTTTTAACTTTAGGCATGATATATGCCTAGTTTCTCATTTTTACTTTTTAAAGTACCCGGCTGACTGTATTAGACTTGTTCCTCATAAAACAATGCAATGAATAAAAGTTGGCAAAGTTAGTTCGTGGTTAATGCGTTTCTGTCTAGTCCTTCGAGTATACAGGCGTACAAAGATGTAGTATGTACTTCTGTGTGTAAAATAACAAAGAGCGGCAATAAATAACCTAATGTGAAGTTGAATAGCTCGATATCCGGACAAATAGTGTTGATTGTTTCTCAAGTGAACGTGATAACGCAGATTTCTTTCTTAATATTTACATACATACGTAAAAGCACTCATGTTTCCCCAAAGGGATAAGCAGAGACATATTAAACGGTCGCTTTTCGCTAGTGTTTTGGTCCCACGTAATAGGTGAAGAGACTATTAGCGCTAACCGCACGATCAGCAGGTGCACCTTTTGCAGGTTGGCTTGGTGTTCTAAGTTCTTGGTGGGAACCTTTTGCACCCTGTATACTTTTTAACAATTAATGTAACACATGGTGATGATTGACTCATGACTTACCACGCCAGGTTTATTAAACAGAATTGGACATTGCTGGACATAAGCTTCTCCTTCGAAAATAGGGTCTTACCTTACTATACCACGCTGGCCATACAGGTCGGTATAGCCTTTGTTTCACGTTGATCTGGATGTCGTAATAACAGCTGTTACCGGATCACTCCTATGTCAGGCGCAGAGTGGCACACCGTGTGGTTTTAGTCGGTCCAATTCCGACACACCACCCGCCGTAAACCCCGGTGAACCCCGTAAACCACACGTTAAAAAAAAAGAAAAAGGCTTTGCTTCACGTTTTCCTTCTTTTTGTAGTGATGTCGTCCTGCGTAGTTTGTTCCTTCAGTCACCTCTTACGATATCCATGGGATGAATAGAGGTGCTGGCACATTGTATTTTTAATCTTTAATAGAAGTTAACTTGTTCAAATTAAAAATACAATAAAGTACCAACATGTTTTCCGGGGTACGACAAGATACTTGAGAGTGCCTTTTACGACGAACAGTAAATTGGTGCGAAATGTCTGATAGTTCTGGGATATACGCTTCATGTCTATATACTATATAACTCTCCTCATCGCTTTAGATGACGGTGACTCAAATATCCATTATGGATCATCTCTCCCAACTCTATGTATACTAGTGTCACTCAAACGGAGATTGTATCTTTATGAATGATGAGTTCTCGCGTTATGAATGTGATTGTGTCGAGTATTGTTCAATGGTCCGTCACTTGGACTTGGTATCGAGTGCGGAAAGAGTGTTTATAAGCTGTACACGTCATGGGTGGACGTGACCTCGCCGGTTCAACGAACGCACCGGGCGTCGCCGTCACAGCGAGCGAACAGCCCGATGCGTCAACCTGGTTGTCTCATGAAGTCATGAGCTACGCACCACAAAATTATACAATTATTGTCAACTGACTGCTAACAGGTGTAAATAACAATTGTATAACTGATGAACAAAGATATGAGTATAATAGTACTTCAATCAGTGTAAATGAACCTTAATTGCAAAAATAAACAATTTTGCTACTCATCAATAGCTTCGTGAATAAAAGGAAAGAAATTGAATATGTTTTGTATGATTTGGGATAAGGGTTTTAGTAGCATTCGAAACAATTATCCCGTCAGTTTGCCACCTTTGGCATCGAACGAACAAGATTTGAAACAGGAAAATACTTAGAATTTGCTTGCAAAATAATTTTTATAAATTATTTTTACGCTAAACACCTATATTATTACAACAAACACTTTTTTGCTTTCGTTTTTAAGGGACATCCTTGTCTTGCCTTGAAATATTAAAATATATTATTGAATTATTAATCTGGGTTACACTTAAAATAAAAGCCGTTGTTATAAATGAGGTGGCGGATAGTTTCTTTTTTAATATAGGTACAAGATCTATGTTGTGGTGTTTATAAAAATATAAACGCACCAACATTTATAATAAAAATAACGTTATCCTTGAGGTTCGTAAATTTTCTGAACGCTAAAAATATGCTACTTTATATTTCGTAAATGTCAGGGTAAGGTGTAGGATAGACCCAGTGTTACGTATTCCGGAGTCCGGAGACTGTATAATGTATGGATAGTAAATAGTATTTATAAAAAAACTGCGGTAGTGAAGCTCATATTCAGCCTAATGCTGAACACAGCAAAGTGACATATTTATTTCTTTATCAAAAGCCATTTAGGACGTTGTTATTCCTTAAAGACAAATTGCTCAATTATTATTAACTTGTCTGGCGATGCGGTTGGTTCGTGCTTCACAACACTGAGTCATGAACATCGCGTCGTGTTGAAGACTTAGTCGTTTCATTTATTCTTAATTCACAATCTTATCTTCTTCTTCGTATAGACTGATATCTCAAATGTTTAACAGTCAGTACATATTTGTAATAACGTCGTGATAAATAAATTACGAGAAAGTCACAGTTCAGATAAGAATGTAATGATAAAACTCTACAACATGAGATTCAATGGAAATAGTAAATGGGACTCATTGGTAATAGTTATAAAATGGGATCTAAAACTAGGATTTGTACACGTCATTTAATTCTTTAAAGTGTACAACAGCAGTACTGAGTATCAGCCTCAAACAAAAATAACAAGATAAGTTGTAGCAAGGCTCACAAAGTACCGTTATCCAGTTCAAATTAAAACGGGCCAGCGCAAAACACGCTTGGGTACGAAATATACCTACATAAATAAATTGATTCAAAAGTAATATGAGATTTCTTGATATTAAAGAGTTTCGAATTATATATCACGGTTTTTAGTATAGGAGCTAGCAACGTTTTCGAGAAAGAATTTTAGGTCGGCTGATTTTGTGATGTGTCGTCCTTCTTGCACTTTCGGTTAGAGTCTGGGCTATCTGGCTGACGGTAGCGGTTGCGTTCATTAGTGCGCATCCTACCTGTCCAGGTAGTAATCCTGGATTTGAAAACATTTTAGAAGGCGTAATTTTTAATTTTTTGTTTTTAAATAAGTCTACCTGACATACTTTTTTTATTGCCAGACATTTTTGACAATGCTAACTATGTGCCATACGCGATTTTTTTTTATTTTTTTAAAAAAATCACAAAGTATTTTATAATGTCTGTAATTTTAATATTATGTTATTTAAATATAAGAAAAACTTAAAATAAATTTGCCAGACATTAATTCGATTGTTAAGGCTTGAATTAAAATTAAAAAGTCATGAAAAGTATTGCAGTATAGTTAGTAGTCCGAGAGAGACAGTTGCAGAATAAGTCGAGAATGATACAGAGAATCATTACGCAAGTAAAATACTTTTCACTGTCCATATAATAAAAAATAATAATAATAAGGAAGTATGGAAGGGTAAAGAACTTCATGGTCGATTTTATCGGGCCCTACACGGGTCTGAGAAGTAATTTTTTTTTAAGTTGTCATTTTACTTTGTTTTGCCTTAATAGAACACAAAGTTTATTGTGAGAAGAACTTCAGGACTTTTTTAAATTTCATTTCAACCTACTTCTTACTAGCCTTATCCAACAGAACCGATATCTTGTAAATGACAGATAAGGAGGCTTCAAAAGTATCATCCTTGACTTTTACCTAAATAATATAGAAATAGAATGTTTGTGTACATTATTTTGTTACTATTAAATATCTTTCTCTTCAATTCTAAGCAAGCAACCCACTATAACAGACGACGATTCAGTGATCTTTTGTAACATATAAGCAAACAAAATTCTTTGTTCGTATCCCTTCTTAAACAGAATATGCATATCATATATCTGGGACATATTATCTGGGATATGAGAAGGTAACTTTTTCAAGTAATTGCTATGAAGTTAAAAATATGTAAACCCGTCTACTTCACATTGTTTAATATTTCAATTTGACCCATTATCATACAAAAGTCAAGTTCAAGTTACACTGGTTAACCTTAGACTATGCGAGAATTCCAGAAAATAAATCATTATTAAGCAAATGCTATGAAGATAAAAATATGCAAAACGGTCTACTTCAGATGGTGTCCAGTATATATTTGACTAGTCATGGTCCAAAAATCTGTACAATGGTAGTACAAATTATACTGGTCAGCGCTAGACTATCTTTAGTTATAACAGATATACAGCAATTGGTGTAACATCATTTATTACAGATATTTATTGAACCAGGAACCCATAGGTTACATACTCCAGTGAACATTGCACATGTAGACCAATGTTGACCGCACGGATGGCGTAGTGGTTTAAGCGGTCACCTCACCGCTTTCAACTGAGCTGAGTGTTGAGGATTCAAACCCCACATGGGACAGCACTTTGTGTGATCGACAAATTATTGTTCTGAGTCTGGGTATTTTGTGTCCGTTTCATGTACGTTTGTAAAGTTCCCCGCGGCACAAGGTTTATTTCTAGCGCGGGAGTGGTCTTTTAAAAAAATAAAATAATGATTAACAGTAAAATGTCAATATTTCCCTGATAGGTGGTATAGTAATTCAGTTCAGTATGATCGTGCTTCGTCAATAGTGTTAAGCAGGTCTTTCATTCTGTAATCTTGTCGAAGACGTTCATGTGTCTTTTCACGTTAGGTTGAAAAATATAATGGAAAACTAAGATTTGAAACACAAAATAATTTGAAACACCTCCGTGTAGTGAACAGTTTCAGAAAGGTTTTTAAAGAGTTTGGTTATACTATTTAAGGTAATGTGTCCTTACATTATAACATATATAAATATTTAAACTAATGGTTTTATCTCAGCAGAGGTAGGCAGGTATAGCTACATTTTAGTATCACATATTATGTAATAGAAGGCCATTAACCACTTACTGTAAGGATTAGATAGGTAATCTAGGAATTTATTGGAAGGAATTGTAGATAAGAAAGGGAAGCAAGGTTAGGGAGGGAATATTGCTTGTACAGATGGTTTTGGGAATGATAGCAATGACACAAGTAGGTTGAATGGGCTATTATCAGAATTTGCAGCAATAATCTATTAATAAAAGATTTAAAGTAAGTTACTAATAGATTTCAAATATTACATTTTTGTACTGTCTAACGTCTTATACACTCAAGCTTTGTCAGTATTATGTTAATGAATGGCTGAACAGTCAATAAAATGTGATGAGGAAATTTGGCAATATTATCCGGATGTGCAATTATGTATACATACGGGAATTAATGCTATCGCGTGTTAGATATTACATACACTTGAACTATCTATCATTTTATGCGGATTATACTGGCCATAGTCACAGACTGACCTGCGTAATATGTAGAAAAACGACAATATTACAAGATACTAACCAACAGACTCTCGCCACAACTAAACATATAATAAAAGAAATAGTTTAAATTAACAAAATACATTTAAGAACACATATTATGGATCATCATCATGATCTCAGCCGAAAGACATCCACAGCTGTACATAGGCCTCTACGTAAACTCTTCACAACAACGTAGGTCCTGTGCCGCCACGATGCAGGCATTACAAGGCCATTTCAAGCGGATTGTACTGGCCATGGTCATAGATTGACTTGCTTAATATGTAGAAAAACAACAATATTACAAAACAATAACCAACAGACTCTCGCCATAACTAAACATATAATAAAAGAGATGGTTTAAATTGACATAATACATCTAAGGATATATTATGGATTATCATCATCTCAGCCGAAAGACATCCACAGCTGGACATAGGCCTCTCCGTAGATTCTTCACAACAACGTAGGTCCTGTGCTGCCTGCATCGAACCCTCCTGATGGTATGCACAACAAATTATGGACGATATTAATAAAAATACCTTGTGAAAATACAATCATTACAATATAGTCATAGACATTCTAAATAGTTAGGCTACTTTAATAGACTGTTTGAAGAGCATTCCACTATTGAGTTCTTATGTTGAAAAATAATACTGGCAATCTTAAATCACATTAATGAGTGTGCGTATGATAATAATCTGTGTGTCTATGAAATTACCGTCATAATTCCATACACACACAGACAATTTATAAGGGTTAGAATACTAGACTTTCACCCTAATGAAACATACAATGAAACAGCCAGATAGGCTTAAATTGGTAGAATACATTAAGGATGTCACAAATTATGGATATACGCAACAATCCAAAAACAATGGGCATTCAAGTAATTACGTCCGTGATTTGTAGCAAGGACTTTTGTATCACTGACGAAATTACAAAGTACAGTAAAATAATTATACTTGACTAATGAGGCAATTATGGGGTAACTAACTACTCAGTATAAAATTATTTACCTATATGCATGTAATTTAACATGATTACCGTATTGATTTGTTCTAATATTGCCATAATTTTCAAATATTATATTTATTAAGTTATTTTAATCACTTAATTTTCCATTCTTAAATTCTCCATTTTAATTTGCTAAATTCTTAATTTTAGCAAATTAAAATGGAGCCAACCTTGACTACAATAAATGAAAATGAAGTAAAAAAAATAAATTAAATTGGTTCACGAATGGCGTTGATATCGTGTAAAATACACACAAAAATAATATTCATTCGAGTGGAGAAGCTCCTTGTCGTTTTTAACTTTTTTAAATAATAAATATATCTTATTACTTTCAGCATATCTTCGATTCGACCTTCAGCATCTTATTTCCTGTCTTTGATTTCTTTACATTTGAACTAAGAAGCGAACAAAAAATTAATTTTTAGGGTTCCATTCGTTGAAAAGCGGAACCCACGATCTCTCGTGCATCTATCTTTCTAAGGGATAAATTTAAGGGACTACTATGCCAAATTATAAACCGGAATCATTTTTGGAAAGACATCAAACTGTGCTTCAAGGTATTTAAAATGAGAAGGCTAATTTTGAGACTTAATACCCAGTATGTTCTTTAGTTGATAGATACAGACAGAAACGATGGTCGATGGGTCCATAACGTTTTGGTAGGCCTCCCGCAAGGTTGTCCGACGAACTGGTTAAAGTCGCGGGAAACAGTGGGAAGCGGGCGGCGTGGCCCTGGCTGTTGTGGAGAACCTTGGTGGAAGCCATATCCAGCAGTGGACGTCTTTTGGCTGATATGATGATAATGATGTTCATCAGCCAAAATCCTTTGCGTGAGTTAATTTCGATACTAAGGTAGTTTTAATTTTTTAACGATTACCTGCTTTTGCAAATAGCATCTATGGAGTTTTATTGCAGCTTAAAAAGTTGCACACCTTACACAACGCAGCAGTTTACTATCATCGACTTATGCAGGTGACTTTGTTTGCGGTGCACTTAATTTCCTCCTATTTTTATTTTTGAAATCAATAGTAAAACAATTGTGACAAAAGAAAAATGAAATAGAGGGAGAATAGCGTTTTAAAAAAAGAATCGTCTTAGTACACCATGAAATGTTACTGAGACTATAAATATTTACATTTTTAACATCCCATAGCGTATTTAGTGATAGTAAGTGTAGATTATAAACAAAGTTATTCATTCATCTTTGTTTGCTATGAATAAACATTGTCAAATAAATATATTAAAGGACCAGATGGCCGATCTGTGTTGTAAGATATCCGTCGTCCTATCTTTGACAGCGCTCATTGTTCTCCGAGATAGGGCCAGATAGTAGGTGAATGGATATATTTCCTCCCGCCGTAACAGGGGCCATTTGCTTTTTCACACGAACAGAGCACCCTCACCTCTGGGTAACTAGGACAGACATAAATCTCTCTTACCTGCTTTTAGCATTCACTATACGAATCTGTTTTCGGGTACGAATCGACGAAAAGACGAAGCAATAACTAATAATTTTTAACATGAAAGAATATCTAACAATAGGCTAGATGACACCTTAGTCAAATTAGTTACTTTTTATCATCTGTCAAAACGACAATTTTGTATGAAAAATGTACTAAATACCAAATTGTGACGTCACTGTTTTAGACTACTCAATTGAACAATATATTTCACTGTATATTTGATTAAAATTCGTAATAATAATAAAATCTATGTTAATTGTATTTTCCGAGATGTTTCGCGATATTAGTTTTGATGAAGTGGACATTGGTATTTATTTATGATACAGTCATCTACCCAATTGTCTTCAGTATAACTCACTGTAAGACTCTTTATATATAAATAGAGGATCATAATCACTGCGATAGTGATTTTAGTTTTGTTTGAATTAACAGGTAAACAAATGGAGTTTTATGACGAAATATAAAAAAAACAATTATATTAAGATATTTCGCAATAGTTACACTTTGATGGATTTAATTTTATTTTTTGCTTTTAAATAAAGTCATATAAAGTTAATGTTATCCTACAAATTTATCAATGGATTGACATTGACATTGGGGTAAATTTAGAGTTAGATTTAGGAAGTAAGTAGGTATTTCAATAAATTGCTTTCATATCTTTAATCCCAGTCCTCGAAGTTACGAAAATTTTACAATAGTAAGAAACTACCTTCTAAAGAAAAAATATAAAAATATTTTTTATACAATGAGAGCAAATCAAACTTATTACGAAACATGCGTAACTGTTAGAATACGTATATTTGTAACGTTTCTGTGTTTCAAATGGCTTTATTAGCACACTTGTCCTTACTTCTTATTTTGTTGAAGGTACTTAGTTTTGAGTGTTTATAACTTTAATTTTATATAGTGAATAAAACACAGTCAGTTGCTAACGGTGCACTGATCACCTAGGCGCATATTTAGTTCATAAGTAGGCGGATGAATTATTTATGATGAATCAGAAATTCAAAACTGGTTTGCCCGATGTCGAATATTGACAGCATACCTACTTTATATCTATAAGCGAACTCTAAAAGTAGAACACAAAATGCCTATTTGTATGTAACACTTGGGTATGTCAATGTTGGTAAAATATACGTAATCGGAAGTGTTTTTGCATTAGCCTGGTAAAAAAAATGTTTTGTAGTCACTTTTTTAATCATTTGCCTGGTAAACAAATCATAAGGATAAAATATTTTCGTTCTATTTTATTAACACACATACATACTCGAAAAACAATTGTTTATTGAATCAGATTCTTGTATAGGGGTAAACGCGTCTGACGTTAAGCTCTGTAAAAAACTTTTTTATAAGACTAAAATCGATTGTATTATTCGAAATTGATTGTATTATTCGTGTATGTCACAGTCTACAAACTGTAATACTCGTAGGGTTTATTCCCGTACATCGGGGTTCCAGGGATATCCTTTCTAGGGTACACCTGGTTCCCCAACTACTGGTACCTGAGACGACGTGCGGTTTTTAGTCGGTTCGAGTCCGACATAGCCACCAGTAAGTGGTATCCGGGGGGATTTCTACACAATAAAAAAAAGGGTTTATTTCCGTATTGCTGGTTATTGCATGTAGATACGAAACAATACTCTATATATACCAATATAAAAATGAATCCCCATTTCTCTTGGTCACGGCATTACGCGTAAACGGCTGGACCCATTTTGCTAATTCTTTTAGTATTGGCTAGCCCAATTATAGGCTTCTGATTTTAAAACATTACACTGAGAAAAATAGGGGCCGAGCAGAAATAAAAAATGTTACAATAACTGGGCAAACTGATTCCTTTTGCGACATGCAGATGAAGTTTTAGCAAGTTAGCTAGTAGTAAAATATAAATTAGGTATATTATAAGCATGGCTCAGCTGCTCTGTGCTTTTCACGCAAAATATCCACGAAAACAGGTGCACCTCAAATAGCTGAGTCACTAAATTGGTCTAGATTTACTTGTAATATATAACCTTTTTGGCATAAGCATAATTTTATTATAACAGATCATAGAGAAAATAATTTTAACGAATAATTACATAACCAACTCCTTTGAGATGAATAACTTAAAACAAAGAAAGGATAAAATACACAACCAGACAATTAAATATTATAATAAAATAATCCAGCAAATAACTTTTTTCTAAGGTTTTAACAAAGAATTCATAACTATTTATTATTCAAAACATTATATTATGTTTCTAATAATGATGATTTCAGCCATTTAGTGGCCAATTAATGTCCATGAACAATGTTGGATTCATTTCAAATACAATAGAAAAGATAAGTAGATACCTTGATTACATAAACTGTAAATGTTGTCTCTTCCGTTTAAATGCTATAGCTGTCATTTGATATAATATGTATAATTTAATATAATATAATTGTTTGATTTACAAACAGGTCTAGAACGATACAAGAGAGGAGGAGGAAAAAAAAGAACTCATAAACACTGTATTCACCACCACTGTATTCACATGTCAGGGACATCTTAATAAAATAAATCCTAATTTCCTAGCTAATATTATAAATGAGAAAGTAACTTTGATTTTTTTATGTTACGCTTTCATGCTTTAACCACTAAGTAAATGAAATTCTTGAAATTTTGCATAAATGTTGTCTACTTTTACTTTTGCTATCACTACTGGTAATAAAATAACAATTTTTATGCAAAAGCTTGTCTTAAAAATAATCTGATATCTGCTATGTTACTTGATTGCTTAATTTTGATACTGAATTTGTTAAGTTTTAAATATTTAGGTGTAGTAGAATTTAAAAACTGTTATGGTTTGTTTTATTAATGTATCCTAATTTAAAAAAAAAAGAATCCATAGTTTGTACAGTCCATAAGCAGACATCCTATCAAAAAAAAAATTAAGCCATGCAAATTCTTATTTCTCTACAAAGGAGATATAGTATTGAAACTACAAAAAAACTTGTTTATAAATTTAGCTAAGTTAGCTAAGATAACTGAAACAAAAGAAGTTAAGTAATTTATAAATAGCATAATGTTTTTATTACTTAAGGTAGTGATATTATGTTGTTTAGGAATTTTCTTTGATGTCTGTGTACAGACAAATTCTATGTTAACTAAGTAATAGTGAAAATTAAAAGAAATCCAAACTATGCATAGTTTTAAACAACACCAAATACTTTTTTGGTGTCCAAATGTTTACTGTTAGCTTTTGAATAGTTTTCTAGAACTATATTTGCAAATATACAAACTTTTAATATTATTACTAACTATGTTAGTGTGTACATTATAAACTATTCTGCTAGACTTTGCTATTAAGCCATAGTTAAATCATAACATTACAAACGATATACATATAAGATAAAAAGAGAAAGAAAACTTGACATAAACCATATACCATAATCTATACCTATATCTGTCTGACTAGCATGGTATGGTAATTCAAATCTAAATCTTTTCTAAAGAGACTTAAATCCAGTAGTCTAATCCAGGTCTATTAAAGGTGTTGACATAAAATTGTTAAATCAGAATCCATTACATTTAGACAGAACATCACTAACAACAGTCCTAACTTAATTTATGACCTTGCCTTGGATTCTGGACTAAAAAACAAATTAATTAGAATAATGCTTCCTCCTTTCTATAACTTAAGTTAAAATGCATTCATTCATGAAACTCCATCAGAAAACTTAGCACATTTTAGTGTTCTTGATTAACTGCTTATTATAATTTTATTTTAATTTATTGCAGCAGATAAATGTACAAAACAGAGTAAAAACATAATAATTATTTACTATGTTATAGTTGTTAAATATAGAAGTTTTTTAAATAAAAGGAAAACATTAGTTATTTTAATGAATCTATTTTTTATGGTACTTATGAAATACTCTGGCAATAAATATACTGAAAGAAAAAAAATACCCTAACATATCTCACATACAGTAGTCAGATCCCCAAACTAGTCACAGTCTGTACTATAGTAGCCAGTCTGCTGACAAACTTATATTTTTACTTTTTTTATGACATTTGTATGTGTGTGTATGTGTGTATGTGTGTGTGTGCACCTCATTAGCTTTACACAATTACTCAAAAAATAGAGAACAAGGTTATTGCTAGTGTTTTGTTTACAAACATGAAGCAATATTTATATGAGGATCACATTAATTTTGTAAACAGTAATAGTACACTGTCAGCACTACTAGCAATAGTCAACTGTGCATATATTGTCAAAGTCATTGTTCAGTAAACAAATCTAATAGTAATTATATCTAGACACATCTCATACACAACATTTCATACCAGATAAAGTTGAGATGTTCAGATGTACTATGGTAAACAGACTACATACTTATGGTTTTCTAAATACATATTGTGACTAACATTATATTAACTATCATATTATATTTGGTAGTTTTCATTAGTCTTTTTAGAAACTATCTGATAAATAAACACTATATATTAATGACACTATGTTACACCCTATAAATATCTTACAGACATGATTCATTCATTAAAATTGAAATCAACTGTCTTATGTCATGTTTCCTTTGTCTCTAAAAGACACAGATTTTTCACTATTATTTACTTGAAAACAATATAGTAACTATATGAATATTCTCACATTAAAAGCAATAATATTAGTTCTAATTATTAAATATATTATTCCATCTCATAAATGCTTTATTGCAAAGATGTGTTGTCTGATAAGAGCCTAACAATAATAACACCTCTTTATTTTTTATATCATTTAAACTTTTTGATAATAAAAAAGCTCTGTTTTCTGAAAGTGTTAAAATTTAATTATTTTTAAATATAGTAGTGAATGTCGTAATAAATACTTAATATTGTATGGTAGTGTTTGTCATCGTATTTTTTTTTTGTGATTTATAAATAAAAAAGGTAGTTGTTAGCAAATTAAGTGAAGGGCATAAAGTAATTTGTACACGATCACAAGCTTAGGGCATTTAAAAGATATTTACGACACGTTTACAGAACTGAAGACTAAAATAAGAGGGTTGTTGTAAAATGACTCATTTAGTACTTACCACTTTCGATGTATGGTACAGCAAGAAGTAGAAAAACTATATATCCAATTTCACTAAACATTGTCGCTTGCAAACATACACTCTTTTAATCACTAAGTCATTGCACATAAAATACAGCTGATTTCCAAATCATACAAAACCTTTGTCTTTTTTTGACACAAACGCATGCGCGGACAAACAATCTTTTTTTTTATTTACATTACAACAATTTCATGGACCTTTTGACACTAAAAAAGCACTTTTGTCACCACGATCATTTACTAACAAGGCTGCCGAACTCAGTCGTAACGAAACAATAAATATCAACATGAAACGTTTTGAAGACTAAAGGAAACTTAAACTTGAACAACGTTATTGTAATTAAAATTTAACGTTAAATATATGTTATTCTTTGTTATTATTCCATAATTATTTAACATTCTAAGCATTCTGTTCTTAGCCTAAATTAAAATACAACTAATTCTCGACTTGCCCAACTATCTGACATATTGAATTGGAATTACACTTCTTCTCTTTTTTTTCGAGTATGGAGCATAGCTTTTTGACTTGGACTTGAAACAAGTTTTATATCTCAATTTTAATATATATCGAGCACAAAAATAAATATACATTTATGAGGAGTGAATAAAATTTCATACATTTATACAATTATCTTCGAAATTTTAATTGATTTTATTTAACCGATTCTTAAAAGATTCGTTATGGCAGCTAACTTTTTAACGGGTATGCTATCATTTTTATATTTTTCTGTCTCTATATTTTAATATTAGATATTTATTCTTTTCTCTGTATATTTATTTTTCCACTATAGACATTTAATATATTTATACATTAAGTCACCGCAAATGTAAGTGTGAAGTGTGTGTGTATGAAGTAGTACAATCATACTCATCGTCTATTTTTTGTTTTTACAGATATTTTAGTTTGCCAAAAAAGAAAAAGAAACACAATGGTCATCGATTAGAATAGTTTAATAACTCTCGTAATACTATGGTCATCACGTACATTTCAAGGCTACACAAATCAAATACAATTTCAGCATAGCGATGCAAAAGCGTCATAGTAAAAATATTATGATAGTAATAAGAGCCGATAAATTATTGGTGTTCTAAGGATCGAAGACCAACAGACGTTCGTTTTCTTAGAATAAAATTTTTATTGATGACTTTAAGAAAAACTAACTGAATATGTTGCAAATATTAGGGCAATTTAATTTTTTAATATAGCAACATATAATATAATAAATACTGTAGCATTGCTTACTTAGTGCAGTAAATTAGTTTAGGTAAAAGTACCAAAGTACACGAATGCTTTTCATGATGTACAAAATATAGGTTAAGGCATTTGATGGAGGATTAGAAAGCAACAAGTTTAATAGGATTAGGGGGTAATGAGTCTTGGTATTTAAAAGATAGTAAAAAAACGATGCAACAAGTAAAAAACCTGATATGAGAAATTATAACAATAATTTTATTCTTACATTTAATTATAACAGTTAAACAGTATAACAATCTTATAAAATATATATTCTTTTTAATAATTCGATTAATATGCAGTAATAATTAAAGTATCAAGATTTCGTGGCATTTCCTAATACATATTTAGGAATATATTATTTGGGATCAATTTCATGTAATTTATCTGGACTAAAAACTCCTTTTTCTGTGATGATTCCGGTTATTAAAGAAGCTGGTGTGACGTCAAAAGACGGATTCCAACAGCTTATTCCTGAAACAAAAGATATTATGTGTATGTCGATTAACTTTGCTGATGCCGAAAGACGCAGTTTATTCTTAAGGACCTACGCAGGCGTAGAATTTTTTTCATAAGTGATCAAAAATTTCTGTATCGTAAATAAAATGTCCGCCGAGAACTTGCCACGGACTTCGCGCAAACGGTGAGCGATCATTTGAACGCCACATGTACGTGACGTCGGCTAAAATACGCTATGTGCCTTGTCAAACTTGAGTTCTGCAAATTCAGATTGTGACTCAGATAAGACTTGACAGGTTAAATTGATAATAGATTTAATTTAATTTGCGGCTGGTAATTTAAAAAATGCGGATGTTAAAAATTGCGACGGACTCCAGAGAATATTTAAAATATTTTAAGTTGAAACTATGAGCTAAAAATAGATGGACACTAGGAGTGCCAAGCATTTAAATTTCTACGTACCAGGGGCTGCGATTCTGTGTTCTCCAACGTGTGTCATTTCTCTTTCAGGCCTTTCTTCAATTTTAATTTTTTCACCTGAAGTAAGATCTTTATCTACAGAAGTTAAGGGAGCAGCTACATAAAAAGGCACACCATGGTGTTTGGCAGCAATAGCTATTTGATATGTTCCTATTTTATTTGCTGTATCGCCGTTAGCTGCCACCTGTTAATAAGTAGTTACTCTTTCAAATCAACGAATCTTTTACTTAGCATCAAATTTTAAAACTTGTATTTCTCCAGTTCCAGCCATCTGACAATTTACATAAAAATGGGCATATAAAAATGAGGTTTAGAATTTCGTAAAATGGTAAAAGTTGGCGGCCAGTCTCAACGGAGACTAGCCAAACCTAAGACAGGGGCGCCGTCACAATTATTTTCAGGGGGTTCATCTATATTTACACCTATTATTAACCATTATCTGTATATATAAAAAGGAAACCCGTTTTTCTTGGTCACGGCATCACGCGTGAATGGCTGGACCGATTTCACTAATTCTTTTTTTGTTGTATTTGTTATTATTAGGACAAGGTTCTTACGGAGAAAAATAATATTTACTATCAATTAAACTATTTTTATAATCAATAAGGTACGCTACGCTAAGGCGGTACGAAGTTCGCCGGGTTAGCTAGTACAATATAGAATTATACTAGGTTTTTACCTACGAAATTTTTACAAAAATAAGTGAAAAATATGTATTATCGTTATATATATATATCGTTTGACAAGGGGGATAGTGAAAGTGCAACCTCTTACACCTCTCCTTCTGGTGCTACTACTCTTTATTCCTTCACTCTCACAATCTCACAGTCGGATGGGACCAGATATCAGATGCAATACAAGGCTGTACGTGCTTTTTGAGAAACTGGGGTTAAGATTCCAACTGCCAAACTCCAGGTTGTTATTAATAATTTCTATAATTAGAAAAACTAAATAATACTTTTCTGGCCCGACCCGGGCGTTGAACCCGAGACCTCTTAATCGGCAGTCGCATGCGCTAACCGTTAAACCGACGAGGCATTTAGTAAAATAAGGCATATGAAAATGCAAATACTGCTGTTGAATTATATTTATTGTTAAAATGGTTGACGTTAAAAGCACAAAGTTTTTTAACTTCAGGATTTGCAAAGCCTTCCTACATTAAGAAATTCACCATCATTATCATCATAAGTCCATGTTGCAGTCCACTGCTAGAAGAACAAAGAACTTAGCGGGAGTTATTTTGTAAAGGGATAGGTGATCTATGTTAGTATGACCACATTTATAACCTCATTTCTCACTTTGGAACCAAGCCATTTAGAAACAACACAGGATAACAATTTTATTAACATATTAAATTTTTTGATTGCAATTGCTGTTAAAAGTGACTGAGATTTTCATAAAACAACATGTCACCTATGTGGAAATGGTATTCTTACCCTATCTGCACCTACTACTACAGCTGTTATTCTTCTTGAGTTCATAAGCGCAGAAACAACACTATCAACAATCAATGTTGAAGGAATTTTCTCATGTACTAGCTCATAAGCGGTGAGCCTCGCGCCCTGATTATATGGTCTAGTCTCTGTGCAGTAGACATGTTCTGTGAACAATCAACAATACGTTTAACAAGTAGATGAAAATTTCTTATAAATATATATGACGGCTACCCATGGAAGCATGCAATGCAATGGACACACTGCAAAGCTTTTCATAAAGTATTTTTAATTTTTAAATATTATGAGACTTTGGAAACATTTATGTAACTATTTCAGACAGTACAATACCTAATCTTTCACGTCTAAACAAGCAGAATATTTATACATATATAATTATTTTGTATTTTTGTTATGCATTAAGTGAATAGGGAATGTGCATGTATTTTTTTATTTTTAAAAAGTTTCTACTAGATATTACAATACCAAAAATAAATATAACACATCCAAAATATAAACTAACAAGCTAAAAGAAAAAGATTAAAAGCACTATAATTATCGGTCGATTTAAACGCGGCCGTTTTGGCGCGCTTATTCTGTGACGACGACTACACTCGTGTCAACAACGACGTATTTGGTTAACAAATGCATCGAACTATTTTAATAATTATGAATTTTATTTTAACGTTAGTAAGGATACAATACGATACGATAACAATACGTCTTACTAAGTTAACTGCATATACTGTTTTGTTTACAAAGTTCAACGAAAATATTAACCGCTTTACGAAAAGATCCGAGGGTAAATTGACGTCAAATTTTCGTTTACCAACAGCGTTGCGTTTTACAAATTAATGAGTGAATTTTAAACAGCTACTATTTGATTATTAAATTTCACTAATAAATTGTTATAAATTTCAAAAGTAATTACATAGATATGTTTTTTTAGTAGGAAAGTTTAGAAATAAAAATATTTTGTCCATTTTGGAGTCTCGTGTATATACCCTATTATTTAAAATGATGGTGTGTAGTAGTGAGTAATAACTCATCATCATCTCAGCCAAAATACGTCCACTGCTGGACATAGGCCTCCCCCAAGGTTCTCCACAACAGCCGGTCCCGTGCCGCAGGCATCCAGCAGCATCCCGCGACTTTCACCAGGCCATTAGACCACCTTGTGGGGGGCTACCAACGCTGCGTTTCCCAGTACGCGGTCGCCACTCCAGAGCTTAAGGGCCCCATCGGCCATCGTTTCTGTGTGTAATGTGGCCCGTCCACTGCCATTTAAATTTAGCAATTTTACTGGCAAATACGGGTAACCTTGGTTCGTCTGTGGATCTCCTCATTCCTGATTCGATCACGTGAAGAAAATCCGAGCATTGCCCTCTCCATTGCTCTTTGGGTGACTTCGAGCCTTCTTATCAAGCCCATAGTGAGCGATCATGTCTCTGCGCCGTAAGCCATCAGTGGCAACACACACTGGTCAAAGACTTTTGTCTTGAGGCACTGCGGTATTTGTGACGAGGAAACGTTACGTAGCTTTCCGAACGCTGCCCAACCCTGCGGTTTCGACGATTGACCTCTTTATCGAAGTTGGACCTACCTAACTGTAGTAATAGTAAGAGTAATAACTAATACCCTAATAATGTACAACTTATTTCATAGGTTGATTTACACCACCTACATTTTGCATACCTAGTTTTTTTGTATCATGTAATGATCTAATAACACCTAATGCCGTGCCATAGCCTGCCGTTGCCAACGAGCCAGTGTTGCAATGTGTGAGAATTCTAACAGGGCCATCACCATTCATATTTTTTAAGATAGCTTCACATCCATAGCTTCCTATTGCTTTATTATCTTCAATATCTTTTGTTAACATTTCTTCTATATTACTGATGAACCTAGAACAATAAGAGAATATTTAAATTACAGTAATAAGATGTTAAGAATTAAAAAGCCTATGCCTAGTCAATTTCGTTTCAATTAGATGCTTGTAAGTGCTTGAAAAAATAAGACTTGAGTGTATGTGTGACTTGATGAGAGTTCTTATAGGACTTAATACTAACGAAACAATGTCTAAATAGATAATCCGTTTTATGGGACTAACACAGGAGATAGATATTATTAGACAATGACAAATAAATAATTATAACTGGTCAGTATTTTGTTTCAAAAAAAAAAGGTTTCATACAAAGATTTTTTCCTCTTTCGTAACTTTTTTTCGCACCGTTAGTTTAGTTCAATTGTTATTTCAAAGTTTTATTAGTTCAAGGCGACCATTGGCGGCCTAAGGGGAGTTTTTTATCAGTATGGTGACAGATTAAGAATGCAGAATGTCACTACTACTATTTATTACGTGGATGTGGTAAAAAACAAAATACGCTCCTGCGTGTTGTCTTCAACAATACTGCAAAGAAATATAAAATTTGACACAGGTTAAAACCTCCGTTCTAAGGAAAGGCCAGGTTTATGTCTATTAGTAGACTATTAAAAGCGTTGAGGTAATATACGGGTGATATGTGGTTTTAATTAATTAGTCATATGCAATATGTTATTATGACTTAAATTAAAATATGTATTAATTTAAAGCTAGCGTTACTATCCCTACGCGCATTTACTTATACTTTATTATTGTGGCATTGTACATGTATTGTGAAAAAAAGTTTTACATTGCGTTTAAAATTGTCGAGAAAATAGGAGATAATAGAATCGCTCTTCCTGTACCACTTATAAGGTGAAGAAAAAAAAGGCAAATTGACAATAGATACTAAAAAAGAAAAAAGTTTATATAAAGGTGCTAATCCCTTCCGAGAATTTTCGGCAAATTCTGATTTATTGTCTCAAAATATTGGATGAAACTTTAATATTTTATTATTACTAAGAAACATAGGTACTAAAATTACATAAGAACACATATTATACAAATGAGATTAAGTGCTAATATTCAATTTGTTATTATCAGTACTTACTTATCTTTAAATTCCTCAGGTGTCACTGACTCGTCAGCACACAAGGAATTTGCTAAATTTATCAGTTCATCTGCTGCCAGTTTAATGTTTACAGCTGTTGGCCTTGCCGACACGAGGTAATTAAGTTTACCTTCAATCTGTAATTATTGGAAACATTGCCAATTTCAAATGTATACTTCAATTATATGTGTTAATGTTAAGTTTACCGTAAAATTAAAAATTAGTTTCTGAAATTTCTTGTTAATTTCGATGGCTCTGTTTTTAACATTTCAATGATTTTAAATGTTTAATAATTCAATTAGCAAGAAAAGTCTATTTTTTCTTTTTTTAAAGGCAATGGGCTTCAAACATTCATAAAATGTGCAAAACAAAAATATTCATTCATATTGTTAAGCATAAAAATATAGTCAAACAGGAAATCAAAAAGGACTGATACAATTCAATGTTTTTTTTTTCGTAGTATTGGAGGAATTAGGCACGTCCCCTTTCGTCAATATATACCCACTCAGTAAGAAGCAATAAAAGAGCTGCATAACACTTGTTTATGGTGCCATAATGGTGTTACACCTGTCAAGACAACTCAAATACACCAAAGCATGACTTGCCCACTTTACAAGTCAGCATTTGTACATTCTACTTTTCTGGTTCAATCTGTCTATTATGGAATGTGCTCCCCTTTTAAGATCAGAATGGGAAAAAATTCGGCAAATTTTCAAATTTCTATTGTAGAAACATTATATAAACACTATCAGGTCCACCTATATTTTTTACTCTCCTTTTCTAGAATTTATATTGAGTATATAAAGAGAAATGTATGTATTAAATATATAAACATATATATGGGCCACGAACTATTTAACATTTAAAAAAAAATGTATAAAACCATTTGATATATTATAAAAATTGTTTGTTGACAAAAAAACTAATTAGATGGCATTTCTTTTTTAAAAATTATATCGTCTGAATGACCACCGTTTCGACGTTTGCACTTTTCTAAGCGAGCACCGGCATTTTCGAATACTCGTCAGCAAAGAGACCGCGAGATTGCCGATTTCTCTTCGCTGATTTTTTTTAGTTGACGTAGTGTATTTGGTTTATTAATGTAGACACGATTCTTCAAATAACTCTATAAAAAGAAGTCTGCTGCGGGTCGGTGAAGCGATCCATTGCGACAAAACTGCCGAGAAACCAGCTAGTGGCCAGACTTCACCCCGCGCCCCGCGTAGTGTCATTTCCTTGCGTGGGATGTTAGATTCACATGTTAACCAATTTTGGCCCACCCTGTATATGTATATGTATATATAGTTCTTTATGTATGTTATGTTTAAAAATTACATTTCTAATTCTGTGCATTTACCAAGCTTAGCTCTGGATCATCTAAGGTTGAGTGATAGAAAATGCTTACGGCATTAAGTCCACCTTTGTACATTTGAGCATAAAGTCTAAATAAATAAAGTCAATTATATAAACTATCAATAGAATATTATTATAAGACATATGAGAACATTCTTATCAGCTATTATTACTAACTTGATATTTCAAAGTATTTTATCAATTGTAAGGTTACAAACTGACCTCTTGCCTCATGAACTTTTTGTCTGAGTTATTGTCTCTCTCAAGTTCAACAGCTAGAGATAAACAGCCAACTATGGCTATGGCCGGGGCACCGCGGACCTGCAATTCACAAATAATTTTATTGTATCCACATCCCATCAATCATACATACAATACATCACGTTAATGACCATGTACACATTATCAGTAAAAAAGAATTTCTTATGATCTCGTTAGCTTTTGGATGGGCAAATTGATTGTAGTTTTATTTATTTAATATAATAAGATCAAAGACAAATAATCAGCAAATAACAATAGTAATATGTAACGAATAAAAAATTGCATCTACAGTGTGTATCTTTGTCAAAAAACAAGTTTGTTAAAAACAAAATACAAGACACGATTAGGGAGAGAGAAGGCATAAGACCAATGGTTTTATGTACTCTCCGAGGCACTGAAGTTAAAACCCCAAATTTCAAAGTCTGAGTTGTTATTAAGGATTTCTAAACTATAAACTCAATTATACTTTTATGACCCGACTCAAAAATCGAAGCCTTAATTGAAGTCGAATTTGTATATGCTAACTGCTAGACCAACGAGATAACCAATAGTAATGTAATAAAGCTGTAAACTATGTGTTTAGTTAACACATTCGCTGCGGGATAACATACACCTCATGTTTTTATAAACTTTCGCCATGGACCCATGTTTTATTAATAGAATATTTATAAAATCTATTTCATAAAAATACAGAATTTTTAAGCACTTTTACTCGTATTGCTAATGCTAAATAAATCTTACTTAAGATTTATCAAAATCATGTTCTATTCTTAGGAGATTTAAGAAAATTAAAACGCATGAATTACACCTGTTCAAAACCGGCCAATTAATAATATATTTACTACACAACAGGTGTGTTCAGGACTGTTTCAAAAAGTAAGAAACATGAGGGGTGTGGGTTTAGCATGCTTGACGGGAACACAACATATGTGTTATTAGTACTGCCATACGGAATACAAAAGTCACATTTTAAATGCACTATTGACTATTCAGGGTGCTCCAGAGCTGAAAACACACTCTATGTACATTCCTTGGCAGCATGAGAGTATATCTTGTATATTATAAGTAGCAGCAGACTTGTTAGCCTGAATAACTACTGGTTTGAATGGAAAAACACTTAAGTATTACTAAGGAAATCTACAAAATATACCAATAAGTCAGCAAAAGGAGCAGAGCAGTATTATTTTTTGTTAATTGGGAATCTTTATTCCTTTTGCAGCGAGACATACAATGTTCAAATAGTCATATATTTAAAACTTTATAAGTAAAAAAAATATGCTATGGTTACAATTAAATAGGTTTATTTTTTAAAACAGTTCAATTAAACCAAATTGTCTAGAATTATTTTTTTAAATTTACATTATATGTATGTACCTGCATTTTATTGATAACTTTCCATCCATCTTCAACGCCTTTTACTTTAACGTATCTGGTTTTTAGAGGTAGAAGTAGTTGATCTAATATTTCTAAATTACCTCTTTTATATTTTATAGATTCTAAGCTCATGATGTCCTGCAAAAATAGGAAGTTGCAAAAATTATTGAAAAATATACATTTACAAAAAAGTACAAATTATAAACGCATAAAAGATCTGTAAATTCTGTAATACGGAATACCAACTTACTAAAAGTTAGCAGATGTCGATATATTATAATTTTAACTGATTTCACGTTATTATTTTCACAATACAATTTCACTACTAAAAATTTAAATGTCAATGTCATGAAACTTCACAATCACAGCCAGTGGTCTCGAACCTACCGATTTTTCGGTATTTCTACCGATATGGGCTCTGTTCTACCGAAATACCGAAATATAACGATTTTTCTACGATTTCCAGATAATTAAGTTAAAATGTCGTCTGACGAGGAGCCAAGTAGAAATATACCGATTTTAGCAGGCAAGTCTACCGATCTCGCTCTATGACGTTCGAGACCACTGGGGGAAGCCCTCAAATAATTAAGTTAAAATGTCGTCTGACGAGGAGCCAAGTAGAGATATACCGATTTTAGCAGGCAAGTCTACCGATCTCGCTCTATGACGTTCGAGACCACTGATCACAGCTCTCGGTAGATCGGGCAGCTGTGTTTTTGATATTGGTTAATTCAGATGCTATAAAAAAAACCTATTGGCTTTTCTAGTAAAAAGCTGAGAGAAAAGGTATTGAGCAAACCTTGTAAATCTTAAAAGGAAAAAATAGATTTATCGAAAAAACTTCAATTGTAACCATTATTCTCAATATTCCAAGAGAAAAAAGTCAAAATTGCAATGCATCGTGAATTAAAACCGTGTTCTGTTAAAAGAATACACGGAAATTATTACACCATTTTCCTTAGTACTTTATTGCATCTGCATTTCCTGATAATTTATCTTTTCATAATTCCAATATATAGTATAATGATGTCTTTAAACAATTTTGTTTAAAAACTAAAAATTTATGACATGGTATCAAAATTTTCCAAAAATTCGGCAAACATTTTATTTTTACCTTTAGTAATATATACATGAACCTATTATTTTACTTATTATGTAATTTTCAGTATTAAAATTTAACCATAAAATATAAATTATTGTATTAGACGTAATTTAAACATATTAAATTTAGCATTTTTTTACAACTCCACTAAGTTCTGTATTTGTTGTAGGTTTAGTGTTTTGTGATTTTCCTAAGTCCCGGCATTAAACTATTCCTATTTTATGACATAACATTTACTCTATTAAAAGTAGACTTCTGTAAAATACATAAATATGTAACTTTTATTGTTGGCAAAGTATTATGATGTCAAATTTTGTGTTAGAAAAAACACCAAGGACTTTCAATATTCTAGATGTTTCATGTTTTTGAACGTTGAAGGATGTGACGTAAAAATTTGTCTATGCTACATTCTGTTTCCGCCCGGCATTGAAGCGAGACGCATCGTCATTGTGGTGGTTTAACGCTGGCTTGCTAGTGACTATTTTAAAAAGCATCATGGCTGCTTTACCGCGAGTTTTCTTCGATGTTTCTGCTGATGGATCCACGTTGGGCAGAATTGTTGTTGAGGTAACTATAGATAAAATACTTATCTACTTTACTTGACACCGGCCGCCCGGCCGGCGTGATATAGCAAAAACCACGCTTCCAAACCTTGTGTTAACCGACTGTGTTTTAACATCTCATTATTAGTCAAATCCATTAAAATTTTAGTGTCCTGTTATTTTTGCGGTGCCTAATTACAATACTTATGAGAAATATGTCCATGTAGATTTTCCAATAAGATTACCGAAGTGAAGGTCAAATCTTAAAAGCTATAGATAATTATGAATCGAACGGAATTTGCCACTGTCAGTATGTTTGTTTATTTGCGATGACTATGTAGCTTCTTAGATCAACTGATGTGTTTTCAGCGGGCTGTATAAATGATTAGAGTATTAGCGTGCCGTTGTACTAGTTTGGTGAAAACATTACTCATTCGCTATAAACAGCACATATGACACACCTCATGGAAACAAACCGGTCTCATTTACTTACAGGATAAAAAGTTTAACAAATGTCTTTTACTTGTTACAGCTGAGAACAGATGTCACACCCAAGACGTGCGAGAACTTCCGCGCCTTGTGTGTCGGCGACAAGGGTTTCGGTTACAAGGGCTCCACCTTCCATCGTGTCATCCCCAACTTCATGTTGCAAGGTGGTGACTTCACGAACCACAATGGTACCGGTGGCAAGTCCATCTATGGCGAGAAATTCGCTGACGAGAACTTCATCCTGAAGCACACTGGACCTGGTGTCCTCTCCATGGCTAACGCTGGGCCCAACACTAATGGATCCCAGTTCTTCATCACCACTGTGAAGACCTCCTGGTTGGATGGCCGGCATGTTGTATTTGGTACTGTTGTTGAAGGCATGGATGTTGTCAAGCAAGTTGAAGCTTTTGGCTCTCAGTCGGGCAAACCCTCAAAGAAAATTATCATCGCTGACTGTGGACAACTTTCTTAACTTAATTCTATAAATTTATAAAAGTATAACATAATATTTTTTAAGTTTAATACTATGTCCTCCCCAGTAATACCTTCCCAGTCTTCAAGAGATGCAATTTATTATGGGTCATTCCAATTATGATAAAACTTATTGCTATGTTTTAAGTTGCAAACTAGCAATAGCATTTATTTCTGTGCATTGTTTATTCATAATAAATTAACTTATATCATAAATAAGTATTTTGAATTTCCCTTAAAAGCCATTACATTAAATGTTAACACCCCCTTTTCATAATTATTTATTATGTCAGTTTGATGAGTTTGCTTACTCAATAAATGAAGATAACTGTACTTGTTGGTTTTCCTCAGAACTATCATCACATACTTGCCTCAAAAATTTAATAAATAAGCATAAAATGCGGATATCCGGCTTAACGTCATCTAGTTTCAAACTAAGCAGAGCTTGTGCTACGATAATGATTCGTATATCTATTATTCAACCTATCGCCGTCCACTGCTGAACGAAGGTCTAATTAATTACCAATTCGTAGTTCAAGTTCCCTTAAATATTTTTAGAGTTAAAGATACGTTAAAAGTAATATTTTAGTTGCTGTTTTGCACATCAAAACTACCTGAAATATTTAACAAAACAGTAATTAACTGCTAAGAGCTCTTGCATAAATTCATAATTCTAAAACTGCTAATAGGTACACATTTAAGCAGTCACATGCTCATTGGGCATAAAACTTCATCATAGTGTCTAATTGAACTTGAGAGCGAACTAAATACTTATAATACTTGACGTTTACTTTTGACAATGCGTCTTCGAATTGAACATAGACCCCAAATCTGATCATCGAAACACAAAAATTCTCCCTTCCCCCTTATCGATCATCACCTCTTACTGTCGAAGCGGTGTTCGTCAAACTGGCCCGGCGTCATGGAATTTGGTTACGAGATTGTATCAATTTTTTGTACTCCTTGAGACAAACATACTACTTCGTGTTTGTAAAGAAGTTACGAGACACTTGTTAGGGGTCGGGCCAACCTGACGTTTTCAGGCCGACTCCTATGTGTTGAGAACTAAAATCATAAGAACATTATGTTGCTACAGATACAATGTACTCCTTAAAATACTCACATGTACAACTTTTGTACTTGCGTTAATAATTTGTAAATGAAAATAAACATTAGGTCTCAGGTACAGGTGCAGAATAATCTTTACATGTTCACGATTTTAAGGGTATTTAGATAATTATAAGCGTAGTTACATATATGTTTATAATTAAACGGAAACTTGAAAAAGCAAGTTCGGATTAATTTTTATGTTGGACTTCAAGTCGATGTAACCCGTCCACGAATCCTGATTAAATACATACCTCTGATGATGCAATTAAAAATTGTAAATTCATCTACCTAATATAAAATGGCAATAAAACCAATTGTTCTATGTTCATTTTAAATTGTCATGGATATAAAACAAATAATTAACGTAAGTACATAATTAAAAATTTGGAACCTGCTGCACAGAGATTCTACTAAAAATGTTATAATTTTCTAGTTTTGTTTCATTTAATAAAACATGTCCTGAAATTGGTGTTCAAGATTGACGGTCACTCTATTAGTATTTGTTTTTGGTTATAACTATTAGGTGAACTAAACGGTTTACAGGTCTACGACAAACATTGAGTGTTACAGTTTTTCGATGCATTCTGCTCCACGTAACATAACGTAATATTAAGAGATATTAGCACTTAAAAGGGGCCGGGTTTAAATAACGAGTTAATAGAAAAATAATAGAAGTGTGAATGCTCTCCACTCCTGGCAGATAATATATGTACAAATACAATATTTTAAGTGTTGTAGATTTAAAGTTTAAAGGCAACGAAATAATTTGAGCCAGACCTCTAAAAACCACTATCTTCCATGATATTGGATTTTATTAATAAATATTCAACTTATTATACTTACGGCAACATTTACATATTATTAATTTGAGTGAATGGGTGTGTGTGCAAAAATGTGATATCGATATCCGATAGTGCACAAGCTAGGATACAACGGCACCACTACACGATACGACTACATACAAAATGCGTTATTATCGGTGGACATTTCTGAATCATCCGATTTTATGAGTGAACTTGAAAACAATATCTATTACATACAAAACCTTGATCGAAACTCTAACACATTAGCACCTCTGGCTGTTGTATATTTATAAATTTTAGTTTTAAAGTAATACCTACTAATATCTCCACTTACATAATGCCTTGTTGTCTTCGGTCGGTTTGTAGGACATTGTACTTGGGTGCTAGGTCAAATCGACTAGACGGTTACTTTTTTTTGATAAGCTGTGTAAACTGGCGTGTCAATAACAAGGCTTCTCCAATAAAGTAACTTGAGTTATATAGGCGGCACTCGGAAATCGAAATAATTTATAACATGTAGTAAAATCCATAATGGATATTTTTGGTCAGGACTACTAAGTCAGTCAGAAGTTATTTCTTATCCCAATGCATAGATCCTACAGAAATAAACTTAAGATATCCCAAGAAACCTGTTTTACATGTTTATTTTACAAGTTACTAATTACATTGTTCGAATTGCATCTAGACAAAAAACTTCGTAAAAAATTACTTTATTTGGCAACGCTTTATTTAGAAATAAATATTACAGTGTGTGATATTTATTATACGTCTTTACGCGACCAATGGCTATAGAACTCATCGTCAAATTTATTACCTAATTTCAAGTGCAAATCCAAAACCATAAACTTGTCTTTTTATATGTATGTATATATGTATGCACTTCATAATACAACGAGTAGTTACTCAGGCTTTCAAAGTGCTGTATACAGCTATTGTTCAGCAATGACGTAAACAAATATATAATAATAAAACACTCAATTGTTTGTTTAAACCTAAGCAAACAATCTTTTATAAGGCATGTATTTAATTTAAAGACCAAATAAAAAATAATACGAAAAAAGAGTCAATTAAGCAAAAATTGAAAAAAAAAACCCAATTTTAGCGCCTTATGGTATGGGTCTTAGGATTGAGCAGTATAGTTACGGTAAAAAGAGGTCGAATGTTAGACACGAATGAACTACAGATCACAACTGTTCTATAAATATTCAGTCCTCTGCAATAACGCCTTCACAACTTCAAGTAAGCACGTTTATTGTATATGTAAATAGCTACAATTCCTTACCAGCCCAGTTGAGCTATTTGAACCACTTACATTTAACTGTTTAAACTAAATTTGTTGACGAACATAACAAGACCATATGTCTACTTATGCTAGTGCGTAAATAAATAGTAAATAATATCATTTGTCTGCCAGAATTATATGTAGACACGCCAAGTACTTTGAATCTTTGTTTAAGTAACACAACACTCCCGTAATTGTAGTGAATTATCCATTAGTTTAATCTAAATGATTACAACTGTTTTGTGACTAGACGAAAACTGTTGGACCCCACAATCCTTGTTATCTAAATTATTTGGATGATCGTGCGTTTGTAGTGAGAAGGCATTTATCAGTGTTGCACATAGTGTGATTATAGTCGGTTTTCTGCTGCCCGCTAAAAACAGCTCTAACAAAATATACGAATATTTAGAATAAATTAGTATGAGCTCAGATGAGCGGTTCATGAAAATTGTAAGTAGTGAAGGTATAAGGGTGATGGATACTGATACGCAAGAAATCGCTAAGGTCTGTCTTGTTTCTGGCCAAGTTCCGTGTACCACCTTAGATGCCTTATTGTAACCAAACGTGCCTTCTGTAACTTTATAATAGACCTCCGCATTGGGTACAATTCTGAGTCAATACGCGATGCCTGGAGGGCTTTCCGTAACATAAAAAAAAGCAAGTTTCACAGTAAACATAGTAACTTCTATTGTAATAGATACTTTATATACTTTATTTAAAGAAAGAGTTTCTTTTAAATAAAGTATATAAAGTATCTATTATACTAGCTCTAGTATATATGTTTAATAAATAAAAAAGGCAATAAACTTAAAAATAAAGAACTCTATGTTTGATTTTCATTGTTTATTTCATTACTTTTTCATTAGTAATTATTAGCTCGAACATTTTGATATTTATTTTTTTACTAACTATAGTAGCATAATAACTAAATAAATGTAACTTTTAACATCGTAAATCTCTTTCATTTTGAAATACTACATTAACCTTAAGTGTAATATACGTTTAATGTTTCATTCCTAAATAAGTACTGTATCTGAAGCATTTTGAAATGGAAAGGAGTCCAAATTTAATATAAATTTTTCTATCTAATGGATAATATTTATCTAAAACAGGAATAGGGAAGAAACATATTTTAACATTCTACTGCATAGCTCAGTGTAAGTAATATTATTAATTATATTTAACGATTAAATCTGAAAGTTAAAATTTGAAAGAGTATCTTCTTTTTATTAGTACGGATATTTGAAGAAAACGTTACGTCTATTAGCTAGTTAAATATTAAAATCACAATTACACTAACTTGGGTCCTCTTTCCTAATTCGATCCATTCTTCGTAAGAATAACATTTTCTTTCATCAGACCAAAGAATGTAAATGCATTATTTAAAGACAGTCAACTTACCATACTTTTTAGGTATCAATGTGATGATTTGGGCGAGATAGTTGAGCTGAGCTAAACTTAAAGGACGGGAGCGTAAATATTGACATATGTAAATACTGGCTGAATCATAATAATTTGTCTACAAAATACAAGAGAAGAACTGATAAATCCAACAAAAATGCACTAAATTAAGTCACATGTAGCGATGTTTAAAGTAATGGTCAACAATTTAAAAAACTGATAATATTCAATACACGTAATTGTTTTTGACAAAGAAAAATAATATTCCGGTTATCATAAGGCCTGAAAATATTTTTTGTTAGTGTAAACAACACGAAATAATGGAAAAAAAAACAAGTCTCTGGGATAACTACTAGTCTTTGGGACAACTAGTAACTAAATTTTAATCTAAATTTATAAAATATTCCAAATCTTCCTACAATTTTCGCCACAAGTTATAAAATATAGGTGACAATAAGAAATTAATCGATATAAACCGTGAATAAGATGAGAGTCAGGCGAATTTAATTAAATCTTTTTCACTTTAACAAGAAAATGATCTAACCTTAAACATGACCAAAATGTAGAACTAGTAAGTTGGGGTGCAGACTAAGCACTTCTAGGAAAAATTAATTAATGTAAGAAAACATTTAATCAGCAGGTAGTAGAGCCACGCCTGTAGTTAGTGTTTCAGCACGAACGGGCCAGTTCGACCGGTGCAGTACTACCATCTCACAGAACACCAACCTAAAGCGACAGCATCCGTGTTGTCGAGTTTCGTTGGTGACTTCGAAACCGGAGGCCCATTGATGCAGGGGTGTCAGTTATCGTGATAAACCTGAGAAATTTACTCTGCCACGATGACTGTCATGCAAGCGAGGCGTTAAAAGTATCTTACTAGGCCGCCATAGTGTGGGTCACCATACTGCATTGTCTGTATTTGCAATGAGTATGGTCCCCAGAACTCTTGGATTCTATGCATGCTTTCCATCAGGCAGAGTAGAGTCATTTTGGCAGGTCTTAGAATAGACAAAAAAATTGCATTCTAGGTAATTTCATTAAAATCTTCGTGACGCAAGCTAACTCCCGTCGTTAATTCTTTGGTACAGATGTGCCTAACCTATTAATAGAATCATAATGTGAATATTACAGCTGTAGCTGCAATTAAAAAGATATCCAGGATTCTTTGTTCAGCACCGGATCCGTAATTGCAAAGAGAAGTAGAACAGCATGATGTGCAAGCGTACAGTTTTGTTCTTTCTCCGATGACGATACAGCCAGGTTCACAATGCTTCGTGCAGTTGCGTTCGAGGGCCCACATTTTAGGAGGCGTCGTTGAATTTTCAGTGGACGTAGTGAACGAGAATCGTTTGACCTGCAAAGTATAAAAAGATACACTAAATTAAATAATTATTTTGTTAGGTTTACTAACAGACCGACTCCCATCGGACTGTAAGCAAACATTTAGCAGTCCCTATATAGACTTGCAATATCAAAAGAGGAATTTGTTGTTAACTAAAACTGCCTCGGTGGCGCAGCGGTAGTGAATGCGACTACTGTGCTAGGTTTCGGGTTCGATTCCCGGGTCAGACTAAATGTTTGTATGATCTGCAAATATTTGTTTCTAAGTTTGGGTGTTTTCTATGTATAATGTGTATGTATTTACCAAAAAAAAGTTTATAAGTATTCTTTCTATCAGTCAGTCTATCATAGCACAAGCTCTGTTTAGTTTGAAACTAGATGACGTTGTATGTCAAATTTCAGAAATATTTATTATAGTACTACTTATAACTAAATTCAGTTCAGAGGACCCTGCATGGGTCAAGGGTTCTAAATATGTTGGAAATAGTTTCATAAGTCCCAAATTTAGGAGTTATTCTTAAAGTAGTACCTCTAAGTCTTCTGTGACATTATATTGACTAGATTATAAGAAATGCCTAGGTGATTGTTATTGATATGTTACGTATATTGTTTCGAAGTTATACGAAACAATATTAATAATATATCCTAAAAAAATTCAAAATTTCATGTAAATTAATTTCTTTTTTGTATTTTAGACAAGAAACACGCAACTTTCAAGTCGATGATAATAAGATAGTTCAAGTTGTCCGAATTATAACAAATTTTAGAAATCCCTTGTTATCATTTCAGAGTTAAGATTGTTAATTTACCATGCACATCCTCCTATCATTGTGACATTTGTGGATAAGGGCAGAGTTGTTGTGTCGAAGATCTGCACATCGGTCGTCAGGTACGTCCGCTAGACACTTGTAGCACCATAACTCATTGTTCGGCCTTGCTGCTGCGGATGTCACATGAACGCTGTCTCTTAGCAGGTCGCATTCACCTTCTGGAATAATAAGAGATTAAGTTTACTTCGTAGTAAATATTTTGATTTTTGAAGAGAAAATCAGACAAGTGTGAATCTGAATCATGCACTAATGTTTTCGTACAAACTTGTATGTACTTAAGTTTCTGAAAATATTTTTTACGTTTTCAAATAACAAACTTTACTTAGCCGTCCTGATTTTTTTACTGTACAGTGATAAACAATGCCATTAAATTTTCGATTTATTTATATTTTAAGAAACGAAATTTTAATAAATCAATATATATGATGTAAGATAGTTTAAAATAAGGCATTGTAGAATAAATCAGAGTTTTATAAACACATAACACTTTACTATATGTTATAATTATGTATATGTACGTATATAGCATATTATTAGTTTCAGTACGTTTTATATTTTAATTTTAACTTACACATGTGACTGTTATATTGCAAATCTGACGTCAAATTATTACGCTGAAATAATCGTTTCACTAAGTATACGGTACTTCATGAAACTAGATTTATTTAGTGATACCTAAATAAATCTGGGTTAAATGCTATTTTTGTCTGCGTATAAATGAGCGGTTTGAAACAGTTGAATACGGAGTTCTAGAATAGATAAATCTAAGTGAATAACCTCCTTTCTAAGGAGAGGCCTATGTCTATGAGCAGTAGACTTTAATAAAAGCCATGATGAATGGAATAGTATATATATCGAGAATTCTTAGCAAAATTTCAAGTTTCTCGTGTCCTGTATACCAACAAGTTTAAAAATTAAAAAAGTATTTGAAATCTTAATTTAAGAAATTTAAGAAGAATACAATAAAGATATTGTACAGTAGGTATTTACAAAAAAGAGAACTATTCATTTTGTCGGTATGATGTACCTTTTAATTCAAATAGTCGTCGTTCGTACACACAAAGTTATTCCACATTGTTCCTGTCCGCACAAAGTTAATGTTTGATATTCTATAGAAAAGCTTATTTTAGCACCACATTAATCTATAGAATATCTAAGAATTTACTTATTTTTTTACAGAGGCGTAACAATGGATTTTGTTCCAATGCATATGCTTTTTATAGTAGCTTTCAAGCAATAATAACACTATAAAATATTGAAATACGTTTTGTATAATACAAAAATATATTTTTATAATGAAGGAGTGTTAGGGCATGTCCCTATGTGTTTAGTATGTGCCAGATTCTTTTGATAAAGTCTCTTCTTGAAATATAAAACATCTTAATGAGACAAGTGAAATACAGCTCTAAAACGTATATGTATATAAACTATATGTTTGTTATTTTGAACATAAACTTCACACACCAATGCTGATGAAAAAGCACAACGATCCACAAATTACCTTAACAACAAACAATATTAAATAAACTATGAATGTTCGTTAATGTACAAAACAAACATTACTAAGATTGACATGAATAAGATCTATGATTTTATAGAATGTGGACACATAATATTAAAAAAAAATCCTTCAATCAAAACAAAGAGGAACCGGAACATAGACAACGACTAACTTTGACATTTGGGGTTAAGATTGAAGTGCTGCGTAAGGCCGCCACAGAATCACTCATACTATTAAAACACTGTTTACTGTTATCTATTATTAGCTTAAAGCGAAGGTTAATAGGTATAAAAAGGTTTATTAGACATACCTGCCGAGAAAAGTGACAAGCAGAGGAGTATTAGAGAACGCATGGTGTTTGTAATGCATTGTGCGCAGGTCACAGCATCCGAATATTGATCTGTCTAGAGCACAGACCTGTTGCTGTTCCCGGTAAGCCCCGCCCCTACTTCCACTCTCCCCTCAGATCTTCACCGAAACATTTTGATGAAGCAAAACAATCTCAACTTTCAAAATTCTTGGGAAAATTGAAACTTTTCATCGGCTCTTACAGGGTTGTGCACTACTTGAAAGATAAAGTATATATTAATTATTATAAGAACAAGTTACTTAGTGTACCGTGAAAGCTTATTTTAATTGGTATAGTTAAGAAATAAGATAATTTACTACAAAGCAACGAAAAAGTTACGAATGGACGCAAGATACTAATACAGCTTTTTATTTGTAGTTAAGAGTGGTAGAGTGGTAATCTGAGGTTTGATGGAATGAGGTAGAGATTTATAGATTTGAAATTGTTTGCCATTGATCGTGTATCAGTTTAAAGTAATCTTCAGTCATCAGTAATCGTCACTCTTTGAAATGAGGCGTTTAATGCTTATGTTAGCAATGTAATCATTTACTAGACTACACCAGCGTGTGCTTAATGGTACCTGAGCGACACTACAAAATGCAATTTATAATTCCAATGCAATTTTTTCAAGAAGAAGATGAATAGATTGCCACTGTAATTAATAGATATTAAAAAAATAAAAATACGTTAACTTATTTCAAGAAAAACGTCAATTGCATAGGTTTTTCATAGGTTATTTAAAAGTATGTGTAGATGAACCTCCCTGAAAATAATTCAGGCGAAGTCCATAAATGTTATTATAATAAATAAATAAATAACAACACAATCTGTAATTAGAGTTTTTTATGTAAAAAGTGTCAACGAATGGTTCTGCTGACCGTTTGGCTGTATTTCATATACCACCAGCAGAGCAGTAGCTAGAAATTTTGTAGAAAACAAAAATTACAATAAAAACATAATGACACAAAAACATTCTTATCCACTTACCTTGATTATTATTTGCATTTATTGTCCTGTAATCACGACAGAAATCTTCGCTCAACAAATAATTTGCTTCTCACGTGTCCTACCCACAACTCCGCCTTCGTGAACGCTTTGTTCTTTGTGCAAGCTTTGTTCTTTTGTTATTATGAAATCTACTCTCATGTGAAATCAGGATGTCCATTAACCATTAGACATTTAAAAAGACGCGCATGAGGACCTTCTTCAGAAAGTAGAGTTACCTCAACGGTAGTACACCACCTTATAGTCTATTATCTACAATTTATGATTAAGAAGTATGTGTCTTGAATGAATATTTGTGTATATTTGTATATATATATATATAAGTAAATTTACTAGTTTATGTCAATTGTATCTATTTCTGTTGCTGATTACAACTGTAATCTCAATACACCTATCTTACTAGATCTCATCACCCCCAATGGTTAGCTGGTAGAGAATATCCAGAGCATTAATACATAAGTGCATGAAGCTAAAAATAAATAAGAACGAAATTAAGGTCGAGTCGTTAAGTTTTGCTCAAACTTATAGTTGTTATTATTCATGAACTAATTCTAGTAACAAATAATGTTAAACAATAATATTTATTTATAAATAATAATTTAAATATTAAAAAAGAAAGAGATTTTATCTTTTTAATCGTGTTGGGAAGATGTTCGAAATTCGCACAGACTGAATATTATTATAGTCTGTTTAACAACAAATAATAATAGTGAAATAAGTTAAAACTATTGAAATTATGTTACTAAAAAAAATAATCATCCCAGTCTTTAAAAGTCCACAGCTGGACATGAGATTCTACTTAGAAAGGAGGTTTTGGCCTACTTTACCACAGTGGTCGGTCGGATCGGTATGTATAAGCTATGTTTCAAGCTTTCTTTTTGTTCTTCATAGCTTACTCTCTTTGTCAGCTCTTACGTCTCCTACCACTACGGCATTAACAAGGATGGTGACACTTCATATTCTTAATATGTCACCATACGGACATACCCACAAATTTTCCACAAATAAAATTTAAACATAATATATCGCATCTTTCATTATTCTTTAAACAACGTGCAACAAAAATTGCAACGCAGTTCTTGTGTAGTTTGCATGCGTGTATATCTAGCATACCGCTTAGTCGACATACCACATCCAACACCATTGTAACCACAGACGATAAAAAATAAGTGAAAACGGCACGAATCGATAGCTTCTATTCCGGAGCACGTTTGTACCTACGATATAAATAATTAAATAATGACTGTATGCTTTACTGAACTTTATGACGTATCAAGAATTAAAAAATGTTTGTTACTAAAGACAGTTGTGGTTCCGAATGCTACAATCAACCTGAAAGAGTTTAGCAGTGTTTAAGACGCAAACTGACTGGTTTTCTCCTACTGGCAATTGTTTTTTTACGTAAGCTTGATATTGATGGATTGGTATTATTGAGTTTCCAGAATACACCCCTTACCATCTCACAGAGTATTGGGATCCTCGGTGTCGATATCTCCAGTGACGTCCAATTTCAGACTCATTTGGAGGCAAAGGTGAGGCTGGCATCAAAAAAGCTTGGTGTTCTGAATAGAGCGAAGCGATATTTCACACCGGCACAAAGGCTACTACTGTACAAAGCACAAGTTCGGCCTCACATGGAGTATTGCTGTCATCTCTGGGCGGGAGCACCGAAGTACCAGCTTGAGCCTTTCGATTCAGTCCAGAGACGTGCTGTGAGAATAGTCGACGATCCTGATCTCACGGACGGTATCGAGCCACTAAGTCTTAGGAGAGACTTTGCCTCCCTGTGTGTGCTCTACCGTCTCTACAATGGGTTGTGTTCTGAAGAATTGTTTGATATGATGCCCACAGCCACATTCCACCATCGCACCGCTCGCCATCGTCAGGGAGCTCATCCACATACATTGGAACCTAAATGGTCGCGCACAGTGCGGTTTCAGAGAAATTTTCTCCCTCGAACAATCCCGTTATGGAATGAGCTCCCTGCCACGGTTTTCCCTGGGAACTATAGCATGGGGTTCTTCAAGAAGGGGGTTAATAGGTTTTTGAAGGGTCGGCAACGCGCACGTGATGCCCCTGGTGTCGCAGGCGTCCATAGGCTGCGGTAGCCGCTTACTATCAGGCGGGCCGTAGGCTTGTTTGCCAACGTCGTGGTATAAAAAAAAAAAAAAAAAACGACATTTTTACATACCTATATAGAGGTGTATTTAATGCCTACATTTGTCAACCAGAAAAATACTCAACTTCACTAAAATGTGTTTGTAAGCAATTGTTATGTGTACGTTCCTACATATGGCAACGTATTTGTGTCCAGGTGTCCATGGCCAGCAGTAAATATTCACCATTAGGCGACTCGTCTGCTCGTTCATTAAAATATACCTATTTTAGACTTAGATTTCCAAGCCAGCTAATAGTAGTACTACAACATAGAAAGTCAATAAATACAACGTTCCGATTTGCCAAAACACATATTGTACCTATGTTATTTAATGTATTTGCAAATGGGTAACATTGGTAGACGGGGTTTTAAGAACCTATCGTGTTTACAGAGGACCCTAGCGAGTGAGGTCTTTTCCTTGAGTATACAGACCCGGGACTTCGAACTGGTTCTTGTGTGTATACGTTTATTGATGTTTCATATTACTGTTTGTGTTTGAGAGACTGTTTTCATAAGAATTTGACTTTATTATAGTTCTTATTTAGGTAATTTCGTTTTCCTTTTTTTCTTCTACAAGACAACGCCCCTACTAGGAATAAATCCTGTGTAGAGCGGAACTTAACTATTATACATGAAACACACACAAAGGGCAACTAGACTCAAAATACCAGTTGGTCGGTCACATAAAGTGTTGTTCTACGTGGGGATCGGATCCACAACCCGCGGTAGGAAGCAGTTTGGTGACCGCTTAAACCACTGTGCCATCCGTCCGTCCATTTTTCATTTACATTATAACCATATTGAAGTTTTAGAAATAGTATTTATTCTACAACTTGTGTAATGTATACGCCTCAGGAGAAAGTTTATCACTGATCTGATAATAAAGTTGTATTTGGAAATTATATTAGATTGGACATATATTTTATATCCTCTTACGTTTCAAGTAAATTTCGGCAAAATATACACAGTTGCAATACACAGAGGCAATCTTCAAATCAGTTTTCGTTCAAAAATGTGTCTACTTCATATGGCTTATTTACTTACTATCTATTGCTATTTTATTAATTATGTTCATAGTAATGAGTTTCGTATGTAACAATACATTGTCTAGGGATCACGGTAGTGAAATACATGTCAGACTGTTCCAGTAATGATCAGATTTAACAGTAAACAAAGAATAGTTAAACCCATCATCATCATACATAAGACATAGGCTTTCTCCAAAGTTCTCCACAAGAACTGATCCCGTGCCGTTCGCATCCAGCAGCTTCCCGCGACCTTTACCAAGTCGTCGGATCACCTTGTAAGGGGCCTACCAACGCTGCGTTGCCCAGTACGCGGTTGCCACTCCAGAACTTTATGGCCATTGATGTTAATGCCAAGTCCATTCCAGTCTAGAAGCTTGAAGACGTCAGCTTTTGATTCGATCAAAACTGATGTAAGATATTACATCAGTTTTGATCGAATCAAAAGCTTTCTCATAGTCCACAGTCATAGTTTAACCCATTTGAAAAAAATATTTTTGAATATATCTGTGATGGTAAATTACGTATACTATATGTAAAATTCCAAAATATTATCTGAGACTAAGCGTTATTTATAATTGTTTAAATTACAATTTCTGTAAAAAGATTTATTGGAACTTATTCTCATAATATAAACTTAGATAAGTAAAGAATGAAGATCTAATATGTATGTTTACATCTAGGCAATTTTACAAACATTTAAAACTTCTATATCACAATCCTTACTTTTTATTAAACTTTTATACTTTGGAAAATTAGAAATATAACTCTATTGCTTCGTAGGACGTAAGATTTCTACTTTATGACAGTTTCTATAAAACACTGACGTTAAACTAGAACGACTCAGAAGGATTTTATAACCATGGTGATGTCAGCCTCCCCCCTTTTTTCCTCTCATATATCTCAATAAAGTTGTTATGATCTTAATAAGGTTTGCTATATTTAGATACACTGTTCAAAATTTTTTCTGTGACAAAAATTCAGGAGCAAATATCACGCTAATTGACCTTTCCGCATAAAAAAACAAATTACTTAAGAATTTGTGGTACTGCTTATTTCACACTATTAAATGATTCATAAACTTTAGCAGCCGCATCATACAGGCATTTATTTAAAAACATTTAACACAACTTAGCATGTCTGACATTTAATCTGTAAAAACACTGACAGTGATGTAACCTTACAATTAGTCATAAAATAAAGAACATTTTCCATACCCTTTTAAATTTTTTGCCAACGTTCAGTGTTGTGTGATTTGCACGCGAAAGCAGACGTGTTAGTTCGCCTCAAAGTTATAGAACAAATTGAGCGTGCTTTAACTCAGGGCCACATAATAATTATATAATTTTTTATATCTTCAGCTCTATAGCTCTTGTAAAGATGATGATGTCTAGTTTTAAAATGGTCTTTCGTGCTTTCATTCTAAGCGATTACTTGTTAAATATTTAATTTCAATAAATCTCTGAAGAAGTTTCTGAAGAAAAAGGTTTCTGAAGAAGATAACTTCACCACGATGTTTTATCACGGCTAATAAAGTTGATAATGGTAATGGTCTTACATTACGGACATTAGCCTCTTCCTAGCAAGAAGGTTTTTGCCTACTATTACCACGTTGGCTAGATGCATTGGTATAGGGTTTGTTTCAAGTATTTCTTCTCATTGCAGTAATGTTGTGCTGCGTAATTTGTCCTGTAGTCGTCGCTTATAGCACCCATAAGTAGGGGTGGAGACACGGTGTTCTTAATCCGTCATCAAACGGATAGTAAAGTACCTTGCTAACCGTGGGCGATCTACGAATTGGCCGACAAATTTGCCATTCTGTACCTGGAATAGGAAGAATCCGGCAACCACTATTCTAAAGCTATCTAGACCATTCCGAGCGCCCAGTCGCGCTGACGCTGGCACCGTCAGTGTGACTAGTACATGTAAACTCTCCGTTTCGATAACGATGAGCTCCTCTAAAGAGTCTGTCACAAGCCGCCTAAGGTTCTGTGGAACCTCGTGGTAGTGGAACGTTTCCCTGATGCAGCTAAATGATAGATTCTTGAATGCGTTGGCAATATCCAACGACACCGCCAACAGCGCGTCCTCAGGTGTATCACGGCATCGACCGTCGAATGCGGCCAGAGAGTACCCTCTTAAAAAAGTATCCGCATCGTCCAACAACTTGATGTGCGTATGGTCCGCAACCAATTTGTTAAATAGGACGAGATTACCACTCTTCCAGCACTCAGGGAAACTTCTGGACGTCCAACCGTCTACCACCTCTCTGAGGCTGTCTGCCATATGGTCGAGGGCTCGGGTCGGCACTCGGGCTGGTATCCTTACAACGGTTCTTTTTTCTTTCCTACTCTTTTTCTCCTTCTTACTCTTTTGACTTCGATTTTAAATTTGTTTAATTTGTATAGAATATAGGTACCAAAAATTATTCACTCCATTGTGGTATTATAAAATCCCACGATTGAGGGAGAAATAATGGTCGACCCGGGCAAAGATCCCTCAGAACCTGGGCAAGCGTAAATTTACGTGTAACCGCCGAGGGGTCCGCTCTTACGATTGAACTACCATGCATCACCTAACCACGTACTAGAACACAAAATTCGTGGTGATTTATTCTAGAGATTTTCTTCCTCGTAGTCCGGGTGGCTAAGCCAAGACCCTCGCCCCCGAGTCGTGAGACACCACCTCGGCACTCTTTTCGGTATTAAGATATACCGACGGCGGTCTTCGACGACGTCTTCTAATATCTACCCGGTGGTAGTGTAATGGACGTCGAGTACGTTTTTCCAATAACTAAGTGATATTTCACTGCCGATAGCGATGAAACTTAGAACCATAAAAGGCCTTCGTGCACAACCCCGATAGCAACAACATTTACGATTACTGGACTTGAGGATACATGCCTATTATGCATGATTTTCATTTTCTCGATGGTCATCCCCAGCCCCATTCATTTCGAGGAATCGTCTAGACTGTTGACTCTCTGATTAGATTCACGTAGTCAACCGGGGTGACAGCGGGGAAGATCAGGATGAGGTAGAAATGCGATCGAATGCTCACCGACAGGCAATGGCACAATGGGGTGCGCGACTGGAACAGCCGCTGAGTGCGCGTCAACGCGCTCTTAATGCCGTTCCACCAAATCCCGAAGCCTGGGTAGGTTGGGTAGGGAGCTCACGTCACCTACAGACTGACTCAGATACTCACCGAGCATGGTTGCTTCGGTGAATATTTATCAGTGGCTGAATTGAATCGAACCCGAAGAGATGGCATAATGCGCCCACTGCGTAGCCGACTGGGACTCAGCCCATCATATGTTGGAGGACTGAGCACGAAGTCTTGGTCGATCTAATCGGACGAGACCTGTCCTCGCCAGTAATTTGCTGGCAAATGGGGAGGTTTGGGGCACAGTGATCTCTTTCTGTAAAACTGTAATGCTCTAGAAAGAGACCGCTGATCGGGATCGGGAGAGAGCCGATTCAGAGCGTAGAGAACGTCGGCGGTGATACCAGTAATAGGCGGTATCGGTACGGTATATACTAGTGACAGTAGTTGACGAGGCTGAAAACTGTTAGAGAGTGAGGATCTTTGGTGGTGAATTGAATACTGAGGTCGGCGATAGGATGGCGGTCTGGTCGTAGGGGTTGTTTTTAGCGGAAACACCACATACATCTTGGCTCCAGAGTCCCCAAGGAGCCACAGATCAGAAAGGATTTTCCATTCCGTCAACAAAAAACAAGATTAAGAAAATATAATTATGTTAATATGAATTGAATGACAAAAATAGACAAATGTACCTTGACACAATTTCTCTTTAACCAAATGAATATAATCAATTATGGTTAAAGAATTGACCGTAAGCTAAAGAAAAATAAAGACGAAGGCCCTTCTTGGAATCAATAAATATGGCTGTCTATTTACTAATTTATTACTCCTTGAATACTTTGCATGCGTCAGAAACCTTACATACACAAAATAAAGGTTATGTACTTATTTTATTATTGAAAATGCTGGGTAACAAAATATTTATAATGAAATATAAACACAGTAAGGAATTGTTTCAGCGCATTAATTAATTATCACATTGCCCATTTTCCTAGTTAATGGAAGCAATCGACGATAAACAGAACAATGAAATTTAATGAACAATGAACTCAACTTGTTACTTGGTATATAATAACCTCTGTTTGAAATTTCTTTTGTTTTGTAAATTTAAAAAGTATTAAGGTACTTTAAAAATAGAACAATGAATACATCTAACATTAAAAATAGTGAATTGTTAACAAAGGTATATGGCAACATTGATTTCTTTATGTTCACGTTAATTTAGTTTTTGGCTTTAGAAACTTATAAAGTTCTGCACCGGTTGTCAATTAAAAATCATTTAATTTTAATTCAAGAATCTTTATGTATTTTTTGCGAAAGTATATAAACATAAAGTGCAAAGCGTATCAGGGCAGCAGCTAGTAAACTATAAAATTAAATAAATAACTGTAGCCGTCACATTTAATGAATTCATTAAATTTATAATGTATATTCAGCCTGCATATATTTATATATTTGTTATAAATTCATTTTATCATCATATCCTTACCTGCTATTGTTCAAGCGGACCAATAGCGTGTCTGTACTGGTATAAATCTAATTATAATGTTAACAAGTTTGTTGTTACACTATTTTTAACAGAAGGAAAAACTTTTAAACAGTAAAGAACATCCTTACTAATATTATAAATGGGAAAATATGTTTGATTGTTTGTATGTTTGTCTTTCTTTTGATATTTTGTCTCGAAACGATTTTATAGCATGATTTTATTGCTTGGATATAATTAAGAGACTGGAGAGTGGCAAATGTTTGTATGATCTGTAAATATATGTTTCGGAGTTTGGGTGTTTTCTATGCATAATATGTTTGTATTTACAAAAAAAAATATATATAAATATTCTATCAGTCAGTGTAGTTATTATAGTATAAGCTTTGCTTAATTTAAAACTAGATGGCGTTGTGTGTTAATGTCTGAAATATTTATTAATTATTTGTTCGTTACAGGCTACCTTTTGCCGTGATAAAACATCTTATTCTTATGGAAAGATCTCACTCCAAATTTTGTAAATTCCCATAGAGAGTGCTGTTAGATTTTTTCGCTCAATTATATGGTTGATTGCGCTATATTGAATAACATTCCCAAACTCTTTATCGATAAACTTTTGAATGTTTTTTTAATTTTGAAACTGGTAGTGAGTTCCAGGTTTTAACAGTTTTGCACAGGAAGGAAGAGCCGAACCATTTAGTTCGGGAGCGTACATCTACCTTTCTAAAACGTTGACTGCCGAGGCCAGTACGTATTTTCCTGTAGAAGAAGGCAGAAGATGAGATCAGTTGGAAGAGTTCGTCACGACTCTTGATAATACGGACTGCTCACCGCTGTAACCGATCTAGAGCGTCCAGTGAATATTGTGCGGATTCATCGTAAAGGTGAGCACAGTACTCCACGCAGAAGCGAAGCTGGGTCTTATAAAGAAAACACAGATGTTCAGGTGAAAAGAACCATGTCACCTTGTTCAGTATCTCCAGCTTTCGCGAAACCATCTTGGCGACGCTTTCTATATATGTACTCTCGCGGGTTGATATACCGGTAAATATCCATATTGAGTTTATCCGGCAATTTACTGTACAGAATTATATAAAGCTTTTCAGTAATATAACTTATACATCAAAATAACGCATAGATATTTACCACGACAGATGACATACACGCAGGCGGAGTCGCTTATAAAAGCTAGTATTTTAAAAAAGTGAACAGAACGGTTTAACTGTTGAAAATTCGTTCAAAATAGAATAACTGAAGGTCATGTATATATTAGAAAGAACAAATTAATTATTTTTAAGATATTGCCATACTACCTACTTTTATAAAGAAAATACCCTCAAAGCCTTCAAATTAGGTTTATGTTAGTTCGTAAGTGGAAGCTTTAACAATCTTTATTGGAAACTAAAAGATAAGTCCGTCTATCTGGTAGGTGTAATCTGATTCAGTTATTAAGTCCTGGTTGTGCCAACTACATTCTAACAAGATTTCGCCCATCACAATAATGACGATTTATACGCTACAATTATTATAACTTATTCTCTTATAAGCCTAGATATTAATTTATTAATATCTTCAAATATTTTTTATTCATAAAATATATACATTCACAACACAGTTTTCATTTCTCCTTAACCACTAATTGTTCAAAAAATTCCTTTCTTTCAGTGATAAAATAACAGTCAAGTAGACGACATAGAACGAAAAAACAAGACATTTTGAAAAGATTTGAGGGGGTGTTGGGCATGAATATTTTAAAAATTACAAGCTTAACCAAAACACAAGTGTTCCACGCCTCATCTCTTTTTAGAATCGTTTCTATTTCTCTGTTTTGACTTTTTTGAATTAATGTCGAATTGTTCCTTCTCATACATTTGATTAATCTTCTAATAACTTTTGTACGTTCGAAGACTGTAAATTTGATTAAACCTTTTTTTTCTGCCTGAAGGAAGGGGTGACTAGAATCCAAAAATTGTGGTCACCATACTACATTGTAAATGTAGGCAATACAGTATGGTGACTGTATACTATGGTGGCCTAGTAAGGTGCTTATTTACGCCCCGCTTGGGGACGCAAAAGGCATGACAGTCATCGTGGCGGTGTAAGGCTTACACTCTTACCATGATAACTGTCACCCCTGGATCTATGCTTGCTATTTCTTTACATCACGGTCTGCAGTGACTCATATTTTTAATGTTTAAGTCTAAATCCAAGCAAATGTTTAACATATTTAGCAAAAAAGTGAAACATGAAGGTCACAGATGTTTTCCTAAGAATCCTTAGAACTGGGTGTTAATTATTCGTACCCACAAATAGACCAAGATTACCTTTATAAGATATGGGTTCTTATTAAATAGTAATCAGATGTTTTACAGAAAAATAAAATCAGAATAATGTATTAATATGTTTTAGGGATATTGATTATATTTAATGAGGGCTAGCATACCAAGTTTGGATGATTTTTCAATTAACCCTACTGCTAACACGCAAATGATTTGTGCTACTAATGCTTTATTATTTATTCAAATCGTTACTTTTGTAGGCTAGTCTGTCGTTGTTACATTAATAATTTATCATACTTATAGCATCGTAGTTGAATATTTAAAAATAATCAGACTTTGTAATTTGTAATTGTAATAGTGTTAGGGAGCAATTACAAATTAAACGTAGAAAAAAACTATTATTTTCCATTTAACACAGTTTGACTGATGGAACAATGTGATTTAAGGAACATATCTATGTGATTTAGGACCTCTTAAATCATGTGATTTTAAATGATTTTCCAAGGTTTTAAATCGTTACAATCAATGATTTAGCTACAACATAATGTAGATTGGGAATGACTGTCAGCCCTATTGTTTTTTTTAAATTTTTATGAAACCATAATATTACTTTCATATTTGTTTTTTTGTTTATTTTTCATTTCACTGCTGATGCAGAGAACAGTTCGAACTCTTCAACATTTGCAGGGATATTACACGGCTTGGTTTTAAGTCTAGAGTTTTTATTAAAGATCATAAGTGAAGTAGTAAGAATGGGTATAGAACATTGAACATGGAAGTTATCTGATATTCAGCTAAAGATTCATCCCTTTCATGCCTGAAAAATCATAACATACAAATAAATGGTCAACATGTAGTCTGCCTTTAACATTCAGTATTTAAAGGACTGTGTACTATGTTCCGTACCTTTTCATGATTGATAATTACAAAGCAGATAGTAATTTCTACTAACAGTAAGTTAAATTCAATCAAGTATTAATAAGTTCTTTTCAGTGAAAGATAAAATTCTTTTGGTGATGAGAAGTCTCGATCATAAGTGTGGCTAGTGCCTTGTAAACGGAAAGAGCCCATGACCTTAACTCCTCGACCTCAAGCGGCTCAAAAACATTTTTAAAACACAATTGAAACATTGAATAATAATGCCGAATAGCAGCGTTTACTGAACGTCTTCGTTAAAAAAAAGTACGAGTATATGTGGTTCTTCTAACCGATTTCGGCTACAGCGACCCGTCTCAACGTATACCTGATAACTACGCAGGAGATATTATAGCACACAAGTGTGTGTGCAAACACAGGTGCACTCTCTGTTCCCTCACTCTCACAATCCGATGAGACGCCTATCTGACGTGACTTATTAAAAAATAAGCAGGTGAGTATTATACGAGTAAATTTAATTCTATGTTACTCTAATCAATAATAGTTGAATAAAAACATATGTAACTAAGAATTATTACCAAGACTGATATCGATCGAAAAAGACTAGACGTCTCAAGGTCGCTGACTGCTCCAAGGTCATCAGGTACCTACGTAGAGTTGGCGACGATTGAATTCGTCAGGACCTGAAGTAGTAGTAGTAGAGTAACATACTCCACTACAAGTGAGGCTGCTTTATCAGTTATCAGCTGGTATGTAAAAAAATGACAAAAAGTTATTTGAACGTGAATACGAATGTTGTAAGCATATCATAACTCATAAACTAGCGGCAATTATGTTTTTTACATCTGTATTATCTTCAAATAATTGATACTCTCGGTGAACATACAAATGTAAAATTTACTTTAAGCATTTTTAAAAAATCGTAACAAAGAATTTATCATTATCAGAATACTGTAGTGCACGGCTGGACAAAGGCCAATTATTTTAGTACAGTATAATAATGTTGTGATTATTTTAGTGCAACTTGTAACGAAATTAAAAAAAAAACTGTCACAGCTATCATAGCACATAAAAAGTATCTATGCTTTACTCTATAATAACTCAGACAATTACGAATTGTATTTACTTAGAAACTTACAACTATAAAAACTATTTAATGAAAATTACGTAGTTGTACTTCATTTACGTAATTTTATAGAATAGACGTAATAATTGATTTCTATCCAATTACGTTTCACCAATAATCTTTTCGTTTACAGTTCGATGAGTGGTAGACCGAGCGAGAAAATGACTCAGAACGAGGGACATCTTTGATGGCAGCTTAATGGGTAATAAATGAATCTCTTCGACCAAATTTCATTAGGTTTTATTGTCGGTGTGGAGCAGTAGCCGCAGAAAATTGCCTCTTAAACACCTGCCGAAGCGTCCGTGGAGGTTGAATACCACCGCAACGCGGACTGGAGGTCTAACCTAAACGATTTTACCAGAGTTTGTGTAAAAAGAATGTCAAACATTTTCGTTCAAAGCGAGGTATTTCTATGATTGTCAGTTTTTTTAAATTTAAGCTTTTTACTTTAAGCTATTGTTCAATATTTGGTTCTTATATTTTTCTGTAGAAAAAATAGTGAAATCAATTTGGAGATAATACTATTATAATATTTATTTGGCCAAAGAGGCCTTCAGCAATTAGGCTTTTGTAGCGGAGAAATTTGATATCTCGTTAAAGATTTATACAACCTGTTATTTTCCATTACAACTAATTAAAATACGTTCTGTTTTTCGTAAAAGTAAAAGTATATTTTAAACTGACTTTGCATAAATGTTATAATAAAACAGTCATTGTAAAACATTTGAAGTATTTAAATGTTGCTTTGTAAACGTGTGTTGTTCAAAAACCTCAGAATCTGACAAGTAATTTCTGCTGGGAACTATTTCAAGACTGCTAGAATTTTGTTAACACCTGATGATAAAGCGTAACAGTCATAAAGTTTGTTTCATTTGGGACCAGAATAATCCACATTAGATGGATCTTTTGGATGGTAACTGTTCTCCTTTTATACTAGAATATAAATAATCACCATTATGAGTATCATAGCCCTTTAATAATCCATTGCTGCACATAGGCCTCTCTTTAGAAAGGAGAGACTAAACCTCGCTGTCCAAACGAGTAGGTATGGGATTAGTATCCAGTTTTCCTTCTGTATGCAGTGCTGTTGTCCAGGACAATTTTGTCGACTCTCACGACACTCACAGGATCAAGGGTGATTATATTCCGTGTTCTTAAAACATCACCATACGTAATATATTACGAATATTTATAAACCTACTCAATATGTAGATAAGATACACCAAGGGAATTAGTTAAAATAAACCTTATATGTTTATTTATTCTGTGTTAAAATCGTACCTCAACCGAGACCCGTCAGACTATCATCAAAAATCTAAAATAAAAAAGCCAGTAGTTCATGAACAAAATAATATAATAAAGGCTAAACATAGGGACTTTACTCTTACTACTTTACTCAACGTTTAGGTAAGACACACGAAGCAGGGATTAAATGGAAATACTTCTCACACATGTACAAAGTTAATATTAAAAAAAAAAAGCGGTCAGGACCACTAAGCACTTGACACTAAAAATTTATTATAAAAATAACATATTTGTCATTGAAGTATCTAATTTGATGAGACATTGTTACAAAGTTTGTCTGTAATGAAATAACTATCAAATTTTTCACACTAATACATTACTTCAATCGATCGTCAGCACCACTAAGCATTTGACAATAAAAACTCCTCATAAAAAATATATTTGTCATTGAAGTGTCTACTTTGATGAGACATTGTTACGAAGTTTGTCTGTAATGAAACAACTATCAAATTTTTCACATTAATATCACTTAGATCGATTTCTCACAACTCTGTCACCATTTGTACCAAGGTCGTTCATACTTACAATGTACTCGCTAGGTACTTATTTAAATATCAGTTATAAAAGATGTATTGCGCAGTGATTTATGTTCGCTGAAATTTGAAATGAGGCGGTTCGTTGTCAATTAGCTAATGAAATGGCAGTGGATAATTTGTGGATCGATTTAAAGGTTTATTATATTGGGACTGTACCTATATGCTTTAATATGTAGTATAATAATACGACAATTTATAATTGCTTTACGAGTTTGTTCGTAACGTTTCCACGTCGACACCGCTGAACAATATTTGATAAATTTTGTATAGATAGATGGGACTTTAGAGCAGTACACAGGCTACTGTTGTTAAAGAAAGAAAGATGAATTTGAAATAAAATCATTATTGCCAATAAAATTTCATTTATAACGAGCAATATTTTCGTAAATCATAAATGAGTTAAAGCATTAAAGTTAACATTGGAAAGCTTGTTAAGTATTTAATTCTTTCGGTGTTTGCTGTAAAGTATACATTTTTTAAGTGATGCCTGACATTATCGTAGTAGAACGCTTCATTTTATGAGAAGTTAGAAAAGCTAAAAGTAACCGAAAACAACTGACAATCTTTCGTAAACTTTTTTATCAAGTATATATACCCACATAACGTTAACCTGTGGCTTTATTTATGTAAATGTACATTTAGTCTATCAATTCAGAAATTCGTCGATAAGTTTCTTTATGTAGATAAAGTATGAATTTAGTTCGAATTATATTCTCGAACTAGAAAGTATAAAGATGCGATTGAATAAGTAAGTATATTTATGACGTTAATAAAGTACAGGAGTTATCGTGTAATGTTGTTGTAAGGAAAGAATGGGGCAAAGTAAGTCTCAATTTGGTGATTGCACGGTTGGCCTACTGGTTTAAGCGGTCACCACGCCACTCTTTACTACGCTGAGTGTTGTGGGTTCAAATCCCACATAGGACAACACTTTGTGCGACCCGCAAATTGTTTTTTTGAGTGTGGGTGTTCTTTGTGTCCATTTCTTGTATGTTTGTAAAGTCCCCTGCGACACAGAAATTTTTAAAGACACGCCCGCTAGAGCGTTGTCTTTAAAAAAAAAACATAGTATTAGCGTTATATTTCTCGTTTCCAAGTCTTTGGTTAAGTAATTTTTTTAGGTTAGCTTGTAGAAAAGGAAAATTTATTTATTAAGTCACATAATCATATGGCTTTCTTAAAACTTTTTTCACGTCTTGCATTGTGCTTGCATTTACATTTGTTAACGAGTATTTTTCACACGACTGCAAAGGCAGGGTTTTGTATCTCGTATGTATGTATACTTGTAATATTCTTTATATTCTCATAACAATTTAATTAGACAGATCACTCATCGTTACATTCGTTAGAGTAACCCAAGAGTTCTTAGATAGGTGATACGAATAAAAAACCAACATGACGATTGTGAGACGCGATATTTTAGGGATTTTTTTTTGTTGATTCTGCAATATGGCTATCAAATGAAAGGCCTCAGCATGAAAATTTTGAAAAGGTATATCAAGATCATATTTTAGTTTAAAAAATGAGACCGGGTCACTTTCAGGTCTTGCTTTTAATGGTGTTGACCCTAAAAAATATTAAAACTGTTTTAAAGAATTAGACCGTTTACGGCATTTGTAATAAATGTGATAAAAATGCGAAAAACTACGTCTTATTATAGTATAATCGTAACTAAAAAGCATAAAATAAAAAAAAAGATATAGTAACTTGATTGGAAAAACAATAAATAATAACTAACTAATAACTTTAAATAAAAACTAAAAAAAGAAAACAATTTCAGTCCAGAAGTATTGAAAGTCGGGACCGGTTCTGGAAAAAAGTTTAGAATATTAAATGGATTATTAAATGTAATAAACGCTTTTATCGTGTCGTCGTATTAGTATTTTTATGTACAATTGTATATAAGTGGACTTCATTAAGTCCACCTATTTTGGCTGGCGTAAAATGCCTACAACATTTCGTAGACATTCTATACCAACCAAAATTTTGGTGGGTAGAAATCTTTATTTTGGTATTTCCATGACAAGGATATATTGTATTCGCAGTAACAGATTAGTGGTACTATATAACATACGATGTCATGTTAAACCCAGAGGCATCTACTACATATATGAAAATCTGTAGAAGTATTGTGTTTCGAAATTTTATTGTTTCGAGTTTCGAGTTATCCAGAAAAGGTTTTGTTTTTCTAAACAAGTGGATGGCTTTCTACCATTTGTACGGCTTTTTAAAAGCAACTCGCATCAATTGAAGCCTCGTGTGGCATTTTGTCAAAGGAAAATAGTTCTCTTTGATACGAAACGGGCGTTATTGATTCGTTTTGAGCCGTAAAGGAGGAAAATAATGTTACGGATTATACATGAATATATAGGATACAAGGATTGAAGGAAATTTATCGTTAACCTGTGAATTTTTACTAGTTATGTTTTGTAAAAATAATTAAATTTCGATATATTTATGTGATTAAAATAAAATACTAGGTCTAGGTGTCTGTGCTACTCTTGAATTTTTAGCCATAGGAATTGAACGAATCTTAAATGGAATTTAAACTATTGGATTTAGTCTTTGATGAGGATAGTTTCTGACCATTAGACACAAGAACAGGGTTAAAGTCTAAGTAACAGCGGGTTTGATCTTTTAGACAAAGAGCACTGCTGATAAACGGACAAACACCTAGTAAACGAGATCCAATTTGGACTGAGAGTTGAAATTCGAATATTTTTCTTTGTCATGAAATGCTAGTTAGACCATGGCATTCATCTACTAACTTGAGACTCTAATCTTTTTATTTTAATCTTAAAGTCTCAGTTGTTTTGTGTACGGTTCAAAAACTTGAAAATGTCTGCGCCTTTTGAGCTCAAATTTTCATCCAAACTACTTCAGAGATTGTTTTTATCGAGAAGTAGGTAGTGTTTCATAAACAAAAGGTGACAACCAGTTTCAATCACGCAACGCTCATGAAGTTTCTATTACAGTGCATTCGTTGTACGTCAGAGCTACAATATCAAATAGCATTGATGCTATTAATGGAGTGTATCGATCGCCACATTTGAAAGAGAATTGTGTTGGATATAAATACTATCAGCAAATTAATAAATACATGAGGAAAATTCTCAGTGCACATTTTTTAAGTGTTAATAATATGTATAAAAAAATTGTTAATACTGACTTATCACATAGAGGCAAACAAGCAAACGTGTCATTTGATGGTAAGCGCTTCCCAGTATTAAGAAGCCTTCCGATGTGACTCTACTCTGCCTGAAGGAAAGCATGAGAAAATTGTTAAACATCGGTATTTTCTAAGGCCTATGGGTTCCCTATATTCTTTATAAAACAAGTTATCTATGTCCACTATGTATGTTAAAAGTTCATTCTAAAGAATTTCATTGTACTGCTTCAATTTGTTTGAAATCGTGACACAAATGTTACCAAAGAACTTTCAGTTAAAAACATAATTGAAATATCATCAAAATCATTCTTCCAATATACAATTCTTTAAAGTATTAGCCTACACAAAAAATAAAAAAAATATCGTACGAGCATATTTTTTCGTGATAGATTCATTTTCATTGAGATACGATAATATCGAGGTTAAAATCTCTTTTTTATCGTAATTGGGCAAATATTTAAAAGAAAATATAGCCTGCCAATGTCATGTATATTAAGACTCTTTTTTTCTCAAAACTTGCTAAACTGACATCAACATATAACTAGGAAAAAAGAAATCATTTTCTGCAAAAGTTATTAACCGTTTAGTTTATCAAGTTGTAGTGATATATTTTTCTTTTTTATGGTTATAGTATCGTGGGGATTTCCACACAAAAGAAATCAATTAAAAAAGGTGGGAGGAGGGTGCAAATGTGTCACCTAACGGTAATGGGCTACCACCGCTCATATACGTTTACAATTCAAGTCAAAAGTGCGTTGCTGCCTTTTGAGCTTACTTAATCTAGAGTCAGGGAAGGGAGTAAGGGTTTGACTTCTGGAAACCTCACTGATTCGATTGAAAAGCAACATATGAATTAATTAACTTTGGTTTTCTGGGAGGTCTTGGTATCAGTCCGCAATCGGTGCACTAATGAGCTGGGCTCATTAGCTCGGCCCATTTGTACTTCCTTTTGTATTTATTTTGTGTGTAAACGACGTAAAGATATTGGAGCTACGCTAATTTCTAGACGAGCGGGTTGGCTCAACTGAGGCAGTACTACCCTCTCACAGAAGACCAATCTAAAGCGACAGTATCCATACTGTCGTGTTTTAGGCGAGTTCGAGACCGGAGGCCCATTGATGCAGGGATGATAGCTGTCGTGGTAAGTGTTGAGTCTTCCCCTGCCGCCATGCCTGTTACATCCACAAGCGCGATGTGAAAAAGTATCTTAATAGGCCACCGTGGTGTGAGCCGTGATACCAACTCTTGGATTATATTCATGCTTACCATCAGACAGAGTAGTCACTTAGCAGTCATATGCTTTGTAAAAAAACGTAAGTAGTCATGACGATTGCCAACAGAAGTGATAACTTAAAACTGTATTTTGAAATGTCAAACTGATTGTAATATTAAAATTTCATGATTTTATGATGCTAATGTCCTTCGCGACGCATTCATCGACCGCCAAATTTAGTGTAAGCTTCTTATGTCGGCACAGATACGACTGGCGAACTCCAATTTAGTCTTAGAAGTCCTTTCATTTGGCACACAGTGCTAGTTAACCGGCTGAGTGTAAATCTAGTTAAACATTCCATACATACATATGTATTTATATAACGAAGAATTCGTCCGAACATTCCACCCAACCATTGTAATAAATTAATAGATCAAGTTTCCCTTCATAATGTGATTAAACACAAACTCCATCAGTAATTAACAGTGATGTATATCTATATACTATTATATTTATCCTTCTATTCATCCACATAATTACAATAGCTATGTCTGTCTCGTTCCCACATGACACGTGTCAAATACGATAGACGAGAATCAAATACGTAAGAGGTGATTTTATTACTTTCTTTGGGTGTTTGGTTAGCGTTATTGCAAAGCTCCCAATAATTATCATAGTATAAGTATTTTGTTATATAAGTAAATATATTCGAATCAGTTGCTATTCGGTTTTTCGTAAGAATGGCCATTGGGTAATTAGTAACATTCTATATTCAAATTTGGTGCTAACTTTAAAAATGTTATTTCATTTCGTGACATATTTTTAAAATATCTGTATGATTCAAATGAGTCAATACAAATATATATATAAATACACGGTATCACGGACGGGCGTGGAATTTCAATACCTCTAAACCTGTGAAACCACGTAATCTGAGACGCCGCCATTTCAAATGCGATTTATAAACAGATATGTTGTTTCTTTTTTAAAACACTCTAAAAATATTCTTTTCACACCCATTTCGAAATGTTCAGAAGAAGCATGGAATCCATTTTCTTCACAATTTTAACGTTCCAGATAAATGTTTCTGCATCTACATTAAAGCAAATGAATACATACATCAAAGGCTCAAAGCTAATTAGCTATTTAATAACGTTTATCACAATTGGCGTCTATTTAATTATAAACCTAATATACCTGAATGTGAAGGAATACTCAACAAAATCGTAATATGAGTTATATTTAACTTCTAACTGTTGTTGTCATACTTATATCTCTCATACAAACAAACTTGAAAAGTCTTCGTCTCGCATACAATCTTCGATCCTCTATCTTGCGAACTTTAAGATGCCCATCGCGTTCAAGAGGCAGTGGCATGTTATTTTGTACCGTATTGTTTATTTTTATTCTAAAATTCTGTGCAAATTTTTCATACTAATTAAAAAAAATTGTAATTGAAATAAACTTAAGATCTCTTTTCAAGTTCTTCCTCTTGTCTATAGCCTATACTACTAGTATTATATATATTATTTTAACAATCTGCCAAATTGACTCTACTCCATCTGACGAATAGAATCTAAGAGTTGTGGTCGGGTATCTAACCGAAGCTATTTATAGAATCTCTTTATACTTTACCTTTAATGGACCTATAACAAATCCTCTGACATTTATTCACCGAAGGCCCTAACAGTTACGTATAAAGTAGCCATAAATATAAAAGGTTCCAGGTGCCGTACTTACCGATAATAATCAGCTAATAGAGATATATAACATTCTGTCTATTACGAGATGTGAAGGGCTTAATATATTTAGTTAGATTACGAATGTCGTTAAACGATTTTAGGATACCAATATGATAAATTCACGGTATATTTCGTAAATGAATTAGAGATATCATTGACTGAAGTATGTTTTGTTAAATTAGGGCATATTGCTTACTGAATATGGTATAAGTACCTATGTTTTTTATTTTTATGTATATAAAAATATAGTTATTAATGCTGAAAGATTGACTTTTAGTCGGAGGACTGATCTTTGACAACAAAAGTTGGATATTAAAGAAATTTTATAATATAAAGTCACGTCTATTTCCCAGAGAGGTAAACAAAGACCTCCGAATTGATCTCCGCTTACTACGATCCTGGCACACCTCTTTTACTTCCTTCTGTTTCATCAATCGTTACATGCATGCTCATCGGTCACGTTGTCTTTCTTAAGAACATCATCAAATTGGTCGTTAAATGTTCATCGTGGACGACCTGGTCTACTAACACTGCCACACATTCACTCTATACTTTAAAGATCGTCACATATTAATAATAGTTTTAATATTATTGTTTAATAACCTGATTCTCAAAAAGTAACCCTCCGTAGCATAGAGAACAATAACGATAAACATTGGTAAAATTAAATAGCTAGTATTTTATTAACAAAGCACCTCAAAGTTATAAAATTTTTGAATTTACCTTTTAAAATGTTAAATATTTACAACCATTAATATTTAATGTATTTATGTAAGACATGTACACGAACCAAAACTATAACACGTGTTGTGTGTCGATAAATCTATAATGTTTCAAAGTTAAATATTCAAAGTGTATAGAACTGTCTGTATAGTTTAGTTCGCTTTGAATTCTTAGCATTATTCAATTCGTTAGAGAAAATCACCATACTTAGAGTTTAATATTAACAGTTATTTTATTAAATAAATTTGATAAGATAATATAGTTCAATAATTGTTTTGTAGACTATCTGTTACGGTAGGTTTTGTGCTTTCCAGAAGATTATTTTTAACATGATTCAGCACCGGATCATTATGCTCCATTTACATAAGAGTCACTAGAAAGAAATTTTGTTTCTAAGACCTTAAGGTTGGTCGTCATCTTACCCGTCTCGTCTCACAATTTTGATTAATGTTAATTTTCTCTTATTTCTAAAACATTAAATAATCACTGACTAACGTTTCCAGCGAGTAAGTAAGGGTAAACTTTTATTTGTGGACCACCACGTTTAAAAATTTAAGCCAATGGGAACCGTATTCAATAAATTTTATATTTTTGAAATTTTTTATATTATAAAATTAAATTAATTTATTATTATAAATTAATGATTTTCATACTGTAATTATGAATGTAAAAAAAGATATTTTTAATAAAGAAGAAGAGGACGAATATGTTTTGCGTTTTGGACAAAACGATATTGGCTTTAGAAAAAGAAATCGATTCTCGATTGCTCGAAATGTTAGTACAAATAATAATCTAAGCACGTGTCTAAATTCTTCTTAAGTCAGAAAATATTTGAGTATGCTCAACGGTAAGTTGTACATGTGAAATTTGTCTGTCTGAACTGTATCAGTTTATTTAAGGTTAAGAAAATATAGGATAAAAATACATTGAAATATTATTGGAGTTATAAATTATTACTTTTTATATTTATTTGCAAAAATTTTGTTTCGAACTTGTAACACAAAAAGCGTTCTCTAACTTGACTAGCAAAGGATCTGTGTTTGTGTGTCCTTGTGCGTATAATTCTTAAGTTTCAAAGTAAATAATTTTGATTTATATTTTTTTGATTCAAATGTGACAATCAAGTTGATTTTTAGCTATTATTAATAAAAACTTGTTGACGTTGCCATTTTGAAATCGTTGGGTGTATTTTTTGGGTATACTTTTTTTTTATAAATCTTCCAATGTGATGGACGTGGACAAAGCCATAGGAGTGTGTTAAGACTGTAGAAAGTGGAGACTAATTGTGTCTCCCTAACCCTGTAGCAAATGGGCGAACGTTATAACGTTAACGTTATGTCATCAGAATGTTCTGCCCTTAAATTTTTTAAGCGACACAAACTAACTTAACTTTTGTATTATCTATATATAACTAGAGATAACATTAACTTGCATTGACTTTATTAAACGTTTTTAGTATATCTGAAAAGTAATAGGCACATCTCATGACACATCTCGAAAATATTATTTATCTTCGACGGGACACGTCACTGACGTCATAAATTTAAACGAGTTAAGCTAGGTTGAACGTATCTAAAATCAAATTTAAGCCTGTATTTCAGCTACGTGTCGAATACGCTACGGCGTGCTCGTAGCTCGGGGCTACAGGCTACGGATATCATCAGTAAATGTTTGAATATACATATTCTTGTAGTTTCGGTATACGAGGTTGATTTTAAGGCTGCCTATCCACTAGAGATGTGTTTTATTACGAAGCAATTCATGGGATTAAAAGTAATTAAGTTAAGTGTTTTAAATGGACCTTCAAACGAGAGTTGGAAACAGAGGGTGTGTTGATGTAAATAGTGTAAAAGCAATGATATATAAATGTATGTTGTACATTGTTTTTATTTATATTTTATGTATAAATTTGTTTTTAAGTTATAAGCTGATAGTGTAAGTATTTTATTCGATATAAATTCAGAGTAACTCCATAAATTCAAATATTCAGTCTTTAAGCTAGGTATCCATATAGTTTGTTTTCAGGAGCTGAACAGTTAAGGTACTTAATACACTAAAAGAAATTGGGATATATTCAAAGAAAAAGGTATAAAATAAGCTTTTACAGGTTACTTTGTTTATGCTTCAAGCAATTGTACGAATATCGTAGACCCGTAACTAGAGCTAGTTATTGTCAGAAAGTTTAAACCATCTCAAATCTTATAGAACAGCTATTGGAATGTAAATAAGTAGCGAATATGTTATAACAAAGACGTGTTAAAATATTTCTTCATAAAAAATTCCACTTCAATGTTTGATAACCCTATAATGTACAGAAAGTTTTGTGGCGACGCTGACGACGGTTTTCACCGACAGACACACAACGTTGTGCCAGCGGTGTTGTATAACCCCAGTGTTCTGTTGAACACATACATATGTATCTTTTACATACAATTGGGTTGAATAGAAATCTGTACTATTAACTACTTGGAGTAGTGTAAAGTTGTATCACGTACTAGAATACAAAAAGAGAGATTTTAAGCATACGAGTACAGTATTTTTTTTTTTCATGTGTTAAAATTTTCATCTGTTCCAAAAAAGTTTGGAATTTAGTTGATCTATCAAGGTTTGAATCTATTGACGTTTAAATCATAGTGTGTGTAATTTGAAAGGAATTCCTTTTGTTAAAGGTTTGATACAATAATTTTATCAAAGAGCCTCCTTTTACTTTATCTTTACTACCTATTAATGTAATCTGTAAATCCTTATACCCTTAGGGATTGTTTTTGTGCAAAAAAGAACACTTTTACGGTTTAAGGTTTAAAATAGCAGACTTTTTATCTTAATTTGACTTGTACAAAGGAATTGCAGGAAAAAAAGATGGGGACTTTAAGTTTTGTCTGGTTTAGGGATCTTAGCTAGATCTATGGTATAGTAGGCTAAAACCTCCTTTTTCGGCAGAGACTTTTGTCATATAGTGAAGTATTTTTGACTGTTAATATTATACGATTGGTTTGTCAACGTTGTCAATACTTAAATCGTTGCTTAATAATGATTATCATACATAACAAATCGATGACTGTTGCGCGGTGGTAATATTTCAGACAAGGACGGTACGGTAGTACCGATCACACTACTCAAGGACCGCCTTTGATAACATTCTTAAGTAAGCTTAATTTATTTCAAAAAGTTTCGGACAAATCCATACGTATTAAAGCCGAAAGTTTTGGGTTTCATGAGAAAACAACGCGGTTTTCCTGATTAGCTGAAGTTGTTTTACCAGTAATAAATCATTATTATCTATATTTACTTAGTGATTTAAGTAACATTACTATTTATTTTAGATTGAGTTACGAAATTGTTTGCCGTTCCGTGTTAATAATTGTAAACATGAAAACCGTTGCTAAGCCATTCCTTTGTATACCGAGTAAGTGAGATTACCGGGGCCTAATTCCTTCCCTATCACTGGGGGTGAGGGGGTGGGAGAGCCTCAACCGTTTCGCAATGCACTTGCTTTTTGTGCTGTAAGTGTATATTGCCCGGTGACCTGACCACTCGTTTGTCCAACAAAATTACAGCAAAACATGAATATGTATTGACATGTTTAATCCTTGCTCTAGAACCTAACAGTACAAGTTCTGCTTAATTTGAGTCTTGTTATCTGTATAATATAGCCAAACATTTAAATAGTTATATTTAGAACGCGCTTATGGTTACGCTAACGATCTAATGGCCTTTATTCGACTATTATAGTGCTCAATTTGTGTACAATGTGGGGAACCTATTAGGAAAGCTTTTATATATTGTAAAGGAGTATATTATTATTAAATCATTACCGCAGGCCTGAAATGTAACAATAACAGTGTGAGTTCCGATCAGGTTAGGTTAAATAGACTTTAAAAACAGTTATTAGTTTTTTAATAATAATGTAGCTTTGTTTAGGTGTACATCCTTCGAGTCTTTTATTCAAACCAGCGAGGGTCGGTTTCTGGGTTTAAAAACTGATACGGTTGTTATTCGATTTTTTACGTAGGGTGACAATATCTGACCTGAACTCAAGTATTACACGACATCAAAGTTCTGTAGAAAGACTATTGTCGACCTTTTTACGGCTGTAACTACCCATAACGATAGTTAAAGATGTTCGAATGGTAACCGGGACCGACGGCTTAACGTGCTCTTAACGGCTTAAAGCACGGAGGGGTCTCTGTGTTTATAATGGTCATCTGCCATCCACAGGCTGACGTGGCTAGTATTATTTAACTTTACAATGTGTTAATCTAATCTACTGCTCAATACATACAAATTTTTATGTAAATGTTTTATTGGCGAATTTGTTCAATCATTTATATAAATAAATAAATATTTCTGACATTTAACACACAACGTCAAACTAAGCAGAGCTTGTGCTATGATAACTAGACTGACTGATAGAATACTTTTATACTTTTTTTTTGTAAATACATACACATTATACATAGAAAACACCCAAACTCTCATTCATTCATATTAACAATCATTCTGTATTTCCAATTGAATAATTTTCACAATTTTTTACATAACTTTACATATAGCACATACCAATCACACATACAACTTGTCAAGTAAATAGATTTGCCTAAAACCTCCCACACTAAGTGTAGCATGTTTTGTGAAATGTTTGAACAGTTTGCGGAGTATGTAACAATGACGGTACTATAATTGAACATGCAAGTATTCAATACAATATAGAACAAATACAATTATTGAAATGAAATTAAATAAAATAAGATCATGCACAAATGGTAAGTTAAATTAATCTTTTCAAAAACAATTCTGTATCTTCGTAAGTTCATACCTACAGGTATTTTATAAAGATATTTTTGATTCACAAATTGATAGTTTGGTAGAGATCACCTCACCGTAGCCAATAGGTATAAGCTTTAAAGTCTATATCGGACTTGATAAAACCGACCATGAAGTTTTTTCCCCTTCCTTCCTTGTGATCATTAGTACTAAGGACTCCACTTTTGCGCCAATTCTCTTTAGCTAGAGCGAGCGAAATAAGTCCAGTATCTACTGCACCTATATTGGGATGTAGTCCCATATAGTCCCATGTAGGAAATATTCTCAGAGATTGTATATCTCGCAATTGTATAGGATCTTAACATTTAATAGTCCACGACTCGCGGTATCTGTTTCATATGTGCATGAAAACAAATTTATGGTGGGTTTTAAGTGATTGTTTTGTGTGGAAATATACATTATCGTTTACTTTTAAAATATAATCTTAAATAGTATGGCCTTAGATTAGATTTTATGTCAGAGTGCAGTACTATACATTATATTTGCATATTATTCCAGTGTTATTTATATCGTAACAATTTGATATAATAGAACGAATAATTTATATATACCGTAAAAATAAACATTTATTTTATGAATTTTAAACGATGCATTAAAATGCTTAGAAATTATGTCTTTGTTAATGACGGTCTTAGGTGCTCTCATAATCAATGGTGCTCAAATGTCTTTTTTTAACATTTCGACACGTTTTGGTTGCATGCCCATATTGCTGATACTTGTAACGTCGAGTTACAAGAGTAAAATCTTTGTTTTTAGTTACTAGGGCTTTTCGGATGTTGGAGATATTTAAATAACATAGTAACATGTCTCAGAATCTTTAAAACCTAATTGAACTCAGCAACGTTTCAAGGCAGTATCCCGGCAACTTATCAGCTAAATTTTGGTGGTTTAAGCGAGTAAAACCATCCTTTCCCTGTATGATATGCCGTACCCCGATAACTATTTTTCTATAACGATTCTTTTAATGGTTGTCTTCAATGATTAAACCTCATAACCTGGGTTAACTGTTTTAATTTTTCAATGTCTCCCTTCGTGTCTGTGTTGATTATGATAGCATCATACGTTATGATGATTGATCAATGGTGCATTTAAGGACATATAGATTGTTAGATAGGTTAAGTTGTTCCTGAAGATTTTGGTCAGCTGTGCTAACTTTAATTGTTTTTATTTTGATGAACTGATTTTGTACTGTCATTTAAGAGGTACCGCTTGCCTCTTTTTGACACAATGTGCTTATAGGTAACTTCTCTTTCAAGTTCAGTTGCCCCTTCGAAGCAGTAAAACATGCCTCGTTAAGAGATTTTTTTGATAAGAGTCATATACATACCTATAATAAAATACGAAATATATGTAATTTTGAATATTGAAAATATTTTGATAACATTTTTATGAGCCTGTGTAGTCAAACCCAGATAAAAAGATTAATTAAATAGTTTTCTTTTGATATCATTGCCTTCCCATTTTACCAAAATGCTCTTTTTATATTGAACTTCCAGTTGTTCTATCAAATCCTAAGTGTGTAGTTGAAGGGAATTGGCCTGGCTCCCATTACATCCGTAAGATTCAAACTTTAGTCTATAAAATGTGAGTCTTTAATAAGCCTCTGCTCAGAACCATTGGAGACAAAGACCTAAGTGTATGTAAATGTAATTAAATTGAGTGAACAAATAATAGAGAAACATTATTTTTCCCTTATAGGCCGCCCTACGTAAAATGTAGAATTTACAACGACGATTAATTTACGTGATAACCTCACGCCGTTGTATATTTTATGACCTCAGATTTTCCCACAACCTTTCATCACAATAAGGTTCAAAATTAATACGGTTTAAACTGTACGTTTTCAGTAGACATTTAAACGTAGAAATATCAAAGAGTCGTAAAACCTCTCGCGCACAAGCGGCTGCGTGGTTTGTCCATTAAATTAATAATAAAACGTAAAACGCTTCCAATGGCCGCCTGAAGCCAGCATTTTAAATCTGGCGTCACTTTTACTTATTTCCTCATGTTTCATAAAAAAAGATTGTTACTTGTTTCACAGTTAAACAATTCATATCGACTCGGTTCTGTATATTTAATTCCTTACCGCACGGATAATTCATTATCACACATACGTCGTTATATACATCCGCCGAATGTACTTACTATGTATATAGATACATATGTATATATATAATTTTAGCTATTAACACATAAAATTAATATTATGGCACATAACCCTATTCTCCAATTGTAAAAATTGACTCACATTTGATTTGCTAAGCTACTTACTACACGAGAATTTCTTTTTTTTAAGTAATATGACTCACGATATGACTGGATAACAATTCTATTGATAAAGATTTTAATTTAATTTTTCAAAGAGTTGGAATTCTAAGATTAAAAATAAATTCGTAAATCGTTCGGCTTGTGGTTCTTTTTTTAAAAAATCTTTCAAAATGATTTTTCAGAAGTGAAGTTAAAAACGAATGGACGTTCATAAATAATTTTAGTGGAAACGTTTCGTGACCCCGTTCTAGTTTAATATACGATACCCACTTCCACTTTGAAACGAGAGACGCTTCATATGATATTACTTTGATTTATACGAGTCAAGTACTCGTATAAATTTATATTATGTTGGACAGTTACCACCCGAATCGAATAAATAATTTAGAGTTGTTTACGTCGCGACTTGTGTTGGCATATATATATATAGATATAAGAGTATAAAAAATGAATGGTGTCGTGGGACACCAGGTAGGAACGAAGTTCCTTCGGATAATGTGGAATCGAAACAATTTTTAAAAAAAATCGTGCTCAATTTTATGTAAGTTTTCTTGATTTTTCTCTTAAATTTTGCTGATTAGTTTTTATTTAAGTACAAGATAGTATTTAGGAAATTCAGTATTTTAGGAAATAAAATAATAAATTCCTTAAAATAATAAAATAGCACACATGACGCGCTTTCGCGCCTGCGCACGTCTCATTTAACGGTTTTATTCCACGCACTTTTTTCCACAGATTTATTCCACAGATTTATTCCACGCACTTTTTCCACTTACGGTTTTACTATCACATTTTTTTCAGTTCGGTCCCGCAGCGAAATCCCTATCCCCTCCAAGCCTGCCGTAAGGAACTTCGTTCCAATAAAAATACATTTCTAACCGATATCTGATCAAGCTATTACTGAAATAATCACATAATATTAACTTCACCATTAGAAACCACGAGCTGGACTGCTTTAAAACAGCCATTTAGGAGCAGCCGAATGATATAAAGTGAATTTTAATAGTTTTAATGGAGTTTTATATAATATTTACTACATATACGCCTTACAAAAGAGGTTTTGACTACACTGGTTGGTATGTGATGTTGCCCTGCTTAGTTTTCTGTCTTGGTCGCCTCTTACGACACCCATAGGATAAATAGGGGTACTGAGGCTTTGCATTCTGAATCCTTCAGTGTTTCATATGTATTTAATTTTGATCTTTTTTAAATTTTCTATTCAACTTATTGCGGATATAAACTTGTTTTCAAACGCTTACCGTTTGAAAACAAGTTTATAAAATTGTAAGTTTGTAAAATTTAAATGTAAATATTAAATGTTACCGTGCAGTTTTCTATTTTAAATTAATATATGTATAAATATTATTTAGTTTAAAAGAAACCTGAGAATAAGAAACCGAATTTAGTCTTTTGTCTGTAAAATATTTTTTAGAGGAAAAAGTCAAATGAACTTTCTACTGAAACGAACTCGTGTTGTTTCCACGTAAAACTCACTTAGACGAATATCGCACTGTCTTTAAAGTGCCTCTACACAAGTCGTAATTAGCTACTTGATGTTGACATAATACTCTGTAACTTGAGGGAACCTCCTTATGCTATATGATATACTGAGCGTTCCTCAAAGGGTTTATTTCGTATTTTGTTCAACGTAGGTATAATTATACCCCTGACGCTGGATATGCATAAATAATTGATGATTTTTATTTTGACGTTCGGTATACAACGATGATTATCTAAGCAATCCTTTCAAATAAAAACCAAAATACTGAAGCTATGTAATCTTTGAAGTAAAAAAGAAATTATTGCTAAATATTATTAATAAGTTTATTTCTCTATGTAATAACTCTTCTTCATTACATATATACATAAAATCACGGCTGTTTCTCTGCAGGAGTAGGCAGAGGCAGGTAAAATGAAAGGTGACGAATCTATTGTCGCTAATCGGGATGGTTTGCTGCCGGAGTCTCATCCGTCGATCCGCAGGTGCACCACTTGTACCTACAAGTGGTCAACCTCATCTGAGGTTGACTTGTTGCCTTAACTTCTTGGTGGGACCCACCCTTCATTACATACTCCTGTATCTTTATGACGAAATAAATTTAACTCCGAACGGACAAAAAAAGTATACGAGTATCTTAAAATTACTTTGCTAAATATTGTTACTAAATAATACTTAGACTATAAAGTAATTACTATTATTTAATACTTCACTAAAAATATTTTTTAGTGGATTAAGTATTTGATCTTTCTATTAGATTAAATTAATAACTCGATCTGATATAAAGAATAAGTAAATTATTGTTGTTGTTACATAGTTTATGTTAATTTATGAACGTCAACTACGATCGAAGTTTGACGTTCATAAATTAACAGACCTAGTGGTTTCAGCTTTCTCTAATAGCCGTTTCTTCGATAAAGCTAATAGAATGACTCCCTTATTATCAAACGAAGCAGGAACGCCTTGATTGTACAACAGAGAGATAAAAAGATAACGAACATAAATTATGCTACACACCTTTCATTACAGATATAATACAATTTACCGATCGTAGTTGACGTTCATAAATTAACATAATCAAGGCGTTCCTGCTTTGTTTGACAATAAGGGAGTCATTCTATTAAATCTCTATCTATTAGATAAAGCTGAAACCACTAGGTCTAAAACATTGTTATCTTAACGAAATTTTGTAAAACATTATTTTGCGTCGTAAATATTACATGATATTTGCAAGAAAATTTGTTTATTTAATTTTTTTCTGCATCACTCAATTGGTCGACGAGCAGAGAATGATTCGGGTAGTACGTCCGCCGTATTGTATAATATGTTGCTGCATGAATTCATAAAAAGAATAATACGTTTTGAGCAACATATTTATCTAGTTAAGTAATATTGTATCAGTTGAACGAAATCAATCACATGGACGCATCCCGTCCATCACGATCTACATCAACGGCTATTGACCTGAAATTTGTCAATTTGCACCTGTGATCCACATACGTTGGTTCGAATGATTGCAGAACAACCAATGTGTTGATTTGTTAAAGAGAATTGGATTGTTAATTCTTGTCAATTATTGTGTTATTATACTGTTATTATTGGTTATATTGATAGATTTACAAAAAAACTTAAAAAAATGACAATCACCATCCTTATCATCTCAGCGAAAAGACGTCCACTGCTGGATATAGACCTCCGCCAAGGTTCTACAGAAGATCGCGTGTGGGCTGCATCCAGCGGCTTCCAGCGATCTTCACCAGGTCGTCAGATTACCTTATGGAGGGTCTACGAACGCTGCGTTTCCTAGTACGTGTTTAAAAAATTGACAAACTGAAGAAAAAACCTATGCGTACAGAAAAGTGAAAACATTAACAGTCAATTTGTTTTGTTTTTTACTATAAATAAAAGTTAAATGTCAGAAGTACATAATATGTCATAAAGTTGACATTAAATAATTTTTTGCTTAATTCTTTACTTAGTACTAAGCTAGTATACACCATTATATTTTTACGCTAATTAAACGTTTGAGAGGTTAGTTTTTTATTTTCTATTTTACTTCAATTAATATTTGTTTTAATTTAATATCATTTATAAGGTAGTATTAGTTTTGTTATTAAACTGAAATATAATCAAATGCAATGATAAATTTAATTTACTATCAAATAGTTTGTCGGCTTATTTGGTTACGCAGTTTGTATTACTATGTAAAGCAGTATTAAATTTAGACTGTTACTATTTTATTGAATTGGTAAAAGCGTTATGGCATGCAAAACTCGTTTCAATGCTTTGAATAAGAGCAATATCACAGTCGCGCTCGGGTGTTGATTGAATATTTTACCGACTAGTCAATATTATTTAAATTTCAATCATGCAACAAAATCCGATAATTCAGGATTTTCGAAACACAAATTGAGTCTGTAACTGTTTATTTAGCTTCAGGAAATCGTATTACAGATTATTTAATGATATAGTTTTATATTAATTCTTTTATCCATAGGAAGATTACAATGTGTGCAAGTGGCTAAAAATCACGGGAGTTAAAAGACGAAAAGATCACTTAAGTTCTCGATTTAGTTTGCAGTCTTGGGGGCTATAACCGCATCATCACAACCTCACAATCTGGCTTACTGGCTAAACAACATTTGACGCACACTAACTAACACTACACCATACTAACACTACACTTGTAACACGATGTTTAGTACTAGCAAAAGTACACAATCTAGTGGAGTCTTTAACATAAAACTAGTTATTTTGATATTAATAAAGTGTTACTATTAAAAAGTTCATGTGACAGTGGACACTAACTGTTCGTTTATCGTTGGTATCTCCACCTTGATCTAGTTACGAATAGACTAAGAAAATTAAGCTAGATATTTAAAACTCGCAGACATATTGCATGAAATAAAATAAATACGACCAGTATCCGAATTTCCTCTAGAAATATTTTAAAAGAAATCTACGTAACTCTGGTCCAGTCTATGTTAATAAATTGCATTCTCGTTTGGGGTGGGCGGCAAAAACTAGTTTTATAAACGTTGAACGCGCCCAACAGGCGCTAATTAAATTGATGTATGTTAAAAACTTAAGACAAGTAATAATAAATGAATATGTACGTATTTGAAACTATTATAAAAATCTAAAAATTTGAAGAGACCTAATTGTGCAAATTTTACATACTAGAACCGTATTCGTCGAGAGACAATAAAATGAACGATCGTCTATATTTCATACCAACATTAACGATAAGATATATATATTAAAAAGAAAACTACGAGTGTAAAAAAAAATAAATTAGATAAAATCACTTCACTTCACTTTTAGAGGCACTTGTGGAACAGGTAAGTAAATAACTGAACACTAACAATAATCACACACCACACCGCATCCACCTACCATATCTTTGTCTGTAACCACCAAATGCACAACAAGCACACATGGCAAACATAAGGCACATGTAAGTGAGTATAATAAAACTGAATAATAACATACAGAGCACACGCCCGTACAACATCTATCACTAATTCAGTGTCATCACACTCACACATGTGTAACACAACATCTTCTAACCATCACACACAACATTCTATCTTGCATAACATTGAATATCAGCCTGCCAGTAATTTTCTTAAATTTAAAATTGAATCATTGAGATTTGTACCTTTCAATTTCTATATTGTGAATCTCATACACTTGTACCTACCCATTGTTCTTTGCTATTTTGTATGATAGAGTGTGATTAATTTGTATGTTTGGCAATAAAGGAGCTAAGTTTCTCAACACAGATATTACTTGCTTAAAAGGAAGCTCCAGACACTAAACTTTTACGTAAATATATGATACAATAAACTATTTTGTATTCCCTGCATTTTATAAATATGATCATGTATCCTCTTTCTGCTCACAATTCAATTGGTTATCAATTCGTTTGCGACGAGAACTACGTGCTCTCATTATCGTATGCTATGTTTTAAATAATCCATTTTAACCAACGGATTTAACCTCCTACTTCATAGTTTTATTTAGCAATCACAACAGAAACTTACCGTCCTCTAACTCCTTCTTCGTTGACCTCTGTTAGCTGTTCTATGTCTGAGTTTGTTGACTCGTCCTATGTTGTTCGGGCCGTTATTCTTTAGAATAAGCTTCGTCTCGAAATCACGTTGGCCACCGACACCTTTTCTTTTAAGACGAAAGTAAAGCAGTATCTTATAAAAACAACTTGCAGAATAAATATCCACACAATTGTCATCTACTATTATAATTGTATCTACTTGCGTATGTATTTTTATAGATTTATATATATTTAATTATATGTGTAATATATATTGAGTCTAATGTATATAATAGGTTCAAATATTATGTCTATTTGATAAATTATTCAGCCTATTTATTTTAATACAATTTTTTCTCAAAATGCACCTACTTCCTTTTTCTCTGTGTCATCCCAAGTTGCCTCGTAGACAATGTTTGCCAGAAGTATATGATGTATTAAATAAATAAGTAATGAAATTTATCATTACTATGACTGCAAAGATTTGACTTCAGGACAGTCACGTCAGTACAGAGTAATAAAGAAATATCAAAGGAACTGACTAGCCTAATTTCAATTCTCTCCAATAGAAATAATAATTTGACGGCCACGATTGTTTGTCTGCTAAGTGGATTTTCATTTAAATTACGAGAACCTAAAATAACTTATAAATATTAAATAGACATGCTATCATTTCGGCTTCTTCGTTATTATTAAATAAAATATGTTTAACGTAAATAATACTGTGAAAGACGCAATTGTTTTGTTATTAAAATTATTACTCGGCTAATATGTGCTTGCCTGACATTTGGATATCTGTCGATTGCGGTAATTCCCCTTATAAAATATTCATAGTAATATGACGTCTTATAGTACGATCATTATTTCTGGTGTCCTGAAGAATAAGATAATTTAAAACATGTTAACAACAAAAGTAACAAGTTACTAAAGTATTAACGACTCATTCTTCAATTAAAATCTTTTAATATTTATTAAAATACCATTACAATATAATTAGGTACAGCAACTCTCTCAAATAAATGTTGTAAGGTTCAATAAAAAAGGATTAAATTAAGAAAAGCTAAAATTGCAATAACTGTTATCTAACAAGTGCTCGTGATCTAGTTTCAATAAATAAATATTTCGGACACTTGACACACAACGTCACTTAGTTTCAAACTAAGCAGAGCGTGTGCTATGGTAACTAGACTAACTGATTGAATATTTATTTACTTTTTTTGTATATAAATACATATTATAAGGAGAAAACAACCAAACTTCGAAACAAATATTTGCAGACCATACAATCATTTGGTCTGACCCGGTAATTGAACCCGAGACCTCAAGCACGTGAAGATATGCCGTGTTGTCAGGGCGGCGTATTTGTGTCTCCGTTAGAAAGAGCATGACCGGCCGTGCCATCTTAAGGTAGCGGTGGATGGCGTTGAAGTTTGTTAATGGGAAACGACTAATAGCATGTACTGTTTTCTCGTGCGTACCGTTAAAGTATTAATTTTGTACAGATAAATATGAACATCTACGTTTGATATTACTAAACGTGATCTTGCCATGATTTTTTTAAAATACTTTAATGTAACATTCATTATTATTTGTTTTGAGTCATGTACCCTTAAATGATTATTTTGCAAATAAAATTCTTGTTTTCTTTTTCTTTTCGTTTAAAAAGATAACTTTAAAAAAAATTAAAACTGACTTATTTACTTTGCCTATAATTCACTGATTTTTTAACAAGAAATTAACAAAATTAACAAAACAAAAAGATTAACAAAATTTTGTAACAAGAAAAGTAAGCAGTAATTTTAAAATATCTACCTAACCTCTCCACAAGATCATATGTATATTAATTTTATTAGCACTAGTTTCCGTGTTCCGGCAATTATCAGTAATATTAATTATTATTTCCTTATTATTTTTTGATTCAGTGTTTTATTTTTCAGAAAAGTGGCTGTGTTTTGTGTTTGCTGAGTGAAGTGATTCTTAAACAATGTCAAGAAAGAGTAAAAATGATCCTGACGAGTTCTGTTACATTTGTGGTGAAATTACTTTTTTATCTCAACGAAGAAATTTAACACCTTTAACAAAAAAATTGTATGAAAATTATTTTGGTTTTCCTGTTGGACACCAAGATAAAGTGTGGGCTCCTCACATCTGTTGTGTTACATGTGTAGGACTTGTGTAGAACAACTCGATGATTTGGAAAAACCAGCTTGGGAATCATTTATAAAATCACTGAAAATTTTCTTGGCAATCACCGATCAAATGACTATAAAACTATTGTCGAAGAACTTTTAGAAAATTATAGAGCATTAGACATGTCCTTAAAATTACATTTTTTAGATTCACATTTAGACTTTTTTCCTCCAAACATGGGTGCCGTTAGTGAGGAACACGGGGAAAGATCCCACCAAGACATTTTTACCATAGAAAAACGATACCAAGGAAAATGGAGTCCAACTATACTGGCAGATTATTGCTGGGGATTATAGAGGGACGTTCCTGACGCAAAATACAGGAGAAAATCATAAAAATATACTTATATTAATTTTATAACATGGATAATAGGGTGTCACTTAAATTTCAAGTTCGATATTTTTTTACGCATACCTTCTTAAAAGTTTCGTAATAACCCTATATTGTCTAGAAAAAAATATTAGTTCGATATATAAACGATAACCCGTGCCGACTTGCTATTTAAACTTGTCGATACAAGTTGCTTAAGTACTGCCCAGTGACCTGTTACGATATGTTTTATTTGCCATTTCGTACGTGATTTTTGAGACTATTAGTGCTTCATTGTTTAGTGCGTAAACATGTCGGTGGAATTACGGAGTGATAAACAAAATATTTTTCTTATCGGATTGACTAGCTACCAAATAAATGGTGCAAAATTACCATCTAATCGACAAGTTCTCTCAGTCCTATTTTACAATATTCGTGAGGTTAAATTGACTGTTAGTGAAACTGCAAATCTTGTGATTAGGGAGTGCATCATATATTGGGAAAAAGCAAGAATTCCAACAAGGGCCTTTCCTAACTGCATGAAGAAACTTATTGATTTATATCATGTTTGGAGAGAGTTGCAAAAAAATTGTAAGAAAACTCAGATTACGTTTAAGAGTCGTGAGAACAATTTTGTAATTAATCTTGATAATTTGTTTGATATTGCACATGCTGATGCTTTTGAGAGAATGAAAATAGAGGAAGATAAATTATTTTTAATGAAACAAAGAGAGCCAGGTCGACCGGGATGCTTAGGTGGTGTAGATAAAAAATTGGCGGAAAAAGAACAAAGATCTAGACAACGACGATTGGAAGAAGAGGAAAGGATTGTAAGACAAAGACAATCACTAGCTGTTGCATCTACTTCCACCACAAATAACTTAGACAGTGTAGAAGATTCAGACGAAGAACAGATCTTGAATTCTGAACTCAGCTTGCCGGACGTTCCCTGCCATGAACAAAGTTCAAAAAGAGGTAGAAAGAATCTTATAACACCTAAACTAGTTGCAGCTTTTGATCGATGCCAGTTGAGCATTAGAGACACCGTTTACATTCTTAATGCGGTGGTAGAAGCGCTTGGTCTGAGCAGCGATGATTTCTGTATTAACAAATCCTCGATTCAGCGAATTCGTACTGAAACTAGAAAATCAAGGGCAGAAGCAATAAAATCTAACTTCCAAAACAATGTTCCCGACATAGTCACAGTCCATTGGGATGGAAAACTATTACTGGGGTTGGATGTACGGAGTTCAAAAGAAGAACGCTTGCCAGTTATAGCTTCATTTGACGATAGAGAGCAGCTTCTTGCAGTGCCGAAACTAGAAAGTTCTTCTGGAAAACATCAAGCGAAGGCTGTATCAGCAGCTCTCTTTGACTGGAACCTTTATGATAAAGTGCAAATAATGTGCTGCGACACAACAGCTTCCAATATGGGCCGTTTCATTGGAGCTTGTGCTAATTTGGAGCAAACTTTAGGAAGAGAATTGTTGCTTTTCGCCTGTCGTCATCATGTTTATGAATTGGTCCTAAAAGCTGTCTTTGAAACCAAGATTAAGCAAATTACTAGTAACCCAGATATTCCGATGTTCAAAAAGTTCCAAGAAAATTGGAAAAACATTGATTGTACTAAAATTGAACCATCTCTTAATTTCGTAAAAGCACGGGTTGCCGAGACAGACATTCAAGCGTTGTTACTATTTTATAAGGCAGAATTAGATAAAGGTTTTGCAAGAGATGATTACCGCGAATTGGTCGAACTGTGCGTAATATTTTTAGGAGGAGACACAGAGGAAAAATTAAAACTAAGGCCCCCCGGAGCTATACATCAGGCACGCTGGATGGCGAGAGCGATCTATTCTTTAAAAATATGTTTACTTCAGTCACAATGCAGAGTAACTGCGAAGGACAAAAAGGCTCTACAAGATGTTTGCTTATTTCTCGTAATATTGTATGTTAAACCTTGGCTCGAATGTACAGTGGCGACCAAAGCACCTAATCAAGATTTGCGCTTCTTGAAGATGTTAAAAGAGTATGAAAAAGTTGACGCAACAATTTCTAAAGCTTCTATAAGCAAGTTCCGCCATCACTTGTGGTATTTATGTGAAGAAACAGTCATTCTATCACTATTTGATGATGAAGTTGACAACCAAACTAAGAAGAAGATGATTGCCAACTTCAACAGGGACAAAATCTCGGATTTTAGCAAACGCTATGACCCGTCGAAGGAAGAACTAACTCAAAAGTTGTTTGGTAAGTTAAATTGACTTTTTGTTGGATTTCAATTTCAATGTCCAATACTTATTTATTTATTTTCAAAATTGTTGTTGATTTTTATTTGTTATTTAACTTATTTTTCTTTTTTTTTAGATAAAGCACTGGATGATTTCGTATCGGAAAAGAGCAAACAATTTTTATCACGACTGCAGATCGACGACAGTTTTCTAAAGGAAGATGTATCTTCTTGGAATAACAATGCTGCTTTTCTGGAGGCTAAAAGAAGAATAAGTTATTTGAGAGTTGTAAATGATACTGCTGAAAGGGTTGTAAATTAATGCAAGATTTTAACGGACTTGTCACGGCTGAAGAAGAACAAAAACAGTTCTTGCTGCGCTGTGTCCAGGAACATCTAAAATTGTATCCAGACTGTAAAAAAACTACTCTAAAAAGAAGTTACCCTGAATGATTTTTATTTCTTTATGTTTTTAATTAAAGATTAATGTTCATCTAATTTATTATTTAATTTTATTCACTTAATTCATTGCATTTATAGTGAAATTATAGCAGACTGAAATTTTAGGACAAAACACGTTTTTTACTAAACTTTGAAGCTCGGTCGGCACTGGTTGCAATTATGCTAGATTGATAAAATTTTATATTTAAGTATCTTATAGCATTAGTAAAAATTATAGAGGGTATGCATTTCGAAATTCGAAAAAAAATTTTTTTTTGTCATATAAGGGACACCCTAATGGATAATAATTTAATTCTTGTTAAAATAATTTGTAATTTAATAAAAAAAAACATATTACAATAAAACTATTCGTATCTAAAATGTTAGACTGCTTATTCTACTCTACTTGACCTTATTCCTGACAGAATCAGCCAAAATTTTTCTTGTTACACAGAAAAAAAGTTTTTTTGTTGATCAGTGATATATCATTAGAGTGGATGATTTAACAGAGATAATAAAAAAATAGATCTTCTAACACTATACTTCTAGTTAGAAGGCAGCTGAATATTTGTGTATCATCCTTTGATTCTCAGTGAAGATCAAAATGAAACAACACAAATAACTTCTTACAGTAAACAGAAAAATCGAAACCTATTTTATCATACATCGGAAAAGGTCACGTATAAACCGCTAGGGTATTTTTAATAACATTATAAATAACAATCTTTACCCTTTTCAATAATACGTCCACTACTGAATGAAATTCCCAGAAGACATGATACGTAAATTGTGCGGGCTTATAACATTTTCAATGTATATATTTGGTTTCTTGTTCGTGAAATCTATTTTATTTGTGATACTTGTTTGTGTTAGTAAGAAATTGCAAGAGTTAAAGCGTATTTGTAGCACGAGTACATTTTAATACTTATTTCAAAATAGGACAAACTTAGACTTAAAGAAAATACAATTTGAACATTTATCACACAAATCACTAATAATGAAATGAGACGAAAGAAATAAAAAACGGAGCGGATGAAAGAGTAGAAGTAAAAGTCAAGATTACAGAGAAACTTGACAGTGTAATAAAGAAACCTGAATGTTAGGATGATATTGAAGAATTATGGGAGAATCTGAAGAGTGGACTAGTAGAGTCGGTCATCGAAGTATGTGCGGTTGCTGGAAAAACTAAATGTAAGAAGTTTTAACTGGAATGGTAGAATAAGAATGTCAGTAAAGGAGTGTATGTGAAGAAAGTAGTGGATGTGGTGGAGAGTAAAGCCAACGAAAGAATGAATCAACTGGTTACGGATGATTATGTGCAAAAGAGAAAAGACTTGTAAAAAGTGAAGAAGAGTGAACTGAAGGAACTGATTGTATTGAAAAGAGAGGAATGTAAGAATATATACGAAAGGAAATTCTCCACCAAAGTGTTTTTCTGACCAGTGTGTAGCTATTTTAGAAGCTTGTTAGGTCGGCGTTAATAAAATTGCTTTCAATATTATTAGACATGTGGATGACAATGTTCTTAATGAGGAACGAAAACAGTTAGATCGTTGGAAAATATATTTCGAAAATTTATTTGAATGTGTAATTAATGCTGTAGACAGAGATTCCCCAAGAAGAGTGTGTGGTGTGGATGTTAGTGACAGAGTCAGGAAAATAGTGATAAGATAACATTGTGTAATAAAAGAAGGTGTAGTGAAGTGTAGGCTTGTTTCAATGGTTTGGTCACGTAGAGAGAGTGGATGATAAAAGAGACCCATGTAAGAAATTCATAGAGAGAATGTATGTGGAAATGTCGGCAGAGATCATCCACGGCGAACATTTAGCGACCGAATTGAAGATATTCTGAAGAAGGGCTGGATGAAAACCACTAGGAATCGACAAGCATGTTTGCAGTGATCTATGAATATGGACGAAGCAAAAAAGATGTGTGAGCACCCTAGTAAGTCTACTTCTATCTCTGTCTACTCCTCTGAGAATTATACTTGACTTTATGCTTACTATTTGTTTTTAATCTTATCAAACACACACACCTTGTTTGTGTGAAATTTTAATGAAACACAAATTTTTAATGAAAGTGATAAATTCAAAAACTAATTGTAATAAATGTGTCGGCATTTCAAAAAAATTGTTGGCATTGACAATAAAATAGTTCACCCATTATTAAATGAAGAGCGACGCTTCTGCCAGAATGGGCTGTTGGTAATTGCATAAAGAGGGCCATTTGGAAGCTAATTTGAATGTCAACTCAGTTTCAGGAATTAATTGTGATCCTTTATGCCACTCGGTACTTCACGAACTACTAGGTCCCACTACAAAGCAATTACTGACTGTATGCGCTGTTTCAAACCATTTAATTATACCAACGAAATTAGTCTAACTCTGCATCAAGTGTGAGAAATTGTCTATATTATTAATGTAAGAGCGTAAGAATGCGAGCGTGTGTGATTTAATGTACATCATAAATTTTATTTTTAGATTCAAATTAATTTCTGTTTACTCATGTGTCTGGGTTATATAACTTTGATTTGAAATGAAACTATTATACATGTGTTTATTAAACATTCTTTCTATTGTCTATGTATAGGATTAGATATAGGACTATTAAGGTTTTGCTATTCTATTCATTCATAGATGTCTTAAGAGTCATCTTTTCATAATTTGCTCACTTACTAAATGTGTTAGTACGATAATTATGCAAGACAACATCACTGCTCAGAGAAGTAAAAATTGATACAGTCCCTATAAAAAGCCGTCTGGTCAGTGTGGTATATTAGACAAAACCTTATTTCTGAGGCCTATGAATAGCAGAGGACTGACTGATGATGATAGACTATTGATAATGAGCAGGCTGTTGATGATGATAGACTATTATGATAATGGTGTAATTATTTTTGAAAATTTTTATGTTTTCGCTCCAAATATCTAAAAGAAAATATATGATTATTTTACTTTAAAATAAAATATTTTCTCTTTGTAAATTCACAAAAAAGTCTACTTCATAAAAAATCATGTAATACCTATTACTGAAACTATATTAATAAAATTTTACTCCGACTTTAAATGTAAAGCTATGAAAATGTCAAGACGACAGTTGAGTGGATTACTACAGAGCTAGCAATATTCTTTTCACGTTTTTAGTGTTACTTAAATTATTCAATCGAGGGGGATATAATGTATATAACAAGAATTTTTTGCTTAACTTGAACCAGTTATTTCATATTGTAGGTAGTATTTATTTATTTATTCATTTTAAGAGCCTGCTAAAATGACTCTACTCTGCCTGATAGCAGGCATGAATAGAATCTAAAAGTTATGGTCATCATACTCATTGCGAATGCAAACAATGCCATATGGTGAATCATACTATAGCGGCCTAGTGAGATGCTTTTTCACGCCTCGCTTAGGGACGTAATAGGCATGACAGTGATCGCGGTATTGTATTGCACACATTTACTATGACAACTCTCACCCCTGCATCACTGGGCGAAATATTATATAATGGCATGTACGCTGTCACTTTAGGTTGATCTATTGCGAGAGGGTAGTACTGCCCTGGTCGCGAGAGCCCGTTCATGGTAAAACCAGCGTGGCTCTACTACGTTTAAATTACTAAGTCTTTTAATTCGAGTAAATTCTATAGAAGGAAATGTTGTTGACATTTGAGGATTTAAATTTTGAATAACAGATAAATATTGTCATTATATATGTTATGCATGCATTATGCCATCTGCAAAAAAATAAAAAAAGTATTGTAAGACAGTATTACTATGCAATGTAAGCCTTATCTTTTGAAAATGAATTGTCGCTCGGACCTCGTAGCAGTACTTACCTTCGTATCGGTATCGTAAAGTACACGACCGTACACTATTTTACTAGTGAGAGAATACTGAAATGGAGTAAAGATTTCAATTTAGTTTTCTAATACAGTTTTGTGATGCTTGCAACATAGGGTTGTTACTCGAAAAATTTCTTACTTGATAAACGAAATATTTTTGATGTTCAGTTTCAATAATTGGTTTCCGATAGGCTCCAATAATAAAAAGGTTTTTACCTGAAGTTGCTAAGTATATATAACTTATTAAGTGAAAATAATCATGGAAGTTTGTATTAATTCAAATACATTTAGCCTAGCATTACATTTTTTGTTATCACTATTCAACATGATTTCCAATCGTATTTATTTGCAAAATAAATACTTAACAGAGTTTTTTATTTCTCCTTAACGCCTGAATGAGATTCTATGGATTCCACGAACACTTTTATTTACAGTTTACGATATTATTGGAAGATCCAATTTATATAAAAGGGCTTTCCTAGTAATATCTTGCCACGCTCTCTCTGATTTTATTCACTTGTTATCAATTCTATTTCTATTTGACATCCTTGAGATTTGGTAGCTTTATCACGATCAGAGATGAATGGAAGATTTAAAAGAGAGAGAGAGATTTTACCGCCTTTTCTAATAGTTTTGATATTTGTATATATAGCACCTCCTTGCAAATGTATAAAGTAGCGGTCAAAAAAAAATTGCATGTAATAAACTAAGCGCACAACATGTCACAAGCAACTGCCATTTATAAACATAAACAACTTTAATGTTCTAACGTAGGTTATAATGTTTTAATTTAAAATATATAAGCCATTACGGTCAGTAAATGTCCTTGTTAATACATTGTTAAAGTTTTACGTTAATGGCAGTTATAACAAAGGCAGTTCACATAACAGTTTCAGTAAGTAGACTAGAACATCTAACTAGCATTCATAAATAAAACTCCCCTAAGTGAAGTAGAAATGTTAGAAATTTTGCTTTGTGTTTACTTATATATTAAAGGTATACTGTTTTATTCACGTGGGTTTTAGGGATACTGGGTTTTGTTAACATAAAGGGTAAGATTTGTATAGTTTACTATATATGCTCCTCAAAATATTTATACATATATATTTTTTTCTATTTTAAGAGCCTGTCAAAGTGACTCTTCTCTGTCTGCTAGAAGACATGAATAACATCCAAGAGTTATGGAAAAACAAGGATATATGTATGGATTTATATCAGTCGTCTTGAAGGTGTTTTGTCACCCCACTGGCATTTACGGTAGGGTGGTGCGTCAGAATCAGACCGACTAAAACCACACGGTGTGCCACTCTGCGCCTGACATAGGAGGGATCCGGGAACAGTTGCTATTGCGACATCCAGATCCCTCCTAGCGCCTACCTGCTACCGCGGGCACCATCTACGGGTAAACTCTCTATTTTAGGCGACGTACGGCACACGCGGACGTCGCCTCCTCGCAGCTGGCCTGTTGTATCGGATGGGGGGAAAACCCGTTCCGTCCTCCCGCGGCAACACTAAAGGCAGCATGAGGCGATGGTACGCGCGCTTCCGCCGCCCGGTTCGCCGGCGACCCATTGGGTTCGAGTAGAGATCGTCCTCCCTGGCCTTCTCCGCCGCCTCCTTCCGCGAAATTACGTCTTCGCAGAAGGTTGCGACCGCGGTAAAACAACTGGCGCTACCGACCATGGAGCGTATAACGGCCGCTAGCGAGAGATCTACTCCAATAACTGCAGTAAGGAGCCCACGCTTCGCCGCCCAGGCGGAACAAATCGCTAGCGTGTGTTGAGTTGAGTCCTTACTGCAGTTGCAGTGGTGACAGGCGGGACTCAATTCCCTCCAGGCGACCGAGTGCAGAAACTACTAGAAGCAACCGTGCCCGGAAAGAATCTGCGTCAGTCGGAAGGAAAGGGTCCCGTGCTGTTGTCCTGCCCACTCGGCGATGACCGGCTGGAGAGCCTCCACGGCGACAAAGCCAGCACGTAGAACCTTCAGCTGGGACGACCAACGAGCCATCGTGGCTCGACGAGCGGCCTCTCGCCACTCGCGTATCTCTTCAGGCGGGGACCGTATGCCGCTACCCGCCCTGAAGTTAGCCGTTCGCCGATAAACTTCGGCGAGCACTGCTGCCTCCAAATCCCACGGGCGAGTTCTGGCCAAGGCGCACACCACCTCCGTCGATACGGTGTGGTAACCGCGTATGGTTCTAACCGCCAATATCCTCTGAGGGCGACAGAGGTAAGCCCTATTTAGGGCGGTCAGAGCCGTCGCCCACACTGGTGCACCATACAGCGCCATTGACTGGACAACCCCCGTGTATAGCCGTCTCGTTGCAACGCTGGCTCCACCCAAATTGTGCAAAAGTCGCCCAAGGGCAGAATAAGCGCCGACCAGCTTTGGAGAAAGCTGTCGGAAGTGCTCGTCAAAGAGCCACCTGCCGTCGAGTATCAGGCTCAGATACTTCATCTGGGCCTGAACCGATAGGCGTGCCGCCTTTTGTAAGTTCAACCCCTGGACTGTGACTAATGTGTCATCCGCGTAACAAATTACGCCTAGCCCGGAGAAAAACGACCTCGAAGGGCGGGGTCGTATCCCATATTCCACAGGAGTGGTCCAAGGACAGACCCCTGTGGAACACCGCACGACATGGGCCGCCGCCTCAGAATACTATCTCGGTCCTCGTACATGACGGTACGCTCCTCAAGATAGTCTGCGACAAGCCGCCTCAGGTACTCTGGTACCCCATGGTAGTTGAGTGCTTTCCTGATGCAGTTAAATGGCAGACTATTAAATGCGTGTCCAACGACACCGCCAACAATACGCCGTCACAGCTCACCGCCTCTTCGGTAACAGCTCTCAGGCGCAACACAACATCGACTGTCGAACGCCCCGCTCGAAAACCGAATCGGGCGTCCTACAGATCGGGGCCCACTTCGCAGAGGAGCCGGACGATGCGAGCAGAGAGATACTCTATAAAAGTTTCCCCGCCTCGTCCAGCAGCACGATGGGCCTATAAGCCGCTACCGAATCAGCAGGCCGTCCCAGCTTCCTTAAAAGGACCAGCTTCTCACTTTTACAGCACTCAGGGAAGCGTCCGGACGCCAAGTTAGAGTCCAGGACTTCCCTGAGGCGGTCTGATATATGTTTGAGGGCTCGGGCTAGTGCACGGGCAGGTATCCCGTCTGGCCCAGGGGCGGTGTTCTTAGAGCGGGTCTGTAGAACAACCGCCCCTACCTCCGATTCCCTGACGGGTGGCACATTGCCTTCGTTCTCCCCGTCGTCTCCGACCAAGAAGGCCATCGATTGCGGTGTGTGCTCCGCCCGCTGTGGGGGGGGGGGTTCCGACGTGTGGAGTTTTTGTCGCGCCGCACGATAAGGACGACCCCAGGGGTCATGATCGAGACCCTCCAGCACCTCCTTCCTGTTCACTTCTTTGGCGTGGCTAATGGCCGGCTTCAAAGTTTTCCACACCTCTCGGTACTCCTCATGAAGCTGGCCCTCCTCGCTGTCTACGCGGTGTCGCCGCTGACTACGGGTGCAGGACCTCCGCGCACAGGTCCGCCATCTCCTAGGACCACCAGTAAACCTCCTTCCGTGGAGGCTGACAACCTCGGATGCGAGGCATAACCGCATCACAGATCTGCGTAATCGCACCGAGGAAGCGAACAGCCCCCATGTCGACCTCCTGGGTCGGAGCCTGCGGAGACAGCCAGTAGTGAATAATGGCTGCCTCCTCTAGTAGGTCCCTATTCAGTTTGGCTACAGCCCACCGCGGCAAGCGAGAAGAACCCTTCTGGGGTCCTGGGTCCGGGAGAGCTCAAATCGGATGTAAAGGTGATCCCAGAGCGTCTCAACCTCTTCCAGGACACGTCAGTTCCTTACTCGTGTGGCGAGGGCAGGGGTAGCGAACGAAAGGTCCACTATCAACCCCCCTGCTGTCGCACACACGTGTTGGTGGAGCCTCTGTTTAATAAACAGAGGCCCACTGAGGCCACCCACTCCTCTACGGCCTCACCCCTTGCGTCCGTCCTGGGCGAACCCCAAGCAATAGACTTTGGCCGGCCGGTGGGCCGAAAAGATTGGCCTCCTCTTCGTGCTAGAAAATTAACCGTCGGCGGTGATGAACAGCGCCAACGTTACCAGAGTGCACCACGTGGAGGTTTTCTAGCTAAGCACCCCCTAGTAGGTATAGTACAAGCTCTGATAAGTTTGATAGTAGATGGCGTTATGTGTCAAAAAATTTTTATTAAATCAATAAAGAAATTTCAAATTATATTGTGAATAGGATAATAGTAATACGATTAATTAATCTTCTGCGCTCGTCCTCATACTATATATAGGTTTTATGTTAGATGGTTGTAAATGCAGCTATTTAGCTTCTTACATCGATTGAAAGTTTTGAAAAATATTCGTGTTTTGCTAGGTGAATTCACGGGGGACGTGATATATCTAATATTTTTCAACGTAAACAGTAGGAATGTTCGCTTATCTATCCGCGTAATTGAAAAAGTTAACACATAAACTTGGCCAAATTGGTTCCGATGTCACTTATAACTTTGTCCGGCTTCTGTGTTTAGAAGTGTTCGTCTACGTTGCTTTATTCTGCAGATATTGCTCTATTAGAAAGGTTAACTTTTTCACTTTTCGTAATGAGGATGTAAAAGAAATTAACTGTAATTTTTTTCTCATTTTTTTTTAAACTTAGTTTCTTAATGTTTCGAAGTTTGTGTGATGTAAACAATAAAAATGCAGTTCAACATCGATAAAAACTTTTATTGAGTAAAGACGACAGAATGTCGTCTTTATCTATTAAGCGTACGTTTCTCCCGACGTCTCCATCTTAATGTCAGCTATATGATAAAGTTTTAATTGTTTTAATGGTAACACTGGATTACAAGACACAGATTGTTGAACGAGACGGATAGGGGCGGGCGCGCGGTGGGAGAGCGCCGCGTTTGGCGTGGAAAACACGCGCCCGGTGATTACGAATATAATTCTCTATCTAACAATCAATAGTCAATATTTTGATCGCTAATATCAAAAAATTTACAATGAAAATAGAATTTACTCTAAAAATAATTTTACACGTAACTGACGTCGGTCGTGAGTCGACTTGTGACGACCGGCGTCAGCGCGTATCTATCACATAGAAGATTCATAAAGTACAATTAGATGAGTGTAGGTACGCCACAACACGTGAGCCACCACACTCCTCTCACTCTCCATTTTAGAAACGAATCTTTACTCGACAACTAAAGGTAATAATTTACAAGAATTTTAACTATTACACTTGTGGTGCCTACACGAAAAGGTCTTTCAGTGACGTGCAGAGAGTTGCGTCACAGCTCTCCGAGGCTTCCTCCTCCTCGGGCCTATTGGTGTACCAGCGCTCTCCTTCAGGGCGTGGCGAGGGCCTGCTTCCTCCTGGAATGTCTCTTGGCTTAACTCGAGTCTCATTGTTCTTAATTGGCAATTCTTTTGATGAAACAGCGCCAGAAGTGGAAGCAATTGGGTCCACAGCTGAACTCTTCCTTAGAAATACCTCTATGGCACTACCCAGTGCACTAGCATCCACGACAGATCCTGATGGCTTATCCCAAACTACCGCTGCCACGTCACCGGGAGCTGGTTTTGAATCTGGTGCAAACGTGACTTTGTTCTTTTTGGGTGGCTCATTTTCTTTTTTCTTTGTCTCTAAGGTTTGGTGTCTACGCGTAAACCAGGTGGTGCCAGACTCTGCAGGTTTTTCCCTGAGTGTGGAGGTATCAAAACTGCTTGACCTCATATCAGAGAGACGTCGAGTCCGTTCTGGTTTTCCGCAACGGTCTATTTCAGTAGCAGAAGAAGTAAGAGCGTTGAGCATGAGATGGAGGTCTGTGTCAGTACAGACGACGCCGGCATTTGCACGTGGTGGTATTGGTGGTGGTGGTGGCATTTCTGAAGCTCGACGACGGGCTGGTATAGGTGGCAATGGAGCACCAACGAAGTCAGAATGTCTGCGACCTCGATTTGTGTATCTAACGGAACCACTCATAGGGGAGCGTTGGTCAAGTGGTTGGACCTCACAGACTCGTTCATTTGAGGTATTCCAAAGGCGCATGCGCACTTTACGTGCTTGCACTATGTCATCCATTATGTCAAGTTGTAAGTTGTGGGTGCTGCCCAATGTGTCTGTTGCTGGCGGACCTGCGAATGACGCTGTAAGATGACAATGGCATTTTAATGCTTTACGTCATTAAAATATGGATACATGTTGCACGATATAATTTATACATAAAATCTATATATTTTACATTGAGTACCTATGTTATTATCTGTTACTTAAGTTAAGCAAAGTCATTCTTTGTAAATATGGGAAGCAAAATAGAAATTTAGTAATATGTTTCAAATAATTGAGAAACGACTGTTTGTTTTATCTAATTAAATTTGTAAACAAATATCAAAGAGCAATATATATACTCGTATAACTTACTGAGGCTGAAACCTATGGCCACTTGTTTTACTGTGACAAAGGAAAATGTTTAAAAGGGAGTTTAGTATCGCTATAAAGATTTTTGTGTTAAACAAATCATAAAATGAATTGAAATATCTTTACACGTGGAGTAAAATCTTTAGCTTTTGTAACAAAAGGCAACTGAGGAAAAACAAACTGGAATCTCTAATGTTTTTGGCTTTGCTCGTCGAAGTATGGTTTTTTTGATCAGATTAAATTTAATAAAATTTAAATAAAAATTATTCAAACCCTAAACTTGAGAGACAACTAACTTGGTAGCGATACTAGAAATGGTCATTCCTGTTTAATACACTATATTAATCAAATTATATCGACTTTCAATTTATGGATTCATTTATGTAAGAATAATAATGGAGAAGTATAAGTATAGTCATAATTTTATGTGTAATAATTTATATTATTTACAAATATATAAAGAAAATAATACACAATACATAGTAATAATGTAACGGTAAAATAAAATGTATAATAAATAAATATACACATAAGTAATAAACTCACATTTCTTACCTCCAGAGTCCCTACGGCGAGAAAGTGCTGGGAACGCAGCGATAGATTCACGACGGCCACGTCCAAACAGTGCTTGGGGCACCCGGGATATTGTTACTACGGAATGTCTGTAACAAGCACGTCGTTACGTTACCGTGTCTCATAATCTAAACACTCCTGCTCATAGTTTTAAATCTCCTTTATTAATAGACTTACTAATATATTACCAAGAACGTTTCAATTTACGTTGAAGTTCAATCAAATAATACTTGTATCTCATTCAAACAAATTATAGAATGTAACAAATGTTGTTTCAAAAAGTTTTGTTCAGAAGCCTATTAAAGACTAGTACGTCATCCAGCCGGACCTCTAGGTAGATGCAATCATGCTTTAAATGTAATAGGTGTTGTGTAGTAGTAGTAGTTTCCCTTATATTACTGAGAGTTTGCTAGTTTTATAAATAAGTGGACAACTTTACCCAAGGATGATTTGATTGTCTATTATATTATATACAAAAATGTAATATTTAAAGTTAGTGTAAATGAAATATAAAAGCACCGTTGATGGAAGCTAATTTCGTTAACCATGTACAACAAATGTGCGGGTTTGCTCATACATGTTAGCCCGCCCTGTCAAAAGAAAAACCACGCTGTGCAAACTGACATGAATGACTAACCAGACCGGAGCTTAAATTCATCTTATGAAGACTAGTTGCCCTAAAATCTGGGTAATCTTAAAATCTACATTTGTTAAAGAAAATATATGTATGTAGCTATTATGGCCTTTTAAAATACTAAATACACGGCCCGGAGTGCTTGTATTTCAGATACTCGCTGATAAATCGCTAACTCCATAACATAGGTCAAATTCTGTGACCCGACTGGAGCAGTCCCGTCACCATTGAAGTGAGATTGATGTTTCACGCAAAATTTTATTTGTGAGAATGTGTTGAATTTATAATAATCTATGGATCTTTTTTTGAAAATTTCAAACTTTTCTGCGGTTAAACCGACATATGTAATATGATGATCCTTTGATGATCTATAATTTAAAGTAAACTAGTTAAGCCTATTAATGTCTCACCTTCGGCCACCTGGCTGCGGTGGTGCTTGGCTCAGTGTAGCCAAGAATGCTGCCTCACGAGCTTCTTTAGCGGCACCCTCACCTCGCTCGGAAAGGCGCCGAACCTGTTATAGATAGATAGGTACTCTTTATTGCACACTATAAGTAGGAAAAATACAATGTAGGATACAAACAAAAAATAGTAGTACAATGGGCGGCCTTATCGTAGTCTGCGATTTCTTCCAGGCTGTTATCATACATAAATCGTTAACTTTCCAAAGTTTAGTATAATAGACACTCAGGCAAGTAAAATCTCTTTAATTGCTTTAGCGGGAAACTGTCGCACTTATTTCCAGTTGAAAATTACTTGGTTTTGTTGAATGCTTTAATGTAAAGAGTCAAATTAAATAAACTTTCTCGCGACAAACCTGACTAGCCGTAGGTCCAGTAGTGCATGATGGTGTAGGCAACGAATGTTTACGAGTTTCACGCCATGGTGACAAATGGTACGGATCTGGTGGCGACTCCGTATCCATGGAAAGACCGCGGGTAGGTGCCGAAGACCTCGGAGACGAGTCCGTATCCTCCGCCCCGCTCTCCTCCACTACGATTAACGGCTCCCCCCCGCCGATTATAGCCATTGAACCGCGCCGCATCATTGCTGTATTAGAAAAGAAAACATTCTTATTTAAAAATATTGAGATGAAAAGTATACGTACTCTGTAACTTGTGCAAAATAAGGTATGAAAAGAACGTAACACTTAACATTCAAATAAGGAATACTTTATTTGAAAGCTAATGGAAAGTCTAGTAAAGATGCCTCTAGAAGAATGAAAGTGTTTGACTAGAACGAAGACGGCATTTTGGTATGTACTACCACTTAGCACAGTTCTTTGGTGGTTTTTAGGAACTTTTGAGAAAATGTGATTTCAATTATTTCTAAATATTAAGGGCACATTTCATTTTTACAACCTTTTTTTGAACTTGCGATGTATGTTTGTAACTGTTTTTTTGATTGAGCTGAAATTATGCACGCATATGTATATCGCGTGACAATGCAATATTATGATAACATGAATCTGATCTGATAATGGAGCTAAAAGGTTGCTATAATGATAGAGCTTTGTAAAGAAATAACACAACCCTATCGAGTTTAGTCTCGTTTGATTCGTCTGTACAAGTAGTATGTCTTTACATGCTATCCAGGTTCTGATAGAGTTGAAAGGAGGCTATGGTAACTCCGTTGTTAAGCGGTTTAACCCCATCGAGCTTAAACTTGTTTGGTTTGTCTTCACGAGCACTTTGTCTATAAATAGTATCCAAAGTCTGATAATGAAGCTGAAGGTGGCCAAAGAAATTCGTATATAAACGACACAATCCCATCAGATTCAGGCTCGTTTGATTTCTAGATGAGTACTTTCGTCTTAAACGGTAACCAGGATTTGCTGATGAAGCTAGAAGGCAGTCATAGAATTTCAGTAATAGAAGAACGTAACTGCCTCGAGTTTGGACTATTTTATTTCGTCTTGATTGTTACTTTAGTCCTAGATAGTGTCTATGTGCAACCTCATCAGATTTAGGAAAATAAGTTTGTTCCATTTGTTATGAATATCAATTGCATGATGAACAGACGGAGAAACCTGTCCTGCGATAACTAAAAGTGAAAAATAAATTAAAAAATAAACTTATTAAACACAAACTTCTATTTTAGTGCGATAATAGAATAAAAAAGTTTCCTTCAAAGATTTTACTATTTGCTTATAATGTCATCACACAATTTAAATGATACAAAACTTGTTGTGGGTGTCTATGTATAGCATATCTAGATATGCAAATAAATTAAATAATCAGATCTGATTTACGTTAATTTTAAAAACTTTCACACTAAGTGAATAGTATGACCTTAATACCACGATAAGTTTCTGTTTTATATAAATTGTGTAATGACACTATAAGTTGATAGTAATAGTTTTCAAAGAAGAGGTTATTCTGTTCTTTTAAGTGCGTTTGTATAAAAGCTCGTTTTTAAAGAAATTTTTCTACTTTTATTCAGAACTAAATGTCTGTTTTGAGTTGCAGACGAAGATCACATCTAATGTTAATGCCCTATAAGGAGCAAACCTACCTTTTCATATTTAACACCACTTTACCTTATTCGAATCTTGGACTTAAGTTGTCCAGAGGATCATGCTTTTAAAAAAATCAATACACAAAATAATAGTGAAAAAGGAAAAACACTCGTAGTGTTAAATAGTTAACATTTAATTAAATATTCTTATTATAAAAAAAAAACAGAAATAATTATACATTCACTCGATCAAATTAATTCTCACCGTAGGAATAAAAGAAGATTGTTAAAACTACTAATATGGCCAACTTGTTCCGAAAGTAGGCTATATTAAAATTGAATTGGATGACGTTTGAATTACATGATAACGATTAAATTTACAAAAAGAAAGTATAAGATTAGAAGAAAGTAGAAAATCTGTTTATTCTTTATTATGTATATCAGATACAAATTAGATATATTTCATAGCAGTCTTTGCTGTGAAAAGCCCATGCATTGCGTGGAGAAAATAGAAAATTCATAATAATATAAAAAACAAGTTCTTATAATATATTCACCTTCTTACAATATAACCAGTATATCGACACTTTTCTGTAATGGTGGAATTAATATAAAAAAGAAAAAAGACAGAAAATATAAAATGAAGTGCTAGGAAAATTCAGTCGAATTGGCGTAAATTAATGACAGCATAATAGCTTAATCCATATATTTAATCCATGACGTCTTTCGTTGGCGAGAGCAAGACCAGAAATCTATTGAAGTAGGGGTAATAGTTATCGTGGTAAGTGTGTGAGCATTATACTGTCATGATGACTGTCATGCGTTTTACTTTCCCAAGCGGGACGTGAAAAATATCTCATCTAGGCCGCAATAGTGTTGGCCACCATACTGCACTGCCTGTATTCACAATGAGTTTGGTGACCAAACTCTTGGATTCTATTCATGCTTTCCATTAGGCTGAGGAGCGTCACTTTGGCAGGTTATTAAAATAAAATAAAAAAAAATGTCTGGACAGAAATTACGAAAGCTATAAAAATGTAAAGGTAAGCAGCAGTGGACGTCTTTTGGCTGAGATGATGATGATCATATGAAATCAATTACTAAACAAACAAGAAGATTCTACTATGAAAAACTTACGGTTAAACCAATTAAGAAAATTACGAGGTAGCCGTATCCAGTTTTAAATAGAACTAAACACTAAACCAGAATATTAATTTTCCTAAGATATTTCACGTTAATTAATATAAAACACCCTCTTGTTTGTCTGTATTGTTTGTATTAGTGAGTTTGAAGTGTTGGGTAATACGAAACGGGATCGTTGATGACGTTTGATTGGATTCGTGAGTAAACAAGCAAAGGTACCGATCCAATATTTAGGTGTTGCTTACCTTAATTGAAGGTTCATAACATTACGAAAGTACTGTTTGTATATTTATAATATTCGACCTAAAATATTGGCAAATATCGTCAAATTTTCGAACTAAAACTTGAAAGTGATAGTAGGTTTTATAAGCTTCGAGGAAGCTTGGTATTGATTTGATTTCTATTTTCTATTTCAAATGTCTGATGTTTCAGAGTTTTAACCGTAAAATTAAGTAACGTGAAGAAACTAACCTCCTGATTTCGTAATAATATTATCGAAGATTTTTGAATTTCTTATATTTCTTAAATATTTACGTACTGTGTATAATATACAGAAAAACATGAACATACGAACAGTATAATCTACAAATGAATTTTGAATGAAATTATCAACACAATGAAATGTGAAAACACAACTTCCGTTTCCATTCGTTAATATGCTTTTCGAAACAATCCAATAAGGCTATTATATAATTGAATTGAAATCACTGCATTTGTAAAGCTGACCACCGACTCATCTTGGAAATGCTCACATTGTGCTTTTTAGTTCTTTTTTTTCTTCTGTAGCATATTTTATCGTTGATTTTTCAAAATATTATTATTTGAATCATGCAAGTGATACTCGTATAATGATAAAATTTACGGTGATTTAAGAGTTTAAGGATTTAAGCTGTCAGCTGTTAATCTATAAGTAAAAGTTGTGGTTCAAATTTTGAAAATTATTATAATTAATTACAGAAATTTATATTAGATATCGACAGAAATCACATTCTCTCGAACTATGCTTTATTACGACTTTAATTGCTGGAATGTAGAAACTAATTGTTTCGATTAATGGTTCGTTAATAAACATTCTTAAAATCCATTAAAAAAGTGATCTAACTAAATTGGACAGGGAAACAAATAACCAGAGAACAATTTGGGCAATTTTAAATTTGAATAAGGTTCGAAAGTAGCGAAATAATTAAACTTTCTGACAATTAACGCTGTAATAGAAAATGAAGGAACCCTCGGTCGCTTAGTAAAATTAGGTTAAATCCCTAACATTTAATCTTTGTAAAATAAGACAAATAAACCATCCAACTTAGTTAATATTTAATTGAATACAACAAAAGTAATTTTGTGTCAATAAATTCTTGGCTACGAATCTTTTATTATAAGATTGCTTGTTTGTACCCATATAGTAAGTACATACTTAATTATGTACAGTGTGAGTCTGTTGATCATGTCGTTTAATAATACGTTACGTCGCATGTTGCCGCATATCTATAAAGCTCTTACTTTTATATTAATAATGTGAATACGTTAAAAATGTATACACGAAGATACGGTTTATGAGAGTAAGGAATCGTCTGTACGTTAACTTATAATGTCAGTTGGTAATTACGCTATATTCTGATCAAAATATGTTTTGACTTCCGCTGCGTGTAATTTTTAAGTAATTGTTTTTGAATATATAAATACTTCACATATACATTTTAACTCGTGAAAAGAACAATCAAATGATACTTTGTTACTCTTCAGATAATTACAACAAAATTTTCTTAAATTCTAGGAAAATTAACATATAGTATATTAATTTTCCTAGAATTTAAGGAAATTAATGTAAATGATACGTTTATTGATCAAAAAGTATTAATATGAAGACAGATTTTTATTAACGTTCGGATATCCCCGAATACTGATTCGGATATCCATTCATCTCTACTTGAAATATAAAAGTATACAAGCATCAGTACGTCGCAGATAATATACAACCTCCAAGAATTGAAAACAAATAAACTACCGTTACAACCCTTGTTATTTCTCCAAATCGCAATGTTGAATCAGGATTCCTAAAATCGAGGGGTGCTGGGCTAGAAAACCTCCACGTGGTGCACCCTGGTAACGTTGGCATCACCGCCAACGGCTAATATTCTAGCATGAAGAGAAGGCCTTACTTCTTCGGCCATTTGATCGAGGTGTGATCCAACAGAGGGGTATAACTGCCGTTTCCTCTGTTGGCTCTTCGCTCTTCGGAGCAATGAGGAGGAAAACCTCATTAAAAAATCACGGAGGGGACCCTTTCATGGGTCGGAGTTTCTCCACTATCAGTGGTGGAGAAAGGAGAACGGGCTCGGTGTGTACTCACACTGCCGCCGAGTAGGCATTTGGAGATTTAGTCCTTCTGCCACCGTCGTCATATCGTAATCTCGAGAGAGTGTCGTGGTTATGTCTCACGACTCTATTCGGGAGCGAGGGTCTTGGTTTTGCCGCCCGGACTGCGAGGAAGAAAACCTCTATAAAAAATTACCCCGAATCCCGTGTTCTAGTGTGTGGCCAGGGGATGCATGGCTGATGGGTAGTTCAGTCGTGAGCACACTCCCAGCTGAGGCACCTGCGGACCCCTCAGTTGGGCACAAATTTACGCTTGCCCGGGTATTGGGGGATCTCTGCCCGGGTTGACTTTTAGTTCTCCCCCACTCATGGGTCTAAATATGGAAACCTTTATTACCAACAACAAAAAAAATTTAAAGAAGGAGAGAAGTAGGACAGAAAAACCTGGTACTACGAATGATTCCTCGTCTAACGAGGATGTACAAGTACTTGGTACTCCTATCACGGTGGGGCTCCCAGAAGTCAGTTTGGATTCTGGGAACCAAAGAAGAACATCGGAACGATTACGTTCCAGGTCTGCCCATCCATCAGACGGTGGTAACTCAAGCATGACCATGGGCGTGCTGGAGTCCACAGAGGTAGAAATCTGCGATAGCAGAAAGCGCGGACGTTCCAGGGACGGGGAGAGTGACACGTCCCAAGAGATGCTACCTCCTAAAGTTGGGAGCAATCGCAGAGGCAGGTCACGCACGACCATTAATACCCCTTCAGGTTCTGTCTTTTCGAAGGCAGAAGCCTACAGGCGGATCAGAGCGGAGGGCGAGAGCTTAGCGGAAGAGGAGATTGCGGATCTCTTGCAGAGGATCCGTGAGCCGGTGGATAAAGATTCTGCCACCCAAACACCAGCATCTTTACAGGAGAGAGCAAACTTAGCGGTGGCCATAATTCAGAAAGTGGCCACCAAATCTAGAAATCTAAAGAGTTCCTTTGTAGGGGCTCTGAAGGATTCTTCTTCCGCTATCGCTGGGGTCGTTGAGACCATAATTAGCGACGTGGCTCGTCTCCAGGCGGCTAACGACCGATTGTCAGAACAAGTGGCAGAGCTTAATGCTCAATTTGCCCAATTTCGGGTGCAGGCGAACTGTACTGAGCGACAGAACCCGGCTCCGCGGCAGCCTACTACCTCTTCGCCTTTTGGTGGTGTCCCCGATACCCAACTACGTCAAATTACTGACACAGTGTGGCGTATGATGGACGGGCGCCTCGCTGGCCTGGAGGCGAGGTTACCTCCGGCACCCATAGTTCGGCCGCCACTCGCAGCAAAAAAATAATAAACGTATCATTTACATTAATTTCCTTAAATTCTAGGAAAATTAATATACTATATGTTAATTTTCCTAGAATTTAAGAAAATTTTGTTGTAATTATCTGAAGAGTAACAAAGTATCATTTGATTGTTCTTTTCACGAGTTAAAATGTATATGTGAAGTATTTATATATTCAAAAACAATTACTTAAAAATTACACGCAGCGGAAGTCAAAACATATTTTGATCAGAATATAGCGTAATTACCAACTGACATTATAAGTTAACGTACAGACGATTCCTTACTCTCATAAACCGTATCTTCGTGTACACATTTTTAACGTATTCACATTATTAATATAAAAGTAAGAGCTTTATAGATATGCGGCAACATGCGACGTAACGTATTATTAAACGACATGATCAACAGACTCACACTGTACATAATTAAGTATGTACTTACTATATGGGTACAAACAAGCAATCTTATAATAAAAGATTCGTAGCCAAGAATTTATTGACACAAAATTACTTTTGTTGTATTCAATTAAATATTAACTAAGTTGGATGGTTTATTTGTCTTATTTTACAAAGATTAAATGTTACGGATTTAACCTAATTTTACTAAGCGACCGAGGGTTCCTTCATTTTCTATTACAGCGTTAATTGTGAGAAAGTTTAATTATTTCGTTACTTTCGAACCTTATTCAAATTTAAAATTGCCCAAATTGTTCTCTGGTTATTTGTTTCCCTGTCCAATTTAGTTAGATCACTTTTTTAATGGATTTTTTTGGGGTCTGTCCTCGGACCACTCCTGTGGAATATGGGATACGACTGGGCCCTTCGAGGTCACCTCCCCCCCGGGCTGGGCGTAATTTGTTACGCCGATGACACATTGGTCACGGACCGGGGAGCGAACTTTCAAGAGGTGGCGCGCCTAGCCACCACGGGAGTCTCTCTGGTGGTCGGGCGTATTGAGGCGCTGGGTTTACGGGTGGCCCTGGACAAGACGGAGGCCCTTTTGTTCCATGGGCCCCGTCGTGGTCCACCCTCCGGCGCCTCCATCGTGGTCAATTCGGTCCTCGTACCGGTTCAGGCCCAGATGAAGTATCTGAGCCTGATCCTTGACGGCAGGTGGCTCTTCGACGAGCACTTCCGACAGCTTTCTCCAAAGCTGGTCGGCGCTGCTTCTGCCCTTGGGCGACTTTTGCCCAATTTGGGTGGAGCCAGCGTCGCGACGAGACGGCTATACACGGGGGTTGTCCGGTCAATGGCGCTGTATGGTGCACCGATGTGGGCGGTGGCTCTGACCGCCCAGAATAGGACTCGCCTCTGGCGTCCTCAGAGGATATTGGCGGTTAGAGCCATACGCGGTTACCGCACTGTATCAACGGAGGCGGCGTGCGCCTTAGCCGGAACTCCCCCGTGGGATTTGGAGGCGGAAGTGCTCGCTGAAGTTTATCGGCGAACGGCAGACTTCCGGGTGGGTAGCGGCATCCGGCCCCCGCCCGAACAGATACGCGAGTGGCGTGAGGCCGCTCGTCGAGCCACGATGGCTCGTTGGTCGTCCCGGCTGGAGGCACCACGTGCTGGCTTTGCCGCCGTGGAGGCTCTCCAGCCGGTCATAGCTGAGTGGGCGGGGCGACAGCACGGGACTCTTTCCTTCCGACTGACGCAGATCCTTTCCGGGCACGGTTGCTTCGGGAAGTATTTGCACTCGGTTGCCAGGAGGGAATTGAGTCCCGCCTGTCACCACTGCGACTGCAGTGAGGACTCGGCTCAGCACACGCTGGCGATTTGTTCCGCCTGGGCGGCGCAGCGTGGTGTCCTCACTGCAGTTATCGGAGAAGATCTTTCGCTACCGGCCGTCATACGCTCCATGGTCGGTAGCGACAGTTGTTTTACCGCGGTCGCAACCTTCTGTGAAGACGTAATTTCGCGGAAGGAGGCGGCGGAGAGGGCCCGGGAGGACGATATCCACTCGGACCTAATTCGCCGCCGGCGAGCCGAGCGGCGGAGGCGCGCATTCCAGCGCCTCATGCCGCCTTGAGTGTGGCCGCGGGTGGACGGGACGGATTTTCCCCTCCATCCGCTATAGTGGCCAGCCGCGAGGAGGCGACGTCCACGTGTGCCGTACGTCGCCTAACTGGAGAGGTTTTCCGCAGAAGGTGCCCGCTTTAGCGGGCAGGCGCTAGGAGGGATCTGGATGTCGTAATAACAGCTGTACCTGGATCCCTCCTATGTCAGGCGCAGAGTGGCACACCGTGTGGTTTTAGTCGGTCCGATTCCGACACACCACCTCGCCGTAAACCCCGGTGGGGTGACAGCCCGAGGGGGTTTCCCGAGGAATTTAGTAACAGTGGTATATAGTAAAATATATCTTAAATTTGCAGGTAGTAAAAAAATTAAAATATTTAATTTCGAAGTTTTTGTCGATAAAAACCTTTTGTAGTATTTTTATAGTTAACTTCACTCAAATTCCACTTTAAATCTTATTACAACTTAATATAAATCTTATTTCTCACTAAAAACACGGATCTATCTTGCAAATTCAAGATTTCAAATGTCCTTAGGTAGAAAAAGTTTGATAGACTTGAAATTGCATTTTTAAACGAAGGTTTTTTATGGCAACTATGGTTCAGCGGATTCAACTCGAGAAACTTTTAGCAATGATAAAAGACTTGGTTGCTCTTTGATGACTGTTACTGAAGAAAACTCGTTAACAGTAAAAAAATATCATTTTAAAACAAAAAACCCGTCTATTTAAATGAAAAGTAACGGAAAGGAAAGTACAAGTATTACAAGGTCTTACTTAATCAAACGCCAACCAATTATTCCCGTCATGGGACAACACCATGGGACCAGTGGGATAGAACAATGGTTTTGGTAGATCTTTCGTTACCCGTAGGTAACAAAGTAATGTTTATCTTTGCCTGCGGCACCATAAAATATTTATTTTGACTAATTTAATCAAAGTATTTGATCGGTACATCCTACCCGTAATGATATACGGAGCCGAGACGTGGACACTCACCATCGGACTGGTCCATAAGTTTAAAGTAACTCAGCGTGCGATGCTGGGCGTTTCCTTGGTTAATCAAATTTGTAACGAGGTTATTTGACAGTGAACTGGAGTAACTGACATCGCACTGAGAATCGGTATGCTGAAGTGGAAGTGGGCTGACCATGTCTCCAGACGTACCACCATTGGGCCACTGGGCCGCTATTGGGCAAATGTAGTGTAGAGCACCCCGCGTCGCGATGGACCGACGATTTGAAAAAGGTGGCTGGCAGCTCATGGGTGCGAATTGCCCAAGACAGCGATGGTTGGCGTTCCTTGGGGGAGACCTTCGTACAGCAGTGGACGGCGATAGGTTGATTTCAATTTAATCAATAAATAAAATAAATTTATCAATTTGAACATACATTTAGCTATTTTTGTCGTTTGGTTAAGTAAGTTTAGAGAAGGAAAACTTGAATAAAACTCTATTCTAACCCATCAGGGTGGTATAGTAGGCCAAAGCCTCTTTGCTAAGGAGTGTGTCCAGCTGTGAACTGTTAAAGGCTGTTGAGGATGAGTTAAGCTTATAAAACAATGCATTAGCCAGTTGGTTTTTACATAGATATTGTGATACTTGTTTCTCTCTCATTACTTTTGAGCAGTCGGACTTAACCCGACTGCGTATGAAGGAGAGTAATGTTTTTTGTTTTTATAATAATAATTCTATTTCAGACTGTTTCTAAAGTTTGTGTTAAAACGATTTGATTTTTCGTTTAATATCCATATTACTAAGGTAAAAAAACTGACAGTGTACCTGTTACACTATTATCAAAAGGCCTACCAAAGTGTATGATGGAGGTATGCAATTTATGTATGTGTTAGTATTTTAACTGATATTTGATATTAATACATTTAGGTAAATAATTTAATATTTGTTACTACCTAGCGATGGGCAACAGAACGCCGAGAATCGATGTTTAAAATTTGGGGCTTTCTAGATAACATGGCAGTCTAACTTTTTGATTACCCTCCTTACAGCCCTAAGGGCGTATATTAGCAATTTAAAGATGCTAGCAGCACGGCACTTGTCTGGAATGGATTGGCAAAGAGGTTCTGAAATTGGATTGAATGCTTGAATCTATTCATTGCTGAATGTATTTTGAAAACTAATAATAGAAAAAACGCAACGATATGTGATTTTATTAACATATCTTTAATCGTACTGTATTCAGCTTTATCAATTTCAAATAATTCTGCAGATAATTATTTATTTTAGATTATATTCATCTCATATCGGAAGTGAGAAACTGTCAGTAAAGTACGTAAGCTTTTCATTATTATTTGTAAATTAGCTTTCAGCTTTAGTTGTTAATTGTAAATTCTATTGTTAAATATTAATATAATTTATGAAATAGAACCAACCAAATCAAACCTTACATCACATCGTTCATCTTTGGGAAATATACAATTTCCCAAAGATGAACGATGTGATGTAAGGCGTGTATCACAGAAACTGTAGACTGTATCGTAAAATTACTGGGCAGTGGTGGTTTAACTTCCACGGATCATCATAGTTATGGTTTTCCAGGTGTTACTATGTTCATATGAAAACGACATTTTACAGGCACTCCAGGAAGGTGGTTGACACTTTCGTTCCAAAAATAAAACGAACCTGATTTATCTCTTCTTATTTGAGGTACTTGAGACAACTCATTCTCAAACACATTTAGAATTATTTCTAGAATTATACTTTTATGTACTTAATGATTATCTTGGACGAATGTAAGCTAGTGAGAGTGAATGTAAAGTAGATAATAGTAATCCACCACTGTACGTTTTTTTGCATACATATATCAATAAATCCATCGGATAATTATAATTTATGAATAAAATTCAAATAATTGTAGTCCCACTGTGCTATTATTGTTATTAGTTGGGTGCCTTATGATATTTCGAGTATTCCTTTGTTGCTGTTTTTAAATAGTTTTTAATCCTCAGATAAGTCGTATTAAAACACTTTAAGACATGTACATTCCTGCTCTGGATGAACTTTCGAAGTCTTTTGAAACTAAAAATTAAGCTTTAAAGTTAAAAAATTAAAGATACAGTGGTTGAATATCCATGGTTTCACATTTTATTGATAAATTATAACAAGAATCACTAAGTTTGATAAAAAACATAATTTCACAGCTGAATAAAATGTTTATAAGAAAAATTATGTTTTAGTGTATTATTTTTTTTGCTCGAAAAATATATAAAGAGTGTTTTTAGAAATATAAAGTTCAACTAAAATCGATTCCCGAGATAGACGACCTATTTTCATAGAAATATATACATAACCCTCGGTGCGCAAGTCAAATTTCCACTATTCACTATTCCTTACAGTTAATTTCTAGCAATTATTGTAAAATTATAAACCAAGTCATCATACGCCATCAAAAAAAAGTCTTTTGTTTTGAGACTTAAAATTTCTTATGTATACATATATGTATATTAAACATAAAAACGTACTGCGATCTTTCGTTAGTTACTTTAATAATTTAAAAAGTATACAAACGACCACAAAAAGCAATACTTTAATAGTGTAAAAATCAAAAAACTAATTTTGTTTGTAATCACCATTAATTTTGTCTAGTTGCTTTATAGTTATGATATGAATAACTTTAATATGATACACAATTCAGACCAGTTTCTGCATTTAATAAAATATAAACAATCCTTACCTAAAAACAAATTTTTAACTACACCATTCACAGTAACAAAGTTGTTCTCCGATAAATGGCACAAACTCAACCACTTTACAAATTATCTTTTACACAAATGAAGTAATCGCACACAGCGGGAACAAAACGAGTAAATAACATTATTTAATCCGTTACTGCGATCTTATGATTCAGTATCAACAGGTCTGACAACGGCTCCGGCAGGCCAAGGCTGCTTTGGCACTGACCTGCTTCCGCCACTCCCCTCCAACCCTCCCGCGCCACCCCTCCGAGCCCCGCGCCAACCCAGCTTCTCCACCCGCCCGGGTTTCAATCTCATTGCAACTGCAGCGGGAAAATAAATATTCGGTTCAAGTCAACCATTCAATGCAGTCAATATCTTACTAAGATGTTAGTGTTTCAGGGTGTCAGTACTATCTTTATTTTCTTTATTGTTGGAAATATTTACGAATAAATGGATTTATTATCATTATCTGTTAAACAGGAAATTATATTCTTTCCTAAAAACCTGAAAAGTAAAAAAATGTTGCATTAATTATACCGCGCCTTTATCCTAATTACGGAATTGTCTGTGACCTTATTCGGTCTATGTATTCTGTTAACGAAATGTTTTAGACAGAAGGTAACCGCCTTCTGTCTAAACCGTTTTAATTAAATTCATTAAAAAGTCTAAGGTGGTTTACTTTTCGGGTGATGCTTTCGGCTTGTATTGTGAAGGTTGAAGGTTTGAGAAGAAAAATTCCCCGTAATTCACGAAAAGTTCCACCGCGAATGGAGCCTTTGAAAAGTTGCCGGTTGTTTCCTGGGGCGTTAATATCAGTACTCTCCGACTGTTCTATTATGGATCATGAAAGCCTATTGGAAATATATTAGGTGGCCTATAACATGAATCTTTACTCCGATAGCCCGTCGAGTCACAAAGCTATAACAAAGCATATCTGTCTTGAAAGAATCAGGGTATTTTGCTTTTAGAACTGTTTATTTATTTGTGAAACAGCTGAGATTTATTGGAATGTATTTTATATTTAGAAGCAATCGCGTTGTAGTAACAATTTCAGATGGAAAGTGAAATTAGTTCATTCATATTTGTTGAGAAATATTTCAGCGGGAGTGTTCAGGTGTACTTATTTTTGTTTATTCCTTTGTTTTGTCGGATTTAATTCCTTTTGTTGGAGCTCAGTTGTACAGAATTTGACGAGGTAAAACAAACAATCTTTCCGCGAAACGTCATTGTTTCACGACTTCAAACATGGCATTTGCTTTCTTATATATTTAAACATTAAGCATTATTCTTTTAGTATAAATAACTATTTTACTATCTTGGTTAAAGTGAGATTCTTCACGTTTTTCTTTTATAATATCTGTAATTGAAAGCGTGAGAATATATTAAACATATGTATAACGAGAGGAATTTGCTCCATTCCAGAGTAAATTTATTACATGAGGTTTATAACCTCATTGCTTAGAAATGAGGTTGCAATCAACATAGAATGTCCGATTATATGTTTTTCAGCAAGCAATATAGAGAAACGTAAATACATTTGGTTTCTCTTATTATAAACTAGCTAACTTACATCTTGTACAAGTGACTCATTCTCCGAAAGTTTACAACCCAATTATTATTATCTGGAGAATTAGATTTCACAGAAAAAATAAAGCGAATAAGTAGCCAGTGAACAATACAGAAGAAGTTGAAGTTGAAACGAAAACCTGTTTCAGGGATGCTAATATCTCTTTGAAGGGCGCCGCCCTGTCTTGGGAAAACCGTTATTAATTACTCATTAAATGGCACTCGAGTAAGTACTTCAATTTATCTACCTATTATTTTTGAGAGTACTGTAATGAGAGTGGTACTTTGTAGAGAGTGCCCGTGCCTAATAAATATGTTTTTAGTAAATTTATACATGTCCTGTATATTGTCGGAGTTATATTTTGTTTAATTGCATAAAGATTACTGCCTGCCCGATGACTGCCTTGGTGACGCAGCGGTAGTCAATGTGACTGCTGTGCTTGAGGTCTGAGGTTCGATTTCCGGGTCGGATCAAATGTTTGTATGATCTACAAATATTTTTTTCTATGTTTGGATGTTTTCTATGAATAATATGCATGTATTTGCGAAAAAAAAGTATATAAGCATTCTATCAGTTGGTCTAGTTATCTATCACATCACAAGTTCTGCTTAGTTTAAAACTAGATGACGTTGTGTGTCCAATGTCCGAAATATTTAGTAGTAGAGCCACGCTGATTTCAGCACAAACGGGTCGACTCGACCGCGGCAGTACTACCCTCCCACAGAAGACCAACCTAAAGCTCCAGCATTCGTGCAATCGTGTTTCGTTGGTAAGTGTGAGACCGGAGGCCCATTGATGCAAGGGTGACAGTTATCGTGATTATTGTCTGAGCCTTACACTGCCACGATGACTGCGTCCCAAAGCGTGGCGTGAAAAAGCATCTCACTAGGCCACCATAGTGTGGGTCACCACAGTATATTGTCTACATTTGCAATTCCTTTGGATTGGATTCTATTCATGCTTTCCATCAGGCAGAGCAGAGTCACTTTGGCAGGCTCTTCATATAGAAAATATTTATTTATTATTATTATTTATTCTCTTTATTTCGTGATATACACATATTTGTTACATTTTTAAATATATATAAAAAAACAAAAAATACACATTTAAAAATATAAAAAAAAAATCATTCTTATTATTTATTATTATTAACAGCTGTAGAAATATATTATTAACATCTAAAAAAAGTTTTTTGAGTATTCGTTTTATTGAAGCTGTGAATTTGTCAGGATTTAAAGTAATTCCAGTTTTGTAGTTTCTTAAAAAAACAGCAATTAGTCAAAGGTGCACATTGTATTTCGTACTTTCGTTCGTACGGAATTTTAACTTATTTTTTAAGACAGCAAAACAAAACATATGGAGGTTCACTTTGAATTAACTACACTATTGAATATTAATTATTTTTTATTAGAAAGCCTCTGTTTATGTGAATAATTAAATTAAAGTAGGTTCACATACATGTAAACACCTAAGAACTCATGTAGAATGGAATCCAATAATTCTGTGTTTAAACTTAAAACTTTCCTTTGTTGACTGACACATGGTGGTTCGAGTTATTGTTACAGGAACGGGGCGTCCTAGGCGAGCAACGAATATAATACGACACGACAAATGCGATCAACAACGGCATACTCTACTTGTCTCCTAAGTGACAGTCTGCGGCGTGATGCGCTGTTACGTGCACATATTTTGTAAGTGATCGCAGTCGTCGGTTTTTGGAAGTTAGTTGTTTTTAATTGACATTAAGATTTAAATTTTAACTTCACTTAAAATAAAACCACCTAATCTGAGTTTGCTATGGTTGATAAGTACTGCCTTACTCTTATGCCTTCCCAAATTGTTAATGATAATGCACACCTCATGTTTGTGGAGCAAAAGGTCAATGTTAGCTTGTCACTGTGCAAAATTTTCGATATATCTCGTTATTTAATATATACTTAGATATCACGTTACTGTTTCTTTAAAAAAAGCGTCTCAAAATAAAGTTTGCCTATATTTGAACTGCAAAATCATGAAAATAAATGAACGATCGATGTAAGTTTTTAACACATCACTGTCTTTAAGTATACGTTTCGTATCTTAAAAGTTAAAAGGAATGTTTACTTAAAAAAGAGGAATAAACTCTGCTGTTTAGGATTATATTACTTAGAAGAAAGTTAGAAAGATAGTGCTCTTAAACTTCTTTTCAGATTGAGAGCCTTTTTTCTCTGTGCAGAAAGCCCCACAGATACTACCAGCAGGTGGTTATGTCGGACTCGAACCGACCAAAATGGTCACCATACTCATTGTGAATGCAGACAATGCAGTGGTCCACACTATAGCGGACTATTGAGTTGCTTTTCATGCCCCTCTTGGGGATATAAAAGCCATGACAGTCATTGTGGCAGTGTAAGGGTGTATCATACACCCACCACAACTGTCACTCCTGTATCGATTGACCTCTGGTCTCACATTCCCCAAGAAACATGACTGTACGAATGCTGTCACTTCAGGTTGGTTTTCTGTGAGATGGTCGAGTCGGCCCGTTCGTGCTGAAATCAGTGGCTCTACTCGAGTGATTTACAGTTTTATTTCTATTGAAACCTTTTGTACTTCGTAACGAATTTGGCATAATTTTCAGTTTCTTACTCAATGTAATTTGTTAATTAATTTTTATAAAACAGAATTGATAACAAGTTATTGAATTTATAATTTATTATATTTAGTTAAATTATTAAATTGTATTGGTTTAGTTCTACTGTTTTCTGGAATGAAAAGAAGGAAAATCTAACCTTCTAAATGATTTTGTGATAAAAAAAATCTTTGATCTATCCAAATATTATTAATTATACAATATTTTTATTTTTAGGCTTTTGGTTCCTGTGATAGATTTTGAAAATATTTTGTAATATATTTTTCGTACGATCGTTCTACTAAAAGGTCAATAAATCTGAATTAGTAAAATACTAAATAAAATACAAAATGTAAGCAAAATATTACAATATCACATTTCGTAAAATAGATGATATAAAATAGAAGTAGATGCATCATTATTCCACACATTGGAATCTAATCACATGAATGAGATCCCTGAGGCGTAAACAGTGACTCACGTGTAACGACGATCTGTACGGTTGATCAGTTGTTAGTTATATGTTCTGGTACTTTTATACATTCTATAGTACAAGTATGTTATTTAAGGTGACTCTTGAGTTATAAGTTGTGTTGTTACCACTGAAACTTTAGTGTGAGTAAGGTAATTGTACCGCTATTTCACAAGATATTATTCTAAAAACCAGCACCCTCAACCTTGTTGAACGTCTTCCGTTCACTGAAACGTGAGACCGATTGTTCGACTCAACCCTTGACACCATCATTTCCTAAGCCCTATATCTCAATCACTGATGTCATATTTAACAGATGTCCCCGGAATCGATGTCAAAAGAATCCTGTTAAGAGTTCTTATTAAAGGATTTGTGTTAAGAATGTAATAAGCCTTTCATTTAACTATATTTGTACAAGGTTCACTTAAGAAATCTGTTTGTTAAGGTCGACCCTTTTTATCGTCAAAACCTTTTCTTTAAATACACGTGTAGTCGACGCGCGACATCTTAAAACATATTCTTGCAATTTAACAGATATAATAATAATAGCAAGTTTTTAATTACACCTTGGTAGTAGAGTCACAAAGTGATCTTGGGTGGCGTGAGTTACTTAATATTAGATGACCCTTCTGTTTGTCTACTGCACCATGTAAAATATTATACACTTTTACAATGTAATTTTAACTGATTCTTAACAAGTTTTTTCCTTTTTTAATTAAAAGTGTGTTGTCATGGCTAATCGTAGCATTTTACAGTCTAGGTATAAATTAAATAGACCGTGGTAGCTTACCAAGTGCCATTTTCCACATCCCACCTTTTCAAGAGGTTTTAAACTGGTGCCGATTTGTGAAAAGGTTCATAAAATATTCGGATCTTTAAAAAGGTAAGTGGAAAATTTTAATATAGATTATGAAGTAAATGACGTAAACTTAACGGTGTTGGTATTAAACGCGTGCAAGTATTTATATGTATGAGTTATAGCATATACGTACTTATGTACGAGTATAGTATATATGTGTACCGATTTTCTAGAATGCATTGTAAAACTTATTAATAACTATTGTACTTATAAATAGCAATGATACTTCTAAGTATCTAATATTTTTGCCGTTTTGTCGAGCTAGGAGTCTCATTATTATGTTATGTATGATTCTATTGCGTAGTTGATATAGCTCGATAGATCTTTGCACTACTCATAAATATCTAAATTATTATTTTATAAACTATAAGTGTTCTTAACAGTGCAATATAACAGTTTATTGCAGAGGAAACATGAGATAGAAGGTGAGATTTATCGTTCTGTAGCCACGAACGGCCATAAAACTGTTTAAAGTCTACCTGTAACTGCTAGTCAGTATTCAAGTCTTATCTCTACTTTAACTTTTAGTATGTAACTAAAAAATATTCTTTTAATACTTATCGGGTAAGTTTAAATTATCGAGATAAAAACTGACATTCAAACGTGACAAAAAAATTCAAATAAGCCATTTAGGAAGGGTTTCTCTCTAATGCATGTCCGGTATTACCAGAGATAAAAACCTGTAGATTTTGTGTAAATTACGAGAATGTACAAAACTTGGTTGAACGTTAAGTATATTTGTATAATTAGCACATTCGTCTTAATTATCAGTTTCTATACCACTGGGTAAACAAGGGTAAATTCATTTCATCATACAATAACTTTTTCGATATGTAAAATATCTGAATTCTAGTGTTCCTTGCATGTACCTTATCTCGTTAGTGAACTCTTTCAACCCTACTCCCTAGAAGAAATAGGTCATTAGTAATTTAAAACAAAAGTGGTGTCAAAATGTTTCTTATTATCTTACTATTATGTGCCAGTTCTTTCTGAATCTTTACCACAGATCTAGGTTTACTCATCTTGTTTGTTTCTTATATTATATTTCGTGAGTTCCAGAAAGAATGGTCGTAGAAATATATAATTAATAGTTTTAAGAAGCTTAAATGGTTATTTATTAAAGATACATACAAGTATTTAATTTCTGACATACAGAAGCTATTTCAAAATGTCTGTAACGTAATGAAGGTTAACGTTAGCATAAATAAATAATAAATATAATAATAAAATATATAATAAAAACGCTGTAGACTGATTTATAGAATTTAAAACAAATTACATTTTTTTTTCTAGAAATCGTTTAAACCAAATTAACGATATGAATTTTGGTGAGAAAGCATTTTCTTTTAACAAATATAGATTTTTTAGTCTCAATTACGTCGTATTATGTGGTATATCTGTTTCAGTGCTGTTACAAGTCTAATTATTTTATCTCGAAACATGTAACGGTTTGACAATAAATAAATTTGTAACGTCGTTTACCTTTGAGGTGTACAAAGGCAACTTTTAACCCCAGCTGAAGGTAAAAAGACATAAAATGAAGTGCTTTACGTAATAAAACGTGGTCGCACACGGAGGATTCAGGCGCGATAATTTTATGGCAGAAGGTTTCACACCTAAAATAATTCTTTTTTTTATGAGTTTAACAACACGTCTTGTTGAATGATACTGAAGTGCGTTAACATAATGTTAAAACATTGGAGTGAATTCCTAATGACATTATGATTTAAAAAAGTAAAACTGGCAGTCGATTTTTCGCGTGCTTTATTGATGGACGAACTGTCACAAAGTTTTCCAGTTCCTGTTAGCAGAAAACTTAATTAAAACAGTTAAACGTGTGTTTGAGTATGATAGTTTTTGCTTTACCATTTTGAGTTCTTTGATGTAATGATTGATATTGAAGCAGGGAGTTTAAGAATATAATTTATTTCATTCGTTGTTTAATGATGTGAGTTAAAGAAGAAAAATAAAAATTGTGGGGCGCCTGAAATTTCTATCAACAGTCAACTGCTCATATCATAATAAATGGCTATTTACATATTATTCAGACTACGTTATACAATTTTATTTTTGAACCTGTCAATTCTCTAAATTTTGAGTAGAGTGGTGTGATAACTGGCACTTAAAATATAATTATCTAAATTGTTATTCTTTTTTTTGTGGTTCTTTTTAACTCAATTTTTTTTTAATTTATCTTTATTTTGTTTCACTAGATGTCAAAATTTTAATTTTTATATGTAGTCCTATTGTTTTAACTCTGCAAATCACTATAATCCGTGTTCTACTTATAAAGCACTTTCATTTGATCTGTGGTGACTACCACATTCAACTAAACACAATATATTTTACTTCAATAAAGTTTAACGAAGACACACCAAACTAACGAGCAACTACTAATCTCTCGTTCGTCTAGTTCTCGTAAAGATTAGTAAAATTATATCTTCCCAACATTAACTGTTGTAACGTTTGGTCTAATGGCCCTTCTTCTGCGATTGATTAAAAGAAATATGAAATCTCACTTTTGTTTCAATCATAAATAATTCATTAAAAGAAATCATCATCATTAAAACAAACATCAAATCATTAAAACAAATACGAAATCTTTCATTGTTTTAATTACAGATTTATAATTTTCAAATTTATTGTTTGCAAGTCAAGTTCTATTTTTATCTATTTCATACCCATGCCATGTGTCAAAATGGAGTGGAAAAAAATGTATAATCCACTAATCTGGAGTGGAGGCTATCTTGAATTTACGATAATATTGATTGTATTTAATTGTATTATATATGATATGTAAGTTGTTCTATTTCTGTTCCCATAAATAACTAGAAACAGTCATTAAAACCAGATTGCTTCCAAATGAGAAAACTTTCTGTAATGTCACCAAGGAATGCCTCTAATCAATAGAGATTAAAATATAATTTTTATTAAATATTTTTTGTCAACTTTGCATATAAAATAAATGCTGAAACTCTTAAATTTAATAAAAAATACTGTTGCGAAGTTTCGACTAACAAGCCAGGACGTCGGAAAAGATGGTAATAATTCAGAGGCAGCTGTGCGACTGGTAATTGGTTTCCTTCTTTTGTGTCTCCAGTGCACGACTATAACAAGATGTCAATACATTCCTCGTCTCGAGTTGTCTATTAGTAAGCTTAACTTGAATTAGGTTTCTGTAATATGATTTTAAATCAATGTCATATTATGTGTTAGAATGTTAAATCAATACAATGCCACGATGACTGTCATCGTTTTTACGTCCCCAAGCGAGGCGCGAAAAAGCATCTTACTAGGTCGCCATAGTGTGGGTCACCATACTGCATTGTCTGCATTCCTATTTAGTATGGTGACCACAACTCTTGGATTCTATTCATGCTTTCCATCAGGTAGAGTAGAGTCACTTTGGTAGGCTTTTATAAAAAAAAATCTCAACAAATGCAAGGTATATACATCAACCGTGTGTTTATAACATTATTGAAATAGCAGCTGCATTGTGAAATGTACGAATTTTGTTTGTTCCTCAAACAATGAATGGCAGAAAAGGATAGAAAAGAGAAGAAAAGGCACCAAACTCTCTCAAGAAGCATTGTAAAAAAAGTGTACATAATTTCTTTGAAACCAACGGATATTTTGACACGAGTTTCGATTACTTTATCCGTTTGAAACGACTCTCAAAAATGATTTAGAAGAATGGGTCATCTACTGTTGAGTAACGGAAAGTTGTATTAAAAAGTCGTAATTGCTTTCTTCTTATTTCGTTAAATGAATAATTTCTTTAAACAGGCTTTTAAGTATTTAATTGGTGTTTTATTTTATAACTAAACATAGTATTTCTAAAAAATTAGACCGAGTTTAAAGTTGAATTAGTACATGAATCACAATACATAGCAATAGTAAGTATTGTTAGTCTTGAAATATTTCTTTTTTTTTGTAGTTTTTAAAAACAGAGTAAACATAACTGACTCAAAATATGAAGTAAGCTAACTACACAGGATTATAACCTAAATAGGTCAGTGACATTATGTATATCGTACATCTATCGCCATAATAGCAGTGTAACATTAACCCAACTCTCCTCAGGGTTGCTCAGTTGTTCCATTAGTTCTAAGCAGTAACGGCCAACACCTTACTCACTTATTTGCCCCAGTTAACTTTGTTATTAGACGCTTCGGTACACGACAAAAAATCAAGCTCTATTTCTGTTACTCAATTTTTTTCCCTGTCATTCATTTATTATTTTCATTGGTTGCTAATAAAATTACGCATACAATTATCGTAAACATTAACTGACGTAATAATATAATAAAAACAATAATTTTGGCAAACAGAAACAGTTCTATGAGTACAATAAATGAGTTATTAGAAGACTCACAGTCTTTCACTTTGTTTTGACCAGTTTGTTGTTAAATTTTCTACGTTTTGTTTCCATTGATCATGGACGAAATATACTAATATATTCCATCTATGCCTTTATTTACGTTCTTGAGGATTTGAACGTTCGTTAATCATTCTAACATGGAAAGACGTTACATTCTATTGTAGTCTTTATAATAAATTGAAATTATAAACTGTAATACATACTGGAGTATGTACGTATGTACAAGAGAGATTGTCATGATCAATAAAATTGCTTTTATTTTGAGAGTAAAAACAACTTAAATGATGTTGCTGCTCGTTTTAAGCAATGTTATATTTGAACAGTATTTAGTAAGTAATAGATGTATTGTCCTTGGTTTCGTAAGCTATTGCCTATTATATATTTTTCTTTCGACTAGTTCGCTGGCATCAAGAAGATGCCATGCCATGCTAATGTAGAAATTAAGTGAAAATATACACATAGAACGGCAAGTGTGATGCATTGTTATTCGAAATCGTTGCAACCCTGAATTACGTTAGAGGCACAGAGCACTTAAAGAAAATTGCGTGATGTTTATGTGGCTGTAAACTTACTCTTTACTAACTATATAGCACTGCAGTAAAATCAGTTGTGAGATATTTGTAAATACATGTTTTAACACCATTGCGAATTATTTATTACCATTTCAATCAGCCAAGTTGACGAAGAATTTATTTTTAGATTCCTTTACCGACAAATAAACAACGTGTAAACAGAAAATTTACCAATCTGAAATAAATAAGATTTAGTAGATTAATCGTTCTTTGCAGTAGTTGTGGATTAATTGATTGGATTTATATTGAAGAGGTTTAGTTGATAGACAATTCGTAAGTTACACTGAATATTATTAATGAAGGTTTAACAGGTGTAAGTCAAAAAGGCATACGTCATCACATTATTTCAAGAGCTTCTAATAATTCACTGCTGGACACAAGCCTCTCGTTAGAAAGGAGGTGTTGGCCTATTACACCGCACCAGTTAGACGGGTTGGTAAAGAGTTTGTTTCAAGTTTAGTATTCATCCCATGGATGAGTAGGGATGGTGACACTGTCTTCTTCATTCGTCACCATACATATAAAGTGAATACCCTACACAAATACTTTAAAGAAAGTGATTAACTTGCTCACAGAAGCGAAAGTTTTGTGGTAATTCTTCATTTTTATGATGGAACTTATTTTTTTGTAACTTGTCAACAATTCTGATGGATCATTTTGGAGGTTACACGTAATAAGTAATTAATGTTTAAACTGTTTTGACCTTGTAGGTTGTGTACAATATTTCGTGTGTGTACGATCTCTACACTGAATGATTTCAGAATATTGAAATCGCAAAAAAGTGACTTACTGCTGTTCAAAAATCAGTGACCATATTTTGATTGTATTTGACCATAAATGCGTACGTTGTCAAATGTTGGTAAGAAAGAGTCAAAAGTCCAAGTAGTTATAATGCTATAACTTTACACAAGTGGGACTGGACTTATGGACGCGATCGTACAGAACTAACATATCATTTTTCTCAAAGCTCGAATCGCCTTTATAAATTTTAAAGTAAGTTTGACGAATGTAACTCTATCAGCTGGTAAATAGTATTAATCGTTTCCTGACAACGTCTATTGCACTTTTATTTATTATTACAATATGTCTTAGTATGTACAAATACATACATTGTACTTTACACAAACTAATTAATGAACTTGGGTTATTAACATCCATCCCATTCAACACAAACATTGTCATTTAACACATTCAAGGTCGTGACTGTCAACTAAACCCTCGTCTACTGTAGAAGAGAAGAGTTTATATATATTCAATGACATCACAAAGTTAAAAAATAATACTTAAATCATAGCAATATGTATTACAAAATAAACTATTTGGTTAATTCTCTTTAATTCGTACAGTAAATTTGGCCTGTCTGAATTTACATATAAATAAAACTTGTGTTTGTATTAATTAATACCGCGTAATTACTTAATAATCCTACTTCAGCTTGTAGTACGATTAATATATTAATTGGGATGTATTTAAAAGATAATTGTAGATAAATAAATTCTGTATGCGCATGGTTTGAATCTTATTTTTCTAAAACTATTTTTAAGTAAAAACTATGAAGAACATAAAATATTTTATACGAAACCCATTGCAGTTCTAAAGATTAAGTAAAGCTTCGTCTATTTTTATTAGACGATACTTGAGAAGAATGAAAAAGCGTTCATAACTCTTGGATCTGATAATTTTATAGATAGCACGTTAATTATTGTTCAATCAACATACATATATTTAAAATAAATAAATGGTAACACTACAAAGAGTTAACTATAATAAGTGTAAATCCCAGTTCGAAGTTCACAAATATATAAATAATATATTTCCAGTTACAGATTTGATAATTATGACATTGAAATACATTATTCTATACTGATTACAGCGTTAATTTGTCATCCTAGATAGATAAATATATAGATTAATATTACTTTATCTGCGCGTCAGGGTTTACAAACATTATATAGTAATAAAACTAAGAACAATTGTGATGTACAAGGGCGGCGTTATTGCTTATAGAAATTTCTTACAGACAGCCTTTGGTGGACTGACTTAATTTATAAGCTGGCGATAGGTATATACGAGTAAAAGTTCGAGTAACAAATAAGGTTTTTAGCTATGAAAAATTTAAATTCTACTAATCTAATAAATAAATTAACGAAATTTTCGTAAGGTAGATAGATTTAATGATTTTTTTTTATAAAATATTTCAACTTATCGGATCATTATATCCATTCCGCCAAATATTAACTTTCGTTAAGTTTTCATTTTGAATTATGTTTTTCAATTCTTTGACCTATTTGTCAAAAATACTTTTAAATTATCATTATGAAAGATTTTCCTTTAAATAAATGCAGATATTACGTTCACAATTTTGCTAAAGAGCTCCTCTTTAGAAGCTATTTTTGTAATAGCTTTTAATGCTAAGTGTCCTTTAAGATAAGGGTGTATAATGAAGTTTATGAACTAGTTCAAAGTAGTTAGTGAGAACCCTTTTGATGAACCATGGAGAAGGAGTAACACTTGAACTGGTATTTAGATTATAAGAAGTATTAGGGAGTTAAGATATAGAAATAGACTTTAAGTGGATATCCAACAACCGGTAAGTATGCGACCTATTCACCGAAATTCTTCTATTCGAAAGTATATTATTGTAGATGTGATTGGTTTACGATTTTCAATTCAATAATGATACGGTGAAATAGGGTAATCTGTATGCTGAAACGTTTTTAAAAATACTTTCAGCCGTAACTAAACACATTAGTCTAAAGGTTATTCTTGAGACAATTAAATTTATGTGTAATCCTTGCAGTGTAGGTAATCCGTGTGATAACGGGTTAAGAATACACAGTGTTAACACCCCTATTCATTTCATGGGTGTCGTAAGAGGCGACTAAGGAAACAAAACTACACAAGACAACAGCACTGCAAGCAGAAGTAAAACTTGATATAAACCCTTTTTTTTAACGTGTGGCAACTCTCTCGGGCGGTCACCCCACCGGGGTTTGCGACGGAGTGGTGTGTTGGAATCAGACTAACTACATTTTTTTTTTATATAAACCCCTTTTTTCTTTAACGTGTGGATACCCCCTCGAGCCGTCACCCCACCGGGGTTTACAGCGGGGTGGTGTGTCGGAATTGGATCGACTAAAACCACACGGTGTGCCACTCTGCGCCTGAGATAGGAGGGATCCGGGAACCGCTGCTATTACGACATCCAGATTCCTCCCAGCGCCTGCCCGTTAATGCGGGCACCATCTATGGGTAAACTCTCTATTTTAGACGACGAACGGCACACGCGGACGTCGCCTCCTCGCGGCTGGCCATTGTAGCGCATGGAGGGGTAAACCCGTCCCGTCTACCTGCGGCCACACTCCAGGCGGCATGAGGCGCTGATATGCACGCCTCCGCCACCCGGCTCGCCGGCCGCGAATTGGGTCCGAGTGGATATCATCCTCCCGGGCCTTCTCTGCCACCTCCTTCTGCGAAATTATGTCTTCGCAGAAGGTTGCGACCGCGGTAAAACAACTGTTGCTACCGACCACGGAGCGTATGACGGCCGGTAGCGAGAGATCTCCTCCAATAACTGCAGTGAGGACTCCACGCTGCGCCGCCCAGGCGGAACAAACCGCTAGCGTGTGCTGAGCCGAGTCCTCACCGCAGTCGCAGTGGTGACAGGCGGGACTCAATTCCCTCCTGGCGATCGAGTGCAGATACTTCCCGAAGCAACCGTGCCCGGAAAGGATCTGTATATGTCGGAAGGAAAGGGTCCCGTGCTGTCGCCCTGCCCACTCGGCGATGACCGGCTGGAGAGCCTCCACGACGGCAAAGCCAGCACGTGGAACCTCCAGCCGGGACGACCAACGAGCCATCGTGGCTCGACGAGCGGCCTCTCGCCATTCGCGCATCTCTTCGGGCGGGGACCGTATGCCGCTACCCGCCCGGAAGTCAGCCGTTTGCCGATAAACTTCGGCGAGCACTTCCGCCTCCAACTCCCACGGAGGAGTTCCGGCCAAGGCGCACGCCGCCTCCGTCGATACGGTGCGGTAACAGCGTATGGCTCTAACCGCCAATATCCTCTGAGGGCGCTAGAGGCGAGCCCTATTCTGGGCAGTCAGAGCTGCCACCCATGGCGGTGCACCATAGAGCGCCATTGACCGGACAACCCCCGTGTATAGTCGTCTCGTTACGATGCTGGCTCCACCCAAATTGGGCAAAAGTCGCCCAAGGGCGGAAGCAGCGCCGACCAGCTTTGGAGAAAGTAGTCGGAAGTGCTCGTCGAAGAGCCACCTGCCGACGAGAATCAGGCCCAGATACTTCATCTGGGCCTAAACTGGAACGAGGACCGAATTGACTACAATGGAGGCGCCGGAGGGTGGACCACGACGAGGCCCATGGAACAAAAGGACCTCCGTCTTGTCCAGGGCCACTCGCAACCCCATCGCCTCAATACGCCCGACCACCAGAGAGACACCCGTGGTGGCCAGGCGTGCCGCCTCTTGAAAGTTCATCCCCGGGCCGTGAACAATGTGTCATCTGCGTAACAAATTACGCCCAGCCCAGGGGGAAGACGACCTCGAAGGGCCCAGTCGTATCCCATATTCCACAGGAGTGGTCCGAGGACAGACTCCTGTGGAACACCGCACGACATGAGCCGCCGCCTCAGAACACCGTCTCGGTCCTCGTACACGACGGTACGCTCCTCAAGATAGTCTGCCACAAGCCGCCTCAGGTACTCCGGCACTTCATGGTAGCGGAGTGCTTCCCTGATGCAGCTAAATGGCAGACTATTAAACGCATTGGCGATGTCCAACGACACCGCCACCAAGCACGCCGCCATAGCTCACCGCCTCTTCGGTAACGGCCCTCAGGCGCAGCACGGCATCGACCGTCAAACGCCCCGCCCGAAATTTATATAACCCCTATGCCAACCCGTCTGGCCAGAGTGGTATAGTAGGCCAAAACCTCCTTTCTAAGTAGAGATCTATATCCAGCCGTGGATACTAAAGGTTACTAATGTGATGTGATAGGATAGGTATCCTAACTATATAAAATTACTAAGGCTAATTGTGTAACATATCCCTTTTGTTCACAAAATTACCTTATTACGTGAAAATTCTCGATAAAAAATCCTTGTTTAAAATATTTTAAACAACCTTACCTACTGCTCAGCTTAAAAGAGTTTTATTATGAAATAGTGGGATAAACTGGCAGATGTATCACCTGGTAGTAAGTTCCTACCATCGCACGTGGACACTTGCTGCTCCAAATTCATAAATGCGTTGTTGCCGTTTTGAGATTCGATCTCCGGTAAATTATGTAACACCGATTTTCTATGCAGCTGGGGTATCATAGTAGTCGATTCGACTTATATGTCCCGTAACATGGCTCTTACATAAACAAAAATCTTGAACACGTGCAAACAATAACACTGGATAAATCTCTAAATATTTGTGTCGGTTCCAACAACAACAAAGGTTACATTAAGATATTTTTAAATGTTTTCTTTAGGGTACTAATTATAACAGAGATTTTTATAGAAGGCGTTGACCGCATAATTTTGAACGGTCCGAACGATCGATTGAAACCTCGTGAAATACGTTTTAACCTAATTCGTACTAGAGAATTGGCTATTATTAGAAACAGTACGAAAAAAAGTAACACTTTAGTTAATACATCAACTGAGTTATAAGGCAAATTATACGTACTATAAATAAGTTGCCTGTAAAAAAGTTGATGACAAAAAGTTTATATCGTAATATGACTTTCATAAATAGCACTAATTATCTGCATAAGATTATAATACATTAATCTTGACTGTTTCGGTTATGGTGGCGCAGTGTCAGTGTATACGACTGCTGTGCTTATATTGTATCAGACAATATAGTTGTCATAGTACAAGCTCTGCATAATTTGAAGCTAAATGGCATTGTGTGTCAGATGACGATGAAAAAAAAGCTTTTAAAAAACTTTTTATATTTTAAATTACTAAGAATGCTAATGTGGAGTAAAGACCATTTTTTTTATATTTTTAGTACGCTTTCTTATTTTCCTTTATTGATTGAAATATAGCAAACGGGATTTCATTTGTCAATATTGTTCTTTTGTAAATTACATTTTTTCATTAGTGGTATTTTTTTATGTATGTACACGTATATTTATTTGGCAAATTGTTTTGTTGAATCATTCGGATAAAACGTCTATAGGTACGTTTTCTCCAGTTACATTTTAAGATATTTTTACTACGTAGTACGAAATAAAAAATGGATTTTAATAAATAAGCGGAATCGCTTTAAAAATACCAAATCCCAAGTTGATGATTGACAGTGTCCGTTGAACTTGAATAATAGAAAATGTTACTATGCGTTGTAACTATGCTTTTCTAGAACGTTCTTATTTTTAGGTTATGGTTATACTATTTGTGATTCATCTTTATACGTCAAGCAATTGTCGGTCGATCTATCAGCGTTTCCATATTTATCTTTTCTGTCTAAATATTGATGCCCTAGAAAATTTAAATGGGCTGTCAGTGTTGCTAATACTTAGTAAGTTTGGTGAAAGAAGGTTGACTAGTTAACATTAATTTTGTTTACTTTGTCTACATTTTTTTATAAATAATAATTTGAAATTAAAATTTTAAATGATGAAAGTTTGTTCGAATGAGTGGTTTAAGAAAAAAAAATGAATAAGGAGTTTAAGTTTAGAATAAGACTGGCGTAGTTATCAGATTCTTTTTTTTTTTTTAAATAGCGGCTAGCGCAGCAACATATGACGAGGAATATTTTTAAAATGAAACAACGATTTAAAAACGGACTACTTTATTAGTAAGAAAAGTTATTTGTGCAAGCAATATTTAAAAGTTAAACAAGTAATCCCACAGTTTTACGATGCAGATGTTTTGTTATTGTTGGATATGAAGAAGAGGGCAATAACTTATTACGATAGTTTAATTTTAAATTTAGAAGTTTGGTTATTAATAGTTCACGTAGATGTAAGGACGCAGGTGCATTAGCGAAGTAACGGAGTGTTGTATAGTGTTATCATGAATCGTAATGTGTACAATGAAAGGCATCTGTTGACTATAAGGACTTGAGTAGACTGTTTGGGTTTGGTTAATATTTTAAATTTATTTTTAGAGCTGATATTATTACGTTCTTTTTGAGGAGGCAGACGATTCATTGAATTAATTATTTTTAATAATAAATGCCGAATGTCAGATTACATTTTTATGATGAGAAATTAAAAACATTTGCAAAGTTATGTGAACAACTTTTATTGTTTTACATCGTTGTTAAGTTCTTTTGTAAATATATTGTTCTGACAAATATTTGTAAAATACAATCGCATCTTGTCGTGTTAATGCGTCCCTATCCTAAGAACCGTATCCGAATGGAACGTGTGCAAATAAATTGGAAAATCACTTCCATGTAGCAACACGTTAAAGTTTATTTAAGCAAAGTTACTTTAACGTCAGACCTTTGAGCGTTCGAAAATCAATCTACAGGTTAAAAAGAATATTTACGAATTCTTATTGGTTGTGTTTTGGTTCCGGTTATTACTTTTTTTTATATATTTCCAATTCGTTCATATTTTTAAATTGAGAACATCAGTTTAAGCTCACAGTTTTTATGTTTATTACTTTCGTTATTCCCGACGTAGGTAGTCAGTGAGAAAGTTGGATGGCGGCCATTTTTGTTCTTTACTAGGTTTAAGATATTATGTTAGTAATAGATGTACTTTATTGATGTACAATTCTAAAGAATTGATAAATACGCATAAAAATATATGCTATTATGTTAAGCGATAAATTGAAATCTTTAGATGTGAGATCGAAGTTTTTAATATTTCATAAACAACGTCAGTCGTAAACGTATTTATTAAAAGTCAGCGTTGTAAATAATTTAAACTTAAAAATTTCCAATGATGTATGTAAACATTTTCAAAGAAAATTTATATTTATTTGAATTGGTGAACACAATCGAATCACGGTATTAATTCGTACAGCTTGTGTTGCTTGTCTATGTGTACGTAAAAGATAGCAATAGATAAATATTGGTTAAATTTTATGCTCAGGTATATTGTGCCCATGTTCCACTGGCTTTCCTTCTTAGCCAGTGCATCTATGTCGGCGCCTAGGGAGGGGCAAGGCTATTATAGTTTTCTTTTCTGTCAGACGGAAAAGGAAATTAGAGATAAAATTAAAATAGAAATGTTCTTATAGTTAACATATACGGAAACACATAGAAAAACCACGATTTCAGAGGTAAAGACCTAGACCTATAATTCTATATTTTACATCGGTTAACGTGTTGTTAATGGCACCCTCTTGAAAATAATTTTGGTTATGCCCTTGGCGCGTTGTATTACATATTCGACATTTTATGTACTTTCTTGTAACTCTGTAATAAGGAGTACAAATAAAGAGTTTTCTATCTATCTATCTATCTACTTGTCTGTAACGTCATAACCTTTATATTAAACGAATGATTTCATTTTGAATTAGTTAAACGTTCAGCATACATGTATGTAATTAAAACAGTCTGTTCAGCCGATTTTAAGATTGTTTTAGCTTTTATATTTTCTGAAGGGATTAAGGAGTCGGAGAAACTATAAATATTTAATATTACACATATGGTGCCATGTAACTATATGGTTTATACAAAAAAGTATAACTTCAATATACAAGTTACTGGTAACATTTTCAGAGTAGGTGTTGCTATTATAGATTTCCTGTCGGAAAATATCAATTTTTTATGCCTAGGGTTTCACGATTTTACTGCAAATAGACGCTGTCACTGGTACAGGCAGATACAATACCGTTTTAGTTGTGAGAGTTAAATAAAAATTACCTCAAACATTCTCTCTCGCTATAAAATTTCGAACTAGACAAAGACTCCGTGGTTATCAAACTGCTGAAAAAACATACATTTAAATTTATAAATACATACAAGACCAGAGATACTGTTTTTAATACAAGTTCTATAGAGCGATTATAGTTCTAAACATCTTGTCATTAAAACAAGGCACGACTGGCCTGTTGGGCAAATGTTTAGTGAACCTGAGCTACGCTGGAGGTCGTTGTGTTCGATGCACACCAAGGACCAATTATTGTGTGATGAACACGATCTTTCGTTCTGTGTCCTGGTGTAATTTATCTATGATATATTGCTCTATATATACTGGCTCTGCCTTGTTTGAAATCGGCCGTGTGTGAGATGTGTGAAGCTCTTATTGTTATTTAATTGAAGTTATACTTTTTTGGCGCATTAGGGAAAAATAATAAGACTACATTTTAACGATGTACGCGCGCACCGTCAAGAAAAACCGATATCATGAAATTAGCTAGTCAACATTTTAGTTTTGAAGTTATACTACTTTTGGCTCGAAATTTACTTATTTAAATAGACCATGCGTTATAATAAAACTTTCCTTTAATATATTAAGTATCTCTTTTTTCTATTTTTAGTGTTGGTTTTTTTACAAACACAGGATAACACGAGGGGTAACATATTTAAAAAGATTTTTATCTTGTTACACCAAAGAAGTATAATTTCTTACGTACATAGGTACACACACATGGTTTTTTATTTAATGCAAATGTTTAAGCTAAAATCTATGTCAGATATCGATGCTATATCACAGAACACGGGTTAAAACTTAGCCAAGTGAAATAAAAAGGATTTGGTTCACTTAATCTCAAGTGCTTTTCTTCACTGGAACTGTCTTCAATGTAACTCCAATGTAACGTGAAATCAATGATATCTTTTTTGTAGTACATAATCGTTGATATTTCAGTACGTCCGTACCGGTATTAGTGCTAACATACGAGTATATGCACATATTCCTATATGAAACGCTACACTGCATTTTGTGTCCTTGTACGGGGACTATGTAGTAAGTATCATATTATTTACGTCACAACTATTGTTTATGTACATAGAAAATGATACGCACGCTTAAAGATCACTATCACATCGTATTAATATTTAACGCTGTTTCTAATATTATAATTTTTTATACTTTACCATTACAAGGTGCTCATTGAGGCAAATACTCACTTAAATAGAATCTTACAGGAGATTAAATAGATATTTTCAGTGATTCATAATAAAGAACAATTAATGATTACTATTGCAAAAATTTCATTTTATTCACATAGGCAAATGAGTGATATAAATAACTCTAGCAATTTGCATACAATTTTAAACAAACATTAACAATAAAATTAACATGAAAAGAATACAATTGCTTGCCGGTTATAAGAAAGTTTGTAAGCATAAAATAATTATTTTTCAAGCTTAATGGGCTTTTTGTCATATCTTCAGAAACAATCTGGATAAGGAACAACAATACGAAATTTCAAGCTTTAAAAGGCATTTGTTGAATTGCGCGTATGTAAAACGTGTAGTGGTTACAAATTTATCAATCACGTGACATGTTCCTGCAGACTTCAAACAAAAATTTAAATAAGAATACATTTGGTGGCACATGTGGTGACACATGTAGTTCTATTAGATCTTTCTTTGTAAATTGTATAGATAAGTACTGTTTGTCTCTCCCTGCAGCACCATGAACTATTTAATTTGGTTAATTTGAATATTAAGTAGGCTTACAAAACAAAATACAAGTAAGAAAGTTACTAAGTCAGACGAATCTTATATACTTAGTCTGGCCATAAATACTGTTACACTTAATTATAAAAAAATATTACATTTGAATTTCGAATCTGTCATTTTTATACGATTGTTCATTGTGTTTTCTCATTTTGGCGCCAATACATTGTAAAATATTTTGCGATATTAAAATGGTGTGGGGTGATAAAGAGAACCGAATCGCTGTGATAGCATTACACAAAGTAGGTATGGAGCCAAATGCAATTTTTAAAACTCTCCATACACTTGGTATTAGTAAAATGTTTGTGTACCGGGCTATTAATAGGTACAATGAGACCTCCTCTGTTTGTGACAGAAAAAGATCTGGCCGTCCACGTAGTGTTCGTACGAAAAAGGTGGTCAAAGCAGTAAGGGAAAGAATTCGAAGAAATCCTGTCCGAAAGCAAAAGATTTTATCTCGGGAAATGAAGATAGCACCTAGAACCATGTCGCGTATTTTAAAAGATGACTTAGGACTTGCAGCCTATAAGAGACGCACTGGCCATTTCTTAACTGATAATTTAAAGAAGAATAGGGTGGTAAAATCGAAACAACTACTGAAGCGGTACGCAAAGGGAGGTCACAGAAAAATTTTGTTTACGGATGAGAAAATTTTTACAATTGAGCAACATTTTAACAAACAAAATGACCGTATTTATGCTCAAAGCTCTAAGGAAGCTTCCCAATTAGTCGACAGAGTGCAACGTGGACATTATCCGACTTCAGTGATGGTTTGGTGGGGTGTTAGCTATGAAGGAGTGACTGAGCCATATTTTTGTGAAAAAGGTATCAAAACATCGGCACAAGTGTATCAAGATACCATTCTTGAGAAGGTAGTTAAGCCCCTTAACATCACCATGTTCAATAACCAAGTATGGTCCTTCCAGCAAGACTCGGCGCCGGGTCATAAAGCTCGGTCCACGCAGTCTTGGTTGGAATCGAACGTTTCGGACTTCATCAGAGCTGAAGACTGGCCGTCGTCTAGTCCCGATCTTAATCCGCTGGATTATGATTTGTGGTCAGTTTTAGAGAGTACAGCTTGCTCTAAACGCCATGATAATTTGGAGTCCCTAAAACAATCTATACGATTGGCAGTGAAGAATTTTCCCATGGAAAGAGTGCGTGCTTCTATTGATAACTGGCCTCATCGTTTAAAGGACTGTATTGCAGCCAATGGAGACCACTTCGAATAAGCTTTTTATATTTTTAATTGTTTTATATTTATGTATTAAACTGACACACTGTAAAAGTAATAAATGTTATTTGCAGTTAACAATTTTCTTTTTTCTTTATTACAATATTTATGGCAAGACTAGGTAGATATTGAGGTACTTGTTTGTCTCTTTTCACTTTTAAGCAGCCGAGTTTTTCTTTTTATAATATTAATTTTAGTGCAGATTTTTTAGTTTTTTAACAGATTTAATATCTAACTAAGTACAGGCATTGTCATTCCTGACTTTAATACATTCTTGGTAGAGTATGATACTCCCGACATGTAATTGGTACGTTTTTTAACAATTTGTGTTAAAACAGTAATATAAATATGATATGATACACATATTTTTGAAATATTATTTTCACGATATTTTATTTGGTACTCATATCGCTAAGGTAACAAAAAAAACAAACTTACCAACCTGTTTTTAATTCGCTAGCGCTATTTTGAAAATTTATATTGCCTATGTCACTACCACAATTCTAATAAATTTAACGACCTCTTATGTGTCAAAAACCGTGTAGCCGTTTGGACTGTAAGGTGTGTTAAAGAAATTGACATACATATACACATGCATATTTACAATTCTCGAAAAACATTATTATCCTTCTGACGCAGTCGGGTAAAAATTAAAACCACTCAAGTTAAAAGGACTCAAAATTTGAATGAGGAATTGATATGGCAAACGACAAAAGAGAATAATATAATTCGTTAAATTGAAATCGTAATAAAAAATGAAGGAACCGTCATAAGATAATAAGAATGTTGCGATCTCTTCCCCAAGCACATAAAGATTGAGCATTCGTAAGATTTTCTCCTTGGCACTGTTTGTAACATGATTTCTGACGGAATCATAAACTCAGAAAACGTTTTAAGAAAAGGCACATCATGACATTTGTGATATGATTTCGTTTTAGATCTTTAGCTTACCAATTTTATAGCGACAGTTAGGACAAATATTTGTTACTGAATAACGCCCAAATAGCTGAAAGGATCTATATGAAATTTACTTTACAATTACAATTTGGATAGGCTACTTTCTATTTCTGAAAAATGTATTGACGAAATAACTATCGACACGAGTGAAACTATTAAAAAAAACTGATTGTGACAATGTGCAAACAGCGGAGCCGTATGTAAAAAAAAGGCTCAAAGTACTTTGCAAAAAGTTTATCTACAGCCACAAAAATCGTATGGCACTTTTTCATAGGCAAATATTTTATCTTCATATTACTTACAGGACTCTTTGCTTTCGTTAAGTAGGTCATGCGTTAAGTCAAAAGCCTGATGTTGTTATATGTTAAAGAAATGATAATATCTTCTTGGTAAAAACATAGGTAAGAGTGGATGTGAAAATTTGAAAACACTTTCTTAGACCTGGAAATCATTCATGTTGAAAAAGACGAAAGTGACAAATCAGACAGCGCTAAGTGACATCGAGAGATGACACAAGGCTAAATGGGTGTGGTAGTTCAAATTTTAGCCCAACATTATCAATATTTAGTAAATTGCATATCAAAAAATAAGAGACACAATTATAGCAGATGCTATATGTATTTAAATTTTTAAAGAGAACACACAAAATGGAATGAACTATTCATCAAAGCTGTCACTATGGTTTGTTTGGTAAACGAAAACAGCGTTGCTTTACGTACCTCGAAATATTGTATAGTGCTTCTAGAAAGGTTTTCGTATATTTTTCTTTTATGCTATTGTCTATAATATGACAAATAACTAAAGAAATAGGTGATTAAATGTGAATATATTAATTTTTCTTACTTGTCACACAGAAACGACGTTTAAACCACCATTAAAATGATTACCGATTTATAATACATCCAAGGATAGACGACTTTCGAAAAAAATGGTCAATACTAACTATTTCAGGCGTCACTATTTGGAATGATAATATCTATGTATTTGTGAGTAACAAGAAAATGTAGTTGATCGAGTTGGGGCGATTTCATCAAAATAATGGATTTAGTAAGAAATAATGTTATAGAAGATCGAAAGATACGTGTGCTTTACCTCGACTCTATGAGATTAATATTCCGAAGCTGAAAATATTCTGTTTGAATAATAGATTATACACTAGTAATGTATTAAGTATAATATAAATATATAATATACTATATTTATCACACTTGTATGTCAAGTGTTCATGCATTGTGGTGGGTGACTCCGAGCGCTAGCCCATTCAATTGTGTAGTAACGGTTATCATTCGTGTCTAAGGGTGATTTATCGGATACGCCAGGATACGAAGCGAGAGCGTCTGTAACTCCATCGACTCTTTTTGCGAGCAGGGTATGCTTGCGAAGGAGATGGCAGAGTAGAACCGGGAGAGGTTTAGAACTCTTCCGGTCCGCCGGAACGAGAACTAGCCAGGTACCGCAGAAGATTCAGGCGCCAGAGATCGTTAAACGATTTCTGTCCTCCATAAGTGCAGGCATGGGGATGGCAGGTGAGGCTATTTGTCACCCCTTTGGTGAAGCAAACTGGGGTGGCGACGCAAACGCTACGGACTGAGCTGGGTGAGGTTTTGTGGGTAGGAAAAAAGGGAACATCAGGGTTCCCACACGGGGAGGAGGGGATGTCTACAAGCCGTAGGTGGCCCGAGGTACGTCTGGGTTCCAGGGATTTCCTTACTAGGGTTCACCTGGTTCCCCAGCTACTGGTACCAGAGACGTCGTGCGGTTTTTGGTCAGTTTGAGTCCGACATAACCACCTTTCGGTGGCACCCTAGGAGGATTACCGCACAGCAAAATAAAAAGGTGTAATTTATCTTGAACATGTATTTAGTACTATGTACCAGCAACTTGGCTAAAATGGCGAATACTAGTTCTACCCAGTCAGAGGGGCGAGCTTGAGGTGTCTCAAATTATTATATTGTAGTTAGAAATTGTTGTTGTATCATCTAGCATCAGAAGTTGTTTGAATTCTGGCGACTAAGTACCCGTTTCCTTAAGACAGGTAAATAGTTATACTAAATAAATAGTAAAAGATTATTTTCATGACTACTTTCCAAGAGGAAGAGGTTAGATATTACAAGAATAATGTTTGACTATTTAATAATTCTACAACGCATTTTAATCTATCATTAGATTATGAGTAATACAAAGTTAAATAACGTGGAATTTATTACCAATCTAGGAAAATTAACCCGTGTCGAAAAGCACACTCTACACTGTATTTCAATACGCTTATTTAAACTTGGTCGAAATGACTAACGATCAAACAGTATGCCATAAATATATTTACTATGTTTTTAATACACGAATAACTTTTTTTAATCCTGTGGGTGTCATAAGTGCTGGCTAAGAGATCAAACTACGCTGGACAACATTACAGAAAAAGAGAAGGAAAACAAAAGAAAAACCTACACTAAACCGTTTGACCAGCACAGTAAAGGGTGACAAAATTTTCTTTCTGAACAGAGGCCTATGTCCATCAGTAGACTAAAAGGTTTTTGATATGATAACTTTTACGACACCATGATTAATAAATTTAGTTGATTAAGTTTGCCTCTGTATGCTATGAATGGAAAAACCAAACATAAAAGATTCTTAGAACAGACTCCATGAATATTAAAATTCTGATTAATCAAACGGCAAGCTTCGTCTGCTTTTGGAGAAGATAACACAAAGTAAGTAAGTTGAAAGTTAATTAATCTTATAAATCTGTCGGCAGTAATAAAAGAATGGAAGGAAGTGTTTAAAGGAGGGTTAATTAGGGTTCAGGGTGTCGTTTAAGTTTTAAAAAATGAACTTAAAAGGTCTTTGATGATATAAACTTGCAATATTATAATCTCAGAGCTGATTAATGTCAGTGTGTATAATAATGACGGTTTAAGGCAGTAATAGTACCACAAGATAGATACATTTTTTAATTTAGAAATTAGGTACTTGACGTGTTTTATTATGATGCAGATACTATGCCTCACATCGATTAAATTATGATTAAATTTTGAGAAATATACAAAATTATTAATATTATAATAAATATGCGAGTGACACACAATTAAGGTCCTATGCGTTATTTTGATAGATATTTGTCTGACTTATAATTTACTGTGTTACTTAACTTTTGAATTAATTAAAGTAAAGTAATTTTAAGCTAGTAACATTCTTTCATTTTGTAAGATCTACTTATAATACTACAAGAGTTTTTAGTAATTTTGGGAACTCTGTACAATAAATATTGTTTTGTTAAGCCTAATCAAACCGGACAGCCTTCATCAAAACACATTATTTCAACGTTATATAAGTCAGCCGTGGTCAAAGTATACATTTTTAAAACAAAAGATGTGACCTACCTTGTAAACGATGAGCCGATAGGTGGTTACAGAGATGCGAGATCACAGGTATTTCTTCATGTTGGTGAAGTTTTGCCTCACTAAAATTAAATATCTCTAACACTTATTCTGCTTGCAGCGTCAAAGGTTTCCAAATGATACGAGGACTTGATGTCCAAAATGGAACAATTTATTTGGAAAAGCGGATGTTTAGTCACAACTGGAGTTCGATTTAGGTTCAGAGAGAATATTCAACTGAATCCCTCTCTTTTTAAAATGTTAATGAAGCTCTTATTCAATTATTATTAGTAAGTTTTACCGAAGAATAATGAAGAACAAATTATAATTATTTGGTCTGTGATGATATAAATACACTTCCAATATATCATTAAGAAGGAATGAATCAAATTAAAAAAATCATTGTTTAGTTTATGAAATGAAATAAGTAATTCAATGACAGTTTTGCCGATAATTACCCTTTTTTCAGTTTATTGCTTTAGTTTATAATGACTTTGATATTTTTTTAAATTTTATTTTTTATAGTCAAATTAATGAAATGTTAAGACTTCTAAATTGTAATGATTTAATTTTTTAGTATGTTATTCTCATCTATTTGAAGCACTATGCATTGTATTTATATAGGTACTGGTTAACATAAATTTATAGTGACTAAAATATTTTCACAAAATTTATACATATTTACGTAAAATTATTTTAATAAACTGAAATCTCTGATAAATGTCTCTCATGAAACATAATAACACGAAGACATAATTGGAAATTCGCTCTGCTAAGCTACCATTTTGGAACACATCACGTTTCATTCATCACACGAATTCATCTTTAAATTATTATTGCAGCTGTATACTATGAAAATAGTCACAGCCGTGAACACGTTGAATTATTTTTCAAAAATGATTATTTCATAAGTTGGTTTTGTATTGTTATGTTATTAAATTGTAAATAACTCCGAATACGAAACAGAAAATTGAAACTTTTTATTTTATAGTTTTTAAAGTTATAAATAAAATAATGTTTTTACTATTAAGTAAGTAAGACATTAAAATTTTATTAGCAATGTGTTGAGCCTTAAAATAAACTTTTGATTTATGAACGCGTTTCTAAATAGAGTTTTAGGAATGATATCTCACATAAAATGTCGGCCATTGTATGGGTGTTAAATATCTCATAACAGGCAAGTATATATATATATACATAAGTGCAAGTGTAAATAAGTATATTATATTATTCACGATTAAGAGAAAAATAGAAAGATTTATTAATTTCAGTTTTGTTGGATTCAAAAAGATATAAATTAGTAATCTATAGTAAGTTTTTAATAATTGTGATATTATTAGTTCCACATTAGAATTAATGTGAAACAAAATTACTGTATGATAGTCCTCGGTGTTTCACTGATGCACAACAGTAACAAATGCAAATATTAAATTGAGTATGTTTAAAGTAACGTTGTACACAGGCCTTTATTAAGAAAAGAGATTTTAGCCTGCTAGGCATGGGCCTAGTAGACTAAAATCTCTTTTGTTTTAACAGAGCACTGCTAGACATAAGTCTAGTAGTGGTCAGTTAAAAGCTATTGATATGATGTTTAAAGTAAAGTCATTATTATGATAATTAATTTTAAAATATGAATAATATACATATTATAATAATCCATTGTTTTGTATTAGAGGTCCGAAATATTTATTTATTGTTACTACTTAGAAGTATTAGTATTGGTAAACAAAATTAAAACCTATCATTCGTTCTTTAACTTTTTATGTCAATTACAGTTGTTATTCAATTGATTTCTTAAAATAATGTAATTTGTAGAGCCTTATGTAATTAAAAATAGTTTTAAATTAATGTTAGTCTCATCTGATTTTGCGTGCGGCCCAAAAATGTGGGTTATTTTTTACCGTACCTTTATATTACCTACTAATTAAGGAAGCTATTTATTTGTCTTGAAAACTGCACCGCCATTTAAGCCAACTTTAATCGCACAGAAAAGATGTTAACAAAGCAAAATTAAAAAAAAAATTACCTGATTACATCAATATTTCAAGCGATAGAGATTTTTAAGAGCCTTCCAAGTTTCAAAGAGTTATTTTTATCGATGATATTGGAGCTTGGTTTCACCGGGATAAAATACTTATTAAGTAAGTTTAAAGAGGAATTTTGTTTAATTTTAAATTAAGAGAGAACAAAGTGTTCATAAATATTTTAGCGAAATAATTCCAGCGTCGGAAATCGTTTTGGCTTTAGATTACAAAATCTTAATGTCTCTCGAGTTGCTATGTAATGAAGTTATTAGTGAGATTAGTTACGTTTTGATAATAGCTTCAGTTTTTACGTTATAGCAGTTTTGCGAAACTGAATCTATTATCGTGCTAAATACAAACACATTTTGTTTCAACTTCAAATAGGTTTCGATTTAAGATTGAAGAATTTAGTGCGTCATTAATTTTAATTTACGAGCTATGTTTTTCGTGATTTACATTTCCTTGCAGGTAAAAATAAAGTGATAAATACAATCTTTTAATCAAACCGGTGTAAACAACAAGAGTTCAGAGGAATAGAAAAGAGATAAAACAATTTAAAAAGATTACATTTACTACGTGTGACAGTTAGACACATCCATGCAGACAATAGGGAAAACAAATAGCACCCACGGTGAATACGTATTGCAATCCATTGCGTATGTGTATGTATATATATATATATAAATATATATATATACGAGTATGTCGGTAAGGAAGTGTGCTGATAATTGATAATGAGTGTGTGCGTATAATACGTATCCACCTGGTCGCGGTTGGTAGGGAGCGGAGGCTCGAACACGAGGGGAAGGGGCAACGGTTACGGAGGGACGCGGCGGTGAGGGGCGCTATAAGGCTCTGTAGGGCGATAGGGTAATGCATGCGTGTGTTTGTGTCGCGTACCGGCGGGTCGTGTGGTGTGCGTGCGCGACGCGGCGTGCGCTCTGTGCGGCGGTCGAGCAGCCACTGGGCGGGCCGCGGGCCGACGCGCCGCAGCCTTACCCGGACCTGACGCCCGCCCAATATGAATCTACAGCTAAAACTTTTTAATGCATCTCTTAAACAATTTTAACGCTTGGTTTATTGTAAGTTTTAGTAGTTGTACTATATGTACCACTACATGATAAAATTGAAAAAATACACGTAAACAAAAAAGAGTTCAGATAAAAATAGCTAAAAAATTAGGGGCTTAGTGAAATGGAAACATATTCAACGAAACAGAATTAGGGTGCGGAATATTTTGAATACGAATGAATTTACACTTAGTTGAGTTTTTATAATATTTCGCTTTTATTCAGATTTAAATAATAAAATAAATGTAAAATTTGAATAAAGACTTCAGATAAATAAATACATAGAGACAGACACTAGATAGAGGTAGGTATATTTTGAATTAGATGTTTCGATTTCGAAACAAAGTCTATTTTATCTCTGCTTTGTGTAGCACTGAGCTTTGTTACCAAAGCCTTTGTCCGATCTCATGCCCGTTGGTTGCGAGTTCGGACTAAGTACGACATGTCACATATACCAGTTCCTTCTAATTAAGTCTTAGAAATTTTATCTCCATTAGGTTATTTAGGTCGAACAGTTTTATGAATACTTACATTTATATCTTCCATTCTATTATTAATCGGTCTCTGATGAAAGTTGTGATTTATTCGACTGATTTTTAAGTACATATTCATATACTACACGTCACCCCTAGTGTTACAATAGATAAGATCGAGTGTTAATCACTTAGATGGTTAGAAAACGTTGTATATCTCTGAAGTAATATAAAAGGTTTGGATTTGTTCAATCTCATAAGAATTTGAAATTAAGTTAAAGAAAATTTGAATAATGCCGTAAATATCACACGGAACTTGTTGAATTTGTCAAGGGCCAAAGTAATAATATAGCTTAAATCTCATTAATTATTTATAAGTTAGAAGTTAAAATTAATTTTGTGTCTGGGTAGCGTCAATTTCGGTTATATTGTTTCTGTTTCTATAACAATCAAATCAAATCGGTTTCAATCGAATATGTATAAATAACACTTGTTGCTCAGGTCTTATTTAACACGGCAAGCTGGATAACCAGGACTGTGTCAACACTTACGAGTGATACTTATAAATAGGCTCTTTGAATCAAAAGGTCACGTCGGCTATACGACATGAGAAATATCAAATTTTAAACAGTAGCAGCATCACTTAAAAGTACTTTACTTGGACCCTATTAGGTACAGATAACAGCCTAATATATATAAGTATATATTTAAAGTCGAAAGTCAACTATGTAATTAAAATTCGTAGCTTCATAGGTCAAAGAAATATTAATTATAATTAATCACTACACATTTAAGACGAAAGTGCGTGATTTACTTCAAAATAAATTGGTAGAATCGTCACACCGATAGCACCCGAGTGAGTATTTATATAGAATATTATATTGATTTTATACATATGTACATTTATGTATTGTTTATATAAAAATAATTTTTTATTTGGAATGTCTAATGTCATCATATACGTGAAAAATTTGTTATTTTATGCACCATCTCAACTTTTTAATTTTACGTTTGCAGCTACCGCATCATATTTCTACATCACCTAAAGGTTGACTGGGAGAGATTGACCCATGGCATTAAGTCCGCCTTTGTACAACATGTGCATTAAGTTTGAATAAATAAAAAATAAATAATTAACGAGCTACGAAATTGACACTTTGGTTGGACGACGGGTAAGTTGTTTTTCTCCACTCTCTCTGTCTGATTTATTGTCAAATGATTTATCGGCATTCAGTTCTTTATTCTAGCTAAAATCTGCATTACGTCACTCTCTATTTAAAATTTTATCATTTTATACAGCACCAATATTTTTTGATCCTTTTATTACGGGCAACAAACAGAAAAAACAAATTTACTATAAGAATTTTATTAGTTTTATATTGATATTTTAAAAAAGTTCACCAACTCCAATAAATTTAAAAGTTTTTCATTAAAAAGATCTATACTAAAAAAATCTGTTTGGAAAAGTATAATCGTGGTAGTAGATATTGAACTAATAATCTAATATGTACTAGTTGGGTAGTTCATTTCGTCGTTACAATAAGTCTGAAACGTATATCTATCCAATTACACGGGGATATGAACATAGCCGACGTTTTTACGATAGATTTTTGCCGGTAGCGTGCGCTTCATTTTATATCTGAACAGTTCTGCCTCTTAAGAATTGATATCTACTTTGAAATAGTGACGTCGCTGTGATATAAGTATTTTTTTCAGTCTGGGCATTTAATGTTTACTAAACACTGTAATCATTGTTACCATAATGATATCATCATCATCATCATTGACAGCCTTTAACAGTCCACTGCTGGACATAGGCCTCTCCTTAGCAAGGAGGTTTTGGCCTACTATACCACGCTGGCCAGACGGGTTGGAAAAGGGTTTGTTTCAAGTTTTCTTTCTCTTTGTAATAATGTTGTCTTGCATACTTTTATGGAGGGACGAGGTGTCATGTCCCTCCGACACAAAGGAAGGATCCTCCGACCAGGCGAGGTGATCCTGCATATCGGGCCACGGTAGCGGCAATAATGATAATATTCATCAATACCCTTTTAGTAAGTACCCTTGTAGTACACAGTTGGACTATTAAAGGTTATTGAAGTATTTATTAATATTGGCAATACAATGTTTGAGGTATTAAATAAGCCCAGGTTTGAATTTACTATTACATATAATGCTTTTAACTACTTTTAGTGTGTTCTCGTTGCTCTAGCGGTTAACGTTTGCAAGTGCCGTTCGATTGCCAGGTCGGGTCAAAAAGTGTTATTGAGTTTTTCTGATTACTGATACTTAATAACAGACCGGAGTTTGAAAATTGGGGTCGTAACCCCCGTGTCTCGAAGAGTACGTAAAACTGGGGGTCCTGCGCCTGATCTCTTCCTAGTCGTGTCGGATAGCCGTCCCACCGGATTGTGAGAGTGAGAGAACAGTGAGTGCACTTATGTTTACGCACACAGTTGTGCACTATAATACGTACTCGTATGTCTTGCGTAGTTGGGTAGTCTACGTTAAGACTGGCCGCCGTGGTCGAAATCGGCTAGGAATACATCATCATGTGTATTAAGTGTATAATTGTCGTTTTTGTGACTTTTTTCTAAACTTACACTTTGCCTGTTAATAAGATATTGAATGGTGTATTTGAATGGTAGGCTTTCTTTTACACGAATTAATAGCAAAATCATTAAATATTATTGTATAAAGCACAAGGGAATACAAATCTTCGAAATTTTATACACTCCTAGTTTGTGAGGACACTCGGATAATGAAGTATTATTTTCTTGTGCAATTGAGAAGTTTCCTATTTTATGTGTTATGGTAGACATTTTAGTTTCCATTGCATTCAATTTCTATATTCCGTTTTTGTAGGTAGTTGATATAGCATTATTTATAATTAATATAGTCTTACACTACATATGTACTTTCCCTGATTTGTTATTACACATTGTTTACTACAAAAGTAATATAGAAATAATTATTATAACACAATAAAATCAGTTTTCAAAAAGTAGAAGCTTCCAAAACAAAGTAATAATCTAAATTTTAACATTCGAACTTAAAACAAAGTCTATTTATTTAGTATAACGGGTTAGGCGGAGTTTCAATTAAAGCTGAAACAGTAAGTACTTGGGAAGGCGTGAATTTGAAGATATTGAGCTCTTAGTATAATGTTTTGTAAAATTTTGGGGATCTCAGATACCTTCAGAGAGAGACTTTAAATTATACAGTTGGAATCTATTTATACCATATGTTTCATAACACATTACGGAGGGCAGGGTTTATTTCCCACAATTTTTTACACGAAAATTTTGCTTACTATGAATAACTTATGATTCATTATTGATCTGTAAATAACACGATATTTTCTTTTCTCCGTGTGGTTATGGTTTAAGATTACAAAGTGTCACCAGCCCTGTTCTTCCCATGAGTATCGTAGGAGACGATTACGGGAACAAAATATGCAAGACAACGTCACTGCAAGGAGAAGGAAAACTTGAAACAAATGCTCTACCAACTATACTCTCGCGCTATATTGTCTGGTCAGCGCGATATAGTAGACCGAAACCTGGTTTAGGACAAATCTATATTCTGCAATGAACAATTCAAGGTCGTTGATGATGATGACCATAAAACTTACATTTATAAATAAGCAACTTTATTTATTTACAAACTTTATGCACTGTTTGTACATCAGCGGACTTAATGCCCAGGGTATTCTCTTCCAGTCAACTTTCGGGTAATGTAGACATTTTATAAGGTTGTAGGTTGGGGACATATTATGTATATTTAAGTACGCTTATACACACTTACAGTAGAACACATCATAAATATAAATATAAACATACATAAAAGAATATATACATATATAGATAGACATACATATATATAGATCCGCCATTCTCTAAGTGTGTTCCGCGGAACCCTAGGGTTCCGCGACATCCCTGTAGGGGTTCCGCAAGAATTTAGAAAAAATTCCAAACACCTCTCTCTGGTCGACCGTTCTGACGCGGCGTATCACGATTCACGAGGCGCAGCCGACCTTAGTCACCTCGTACAATTTTACTATGCCGCCACCGCGGATATCTACTTGTGAGCGCGAGTCCCTTTGATAAAAGCGCGCGAGTCCCTTTGATAAAAGCCGCCCCTGAGATTAACAATAATTGTAAACAAGCTACTTTCGGCTCTAATTTTAAAACGTAAAGTCGAAATTGTTTACACAGCATTTTTTGTATTTCTATTTTTATTTCGGCTTGTTATTTATCAAAGGCGCCGACTCGAGTATTTTTGAGAATGTTCGAGATCTGGCTAGGACTATAAAAGCGGCGATCGCGCCTCGACGCTTAGTTAGTCGACGATTAGTGTTCGGAGTGATTAGTACCTACTTGCTAGAAACAAAGTGTTTAGTGTTCTACTGCTGTATTCTGATTGTACATTTCTTCTTTGGACTAAACTCTTTTACGCAGTAACGATCGTGCGTTATTTTGACCCCACCATCCTGACATGTAACATTATTAATAAAGAAGAATGGAACGTTGGCTTACAGGCGTTAAACGTGTTGCAACAACATCTTCTAACGAAGCCGAATGTTCAAAATCAGATCGCGCGGAGTATACAGCAATTACCGATCCAGACGATTATGCAACGACGTCAAGTTCCACGGTTTCAAAGGCGAAAAAAAGGAAGTATGATGAATCATATATCAATTTCGGATTTGTTGATTCCAACGGCTCACCTCTCTGCATGTTATGTAGTAAACTGCTTCCTAATAGTTCCATGGCACCTGCCAAGTTGCGCCGGCATTTAGAAACTGTACACCCCGAGTCTAAAGACAAAAATAAAGAATTTTTTGTACGTAAAAAAGAACAGTTATTGGAAAGTCAAAAAACTATGATGCATGTAACCCAAACTATCAATGAAAAGGCCACAGAGGCATCATATTTAGTTAGCTATCGCATTGCACAAGCAGGTGAAGCGCACACTATCGCTGAGAATTTAATAAAACCATGTGTGTTAGACATAACAAAATGTATGCTCGATGAAAAATCTGCAAAGCATGTTTCTACTGTGCCGCTATCAAACGATACTGTTTCACGGCGAATTCATGATCTGGCAAGCTACGTCAAACAAGAATTAGTTACACGTCTACAAGAAACACGATTCGTCTTGCAAATAGATGAGTCTACTGATGTCGCTGGTCTGGCTATCTTGCTGGTTATCGTGAGATATCCATATGAAAGTTCTTTGGAAGAAGATATGCTTATGTGTTCACCGCTGCCCACAAAAACTACCGGAGAAGAAATTTTTAATAAAATAAATATATTTTTTGGGGAAAATAATCTCAGTTGGAACAATTGCATTGACATTTGTACAGATGGGGCCAAGGCGATGACGGGTATTACAGCAGGACTAGTGTCACGAATAAAAAATAAAGCGCCTAATTGTAGTTCCAGCCATTGTATCCTGCATAGACAAGCACTTGCGATGAAGCAAATGCCGTCAAATCTAAAATTAGTTATGGAAGAAGCGGTAAAAATAATTAATTTTATCAAAACACGACCACTACAATCCCGATTGTTCTCATTATTGTGTGAAGATTATGGCAGCAAACATAAAACACTGCTGCTCCATACAGAAGTGCGATGGCTGTCTAGGGGTAAAACTTTAACAAGGCTATTTGAACTTAGAGCCGAGTTACAAATGTTTCTTTCAGATACTGCTTTTAATTTGAAAGACCGTTTGTATGATAAAACTTGGTTGTTCCGACTGTCTTTTATGGCGGATATCTTTCAAAAACTGAACGAATTAAATGTATCATTGCAAGGTAAACAGACAACAGTGTTCCAGGCCTGTGATAAAATAACTGCCTTCAAAAGAAAATTAGATTTTTGGATTATTTGCGTTGGAAAGAGAGAAATAGAAAGCTTTACCTCACTCAATGAGTTTGTTAGCGATAACGATTCAGAAATGTTTCAAGATGATGTATTTGAGGAATTGGTCAAATATCTCACTTCGATGCGCGCATCTTTTGAGAAGTATTTTCCCGAAGAACAAAATACAAAAATGAAACTGAATTCATGGATTCATAATCCTTTTTTACCCAACTTACAAAAGCCCGAAAGTATGTCAAACGAGATATATGAATCTCTTTTAGATATGTCATCAGACACAAGTATGGAGGTACTGTTCAAAACGACGCCTCTCAACGATTTTTGGTGCAGAATTCGTGATGAATCTCCAATGCTTGCCAAAATGGCTCTGAATATTCTTCTCCCGTTCCCAACAACATATTTGTGCGAAACAGGATTCTCAACCTATGCAGCTACGAAAACAAAATACCGCAATAGACTGGACGCCGAACCTGATATGAGACTTCAACTGTCCTCTATCAAACCTGATATCAACCAATTGATGAAAAATAAAAAACAGTTTCATACCTCCCATTAGATTTTTTTTCTTTTTTAATAACTTCTATTATTATACTTGTTATGTAAGTAAGTAATAACTAACTGTTACATTGTACTTTTATTATGCTTATTAATAAAGAATACACTTTTAAAAACTATTGTTTTATTATAGGGTTCCGTCAAGTATTTCGCTTTCCAAAAGGGTTCCGTCACCAAAAAAGATTGAGAACCGCTGATATAGATATATAAATACTGGATATAAGGTATACTAAGGATTAAATAGTTCTGCCAGTTCATTGAGAAGAAGATCATGAAATTTATGTTTTAATTATTTACAAGTTACCAATTGTACATTAATTTCATTAACTTCAAACAAAAAGATTAGAGAAATACATGATAAACCAAGCAAAAATTTTTAATCTATTGTATTCTGTCACACAAGTAATTCTCTTTACTTGTGGAAAAAAAGTTGAAATTTTCAGAAGTACATCTCGATAAAATTCGACTTTTAAACCCAGTAGGCATGAGTCAACTCTTAGCCACGAAGTAGGAGGGGCTACGAACTCATATCGTCGTCTTAAGGCAGTGCTTATGACTTTTATAGCTTCTATTGCGGAGACGTGCTCTGAAAATAAATGGTAGTTATTCTCAGTTACTATTCAATACAGTTTGCCGCTGTTAGGATAACTACTTAAATTCAGAGTATGTAGAGTGCACACAATAAAAACAAAAACGATATTTACGTAAAAGATTTTATCTGTGTACTCTAAGAGTATGGACTGGCCGCCGCCTTCATCCTGTGGGTGTCATAATAACCGATTAAGAGAGCAGATTAAGCACGATGAAAGCTCGGTATAGAGAATGAAAACTTGATATACTCTATAACAATTCATCTAACCACGTAGGCAAAGCAGTCCAACACCTCCTTTTCTAAGGAGAGGGCTATGTGCCGCAGTGAACTATGAAACGTTGTTGATAATAAACGGTTTCATATGTTAAAAACATACATATTTATAGATAAATTGAGCATTAGTGGCACTCGTTGTACGATGTCGATTACTATACTTGTATAAATCGTAATCTGGTCACACATATAAGCGTTGTTATCACCATATCTAATCTTTAACAGAAAAAGACTAATGGGTACTTTGATGAATGATGGATATTTTATTTATAAGGTAATATTATTTGTATATGTTGCCAATGGGGTTGTTTTTTATGAAGCTTAGGTTGCATGTAGAATGTTGAACCAAAAATAATACTGGCACGGCAATTTGCTGTAGTAAAACTAGGTCATCATAAGGTTAAGCTTCGAAATATACGTTTCATACATACAAGTTTCCAACTAAAATCTTTATGAATAATTTTAGTTTAAAATTACAACATTCTCCGTGTGGCGACGAATTAAGAATACTGAGTGTCACCACCCCTAATCATCTCATGGGTGTCGTTAAAGGCGACTGAAGTAGCAATCTACGCACTACAACGTCACTGGAGACAGAAAGGCAAACTTGAAACATAAACACTATATCCACCCGTCTGGACCGTGTTATAGGAGGCCAAAGCCTGCTTCCAAAAGAAAAGCCTATGTAGCAGTAAACTGTAAAACGCTCTTTCGTGAATTCATGTGATCAAATGAATATACCACGTTTTATTTTTAGTATTTTCAAATAAAAGTTAAAAGTTATTTTGTAAATATAAAAAAAATCAAAAACTTTAATTTAAGATAGAGTACATAGCTACTGACAGGATACGAAGTTACAGGTTTTGTGTTTGTATGTTTGCTTGTCTGTTGAGATTTTTTTTCTTGAATTATTATAATGCCGAGCCCTCCATTATTCGTAACTTTGAAAGCAGGTGACCGTTATCCAATGTAATTTTAAAACAAAAAAAAATATATTTTATTTTGCATTTAACTTTACGAAAATTATGTAAATCTATCAATCTGTCTGAGTTTTTACTGTGTTTTAGGTAATTCTCAGCCTGAAAGAATAAATGTTAACTCGCGAAAAAAAATATTTGGCATATTTTTTTAGTATCTAGTTATGAAATACATATAAAAATGTATTAGTTCAATGATTTTTACTTTCGTAATGAAAATATAATTAAAAAAAATATTAAAACACTGTGTTTTCAGTTTCAGGTGACGTTGCAACAACATTTTCTTTTATAACTCATTTCGTTTTGAGACTTACTCAGGTCTTGGCCACTATAGGAAAAAGATTACAAAATTATTTGGTATCTATTGAAATTAAAGACATTTACACACGTTTTATATTTCCATCAACTATTATTTCGCTCTTGTTCTTTATAGACGCGCGCCGTGAGGGAATGGCGAAGTTCTGACTTTTATCGTAATATTCTCATATATTTCCTATTGTCAACACTCTAGTGCTGTTTTATTCCATTGTGTACTCGACCCGCTTATTCTATAGAAATGCCATTACTTATACGCTTGACTTTATTTCATAAAAACATTCTATATTTTTCTTTATTTTTGTCAAGCGATGTAAGTAAAATTGTGTTGTATTTTCATTTACAATATGTCTGTATAAAATGTATTGATTGGGAATGACTTTTATTTAATATTTTGGCTATGTAAATAAGGTAAATTATTTCAAATTTGTTTGTTCTAAAAATATTTTCAAAATTCTCAGATCGCATAGCAAGAAGTATGAAGTAATAATTCCGTTTGTTTTACTTTGTTTTTTCAAATTTGTATGGGCTGTTAATAAGTATTCCATTCACGGTATTATACTGGGAGTGGAACGACAGTCGGCGCGGCGACAGTAAACATATCAGCACCTGTTGCTTTCGAGAGACATCGCTGAGAACAGTCTGCCACATAATGTGTTTTTCCACTTTCTGAATGAAAAACAACGATAATGTTCACAAATATTTCCCTAGGTCTTTTAGTGGATAATTGCGATCAATGTTAATATTTTTTCGTAGCCGAGAGCTCTATTGGATTTTTTTACTTTCATTTATTATTTGCCTCTGATATTGCGTCTTATGGAATGTTATATTGTAGATATTTGAAATGTGTTACTACGTTGGATAAGTAAGTAGGTAGTATGGGTAGCAAGAAATGTCGCTTTAAGATCATTTACGTAAGACTTAAATTTTCATATTTAATTTGGAAATGTCAATTTTTATATCCATTTGGGATTGAAGGTTGAGGGTTAGGATTAACCATAGTGGAAATAAATTGTATAAATACATTTTGTTTACTGTGTCAAACAACTATGTTTGAGTTACTTTTGCACACAACAGTATTAGATGAAGGTTTAAAATGTTTAATACCAGTATTCTGTGCCCTTCCAACCAATGCAATGTAAAAGACGCACCTATAACGCTAGTGTTTTATAACTACCGTACTTATTTATTGACACTTTCGGTTTGCTTTTATGGCCTCTAAAAACTATGCTATTTACACATATTCCAGTTTATGTAAATGCTTTTGTAGCTGTTGTTCTAATTTTTTTTTTTAATTAAATATACTTTTATATGTGTATTTTTAGTTTACTTGTGTAATTGTGTACTTTATTTTTCTTTGAGAGACGTTTCTTATAGCAAATCCTATCATGTACACATTATCTCAGTTTTAAATTTTTACACATTTGTAACACATATTAACTCTTAATTATTAACATGTAATCTTTTACTTTCGCTATAGTCAGTATTTCAGTGTTAAAAGTTTCTAATTATACGTTATTCCTGAATCTAGCGAAATCCCTTCTTTTTGTCTAAAAGTTTCTTATAGTCAACGAACTGAGTAAAATTATGATTGATATCGAATAGTTATCTGAACTTGACATTCGATGTTCTCCCATCCGTGAGATAAGACTGCCACGAGGTCGATTGACCGTGAAACGAAATATACGAAGTCCTGCCCTTATTAGTGATCGTTAACCCTAAAACTGTATTCAACATCTCCTCTGCAGGTAAAGAGTAATAAAATCAAAACCCTTTTTCCTCCAATCTTGTTCATTAAGGCATTACAAATTTTTTTATTTGGCGCTAAGAGCGAAATGTATATCTATATTTCAATAAAAATAGTTTTCGTTTCCATCAATTTGAGATCAGACTAATGCTTTGTTTAAAAAGGTTTGTCTTTTTTTGATTATTAAATATTAAAGTTATAAACAGATAATAATTTTACATTAAATTAATATAAATATATTTTATTTACTATTTTTTACGGTTATTATTATATGGAATGTAACGTTATTAGTTTAGGTATAGTTATAGTATTAGTCTTGACCGTCTTCTATAACATTTTTTTTCTGTTAATCGAGTTTCACCGAGCCCACGAATGAATTTTCCAGCGGATAAAATAACACATAGTGAAAATACAAACGACTTTAGTGGTAAAATTTTGTAAACACAAGGGAGACATTATAATCTATTTACTTAGTAATTACGAAAAAACTTCATTGTCAAGAAAATGTATAAGCTGATATTACTTTAAAGGAAGGTATCCACTACGTGAACAGACTGTTGAGACCCTAAGTGTGAAATTCATGGAACGGTTGCTTATTCTAGCGAAGTAAGTGCTATATTGATCCAATTTTGGAACGGTGATCCGGTAAGTATGAAAGAAAAAATACAATCAGGTTAAAATATGATTGACCATCGCATACGTCGAGTGGATGGTTGATCAATACAAATAAACTTTATCTTATAACTACAGACACTATTTTGTTATATAATGTTAAAGACACCAACAAATGAAAAGCAACCAAAGATTTTTTTTTTATTATTTAATGTTTTTTTAAATAATACATGGTTAAAAGAGCGTAGAAAATTAATGGAATGGTCACTGTGACATTAAGGAATTTATTAAAAGAATACATAAAAGCCATACCGCCCTTAAATAAACGCTTGCATTAAATTACATATACTCGTATATCTCTCACAAACACCTACACTGACAGAATACCCTATCACATATTTCATCAGAATTCATTTACACACTTTTTCACAACCTTATGGTATGTCTGCATGAAATATAACATCTTCACTGTTCATTGTGTGAATGACTTCTTTTATGTTAAGTTCAATATTTGGAAAAAAAATGTATATGCTTTCACTGCATTACACAATGTTACGGCATCTGATACACTGTTAATTGTGTCAGAGAGAAATTATTTAAAGAAAACTTTGCATTTTATTTAGGGTAGCTCGAACCGAAAGCATCACTGTTGAGCCTGAAGTTGTAAAGGCTAAACGTTCTATATTACAAAGTTTTACATATTTTCCTACAAACATACTAGGAGTAGATTTTGGATGGCCAATCATGCCTCGCGACCGTCATGATACAGACTATGAATAAGTACACATAATGTTCAAAGGCACAAATATCAGGGGAAGAATTTGAACAGTTACACATATACGTGCAAATGTATATGAGCTATTTTTACATGTATTTAACCATTAATAGTAAGCCAGCAATAACTACATCTTTTATAGACAACCTTACGTATATTTAGAACGCAGTATGGTTTTATGCTCGCGACAGTTCTGCAGTAGAGGCAGTATTTGCTTTAAAAATGAACTGTAAAGGATACTAGGGTCCGTTTTTCATATTTATCCCCTCGACTAAAATAAAGTACTTAAACAAAAGAAAATCAGTAACGGATATGTCATTCACTAGTCGGATCACTCGCAGAAGTTCCTCATAACAGCCTGCCTCGATTGCCTACGACGAGGCTTTTCTAATTAAAATGTGCTCTAATTTTAGGATGGAAATATTATGATATAATTATCACAATGACTAAATTCTTGTCTCGTGAATTAAGAACTGTAGAAAATCTATATTTAGCTATATGATTATTTTAATTTTAATGCTATAGCTATTCTGGACATACACTTGGTACTGACTCACCAGATATTTAATTGACTTTAACTTTAACAAGTAGTTTTATGTCATTTCTGTAAAAAAATGCTACTACACAAAGTTCACCCAAATAGTGCAAACCTTAGGTGTTGCCTGGTCTGCAGTTTATTTCGTCTAAACTATAAGGGGACAACACTGAGAATGTGTTCAACTCATAATTAAGAAGTTATTTTATAAGAGAGATCAAATTTTAATCTCTTATCCTCTAGAATGAAGAAAAGGCGCCATGGTAGGTAACGAAAATTGCAAAAAAGTAAACAAGTGTACATATGTATATCAAACTATCAATTTAACTTTTTTTTTATCAATGTCTTTTTTATTGGGTTCTAACTTTGAGTCCTTTGCGATACGGTTGAATTTCCATTTTTATGTTTCTTCATTTCTATTTCTATTTTTTTAGAGTTAGTGTGACTAATATTAGCCCTCTGTAAACTAAGGACTAGGCGACCTAATGACTGCTATTGGATTTTTGAGCTGTCCACCTATCTGGAATGATTGCCAAAAATGTTCGTATGCCACCGGGACCAAGTATATATTGTTAAGAATGGTCAATCATTACCTGTCTGGCTAGACATTTACAGTATGTGACCTGGCTAGGATTGCTTAACTTTGCAATGTGTTAACCTACGCTGTTACTACAGAGCCGTTTCTGCCTCCTCTTAATTTAAAGTACTAATTTACAATACCAACCAAAACATTGTAATTCTTCACGAACCTCGTAATGTATAGATGTAATTATACTCGTATATATCTCTATATAAAATGTTCCCCGGTCAGTTCATCTCAGTTAATTCTATTATCCTGTCCCTTAAATTGGGTCATGGGACTGTTATTAAAGCATATATAAACGTATATTACGTGCTTAGATTACTATATTGTTATGTGACAGAGCCTCTTTGTTTAGAGGTTAAAGTAAACTTTGGTTTTGTGTGACTATGGTGTTTTTATGTCTATAAAATGTTAAATTCATTTTGATTATTATATGTATATTTTATAAAATCTTAACCTTCCAGAAAGTTAGGAATATGTACACGATAGTTTATTGTGGTTCTTTAATATATAATTTAGTAAGTATAATGTAGCACGCATTCTCTTGAATTTTGTTCTGAAATAATGTCATCGCGCAATATAAGTAAGGAGTTCTTCTATGGCAGAGAGCAATTAAATTTGTAGTAGGGCTACGCTGATTTCAGGATGGATGGGTCGGCTCGATCGGGGTATAACTACCCTCTTACAGAAAACCAACCTAAAGCGGCAACATTCGTGCTGTCGTATTTCGTTGGTGAGTGCGAGTTAGCGTGGTAACAGTGTGAGCCTTACACTGCTACGATGACTGTCATATCTTTTACGTCCCCAAGCGGGGCGTGAAAAAATATCTCACTCGGTCACAATAGCGTGGGTGACTATATTTCATTGTCTGCATTCGCAATGGGTATGGAACCACAACACTTGAATTCTAGTCATGCTTTCTATCAGGCTGAGTAGTCACATTGACAAGTTAACAAAAAAAATGTTATTGTTACCTGTAGGCTTCACCAATTTGACATTCTACAAACATAAACGTTATTAGAAATTTAATCGTGTATATGGGAATGATATCGTCTCAACGTTAAGTCACGTGGTCAAAACTAAGTAATATAAGAGAATAGAGACGGTAGCGATTGTAGAAAGAGATTCGACGCGAAACATTTGTACCTTGGTTAGGTCTGCTGATTATTTATCTAATACCCGTTTCATAGCGACTTTTTTTTGTATATCCAAAATAAATGCCTAAATAGATTTCTCAACGAACAATTGCTTATTTTAAATTAAAATAAATTTATCCTTGTTTTTATGTTTTTGTATTCATATATATTTAACATTAGCTTTAAAGTAAGTAGTTAAGTGCCAGTTGCACTGCATAATCCCAATCACCCTTTGAAGGACACTTTGTGAATCATAAAAGGAACGTAATCCGTTGAAATGGAAAACCGTTCGGAACGTGATCCCGCATCCATAACTGTTGTATCGCATACCGGAGGGCTGAAACGTGTCATGAACACTCATACCTCTAAATGTTTGTGAATTTCTTCCTTTAGTAGCTTTGTTAATTTAAAATCCTGGGCTGTCTCACAACACACACATTCAACCTTTTTTATTTATCGACAAGTTATAAATATTTTGTTATTTTTATGTCTTTTTTTTGTAGTTATTCTTCTTTTATTTATATTCTAAAATCAAGTGCTGTGCCATCACATTAATCTTAGTTGATGCTCAATCTTTAGGTTACTGACACATGAATATGTTTTTTGAATGTAAACGTAGATAATTTATTTCTGTCTATATAAATATGGATATGCCTAAAATAATTACTCGTAGTACTCTATTAGCAGAACTCATAGACCCACAGATTAAAGTTTTCGTTAGTCTGTAAATTAGCCCTCTATCACTCATGAAATCTGTTTTTATTTATTTCTTTCGATTCGATCCCGTAGTATAAAAATAAAAGACACGTATTTTCTTATTTTTCTATATTTTTAATATTTATGAAGAAAAACACAAAAATAGGGAGTGTTGCTTACAAGCAACAATGACGTAAGTGGTCAAAATTTACTGTGTAATAAGATAGGTTAGTAGGTTAGAATAGATGAAAGTTTTTGAAACAATTCTTGGTTTTCGTGTAGCATAATGCTACTCCACATTTTTCACAGACATTGTGGGTAAATCCTACGCACTTTGGAAATTTGCATATGCACCCATATGCCGATTACATTCTCCTATCACATTGGGTCGCTTTATATTTACATACTTCGAGTTTTATTTGTCCCATCTCCGAACATCACTTTCGGGCTTCTGTCCAGCAAAGGTGGACGCCAGGCTGACAATTTTATTGTCCTTCCATGCAACAGTTGAGACATCGATCCCGTTGACACCGGCCACATATTCTTTCGAATAACCTCATTCTTTTTTCATCACTATCTTTTCAGTTGACAGCTTACAATTCGGTACCCGATTTCGTCTGATAGTACCCAAACTGGGAATGCCTTCTTTGGCTAGGTATTCCAACAAACGAAGAAAAGTAAAATAATTATCAAAATAAAGTTTAAAATTCTAGTGCCTTGGAATCATACGAGCTAATCGCATGAATAGGTTAGATAAGGCATCTAAATCTGGTTCTCCATCCAAGACGACATTTTTTTTGCCAGCTTCAATCTCTGTCTTATAGGCAAAACCTGTAACACCACTCAAAACATAGAGTTTATAGCCCCATTTGTGGGGTTTGTTGGGGTTGTATCTTTTCAATGTGTTCCGTAATTTAGTTGAGCACATTTGCTCGTCCACACAGAGGTGTTCTTCAATTGGGATGTTACTGTAAGCCTCATTCAAAGAATCAACTAATGGACGTATTTTGTATATCCGGTCATGATCAGCATGTTCCCTAGGAAGGTTCTTACTGTTGTCATTGAAATGTAGAGACTGAAGAATTTTTTCAAATTTGTTCAAACTAATGGTCTTTTGTATTAGAGGTGTTCCGAGTATAGGACTCCAGTGGTTCGTAACTCTAAGTAATTATTGTACAAGAGACATTATATATAACACCAATGAATTGCCTGACATCCGTCTCTGACACCCGAAAAGTGCTATTGGGATCTTTTTGTACTTGATACAAATTAGTCTCCTCAGAAATCGTCTTGATAAGTCCTGGTGAAAATAAGTGGAAAAGTATTGTATAGGAGTGTCCAACTCAAGCAGATCAGAATCTAGGCTCTTGTTTCCTGTGAACATGACCTGCAATTCACTCAATTTAAGATTCTTTTTTTTCCATCTCAAATTCAGCTTAGGCAACTTCTCCTCAGCAGGTTTCTTGGCGGGGGAGCTTGATCACTCATTTCTCGTGATGGAGCATTTTTTATGCTACAGGCAGGGCTTTCATGATCGTCTTCGAGAGTTTGTATTATGGAATCAACATCAATATTTATCTCTGGCACGTCATCTTCAAAATTATTCAACTCTGGTACAAAGTCACTGTCTGCAAGGCTGTCGTCATCGAAATCCAAGCCATCCTCACTATCTGCATCATGAAACAAAGTAGCAGCTATGTCTTCATCACGAAGAAAATGCTTATGAGACATCCTGAAACTAATAAAATCCACTGTAGATATTGTAGATAATCTTACAAATAAACTAAGCTATTCGTCTGATGTAGCCTACGGGCAACAAACAGTTATTGTATAAAAAAACTAGCTAAACATAAACTATTATCAAAAATAACGATATACGATAAATTTCAAACACTTACCTCTTCAATCGTGCAAGAATGTAAACAAAAACAACCGTATAACAATATATTATTATTTATTGAAATCGCAGACACAGAGCACTTTTCAAAAATACCGTCCATTGAACGACAAACTCAATTTTACGACAGGAACCGCCATTTAGTCATATTCTTTTGAATTTGATTGGCAACTAGGATTGTAGATGATTGGCTATAGTGAATGAATTGCATATAAAATAATTAATTTGCGTTTGGTAGAACTTCAAACGGTATGTTGCTTATATTCTACAGTATGCTATAGAGGGTTAGATCATTTTTGGAAGAAGGTTTTAAAACTAAAAATATTGGTGGTCATTCTACATTATTTTAAATTATCAGTCCTTGAGTAAGTGTTTTTTTATACAATAGTATTTGGGGCCAGGTATAGGATAATAACATTATCTTTTAGGAGTGAAACAGCAATCCCGTGCTACTTCAAGAGAGGTTAATTCGGGAGATCTACACACATTATTTAAAATTATATTTGAAAATCAACAACAACTAAATATGACTTGAGATTAATATTTGAGTGACATGGTAGGTAAGCTCATTCTCTGTCGAGAGTGTTCAGCTACATATATAACGATTCAATACGAATTCCGTTGTTACAAAACTCTATAAATTCAATTCAAAAACCACTTCAATTGTATGTCCCGAATGATGATTTCTGTTCTAAAAATCTACAAATAAGCTTATTTAAATAACATTGGCTAAGTTACTTAATTCAAAACATATTTTTTAACTTGTTTTATTATTATAAATCTTAAACACTGGTAACGAGAAGATAAAACAACACAAGTTTAACTCGCAACTACAATTTATCGCAAAGGTCATTCTTCCTCGGGCGAGGTTATACGAGTACTTTCATAAGAGAAACACGTCATGTCTATGGGGAAATATATTCTCAAGGACGTAATCTTATAAGAATCCATATTTGATGACTACAATCAATAAAATTACAGTTCATTCAGTGGATTCGTATAGTTCATAAACTTTGACTCGCTTCTGTATTTTTTATTTTCTGTGGCAATGTACTTTTAGTATATTAAGTAAAAAAATATTACGTTAACAAGAAAACGGGCAATTCTATTAGCTAGTTTAGTTATCTAGGCATTTTCGACTTTCATATTAAATTTAACTTAGTTTTAGTAGAGCCTTACTTTCTACTAAAATAGTTAAAAATTGAACAGTTTTTAATCTAATTTTACCTGAAATATATTGAAGCCCATTGAAGCAAGGGTGACAGTTATTGTGGTAACTGTATGAGCCTTACACTGCCATGATGACTGTAATGCCTTTTACGTCGCCAAGCGGGGCGTGGAAAAGCATCTCACTAGGCCACCATAGTGTAGGTCACTATACTGCATTATCTGCATGACCAATGAGCATGGTGACCACAACTCTTGGATTCTGTTCATGCTTTTCATTAGGCAGAGTAGAGTTACTTTAGCAGGCTCTTACAATAGAAAAAAAAAGAATTCGTAAAACTTCTAGCAAGATAGTTGGTAGATGATGATAGTTCTGTAGAACAATACAGTTTGTATGTGTCACGAAAGGTGAATCTTTGAGCCAAGCCTTGTTACAAATAAGAACAGTTGGACAAGTTTGAAATTTAAAGTATTATAACGAATAAACTAAAAAACTGTTACAATAGCAGTGCTATTAAAGTGTTTTAGTTTTATGTCAAACGTGTCATTCTGCAATTTTTATTGTAAATTTATATCACTTTTCAGATTATGTGTAGCTTCACTTTACAATTTATGCTACACTTACATTTTTTATTTGACCTCCATGGATTGTTCCATAAATTTCTACCTATGTATCCATAACTGGCAATAGCAGAGATGATTGTTATGAAGTTTTTTTAAATATTAGTGAGTACACTTTAATCTAAATCTAGTAATAGAGGTTTTGATTAAAGAAAATTTGTTACGTTTTATTAAATTCCTGATTATTAATTCTAATATCTATGTGTTTTATCTTAAGTTAGAGTTAGCTAAAATGACATCGATCTTGAAAATGAAGCGCTATTTAATTTTCAATCATGTAATATATCGTGTAATAAATAAGGAACTCCCTCACATATTTGTAGCTTCGAATTCTCCTTTAAGCAAGTAGAGAAGATTATAATCAAAATGAAACTGGTATTTTCGTAATAAAATCAAAATTGTATTCCTTTTCACATGCCGACGAGGGCGAGATTTTCATCGCAAACATTACACAAAGGCGCGTCTCTTTTGAGGGTTTGTTGATTATTTGCTACGTTTATTATTTACGACGAATCTCTATTACTTAATGTTTCATATCAAGCTGTAATACTTGGTGAATGATAAACGATTTTAAAAGTGTATGTCATTGGTTTTACACGACACAAGAGCTAAATATTTTAAATATTTAAGTCCTGAAATATAATTTGCAACCTCGGCAACTTATGAGAACTTTTTTTTGACACACAACGTCATCTAGTTTCAAACGAAGCAGAGCTTGTGTTATGAAAACTAGACTGACTCATAGAATAGAATACTTATATATTTTTTTTGTAACAACATACATATTATACATAGAAAACATCCAAACTTCGAAATAAATATTTACAGATCATACAAACATTTGGTCTGATCTCGGAATCGAACCCGACACTACCGTTTCACCACCGATGTCCTTTTAAACACAGCTTATAATAATAACGGGATTGTATAGATAAGTGGTAATTAATGTACGACTATCACAAGATAGGATTTTTCAAATGAACTTGACAGTGACAGTCTCTAGCGAGATCTGGTGTGTCAGTGAGGCAATTAAAAAAAACATGATTTCTGGATCAAATTGCAAGCCCCTTCGTATTGATAAAAGCACATTGTGAAATAATATTTCTTCGTTGGGAGTTATCGGAAACTTGAAAGTTCAACATTTAATAGAAGAGCCGACAATCAAATGTAACCCGGGCTGAAATTAGGCCGCTGTTATAATTACTTTTGAACTCCACCAAGAGTTCGGCTTTGCATTTATCGTTTTCTTAATACTTTCTCTTTTAAGTTTGAGTAAATATTATTCGTAAAAGTAGTAAAATAATTATTTAGACCTTAATAACAAACACAGTACTTAATAACAAATACAAGTGCTCGAATTATCGAAATAATAAACTCCTAACTGCTGTAGTTAATGTAACTAGGATGAAAAGGAGCCTAGATAAACGTGGTGTCATGCGACATGAGCCATATTTTCTCCAGTGTAGTGTATCTGAGATTGGCTGTCGGAATGGGTTTTAGCGACGTCACCACATAATTCTGGCTTCTGTTTTGCTACTATTATGTTTTTCAGGAGCCGATGAGATCAGATAAAAACACTTTAAAAAAAACGTTACGAGGTAGACGAACTTATCTTATAATAGATCTTATCTTATATATTTACATATATATAACTATTGTATGTTTAACTTATAATAGTGTTATATGTACTGTTTATAAAACGTACAGATGCTCACATTAATGAAGTGTTACATTATAAAATTCACTTGTATAATTTATTATATCCGCTATTACAACTTAATAATAATTGTATGAAAGCATCTCAACGTTTCTGGGTCAATCATAAATAAATATAAGATTAAGGAAATTTTGGAGACAAAATTTATCAAAGAAAGTCGAAATTTGGACAAGCTAAAGTGAATATTTCTTTGGAAACATCAATGTTGAATGTAACTTAGATGCGGCTGGTTAAAAACATAAAACTTTATTAAATTGTAAATCAATAGTTTGAGATTACTGTGGGTGTCATCACAACTGGGCTTAGTAACTAATTATGTTTCAAGAAAATGACATGCTTTGGACGAATTGAAATCAAAAGTTTTGCAGCGCCACAATTATTCTGGAAATTTGTAGCTCCAAACATAAGTAATTCCATCTAAATGCAAAACGAATTATCCAATGAACAGGCAACTCGTTATCAATAAAGACATATAGTTATTCGAATTTAGCTGTGAACGTGTCCTTGAACACCTTTTGATGTGCAATTTGATAGATCTAATTCGGTAACTAAACCGAGGTAGAGATTCGAATCAATAAATGTAAATATTAATTAGTTTGTACCTGTTTTAAGCCGAAATTAAGTGCAGACTGACTTTTGGATTTTAGATTAGTTGTATTAGAAAATATAAGCTTTAAAAAACTGTTACTCAGTAAGACTTTTAATGGTACTGTATAATCATCTTCGCATAAAGAAACTCAAAACATACATTAACTGTTAAAATAATTCCAAACTGCACAGTTAAACGTTGTCACGTAGTTATTTAGACCAATTTACATTGTCTCTGTTAGTTCACAAATTTCAGTGATAACACTCAAAATTAACATTACTTAAAACTACCTCGACGCTGAGCCACAGACGCATTATTTTGGAGAGGACTTCAACCATGTCATTTTCGTCCATGAGGTTCCCATGTTACCTTATATGACAAGGTAGATAAAACTTTGTCAAGCCACACCAAAAAAATTGGTTTACTTGAAAAAAAAAAAATTACCAGAGGATTGAAAATTGTGTCAAATGTTATTTTATTGCACAAAGTAGTGTGGTCATAAATCGGATAAAGTCGTTATGTACCGTCGTCACGAGCAAAAGGTTCCTCAATAAATATATAACTGTTATAGACGAGCTCAGCTGCGCTGAAATTGAAAGAATTAGGTAATACGCCTCTTTGGTGAAGTGATAATCGAAATATAAAATATATCGGTAAGGGTCTTTTGGGTTTTTTTATAGTAATGAAATTATATAAAAATCTACGGATCTTGTTTCCTCTCATTACTTATACATACATACGAAGTTTTCTAAGTGATTTTTTACCTTTTCAGAATTATTTTTGTTTTTTGTGTCATCATCGTCAACAACAACTTGTAATATTCCACTGCTGGACATGTTTACTGTTGACTGACATGTATTTGTGTGCGTTCTGTTGAATACTTTAAAATTATTGCTATTTAATATGATTAATATTTATTTTTATAAAATGTTATGTTGGTTTGCACATGCTTAAAAATATAAATCTGCAGCTACCGAGCTCAAATGTTAATTCGATATGATGATGTACCCCTAGCCAATTTTAGCCACGGTGGTCAGTTTCAATGGAAACCAGACAACTACGCAGGAGGTATTACAGTATACAAGTGTATACGTAAACACAAGTGCACTCTCTGTTCTCTCATTCTCACAATCTGAAAAGTCAGTCATCTGCGGGGAGAGAAGCACTGGGATTATGATTCCAACTTCTAAACTCCGGGCTCTCTCATCATCATCTCTCTCTCATCTCAATAACATTTTTGGACCCAATTCGGGATCGAACCCGAGAACTCTTGATCGACAATGACATATGCTAACCGCTAGACTAATGAGGCAGTTTTATTCAATATACAACCCCCTTTAAAAGACGTTTGTATCTATTTCTCGCATCAGGATTGTTCTTTAATGCAGTTACAATCTGCCACAGCGGAGCGCGACAAGGTATATCAAAAAAGGTGAGTCTCACTATAAGAAAAAAGAAACATTAGAAATCTTTAACTAGGGGTGGGTTCCGATGTACATAGTAATACGATAATAATTGTTAATAGTGCAAATACACGTATGCAGTTATTATATGTTCATACTCACTTGTTACCAAAAGTAGTGACATATCTGAATGTAATTAGCATTTTCTTTGTTGCAACCATTGTGTGGGTTCTATTAACTTTGCTTTCCATTCTTCTTCTCCATTATTTAGAACTATTTTATTTTTATATTATTTTCATTAATATTTAAGAATATTTTTTAAGTTGCCGTTACGTGGTGACTTTGATTCCAAGCTAGTGAAAATATTTGAATGTAATTAAATGTTTCTATGTGTAAAATAAATACTTTACTCTAAAATTTCTATTGCATAAATGTTAATAATATCATTTTTATCTCAGATACTTTTTAAATTTTATTAAATTCCTGTTTAAGTAGATACCTGCCTCCAATTCGCTAATAACGTTGTATGTTTTCTTTTACACACACTTCTATTTAAATTTGTACGAACCTACGTAAACAAAAGTTCAATAAATGTAAAAAATCAACACCATCCTAAAACATCAACTGTGAAAAGGGCGCAATCAAAAGAATTACATTTAAAATAAATTGGTTTTGGCAGTTATCCTTTATGACATCTCAGTAATGAACTTGGTCATTACCAAATTTAAACCGATGACAAGGCAAAAACAGAAATCATACTACAGTTAAAATACGAATTAATAACTAAATGGATATTTATTTGTGTCACAGTCTTTTCAATCCTTATATTTTAACTAGTAAAATACTCTGCTATATAAAATCGATTTTTTTTAATGTGAATAAATTTACTCAAAGTGATACAGGAAAAGGCCACTTAGAAAACTGTAGGCGATATTTCGTCTCATAGAGCTTTGAGCTCATAATTTGGAAAATATGTACTTTAGAAGATCTCGGTTTAATATTTAACATTTTTAATATTTAGATATAGTACAGCATATTATTGAGGGTCAATCGCATCCCAACAACCCCTCCCAACTGCAACACATCTTTTATGAGGTCTAATTTACTTAGAATTAAAAATATGAAAGTTTCACTGTAAAAGAAATGTATATAAATAAAATAGACGAACTGTTATCAACAAGTTTTTTTAGAACTTTTAAAATAATTGTATTTTGAAACACGTAGTATATTTCTCCTTAATAATTTGTAAAGAGTTTCAACATAAAAGCATGTAAATAAAGTGGATAAAATATAAAGTAAAATATACAAGGCTTCCTACAATTGAGCGGTGAGAGACATCTGGCAAATATTAGCTAGGTTGAGTAAAGGCAATGAGTTATCTGGTTTCTACGGCATATTCGAGCTTCATATTTAACGCCTATTAAGTTGCTTTGTGCGATCTCCAGATAGTGTGAATTGCCGACGCTGTATTATATAATTCTTAGTGACTGGCATTTGGTATAAGATGATTTAATGAAAGAAAAGTCTTGAAATATTTTCCATAAGAGAAGAGCTTTATTCATCAGTCATGTAAAATAACTGAAGCTTGCCTTTTACAGAGTAATTGAAATCTTATTAATGATCTCTCGGCAGTATTATATTCGAACTCATTTACTCAACTTTTCATCGTTTCTGCCAATTATTTAGTCTGATTGATAAGTGAATATTTTGACGAGCCTGTAGGTGCAGCAGTTAGTGATTCTGACTGCTAAACCAGAGGTTATGGGTTCGATTTCCGGCTAGGACATATCTTCGTCTGATGAACACGATCGTTTAGTCTGTGTTTAGGCGTAATTTATAAACAATATTTAGAAATATAAGTTCATTTATTAGCGCTCTGGTTACCTTAGTGCAGGCTCTACTTAGTTTGGGGTGCTTGGCTAGAAAACCTCCACGTGGTGCACCCTGGAAACGTTGGCGATGGTGTTGTTCATCACTGCCAACGGCTAATATTCTAGCACGAAGAGGAAGCCATTTTCTTCGGCAATTCGGCCGAGACTTGGTTCAACAGAGCGGGCGTGTCTGTCGGATCCTCTGTTAGTTCTTCGCTCTTCGGAGCAATGAGGATGAAAACCTCGGTAAAAAATCACGATGGTGGGACCCTTTGCAGGGTCGGAGTTCCTCCGCTCAGCGGTGGAAAAGGTAGGACGGGCTCGGTGTGCACTTACACTACCACTGAGCAGGCATCAGGAGACGTAGTCTCCCTGCCGCCGTCGACATATCGTAGTCTCGAGTTGGAGTCTCGCGACTCCAATCGGGGGCGAGGGTCTTGGCTTAACCGCCCGGACTGCGAGGAAGAAAACCTCTATAAAAAATTACCCCGAATCCCGTGTTCTGGTGCGTGACCAGGGGATGCATGGCTGATGGGTAGTTCAGTCGCAAGCGCACTCCCAGCCGAGGCACCTGCGGATCCCTCGGTTGGGCATAAATTTACGCTTGCCCGGGTATTGGGGGATCTCTGCCCGGGTCGACCACTATTTCTCCCCCAATCGTGGGATTAGATATGGAAAAATTTATTCAAAAAACCAAACACAAGAAAGAAAGAAGGCGACTAAGAGTCAAATGAAGGAGAGTATAAGAGCGGGTAACTGCTCTTCGAACGAAGAGGACGTATTGGAGGGAACGCCTATCTCGGAGCGGCTCCGAAGTCATCTTGGCTGCTGGGAGCCGAAGAACTTCGGAACAGCTACGTTCCAAATCCGCAATTCCGTCGGACGGAGGTAACTCCAGTGTAACTATAGACGCACTGGAGTCGACAAGGATGGAGCTCTGCGAAAGTCGAAAGCGCGGACACTCCAGGGACGAGGAGAGTGATACGTCCCAGGAGATGCTGCCCCCTAAAGTGAGTAGCAGCCGCAGAGGTCGGTCACGCACTCCAATCTCGACCCCATCAGGCTCTGTCTTCTCCAAGGCAGAAGCTTATAGAAGGGTCCGAGCGGAGGGTGAAAGCGCGGCGGAGGAGGAGATAGCTGATCTCCTGCAAAAAATACGAGGACCGGTGGAAAGGGATTCTGTCTCCCAAGCACCGGTGTCTTTGCAGGAGAGAGTAAATATGGGGGTGGCCATAATCCAAAAAGTGGCCACCAAATCCAGGAACCTTAAGAGTTCTTTCGTAAGAGCTCTTAAGGACTCCTCCTCTGCCATAGCTGGAGTCGTGGAAGACCTCATGGGGGACGTAGCTCGTCTCCAGGCAGCCAACGACCGCCTGACCGGGCAAGTGGCTGAGCTTAGCGCTCAGTTCGCCCAATTCCGGGCGCATCGTCCGGCAGAGGATCCGGCCTCGTCCCCGTCTCAGCCTGCTCCGTCTCCCAATATTGGTGCCATCGCTGACGCCCAATTGCGCCAAATTACCGACGCTGTGTGGCGCATGATGGATGGCCGTCTTGCTGGCCTAGAGGCAAGACTGCCTCCGGCCCCTGTTGTCCGGCCGCCGCTCGGAGCCCATAGACTAAAGGTCACATCAGTGCCAACATCGCTGCCAGTTGTGGGCGGTCGTGTGTCCTATGCGGCGGCGGCGTCGCTGTCGGCTGCTCCTGTAGCCATTCCGAGGGCACGACAGGCGGTCGGGGTAATAACCAAGACGGCTGCATCGAAATCTGGGCCTAAAAAAGTGGTAAAGGCTGGAGCAGAATATCCTCCGCTCCCCACTCCAACAGGTATACCTGGCACCACTACACCTGCCCCCTCCGCATCTGCCCCATCTAAAGATGGTTGGCAGATAGTCGGCGGGGCTAAGTCCCGAAAGTGGGGTAAAAAGGCAGCTCATAAAGCAGCCTCTACCCCGCAGTCGTCATCGGTGGTAGTGGCCCCTACAAAGAAGCCGCGCAAGCTGCAGGTACCCAAAACCGCAGCGGTGGTGGTCACGGTGTCACCGGAGACGGCTAGCGGTGGACTGTCCTACGCGGCCAGGCCCGGGCTGGCCTCGCCGGTGACACGGGGACGGTAGGAGTCAGGTTGCGTCTTGCTCAGACAGGAGCTCGAGTGCTCGAGTTCCCTGGAGCCGAAGGCGCAAAAACGGCAGATGCCTTTGCCGAGAAGTTGCGGGGCATGTTTGCAGCCACGGATGGTGTGAAGATCGCCAGGCCTACCAAATGTGCAGAGTTGCGCATCTCTTGCCTGGACGACTCCATAACGGCCGAGGATGTCCGCGTTGCAGTAAGAGAGAAGACAGGGTGCAACGCGGACAACATTAGGGTCGGCACCATCCGCCCCGGTCCAGGAGGGCTTGGCGCAGTGTGGGTCAGCTGTCCCGTAGCGTCAGCCAAAATTTTGGGCGACGCCGGTAGACTGCTCATCGGTTTCGTGAGCGCTAGGATCACAGTCCTGGCGGCGAGACCGATGAGATGCTATAAATGTCTGACATCGGGGCACACACGTGCCAAGTGCGTAAGTCGTTTTGACTGCAGCGGACTATGCTTCCGCTGCGGTCGACCGGGGCATAAGGCGGCAGTGTGTTCTGTCGCCCCTCACTGCCCAGTGTGTGCGGCGGGTAACAAGCCCGCCAATCACCAGATGGGGCAGGTGGGGTGCAAACCTCCCCGCGATTCTCGACAGGTATCGGGGGCTAGCCAGTCGACCCAGGCTGCCTCCAATACTGTTCGCACGTCAGCATCGTCGCCCATGGAGGAGGTTGTAGAGACAGTTCAGTAATGGACCAAGTCTCCAACCTCCTTGTCCAGACGAACCTGAACCACTGTGCCGCGGCACAGGACCTCTTCCTGCAAACCATGGCACAGTGGTCGATCGACGTTGCCGTAGCCGCGGAGCCTTATTATGTTCCTCCCCGTCCAAATTGGTTGGGTGACCGGGACGGTTCTGTGGCAGTCGTCGGCTCCACGGCGGCTCATTCCCTGCCCTTGTCGCTAAGAGACAAGGGCACTGGATATGTTGCTGCTGAGTGGGGGGGGATCACCGTATACGGTGTATACTTCTCCCCCAACCGGAGTTTGAGCGCGACTTCGAGGTTTTCCTTAACAACTTGGAAACCTCGATGCGGCGACTAACGTCTGGGCACGTCTTAGTGCTGGGGGACTTCAACGCGAAATCCATTGCGTGGGGTTCCCCCAGGACGGATGCCAGGGGCGAGGCCGTAGAGGAGTGGGCGGCCTCGGTGGGCCTCTGCTTATTAAACAGAGGCTCCACCAACACGTGCGTGCGACAGCAGGGAGGGTCGATAGTGGACCTTTCGTTCGCTACCCCTGCCCTCGCCGCACGAGTAAGGAACTGGCGCGTCCTGGAAGAGGTTGAGACGCTCTCGGATCACCTCTACATCTGATTTGAGCTCTCCCGGACCCAGGACCCCAGTAGGGGTCACGCGGCGCGGCGTTCTTCTCGCTTTCCGCGGTGGGCTGTAGCCAAACTAAATAGGGACCTACTAGAGGAGGCGGCCATTATTCACTCTTGGCTGTCTCCGCAGGCTCCGACCGAGGAGGTTGACACGGGGGCTGGTCGCTTCCACGATGCGGTTACGCAGATCTGCGATGCGGTCATGCCCCGCATACGAGGTTGTCGGCCTCCACGGAAGGAGGTTTACTGGTGGTCCCAGGAGTTGGCGGACCTCCGTGCGGCCTGTACTCGTGCCCGGAGGTCCTACACCCGTAGTCGGCGGCGACATCGCGAAGAAGGCGAAGAGGACCAGCTTCATGAGGAGTACCGAGAGGCGCGGCAAACTCTGAAGCTGGCCATCAGCCGCGCCAAAGAAATTAAGCGTAAGGAGATGCTGGAGGGTCTCGATCGTGACCCCTGGGGTCGCCCATATCGTGCGGCGCGACAAAAGCTCCGCACGTCGGGCCCCCCCCTTACACAGACTCTCCAGCCCAGCTTCCTGCGGGAAGTGGTCGAGGGCCTTTTCCCGCAGCGGGTGGAACACACACCCCCGTCGATGGCCTTCATGGTCGGAGACGACGGGGGGAACAACGAGGAAAATGTGCCACCCGTCAGGGAATCGGAGGTAGGGGCGGTTGTTCTACGGATCCGCTCTAAGAACACCGCCCCCGGGCCAGACGGGATACCTGTCCGAGTGCTGGCCCGAGCCCTCGAGCACATGTCGGACCGACTCAGGGAGGTCCTGGATGCTAGCTTGGCGTCAGGACGCTTCCCTGAGTGCTGGAAAAGTGGGAAGCTGGTCCTATTACGGAAGCTGGCACGGCCTGCCGATTCGGTAGCGGCCTATAGGCCCATCGTGTTGCTGGACGAGGCGGGTAAACTGTTTGAGAGGATACTCTCTGCCCGCATCGTCCGGCACCTCTGCGAGGTGGGCCCCGTTCTATCGGACGCCCAATTTGGTTTTCGGGCGGGGCGTTCGACGGTCGATGCCGTGCTGCGCCTGAGGGCCGTTACCGAAGAGGCGGTGAGCTGTGGCGGCGTGCTGTTGGCGGTGTCGTTGGACATCGCCAACGCATTTAATAGTCTGCCATTTAGCTGCATCAGGGAAGCACTCCACTACCACGGGGTGCCAGAGTACCTGAGGCGGCTTGTGGCAGACTATCTTGAGGAGCGTACCGTCATGTACGAGGACCGAGACGGTGTTCTGAGGCGGCGGCTCATGTCGTGCGGTGTTCCGCAGGGGTCTGTCTTCGGACCACTCCTGTGGAACATGGGATACGACTGGGCCCTTCGAGGTCGCCTCCCCTCCGGGCTGGGCGTAATTTGTTACGCCGATGACACATTGGTCACGGCCCGGGGAGCGAACTTTCAAGAGGTGGCGCGCCTAGCCACCGTGGGAGTTTCTCTGGTGGTCAGGCGTATTGAGGCGCTGGGTTTACGGGTGGCCCTGGACAAGACAGAGGCCCTTTTGTTCCATGGGCCCCGTCGTGGTCCACCCTCTGGCGCCTCCATTGTAGTCAATTCGGTCCTCGTACCGGTTCAGGCCCAGATGAAGTATCTGGGCCTGATCCTTGACGGCAGGTGGCTCTTCGACGAGCACTTCCGACAGCTTTCTCCAAAGCTGGTCGGCGCTGCTTCTGCCCTTGGGCGACTTTTGCCCAATTTGGGTGGAGCCAGTGTCGCGACGAGACGTCTATATACGGGGGTTGTTCGGTCAATGGCGCTGTATGGTGCACCGGTGTGGGCGGTGGCTCTGACCGTCCACAATAAGGCTCGCCTCTAGCGTCCTCAGAGGATATTGGCGGTTAGAGCCATACGCGGTTACCGCACTGTATCGACGGACGCGGCGTGCGCCTTAGCCGGAACTCCCCCGTGGGATTTGGAGGCGGAAGTGCTCGCCGAAGTTTATCGGCGAACGGCAGACTTCCGGGTGGGTACCGGCATTCGGCCCCCACCCGAAGAGATACGCGAGTGGCGAGAGGCCGCTCGTCGAGCCACGATGGTTCGTTGATCGTCCCGACTGGAGGCTCCACGTGCTGGCTTTGCCGCCGTAGAGGCTCTCCAGCCGGTCATCGCCGAGTGGGCAGGGCGGCAGCACGGGACCCTTTCCTTCCGACTGACGCAGATTCTTTCCGGGCACGGTTGCTTCGGGAAGTATCTGCACTCGGTCGCCAGGAGGGAATTGAGTCCCGCCTGTCACCACTGCGACTGCAGTGAGGACTCGGCTCAGCACACGCTGGCGGTTTGTTCCGCCTGGGCGGCGCAGCGTGGGGTCCTCACTGCAGTTATTGGAGGAGATCTCTCGCTACTGGCCGTCATACACTCCATGGTCGGTAGCGACAGTTGTTTTACCGCGGTCGCAACCTTCTGCGAAGACGTAATTTCGCGGAAGGAGGCGGCGGAGAAGGCCCGGGAGGACAACCTCCACTCGGACCCAATTCGCCGCCGGCGAACCGGGCGGCGGAGGCGCGCCTACCAGCGCCTCATGCCGCCTTGAGTGTGGCCGCGGGTGGACGGGACGGGTTTTCCCCTCCATCCGCTATAATGGCCAGCCGCGAGGAGGCGACGTCCGCGTGTGCCGTACGTCGCCTAAAAGGAGAGTTTATCCGCAGATGGTGCCCACGGTAGCGGGAAGGCGCTAGGAGGGATCTGGATGTCGTAATAACAGCTGTTCCCGGATCCCTCCTATGTCAGGCGCAGAGTGGCACACCGTGTGGTTTTAGTCGGTCCGATTGCGACACACCACCCCGCCGTAAACCCCGGTGGGGTGACGGCCCGAGGGGGTTTTCACACGTTACAAAAAAAAAAAACAAAAAAAAAAAGAAAGGCTCTACTTAGTTTGGAATCAGACGGCCGTGTGTTAGATGTGTGAGGATATTCTTATTAGATGTAACCTTAAATATAACAATGTGCTTATAATGTATAATAAATGTAACTGTGTGGTCCCTTTCCAATTTAGTTTTTAAGAGTTGTTAGGTATACAGTATTCTTCACACAATTCCCTTTAAATTCATTTATAGTTAAGCTTATTCGTTATTTAGGTAGGCTCAACTTCGAAAAAGATGTCAATCGTCGAATACATCTAGGTTGGGCAGCATTCGGGAAGCTAAGTAATGTTTTCTCGTCACAAATACCGCAGTGTTGAGACACTGACAAAAGTTCTTATCCAGTGTGTGTTGCCAGTGATGAGTTACGGCACAGAGACGTGGTTGCTCACTATGGGCTTGAAAAGAAGGTTCAAAGTCACCCAAAGAGCAATGGACAGACCAACCTAGAATGAGGAGACCCGCAGACGAACCAAGGTTATTGATATTGCCAGTAAAATTGCTAAACTTAAGTGGCAGTGGGCGGGGCACATTACATGCAGAAATAATGGTCGATGGGGCCATAAAGTTCTGGAGTGGTGACCGCGTACTGGGAAACGCAGCACTGGTAGACCCCCCACAAGGTGGTTCGACGACCTGGTGAAGGTCGCGGGAACCTGCTGGAGGCGGGCAGCACGGGACCGGTTGTTGGCTGTTGTGGAGAACCTTGGGGGAGGCCTATGTCTAGCAGCACACGCTAGCGGTTTGTTCCGCCTGGGCGGCGCAGCGTGGGGTCCTCACTGCAGTTATTGGAGGAGATCTCTCGCTACCGGCCGTAATACGCTCCATGGTCGGTAGCGACAGTTGTTTTACCGCGGTCGCAACCTTCTGCGAAGACGTAATTTCGCGGAAGGAGGCGGCGGAGAAGGCCCGGGAGGACAATATCCACTCGGACCCAATTCGCCGCCGGCGAGCCGGGCGGCGGAGGCGCGCATACCAGCGCCTCATGCCGCCTTGAGTGTGGCCGCGGGTGGACGGGACGGGTTTTCCCCTCCATCCGCTATAGTGGCCAGCCGCGAGGAGGCGACGTCCGCGTGTGCCGTACGTCGCCTAAAAGGAGAGTTTATCCGCAGATGGTGCCCGCATGAGCGGGCAGGCGCTAGGAGGGATCTGGATGTCGTAATAACAGCTGTTCCCGGATCCCTCCTATGTCAGGCGCAGAGTGGCACACCGTGTGGTTTTAGTCGGTCCGATTCCGACACACCACCCCGCCGTAAACCCCGGTGGGGTGACGGCCCGAGGGGGTTTCCACACGTAAAAAAAAAAAAAAAAAAGGCCTATGTCTAGCAGTGGACGTGTTTTGGGTATGATGATGATGATGATATTCGTTATTTAAGTATAACAATGTGCTTATAATGTACAATAAATATAACTGTGTGATCCTTTGCCACTTAAGTTTTTAAAACTTGTTAAATATGCAACATTCTTTATATAATTTCTTTTAAATTCATTTCTAGTTAAGGATATTCGCTATTTATATTTACATACTGTGAAGTACAAATCTGAATTAGTAATACACTATGAATATTGAGTAACGTTATTCGTTTTCGAAGTAAATATTCTAAATAAAAAATGCCTATTCTTTATAATAAAAACAGCAAAAGTTGAAAGGTTTCTGAGACTAATAGTCGAGCGAGCTCAAATAACGAACTCAAAGTTGTGCTTTGTTGTTTTAACGCGCTTTCTTTTACAATCTATAGTTACTTTGTGAGATTGAATTGGAGGACAAAACGAGGTATTTTCTTTATTTTATATTTGTCACTAAGAGTGAAACGTTGTTAAAACTTTTCTGTTCGTAGCATTGCATTTTATGATAGCGTTTTTTTGTAAATAAGTATTTCGTCAAGCATGAAAAAGACACGTATTTTATGCGATCATCATGAAATTTTGAAAGCCTGTTACAAGTGATATAAAAGAACACAAATGTAACACAATGTAATATAAGTGAAAGATAGTGAGCAGATAATGGACGATATTATTCTTATTATATTTGTAGTTGAAAATGAAAGTTACTAGTGACGAAATTTAAATAGTAAAAGCCTTTCTACAACATAATTATCACGACCACATTCTTACAAAATATATGTATTGATAGGTTTGACATGACTTAATGTTGAGTGTTATTTCTTAAAAATATTTTGATCTTTTTTCGGTAGGATAACACAAAAGAGATTTTTATCGTCAAAAAGATTCTGATAAATGTATATTCGGCTTTTCTTTTTATAAAGTAACTGAATACTGAACTAAGAACAAACATTTGTCGTGTTTGCTTTTATCTCGTTAAAATTCTTCGCTCAAATCTTTTTCTCAAAGAAAATGTTTTTATAAGAAGTTTTTTTAACAAATACATTTTGCTTAACACAGAGTACGTCTAGGGCTAGTGCAAAAAGCTAGACTAAAGAAGAGACAAAAGGGAGCATTTTTGTGCACTTACTCGTAATACTAATAATATTAATTAATAAATATTTCGAATCAACATCATCTAATTTCAAACTAAGCAGAGATTGTGCAAACATTTGGTTCGACCCGGGAATCGAAATCGAGATCTCTAGTACAACAGTCGCATTCACTATCACTGCGCCACCGAGGCAGTTGTAAATTGTGTAAAAACCCGCGATAAAGAGTATAAATACTTATTAGACTAGAAATATGAAATGATATTACAAACTATTTGCCTGCTAATTTTTAATAATTATCATTGCTAATTTATTCCAGGCCAACTAATTACTAGAAATATATATTATATATTGAATTATTATTATTACGATGTGTTATTATTTTGAAAATCCAATAACCACGGTACAGACGGGTAGAAGTGTCCAAAAACTGTGTCCAGCCATGGACGTCTTTCGAGACGATGATGATGAATTAAATACGTAATAATCGAATTCTTTAGCTTTAGATTAGAAGTCATAACATATACACAAGTTTAAACAAGGATTAAATAAGCTTCATTCCTAAACGTTTCATATTACTCCATTCATATGTATTATGTGTTTGAAAATAATACCTCAAACGTTAATAAAATAAGATAAAACAATAACCTCACTCATCTCAATCATTTACATTGCTCAATAGAAGCGTGAATATTCTAGATCAAAGCCGTCTACAGATCGGATTGCGTTAGATAATCCACCTTAAATCCTACTAAACAGTACATCTGTGAGTAAAAAGAAAAATCCTTTAGTTGCACAACTTGTCTTATTTTCTTACAACGAAGTCAACGAGGTAGTTAATCTAGACGTAACGAGCCCTAGGCTTTCTGATTTCGGAGGCAACGCTGCCTGCGTAATTGGAATTCTTTCCTAAGAAATGTTGTCGATAATGAGTTTACAAACAACAGGGCTGTTAGACAACGATTGGTTACAAATGGAAAATATTTTTTTCTGATAAAAAATGTACATAAAAACTGTGAATGACATATTGTACTTATAAAGATTGTTGTACCATATTTACTTCAAGTTACATCTGTGTTTAGCCTTTGTTTCAGATCCTTAAATTATATCAAAATAAATTTTATTCTTAATGTAATGTTGTATTAGCTTAATTTATTCAACAAATTCGTTGCTTATTGACAACCACCTAATGTTCAATATTTTTAAAATAAAACACTTGAAATTTCAGACAACTAAGTTCATTAATTTCTTTTACACAATTTTCTATTCATCTTAAAGAGAATTTTGAAGTAAATTAAACGTTGTATAGATTTTGTTGATAAAGTGGCTTTCAAAATATTTACTCTACATCTTTTTAGATGCGTCTGAGTTGAGTCGAAATAGCACTAAGTTCCACCAAAATAGAAGAGTAATTGAAGAGTGAGTATATGGAGATAATAATGGTGTTATATTAGTATAATATTAACTAAATAATAAAAAAAATTGAATCTTTCCTTGCTATGATGCTAGTTGCTTTAAGCGGGGCGTGAAAAGGTATCTCACTAGGCCGTGAGTCACCATACTTCATTTGTTACATTAGCAATGAGAATGGCGACAACCACTTTTGGATTCTTTTCATGTATTCAGAGTCGCTTTGGTAGGCTTCTATAAAAAAAGGAACGGAAGAGTCTATTCAAAAAATGTTGATGGACACGCATTGGTCATTGAGGAATTGGAAATCAGCTAATTTTCACACATATCACGGTACAAACGGCTATAATATTAACTTTATCCCACACATGTATTATGTCTTTAATGTTTTATCTTTATCATCGTTTTTTTATTTGTTTTGGTTTAAAAAAAGTTCTAGATCGAGTTATTTCTTTTTAGATTTTGTTCACTAAAATCGATTGAATTTAGGGAAGTCAGGTGTGAACGTATAAATGAATAATGAAAAATGTATGTATTATGTGTTATGAAAAATATATCTATTATAGTGTTATACTAGGCCTCTTTCTTAGAAATGAGATTTTTTCTATTTTACAGAGAAAAATTTATGTCCAGCAGTGGACTATTAAGGCCGTTGCTGACGATGATCATACTTTTAACTATTGTTAATATATATTATACTTAATTTCAATCACGATTATCTGTTTTGTGTGGGTAATTTAATTGTTTATAGTCATTAATAGACTCCCTACAAGTTTATATTCTTTTTCTATTCTTTTATATTACAATAATTCACGTAGAATAACAAATACAGTGTTCAATTTGTAACACCAACGTGACACCTGTTTCAAACCAGGTCATGCAGCTACTGACGAAAGCTTGCTATCGGCAATACTGTGTATATATAGAAATTGTACGGTGTTCTCTATCGATCTAGTTTAATTTCGGTCTACCCAAATACTCTACCGAAATTGAATCAAATTGGAACCATATTTAGGTTCATGTATAATTACTCTGACGATGAGTAACAACTCGATATATTTTTTTTTGTTTAAATATATGTTTTTGTAGACACCTACTTTACCTAGTTTCTCCATCTAAGTCGAGCATGGGGGCTACAGAGGGTCCCGTGCTTCAGATGACGACTTTACTGCATAGTGATACAGTTAAAACATGTACCTTAAAGGTAAAAAGTTAATAGAATATTATTTTATAGAACTGAATTTATATATACAGTATTAAAAATTATTTTATTTCTACTGTAACAATTCTTAAATATTCAGGTTAAACCTATTTTGTGTAGCATTACTGTATTAGAGCCAGGCCACATATTGATCTTCTGTAGTGCTAATTATATCCATAAAGGTTAATCAGTCCAGTCGGAGGCACCTAATCAAATCTGTAATTTTTTCTTGTTTCCTTGATTGTTTCGGCTTAGTAACAGGATTATGTTCTCTTGCCAGCCAGTACGCCTTAGGTAGTTTCTTGAACCAACTTTTTCTTAAGAAATTATTTGAGTTTCGAAAAAAGACGCTGGTTAGTGTGAAGAATTGATTGGGAATCAGTTAAGAGTATCTAAAATGTTATAGTGTAGAAAGGTTTATCTATACGATTATCTACTTATGAGCTACTTACATATATATTGTTATTTCGTTTGTATATTATTTTGAAACTCATATATTATTTATCAAATTCACTTGCATTTCTTTTCAAACTAAATCTTTTTAAAACATCAAATGTAAAGATTGTCTGGAAGAGGTCACCGTGAGCGATAAAACTACCTTTTGTAATATCAGATGTAGAGCTCCATCTGTCTGTACAAAATTTGTACTGTAGTGGTGTGCAATAAAGTTTTGTAAATAAAATAAAAAAAAATATATAATATCGTGAAAATTTCGTAAGAATGTTTCTATACAAAGAATTATTTCGTTTATTATTAAAACACGTATAGCGTGATTCTGACCAATTAATAGTAGGCGTTATATGTTAGCCTTTGAATAAACATGTATTATGATTGAATGAGCAGTTACACAACACGATTAAAAACAAATGAAATCGAGCAAACAGTTTAACGGGATCGAGGTAAATTAAAGATTAGAACTCGACTCGATTTGGCTGAGTTCAGTTGAGTTCTGTAATGTTTGAAGAAATATTGAATATTAATAAAGTTGTTGTTGAGTTCAAAGAGGCTATAGACTGAGCTAAATATTAATTCTATTGACACCTCTGAATCAAGGTATGCATATATCGAAGTAAAGCTTTGAGAAACTGGTACGTATGTCTATTATATTACCTGAAAAACAAAACCTAATATCTCCTTGTTTTATCCACGACCTCACAATATATATATACATATATATATATACATTTATATATATACATATATATATATATATCTCAATATCTCAATCTATCTCAATATTTATATATATACGAGTATATATATATAAATATTGAGATAGTTTACGTCGGTAAACTTCAAAAACTCAATATATTCTGCATCGATATACGACCTGTATCATGTTTAAATTTGAGTTCATTACCTTTAAAATATCTTTATCCACTTTTCGCATCAGTTTTGTTCCTCATTTCTCAATGTAACCATAATGTACCACAGCATAGCATTTATATGTGCATATAATTTGAATTCGGAGTGTTACCTTTCTGTACAAAGCCTATGTAGCAAGATCGTCAGGGCTCCTACATAGATGCCAAAATCAGAATAGTGGGAGTTATAAATATGACTACTTCTAAACTAGAACCAGAGATGATTACACTTCCGATACTAGATGATATTCAAGCAAGCGTAGGTCCCTGTTTGGTGTTTGAATACGAAATTTTTATTACTCTCAAATTTAATTTGGCTATTTTTAATGTTTATTGCCACTGCTTTTGTTGTCCACTAATGGAATTAGACGTTTTATGAGTATCATTAAATGGCGATTTATTATCGACTTTGTTCTCAAGTTGAAATAGCTTACTTAAGATTTAGTAATAACTCTTGAAATGAAACAATTTTATGGTTTCTACTTCTGTACGAAAATTATTTCAACTTCGACTATTTGGACGAAGCTGGCGCCTTAAAGTGAAGGTTTATTAGACAAGCATTCGGATTAAATGAAAAATCACAATTTGATAAAACTGAAAACTCGCTTTAATAGCGAGTCGATTTAAAATGTAAAAAGATTGAGTATCAAAAAATCATTGTTTAGTAGTTGAAATTATCAAAACCAATCATAGCTTAGCAATAATCTCGAAATTAAGAAGAAAATGCAGAAACGATCAGAATATTGAAACATGCAAGGTAAGAGTTCACATTTGAAGACTTTTACAGTAGAAATTTAATTTGCATCTCCTGATTGCATTATCAATATTTGTAGCATCACTCAAACTAAATTTCAAAATTTACTATTAATACACTAAATTAAAGAAGAAGCTTATGTTCAGCAGACTGTAAACAGCTGCCAACGTTGGTGATACTAAATTTTTGTTACCAAATATCTATATAATATCTATAGATGTTTTGCCAAGTTTTGTAAACATAAACTACGCTGATAGTAAGTTACAAATGAAGCTAAATAAAGTTTGTTAAAAATCAACGAAAGTAGAGTAATATTCAATTTTGTATTTTGAAGAATAGAAAGCTCCTACACTCAAAGCTTATTTCAAATGGAGTCTGCCATCAAAAGTGCAAAGTTACAACGTAAGTAAGACTTCTTGTTACTTTTATAGTATATATATACTTTTATAGTGTATATATATACCGAAGCTATTAAAATACCTGACTAGGAAATGTTTATATACTAATGCAATGTTTGACTACACGATTGGCCTAGTAGTTTAAGCGATCGCCACGCCGTTCTCCACTTCGCTGAGTGTTGTGGGTTCAAATCCTGCATGGGACAACACTTTTTGTGATCCAGAAATTGTTGTTCTGAGTCTGGGTGTTCTTTGTGTCCGTTTTTCGTATGTTCGCAAAGTCCCCCACGAAACAGGAATTCTGCCTGATGAGAGCGTTGTCTTTTTAAAAATAAAAAAAATAATGATAATCAATAAATCAAGACCAACTGATTTTCATACAGAATACAGAATGGAATTTAACAATTAGAAACGCACTTACTGTACTTTAAATCAAAAGAGTCGAGTCGAATATACGTGCTCTAAAATAAACATCAATACACTTTTGTATATAGTGGGACACGACGCACATATTCTTATATCTATATACAAAAACATTTGTGGTTTTCTTTATTCACGATTCAATTAGTTTAAAGTTGCAATTACAACATGATTCTAGTAGAGTACTATAAGTCTAGGTGAGATAAGGTTCTGTAGAGATGACATGACATAAAAAATAATTATATATTATTAGAAGATAATAAAATCAATTACATGAGTAAATATGTATATAAAATAATAAAAATATAAATGTTTATTTGGTTCTAAAATTACAACATTATACATACATTGTTTACGGGTACATCGTTTACATGGTTATATTACTGTTGATACAAATTCTGATGTGTTTAGTAACTGTAATCAATAGGTGTTTGAAAGACGATTTTTGACTAAAGAATTTATTTTCTTTAAAGAAATTTGTCATACATTTCACTTACATGAGAATATGTTTTGTACTTGATACACTAAACATAATGTACGCTATAGCTTTCTAATATTAAAAAGATTTCTATTTGAACGGTTACATTTACATTATATTTTGATATAATAAAAAAAAATAGGTGGAAACTTAACTTATCATGATGAAAATGTGGACACACTCATACGGGTGCGAAGAATGCAGACACATAGTCACAATACGGGAACACAGTAGTATTGCTTTATTTAACAAGATCGTAATATCTTTTTTTTTGTTTTTTTTTTTTTATTTTTTATTATCTATTTTAGTAAAGTTCAAATCACTCATAAACAATACCGATGTTTTTTGAGTTTACTTTTAAAAATATTAAACGAGTTCGCATTCCTCATGCCTTTGGTATTTTGTTAAAAAGTTGCACTCCCTCGTATCACAATGTTTTTTTTTGCCTGGAAAAGTACGTACCTGAGATACTGAAATGAGGTGTTTTTTACGATTTACTGTTTGAAAACCATCATTACAAGCATTGTTTAAGTACGATGTTATTGGACATTCTAGGTCATCTGTCACTCGGCGAACATGGACAATAATGAACGATCGACACTATGGGTTGTGATCGTTCGTTAAATCATGCTGTTGAACGTCCAGGTTACAACCACATTCGACATTCGATCGCAACAAGCACTTTTAAGAAAATTTATTAAACTGTACGAACCCTAGCGGCATCGATTAAAAAGAGTGGGACACAACATAACCCAATGAAACGTTGTAGTGTTCGAAATTGAATAATATCAAGTTAAAATGTTTTTGCGTAGAAAGTAATTTTTAACAAGTACAGTGTGTCGACAGACAGTATAAATTGTTGTAGATTTCACCATTGTGTTATCGTCAGTCTGGAACTTCAGCCATACAAGCGCCTTCTTGTACAGTTCCGAAGAGTCGATGCAGTGCACGTCTTTGCTTCTGTACACCTTACAGTCAACATATAGTGTACAAAAGGTTTTGTTTTTCATTGCTATTTTTGAACTAGTGCAAACTGCAATGTGAGATCGAGGAACGAAACAGTTCCTTCATTTTCTATATTACAGGACATAGAAGTTTTGCTGGCGTTGGTTAGTAAGTTGAAAGATTTTATCACAGGCTGAAAAATAGCTTCAAGAATTTCCTTATTGTCAATCTCAACCTCTTTCATAGTTTACACTTTTTTCTTAACAGCGTCAGCAACTCCGATAGTTGGAAATAATAAATAAATAAACAGCTCGTTACCTAATAAAAATTGCTTGAAGAATAATGTTAATGCCAATGTGCTTGTCTTAAAAATAAATTATTTTCAATCAAGGACTACAAAAGCATCAAATTTATTTCTGTAATACTAATTGTTTTGAAACAACCTTTGTTAATTACGACATAGTTGAAAGGCTCACTTTAAACTTTTGAACACATTTCACGAAATACAAAGTGCGTCATGTCTGTGTTAGCATGCTCTTCGTAATAATATTTCAAATTAACGCTACGAGTATTTTGTTTTAAAAGTATTATTGAGTTAGCATTATCTCTTAGCAAGAATGTCGGCATTTTACTATATTACTTTGATTTTCACATGTAACATCGTCGAATATAGTGACTGAGATGAGTTTTGCTTTGTGAATACTCAAAATGTCGTCATTCTCATGATATTTGGCAAGTGCAATAGATATTTGGGTTGGGGAGGTTTTTAAAGAAATGTAAACGTTTCTATATTTAAAATCATGTTCCTTTATAAGAATACCACCTAGTAAATGGGTCTTGCCGCAGTTTGATGGACGATGATAAGTTTGATTTATGAGAAAACGTAGTCCATTGGGTAGTAAATCGCTAAGACTCTAACAGTCTTTGGAAAGTAGTCACACAAGTTATGCTTAAGTGCAACAACAATCGTGGCAACTAAACAAATTTCATGATGAATACGTGATAAAGTTGAATATGGAATGAGGTGACGCGTTCGTAAACATTCACATTTAAGCTGTTCTGTTCTGACCAACTATTGACATAACAATATTCGATTGTTCATTATTGACGCAACTGCCCTAAGCGAGACGAACCATATTCATCGAGCGACAGGTGGCCTAGAATACTCAATAATATCCTACTTATGTATTTATATTAAGGAGTTTTTAACTTTGGAAGGTCAAATGTAATACAGCCTTCACTCCTACAGATTATGAGCTGTCGAAAGTTACTTATCGTGGCCGCATTCAAGGATAATAATCGGCCTAAATATATTTAGCAAATGGAAAAAGTTGTCTATTAGAGATCTGACGTAGCATAGAGAATAACTGGCGTTGAAAAATTTTTTCGTAGCTGGTTACACAGATAATGAGGTTAGCAGATATCGCACTAATTGGGTAGTTACAATTAGCCCTACTAGTTCACTTCTATTCACTGAAAGGGCTAAGTGTAATTTTAATTTATAAAACTTTGTTTGACAACTTTATTTACAGTACCTTTGGCGACAAACAATCTAATACAGTTGTCCATTAATGATTTTTCAATATTTAAAAGATACTTTAATAATGAACCAAAATAATCAACATCCATACTAAGAGTCGACATCTCCTTTGTTACGTACATAATACAAGTTAAAAAAATCGAATCACTCTTTGAACCGGGTTTTTTCAGCCATAGCCAAGCTCATAGGTGAAGCACTCAAAGGCTTGTAACGTACATAAAACACTCCCGAGTTTCAGACATCTATTGGAGATGATTTTTACTCACAGTTAGGCGATCCTTCTGCTCAATTACACAGACAGTGTTGGTCCTTTGTGCCAATTCGTAATCTTTTGTTTTTTTCTTAATGTTTTTTTTTACTTAGACTACAAATACCATCAGTTAATTCATATTCTTTGTTTCCAAATCTTTTATTTCATATAGTTTTTACAGTTTAGTTGTTGTTAAAACACAAAAAATAGAACAACAATCTCAAAATTTAGAGGAAAATGTAAGAGCGATCGGAATATTGAAACATCTAAAAATACTCGTGGTTCATCCATAAGAATAAGGCTCGAGGATTTATCGTAGTAGAACAAAGGTAAAATAAAATACGATTTTAAGACTACAATAGATTTTAAAATGTCCAAGGATGAGACTGGAAATGTTCACTTATTTCGTTCAGTTTCTACGCTAACCTGTTGCTGCGGATTTATCAGTATTTGCACGGAGCGAGTGCTGTCGACAGCCGTAACTTAGTAAGTATATCGATAATGTAAAGTTAGATCATATCTTAGAAAGTTGTTTCTTGTCAGAACATTATTATTTGAGTCAATGTTATTGTTGGATTATTGTCATTGGATGCTTGTTCTTAACGCCAAAAAATAAAAAGTAAGATGGCACAAGTTAAACGTGTATGTCTGTCTCTGTTTGTGGTTTTGTAGCTTACAAAAAAAACAGGGTAACTATAGTGTGGTTTTTATTTTTGATAGTTTATGTAATCGAGATGATTTTAAGCAGTAAATGATGAGGATTACCTCGTGAGATTGGAAACCATTAGCATATCTTCTACTTGACATAATGTTCATAATAACTTTCACTTGTTTTATCGATAAAAAATGTACATGGTGTTTCAAAAATATGGCAACCGATCGATGCATCTGTCAACAACTCGACATTATATTTTGTGTCCTCATTTAGAGTTTATGTAACACATACGGTAAATTAAATTAAGTGACAATAGAGAGAAAATTTATTTTTATTTCAGGACTGGTTCTAACGGGGTTTGAAAAATCCTTCAAAGATGATTTACTCTCTGTTTACAGAAAGGTCCAATTCAATCATTCCTGTTGTTGTTCTTGTTGGAAAAGGTTGGAGTTGTGGCGACTTACATATACATTGCAAACAGAAAAAACATATTACAGTGCCATCTAGTGAAGACACATCGAACTACAGGGCAATTACTAATCCTGTATCACGAAATAGACGTTTTCGTGACAATTAGCATATATACGACATCCCAACATCAACCGTGGGACTATGGCACGCCAGGGATGATCACCTCGCCTGGTTGGAGAATCCTCCCATAGTCCACCCGTGGAGCGTACAATGTGTCGCTGGTATTATATGTATTTAGGTTTCCATTTTCCACTAAACTTACTAACCATTTGATAGGTTGATTCATCGTGATTAATTACTTTTCCACAATATTTGCTTTACTTTTAAGTATTTCGTGTAAATTTGGTAAGAACTGTAACTATTTTTAGTTATAACTTGTGACGAATTGTTCTAATTATAAATTACGTTGGTTCCCTCTACTTTCAATACTGAATATTTATTCTGTTTATTCATCCATTTAGAACGAAATAATGAAGGTACGTCGTACAATAAAAACGATTAGTTTTACAAGAATAGCACTTTATTACGCGGAAATAGTGTACAGTATATTATGGCACTTCGTTGCGCTTTAATTATTATTTATTATATTTTAAGCTTATTGTAATATTACACTAGATTCTTAATTTATAATATGATAAAAACAACATACAAAAATACTGGTTACATTGACATCTATGCGACATTACAATACTCCTTCACTACTTGTTCCATAGGACGACAGAGGTTAGCTTGAATTTAAGCATACGTGTTAAGGATCTTTTTCATCTGCCGTCGTTTTCGTAAACCGCTCCTAATGATGTCACAACGTGCAATTGCCACCGATCCTTCGCAATGCATGAAGTTTCAAGTACTCTAGTGTCCATCTGACACATGTTATGAACTGCATTTTATGTTTTATCCATTGCCTCTATAATGTCCCCGGTCAACTTCTCTACATGCGTTGCAACAATACTTTCTGAACGGTGGCACGAAACAATTTCTTTTCAGCTCATCTAGGGGAAACAGTTCACAGTACTGCGTAGTATCTGCTGGAGGGCACACAGGGTTGCGTGGAGGAAATCGGCGAGAAGCGCATTGTCTAGCACGACAACGACGGGTACGTTCCCGAGGTTTCTTACCACAGAGATGTTCGTTAGGTGCCGGACATACCAGAGGACGGCGTGACACACCGCGACCGCATGTCACAGAACACTGTCAAAAAAAAACAATGAAAATAGTTACTATTTATTTAATAAGCAAGGTTAATTATTATATAATGCTTTAGAAGAGGTTATGTTTTTTCTTTTAAAGGATGAGGTTAGAGGTAAACCAAAAGCTTACCTATTCGATTTTCGACAGTTACCAGAAACTTGGAGAACATATTTACTAAGTATAAATTATAACAACAATCTTAATTTTGCTAACCTTAGTGATGATATAATTTATAGTTAACTCTAACTATTAAATTAGTGACTAATACTACTCTAATATACGAACCACGTCAATAGATATTTTAAGAATAAAGTCTCTCGTCCCTACTAAACTACAGATATCTTATACATATGTAAAGATCTCGATAACTCTTTCCTATCGCGGCAGTACTTTGTGCTCGACATTTTACCTCCAAGTGCACTTAGTACGCCAGCCCAAACTATACTACTTATGGCTTCATGATTTTATCATGAAGGTTCAATTTGAATTCGAATAGATGTTTTTCACATGCTGCTTCAGTACACTATATACGTGTACCTTTTGACCTTAATATATATGGCCTACACGTTTATCTTCTACTGTTCACATCCCGTGGGAAATTAGTATTGAAATGTCTTAATTTGTTTACACTTGATGTTTCAAATTGAAGATGAATTGGCCATCGCGTTTTTGGATGAAGTAAAATTACTATAGCAAAAAACAATAAGATGAACAAGGCACTTCTAAAGATTAATTATACCATAATCGAGTAAAGTATACACTAATTTAATTAAAACATGTTTGTACATAAAATCAGAAGGAAATCATTAATATTTTTAAATTTAGATTGGGTCAAGTCTATCGCGGGTACCTTGACATAAATGCTGATGTCATGAGCGCATTCATGTCGGTAGAATATTAATCACTAGTTATAGCTTCTCAATTCAGATTCATTACCTACTACTATCTACCTAAAAACCGCAATCAGGACTCAGCCTTATAAAAATTTTATGCCACATAACAATGCTATAGAGAACAACACTGTAAAGTAAAGAAAAACTTGAAACAAACCCTAAACAAACTCGTCTAGCTAGCGCGGTACAGCAGGCTAAATTTTACTTTCTAAAGAAAGGTCTACATCAAGCAGTGGATATTAAAGGCTGAACACACACTAAAGTAAATACATAGAGTGGTTTTGAACATTACCTGTGTCCAAGGCATTTCACGCCAATACACGGGACATTGAATGCGGTTACATGGTTGCGTTTTACTCGGCTGTTTTAACGAGCATAGCGCTGGAGATACACTGTATCTCAATAAATCTCGCTGTGACGATATACTGAAAATTAAAGTTAAAAATTGTTATTATCTATTTGGGTATTTTTGTTAATTTGATTCTTTTCAAAAGAGCGTCAAAACAATAACGTAATTGTACCAGTAACATTAAAATTTGATTTTTTTTCTCAATCAACATAATTATTTGTGAAGGTAGTTAGTTAAATTCTTCGTTTTACGGAAATTTTAATATTACACTTACTTTATTAGACATTTTAAACCTTCTTATGAATATAAGAAGGCAAAAAAAGCGGTTGGTAAGTAATTACATTGTTCTGTAATGCGTTTCAACTGATTTGATTCAATAGTTGTTTTTGAACTTTACTGTCATTAGTAGAAAATTTTAACTTTACATTATGATTGAATTTTAACCAGTATAAGAATACTAAGTATAGACCAGTTATACCTAACGTTGAGCGGCACGCAGTAGAGTTGCCTTTCCTGCATGCCTGTGTCACCGCACGTGGCGCTGCACTCTTCCCACTCGCCTTCAGACCACTTGAACTCACAACTAATAAACAAATACAATATACGTATTATAAATGTACGTAATTTGTAGTGTAATTTGTAAGGCTATAATCTGAAATACATATAATTTGTTAAATTTCTTCTATACCAATGTATACGGGGATTACAATAAATTAAGGATAGGTTGTATATTTGAACATTTACTGCATTGTGTAACTGTCTTGATAATGATTATTTTTTTTAATATAATTTTAAACTTGAAGTTAGTAAATAAACTTCTTGCTCGATAAATGGATAAACACTTGGTTAAGTTAACTTTTTTGAGGTTTCCTTTTTACTTATTTAATGTGTGCATCGTTAAGAGCTAATGTATTAAAATCAAAGTGAATTGAACACAGTCTAAAACTCGTTATAAATATTTCAAATTTATGAAAAACTTCAATTAATAAAGCTAATATTTAAAAAAAATTGTACTCCATGAATATTTTACTGCAATTGTAACAAGCCATTTAATACAATTCTGGAATACTTATAAGTAATCAATGTGGTCTTTGATTGTCAAATTGGTTTGTTCATGTCCACAAAACAAAAAACTTGTGTCTAAAAAACATGTGTGTCTATGTCTATAATGAGAATTATTGTGAAGTGACAATCTTGATATCAAGGTCAGTTTTCTTCAAATATACAAACATAGAAATGAATACATTTTTGATATTCACATACAGTTATAGCTCGACTTCATGTGAATTAGGAATTAATTTAGCAGTTAACATAGGTAATTGCTTTACCACACAACGTACATACTTACACATATATACAAGCTCTTAATGTTGCTCAGTTTGTGTACATCAAGAAGTAATTGCACTAATTACCTTGACGTCATGAGATGTGTATGTATGTGTATATATATGTGTTCGCGTATATTAAAGGGAATTCAATATTGATATGAATTAATGAGGATTTGTAAACTTGATTGAATTAGTACGATTTAGTGTTCCTCGGAGTGTAACGTGATCGATATTGCTAACAGAACATACTATTCTCTTATCTTATTTGTTCATATTTTTATTTATTTCTTTATCTTTATTGTATAAATACATAACAATACAAACGATGAGTTACAAAATATGTAATTGTTACAATCGGTGCTTTAATTGCTCTCGGCGATTTCTTACAGAAAACCTGAATACAGCTATAAGATATTTCTGGATGTCGTAATAGCAGCGGTTCCCGGATCCCTCCTATGTTAGGCGCAGAGTGGTACACCGTGAGGTTTTAGTCGGTCCGATTCCGACACACCACCCCGCCGTAAACCTCGGTGGGGTGACGGCCCGAGGGGGTTTCCACACGTTAAATAAAAAAAAAAAGCTATAAGATATTTATAGTTATCAGTTGGTTGTTTTGGGTGTTTTCTATGTATATTATGTACGTATTTACAATAAAAAGCATACAAGTATTCTATCAATTAATCTAGTTATTATAGTACGAGCTCTCTTTAGTTTGAAACTAGATGGCGTTGTGTTAAATGTCCGAAATATTTATTATTATTATTTAAAAATATGTACACATTGAGACATAAAAATAAAGAGGAAAAAGTACTCATTATAACAAGTAATAGTCTTTGACTAGGTTTTAAAAACAAACAAGTTGTTCCAGACTTTGTCTGCTTGCACATTAAAAGATTTATCTGCAAACTGAGTGGAATGTTTTAGTATTTTTAGTGTTAAGTTTTCCGATGACCTCACGTCCTTGCGATGTGTGTTGTTTAAAAATTAACGTTCTTTGAACGTTCTTTGAGATAAGAGAGTGTGAAAGGTTAAACCGAACACTGCTTAAAAAACATGTATGTGTATGCACGCGTGTTATGTACGCACGTTAAAGTTATACCAGTTTGGCGTAATAGACTACAGGCCCATGCTGAGTTTCTGCATTTCACGATAATTTTTTTTAGAACGGTTTCTTATGTACGGCAATACTATATAACAATTGTATTTTACAATATCATGTTAAAAATAAAGTTCCCGTACAGGATCAAATGACTTTACAGCTCTATAAATCAAGGATACGATGAAATTAAGATGATTATTAATATACATTCAAAGGAACAATCATTTTTTGACGGCATTACTTTTAATAGAACTTTTGAGTGCTAGATAATGTTTTGGAACCGAAGCCGTACTTTTTCAAATCACCCCCTGGACTACGGAAAGAGAGGGAATTGCAACCCTCGATTTTATCCCCTTGTCGCATGATTTTTGTACGGCGTTGCGGAATAATGGATTAGAAGTAGTATTGTAATAGTATGACACAGATGCCGTACAAAATCAAATGACCAATATTACTCCGGTAAATGTCGGAAAATAAAAAACAATCCGACTCTGTGGCGCACCATTTTTGTACGGCACTGCGCGTTTTCTTATTATTTTTAATGGATCTATGGGTGGTAAGAATGCCGTATAAAAATATGTGACCAAAATGTACTCACTCTACGTGTACTTTCGAATTCTCACCTGCACTCAGTCGGACAGCTTACAAGTGACGGCATAGTGCTGAATCTTATTATTTTATGCTCTTATATCGTTCTAGATAGGTCACCTGGTGGTTCAAATGACCCATAACTTTTTCATCATGGGCCTGTATTCTATAACAAGTTTAAAATCTTTCTAATAACTTTATCCTTTGTGTTATCCTTTATTTGTAGAGAAATCAACACTAATAATAGAAATAGAAGTATTTAGTACATTGAAAGAAAGTTTTACTATAACTCAGTATTAAGTAAATAAATTTTATTTAAATATTATACAATAGTTATTTGTATATAATTAATAATATATTAAAAAAACAAAGATGTTGACTTCCTAATTTTGCAGAGTCATTGTTTCGTGACGGTGTGCGCGCGCATCATAAACATTTACTTTCATCATTTTTCCTTAACGCGCCAAAAGAAGTATACTTCAAAAAGAAAGAACATGCAGATTCCAGCGAAGGTGTAATAAAAATAAAATTTTATCTGCCTTTTAGCAACAACGGCCATTGTAAACAGTCGTTTGTACAAGTATTGTTTGTTAAATTAGTCGATATAAATTTAAAGAGCCTTGAAAATGTTTTGCATAGGCATTTTACGTAGGATTACTAATCGTGTTCACGTTAAATTTTTGTGTAAAACTGTTGTTTTTATCATAAAAAACAGCAGATTCATTTAAAAGACAATGTACAAAACGTACTGCGAAATGTCTCTTTCTTAATACTAGGTGGATTACGTTTGTCAACGAAACCCAAAACTTTGCAAAGACGTTTGTACAGTTTGTTAGCAAGATAATATATCCTGGACTTATATTATTTATTATACGTAGGATAATGTACATAGTAATCTTGTATCATTTATATATATGATATATGGGCCACATGTTGGCTCCATCTTGTTGAAATTATGTGTTACGATTGTAGCTAACAAATTCTAATGGCATTGGTCTTAAGAACTCCCATAACATGTTTGCGCGGGATGTTAGATTTAAATGCTAATGAATTCTTGGCCCACCTGTATATACTACTGTGTATAATTTTTTATTAACTTTTGACGTATTTGTACGACGCTTATTATTATTTAAGCACACAACTTCTAGGTTTTTACTACGCTCTCTATATCGTACTGGTTAAATTACTAATGAAAGGACAAAATTTAGTATGTACGTTACTCTTTATATAACATTGTATTAATAAACTAAAATATTTATCTGATATTGACAACTAAACAGGCCACTGAAAGCCGACAATGAGACAGAATTACCTCCAAACGGTGCCTAATTTAAATCACAAATTTTAGATGACGAAAGTAAGTTGTACAAAGAGCAAATAACTTAACGATTTATGAATATTTAAAGGAGACCTTTCCACGGTATATGTATACGGAGTTATTAATTCTGGGTTAGGTTGGCTACGATAATGAAATATTAAGTTGGTTAAGCCCCATTTACATTAGTAGAGCAGACAGTAACGTTTACTCACTACGCCCGTTGAGAAATTAGCATTTTATTATAACAATGGCATTAAATTTTGTTATGGACACGGATTAGGTAGATAATATTGCTGGTAGATGATAATAGGTAGATAATATTATAGTGATTTTTTTTATTATTAAAATTATGCCGTTCTTTCATCCACAGGGTAATACAATCTCTTTATTTTACATTATTATAAGATGTTAACTTTTGTAGTTATGTATTACTTTATTTTATACATACTTGATTGATAGTTCAGAATTAGATATGTGTAAGGCCATGAAACAAAAATAAAGATTCGGATATATATTTTATTTTAACAATAGAAGTATGTTAGTGTGTTGAACCATGTATACATTAGAGATTTTGTTTCTAAAACACTTACACAACAAGACAGTGAAAGACAATCCTAGTTAATTTAAACAGACTTGGAAGATTTATCAGTATATTAGTTTCCTGGGCCTGGTGGATTTATGCTACGTGAAGTCCATCTAGTGTAACGTACTAAGCGATCGTTCCATTATGCGGTATTACTGCTGTAAACTGTTGTTATATTATTCCATCTAAGAGAATATTACCTAAATACAATAATGTAACAGTAAAACAAATACGCGAAACAATGAAACATATAGTCTTAAATTTTAATTTATCGTAAAAATTTTATATGCCTGTTACATTTTAATACTCTGTCAATGTGTACAGTTCTTTATAGTTGGGGTACTTTTTGGTCACGATATTATCATTGGGTAGACGCCGATGTACACACTAGATGAATTTTTAATACACCCGACACGTGTGACTTATAGGAATCAATCATTCAGTTCACTATTTATCAAGGTCCAAGCTCAAATTTTAGTTACGTGATGTCGTGTTTTATTTTATTATTTACACATTTTTCAGTATACTATCTCGGTACTAGTAGATTGGTTGATAAATATAAGAGTCAGTTATACACTATGCTATAAAGCTTATGAAGTTATTTGTATTACCCACTACCAGATAGAGAAGTGTTAAGAAGTCGAAGTATAACAAGTAGTTAACGAGCCAAAAACACCAAGGTCAAAAACGTTATACTAAGACATCATCTTGATGTATTAGTATACCACGTGTTTAGATGTATTCAAATTTATTAGCATACATCACATGATTCACAACTAAAGTGGTTAATATGTTAGTAGTTGAAAATCTGAAGAAATAAAGTCATTTCTATTTATCATATATGTTTCTAGTATATATACTTGTGAATTGAAATGCATTTGTGTGTGTTTGCTTGAGTGTATTTAAGCGTGTGCATATTTACCTGTGTGTATTACATGGTTCCAATACCGGGGGACATCTATGTTCACGTAGACAGCTTGGTCGCGCAAACCGCATTCCGCCACCACAAGATACTGAGCACGGGCTGTGCTCGGCTGGCCAACTGTTATGGACAAACATAATAAAAACTTAGTGATCATTATGTCGGTAAACACACATATTTTAAAAGAAAAGTTATTTATGGGGACGGTAAACAAGCACACGGGTTACGTGATGCTTAGAAAGTTCGTACCGCCGTTCCGCCCACGGATACCTGTAAATGAAGAAAACCTAGTGCGTTGCCCGTCTTTTAACCCTTCCCTGAAAACTACAAGTAGAAAGCTCAAACTCCTCCGGTAAACTCACGTAAAAAAATTGCATAACTTCTGTGAGATCGTAAGATCAGTGTGATTATTAAGTATCTCATTTCACGAACTTATTTTAATTCTTTACCAATTTTGGTGTGCCGGTAAATTAAACAATGGCTTTTATTTATCACCTCTTCAGTATAATTAGAATAATGGTAATGCGAAGTAAAGTATACACCCTGGTAATAAACTGCTCAGCGAAAGTAAATCATGTTTAAGTGGCAATTAATTGCGTTTTCTGAATATACTCTTAGTTATTTATTTATTTATTTATTTATTTATATGTTTGCCTACAACTGTTACACATTATTTAAAATAATATATGCATGATAACTAGTTTATATGCGTACAAAATCAATCGGCAAACACAACATTTATAGAAAACGTTCGGATTTTAGTATTGACACTGGTAAGATCTCAGGTATTAATGATATAATGTTTTGTGAAACCTGATAGTCCAAAATATTTAAGTTTAATAAACGTGATATTTTTTTTTATTTTTAAATAAAAGTGGTTGTTTTTTTCCTAATATTAAATAGGATTTAATCATATAATTGGAACAGATGTTTAAACATCGGCAAACTGTATAGAGAATTTGTCTATTACCGTGAATCGCACGATACTACCGCACATATTTTCCAAGATCGACAAGAGTTATACGTGATGAGTGATGAGTAGGCGAAAATTTGCCCTTAAATCACACAAAAAACCTTTCGTGATTATAAAGTGATGTTTTTATCGGAAATTAATTTCTGTCGTATAAGTCTCATGTTGAAAAGACAAGCGAATAGTATATTTATCACTTATGACAAAGCTGCTGAGCACAGTCTATAATATCAATCAACTAAAGATTTATGCTTACTGAATGAAAATTTCTTAGTACGTAAAAATAAAATCAACATTTCTAATAAATTTGTAAAAGTCCACTGTAAACTGAATGCCAACAAACAGTTCTACGGATACCTATCCCTACGTACACAGATCGGTTTCCTCGGCCAATATTTGCCAGTACACGCCTGGATGATTCTGTCCAACGTCTCGAATAATCGAGCCTCTTACCACATCGATCGTGTTTATAATTTCCGTAAGGTATTCAATCGTAACAAATTCAACAGTTTCATTAGAATTAAGTCCATAAGATGTTTTCTTTAAGAATTTGATGTGTTGCAGTCCATGAACAAGTATATAAGTATGGACTTAATTCTAATGAAACTGTTGAATTTGGTACGATTGAATACCTTACGGAATCTATAAACACGATCGATGTGGAAAGAGGCTCGATTATTCGAGACGTTGGACAGAATCACCTAAGCAGTTCCCATTAGACTAATGTGACTGACAGAACTGATTGAAGAAGAGCCTCCCTATTCAGTCTGTTAGGTCTATCAAAAAATTGATCACCACAATATCTGATTCTCAATATCATTTTTTATATTTTTACAAACAGATTTCATTTTTATAGATTTATGTATGTTCCTTTATAAGTTCGTAAACTGTATCTTAGGCTTGACTGTTACATCTTTGCTAATATTATAAAGCGGAAGGGTTTGTTTCTTTGTTTCGTTGAACGCGTTAATCTCTGAAACTACTGGTTCTTATTGAAAAAATCCTTCAGTGTTAAATAACTCTGTTATTAAGTAAGGCTATAAGCTATATATCACCATATTACAACTGTTAGGAGCGGAGTTTCAATGAAAAATGTTGCAAAAACGACGATATGACAATGATGTAGGAAAAATTTACTTTAAACGTTCTAAAAAAGTTCACGACAGCATATATTTATCTTATAAGATTGGCTTACTATAACCTTTTTTGGGAAACTTTGTTTACGCTGTATATCGCGTCTCGTAGATGTATTTCTATACCTGCTTTGTAGAGAATTAAAAAATAAATAAACAGTGGCCCAAAACAAGAAACCTGCTTTTTAGGCTTACCAAATTTACTTTAATAATGCTGTGATACTAGACTGTATTAACACATGAAATTATTAATGAGTGTGATATGACAAACAGTTGAAATAAAATGTTTACAGAACATGAGCCCTAAGTCTAAAAATTATGTAAATAAAAGTATTTAAAAGTATAGGGTCCAGTTAATATCGACTTGTTCTAGAACAAAATTCTATATATAGTAAGTTTTCGTCTAAGTACAACGAGTACAAAGCTTCAGTATCAGAAGATACAGTCTGAAATTTTACGGTATGAAGGTGTTGAAGGTGTACCAAGTTTTAGTTTGTGATAAAGGAAAGTTGGAGTAAACTTTTCGTTCTAAAGAAACTTGTTATAACTCAAATATTAGAAGATGTTGCCAATCAAAGTTGGCAGACTATTTCTATTGTTATTATCAATGATACGTATTTGTATACAAGTTTATTACAATTGGTATAAACTTAAGCACAGAATTGTTTCTATTTCAAGATAGTTCTACTTACACTTTGATTGAGATATAAAATAAGTTCAAAAAGATTCAATATGATTAATATTTATCTACTATCAGTAATATTATTAAATTTTGCCTAAATAGTAACTGTTAGTAGTGATTTTTTTAAAAGTAAAACTAGTAAGTAATAGTAAAAAATATTTCATCATCATCATTAACTGCCTTTAATAGTCCACTGCTGGACATAAGCCGCTCTATGGTAAGAAGAATTGCAAAAAAAAAAATTACATTGGCTGAGTAAAATTACAGGCATTGTTACCGATTAATACCCTGTTGAGGTTGTCTTAACCTAGCTTTTCTCAATACTTCTTACTGGAACTGTAAAATAGTGGAATATTGACTTAAGTACGATCTGTAACTAAACTGTCAAACAAAACAACCGTCAGAGGAGTGATCACTAAAAATTCTTTCAAAAGTAGAACGCATCTCTGCAACCTGAGAATGTATCGATCAGATAGAATTACGAACTCTTTGGGTCCTGTGCATGAAAACTGCGGTGAGTTGACAAAATCTTATTACTACCATCCGGAAAGGAGACACACGGGGATTTACAAGCACAATACGTAACAAAGAGTTAAGCTATTTGAACAAAATATGTCACCGATTTTTCATATGTTTATGGTAGCAATAAATTGTGTCCAAAATCCCTTGGGGCTAAACTCATCGGCGCTGTTTTCGCTTTTAATGTACCTCATTATTTACATGTAATAAATAAGCTACATTAACGTTTGATGTTTATTAAATTTGTATATATAACTTTCAAGACTTTGTACGTTAACAAATATCATAATTTATTGTTACAAATACTTATTTGGACAAACAATGATTCCTTTTCTTTCAAGAGTTTCTGGTGCACCTATAACACAGTCTACAGTTTTGGTCTCCAACATTTGCAAAACTTAAAGTAAATCACAAAAATATACGGTAATCTAAAGTAATTAATAAACAAATTGAGGTGAATTTGTCACGTTTCGAGAACTTTCTGGTATTCAATTGTTTCAAGACAACTTGACATTAATTAAACTAATTGGGTATATTCATATTTCTAAATTGTGGTTTATTAATTTCTCTTTATTAAGAGTTGATTGTTCTGACAAAGAGATCTACTAATATTGAAACTCTGACTTGAGATTTTACATTAACCTTGACTTGTGGTAAACGCGCCGACGGATTCCCATCCACTAATTAGAAGAAGTGGGGAGATTTGGTACAGAATTCCTCATAACCATAAACATTTAAAATTGCTTTATGCTGGTTTTCTGTGATGCCGTACTATAATAGAAAGCCTTAAAAAATCTACTGAGTTACTAACCAATAACGATGCTTTCGCTCATAGGATTCATTAATAGCTGTTATGTTCCCGAGTTGTTGGGACCATCTAAAATCATAATGTGATTGAAAGCCGTAGACCAGTCAGCAAAGTAACCTTCAAATCACCTTGTTAACTAAATTCTGGTGATAATTTACAGAACTGTCGTAAGAACACTTAGTAGATAGATTAATAAACATTAATAATAATTATTAATGAAAATTTTTCTAATATTTTTAAAAACTGCAACGCAGAAATAATTGAAATAACCACATTGCTTTAGTTATGAAATAGTTCAATTTTGAATTCAATCCACGAAGTCATGGACAAGTGAATTCCGATAACTACCGTTTCGTTTGACTTTCCAAACGCTATTTGTTCATCGTAAATGGGTTCTTGGGTCTCGCTTGCTAGGGTTAAATAGTGCAAGGAAGGTTTTAATTCACAGTGATTTACTTTTGAGAGACGTTTTGTTGCCTTCGTTAGGTGTTAGTTTTAAAAAAATAAATAAAAGAAACAGAATGAAACATACATCGAAATATATAATAATAATAGAAGCCCTGATATTTGTTCACTTTAGAGAATATAATGAATGAAATAAAATTTAATTTGAAGACTTTCTTCTCGTAATTGTGAAACGGAGCCATAAAATATAATTAAAATTTGATTTGAACATGCGTATTTGCAAAGCATTCTTCAGTAAAGCTAAACATCGGAGAAAGGTAACTTTTGTTAAACATACGCATTGAAAGTAACGAGGAAACGAAGATATATTTACAGTATTCACATGTGTACGCCGAAGTTTGTAAGGTACATTAGCCACACTTGTTGCGAAGCGATATGGGACAGTTTTGTTCGACTTTTGCGGAGAAAAACCTTCAGAAAGATTTTACGCGTCTTTAACATAATTGGGTCTGTTTGTAACTATTTATTCTGCCCGTGATTTTAAGAGTTCTATCTTATATATTTAGACAAATTTTACTGTTTGTTAATTTCAGGACACTGAGAAACAACCGGTATTAGTCATCGATATACAAATATTTACAAGAGCTGATTAAAATTACACGAGGACACTATTCTTTTTATTTACTATTCCTATATTTTAATATAATCACAAATTCCATATATGGTATTATACATTTCAAAAATTTTAACACAAAGAGTCAAATTAGCTATTTTTCTATTATTTAATTTTTAATACTGACGTAAACTTGTCCTTTCATATATTCAGGTTTCTAATTCAAATAATTCTTGGAGAACCTGGAGTCCCCTAAAGTGCGACTTGGTGATGCCATATTATGTGGTACTTACTATCCGTTCATTCGATCATGGTAGGGTGAAATCTGTGAACTACTCTGAAGAAAAATGATTGTTACCTACGCTTAGCTATTAAACGTAAGACGAAATAAAAGCCAATACTATCACGTGTTGTGCCAAGAACGAACACGATATTGCGCCTGTTTCATACTGAACTGCTGACCTACATACGTGTATTGAACATGACACGTTCATTATATCCTTAGTGCTCGAGATTATCTTTATAAATCAAATGTTAGAAGAGATTTTTTGAAGAGGATCTGTGTCTCAGACTAACGAGATTCATTTGGTGTGTTTTGAAATTCTAGTTCAGATGTAATGTTATTTTTTACAAGTGTTTATGTTGAGATTTTTGTGAATAATATATAAGGATAGAAACTTACTGATGAAGATTTTGAGGGTCATTGATTTATATAGAGATGTTTTTTTACAATTGTAAATTTAACACTTTCTTTTATTTATAAAAGTTACTGCTATTTACGTGTTTTTATTTTATTTTATTCTTTTATTTTACCTAAGCCTACAGCACAATCATCGAGAAAGAAATTTAGAATGTCTGGTGTTTCCAGTAATGAGTTTAAACCTCTGAAATAATATTACAAAATATAATATATTTTTTTTTGTAAAATATTACATACGTGTAGTCCATGGGCCGTGACCGGCTGACAGGAGTGATAGGAGTCCGACTCGCTGGTGTGCTGTAATTGAGTGACACTTCAACTGGTATTGTTTCAGAAGACGCAACTGGATGCTCAGAATATGCCTGCAAGTAATTCAAACTGTTACTTGTCGAAAAACAATGCTTATTACGAATCTTCTGCTCACTTCAAAGCCTCTGTCATAACTAACTGTTAAGTGTAGCTGATTAAGAATACGTAATAACACCACCCGTTATCACCCCGTGGGTGTCGTAAGAGCCTATTAAGGGAATAAAATACACAGGATAACAATACTGTAAAGAGAATAACAACATGAAACAAACCCTATACGTTCGTCAAGATCCGTCTGACCATAGGGTCAGTCAGTAGTCATCAGTCAAAACTTCCTTACTAAGGAGAATCCATGACCAATCAGTGGACTACTAATGCTCTTGATGGTACTGCGAGTATAATGTTACAAGTACCTTGTATAAACGGATAGGCCCTTCGTAGCTGAAAGACAGTCAAGCAGAATAGGTAATCAATTTTTTTTTTTAACTTTTATCACTTTACAGGAAAGATATATGCTCGTTTTGCTCTCGTTTGTTAAGAACCCAGGGCGGTTTATAATCAATAATATTCCAAAAATACTAGAAAATGTCATGCCGCTGTTACTAGTTTCTCACTAAACAAACTGATTTTAGAACTAATACAGTTTCTTGGTTTGGATTTAAGGGCAAAACAATACTTATAATAGGCATAAAAAACGAATAATGTCGATTGTAACCCTCATTGTTCCGTTTTAAACTTTACAAAAAACCATTTTTAGCTTAACCGAGCTTGTCTGTTGCAATTTTTACTTTTCTCATAAAATATTCCATAAATAAAACATGATAAAGGAAAATGAAATATAAGTGAGTGAGTTCCCAATTAAGTTCACAGCACATCTGAAAGCGCCTTTGAATAATTAAACAGGCTGCGGATTCTGCGACCCTTATCACCCAATGTTTCACTTCGTTACACTTTTCATAGTTTATTCCTTTTTGTGTTACTTATGTGAGTTTTTAAACATTGTATTAGACACATTTATTTTTAAATTTGACTGTTAGGAGTAACAATAGTATAATTTCATCGTAACATTATGTAAGTAGTAATAATGTTGCTATATTTCTTACAAATTGTTCTGTTTAGTTTTAACCGCTTTCATGGTTATTGCTCCGTTCCTAAGGATCGTGATTTCAAAAATTGACTGTCGTATTATGATGGAATTAATTAAGCTTTCCTTCGCGGTATGGGCTTGGTATTTTTTTTTTAATTCAACTGGTGTTCAAACAAAAATATACGCGTTCACTTTTTTATGCTCTATATGTTTATTTCAATATTTGACATTTTGTGCGCTGTTAACAAACACTTGTTTTCTTTATTTGTTTGATCTTTAATCAACATTTTGCGAAAAACATGACCTTTCGTGATGCCGGATAATGTAGAAAGAATATTCAATTCATAAACCAAGTTGGGCAAAGTAAAGCATGGGGAAATATAATACGTTTCTAACTTGTAAAGCAATACAATGTAAATAAATCACAACAGCGAGAAATAATGTAAACAATGCCATAGTGTCGAAATCTTACATGTATCAGTATTTTATTTTCAAAGTTCTACGAGCCTCAGGGGTTAAGAAAAAGGCAGGAAAGTTATAAATGTTACAAGAGAGGAAAATATACATTTTTTTCCTGTCTTAAAAGAATTCTTTATAACTTTGCCCCGCAATTTTAGTGAAATTGATATAGAGGTTATATATATAAAAACATAGTTACCATTTCTTATATTTTATTACTTTTATTTGTTATGTTGTAATAATTGATGACTGAGAAAATATATATGTACTAGGCTTAGCCCGCAGCATCACGGTAAAAAGTAGTCTGTCTTATTCTGATGTATAACCTATATTACTGTAAAGTTTCATCCAAATCTGTCTAGTAGTTTTTTCGTGAAAGAGTAACAAACATTCAAACTCACAAACTTTCGCATTAATAGGATTTAAAATAGTAAAAGGAAAAAAAAATTGAAAGAAATAATTACTAATAAATTAATAAACTTGCAGGTTGAACTATCACCCTGCAGTTTGTCATGTCAATATAAAGTCTGGTGTAATAAATTTCCAACAAGTCGCAACACTCAACGAACATATTTGGAGTAACATCAAAACCAATTTGATTTAGGTTTGTATGAACTTTTCCGAGCCACGGGGAATTATAGGGGTGAACTCTTTATTCATCATTCTGTTGGTTTGGTGTTGGGTCAAATTACTATATATCTCTATTATAGCAATAGCCCTACTCCTATCTTACTTACTGATTTATTGGAAAATTTATACAAAAATTATGCCTTTAACTGTAGTAACCTACTAGTCAGCCTAAGCTGGACATTTAAAATCTGAAGGACCTCTTTTAGTAGCTTGGTTTATAAAAGCCACGTTGACCTGTAAACTTCTAAGGTGTAATCACTTTCAGGACAGCCAAATGTAATTAAAAAAATAATCAATTTACGTCGGAATAGGACCGACTAAAACAACACGGTGTGACACTGCGCTTGCAATGGGAGGGAACCGAAAACTGCTGTTATTAGGCCGCCTGGACCCCTTCCAGCGCCGCGCGCTCTGACGTGGGCACCATCTATCGGTAAACTCTCTATTTAGACGACGTACGGCACACATGGACGTCGCCTCCTTGCGGCTGGCTGCTGTAGCAGATGGAGGGAAAACCCCGTCCCGCCTACTCGCGGCCACACTCAGGCCGGTATGAGGCGCTCATAAGCACGCCTATGCCGCCCGATTCGCCAGCGGCGAATTGAGTCCGAGTGGAGATCGTCCTCCCGAACCTTTTCTGCCGCCTCCTTTTGACAAGATTTGGATAGTATACGACTAATCTACCATAGCTCCTAGTATCACTTCTTCTTTCTACTAAAATCATGATGTACTCCTCTTAGGTGATTTCGGCCACGGCGGGCAGTTTCAACAGACTAGCCTACTACGCAGGAGGTATTATAGTGCACAAGTGTGTGTGTAAACACAGGTGCACTTTCTGTTCCTTTACTCTAATAATTTTAATAATTTGATGGGATGGCTATCTGACACGACCGGGGAGAGATCAGACGTAGGTCCAAAGGCTTTACGTTCTCTCCGAGGCACGGTGGTGGAAACTGACTTTCTATTATCAGAAAAACTCAACAACATTTTTCGACCCGACCCGGAAATCGAACCCGAGAGCTCTTGATCAGCAGTCACAAACGAGGTAGATACCAAAATTATATGAAACATACAAAAGGATATAAGTTCATTATTCAGGTTTTTGTTATTCTACTGTTACTATCAAGTACCAAATCTTTTTTATTCATAGCAGTTGATTTAATAGGTGCCTTTGTGCACCCAAAAGAAATATTGCGACTCAGTTGTTTTAAACCTATTTTTATCCAAGTCGGACTATTAACGTCTATATTGTTCAATATCCCTAAAGTATTATACGTACATTAACATAACGCAACATTATAAACAGTAGGGAACACAATACCGACTTCAAAAAAAAAAATTCAACGAAGTCTATTGGCCTAGAAACATTAAAAAGTAAAAAATATAATAAATTATTACTTTGATCAAATAATGCACAAATTTTCTAACAACTTAGATCAAAAGTTTCCTTAGCAATCAAGCTATATGTGTTTATACACTGCTATGATTCATTTGCAGAATTACTATGTGACAATTTTTGTCTTAACCTGATTATCTATTATTTTAAATAAAATATTATTGTAGCTGGGCTAGGTACCTAAAATTTGTTTGAAATCAGTGCCAAACCACCAACACACTGGTTATATGTATAAATTATTTTAAATATTTCCAAGAGAAGTAAAGTCGATTTATATCATTTCAAAATGATCGACTAACGACGAAAATTACTTAATTTTAAATAAACCTAATTCACCGTACTAGCATACGATTAATTTTTTAAGATATTTAATATTGCAACTATGTGTGACGATATCTAATGGAGGCCTTGTTTAATATGATATAAACTCACACTAGGTCCTTTAAATACTTTACTTATCGAAAGGCCAAACGCAGTTACATGACAATCTGACATGAATAAACTTACATAAGGCCCTCAAGGCACTACCCTAAAACAAAGCTGTGATTAAAATGTGTAAAAAATAATCGCTATACGACAAGTTTACTCTGCATTTAGTCACGTAAATACACTGCGATTCAGAGCCCAACAAACTGATAAAAAAAGAGAGTGATGAGAAAGTTACATCTCAATTTTGCAAGTCTCTTCTTTCCTACAGAATACTGGTTACTAGCTTGATAATTTAAAGTAGCATCTAACTCTTTTTTTATATATGTAAACCGCCTCGGGTCGACACCCCAGCGGAGTTCTGTTTCTGTTAGGAGATAGAGCATCAGAGATGTTGTTACGACATCCACACCCCCTGTCACCTCCTCACCGATGGCCACTGTAGTGGAGGGAGAGGAAAATCTGTATCGTTTACCCGCGGTTACACACAAGGTGGCATCAGGGCACATGAGCCACTTTGAATGAACACAACTTAGGGCCTATACTTGTTCATGGTATTTAAGGAATCATCCTCTAACCGTTAAGAAGTTTTACCTTCTATTATTAGCTCATGTGAATAGCTTAATAGAGTACAGATTAAGGTCTATATTACGTATTAATTTAAAAGAATTATTCGCCAACTCCTAGTTATAGTTATAAAGGAGTTGTATCTTCCATTATCAAGTAATGATTGAGATAGTGATAATGGGCCCACTTCGAGAGTATGCCCTTTCTATTACAAAAATAATTTTCAAACTCGGCCCGCAATTGACGGTATAATAATTGAACATGCATAAAAAATACAAATAGTTTAACACAGAACCTCCTCCATTTGGAAGACAGTTAATAAGTGATTTAAGCAGCTCACATCTAAATGTGTTTCAAACTCACCATTATCATTAGGTCAGTATGCAATCGAGAGTCAGATGTTATAACAACATCTGTTTCAGTAATAGTCCACCGAAGGAAAGTTGCAGCAGCTACAGCAGATCCCTCCCATCTCACTTCCCCCTCTTTGATGTCTATCACGTGATTATCCACTTCCACGATTTGCAGATTCTGTGGTACGCTCGGATCATACTTTAAATATTTATTGTCATCAATGTCGTAGCGTTTTGAGTGCTTGATTAGTTCTAGAATCTGTCTGTCCTTCTTACGCTCTCTCAGAGCTATGTTTAGAGAGACTGGGGTTGTGATGTGAACTGAGAGTTGGTGAGCGCCATGAGGTACCATTGCTAATCGGGTCCAACCTATAATAAAAATAATATTTAGTCTCTCGAAAGGCTTATACAGAATGAATGTATGTGCAAATATCGGAGAACATCGTCTACCACGAACACTTACCTAACATATTGGTGATGTTCTGAAGAAAGTCTATGTGAAAAGTGCCAAGAACCGATGAGCAAGCATGCAGTGATTGTTGAATATGGACGAAATATAAGAGGTGTATCAGAAACATAGTTAGTGATCAAATATCTTTGCCAACCCCTTGGGGAAATAGGTGGGACTTTTTATGCTAAGTTTATGTTTAGTCTTAAAATATCTAAGATATCTAATTTATTCATCTCATGTGTTTCTTAATCTATAATAATAACTGTTAAATTATACATTATAAGTGTCTGGTGTCCAACGAAACGATTTATCGTACACCTAGTGCTTTATTAATCTTGTTTTAAAAATATAATTCTTGCAAGGAGCTTCTTCTATCGCAACAAAGCTGTTAATTATTACCCAGTTAGTATAGGGTAAATAGGTTTAGTGTACTATTTCAAACTATTTGAACATTGCGCTAGTGGACTAAAATAAAGAATATGATTAATAGTTTTTGTTATTAAAAAATAAAGATATCTAATGTAAATTCAGCGAATTCCAGATGTCACTAGATATTAATTTAGTAAGAACTCATTGCTACGTAAATAATTAATTAGATATCATTTAAATCTCACCGCTTTTTACACTAGAAAAAATGAATTGATCTCATTCCTTTGGTAAATATTTCTTTACGACTTACTAAGAATGTTTTGGACTTACTATGAATGTGATACTCCACAGTCTATTTTTATTTAATCCATCTACCACTTGAATAGCCAAATTGAACACAAAGAATACATGTACAATGGATTTATTGTTAAGATTGTACAAATATTCACTTTATTTTCTCCAAGAACTTGAATTATAATTTTTGTCAATCGGAATGGCATCTTAACATTTTTGTCCCAGACTCTTGTGGGAAAAAACATGGGCATTGTCAAACAGTGTTGGCACATGAACGCTACAGGTATATAGCGAAAGTTACCAAAAGATGAATAGAATCTGGCAATTTTTGACTCGTGTTACTTATTATCTATTAATTTACGTCACCGCTACGGTCACGAACAAATGTGTGATAATTTTAAACCTTGATCACCTTTACGTTCTAATGAATCTAACTTAAAAGCATTTTAGTGGTCTTAGTTTGCAAACCAAATTCTTCTTAGCATGATAAATAAATTGGATGATTGAAGAGGTAAGAGTTCGCATTAGAACTTATAAATAACAAGTTGAAAAAAAAGGTTTATTTTTTTAAATATCATAATTAGAAATGATAGGGCACTTTCTAATCGGATTAACAGTAGCGTTGTGAGTGGATTATATCCAGACGAACCAAAACTAGGATACGTTAGATCAGTATACAAGAAAGAGACAAAAAACGACTATTTAAATTACCAGCCTATAACATTATTATCTGCTGTAGATAAAATCGTACAAAAATATGTTTGTCATGAAATACATTGCTATTAAAAGTAAAACGTCATTATACAGGTCTAGATCTTTTTTCAGGTAGGTAAAAGTACTGCGGACCTCTTATGCAAATTCTCTGATGAAGTGAACACATACCTTAATGAAAGAAAACATGTACAGGTTCTATTCCTTGACTTCTAACGCCCATTTGATATTTTAGATCATAAAAAGTTACAAAAGAAAAATAGAAAGCACCAGAGTACGTGGTTCATTTCTCTAATAACGTGAAAACTACCTAGACAATCGTAAATTCACCGTAAAAGTAAAAAAAATGTAGAGCTATCACAAAGACGTTATAGTAGGAAGAGCGCAAGGATCGGTATCAGTTTCTCTTCCTTGCTGACGTACACGAATGACATAGGCCAGTTGTCTTTGTCATTTACGTACGTCAGCAATTATGCTGCATAAAACATTGCAGTTTCTATCAAATTGCGGATGACACGTGTTTAGTGGCAGTTGACAAAGACCAAAAAAAAAAGTGGCCTACCACCTCCAGTCTGACTTCAATATGCCTACTCATGACATGATGTCACGACACTGGCCTAATATGGAATGTAGAAAAGACTCAATTATTATATATTAAATCTCTGAACCTCAAATATTCTGCATTTAAAAACAGAATTGCTCATATCCATAGGTGCTTGTATTTGCCTGTGATATAAAAGTGTAATGTGCTACCATCAAAAATATTGATCATCAACGATACTTTGGTGTAGTCATGGTCAGCAATATGAGCTGGAGTTTCCATATTGAATATCTGTATAAAAATCTGAGACAGTTCACACACATATGATTCATACCTACAAAACATATTCAATTTCCAGCGAAGAATTCTTCACAATATTATGTCATCTAACATTAAGCAGAAGTTCATTGACGGTGATGGTGGTTTATTTGACTACTGCAAAGCCTTGCCGGTACAAACTCAAGTCTAATATATACTATTTAAAGAAAAAAATTTAAACTAAAAATTTCACGAGATGAAACACTCTGTACTTGTATATACGCGAGCGGTGGCTCGGCGCCAGTCGTATATGCCAAGTGCTGTCAACAATACCTACGGCGAACCAAGCACTGCTTACCTAGTTCCTAGACTTACATTTGCGTACTGAAGATAATATTAAATGCTATATGAGATATACTCGTAAATGAAAACCATAATTCTTTCTTCTATTCTTCTAAGATCTTTAGTATGCTTTCGCTCGCAAGAAATTTCTTTGAACTTAACAATCACGTCATAGGTTAGATTATTAATTTTAATACAGATATTATATAAAATAAGTACAAATCCCACGGATATCATATCGCACTATACCTTACTCGTTGCTGTGCTTTGTTTTTAATATCTTTTTTTTTACCGCATTGTTTATTTGTTATAGTGCTATTTTGACAATATTGGAAAATCTGTCTATTTATTTTTACAAATATAATAATAAATAAATGATTTCATTAATAAATGTATATCAAATTCAATAACATTATATTTTTCTTCACATCTTGGTTGAAATTATGAATACACTTGTATTTTATAAATAAACATGTTTAAACAAAAACTTCGAAGCTAGTGAACTTTAATAGTAGTCTCCTCATAAAACATAATTGAATGAGTAAGTTCACTCAGACGGAGCAGTTTATTCTCTAGACTGAACATCTATTCTAATAATGAAATATAACTAAATTACGCTTTCGCTCCAAACATTCACTTTATCCTTTAAAACTTTAGGAATGAACTCATTTAGGAATAAATGAATAGGAAAAGTTACCTAACGTTTTGAGTAAAGATTTAGGCAGTACAATAATTTTGTTAGAACAGATACAACGTACAAAATTAATCGTTTTCTGAGATTAATTAAAATTATATTAATTATTCTCACATATTCTGAAAGTTTGTATGTGAGAAAAAATTCAATAAATAAATCTAAAATCATAAAATACTTTAAGCTTTAAGCTGATTGCCCTGAAATGAGATAATTTGAATTTAAGGCTGGTATGAGGCTGCTTATCATTATTTGCAGAAAAGGCAAAAAGTCAAATTTGTTAAATTTAAATAACTTACATATATTTAGTGTTGCCATATATATCGTGTCTCTGCGTCAGTTTTGTTTTAATACTCTCTTAAAGAGACATTTAGTTACCTTTGCTTAGTCGCCTGGTGTATATGTGTGTATTATTGTTGCAGTAGCCATCTGGACACCAATTGCACTCAGGATCCGTCGAATTGCAGAGACCTTTCACACACGTACCCTGTGGTTATAGAGCACTTAATTAAGTTTAGGTTTACTTATGTACAGTTAGATTAGGTCTAGTTTTTCTATGATCTATCTAGATTAGAGTGAGTCACAGCTGTTAATATCGGATTTTCAAAATCGTAACAGTGTTATCATGTATAGAGTCAACCACGAATTAGTTAACGTGTGAAAAAATCGTAAAAAAAAACCATTTGATATATTATAAATTTATTTTACTTACAAGAAAGTTAGTAGGAACTTATTTTTAAAAATTACATTGTCTAAATGACCACCGTTTCGACATTTCATACTCTTCTAAACGAGCACCGAAATTTTCAAACACTCGTCGGCAAAGAGACCGCCAGATCGCCGACATCTCTTTGCTGATTTTTTCTTTTAGTTAACGTAGTGTATTCGGTTTATTGAAGTAGACGCCTTTCTACTAATAACCTCATAATAAGAAATCTGCTGGGGATAGATCTGGACTTCTAGGTGGCCATGGAATGTCGCCTCGTCTGGAAATCAGATTTACCGGAAACATGCCTTTGACCACCAGCAAAAACTGTGACGTGTGACAAGCGGCTCCATGTTATTGACACCATGTGTTATGACTGTAGCCAGCAAATTCCGGTAGCATCGGTCCCAAGAACTTCCGTAACATGTTTGCGCGGGATGTTGGATTTATATGTTAACGAATTGTTGGCCCACCCTATATAACAATACTAAATACTTACAGTAAACGACAAGATTTCTTTTTAAAGATTTTTAAAGCTGTCGGCACCAAAATGTTTTTTTGTGTTTGTTGACAATAGCCTAAAGTGATCAACAAAGTATATGACTTTATTATAAAGCAATTTTCTAAAATTATTAACGAGTCCTTACTTATTAAGATATTCTAATTTTTTAAAGCAGTTTCTTTAGAAATTACGATGTTTTGCGAAGTCGTTAGACTCCTTTGGCAGATAGGTTTATCTTTGAAAATGATTTAAGGTCATTGTTTTTTTTAATTGATGAATTTCGTGTTTAATTATTTAACAAGTTTTAAAGTTACAAGTTAAGGTCAATTAGTTCCATGGCACAGCCTTAATTCAGCAAATTAACCTATCAATGCAACTATAGAATAGAACGCAATTATAAAATTAAAATAAAACGTCACTTTCAAAGTCACCTTAAATGTCTATAACATAGATTTCATTTTTTTTTATTTCAAGAGATCGAGTGTTTTTTTTAGATGGTAGAAAATACCAAAAAAAATTGAATGGCTTTTCGATGGTCGTTCTTACCTGTAAGCAAATATCGTAGGGTCTACTGTAGCTGCAAGAAGTTCCATCAGGGAGGGCTCCGTAGTTGGACGGCGCTCCGCCATTGTAGTCCACGCACCACGTATCACAGTACTCAGTGTCTGCGATTAGTATTATAGACGATTATATATAATAAATTTAATATTTTCACACATCTTATTTCAAATTAAGCAAAGCCTTTTATAACCAAACTGCTGATAAACATACTTATACTCGTGTATTTCTAAATACATGTACTCGTATATTAAAGATAAACTAAACCCAGACACAGAACAAATGATTGTGTTTGTCACCCTAAGACTTGTCCTGAATGGAAATCGAACCCACGATCTCTGGCTTAACAGTTAAGATCACTAGATTTGAACCAATAACCATTAGTCTAGCTAACTAATACTAATAATATAACTAATACTAATACTACTAACTAATACTAATTATACTAACTAATAACCATTAGACCAAGAGGCCCGTCAAACTATATGTTACTAGTTGTAACCCTGCCATGCTTCGCTGTGATTGATAAAAAATGAGGTACTAGATAATAATAATATAATAGATGAAAACCGTTTTAAAGCTTTTTAGAGACTGCACAGTTAGCCCAGTGGCTTAAGCGGTCACCACACTGCTCTCTACTTCACTGAGTGTTGTGGGTTTAACACCCACATGAGACAACACTTTGTGTGATCCACAAATTGTTATTCAGAGTCTGGGTGTTCTTTATGTTCGTTTCTTATATGTTTGTAGTCCTCTGCGGCAAAGGATTTATTCCTAGTGCGGGCGTTGTCTTTTTTTTTTAAAAAAGTTGTGGTGAACTTTAAACTCGACCGATGTAGAACTTTTTGAGTTTTTCAAACTTGACATTCATACACATATAGAGCAGTAGTAACTTAAAGTAAATATATTTATTAAGCGATGTGCCATAATGAACTTTTTAAGACAATAGTCAATTATTTTTGTCAAATGATAACTTATAAAAGTTCGTAAAATTTGAAAATTTAATGTAATTTGATATATGCTTTGTATTGAATCCCTAAAGCCATCAAAAGACGGTTTGTGTACACATCCTTTAATGTTATTATTTAATATAACTTCAAAGAGAAAATACTACTTCATAACATTTATTTTCATGAGAACCTTTGTAATGTTCGTATTATCTGAGTTTGATAAGTTAGATGTAGATTCGGTTGGTAGCCTAAGGCAAAACTCATTACAAACCCGTGAATGTTTACGGACTATTACAGCCTTTATAACCATCAGGTATATTCATCATAATATCTTATTCAGCAGACGTTGAAACTCGAATATTCTTTGAAATATCTTTTAGTATCTTCATTTCCGAGACTAAAAATAAAAAGGTGTTCGGTAATGGCGTCGTTTAAATAAAAAATATACGGTTGAATTTTATATCGATGCTGATATTTGCATTGAACGGGTCACCTTGAATATCTGGTAGATATTCTACTTGTATATTAAGGTTTATGAATTAAATCCTAACAATATTTAAAAAAAGTTGAAGAAACGATTAATTAATTAAATGTTTCTAAAGTTATTTTAGTAAATCAAAGAAAATGTAACTAACATTAACACAAAAAATCTTAAACTGATAAGGTAATTTCAAATCTAGACTTGCAAGCTATCCTACTTTTTTCATTGTATAAATCGTCAAATTATGAAATTAGGGTGCATGTATGTACAGACCGTTGGGATTTATGTATGGTATGAATCGGTGGTATTGTCGGTAGCAGAGGTCAGCTCTTGTATCTCTAGCACCTGCGCAGGCCGACCCCGCCCAGCACGTGCGCACCTGAGAGCCAGCGCCTTCACACGCAGTCTCTGATGTTTCTCTAAAAAATAATAATAATTAAACACATATCACACACGTACGTCTGATCCTGAACTAGACAAAGTCTGTACTTGCTATGGTAATCAGATTATTGATAAATATACTTATGTATTATTATTATAATTATGTTTTGACACATTAGAAGCTTAAAGTTTATATATTTATTATTATACCTGTGTTTTTAAATGTTTATGAAGTCTATTTTTTAATATTTTTATGATCGGGGCACTAATCACAGTTTCCTGCAAAGAGTTCCATATACACACCACTTGGTTTGGCAAGAAATGATTGCCGAGATAGCTAGCTTACCGAAGCTCGCTAAGCTTCATAGAGTGTCTTCTTATTTGTTCGTTCGGGTTCATTGTAAACATAGATTCAATGTCTCTCAGAATACAATGGAGGTTGAGTATTTTGTAGGTTTCTATTAAGTTTCCAAGAGACACTCTTTGGACGCCATGTTTTTTAAAAATAAAACCATTTTAGTTGCCCTTCTTTATATGAGTTTGATAGTTGAAGTATGGATCAATTATTTAGAAGATGAATTCCAGCAGAGGTCTAATGTACATTAGGTAGATGTTGTGAAATAGTTCCTTGGTGATAACATAGAATGCCTTTGCAATCATGTACGAAAATGAGTTTATCTGTTTGTTGTCATTCTAATATGTTTGTCCCACATAAGCTTATGTGTTATGGTAACCTCGAGGTGGCCCTTTTGCCCATAACCTGGCTACGGTAGTAGCCTAGAAAATGGTGTGGTAGGGTGTGGAAAATCGCTGGGTAAGATCATGCTACTGCAAGCCGTGTCTTGACCTGGTAACCTATAATAACCGCACATTGTTACGAGAAAATAGTGAGAAAAACTCGAACTGGAGGAGAAATTGAGTAGGTTACCGAAAAGTATTTTGAGATTATAAATCTGTAGAAAGAGGGAGGACTCGAGAATACTCCATTCCATCTACTCGCTCTGTTTCCTATATTATCCGTATATTTGCTCTACTTGCTCAAGGATGATCAAGAGTCCCATCAGGGTGTCAAGTACTGGGTACATAAATTTCTTGCTAAGCAACGTGTTAAAGGTCGAGAGCGTGCCGTTGAGGGGTACCTTCCTTATCCTAAGACTAACTAAAAGGTATTAGCTTAAAGTATACGCTCCGACTGCGACATACCCTGATGATGAGGTAGACATTATGGATGATGCTATTCGGTAGAGACTATGTAGTAGAGTCATATATATGCGTAAAACTCTCTACACCGTTGTTATGGTGGACTTAATTGCAAGTTTAGGTAAAAAAAGCGGTAAGAAGCTGCGTGTAGGGAAGTTTGAATTTAGCTGACGAAACCACCGCAGCTAGCTACTTATCGGAGAGGGAGGGCTTTTACATAATTTCTCCTTTCTGAAGTGTGAACACAGAAAAATGGTCTGGATGAGTTCCGATTGTGCTACCAAAAATGAGATCAGCTTCATCATGTCAACGAAGAATCAAATATTCGATGTGTCAGTGATCAAAATGGTTAAAACCAGAAGTAATCACCGACTGATTAGAGGCATATTGTATATCAACACCAAGCTTGACAAATTGTGGCTGATGAAGTCCACATTCCGATCATTACCGGGCCTTATAAAAAATCCCGAGAGCTTTCAACTCAAATTTCAGAATCGCTCCAAAGCCCTCGAGAACTGAATCGAAGTTTCTGTTTCATGGAAAGTTCATTATCCATTGGTGGCGTTATCCATGATTTCCAAAACGTTTAAGTTTGACTATAAACCTTTTAATTTGGACCTGATCAAGGACAACTTCGGTAGCTTAATACTCGTATATTGTCCCAGTTGTTTTTATATTCGTCCGTGCACATACATAATTAGATTCTAGACCGTAGACCTTTTAAGAACAAAATCATGTAGTTCATTGCTAATGAGTTTTATGTATTCATGAAAGCTCTAAGTTCTAATTGTTTCTATCGTTTGAGCTATAATTCTTTCCATCGTTTTACAGACAAAGCTTGTGAGACTGATTGGTCGGTAATTAGCAGCCAAGTGTCTATCACCCTTTTTATATATAGTAACAACGTGGGCTATTTTCTACTCTTGTAGGTAGTTTTCCATTTTCAGTGATAGATTCATAATGTGTGCCAGTTGGAAATCTAGAATATGGTTGCATTATTTCAATAAAAGTGTAAGCATAACATCGGGTTTCATAAATCATTAAAAGTATTTAAGGTTAATACTAGCGACTGCATAGAATTTTCAATTATAGAAATCTCCTAGGCGCATGTGAAAAAGTTGACTCCAAAATAAAGCGCGCCCAAATAAAGCCAATTACAGCGCGAATAAGGCAGCCACTATTTTTGGATCACTAGTAATGTCCACGTTTTAATCCTTTAACGACGTTGTAAATAGTTAGTAGTAGTTACAACACTACACAACAACGCTGTACAGTCGCTATAAAATTTCCCATTATTAACAATGTATTAGTATCTTCTTAAGTTCGTTGAAATTTTAAATAACAGCTTATCTCTGTCATCAAATTTATAATAGGTTAGACGGTCTACACCGGCAAGTAACATTTTAAATTGCCCTTATGTTATGTTTAACCATAGTGCTATGTAACATTAAAAGTAGGATGTAGGGTCACCTGTATGGGTGTTTGGTTTCAGTAATACGTATATTACTACTCCTCCCTACTCTGTCCCATTTCACATGATCATGTCAAAATAAAGTGTAGCCTTTGATGTTCACCAAGACACTTCTAATAGAGGGTTTTAGATATATTTCAGTTGTTATAACAATGAGTAAATCTCGTTTTGCGATAGTTGAAACCAGGATTGTATAGAAGAATGTGTTTACCATAATATTTATATCAACATTTATAGCGTTTTTTGCTGTCTACTTTGGAGGTGTCATGTATGTATTTTATTGTAAAGTCTGTTTCTCCATTGACCACTCTTTGATTTAGTTCTTCTGGTACTTTTAAAAGTATTTACGCTGATAAAGTGTTAACTCGGTCTTAGCTAATACATTAGATGAAAGTTTTTTACGGTTTTCGTAACATTCACAGTTAGTTTTTTGTTGGAAAATATGACTTTGGTTTGGCGCAGCGAAGCCTGAGTTTACCAAGACGAATGATGGTGATCGGAGGTTCCAAATCTGGGAAGCTCGCCAAGGTTTCTTGTACCTGCTCCTTATCATAATCAATACGTTTCTCTTTGTTTTATACGAAGTCACATGTCTGAAGCTGATATTTATCAATCCCGAATAGTATGTGTAATATAGTTTATTATTTGGCTTTCTTTGGATTTTAAGGCTTCATCATTTTATTATTGAGAGACCGTATTTCTCAAGGCTGGCAACTGATGCACTCCGAGTTCACCGAGTCCGGGTACAAATACTTCAAAGTCGGAGGCTGAATTATAATCATTCTCAAGTACATTTCACACATATTCGCCTCTTGTAACAGTGGTGTTGAATTTTAAGATTTTTGTCGTCAATTTTAAGCATTTCTTGTTGTTGTTGTAGAACAGAGGTTAAAAGTTTTTTTTAGGGTTTTTTATAATATGTGTAAAGTTTTACGAAACAATTCTTCCAAAATCACAGTTATCACATAACAATTAAAACTTAAATTTTCACAAAAAGTTTGCAAAGCACAATGTACTTTTTAAAGGTGAGTAGACGAATGTGGGTAAATACATATATAAATACATACATATTATATATAAACTAAAACTTTGGAACAAACGATCGTGATCATCATGTAATTATTTATTCTGAGTGGGCATCGAAACCATGTCCATCGGTTTTACCGTCCAGCAAAGGATACCCATCGTTCGCTAACTTATTACCCGATTTATTTGAGACTTTCAATGTGCATATATTCTTCTATTCGTCTTTAGGCTGATTAATTAATCTCTGTCAGGGTAATCCTATTTTCTTCGTGCATTTAATTAATCAGCCTTCCATCATAATTGTCTTATGAAAAGAACAAAAGAGTATATTGAAAATACAATTAAAGGCAGGAAGCAAATATACAGAAGTTATTTTGATATAAAAAACCTTTACGTTTGATTTTATTGAAAACGATAGCAGGCGGACGATTTAAAGTAGAGGACTGACAAAATGTGACGTAGGTCAGACGTTAAATACTACTATTATTAACCTTTCAAAGTATCTTCACTGCGGGGGAAAATTTTTGGAGCTTGAGCTTCATACTTACTCGTAACAGATTTTATTTATAAGTAAATATTTGTGTAAGTGACTTTTGAGTTGTACGAGTATTTCTAACGAGGAGACTAGAAACTTAGATCGAAGGTGTTCAATTTTTAACTGAAACATTTTTTCTGATCTTGTACAGAAGTATTTTCAAATCAAATATATAATCAGTAAAAAATAATAGTTAAGAAAACTATTTTACACGGTTAAACTTAAAGGTAAGAATCAAATAGCTACCTATAATGTTAGTAAAGATGTAAGTGTATGTAACCAAATAAATAATTTTTTACAAAGGTAAATTTAATTGAAAATAAAACACAGAAACGAGGTGACCAAGTACAAATGACAAAATAAATATTGTTACTGTGTGGACTGTTTTCATTGTACTTTACCTTTATAAGTACTTTACGACTACTTTCCCGCCGTAATACTTGTGATCGCAGCCACAAGATACTTTTAAGTACTTTTGCCGATTTCTGATCAGTATTTCAATGAACTAATTGAAAAATGTATGACAAAAGTTGTGTTACTATGAGCGCGTCGGTCAATTTTGAATAAGAGCTGAACAATGTGAAAATGTATAAGATAACATCGTATGATGTGATAACATATATGAACCTTAATTAAACAATGTTTGGTCCTTTAAGAACAGTAAGTGTTGAATATTAAAACTACCAAACTACTGTCAAACTTCGTAAACTATTAGCAAGCTTTTATACATACTGTAAATGTATTAATGTATAGTTTAAACTACTGTTATCGCACCGAAATATTTTGATCTATTTTGAGAGAGCGAGAAAAGATGTTATATGAGAATAAGATTACGCTTACTAAGTTATTTGTTTGACCTTTGCATGTTTGATACTGCTGTTGTAAAAACAGTATGCAAAATAAAGAGTCATTTCATGTTTTGTCCATCCATTTCTGGGCAATTAGTATTAATCCTTGTAAAGTAGTGAAAAAGTCGGTAACTTAACAAGGAAAAGAATGTTTTCTTAAAAAAGTTGGTTATTATCATCATCATCATCATCATTGTCATCAGAAGATTTTACTAGTGCACCGCTGAACATAGGCCTCTCTTAGAAAAGTGATTTTGGTGTACTATATCATGCTGTCCAGGCGAATTGGTATAGGGTTTCTGTCTAGTTTTCCTTCTCTTTGCGGTGCTGTTGTCCTGCGTAGCTTGCTCCTTTAGTAAACTCTTACGACACCCATGTTGCGTACCCATAATACGTTACATTGATTGTAATAAAAAACTTACCCTCTGAATCGACACCGCCGTAACCTAGTCCGCAATCCATATCCACACTTGACATTACAATCACTCCATTCTCCCCATTCAGTCCACTCCGGTTTCTCTCCATACTTGTCATCAGCTCTGTTTACTGTAACCTGTGTGTATTCATTCCTCTCAGTGTTTAATGCGTGTCCGGGCATCGGCTCGCAGATACGGTCTACACACCACTGGAATGTAAATAAAACAGAGTCAGTAAAAACTCACAACCAATTTAAATAATCGTCATCTTTGTTGTTAAAAAATGTTATTGCAAAATATTTGCTGACAGAAAAAAAATTGACAAAGGTTTTTGGCAGTATTTTGCTAAATCACGGGTTATCATCATCTCAGCAAACGATTGCCTCTGCTGGACGTTGGCCTCCCTTATGAAACAATTACAAGAAGATAATTGTGAGTAATTCAAATAAATTAATGCCCATTAATAATTAAATAAATGCCCATTAATAATTTCTAAAACTTAACATTTAATTTATTTATCGAATTATGATTGTGTTTGAAAATATATAAATAAAATTTGATTTGCGAAGGATGGCCGGCAGGAGGTGGAGAGACTGGCAATGGGAGAGGTCTATGTCTAGCAGTGAACTACGATAGGTTGATGATGATGATGATGATGAAATTATAAAATTAGCGACAGCAGAGTGTCTCTGTAAATATAGCCAAAGTTAACGTTTACTAAGCTTATTAGCAGTAATTGGTAATGGCAATAGTTTTGAATTAACACTTCTCCGATTCTCTGCACAAATGTATTTCAAAGACTCCAAAAGTAGTAGTAGTAAAGACAGGACTCAATTTAGGAAGAGAAAAAACAACTTAACTATTACGAGTTACGAGCCTTTTCAAGTTCGTAAAATATAATTATGTTGATCTGTTCTTAAAATATGTGATTAATTATTAATGTGTTTTATGTGATTTAAAGTTTCTTATTATATATAATTAAAAAGAATCTAGTATAAGAGAGAAAAGAAACTTAATGTTTTTTACAACGAATGCCTATTTTGTTTGTTAGTTACTTTTAGTAAATTAGAGTTTTTAAATACATCGGTTTACATCTAGATACTTTAAAGTTGAGGTCTCAATTATTCAATAGACATAAAAAACACCTTGGCTAATCTGTTAGAAACTCCAAAAAAATGTCAAAGAAGCCTCGCTTTTAGCACAAACCTCGTACTATAGTTTTTATTTGAATACTTAATGTGGTGTTACTGAGAGATAAAAGCAATAAAAAAATTTAAAGCTTACCTTACAAGTTACATTTAGGTATTGTAAGATAAAACAAGATGGCACGTATTCGCTAGAGAGTATTCTTCAAGGCTGAGTAAAATTTATATAATATGATATCGAACGATAATTTATTGCGGTTGTGAACTGCTAAACGTAACATCTAAGTAAAAATCATATCCTGTTATATCCTAATCAATACAATAATATAGGCATATCTAACTGAGGTTTCAATAAAAGTCTATGATAATTATTAACAACCTAAATAGCTCACTGCTGGACATAGACCTCTCCTTATAAAGAGCTTTTTGTCTACTGTACCAGGCGCTGACCAGATCGTTTCGCATAGGGTTTGTTTCAAGTTTTTCTTTCTCTCTGTGTTGTTGTGCTGTGTAGTAGCTCTCTGAGTCACCTCTTACAACACAAATGGGTTGAATAAGGGTCGTGACACTTTGAATTTTTGTTTTTAATCTCTCAATGAAATTTTTGTTTTTAAAAATTACGTCGTCTAAGTGAACACCGTTTCGACGTTTGGCACTCTTCTAAGCGAACACCGAAATTTTCAAATACTCATCGGCAAAGAGACCGTGAGATCGCCGACTTCTCTTCGCTGGTTTTTTTTTGTTGACGTAGTGTATTTGTTTTATTTATGTAGACAGCTTTAACGGAAACATGTCTTTGACCACCGGCAGGGACTCATTGGACGTGTGATAAGTGCTCCATCTTGTTGAAGCCATGTGTTACGACTGCAACCAGCAAATTCCAGTAGCATCGGTCCCAAGAACTCGCGTTACATGTTTGCGCGGGATGTTAGTTTCAAATGTTAACGAATTCTTGGCCCGCTCTGTAGTTCAAGTATAGTAAGTAGTAAGCTAAGAAAATGTAAATCACTATCAATGCAATTTTTATCATTGATTTTCAAAATACACTCGACAATTGTTAAAGGGTTTGTTTCACGTTTTTCTTCACTTTGCAGTATTGTTGTACTGTATAGTTTATGCTTTTAGTTCGCTCTTACGTCATCGCTGGGATGAATAGTAATGGTGACACTATGTATTCCATATCCGCTTTCACACAAAGTATGCAGTAGGTAAAAGTACACGGTACGGCATATACTGTACCAGGTAATATTCAAATTTATTTATAACATGAAGTTGTAGATGTAAACTAATGCCATGTAAGTAACTAAATTACGTATTTTTTTTTATTCATTTGTCAAGTTGTTGGGTCTCCATTCTGCATAAATAAATAATTAAAAAGGTATTTAAACCGAGAGTTATCTACGATATAAATTTTAATTATTTAAATTAAAGACTACTACAATACTATGACTTTCTTTTTAAATTTAAGTCACTGTTAAGTGTGTATATAATGTAACTATGAAATAAATCCGGGTATGAGTTGCTATTTCCTGCATTTAAAAATATAGTTAATGAAATTTGAGTTCAGTCTTCATGTTTTATAGCCATTGATATCTTTTAGAATATAAAACACCGATAGTGACCATGTTTTGAACACTGTGTACTTTATGCATCTTGTGAATAGTGAGTAAGTCTTAAAGTAGATTTATAATAATAAAAAAGAGCTAAGACGTTGGCGAGAAATTTGGAATGTTTTTACTCGTGAAAAATGATTCCAATCTACCCATATGTACGTGGAACTTAAAGCTTTCTTGACTAGTTAATTAGGTATTATATTTTATTAACAGAACATAATCTGAGTTTCGTGTGTTTTAAGAACATTCTAAGTTTTAAGGGCGTTCATTTACAATTAAGAAATCCCAAGAAAAACATTAAGAGGCGCTCCTTTAACGTTTAAAGGTAATTACTTTCTAAGAAGTCGAATGAGAGATATTTTGAGAGATAAAACTGGCTGGTTTTAGAATTAACGGCTATATTGTTATTGAAAAGTATGTGATTGATTTTTTTTTATTTATTTTTAAACATCATTGTGTGTCGTATTGACATTAAAGTGCTCTTGGATAGTTGAGTTATTTTACACGTGTGTTGAACAGTATGCTCTTCAACGTCGGTATTTATCAGCCGATCCCAGCACTCGTCATTTGCATAGCTTGAAAAACATATTCACAAAGGATTTTATTGAATTTATGCGCGCACACGTTCCTTACGTGTGTGAATGCTGATGGAATCTCTTATAAGGTATGAAATAATGTCACGCGAAAACGAACCGAATACTCTACTTGTTACGATATTTTAAAATTGAATTGGTGGATATATCTATGTTTGTATCATTCATTACAATAGGTGTCCAGCTTTTGTTTCAAAAGACAACTCTCGCACTAGCATCACTTGTCGTTGAAAACTTTGTAGACATACATGAAATGGACACAAAGAACACTCAGACGTAGAAGAACAATTTGTGGATCAAACACAGTGTATCCCCACGTAGAGTTTGAACTCGCAACACTCAGCGTAGCAGGAAGTGGTGAGATTACCGCTTAAATACATAATTACGCCATCCGTGTAGTCAAGTTGTTTGATGTGTTTGCAAACTTATATATTGAATTGAAAATCTATAAGTAATTTGTTTTACAGTTATTGCACTTTCACATTCATTGAGACATAAAGCTTCGTATTCTGGCTATATCTTTGTCTACTACATGTACGATTACATAATGAAATAAGTTTTTGATACATCCGTGATTTTTATTAGTGGAAATATTTTTGCATGTTTTTGTTACTCGTTGTTATTATAATAGATATATTAGTGCATGCGTATCATTGATTTCTTTTTAATCATATTTAACAATTATAATTTTGACTGCTCTTTAGTGGTATAATTCGGATGTAGTAAATTTCGTATATTGACAGTTACATACGTTAGTTTCCTTGTCAATTTATAGAGTTTTGCATTCAAGTGAAAAAGTAGATAACTATACATTTTTGCTACTAGAAATTATTAATTTATGTTTTGACTTTGAAATAAGTTGGTAATAAAATAACTTGTTGGATAGCGAAAGCTGACAATTAATTAAATTATATTTTAAGCTACATTTTTTAAAATAAATCTCCATTTTCTTTACATTGCTTACGTCGATAATCTAAAAGAGTATTTTTTATTGAATTATTTGGTTCAACGACAATTGAAAGCAATGGTATGAGACAGATACAATAGACTTATAACCTGAACTGACTTGTGACTGAACCAATTTCTTACTAGTAAGCGATAGGCTCATAATAATGAAGCACATATGCACTAATTATTGCCTATATGTATTACTTGGGTAGGTATATTTTACCTTGTTATGTCCACAAGGCGTTCCTTCAAGTGGGGGCGCTCTTTTAGAACGGCATACATGGGGCATAGCGCGATCGGCACACCACAGCCGAGAACACGCTGAACGCACTTTTACAGACTTGCACACTGAGAACCTGTAAAAAACGTCAATTATACTATACATACTTAAGTTATTAATTAAGAAAAAAGTGTACAATTCGGAGAATTTTAATGTATCTCTGGGAATAAAAAAAAATTAAATGAAATTGATGCAATTTTTATGATATTAAGCCGTTTATAGGAACAAAACGCAAGCAAAATACAACAACGGTAAATGAAACATTGTTAATAACTTCCTTGCCAACCTTATATTTGAGTCAATAACTGAAGGTAGCGGTCTTTTTTGCAAGGTTGAATGGTAGTAAATGAAGCACGGTATGGCAGAATAGAAGCAAGTAATGGTCCTTGTTTCTGCCTATTCCAAAGGCAGGAAGGTGTGACCTTATGTCTATGTAAAATAAGATCTTTAAAATGAGACGAAACATTTAATACATCAATAAATAAATTCCAACCTTTTCTCTGCTAATAACGCTTTAGTATTTGCGGTGACTAAAACCGTGGCTGTAGACTCAACAACCATTATCAGAGATAGAAGGTTCCTCAACTACTAAACACGTATTACTTTTAAAAGAGGTCAAGTTTTAATATAGAAATAAGATAAAGGCAATTCCAAATCAGACGATTCTAATTTAATCTAATGGATCCCTTGAAACAGGGAAAGCAAAAAAATACCAAGGACAGTCTATTTAACTGAATGATATTCGTAGCGACTGTAACTAAACAGTCTGTGGTTTAGCATTTCAAAGGAACCGATCGCCGCTAGTGACAGTGACAAGATGCCAGCTTAAACATAAAACTATATAAATAAGTAACAAAAATTTTTTGTGTAGCTAAAACTCAAATAGTTTGAGCTATGAAATCGAGTTATCATATGACAATTTAAATGGCTTTGATCTAATATTTATATTTATTAACTGTGCTTAGCTATGGTACATTGAAGTAACATTGGCGAGAAATTAGAAACAAAATAGACGCGAAAAATGGACAAAAGATTCCTTGTAGCGTGTCAACGTTTGGGCTTCATCTGTGTAGAACTTTTTGAATTTGTGCCGACATATATAGATCTACTACGTGCCCATATATCAAATATTTTAAAGTTAAATGTATACGTTACCTCTCAGGAACAATATAATTTATTAAAATATTTTACCTTTACAACTTTTGTGTTAGAACAAACATGTTAATTATACTGTCACATACTCGACTTTATTTACAAAGGAATTTGATAAAGCGCTAAAGTTATTTAGACTATTTAAGTAGAAAGAATTTTTGTTGTTACATTAGAGGTAAGTCGGTATAAGTATTCCTTACGTTGTTGTTATGAGTTTTTAGTGTTGGTAAATAATAGTGGAGGATTATCATATCGATATATGCAAGGGCTGTGATCTTTTAAAAAACAGGTTTTTTTACTTATTTAAGGAAAATGTATGTCAATCATTTTAAAGCCTCTATATACTTAGTCTGGCCATAAATACTGTTACACTTAATTATAAAAAAATATTACATTTGAATTTCGAATCTGTCATTTTTATACGATTGTTCATTGTGTTTTCTCATTTTGGCGCCAATACATTGTAAAATATTTTGCGATATTAAAATGGTGTGGGGTGATAAAGAGAACCGAATCGCTGTGATAGCATTACACAAAGTAGGTATGGAGCCAAATGCAATTTTTAAAACTCTCCATACACTTGGTATTAGTAAAATGTTTGTGTACCGGGCTATTAATAGGTACAATGAGACCTCCTCTGTTTGTGACAGAAAAAGATCTGGCCGTCCACGTAGTGTTCGTACGAAAAAGGTGGTCAAAGCAGTAAGGGAAAGAATTCGAAGAAATCCTGTCCGAAAGCAAAAGATTTTATCTCGGGAAATGAAGATAGCACCTAGAACCATGTCGCGTATTTTAAAAGATGACTTAGGACTTGCAGCCTATAAGAGACGCACTGGCCATTTCTTAACTGATAATTTAAAGAAGAATAGGGTGGTAAAATCGAAACAACTACTGAAGCGGTACGCAAAGGGAGGTCACAGAAAAATTTTGTTTACGGATGAGAAAATTTTTACAATTGAGCAACATTTTAACAAACAAAATGACCGTATTTATGCTCAAAGCTCTAAGGAAGCTTCCCAATTAGTCGACAGAGTGCAACGTGGACATTATCCGACTTCAGTGATGGTTTGGTGGGGTGTTAGCTATGAAGGAGTGACTGAGCCATATTTTTGTGAAAAAGGTATCAAAACATCGGCACAAGTGTATCAAGATACCATTCTTGAGAAGGTAGTTAAGCCCCTTAACATCACCATGTTCAATAACCAAGTATGGTCCTTCCAGCAAGACTCGGCGCCGGGTCATAAAGCTCGGTCCACGCAGTCTTGGTTGGAATCGAACGTTTCGGACTTCATCAGAGCTGAAGACTGGCCGTCGTCTAGTCCCGATCTTAATCCGCTGGATTATGATTTGTGGTCAGTTTTAGAGAGTACAGCTTGCTCTAAACGCCATGATAATTTGGAGTCCCTAAAACAATCTATACGATTGGCAGTGAAGAATTTTCCCATGGAAAGAGTGCGTGCTTCTATTGATAACTGGCCTCATCGTTTAAAGGACTGTATTGCAGCCAATGGAGACCACTTCGAATAAGCTTTTTATATTTTTAATTGTTTTATATTTATGTATTAAACTGACACACTGTAAAAGTAATAAATGTTATTTGCAGTTAACAATTTTCTTTTTTCTTTATTACAATATTTATGGCAAGACTAGGTATATATACGTTTTAACACCAAAGATACACGATCGATTATATTACATGTATTATGTGGGTTTCGGTTAGCTTATTCAGGTTTATCAAGACAAGGCACGGTAGTCGTTTATAAGTTGACATAAATATACTGTTTAAATTAATGTGCATACACTATATACACTTACACATTTTTGACAATCGTCAAAAAGTTGTTTTTTTCATAGGAAAAATGACACTACTCACTTTTTTGACAATCCTCTTTTGAGAGTTAAACGGAGCGGCAAATAAGCTAACGAAACAAATTATATTCTCATTTCTATACATATTAACTTTAGGTTTAATATTGAACCTGTCACAAATTTTCATTACAAAGCAAGTTTTAAAAAAAAAATATCTAAAATTATACCATAACTTAACATTACTATGGAAAACTTCCTATAATAAACACGAACAACACCTTATCTAACCCGTGAATCACGTTAATTTTAACAATCGCAAGGTGCATTACTCACATTAAGATCAAACAGAGCCTGCCTACATGAGTATTAAATAAACCGGCCATAAATGTAAGAGGATTGTGGACTGTAATTGTCAATAACATTTAGTTAATTTGTGAGCCGGAGTAGCATGGTACAATAAACCATCATCCTTTGTTCTCAATAATTAGAGCACGTCAAACTCAAATGAAACCCGACCCCAATTCCAGCAAGACGTTGCACGTTATGAACCAATCAGTGTGATTTGAACGTCAAGTGAAATTCAATGGATAGATATTAAAAAATGTAAAGCCCATTAAAAATTGTAAATAATAAAATCTCTTTACTTTCTTTTTTTTTACATATTGTACATTTCAGTACGAAAACGTAGGTTGCGAACTTGTAATTTAAGAACATACGTGTTTATGTATAATCGTAAACTGTTATGTTATATTTTCTCTTTTTAAATTTAAGGCTGTATTGTATTGGAGATTTATGAGTACAGACAAATAAACGAAAGGTGGAACAACACCACATTGAGTGGTTTAAGTAGTCACCTACTCCACTGAGTGTTGTGGTTTAAATTCCCACATTGGACAACACTTCGAGTGATTCACAAATTGTTGTTCTGAGTCTGGGAGGTCTTTATATCTATTTCATACATGTTTGTAAAGATATATAATCCCAGTGCGTAAGACATGTTTAAAAAAAGAAGAAACGAAAAAGAATTTTCAAATTTGAGTCAAAAGAAGCTCATATCTACATATGTCACCACAACGAAAAGCTATGCTATAAATTTTAAATAAATTTTATTTTGAGACTCTGAAATGATTCAGTACATAAGTAGCAAAATGGTTGTGCTAGACAGACGACATTTTTATTTTTCAAAAATATTTGACGTCCATGTTTTTTTTTCCAGCAAATAGGCATCAATAATAGGACACAGAAAAGATAAATTTCCACCTAAAAATTTAACCATTTACTGGTTACTACTTGGCCACAAGTTTCTATGTATAAAAAGTAATTATTTTAAATCAAGAATTTTGTGTATAAAATAAAATTCCTTCAAATGAAATCAAATGTAAATTCGTTCGTTTTCACGGGGACCGCAACCGTGCCCTGAAGTAATAAGAAAGTTCAAAATAATGTCGGCACGTCATGCGTGTATTCAATATAACATGCGTTCAAAACAAAATGAAAGCTACCAAAAGTTCACTGTCAGAGTTCGTTTCATTTAAGACTCATGTCGGTACCGTTCTGTGAGCTATAAGCACCGGTCCTTGCCCGAGGCAAAGAGGAACAAACGCTCCTGTTCAAAGGCTACTCGGCCGTTTCCAAGCTCTGTTTTTATATGATTAAAGCCTCGTATAATAGAATAATTATGAAGAATAACCAGCTTTCTAAAGATTAATTAACTTTTTGAATACAATTCATACTGTTTCTGAAAACTGTCAACGATATTTAACATTGACAATTTATATTGACACAAACTGGAATATTTTCTGTTCCACCTTTAATTTAACAAAAAATATTGAAAAAGAAAACTGTTTTGCTTCAACACTAATTGACGTTATTAAACAATAAATATCGTAAAAAGATTTCAAGGGACTGACTTTTGATTTAAGGTCAGTCAATGTTTTTAAAAAGTTTCATTTTGAATGGAAAAATGGAACCCTTATAAGATCATTTCATTTTTACTGTCCGTGTATTTATCATGACCGATATCAATTTAAAATAGCATGAAATACTATGAAATATAATAATATAATAATATGTGTATATGATAAATCAAGATTCAAATTCAACGCAATCAAAAGGCAAACATATACGACATTACTACATACCAGGAAAGGACGGAAGTAGTGTTTTTTTCTGAAAATACGGAGTTACTTCATAAGTAAAAAACCTAATATCCATTATCTGGAGAAATCGCCATGAGTAATAAGTCCACCTATCGTTATATCTACACATTTGTAACTCATCTTTTCTTATCAAATCAAAAAAAAAACAAACAAATCAAGAAGTCGCTAAACTGTTTTATAACTTATTTATGATAATTACGTATATTATGTTAGGAAAATTGACCTACATAAGTGTAAAAGAGTATTTTTAGAACGACAATGTTAAGTTGGTCACTTGGAAAAATAGGCCAAAATCTGTTTTCAAGCTGAATGAACAAGCTACGAGTTTGTATGTACGTATAAGTTTATGCGACCACTCGATGTGTGACCCAGAGACGTATTTGTGTAGTTTATAAAATGAGTTGACGACACTAAGTTTATTTAAGGGAATCACGTAACACTTTGTACGAGTATGTTTAGTGTTAAAGAAATATGAATAAAATCACTAGTAATATTATAAATATGAAAGTAAATCTGTCTACTTGTATGTTTGTCCTGTCTATCAAGTGTGGAACCCGTGGACAGACGCTAGTACATTATAATTTTATACTTAGACTTACAGTGTTCTTAAAGTAACCTAGTATGGTATTCCTAATTTTAAGCAGCCCAATGAAACTAAAAATGAACATTTAAAAATTTTGATTCCATTATAAAATTATTTTGGAGTACGAAACTTAGAAATAATTTTGAAATATCGTTGGGTACGGCTCAGAAACTCCACAAAAGGGCTTACACAGACTTCTAGTTAAAATTCTTTAAAGTCCATTTAAATAAACATTACTTAATACTTTAACAAATCTGAAGTGGTTATTTCAGGATAGTCGTTAGTTAAAACACAATGATTCTAGGTAACATCAGTCAGATCTAGGCTAACTCCTTTTGTATTTGATACGGCATAGATTGAGAAGGGTTAAAGATTCGATGATGTAACATTAAACTAGTACTCTTTAGAGTGAACTTTAGTTCGGAGGAGTGACCTTAAAGATTTCGCAAAAATTGTGAGTACGCTTCGACATTCGACTATTGCGTTACCTTTTTTTTTTAGAAAGACAACTCTCGCTCTAGGAATAAATCCTGTGTCGAGGGGGACTTTACAAACAGAAAAGAAACGGATACAAAGAACACCCAGACTCAGAACAACAATTTGTGGATCACACACAACACTCAGCGCAGTAGTGTGCTGCGTGGCAACCGCTTAAACCACTAGACTGACCGTGCATTATTTTATATTCATAACAATTGTTACTAAAACTGTTACCCAAGTAAATGATTACATAGGATATTTGACGTAATGTATTTGAACAACAGTTTGTTTTGTAAGTTTGTGATCATTGTTTTGGATGCATGGAAAAAGCATTTTCCTTGTTATTGTTGAATATTTGGCGCCAAAATGGATGTTATTCTGATAGTGTTTTGTTATGCAGCTCTTACTAAGAGTATTATTAGAGTTTGTGACGTATTAGTACTTCTAAGTACATATAGTTAGTACCACGTGCGAACATGAACATTATTAAAACAATAACGATGATGGATTCGTGGAACTAAATTGAGTGTTTTCGTCATAAAAGTACTAAAAGTAAGAGTAATTGACATCGGTTTGCATTCTTTGTTAGTTCAATGCTACTGTTTTATTTTTATAAATGACTTCTGTTAAACTGTCTCGGTTTCTTTGTATTTTGCCAGATGTAGATATTTGTTTATAATTTTTGCACAGACATTGTTTATTAACTGACTTTAAAAAAAAGGGATGCTCTCGATTCCCTTAGGTTTACAGTTTTATAATGTTAGTTACTCCTCTCCGTTCAAACCACTCCATTTGTACCGAAACATAACTTTCTCAACACTATAATGAACCTCCGTATCTTCTTTAGGACAGAAATAGTTTTCATTTTATTTAAATTTCTCTGTTAAATATGATTACGTAATTTTGTTCTGAGCTGGTTTTCTAATCTGCAAGAAGTATAACACAAACGACTTTTCACTAAAACATTTACGGAACAGTGAGTGCGCTAAAACCTTTTACAACAAGTATTTTAGACAACAATGGACAGCAAAGTAAGAAATAAGAACTTAAGTATTTAAGTAATAATATTTACTTTAGCGCTGGAAAAATAAAAAACGGATTTAGTTCTATTAGATTCTTAGTGACTTTATGTTGTAGTCAAAGAGACTGCTCTATATTTAGTTTATTGCTTTTAGTTTTGGTTACCTAGTAGTTGAAAACCTATAAACTGGTTATACACTGCCACGTTTCTATACGGTTGTATTAAGAAATGAGGAACAAAAATAGATTATTATATTATGCTACATGAGATAGTAGAACTACACTGATTTTAGCATGAGCGGGCCAACTCGACCGGGGCAATATTATTCTCTCACAGGAGGCCAATCTACAACGACAGCATCCACGCTGTCGTGATTCATTTGTGTGCGTGAGATCGGAGACCCATTGATGCAGGATTGACAGTTAACGTGGTAAATGTGTGAACCTTACACTGCCACGATGACTGTCATGCCTTTTATGGCCCAAATGGGGCAGGAAACAGTGTCTCACTAGGCCACTATAATGAGGGTCATCACACTCTTGGATTTTATTCAAGCCTTTTATCAGGCAGAGTAGAGTCACTTTGGTAGGCTTAAAATAAAAAAAAAATCAAGACAATCTTTGAGGCGAGTCGTGTTTCGTATTAAAGTTTGAGCTCAAAACAGTTTTGAGGGTTTTTAAAGTGTGCACAAACCAACTTTATGTATATTTAAATTTATATACAATACTAGCTGTACGCTGCGAGCGTTATTACATAACCAACTAAAACTAAATTTGAAGGAAAAACATAAAAAAAAATTCATACCAACTCAGAAATCTTCGTGGGTTCATGCACAACAACTTTGCTAAAGATAATCATATGATCAAATGCATAGTTTACGATTCTATAAAGGATATACTCGGACAGACAGACACACAGACATGCATTCATTCATTATCATTATATATATATAAAAATTAGTTAATTTTTGCAAAAACATTTAAAATTACTTATCTTAATTACTTTTTACAAATGGTTAATTTTATAATTATTATTTTGAAATAACTAAAACCTTAAATTGGTTTCATATTTTTCATGATGAAATTTTAGATTTCAAATATTCGTACGTTAGGTGAAATGCAATCAACCTGCCGCTCGCGATAAATGAATTCCCATGCTAGATTGAATTACGCGTCAACACATTATCGGGAAATTCTCCACAGTAGAATTTCACCTACTAAATTATTAATATAATAAACACAGAATACAAAATACAGATACGAAAATTGTTTTAAACATTTAGTAGTTATATTGTTTTTTATTAATTATCTTAGAGGATCTTTTTTCTGTGTGGGAATCCACCTAGATACCACCAATTGGTGGCTATGTTGGACATGAACTGATCAAAAACCACACGCCATCTCGGGTATTAGTAGCTAGGACACCTGGTAGTGCATCTTAATAACGAAATCCATGGAGCCTCGTCGTACTTCGGGCCACCTATTGCTTGTATATAGTCACCTCGCGTGTGAGAACCCCAATGTACCCTTTTATACCCCTAAAATGGGTGTGCATGTTCCATAGCGCTCGCAGCACCACTCCGGCCTGCTTCTACTAGTGCGACAGATGGCCTCACCCGTCACCCTCAATCTTGGTCTTATAGAGGACCGAGATCGTTTCGTCGAACGTTCAAAGAGAGGGTGGAGTTCCACACGTTGTCGCTCCGTATCATGTTACCGAGCAAGAGACTTGCCATAGTGATGGACCCTGTGAGGTCTTACCTCTGCTCTACATATGTCTGACATTCTACCAGTATGTGGAGCACTGTGTACACGGTTCGGCCATCTTAGTGGTGGCAATCAGACTTTGGCTACTTGCAGATCAGACACAGGCGAATACTGAAACAATCTTTTCCAGTGATTTCCTGCGTGAGCCAGTATGACCTTCTCATACCGGCTCCCGTGATGCCTCTCGATCCAATCCTCCATAACGAGTTTTAACCCGAAATAACGGCGAACCCAACGCTTGGCTGCCCAAGTAGTTTCTTGCACTCCTCCACGAGGACCTGACAGAGTTGAGATTCCTGATGTTCGATTTCTCAAGTCACAGGACTAAGATCTAACTCCTGCACCTCCTTGCACCACAGATAAAGAGTCGCTAAGGCTTCTGCATCCAGGTTGATTTTGACTTTTAACTAAGTAAAATGCTTGTTTTCGTCCATGTCCATTTTTGCTGAAGAAAGACCCGGTCGCGGTAAATTTTACCAGAATTATTTTAGTTTAGATTTATCTTGTAGAAACTATGGAATGTTTACTCCAAAAAGTATTGACAGTAATTAGTAGACGTTTTCATTATGAAATCATGGTTATAGATACGACTTACTTTCTATAGTAAGTGTTAATTTAAAGTACTAAACTGTTGGAAAGGACTTACTATGCTACTTTTACCGACTGTACCAAAATATTACCAATATAAGTGGGCCTAAAAATTCTTTAACATTGAATCTATTTACATGAATATCTAATATTGATTTTTCAAATATTAACTAATTCGTTTAAATAAAAAGCTCAACCCAGACTCTATACTGTATTCGCTTAGTGTTCGTTCAATCAATATTCACCGACTTAAAAAAAGGGACACGACTGTGGTTTGTTTCGGCATTTCTTCCCAGATTGAGCCTTAGGAAATACCAGCGCCTTCTAGTTGTAAAGTCCGACGAGTAGAAATACCTATAAAAAATTTACTTACAGAAATATATGTATATTATTTATCATTATACTTGTGATATACAAATATGTACTTGTTACTCCAGTAATTTTAACGAGCCCGCATCTCGCGTACCACTGTTACCAAATGTCATATAACTCAATTGACAATCTGACATGCTGTCAATAAAATGGCCACTATATAATGTTTCATTGCACATGTTTATGGCGATCGTTCAGTCTCTGCTTCCTTCATTGTCTTAATAAAACCGATCTTTAATATTTACATATCAATGTTCGTAACTTGAATGGTTTATAGTTGTGAACAAGTGAATTTAATTTTCTAAATCACGAAAAATACGTTTATATTTACGATTAGTGCTTTTTCTTAGTAAGAAAAAAAAATAACACCTTTGTCTACTATAGTCTCGTGTCAATGTATTAAGTACTCCTTTCCTTGTTTATCATCGAGCGAGAGGTAGAGAGGAACGCAAAAAATACACACCTACACATACATATATGTAAATGGGCTGGATGATTTCGTACAGATATATTAAAATCCGTTACATTTCCCTTTATAGGCTTATCTTCAACAGATTTAAATCTAAGCAAATACGAGTACGTCGAAGCTACGTTGCCGGCAACCAAATCCTGTGGCTATTATGAGTTTGTGATTTAGTCAGGGAAATCCCAAAGGAGGAGAGAGTGAGCCACAAAATAATCCTCATTGTAAAATTAAGTGGCATTCAGAATATGATTCTAATGTGTTTGATGATTTAATTTGTAAGTTGGTAGAATAATTCTAAGAAAAATACTGGTAAATTTCTTTTTATTGAGGTTGATGTTGATTAACATTATTGCGAGGTTGATGAGCATTGGTATTGATGCGAAAACGATGGTATATATTTGTGTCTCTTAGTTTCATGTTTAAAATTAGAAGCAAAATTAAACAATCTGATTGATTTCCATAAAACTTCCGACATTCACATACAGCACAAAAAAAATATACAACAGCGCCATCAAGCGAAGATACATCGAACTACGAATAACGAAATTTATCGAACTACGAAGTATAATAATGAACTACGAAGCAACTACTAATCCGGTATCGCGAAATAGAGATTCACATGGTAATTAGCATATTTACAACATCCCAACATCAACCGTTGGGCCGTGGCCCGCTAGGCATGGACATGACACGACACCCGTTCCCTTCACAAAACTGTAAAACCTTATGAATGGATGTAGATACTTATAGCTAACTTAATATGTTTAAAATCTTAGAATAAGAATAATAAAAAAAACTGGATAGAAGAGAGGGAACACAAAAGAGACATATAAAAATGTATAAATAAGTAGTAATTGGTTCCATTTGGGAAGGCTAACTTAATCTTGATATTCTAAACATGAATCTCTAGCATTAATGTATAATACGTCACACTTAACACTCTCCATGTTAATGAGAATCTTTTTGTAGGACAGACAGAGAAATTAAGTAACCACTTGAGTTTTCTTTTTGAGGTACGGAATCCTAGAAATAAACAAAAAGTATCATATGTAAGAAATATGTTAACAAGACTATCGTTATACAAAAATCTAGAATAGAGTTATTTTTAACGTGAATAGGTAGGTACTTATTGAGACAATGCTAGTGGTCAAAGACATTGCTTTATGCTCTGTGGCCTCATAATAGAATAAACATATATTTTTGTGGTTTCAGTATGACTAAGGAAAGAGGTAAAAGAACTTTAATGATTTACGGTCTTGTACCAAACCAAAGTGCATTGAACTATGGAATTAAAATTTGAACTGTCAAGGTTATGTCGTGCCATGGCTTGGTTGTTTAGGTATATCCATTATTACAGATATCCCCATTCAATCGAGGCTTGATTTCTAGAAGTCATTATATATTTCATTTAGAGAGTATATAAATACAGAACAGATATACTAGTAATTTATTTTTTAAAATGTCAGTAATGAACTTCCACGGATTGGAAATTGCGTGTAAGAAATTGTAAAAAAAATATGGCTAACACTAATAAGGTATTTTTTTAGTTGAATTGAATATAAAAATAAACATAAAGATATCATTCACCTGATGGTAAGCGGTAATCACATCTCATGAACATTTTCTGTGTTCATTAGCACGGCATATTCTTTCAGAGGCTTAATATTTGCCCGGTAGAATGAACTTATTTGTTGGTAACATAGAATTAGTGTTCTGCTACTTGTGGAATTACAAATTTCTCTTTTATAGTTGAAGGGTCAAATATGCAGACGGTTCACCTGATGGAAAGTGATAGCCATCCACCATGAACGTCTGTAAATATGGAGGCATAAGGTCGTTGCTGGCTTTTGAAGATGAAGTACGCTCTTGTCTTAAAGGTCGTACCGGTTTAAAGTTTAAATTTGTTATAAATTTTAATTTTAATTATATAATTATAATTTTTGGTTCATAATTATTAGTTGCACGAATTAAGAATGTAAAAAACAACATAATAATGATAATTTTTATTTATATTTATTTTTTTTCTTAAGTAATTACTTATCAAGTTCCAAAGCATTTTGTTAAAAACTAGTTGACCTGCCCAACTTAGTTGGCTTCTTCTGTTGATCGTAACGTGATGTTATGGAGTATGAACAAATTTATTTATTTTACAAAAGGCGAGGTGAATTTATAAGATAGTCACATGCTGTTGAGGACTTTTTTTAGAACTTTTAAAGAGGAACAATTCTGTTCCACATTATTTTTGTGAAACTTCTATTATTTCCACAGTGCACGCAATGGAAGCTCTCCAAAGAAAAAAAAACCTCATTTTGCAACAGTTTATATTGATACTCCGATCCTATTAATCGTGATGTGATGTCAAACAGCCCATAGTCTTTTTCGAAAAATGGGCTACCTCACACTGAAACAATTTTTGTTCTGAGATGAAAAATTTTTAGAAGTTCAACCAAATAATCAAACAAACAAACAAACTGTTCAGCTTTATAATCCTACTAATATTATAAATGTGAAAGTTTGTATGGATATTTGTTACTCTTTCACGAAAAAACTACTGGATGGATTTTGATGAAACTTACCGTAATATAGTTTATACATTGGAATAGCATATAGGCTACAATTTGTAATGATTTTGTGTAATTTTGGTCGTAATATAACGATGCATGTTAACTAAGTCGGAAAAAAAACTGGCCTCTGAGAGTTATCTTGGCTTACGCTGCCTAAACCATCGAAGTTACACAAAGAGGATGTACCGTTGAATTGCTTGAATTTTAAAAAAATATTTAAAATGGTCTGTTACGGAACTTAATGTGGCGGATCAAATTCCACGCGAGCGAAGTCGTGGACAAAAACTAGTATTGAATATGGATAAAATATTTAGAAAAACTACTTTTAAGATTATAAAATTAATCGTTTCCCTCCTGTATAAATTTACTTAGTGTTACCACGTAATTACGTTAGTTAATTAACTAATTAGAATAGTGGTGATAATTAGTATTATTATCATATTTATAATTTTGTGTAATAATAAGCACTTAGTTTTTTGTGCAAATTGTTTATATCTCGACATCTCATAAATTAAGCAAGAAAGCAAGAAAACATTGAATAGTAGCGAATAATAAGCTTTTAGATGTCATTAGTAAGTTAACAGATAACATACGAGTATAATTTTGGATACTAATCATCGAATATGCTGGTAATATAAGTTCAATAGTACTAACCCTTCACCGAATTCCGTTCGACATTGCTCGTCCAATGTAAACACGTAGTTCGATATTTCTTTAGCCCCTCCAAGCTCCACGCCTTCATCTTGACTTCTTTCATGTAGACACCACCATCGTCTGTGAAAATACATAAATTTAGACTAGTAATCCACATATTATTCTGTTGATTAATAGCCATAAATAGTATCAGAATACGGTGTTTATTATCATCATCATCACCTTCGGGCTCTTCTATTTAGTTTGTGCTCGGCGTAAAAATTTAATAAGGCAGCGATTCGGCTAGTTTCGTTCCTGACCAGATGCCTATCTAAAGTCAATATCGTTGAAGTAGCATACCTAAATGATTATACATGTACGTTGGACGAAGGTATTAGCGAATTTTATTCACAAATTTCGCAGTCACTTTATTACTTCGACAGTCTACTCCAAAGTCAAACATTTATCACAACGTGTAGAAAGGTTTGATGTGTCTGACCAAATGGAGGTATCCGATAAGTTTCAATTGTACTACGAAAAGTTTAAACATGAGGATCAAATATTATGAATTATTGTAGCTTGAATTGTGTATAAACTTTATCTGTTTGCTTCTATGAGCTAAATAATTTTGGACAAAAACAAAAAGGTCTTACATAAAGTAATTAGGTTACACGAGCAGTAATAAACTAGAGAACCATATACCATTATTATTTTTTGAATTAGCTATTATTTTTTCTCGAAAATTAAACCTAAAAATCAAAAATCTATAGTTCGTGTGGTTATGACGTAATTTGAATGAGTACGTCATACATCCTATGGGTGTCTTAAGAGGCAATTAATAAACAAATATAAGGAAATCTTGACAGAAACGCTATGTTATACCAAACCAGCGTGGTACAAACCAAAATCTGCTTTCTAAGGAGAGGCCTATGTCAGAAGTGGACTGTTTAAATCTGTTGTTGGTGATGTTGATGATTACGTAATCAAATAGATATAATAATATGTTTGCGTTATATTATTGATTGATCCACGGGTACTTTTCCATTCATGATCTGAGTGCTTACCATATCGACTGATGTAAGTGTTATGAATGCTGTTAATGAGTGTCCAAATATGTAATGGTAATTTAATCCATGGTCTATGATACATGATGGACTTCTATGATATTGATTTTATATGATGTCATCCAACGTCCATCGAGTCTTATTTTAACGACTATTTTATTTCGTTACTTCGAACTACCTTTTGCTTGTTTTGATTATAGAATTTATCAATTCAGATATCCCTTAAAACAGGATTTCATCGGTTATTTTCTTTCTTTTTTTCTAAAGAAAACTAGTACAGGAAATTTAAGAGGCATAGGTATATGAAATGAACACAGAACGTCCAGACTCAGAACGACAATTCAAGGATCAGACAGTGTTGTGCCGCGTGAGATTCGAGCCTTCAACACTCAGTGTGGTAGAAAACGTCGAGATGACCACTTAAAACACTACACCATCGAAGCAGATTTCCTAAAAAAGCCTTTCAAGTATTTGTAAAATTTTAATTGTGTTTGGTATCACGAATTCACAAACAAATTCACATTTAAAAAAAATAACGGCAACATGCATATTAAAAAACTCAACGCTCAAAGGTCACAAGGTAAACTATTATCCCAAAGGGTTCGATAGAGATGTATCAAATGTCTACATTTTATCGGATATTTTTCTAATCTCACTTACTTAACATGGAGAAAACCCTGAGGTCTATTGCGGTGAATCGGTAATATAAATTTTCAAATAAACATAGTTATGTATTTATAAATACACAAGCATTATAAATAAATGCAAACCAGAAACAGAACAAATGATCAAGCACCATCTTTACTTTTCATTTACATTTGTTCCAGATAGGAATAGAATCCATGATCCCTGGAACATACGAGTATGTAATGATCACACACTCACTAGGTTCGAGCACCAAACAAATCAAATTTATATTATACTGAGACTAAAACTTTTCTTAATATTCGTAAATCTTAACTTTGCGTGTTACAAACAAACATTATGTAGACAATACACAAATCCTAATGTTTACAATGAGATTAAATCAACATTTAAAAAAAATATATGATTAAATAATAATAATAAAATAATCTATTTGGTTATATTTCAGTATGTTTATCAGCAATTTTATTACCGTAGGCGGTCTACCTACTTTGACATCAGACAACTATGTGTGACATATGTCAAAGTACTGTTGTTAAACAGCTGTTTTAACTATAATAATTCAAATACAGTTTACAATTCATTTGAGATGACATTTCATAATAAATTAAAACATTACATGTCACTAATAGTTTAGTTTTTGCGTCTGACATTTAACATACATTTTACAATTATTTTTTTAGCTAACGCAATACTTATTCAATCTCTTGTAAATGCTACGTAATTTATGGCATGACAAGAAATGAGAAACTTTTTTTCAACCGAAAACTACTCACATTGCAAAAAATAAAATGATATTTGCCCAAAGAAAATTGACGTTCTTGCTTAATAAGGTCGAATAAAGCAGTCGCGTTATGGAACGGAATAATGAGAAATAAGACTGGAATATATGTGAAGGAAATAAGAAACAGACCAAACGGTTATTGAAAGAACTAAGAATGTATGTTTTAAAATCTATATAGTTAATAAAATAAGCCTATATGGTTTATTTTCTTTAAGAGAACGGAGTCTACTTTGGAGCTAAAAGGTGAATTGTATTTTTTTTTGTACTTGATTAGCTATCAAGTACAAAAAAAATTGTAAAAAAAAAGGTTTATATTGTTAAAATTTCTAGTCATAACAGTTATGCTACTAATGAACAGCAACCAAAAATTTAATATAAGTAGAACTAGTGAGAATTGATTTCAGGTGATATGTAAACACGTTATTAGAATCGAAATTCTTAGTAAAAATTTTATATAGCAAGGTAAATTAAAGGTAATGTTAACACAAAGGTCAAATCATTACGCAACTTAGTTCTCCAAATTCACAACTCTAAAACCTTTTTGATATTCTAACGTAATTTGCCACAAATTTCTAGAATGAAGTCAAACAATGACACTCGTACAATAAGAGAACTAATAATTTTTAGAAGACAGTTTAGTTGTGTAATAAAAGAAGTAGATGAAAATGTTTAACTGACATAATTTCTAAAAAAAAAACATGTTCAATTAATTGTTTTCGTGTAATAATAACGACACCAACTGAAATTTCTGAACATTTAATTGTGAAATTATATATATATATATTAATATCTATATGTATCTAAATATCGGTCTGACAAACTGAATGATGATAATTCCAATTTCATTTCTTTATAGGTTTCAGGTTCTCAAAGACCATGACCGTCCATATATTGCAGTCATACATATTTTCCTATTAAATTAAATATGTGATTAAATTTTTGCTGTATCTTTATAAATCTATCATTAAAATCACGCCAAATGTCTTGAGTTTAAGAGGCGAGATCACGATCAAGTTTTTCTTCTCAGAATGACACCAGTGAGTTTGACTGTAAATGTTTTGTCCATCCCAGGAGTCCCTTTTGGGTCAATCGATTCGAAAAAAACACCACATCAATGGACTAACCGTATTTTCTTAGAGATAGACAGATAAGTAGACTACGGAATAATAATATCACATTTCTTTATTTTATGGAACGGAACATTAAAAAGATACATAAGAGATCTGCTTCAAATACATTCATCTGAACTATTTTACTTTAAAAATTTTTTTTTGTCTGAAAACTGATCGAGTCCGTCAAAGCTGTTTTTAAGTTTCGTTAAAGTGAACAAGCGAACATCTTTCTCAGATAGAGCTACAGCAAATAAAACTAAGTGAGGATAGTCATCATCATCCGTCAACGATTTGTGTAAGTCCAAAGTTACTTACAAAATATTAGAATGTATAAAATGTACGTTAGGACTCCCCTTACTAAAAGATACAAGTCAAACAGTCTTACCCATGATGGAAAACCCATTAATGTTTGTAAGCTCCGGGTCATAAGACCAACAGGGACGGTCGACCGTATTATATTTATAGAACATCAAAATGTTGGCATTTCTTTCTTTGTAAGATTTTTATTTAATATTCTTTGTTAATACTTAATTCTAGCATGTATTTTATAATCGTACAGAAATTCTAAAATGACGACGATATTTAGTATTAAACGTAAGAAATTTGAATGTCAAGCTTAAACTATTATTTAGAAAAAAAAACTATAACTCAACTATCTAGTATGTCTGTTTAATGAGATGTATCTGACACTCACATAGTCACAGCAAATAGGAAGCCCAGTAGTTTGTGGATGATGGAGTGATATGGGGATTCCCACAGGGCAGCATACAAAGGATCAAGTCTTTTTTTGATATATCTAAGTAACTTATACCCACAATCACTTTACAATTTCTTAATTTTTTCCTACACCGACTATATGGCTGAGATGGGTCTCCATAGAACCAAAAAAAATTAACTTGCTACAAACTTACTAAAACTAAATCTTTCAAAAACCACATTTCTACAATTTTCCACGGTAGTAGATTTTATCACACATATGTAACAAATCGCCGAATATAGGCTGCTCGTGTCTATCTATAACTAAAACTACGAATGTAAATTAATTATTTTGGTATTTTGTCAAAGGAACGATAGTGTTTGTGTTTGCCTGTAGACGTGGTAACAGCCCTTACGAGAAAGCTTATATGGATATTCAAGCAATTGCAGTATTTATGTGATTTTTTGTTATACGTGCTGTGAACTATGCTCGGGTTCAGTCAGTTCTAGATACTGTACTGTGGTCTAGTGTGGTGCTTGTAAGACATTTGTGTTACGGTTGGCAAGAGTATAAAGATCGTGACGTTCAATCCTTTCAGATTTACAACAAAATCTCTGTATTCAACATGTGAACTATTAACAGCAAGGCTACTATATATCCTGCAATTACTCGTATGCATACATCTCGTCGTAACACAGAAACATGCCTTGTCAGGCTAAGGATTGTGATGAAAAGTGTATCATACCTTAATTATGTTCCTCTGCCACCTGTCGTACAGCCTCTGCTAGACGGCAACACGTCTTCATGGCTATATTCTTATACAATACCATAAATAAATAAATAAATAAATAGTCATGCCTTATTTAATCACGAGACTGATTGTTACTTGCTTTAGGTGATGACTAATTTGAAAAATTATTATTATAAAATACTCACTATATATACCATTTCATACACACACACATACTTTCATATATTTACATACCATACACACTACAAACTCATAGCACACACCACACTCCGCACATTGTCACACATTAACATTCATCTCGCTGCACTTATTTACGTAAGAACGATGTGGTGGACTGTCGTGATTTGTCTCTATTCAATTTAATAAAGAATTGATTGCGTGTTTAATAGACAAAAAAAAAATATTGTTTATGTTTTTTTATCTAAACGTATGTAAACGAGTAAATAACTGAAAAGATTAGATTATTGTACGACCTCATCTTAAACATATATTTTGACTCAAACAATATAATATATATATATATATATATATATATACATTTATAATGTACTAGCGAAAATCTTTGTTTTCTTACAAACACGTCAATACAATCTGTGGTTGAAAATCTAATTTTTTTATGAAATTTATATAGTAAGTGTTACCCAGGCCCATATTACAAATCTATTGAAATTTCATTAATTAAAATCGGTCCAGTTGTTTAGGCGCTACAAAAATACATACGACTGCCAAGAACAAACAGTTTTGAGCAAATTATGTTTTAAGGGTATGTAACATAATTACCAATAAAGGGAGAACTACTGTAACTCAGTTTCTAACAGTAGACATGGCAATCTACCTGTTTATAACTATTTCTATGTTCAATATTGAATTGTTATTAAATTTACAAGAAATTAGTGCTAACCAACACAAATTGGTACCTTACATGTGTTATTATATACCTTTAAAATGTTTCAAATTACCAGCCAGGTCTGGCCGTGGTAACAAACGGACTCTCCATTACATACCATTTTAAAATTTAATAGTATGTCATGTTTCATGAATTTAAAAAATACATATACTCCGTTGTATCATACTGTTCAAGAATATGTTACGGAACCACATAGTTTCTTTTCACTTGAAATGAGGATTATGAGAAGCTCGTTTTGTGCAAGTCACGACTAGTGTGAGTTATGAAAATACTAAAAAAAAGTTGTACCTGTACTTACCTGGATTTTTCATGAAATTGTTCTTTAGAACATGGTGACCAGGAGTAATTGTGGAGAGTTGCAAGCACTGTAGGAGCCATCACGGACCCTCTTGTTGCTTCATTGTGACAGTGAGAGTCATCGTCGTGGGTCAGTCCTAACCTGATAAAAACATTTAAATTTATTATTTTTTTATTTTTTTCTTAGGTAGTAGAGCAACGCTGATTTCAGCACGAACGGGCTGGCTCGACCGGACCTAAACAGAACAGACAGAGCTGACAGAAGATCAACCTAAAGCGACAGCAGCCGTGCTGTCGTGTTTCGTTGGTGAGTGCGAGACCGGAGGCCCTTTGATGCAAGGGTGACAGTTGTCGTGGTAAGTGTGTACAATACAATGCCACGATGACTGTCATGCCTTTTTCGTCTCCAAACGAGGCGTGAAAAAGCATCTTATTAGGCCGCCATAATGTGGGTTACCATACTGCATTGTCTGCAATTGCAATGAGTATGGTGACCGCAATTCTTGGATTATATTCATGCTTTCCATCAGGCATAGTAGAGTCACTTTGGCAGGCTTGTAAAATAAATAATAAAAAAATAATAAATAGTTAAATAATAATGTATTTCTTTAGAGACGAAAATGCTTTTATCATTCTGAATTACTTTTTATTCTATACATCATTCAGAGGCTCATATCAAATTCTCCTGAGTAACCACCAATTTTAACTAGTTTGAAAAATCTTTCCGCAAGTGGGTAGACCTCTTTGTATGTGCTTAATTGCATAGGCAAATATGAATCATGTGTGAATGTTGTGCTTGTAAGTTAGTAAGGTGTACTTGGTATATATTTCATAAAGTCTTTTTCATGCCTAAGCTTTCAGGCAGTCAGAGATAATTTCGACTTACCAAACATACATAAATCTTGATGTATATAATACATATTGTTTATACACAAAATACACGTAGACACAAAATTTGATCGTGCTCATTACTTCTTCAGCTCTTCAGGATCTGTTTTACCAAACAGCGCGAATTGAATTAAATTTTAAAAACTTTAAATCACATACATGGTTTTTAAAACCTTTAAAGTATCAAGTTCGGTTATCGTGTGCATTTTAGTAATATAGACTTTAAACAATGCATACACAATTTAATATCGTTCATAAATTGTAAAATTCGTCCGATGCTAGTAGACTAGACTAAGTAGTAGAGCCACACTGATTTCAGCACGAGCGGGCCGGCTCGACCGGGGCAGTACTACCCACCCACAAAAGACCAACCGAAAGCGCCAGCATCCGTATTGTCGTGTTTCGTTGGTGAGTGTGAGACCGGAGGCCCATTGATGCAGGGTGACAGTTATCGTGGTAACTGTGTAAACCTTACACTGTCACGATGATTGTCATGCCTTTTACGTCCCCAAGCGGGGTGTGAAAAAGTATCTCACAGGGCTGCCATAGTGTGGGTCACCATACTGCATTGGCTCTATTTGCAATGAATATGGTGACCACAACTCTTGGATTCTATTCATGCTTTCCATCAGGCAGAGTAGAGCCACTTTGGCAGGCTCTTAATACAGAAAAAAAAATAAAAAAAATGCTAGCCATTCGTCGATAATCATCCTTTAGCAGTCAGGACTACTACCCACTACATCAATAGGCCAATCAATACTTAATTAAAATATTCTGATTAACTATTAGATAAATAAACAAAAGACTGCGATGGATCGATATTGTAGTATTAACGGTAACAAATCAATCTATGTGCCTACATGAGTTTCCTATTACGGACTACAATGGCTTACCGTATAAAGCGTGGGCTGTTTTCAATCAATTGAACATATAATATGGCAAAATAATATAGACACATTAAAACGTATCAAACGTGATACATGTTCTTAATTTCATTATATCTCTCTTTTTCGTACAATACCTTTTTTTCTGAACGTTTTTATGGTTTTTGAACTAAATTTGAAATGGAGATTTTTTTCCTTCAGACTCCTCGACTTCTTTTGATACTGGATGTCAATGATTTTATTTTAAGAAATTTGAATAACTTTTGAATAAAGAACTTTAAAATTTATAAGCATTTAAAATATATTAGCTGAATTTATGGAAATAGTAGTAAACACGACTTAAAGAAAACCAGATAATTGAAACTATTATTTGTCGATGAGGCCACCGGTTACGTTGTAACGAGGGGACCTCAGGCAGTAGAGTAAGAGTTCTCATCCATCAATGATGATGGTGGGAGATACTAATGTCTTCTCCCGGGATAGGGATCTCGCAATCACATGACCTGGGCTACCTCTACAGATGATGCCTTCGTGATCTTTTTTAGAGAAAACGTAAAACCGATAATTTGCCACTCTATCAACAAAAATAAGTAATTATTTATTAAATACTTCCATATTATGTTAGTATTTTTCTTAAAAACAAAAATAATAGTTTATAGATTTTGACAAGCATCTTACATAACTATTTTAAAATGTACAAGAATAGTTTATTTAAGATCATAAAGTTTAAGACAAGAGTGTTAACATAAAACAATACCCATTATAATTACGTTTGATTAAAGTTTTTACAAAAACCTCCTACGCCGATGTCGATGAACTTCCCTTACGTAACGGAAACGCAGTTTTTATAGCCATTCTTGATTGATTATAAAATTGCGATGTGTAGGTTTTTGTGAGGCGATGCTATTTCTATATCATCATCATTAAGGTGATACAAAATACTTCTTTCTGTTTTTTCTAATTTATAAGAGCATTAGTCTACCATTGGGCACTTAATATTTGTAATATTTTGGGGGGGATAAATCATTAGCGAGGTACTTCTGTTTCAGTTATTTACGATTACGAATAAGCTTTAGAATTTACAACATATGGAATGGTAATGTAATACACACATCTATACTAATATTATAAAGAGGAAAGGTTTGATTTTTTGTTTGTTTGTTTGAAATGAATAGGCTCCGAAACTACTGGACGGATTTAAAAAATTCTTTCACCGTTGGCAAGCTACACTATTCCCGAGTTACATAGGCTGCTTATTAAAACTTGAATAATCTAACCCAAGGTGTAAAAAAATTAACAAAAAATTTCCTTCAATCGCGTGCGCTGCGAAAACTATTAATGATAGAACAAAATGATGTATTACAATTTTTCAGGACACATCACTATCTATAAAAAATGTCGCGACAGCATGTTTCTGTCTTTTATAGTTACATCACAATAAGTATCCTTTTATTAAAAAAAAAAAAATTATAAACCAACGCTAGAAAAGGCTTTTTATTCGTACCTAGGTACTGATCCTTATCAAAATAAATAAATCATTACTTAAGACTACTTCAATACCTTCATATCACCTTTTAAATGATTAGATTCAGATATTTCATTCAAAAGATATCACCAGTTTAAATAATAGAAAAAACTCTGCTCGGCTAGCTATGCGTTGAAGAAGTACTGGAGGGGAGTCAACATCACGAAATTAACTTGCCGCGCAGTTCATCCGAATATATTCACAAAAAAAAAATCTTAGTTTTTGGTTTTCAATGCATGTTATTTTTTTAAAAACTCACTGTAAAACATTGTATATTTTCTTTTATTATAATATTAAGCCCGTGCGAAGCCGGGATGGACTGCTAGTATTATATATAACATGTATTAACTGCCTCGGTGGCGTAACGGTAGTAAATGTGACTGTTGTGCTTGAGGTCTCGGAATCGATTCCTGGGTCGGACCATATGTTTGTATGATATGCAAATATTTGTTTCGAAGTTTGGATGTTTTCTATGTAGAGTATGTACATATGTATTTACTAAAAAAAAGTATATAAGTATTCTATCAGTCAGTCTAGTTATCATAGCACAAGCTCTGCTTAGTTTGAATTTAGATGACGTTGTGTGTCAAATGTCCGAAATATTACACCCAGATACCATAAATGATCGTACTCGACTACAACTTGGTTTGACAATCAGGATCTCGAACCACTAGACCTATTGGTCTAGAGTTCTAGACTCACAAATGGTTCGAGATTGGTTGACATATTTAGCCGGTTGCCATGACCAAATATTTCAACCGTTTACTACCATTTACGTAGTAACGAATACGTACATTATTTGTCATAATTATTTAAATAAGGTGACAACTTAAGCTTAGTTCCAATGCTAAATTTAACATCATATTTTAGCATTCGTTTTTATTGATATACATTTCATATGTTTGTCCCCACTCTCTCAGTAGATATCTTCGAAAAAGGTCAAAGTTTCTAAAGGGTATTTATTACAGCAAATAGAAGGGAATTAACGCTAATAAAATGCTCCAGTATGCTCTTCAGGGTAATATATTAACGAAATTACAAGTAAATAATGATTAATTTCCTTGCATGTTTACCCACGACCTCCCTTCGGGCGGATTAATTAATCCTAGTTAACGTAGGTAATTGCGTGCGAGATTCTAGCGGAGTATTCGGAGTGACTGTACCGAATGTACCACGACGTGACGGATTAATCACGATCACGATTCGGGAAATTGTACACCGTTTACCTGAATACCTATAACATAAAATTATGTGTGAAGATGTCAGTTAGTGTCAGTTAGAACGAGCGGTCTTATTGAGATTGACGTAATTTAATTATTATTGAGTTATTTGATTATATTAATTGAATGTTAATGTGTGTAAATGTTTTGTGGTTTAAGGTTTAAGGCTTACTAACTCTTATAAGTATGTTCTCTTTGATTTGTTTGTGATAAAAACTTATCAGTTAAGATTAAACCAAATCTTATTTAACTGTAACAGTAAAAAAAATATTTATTTTTATTAACGATTTTATTGAAATGATATCTATCTATCACAATTTTGTGATAGACGGATCTTTGTATAGATTTAGTGGTTCAATATTTAAATTGAATCTGAAGATGATTCAAAAACAAGTCACGTTAAAAGCTATATTTATGAGTATACATTAGGGTGTCCCTTAAATTTCAAGTTCGATATTTTTTTACGCATACCTTCTTAAAAGTTTCGTAATAACCCTATATTGTCTAGAAAAAAATATTAGTTCGATATATAAACGATAACCCGTGCCGACTTGCTATTTAAACTTGTCGATACAAGTTGCTTAAGTACTGCCCAGTGACCTGTTACGACATGTTTTATTTGCCATTTCGTACGTGATTTTTGAGACTATTAGTGCTTCATTGTTTAGTGCGTAAACATGTCGGTGGAATTACGGAGTGATAAACAAAATATTTTTCTTATCGGATTGACTAGCTACCAAATAAATGGTGCAAAATTACCATCTAATCGACAAGTTCTCTCAGTCCTATTTTACAATATTCGTGAGGTTAAATTGACTGTTAGTGAAAGTGCAAATCTTGTGATTAGGGAGTGCATCATATATTGGGAAAAAGCAAGAATTCCAACAAGGGCATTTCCTAACTGCGTGAAGAAACTTATTGATTTATATCATGTTTGGAGAGAGTTGCAAAAAAATTGTAAGAAAACTCAGATTACGTTTAAGAGTCGTGAGAACAATTTTATAATTAATCTTGATAATTTGTTTGATATTGCACATGCTGATGCTTTTGAGAGAATGAAAATAGAGGAAGATAAATCATTTTTAATGAAACAGAGAGAGCCAGGTCGACCGGGATGCTTAGGTGGAAATTGGCGGAAATTGGCGAATTGGCGAATTGGCGAAAAAAATTGGCGGAAAAAGAACAAAGATCTAGACAACGATGATTGGAAGAAGAGGAAAGGATTGTAAGACAAAGAGAATCACTAGCTGTTGCATCTACTTCCACCACAAATAACTTAGACAGTGTAGAAGATTCAGACGAAGAACAGATCTTGAATTCTGAACTCAGCTTACCGGACGTTCCCTGTTATGAACAAAGTTCAAAAAGAGGTAGAAAGAATCTTATAACACCTAAACTAGTTGTAGCTTTAGATCGATGCCAGTTAAGCATTAGAGATACCGTTTAAATTCTTAATGCGGTGGTAGAAGCGCTTGGTCTGAGCAGCGATGATTTCTGTATTAACAAATCCTCGATTCAGCGAATTCGTACTGAAACTAGAAAATCAAGGGCAGGAGCAATAAAATCTAACTTCCAAAAAAATGTACCCTACATAGTCACAGTCCATTGGGATGGAAAACTATTACCGGGGTTGGATGTACGGAGTTCAAAAGAAGAACGCTTGCCAGTTATAGCTTCATTTGACGTTAGAGAGCAGCTTCTTGCAGTGCCGAAACTAGAAAGTTCTTCTGGAAAACATCAAGCGAAGGCTGTATCAGCAGCTCTCTTTGACTGGAACCTTTATGATAAAGTGCAAATAATGTGCTGCGACACAACAGCTTCCAATATGGGCCGTTTCAATGGAGCTTGTGCTATTTTGGAGCAAACTTTAGGAAGAGAATTGTTGCTTTTCGCCTGTCGTCATCATGTTTATGAATTGGTCCTAAAAGCTGTCTTTGAAACCAAGATTAAGCAAATTACTAGTAGCCCAGATATTCCGATGTTCAAAAAGTTCCAAGAAAATTGGAAAAACATTGATTGTACTAAAATTGAACCATCTCTTAATTTCGTAAAAGCACGGGTTGCCGAGACAGACATTCAAGCGTTGTTACTATTTTATAAGGCAGAATTAGATAAAGGTTTTGTAAGAGATGATAACCGCGAATTGGTCGAACTGTGCGTAATATTTTCAGGAGGAGACACAGACGAAAAATTAAAACTAAGGCCCCCCGGAGCTATATATCAGGCAATCTGGATGGCGAGAGCGATCTATTCTTTAAAAATATGTTTACTTCAGTCACAATGCAGAGTAACTGCGAAGGACAAAAAGGCTCTACAAGATGTTTGCTTATTTCTCGTAATATTGTATGTTAAACCTTGGCTCGAATGTACAGTGGCGACCAAAGCACCTAATCAAGATTTGCGCTTCTTGAAGATGTTAAAAGAGTATGAAAAAGTTGACGCAACAATTTCTAAAGCTTCTATAAGCAAGTTCAGCCATCACTTGTGGTATTTGCGTGAAGAGACAGTCATTCTATCACTATTTGATGATGAAGTTGACAACCAAACTAAGAAGAAGATGATTGCCAACTTCAACAGGGACAAAATCTCGGATTTTAGCAAACGCTATGACCCGTCGAAGGAAGAACTGACTCAAAAGTTATTTGGTAAGTTAAATTGACTTTTTGTTGGATTTCAATTTCAATGTCCAATACTTATTTATTTATTTTCAAAATTGTTGTTGATTTTTATTTGTTATTTAACTTATTTTTCTTTTTTTTTTAGACAAAGCACTGGATGATTTCGTATCGGAAAAGAGCAAACAATTTTTATCACGACTGCAGATCGACGACAGTTTTCTAAAGGAAGATGTATCTTCTTGGAATAACAATGCTGTTTTTCTGGAGGCTAAAAGAAGAATAAGTTATTTGAGAGTTGTAAATGATACTGCTGAAAGGGTTGTTAAATTAATGCAAGATTTTAACGGACTTATCACGGCTGAAGAAGAACAAAAACAGTTCTTGCTGCGCTGTGTCCAGGAACATCTAAAATTGTATCCAGACTGTAAAAAAACTACTCTAAAAAGAAGTTACCCTGAATGATTCTTATTTCTTTATGTTTTTAATTAAAGATTAATGTTCATCTAATTTATTATTTAATTTTATTCACTTAATTCATTGCATTTATAGTGAAATTATAGCAAACTGAAATTTTAGGACAAAACACGTTTTTTACTAAACTTTGAAGCTCGATCGGCACTGGTTGCAATTATGCTAGATTGATAAAATTTTATATTTAAGTATCTCATAGCATTAGTAAAAATTATAGAGGGTATGCATTTCGAAATTCGAAAAAAAAATTTTTTTTGTCATATAAGGGACACCCTAGTATACATATATTAAATAGTATAATATTAGTAACCATAAATTCACAGACAAATATCTTACAATTTATTATTTATGTTGATTCTCATTGCTGCCAATATCAAATAGAAAAATGAATAGAATAAAATACAGTAAACTTTATGGTACACCAGCTAATACAGTTTATATATAAAAGTATATCGCTAAAAAGCTACTTCTATCAGGCAGGCTTTGGATGGAAAAAATGAACTGTAAAAAAACGAATAAATTTGCAGTTTTGGATGAGAAAAAAATTAAATTTAAAAAGAAATTAATAATTTAGATAAAAGTAAATAACAAAAGAATTATTGATTATTCAAAATCAACCTATCGCCGTCCGCTGCTGAACGAAGGTCTCCCCTAAGGAGCGCATACCATCCCGGTCTTGGGCAATTCGCATCCATCCGCTGTCAGCCACTTTCTTCAAGTTGTTGGTTCATCACGTCGCACGGTGCCCTACACTACTTTTGCCCAATCGTGGTCTCCACTCTAGCACATCTTGGTTCCAGCGGCCATCGGTTCGTCTGGAGACATGGTCGGTCCACTTCCACTTCAAAGTGTCCGTACGATATCAGTTACTCCCGTTCTCTATCGAATAACCTCGTTACGAATATTATCAGAATCCGAACCGACGAATATTATCCTGATCGAAGTTGCCGGCCAAGTTTAATAGTTTGCCGAAGGTCGAAATATTCTTGCACAACCCTGATAGCAGCGCCATGTACGGTTACGGGACTCGGGGATACATGCCTATTAGGCATAATTTTCGTTTTTTCGATGTTCATACCCAGATTATTGATCAGTTCATTGGTTATTATGTATATTAACAACAAATAAATACATACATACATAAATACACAATATCTACATTTTGATCATTAAAATGAGAACAATAAGGTTTTTATTTGTACTGTAGTTTGTAGAAATAGTATAAAAGAAATTCATCCAATATTACTAAGACCTTATTTTTACTTAACAGGACACAAAGTAGGCATAGAACTGTGTTCTCATACAAAGTTGATTCCCACCGAACTTATGCTACGTAGAGACGAAACACTAAATACATGTTAGTAGAGAGATCTCAAAAATTTCCTGTTATAATAATAGTAAATGTTTTGACAAGACAATATGTGAAGTTCATTAATCATTGTGTAATGAGGATGACATTTTTTCAGTGTCTGGGTGTCATTTGTTAATGTTTTGTATAAAAATACAAAAATATGATTATAGGCAGGCTGGTTATAAGAGTATAGACCGCAAAGCTTGATATCAGAAGGTCTAATATGAATTCGTTTCACAGAAACTCGCTCTCGACAGCAAGTGCTATCGGCTTTGTGATTGGTGAAAATTTTAGTGTGAACCAATCATAACCAAACGCCGAAAGCCTAAACCCTCAGAAGACCGTGTGTAAAATATGTTGACTCATTATTATTAATGGTATATTAATATGACGTTTTTGAAGGTGTACAAATTATAGATAATAAACGTAATACGAGTAAGTTAAGTGCGATACGTGCGGCTTCCTGCTCAAATTTAGAGTTCTTTCGCACCACAAAAACGATACAGACTTAATTTTTTTGTTATACTGTTCAGAGAGTCTGTGTATCGTTAGAAATACGAAGTCTTTGATCCAAATTTTTTTTAATTACATATTAATGAAAAAAACTGTACGGAACAAAGGAAGATATCAATCATCGGGAGTCAGCTAGCTTGTTTTTGTTTGACGCACATGTTCAACAATTTGAATCAGTGATGTGTAAAACGCGTCACTTTAGGAAGGGATCTCTTCTATTTATGTTTTTGGTAAAAAATATTTTTGTTTATCTAAGCGCAGTTGTTGACTTTATTTGACTTTCAGATGAGAAACGTGTAGCTGTTTTTTTGATTTACTAAAATTCTTGCAGTCATTTACTTAAAAATATTTACTTTCTTTATCACTGAGTTACAAAACATACAAATTATAAAACACAAAGTGACTACACAAAGTCTTAAAACAATTTTCTGTAAGTCACAAATAATAATGCCTCATCTAAGAGTTAATATGAACATTCGATGTGATGGCAGTTCGCAAAACAACTAGTAATCCTTTTGTTGCCCGATATTCCAAACTCAAAATACACGGATCTGAAATTTAATATTGCAAATTCACAAAGAATAACCTGAATCAGTTTGGTTCAATGTTGTGTAAAATAATAATAAATTAGCTAACGATATCTCACGTATAATATCGAATTAAGAAAGTAAGTCTTTTAGAATCAAATATCAACCAATAATATTCCACAAACTAGTCAAATTAACAATAAAGGATACTTGTAAAACTATCGGTATTCAAGTTAAGTAAAATCACCAAAGAAAAAAGATTTTTAAATATAACAAGAATGTGTGGCGACTTCCACATACAGCGTAAACAAAAAATATACTATGAACTACGGAGCATGTAGTTGCTCCGTAGTTCATAGTATACTTTTATATTCCTGTATCGCGAAATAAAGATTCACGTGGCGATTAGCATATACACGACAACCCAACAACAACTGTGAGGCCATGGCCCGCCAGGCAAGATCACCTCACCTGGTTAGAGGATCCTCTCTTTATGTCGGAGGGACATGACACCCGATTCATCCACAAATGTTTTTTTTTTTCTGGAAACGTTGAAAATATAGAGAATTTTTAACATTTTAGCGTAAATTCTAATTAATGTATTAATTCAAATCGAATACAATACAGTTCAATAGTTACTACATGCTTTAAATTTTAACAAAGTGTTTACAATTGTTGACACATGTACGCCTTGACCGTATTTCTATTTATGTACAGTTTCTAATGGCCCAAACAATTAGGTTGGTTAGATAAGGTTTCCATATAAATAATAAATCACAAGCCATGTTCGTGCCCTCTATCCTTCCTATCTTTGTTTAGTACGTTCTGGTAAACAGCGCCATATATGTTTAGCAAATTATCTCTGAGAATGACTACGTGCTCGTATATATACCTATCTCTATTAAGACTTAACTGTATGCCTACCTCGATAAATAATTATATACTAGCTGACAAATATCTTAGAGAGATTTATTAATATTCTACTCGTACATGGTCACTGGTAGAGCTATGAACCTAAGATATAACGAAGAAGTGATCGAAGTGACAATAATTAAATATGATATTTTTTTTTCTTGATAAGTCTAATTTGATGAACGTGAGTGAATTTAACATACAATTTTTCACACATTAAACAAATTAGTGCGTTGTAAAAGTATGAGTATTAAGTTAAAAGTGTAGTAGACAAGTTTTCATCATTTAAGCTTTTATTATTCCTAACATTATTTGAAGCCGGCTGCTAGTCCAATCGATATTATTTGAATATCAGTTTTTCTTCGAAACGACTGACGTCAAATCTCCATAAACCTGAAGGTGACTGAGGGAGAACTGAATTCGAAGGTTTAACTAGTTGTAAGGATATTTGAGGCCACTGATTTCCTAATAAACGTTGCCATAGATGTTGATGATAGCCGGGACCACGGTTTAACGTGCTCTCCGAGGCACGAGCATAAAATGTCGCCAACTTTTGCACTCCAGGCTGTTATTAGGGATTTCTTGTAAGAAAAACCTAATAGCACTGTTTTGACCGACCTGGGAATCGAACCCGAGATCTCTTAATTGACAGTTTCATACGATAGCTGCAAGATCTAAATATAAACAATTTGTTATAATAATCGTTAAATGTGCCCTCGAGAACCCTTGTTTAAAACGTTGACAGACGACCAGTAGCGGATATATACATTTGTTGAACATACGGCGCACATCAAAGGTCAGAGCATGTGTAGAAGCACTTGATATATTTAGAATTGAGTTTGAAACGAGCCCGAAATACATTACCCCACTGCATTATGCATGACTTTGCACATAAACGTAGACATTGTTAAGGTGAAGTTACAATGACAAGCTCATAATTTAGTCATTAAATAAATTCTAATTTAAGCTCTGCATCTAACGTAAAATCTTTACAATATAAAGGAGAACTAGCAACGTGTATAGAAAATTCTCCATGTCTGACAGCTAACAAAAGTATGTATTTCAAAAAATAGAGCAAAGTGAGTACTAATAAATTGTATACCTCCGATCGATATCCATACTGGGTATCAAACTTATAAATTGCTCCAAATATTTATTTAGGCGCAGTATATTAAGTAATGATATGGACGTATAATGTATAATAAAGAAGATTTGAATGAAGATTAAACAAATGAACATCTATGGCATTCTAAATTAATATCTTTAAAAAGAGCCCTGATGACCCTGCAGGGCCATTGTTGAATAATTATCCCGAAGAATTTTTTTTACTACTTTTTAAGATTGTAAAAAAACATGCTTTAGTAAATAACTATTAGCAAATAATTGCCTTTTATTTCTGTTCTAAAACCAAAATTAGAAGTTAGTGTATTGTAGGTATTCTTTTAAACTGATTTTTAAGCAAGTTTAATTGTAATAACCAAAAAGGTTGTTTACCGAAAGTATGACATTTTTTTGTACTCATTCTTATCGATTTTTTGAGTAACATATCATTGCAGTCCGAAGTCGGACATTTATACTACTTTTACTTTGTATAAATTTTTTTCTTGTTTTATTTTATTTGTTAACGTATATTTGAATGGTTTGTCAACTGTCAATAAGCTTTGCTGAGGTACTTTGTGGTTGGGTTATATGCAATAAAGAACAAAGCTGATACTAAAAAGAGGTAAATAAATATTTGAAAACATTTGACACAAAACTCCATCTAGCCCCAAACTAAGCAGAGCTTGTACTATGAGCATTAGACATTGATATAAACACATATATACTTTATTATTATATTATTTTGTAAATACATACATATTATATATAGAAAACACACAAAAGTGAGTTTTGAGTGTTTAAAGCGTATAAAAACTAACTTAGCACTTTAACGTGTAAATGTTAAAGGCAATCTATATAATTCAGATATTCTATACTATACGTGGGCAATATACAAAAATAAGTGTTATTTTGTACATTGCCTATACTATATGGAATACCAGATTACACAGATTGTCGGTAACATATAGATTTTGCATTTGTAACAAGTGATTATCAAATTTAAAGCATAGGTGACTACCATTTTTTTGAGACTTCATGCATACATACGTATTTGTATATTATATTTTTAGCAATATTCTAGTCAAGAAATTTACTTAAAATAAGAAACTGCACTACATAAACATAAACTATTAAGATTAAATTATTTTTTTATCTCCTATTTATTTAATATATTCATTATGCGTTGACCCGAAAACGTCTACACAGTATAGAATGTGCCTAAGCTCATTCATATCGACATATTATTTCGGAGCATCATTACGTCATATAACGTGGTAGAGTTACTGATCCTTTGTCGGTTTATGACTCATCGACCGCATTCTAGTTTTTAATTTTTTAAGGCCAACTGTGAAACATTTCTAGGACTCTGCGACCTAATGGTAATATACATAATTTTAATTATAAGCCCATTTTATTGGTGTGTGTAATTACTACATAAAATCATTACTTTGCGTATTAAAATTTAAAAATAAACCGAATATAGAATTATACAATCTGCGGTCTAACAGAAAATAATATATTAGCTTTATTTAGAAATCCCATTTTAAGCTAGTCGTAACGCATTGTGTGGTCTTGTATTTAATAAATATCTTTCAAATTATTTTAAACGATGACGCCTTTGACGTTTGTTTTACTTTACACAAACTAGTTTAATTAAAAATAATCTTTACAAAGGTTTTATGCAAACTACAGCTGTTATTCAACGAATTGAGCAACTAATTAAACAACCTTACATGAAAATGTGGACGCGATGGGTAATTGGACAACCTAGTTTTAGTTTCAACAGTACAATGTAACATACAAAAGGTTGTACCGCTATAAAATCCTTTTTTAGAAGTACATAATAGAGTGACTTTATAATATGCAAGAAATTGAAATAGCAACACACTCTTTAAAAGGATCACGACGTCAGGGCGCGGCCACCTGGTAGCTACGAAAACGTCATTATACGTTTTTATTTCTCTATTCTGTAAAGTTTAGTTAAAATGTAAATTATAGTTGGAGAGCTGACAGCCTTTAATTTTACCATTTGAATCGAATGAATTTAACACAGAAACATTTACAAATTTAATTTTTTTATTCATTTGAAATAAAAACATGTTAATGAAACAAAAGATTTCAGATTACACACACGGAGCATTCTGCCGTTATTGACAATACGACAAATTACAATATTCCACAGCTACATTTCCAAGCCATAATTGAAGCGATATGCATGTTCAATAATTGCTTCACTGTTTGTGGGCCAATAAATCGTAATTTTTCTGCAACTACTTCCTAAACAACTTAACTAAATTTGTTTTACCTAGTTTCTATTTCGGACACAACTAGACGAGCTCGTCTTCCTTTGCTATTTATAGGTTAATTAGGTGTCGGAAACTAGGAATATATTACAAATAAAGTATAAAGTGTCTATTGGTTTCTTTGTTTCTAAATAACTTTGGGTATTTTAAAATCATATTTCAATTTCATATACTGATTTCATAAACTCGGATACTTATTTTACGAGACGACGTTAAACACGTAACTTAATAATTGAAGTTTTTAGACTACATATAATGACATTAAACTCTTTTTTTAGGAATCTCGAATAATGTTCGGCAATATTCAGAGTCGAGACGTGCGCTATCTTTAAGCAATCTATTTAAGAACCTTTCTATCCCAACTATCATTAGGTCTCTGAAATAAGTAGCCATTACTATTTTAAATCGTTTAACTGTTCATTACTTTTTATTTACTTCGACACGACGACATTCGATTATCAAAGTTACTTTTTTACAGGCGTAGACAACTTTTTACAACATTTTCATTCACTCTTGTGTCTCATCATCAATCTCTAATCCACTGCTGGACATAGGCCTCTTTTTTAAAGAAAGTTTTGGTCTACTATACAACGATGACCAGATTGGTTGTTATTTTTTTTGTTTTCTTAAATAACAACTCCCGCACTATGAATAAAACGCGGGTCGCGGGGGACTTTTACAAATATACAAAAAAAAACGAACACAAAGAACACCCAGACTCAAGACAACAATTTGCGGATCACACAAAGTGTTCTCCCATGTGGGATTTGAACCCTCAAGACTCTGTGCAGTAGAAAGCGGCAAGGTGACCGCTTAAACAATTACAGCATCCGTGCAATCTAGACGTATAGGGTTTGTTTCAACAGTTTCTTTCTTTTTGCAGTGATATAGTAACGTAGTTTGCTCCAACAGTCGCCTCTTACTCCAAACACGGGATGACTCGGGGTAATGACGCTATGTACCATTAAATCATTAATTATCATGTACCATATAATCCATCACCACATGGAAATCATGCGTCATCTCATCATTAACTATATCAACAACCTTTACCAGTCCACTGCTGAACAAAGAACTCTCCTTAGAAAGGAGGTTTTGGCCAACTATCTTACGCTTAGTGATAATATAATGATAAATGTACATATCCGACTCTAATCTATGTTTGGGTAAGTGCCTATAATAAACATACATTATATCGTTATCTCAGCGTCTTCTAGCACACACCTCAAGGAAATGAATCATTATATTATCAGATTATGACCTATATTTACGTGATTTATGATCATTAGTCAGTGAGGGTAATCACCTATTGTTATTGAACCAAGTCCTAAGGATTGGTTACCTATTAGAAGATCAAATGCTTAAACTAATTAAAGCTAACGTCTACAATATGGTATGGTGACCTCAACTTATGGATTCTATTCATGCATTCCATCAGGCAGAGAAGAGTCACTCTGGCAGGCACTAAAAATAAAGAAAATGACGTCTGCAATTTTTTTTATTAAGATCGAGGTGATGTGGTATGTAGGTCTTTGAGAAAATCATAGTAAGTTTATAGAGAAATGAATAAAATGTTTACAAGTATAATGCATGTTGTAGACTGAATTCCCAATTCAATTCAATCAATCAATTCAATCCAATTATAAATGTGAAAGTTATTGTCTACCTAAATACCATTGCATATCTTAACCGCTGAACTAATTTCAATGCAATTTGATATGAAGATACATTTATTCTTAATTAAAGACATATAATTTTGACTGCGATAACCAACATACACACAGGCAGAGCTCTGGGCGTAAACTAGTAGCCATATAATATGTGTTAATGAACAAAATTTTAATGTGACTGTACTGCAGAAGTTTTCGTTGCAAACTTTTGGTAGTAAATTCTAAGTTTGACTACAATTTAGGCAAGTGCTTGTCTAAGTTTAGGAACATTAAGGATTTACAAATTAAATTACTGTTTTATACTGAAACAGTATTTACTTAAGGGTTAAATATATTTATGTATTATAATAAAAAAATTCTATACATTTTCGGAATTATTGTTATTGGAAAGCTTAATCTTGGAATAACGTTAAACTCTTAGAGACGTAGAGTATTGCCCGTTTAATGTAAACACAAACAATACATTTTTGACACACCTGCCACTATTTCGTCTTAAACCGTTCAGTACGTTATTTCATCAATTTGACAGAAAAGGATAAATTTTTATGCACACTACTTAGTGGAGTCCAGAGAAATGAGAAATTGTGATTTTAAGATTTTTAAAATACAACGATTTGCTGCAAATGAGTCAATAATGATATACTAACATCGTACAATAATATTGATTTCTTAGCCATTCGATATGAATCGATCGATAGGTATAAATTTAAATACGTAGGCATCTGTTCGTTTCAATAGAAAGCGTACAAGAAAAAAATAAATAGAATTACCAAATAAAAGTGAACTAATTGATAATATCTCCTGTTGTTATTTCAATTAAACTAGAAAATATAAAAGATTCACTTAGATTCAAGCTTTGGAATCTTCCAAAGTTTACTAAGTTCAATGTTCAATCAGTTAAAGAGTCATTATTCTGAGTCGAAGTTATTCCACAGCGCTCCTTTGAACGGAGTCGAGGCCCCATTTGAACGTCAAGAGATGTGTAACCAATACATATGCATACAAATATTCCTTTTAACTTTGTATTTAAACTAATGTTTTAAATATGGCTACCGTGTGGACGTGGTTTGTTAATTAAATGATATTATTATTTTATACACAATTGAAACGATTTCTGCACTGGATTTGATTTTGGAATAAATTTTGACATGTTGAGATGTTGCGATATTTTACGTCATATCAGTTGTACTATAAGACTGTTCGTCAAATTCTTTATCCAGTTAAGGAGAAAATTATATAGTTTGTAGCCTGCTGTCTATATGAATGACTGGTATCAAACCTATGCGACATGTCCTACTGTCAAAGTGACTCTACTCTGCCTGATGGAAAGCATGAATAGAACCCAAGGGTGGTGGTTGACATTCTCATTGTGTATGCAGACAATTCAGTACAGTGAGCCTCACTATGGCGGACTAGTGAGATACTTTTTTATACCCCGCTTAAAGGACCCAGGGTCATAGTGGGAAGAAAACACGGTACACGGGAAAACAAGCTGGTAGTGTCTTACAAGTTTTAACTGATTTGTACTGGAAGGAAAGGCTGAGCCGTTTAGTTAGGGAGCGTATATTTACGATTCTAAAACGGGGACTTCCGAGGCCAGCACGTGTTGTTCTGTAGAAAGAGATTATTATATCTAATAATTTATTAAGGTTTTATAGATTTGATGTAGTTCATTGCACTGAAAGAATAATGAGCCAGTATCAGACCAATGGAATCTGATCAAAGCTAATACATTAGTTTTCACGCTCGTTACTATTACAATGTTTCGTTGTGTACATACTTTATGTTTGTAGTGGTCCTTTTTTTTTTTAATGTGTGGAAACCCCCTCGAGCCGTGACCCCACCGGGGCTTACGGCGGGGGGATGTGTCGGAATCGGACCGACTAAAACCACACGGTGTGCCACTATGCGTATGACATAGGAGGGATCCGGGAACAGCTGTTATTACGACATCCAGTGTAGTCGTCCTGTGTCAACTCGTTGGTCAGTTAAGATTCTATAACTCCAGTGATAGATAGTTTATGTCGACCACAAACCACAAATAACATAGAACGGCATAGTAATTTAGATGCATCAGCTATGTGATGTTAACGTAAGAGTTTAGCTACTTATCTGACATAGATTACTTATAAGGTAAAGTGACATTTGTCGCCTTAAATAAAAGTTCTTAGTTTGTATTTACATAAATAACTTATTAAGTTTTAAGTAACTGACAGAAATATTGAAATAATTTGAGAAAATATGATTCGTTAAAAAAAAGATTTTGAAAGATAACTCCCGCACTAGTTATAATCCTGCATGGCGTTGGCTTCACAAACAGAGATTAAACAGCCACAAAGAACACCGGATGAATCGAATTCTCAATACTAAGCGCAGTAGGAAGTGATGAAGTGACCACTTAAATCACTACGCTATCCGTACAGTCGCATTCTTATTTATACTACGTTGTACTTGTAGTTATTATGAGGCCTCAAGAAAAAATTCTATAAATGTAAAATGAGGTCAGAATGCCCTACTTATAACAGTATCATTATAACCTTAACCTCTATCATATTATCAGGGAAGACCTTCTGGTCCATATGTATACAACTATGTAGGTACGTATCCTAAGAATATATACAGAAATAAAAGTTCTACTTCACCTTATTAACGGACGGAGAACTTTGAAACTTGGGCCATTATGTAACCCGAACTTTGACTTTCCACATCCTTTACGGAAAGCATGACTCCCATGTTAGTAACGTTACACTAGTTGACAGTTATAACATAAACCCTAAAAGGGCCACCTTATTTTATATACCTGTAAACTCAATTACAATGTCTTTAAAGTCTTAACAATAAAACGTGTGATAACTGGTTATTTAAAAACGTTTTTGTAACGTTATCGCGATAACGAACGGGATGTGTTATCGCCAAGTGATCACCGCTGTCATTCAATGCACTTCGGTTCCAGGAAATTGTATGCTTATGTAAATGTTTATCAAATATCACTCGTGTCTATTACTGCAAGGCGATACTATGTGACGAATTAATATTGTTACAATTTTATACATACATATTTGGAGGAAGATTGATATTCAAAAGATTCGCTTTAAGAATGAAATTTGATGTACGGTATTATTAGTAAATATTTTCTTATTAGCACAAACACACTTTCGAAATGGATTAACCTATTCAAAATGTCACGTTAGCGCACTAGGGATACTTGATCAACCCATTGTACGAACCTCTTAGTCTTAAAGGAAGTCAACAAAATCAAAACTCAACGCTTGTTCTCAATCTGTTTGAAACGTGCAATGCGATATTTTGGGTACATCACTAGAAGAAAAGTCGATAACTTGGAATGGTTATTAATAACAGTGAAATTAGAAGGAAAAGACTCAAGGGTTGGTGCCCAAAGTGTTGGACGAATGAAATATCCGACCAACTGGATATATCCGATAGCACCGCACTACAACAAGCGGCTGATTACAACAAATAGAGACACACAGAAGACAAGCTATATCACAATCACGATCCTCAGCAATGAGGAAACGAACATGTTTTAAGAATATTCTTTAATTCCTTACTTAGAAGCGAGTAAACTTATGAAGACCAATGCTGTCAGAGGCAAGAAAGTTTTGCAAGTTTTGAAAGTTTAAACTCTGATAACATCACTGACTTGTTGAAAAGCAAAGAAAAATTGCTAAACAGCGGTTGAGGCAGTGGTATCCGTCGGATCGAGACTGCCTCCCAAGAAAGTCCAAACCTTCTAACTGATATTATAATATTATTATTCTGACCACTTAAAATATGATATATATATTTATAAATATTAGTTCTATGTAGCTACTTATCATTATTTATCAGATCGATTAGCACCTGGTCTATTCGAGGAACGACATGTTTTTATCTGTGTTAACATTATTCTATAGTACTGCTTGAAATCGACGAAAAGCTCTTTTTCTGAGAAGTTCTCCACGTTATTTTTTATTACTGAAGTAAAGACCTTAAAAATTTTTACAAATTACACAAGCGAACATTATAAAGTAAATTTCAAATTACTTGCGATTAGTTTAGACAATCCCCTTCTCTACAGAATTAAGTCAGAGCCTCAATTCTGATATTTTACGTTAACATACAAACCACTCTCATTTTATTAACATGCTAATTGAATGCTATTGACATTGATCGAAGAAATGTCGATATTCTACTAAATATTATGTGATGATATACTCTTAACGTATTTCGGCTAGGACGGCCGGTCTTAAAGACCAACCATCTATTCAGGTGACGTTATATTCCACGGTATCGGCGTTTCATAGAATGGCATTTTATCTCCTCTCTTATTTTCGATGTTTATCAATCTCCTTACTCTAGATCTTCGGTGTGTGTATCATTTGTATGCGGATGATCTTCAAATTTACCTACAGACCAGCCTTGATCGTCTAGCAGAAGCAATTGACAGCATTAACGGTGATCTTAAAGCAATCGTAGCAATCTTAAAGCCCGTCAAATATCACTCAATAATCGTGGGTAGCTCTAGGCAGATTCGATATATCAAAACTACCGCTGATTACTCATAATAGATCCATTTTTCAATTAGTCCGTTTATCAAGGATCTGGCCTATGGATTGGCCTATGGATTGGTTCCTACCTCACTTGGAAACCACATATCGAAAATGTGGGTCGGAGGGTTATTGGAACCTTGCGATCACTGTATTGACTTAAGAACTTCCTACCACCTACTACCAAGTTAATGCTAGTACAGGCTAATCTTTCCAATCATCAATTATTGTAATGTATACTACCTCGACCTGAATGCAAATCTACTTAACAAACTTGAACGCCTCCTTAACAACTGCATTCGATTCATCTTCAACCTCCGCAAGTACGACCATATCTCCACCTATCGAACTCAGCTGTCAAGGTTACCTATTTGTCAGTGTCGTAGCTTACGGGCTCTGACTACCTTTCACTCTCTACTTAATAATACTACAGCTTCCACTTATCTTACTTCACAATTTAAATTACATGTTCTAACCGTGACAAAGATCTTCGCTCCACTAATAATCTTCTACTGTCCTACACACACCTCTTCTCTTGTTCATAGTTCTTTTACTGTCCAATCGATTCTATTATGGCATGCGCTCCCACTAGAGATCAGGTAAACAACTAATCGGAATTCTTTTCAAGCCAAGGTCAGAGAATTATACAAGAAACAGCTAGCAGATATTCCCCCATAGTCATAGTCATAATTTTATATATTATATTTTGTACTGTACTCGTATATATGTTTATTGTTTAAATATTTATTTGTCTTTTCTTCTATGTACATATATATCTATTTCTTTTTTTTTAAATAATTCATTGTAATTTATTGCTTCCAACTATCAACTCATTGCTTCTCTTAAAGACACCCGTGCACCTGCCATATCAATTACTGAACCACCTAAAGGTTGACTGGTAGAGAATGCCATATGGCATTTAGTTCGCCTCGTGGAATGAAAATAAAAAAAAAGAAAATATTAAACAAGTGTGTGCTCAAACTCTCTGTTCTTTTTCTTTTATAATCTAATGTACAGAAAAAACACACTATAGCTTCTCCTGAATCCTTATTTAACAGAATATAATGTATCAAACTATTGTAAAAACATCGACGACATTAAAACTAATATAAGTGGTAGTGGTAGTGGTAGGTAATCGCAAGAGCATTGATCTTACATATTATAATTAGTGTAATACGAAAAATTGAAAAACTATGCGTAGAACAGTTCCTCGATAGTCTATTGATAGAATATTAAAATAGCAGAATTAGGGCCCAGTTTTCTGATTCTAGTACATAAACAAGACGACATTCAATCTGAGTTCCATTATAAATGTTTGTTTTAGGCAGCGTGTGTTTACCGATGCTATATTATCTATACTAATTTTTGTGCAAATAAATCAACATAGTGTGTACACTATTTCTAATTAGTTTGAGTGGATAAGATAAATGATCTAGTCGGATAGAGATCATTCACCTTTATATATAACTAGCTGAACTGCACAACCTCGTCTGTCTCTCAAAAGAAATAAATTCAACAACAGCAACAACATCAACAGCCTTAAATAGTTCACTGCTGGGCATAAGCCTCTCCTTAGAAAGGAGGTTTTGGCCTACTATACTACGTTGACCAAACAGTTTGCTTCAAGTTTTCCCTCTCTTTGCAGTGATATTGTCCTACGGAGTTTGTTCCTTTAGTCATCTTTTACGGGACTTATGGGATGAACAGGGACAGTGACACTCTATATTCTCAATCCACCACCATACGCAAAAATCTGCCACCACAAGGAAAAATCCGTCGCTACATACAAAGCTTGAATTTTTGATACTTATGTTCTATTGGTAGTAGCGTGATTTTATATAGTCATCCTTGATAAATGAATTTTTCAGTACCAAAAAACCTTCGAGTTTGAACTAGTAGTTAGTTTAAATGACAGTTTAATATACACAACACAAATTATTCAGTTCTATAATATTCTAATAGATAATGTAAGATAACAATTAATGTAAAAGTATCTATTCTTTTTTATTAAATAAAGTAAGATCCCTTCTTAGAAACAATTCTTAAGAACAATGACCATAAACCTGGGTTATTTTCAATTAAGATATAGTAGTTTAAGTTAACAGTTTTTGCGTCGACTAAAGCTAAAGTAAGTACTAGTGCGTTGTCATTTCTCAAGACTACTGTTCTAATACCTTAGCATTAATAAAATCTGAGGTAATTACTACTCCATTGTCTCCATATTGTGAAAAACAAACCCCACATTACGCTGTTTATATGTTTTTTCAATAGACGTATTTTATTGCTACTCGTTAAAAAACCCTTACATTAGCATAACCTAAATACATTTGAAAATATGTTGAAAACACATGTATTCTCTAAAGTTCTTTTATATGATCGTTTTTACACACAAAACTCAAGTTTCAAAACTGTTTGTTTTTGTAAAATTAGTCGTTTAGACGACAATAAATATGTAACTACTCGTATATATTAAAGCTGCTGCAGTGCAAGTACCGCGTTAGACCTTTAGCTTGTAATTACACAGTAAAAGCACAAGAACATTAATAAAACTAAAACTCCTTGAAAACAGATGTAACTCTAGTTCTTTTCCAATGACTGGATCGTTAATTAAACTTAAGATTGCCTTATAAATGTATAACCAAGTACGGTTTAACGAGCTCTTAATGTGAGATCTGACTGATTAGTTAACTTACTTTATTAGACTTGTGCCAAATGAGAAGCACATAAACTAGTTACTAAATTAATATTCTAAGTATTATTCTTTACTAAATGAGGCTCTGTCATCGGACCTTTTAAATTTTGTGACCAGTTTTTATTCCTTTTTAAACTAGATAACACAAACTCGTAATATTTCTTTGTCGTGGCTGACACGATTATTTTGAAGAAATATTGTATTAATATTTGAATAGTACTAAATTTTAGCTCACACTTCGTATAACTGATAACTTAGTAGTCTGAGTTCGCGAATTAATAGTTCAAATTAATAAAAAAATCTTTTTTTATTAGTGTAAGTTATTGTTTAGTTATAATTATCTAAAATTCGAATGATGTAGATATAGTACTACTTAAATTACTAGGAGTACCTACGCTAAATTAGCAGGACACTAAAGCTTTATTTCTCTATTAACTTAATAACAGCCATTTTAACCGTCGTAGTTTGCTTCTAAATTTTTAATTTTAATTTAAAACTTTTTAGAAAGCAAAGGTATTTTGTTATAATTTAATAGTAATAATATATAAGGATTTGCAACTAAACTTTGCCCGAGGTTTTGTTGTAATTCAACTTAATATTATTATGTAGAAAAAAAAACAAAATATAGTACTGCAGCCTCCGTAGTGAGTTAGTCCCATAACACTTATTTAAGAACCGTCACTAACCAACCACAAACCCATTATTAAAAGCCGCATCAAAATCGAACTCGTAGTTTTTGAGATAAATGTGATGGGTGGGCACAAACATCCTTTTACCCCAAACGCAAATACCGTCTCCTCCTGGGTAAAAAATATAATATGGAAAAAGTTAAAGTAATAATAAAGATATAAAAACAGTATCACTATATCATCAATAAAACTAATAATTTTGTAAATAAACAGTTTATCGATATTTGAATCATTAAAATTAATTACAAAGTTATATATTGCCGCGACTACACATCTTTGGGTTAACTCATGTGTTTAATACGGAATGTAATAGACTGCGTCATACAGACTGTAATATATTTGTATGTATGCAACAAGTACGTCGTAAATCCAGTTAAAGCGAGGTTGGTAACACTATCTAACCTTGTTCATCAATCAGATCGAAGCAATCGGAACAAAAATAGATGAAAGCTCAACATTCGCCTGTGATTAGTCGCCTGATCAATGTGATTTATTTTTATAATTTTCTATAATATGTAATGGAATAAATTTACATTTGGCACCACTAGTGACAGTTGGTGCGTTGACATTATCATGTTCATGTCTATTAGAAATTGTCATGTAGTAAATATAACTCTATACTTTATATTATTTATAAAACAAATATCTAGTACATTTGACACACAACACCGTCAAGTTTCAAACTAAGCAGAGCTTGTATAATGATAACTAGATTTTCTGATAGAATACTTAAATACCCTCTTTTTTGTTATAAATACTTTCATATTATACATAGAAAACACCCAAACTCTGCTCCAAATACTTACAGATTATACTAACATTTGGTCCGACCCGAGAATCGATCCCGAGATCTCAAGCACAGCAGTCGCATTCACCTAGACAGTCGAATTTAATTTTTTAATTTGCGGACTAAACTTACTTTCTTACTGATTACGGTTATATTTCATCCAGCTCTGGAATAGTAGTTTTCAACCTAATTCTTTTACTTTACTGTATTATGAAATTTTATCGGATTCTTTTAATAATAATAAAAAATAAACTCTAATAATAAAAAAAACTTGACACATCTTACGCACAGCTGTCTGATCCCAAACTAGATCGAGGTTTAGTAGAAATCTTATCACAAATTTTGCCTTCAAGGTAGTTTTTAAGATCTAGAGAAGGATATAGTATCGAGATTTCTCCGCTTGATATTACGACTCACAATAATATGATTCAAATCTATCACCAAGTTTAGGTAAACATTCTTGTTATATTTGGGAAGCTAAAATCTTTTCTCAACTCTCTGCCCCATATAATATTTTTTATAACAGTTATGAAGAGAAGCGTAGCATGTTAAAATATATTTTATAACTAATTAATTAATGTAGTTTTTTTCAACAGTAACATATCACTGTCTTATTTATTATGTTGAAAGTTGTAAATCATCAAAAATGTTTGATCTTACGCCGATACTTTTTTTCATGTAGCTGAAGCAGTTAATATATTTTTGGGCAATAAATAAATCTCTTGCTTAAGAATCGTTTTGCCAAAAAAATTTTCTTCGTTTGTTTTTTTGTAATGAATAAAACCTTAGTATTGTATTTAAAGACATTATATTTATACTTTATGTAAATTACAACAACTGGTGGATATATCCTCCTCCGTTCATATAACAATGAGTCAATGTAATTTTTGTTTTGAAGTTTTTTTACATTACAATCAATATATTTATAAACAAAATCTCATTAAGTAACAGTATCACCTACTGGTTTCAGCAACCTGAAAACTTAATCATTATTTATTCTTTTCGAACGTCGCTCCTTTAAATATGTTTCATTATATTTTCAATGTTATTATCTGACCTATCTACTGCCTAAATGGGCACTTATAGATTAATTTTAAGATTACGTACGACTATAATAACAATTTTTGTTTGCCTGAAACAGCAATAGTATTCATTGCAATTTATCTTTGTTTTTAAAATCTTTTTTTGTGCAGCAACAACAGTGCAGCTAAAAATAATCAAATTAAACAAATACCTAATTTCTTATATAATATAATAATGTCTACATTCCCTTTATAAAGAAAAGAATAAAACATGTTCCTAGAGACTTCGAAACATCGGACGAAAGAAAATTACAAATCGATTTTCAATGCTTTTGTCTTTGAAAGATTTAATTGTTTCCTAACAAAGGAAACTTTTGGTTCAAATTAAGACGGTCATTGCCCATTAATTATCACTCCGAAATTGTTTACAAATGAAACAAAATTGTTTTGTGCCCACTAATTATTCAATTCAAGGAAAATTACCGTTAATTCGGCAGTGGGGCTTAGTGCCAGAAACACCATGGATCTGTTAATCGTTTAAGTGTTAAAATTAAATACTAGTTAAACCTTGATAAGTAAATAAAATCTACGAGTATATGCATAAGCAAGTATATTGTTTACGCCTGATATCCCTTATTCCTTCTGAAACAAAGATTAAAAAACCATCGAATACCCTCTGTATAACGAACTTTGGGAAAAATATTGGTGGCTAAAGTAAAGTGAGTAAATGCTTCCAAAGACATTAATTTACGAAATATTCCATTAGAAGAATGATCCAATTTTTCAATAGTCGATAAACAGATACATAGTCTATCCACTGTAAAATGTAACCGCCATCTCTGTGATGTTAATACTCAATCTTAACCACTAGGTTTCGTTGAAGTGCCTGACGCCTTCCCGATAACAGTTTCTGTTTGATACAAATATCATAAGTGTTTCACAACTCTAAGATAATGTAGAATAAAGAGTAATTTAAAATAAATAAGACATGTTTTCTAAATAAAAAAAATCTGTTCCAGTTCATATAAGTAGTAAACTAATGGAATAAAGTAAAAGAAAAAGTTACATTTTGCCCAGTTATAGCAGTGAAACAAGTGTCATAGTGTTTAAGTCTGGAATTCTGACAGCTATTCATTTAGTAGGTTATGCATGTATCGTAATCCGTAGGTCATTTTGTTAGAATCCAATGAACAACCAACGTACAAATCGAGTGCTAATTAAAAGACGGACTTCAAGCAAAAGGGCTCTTTGTCAGATTCAGTCCACTCTGAATCACTGCTTTATCGTCCGCTAGATACGAGTTCACTAAATAATATATATTCCATGATGCAGACTTGTCTCTAGTATGGTTGTTTCACGCTTTATTTCCAGATTTTAAATTCAAACTATTTTCATTTTATTAAATCATTATGATGTCGATTTTTTTGAAAACTTGCATAAAAAGTAGGAGGTTGTGACAAAATGTATTAATAATAAAATTTTGTCACATCGCTCAAGGCCGTCTGATCTGTAATTAGACAAAACGTCATCAGCGTCTAGTTATCATAATACAGATACGATAACCAAACTGCTGATGAATAGACGTACTTAATTTTGAAAAGAATTAATAACATCTATACCCAGATGAAATGATCCTGTTCAACACACAATTACACCCACGAACTCTGCCTTTGTTGTCAGGATCTTTAATCACTCACCCAATAACTCTGTCAGTCTATTTTCAAGTACCGTCAAGACCCAGCCTCAACAAATATTGTCCTTTATCTCATCTTTGTGTTCAGCGTAACTATAAAATGACGGCATATTCGTTATCTTTTAGATAACAATTGTTTGATAACAGTTAAAATATGACATGGACCTTTTATTGAAAACATCAATTATGCCGCTAATTATTTAAAAAGAATAATTTTGTCAATGGAACGATGATAGACCTTCTATCTGGCGTTTAAGTACCTAAGAGATTAATAAAAAATCAATAAAAATTGTCTTCAAAGAGATATTAAAGGGTATTTGTGAGAATAGACACAATTAATGAAAATTTTAACGTTACAGTGTTTTAATAAAAGTAATAATGTTAAAAGGACGGCCAAGATTTTTTGTACCGAACCGAGGATTATTGACTATAGGGATGAATGAGAAACGAAACGTGCCGTTCAAATTGCTTCGATCACATAAATGTCAGAGAGATTTTATGTTTACAGTCAGTTTGACTTTGAAATAATTCAAGTGCCAATTGTTTTTTCTATTTGAAAAAAGTATTCCATGAAGGGAAAATTGCAATTGGCACTGTCAGCTTCAAATGTACGTAGTATTTATTTAACGGCGGATATATAATAATGTTATAATTTTCATATCTAATAAGCATTTGTCAGCCTTTTTTTTTAATAATTTGTAACGATAACAATAAAAATGGATCACCAACAAATCAACGATTTACGACTGATCATGGACTAATGTGGACTGATCACAAAGTTACAAGAATATGAAATATTACATTGTTCTTAATTTGAAAAATTGTAAGGTTCGATTCAAAAAAGCACCACAAATCCGTGCTTGAATGATCTTCCTTTGTGAGGACCTATCATGTATTTACATACATATATAAGGCAAGTTAAAGCAATTTTTACTTTGTCTTTAAACAGTCTTTAACAGTCTTCTGCTGAACATAGGCAGAGGCCTACTGTACCGCGCTAGCCTAACGGGTTGGCATAGGGTTTGTTTTAAAGTTTTCCTTCTCTTTGTAGTGATATTTTTCTGAATAGTATGTTTCCTTAGTCGCCTCTTACGGCTCCGACAGGGTGAATAAGACACCACTTCTATTTACCCAACCGGTGTTTAACTACTCTACGTATTCTTAATCGCAAAGTTTTAATATAGTTATAATTCACTTTTTAAAGAACATTCACAATTCCTTTTTGTCCAAATACGAATTCTTCATCCTCGAGCATATTAAAGCCATAAAGAGCTGCGTCCTCTAGGAAGATTATTTAAAAACATGAATTTTATAATTTAAGGACTACTATTTATATAAGACATGAATTTGTACGAATGCTCTTGACTTTTAATTCTCAAGCAGTTGCCGTATAATTTATTTTCTTTGTTGTTCTAGCAATGACAAATGCGTCACTCTTGCGTAAATAGAGTATGTTTAAGACAAAGGGTTTTGTTCTAAAGTTGTTTCCGTATTATCAATTTAAGGAATATGTGTTTTACCTGTTTATATTATTATAATGTTGTTAGATAAAGAGACTACAACATTAGGTTGCCAGAACACTTTGAGTCTGAGAAGGACATCGCAGAATAGGAACTTGTTTAGTGATAGTGAATAATCTGACCATATATAAAAACACTAGCAGTTCTCCGCGTTTGTGGTCACTGCTCCACTCCAAAGAATTACAGCGTGATGTTTTATGAGCCATATCATTCCTAAATAAGTACTCTATCTAATACAGTAAAAGTAAAAGGAATAAAAAAAACATTTAATCTAAGTAATAATTTTAGAGATTTTTACCTTTAACACTAAAAAAAATGAAATATGTAAATAGATTTAATTTTAAAAAGGTAAATCTTGCAATTAGATAAAATTATCGGTCACAATAATGATTATCTATTAAATTTATTTAAAACAGTGTAGATTCCAGATGCTTAATTAATGTTTGTTTGCAAGCGTAGTAGTATAGTACAATGGGTAATGTAAGTATTGCTAACACAACTCTGGAGTAAATTGTTGACATACAAGAGAATTAAAATCTTCCTACGGCTTAGGCCAATTCTGTGACATTTAAAATTATTGACGAACAATTAATTGTGGTCTTTTTAATTTTAAGTTAATAATTTCTATATTTGAAATTCTGTCTTTTTTTAATTTTTTTCTTACAGGTCTAATATAATATACATAAAACATGCTGTAAATGTTTGAACTATGTACTAGAATACTATAATAAATTTTTAAACGATTTCTGTTTTATAGCATTCAGCTCTACAAACAGAACATGTTACTAAAAATAACAGGACGCTCCGTACACAGGACAACCTAACTTTTTTATTAATATTATCATAAAGAAAAAAAACCATAGGATACTTTTTTAGCTATTACCTACGCCTTTGTTATTATTACATAAATAAAAATAAACAAATATCAAAAATCGTAAATTGACTCTAAAATTAAGAGAACTATTTTTAAAACCAGTTATATATTTCACAATTCATTCGTAAGACACTAGTTGGATGAAACAACTAACTAAAAGTAGGAAAATGTAAGGACTTTTGAAAAGGTATGGCAACTAATCTAACTTATCGCTTCCCAAGACGGACGAAATATGCGCAACAAATTATAAAATGATCTCTTGGAGCGCGTAGTGGAATTGCATTTTTCTGATTTACTAATTTAAGTTAAAATAACCCATGTTCTTTTTACCCTCGCTCTAGAATCGTATGGAGTGTATTTACAGCCATGATTACCTTGTATTATATCTGACTATTTGACCGAAAATTCCATTAACTGAATTCTTAATTCTTCATTTGAGTCAAAAAAACTATTATACTAATTATTAAAATATCGTATTACAATTTACATAATTACCAAACACAATTAGCTTGCGACCACAACAACGCAACCTAGCCGAAACTTCAGGTAATTCAAAGTAATATAATCAAACTATGTTCATATAAACTGACTGTTTTTAATTCCTTATATTATAAAGATAAATAAGTTCAAAAATCACTAGTCACGAGATTTATAATCAATCATTTACATTATAAAAAAAAAACTAAATGTTTTGTAACACTTTGGTAAGCAACGCTGGTGGAATAAAGTTTTAATACTGGTTTTAAAAATAGAATCGCAATGTTGATGTGGCCACAATTAGGTTCGTACATAAAACATTAAACTGCGTTGGTTATTGGTATGCAAGCATTACGTTAACCAATCTAAATTTAAAATAGTAGTCGAATGGATTCCGATGCAAACCTAAATAGCAGTTAATTAGTACTTAAATACATATATTTTGAATACTAGATCGAGTCTTGTAGTATTCTGTTAATACATGATCTGAATAGGCCATAAGTGATTAATCATCCATTTCATACCTATAGGTATAACAATACAACAAATCGTATAAGTAAATTAGAAACACAACGTTCAATGCCAAATTATTTAACAACTTTACGTGATTTAAATTTATAAACTGCAATTCTTCTAATCTATTTAATCGATTCTAATCGTCACCCACGAAACGCTGATATTTGGTGATAATTTAGTAATGTAAATAGAGTGTAAAAGTAACTAAAAACCAGCGTTTTGACCGTTTTTATTTCGTGTGGTTATTGTATATCTGTACATATAATAACCACACGAACGAAAAACGGCTAGGGTTTGATTTATATTTCAATAAATCTAGAGTACACATCATATTGATCGGCTGAACATTACATTACAGACATTATGGTGGTATGGCAATTTGTTGCAGTAGTAATGTCTTTAAAAAGATAAAGATGAACTTTAAACTCATCAGAATTAAATAAGAAAATATTCTGAACATCACATATGCCGCCATGAGAGTTCATAAAAGGCAATTTATTGAGTTAATGAATATGGAAAGAGTAATAAGAAGGTAATTACACCTTACTTATTAAAAATATTTCTGTATGTTCATAATACGTACTCCGACTGCTTAGCAGATGAGAATCCTTTGATAAATCGGGCATTAAACGTTGTAAACATAAAAGGAACATTATGTACATGCATAATTGTATGTATACAGTTTAATTTCACAATAATATACACATAGAACGAATCACGAAAGTATTTATTTAGTGAATGTGTGTGGTGTATCAAAAGAGGTCGTCCTCGGCGAATATTTGATGCAGGGGTGACAGTTATCGTGCCTTCCAAAGACCAAACCACGGCGTCCAATGCAACGACCACCAGTTGCACGCGGAAGGTGGTACACGCGATCTCATATTACTGGCGCGGCTAATGTGGTTCCTGGCATGGGAAGAGTGGCTCGACGGCCACGAGAGGGGCGACGTGACCACCGTTAAAGTTCTGACACTGATCGGAATGACTGACGGTGGTCAATGCTGAACACCAGCAACCGGACGGCTCGACCCGCAGACGCCAACTTATTGGGAGCGGGGGCCTTTAACCTTTGTAGGAGACTGGCCAAGAGGAGAAAACCTCTATAAAAAACCACACGGATAGGATGGCTCAGACCATATGTCCAAAAGTGCCTCCGGGTGTCCCTCTGTTACGCAGAGGGCACATGTGAAGGTTATGTCGGAGGACGACGACTCATAGGGGCGACGGGATCGCCGTCGGAAACTCTGCGTGGAGTATCTGACGGTAGTCACTGCCGAACTCCGGCAACCGATCGGCCCAACCCGTAGACGCCGAGATATCGGGAGCGGGGGACTTCTCCAACGGGAGGAAGGGTGGAGAAGTTTGCGAGGAAGAAAACCTCTATAAAAAATTACTCCTAACCCAAGCTGAGGAAGCCCGGTGAAGAGGTTAACGGCTGGGGGGGTATCCCAGTCGCTAGGGCAACACGACGTAAGCTCACGTTAAAGAGCAAACAACACAATGGACGCGACCTATAAAAACGTAGTACCCCAGGAGGGTACCGACCGCACCGTGGTCGGAGAATCCCTCAGCACTCCGGGTGATACCGGAGTGTTCAGCCCACCGTACTCTGGGGGGGCACAGTTGCGTGCAGAGCGGTGTCCGAGTCCGGGCACAACGATTGGGGCGCACACGCCCAGTTTTGTGCGACCCACAACGCCGAGTTCCGCGTCATCCCGCGCCCAGTCAGGCGAACGAGGCAGAAGAAGTAGGCGGGCGCCAACAACCGAGCGCACAACTACAGAGCATGAGCAAGAAATGGAGTGGCAGCGTGAGGATTCAGGGAATAGCGATGCCTCATCGTTCTACTCTGCCTCCGCGCGGTCATCCCAAGTCCGCAAGAGGAAGCCGAAGGGTCCAGCGGAAGAGAATCGACGCACTAAGGTTGCGCGGTTCAGCAAATGGCGGTAGGAGCGAATCGGGGACGGAGACGGAGACGGAACGTGCAGGTGCAGTTGGTTCATCCACTCCTCTGATCCCCTCAGAAGAAGAGCAGTGCCGCGAAAAAGCAGCAGCGGAGCTGAAAGGGCAATCCACTAACGGCATAGATACCAAAATCCGGGAGTCCCTGTCGGCAGTCGAGAAGGCTTTCGCGGGACTGAAGGGAGCCAAAGGCGGCAAAAGAACTGCCGCCAAAGAGGCTATGACGACCATCAGGGCCGGTGTGTCAGAACTCCTTATGAGAACGAACACATCGATCCTGACAGATGCAGTAGGGAGATTAGAGCGAGAGAACAAAACACTCCGCTCCCAGATAGCCTCCCTACAAAAGGAGATGGAGAAACTCCGCCATGGGGGCCAAAAACTCCTCCAAAATAACCCGGCACAGTCCAAAGAGGGGACAGGCAGGGCCACGCCCTCTAAGGTAAGTAGCGAAGCAGCAAGCCGGTCCGTGCTGAGGCCAATACCGGACCGAGATCAATATGCGGTCACACTGGATCGTGTGTTGGCTGAAGTCCGGGCTAAAATGCTAGGGGAGCAACGTCAAGAGAGTCACTCTCCTTTAATTCGCGCAAATGAGGCCACGGGTGCAAGGGCGGTGGAGGTCAACTATCCGCCGCCAACTAAACAGAAAAAAAAGAGGAGGAGACGAAAATGGACTACCCCACAACCTCTAGCGACACATCAATCCACGGGGCAGCAGCAAATTGTGGCCACGTCGACAGAGGAAACTTGGGCCATGGTTCTTGGTCGAAAGACTAAAGCCAAGGCCGCAAAACAGGCAGCAACCACGAGCCAGTCAAAGGGGAAGCCCCAACCTAAGAGGGTTGTGCCACGGCTTCCTGCAGCTGCGGCTGTCACTGTCTCCGTACCTCCTGGATCTGAGACGAGGATAGCTACGTTAATGGAGGCCGCAAAGGCTAACATAAATCTGGGTGATCTAGGCATCACAGGCGGGCTCCGTACCAAGCGAGCGATGACCGGGGCCCTCATTTTGCAGATCCCCGGTGAAGGTAGCGCCGCTCTGGCGGACAAATTGGCAGCACGCCTACGGGAGGTACTGTCCAGCACGGACGCTATCATTGCGCGTCCTTGTAGGGCAGGTGACCTACGGGTGTTGGACTTAGAAGAGTCCATCACCCAAGCTGAGGTCGCCAAAGCTATAGCAGCGGCGGGGGAATGTCCCATTTCCGACGTCAAAGTTGGAGATATCCGTATTTCTTCGTCACGGCTGGGTACGGCTTGGGTCCGCTGCCCGCTTGCAGCGGTTCGCAAAATTGCGAACGCCAAACGGGTGCAAGTGGGTTGGGTCTCGGCCAGGGTGGAGGCATTAGCAGCACGGCCGCTGCAGTGTTATCGGTGTCTCGAATTGGGGCATGTGAGGACGAAGTGTCCCAACGAGACAGACCGCGGTGCGCAGTACTACACGTGCGGTGGCATAGGCCACGTGGCGTGCACATGCACCGCAAAAGCGCCCAGGTGCCCTGTCTGCTCGGACCTTGGCCGTCCCGCGGATCATCGGCTGGGGAGCAAGAAATGTTCTCCACCGAAGAAAAAGAAAAGGGAGCTACAGACAGCCCCCGCTCCAGTCTTGGCGAGAACTGACAATAGTCAGCACCCGCTGACTACAAGAATGCCACAGCCGGCAACCCGTCCGGCAGAGGAGGTAATGGAGGCTTAAAATTCGTGCCTCCCCAGAAAGTTTTGCAGGGTAACCTCAATCATTGCCGCGCAGCGCAAGATCTGCTGATGCAGATACTCGCTGAGCGGTCGGTTGCCCTAGCGGTGATGGCGGAGCCGTACTGTGTCCCGGATCACCCTCGGTGGTTCGGGTCGTTTGACGGCACTGCCGCTATCTTCTGGGCAGGGGTCGAAAATGGCCTCCACTGTACCCTCCTTCAGCGAGGACTGGGGTTTGTGGCAGTTGAATGGGGCCCCATGGTCATTGTGGGCTGCTACATATCGCCGAATTGCGGCCTCCCCGTATTTGAGGCGTACCTGGACGGCCTCAGGAGCTGCATTTGCACGTACCTGTACCGTCCGGTACTTGTCCTGGGCGATTTCAACGCCCGCTCTACACAGTGGGGAGATCGTCTGGACAACGTGAGAGGAGATACACTCGTTGAGTGGGCGGCGGCACTGAACCTCGGTATTGTGAACCGGGGCTCAGTGAGCACCTGCGTGCGATGGCAAGGGGAGTCAATTGTCGACCTGACGTGGGCGACTCCCCTTGGTATCGAGCAAGTGTCAGGATGGAGGGTGGCGGAAGAGGTGGTCACTTTGTCGGACCACCGCCACATCGTCTTCGATGTGGCCATCTGCCGCCCGGCCGCAGGCCTAGACCACCGCTGTAGCTGCCCTCCGCGACGATGGTCCCTCAAGCGGATGAACCGAGATATGCTCGTCGCCGCAGCCATCGTCGCAGATTGGCCAGGGGAAGAAGAACGGGTCTCGTCTGATCCAGAAGCGCAGGCGGCCTGGTTCCGTGGCGTTATGACTGACATCTGTGACGCGTCGATGCCACGGGTCAGACCGGGAGGCAGGAGGGGTTCTGTGTACTGGTGGACAGCGGAACTCGAGCAACTTCGCACAGCGTGCTCGAGAGCCCGTCGCCGGTTTCAAAGAACCCGAAGAAGACAGCGAGCCACAGCCGAGGAGATTGCCGAAGTGAGGCGGGAGTATGGCGCCGTAGCAAAAGCTGTAAGCCTTGCAATCGCGGAAGCCAAGGCTCGGTCTTGGAAGGAGCTCATACAGGGACTAGACAGGGACCCATGGGGGCGCCCTTATAAACTTGTATTGGGCAAGCTCAGACCGTGGGTCCCACCACTGACTCAGACCCTGGATCCTGTATTCGTGGGCAGAGTTGTAGATACTCTCTTCCCCAGGGACCAGGGTAGTCCCTCATGGCCTCCATTGCTGTCGGATTCCACTATGTGGTCCGACGACTTTGAGGTGACGGAGGATGAGCTGGACCGAGCCATGAAGCGACTCGCCGCCCGCAACACCGCTCCTGGCCCGGATGGGATTCCGGGTCGAGCATGGGTGTGCGCTTCGGTGATCCTAGGGAATAGGTTGAGGCAACTGTTTACCAGCTGCCTCCGTAACAGCGTATTCCCTTCCGGCTGGAAGGAAGCCAGGCTGGTACTCATCCAGAAACCTGGCAGGGCTGCAGATACTCCCTCGGCGTTCCGACCTATATGCCTGTTGGACGAGGCGGCGAAACTCTTTGAAAGAGTTATCGCCGCCCGTATCAGCCGACACCTGTCGCTAGTGGGCCCTGACTTATCAGACAACCAATTTGGCTTTCGAGAGGGACATTCAACGCTCGACGCGATCGAACGCGTCCGCTCCTTATCGGAAGAGATTGTCTGTCGGGGGGGAGTGACGTTGGCCGTCAGTCTTGATATAGTCAACGCCTTTAACTCCCTGCCGTGGTGGGTAATTAGAGAGGCACTGGTATATCACCAGTTGCCCCTCTACTTGCAGCACATCATCGGGGCCTATCTTCGCGATAGGTCCATATCCTATGTAGGTCGGGACGGTGAAGTACTTCAAAGGGAGGTCACATGTGGGGTTCCCCAGGGGTCGGTCTTAGGACCCCTTTTGTGGAACCTCGCGTATGATGCGGTCCTGAGGACCAGTCTACCCCTTGGAGTGAGTGTCGTCTGCTACGCGGACGACACTCTAGTACTGGCTAGGGGGTATGGCTTCCAAGAAGTCCTGGAGCTCGCCGAGTTAGGGGTGACCTGTGTCGTCCAAAAGATCAGCGATTTGGGTCTACGGGTTGCACCTCATAAGACGGAAGCCCTGTGGTTCCACAGGAAACGCGGAGGTGTCGTTCCTACCAGCTCGTTTATAAGAGTGGAAGGAGCGGAGGTCGAGGTCGGTCGACACATTAAGTACCTCGGCCTAACCTTGGACAGTCGCTGGAGCTTCGAGGAGCATTTCGAGCGGATGATCCCACGAGTTCGGGGGATGGCGGGCTCCCTACAAAGGCTGTTGCCTAACATAGGGGGCCCGCGAGAAGAAGTGCGCCGCCTCTACTGTGCGGTGCTACGATCCATGGCCCTCTACGGAGCGCCGATATGGGCCAAGCGCATATCGGCCTCCTCCCGCTGCAGAGCTAAGCTCAATCGAGCGCAGCGGGTAGCGGCCATTCGGACCGTACGAGGATACCGCACCATCTCGTCTGAGGCGGCAACAGTCCTGGCACGTTTTCTGCCCTTTGATATCCTGGCCGATATGGACGCGAGGATCTATGACCGTATTCGCGCTATCCGCCGGGATGAGAGTGGGGAAGACCAGGACGAGCTCGAAATGCGGTAGAGCGCCCACCGACAGGCATTGACACAATGGCGCGCGCGGCTAGAACAGCCACAAAATGCGCGCCAACGCGCTGTCGGTGCCGTTCTGCCCAACCTCGAAGCTTGGGTAGGTAGGGAGGGAGGTCGCGTCACCTACCGACTGACGCAGATACTCACCGGGCATAGTTGCTTCGGTGAGTATCTGAATAAGATCGGACGCGAGGAGACGGCACACTGTCACCACTGCGCAGCCGACTGGGACTCCGCCCAGCATACGCTGGAAGACTGCCCCGCGTGGGCATCTGAACGCGGAGCCCTAGTCGATGAAATAGGACGAGACCTATCGCCGCCAGCAATCGTTACTGCCATGCTGGCGGGTGAGGAAAGCTGGGCCGCAGTGGTCTCTTTCTGCGAAACTGTTATGCTCCAGAAAGAGACCGCTGAACGGGATCGGGAGAGGGCCGATCCCGAACGAAGAAGACGCCGGCGGCGTTATGAGCCGTCGACGGGACCGCGAGTCGCCAGAGAGTGGGGTCCTCTGGTGGCGGATTAGTTGCTGCGGTCTACGATGGAGTGATTTGTTTCGGCCTGGTAGCAAAAATGCGATCGGGTCGCAACAAATTATAACAACCGGACTGATAGGTGGGGTTGCCTTTATGGCGTCCCCAGGATAGGGTCTGACTAGGCGCGGCGTTGATTCTGGAGGGAACCTGAAATAACATGGTCCGGGTCCCCTTCAGAGAAGGACGCCTGAGACCGGCCGCCGGGGTGGTTTTTAGTGGAAACACCACATACTCCTGGCTCCTGCGTCCCCAAGGAGTCGGAGATCCGAAGGGATTTTCCACCCCGACAACAAAAAAAAAAAAAAAAAAAAGGGGTGACAGTTATCGTGGTAACTGTGTAAGTCTCACACTGTCACGATGACTGTCATGCCTTTTACGTCCCCAAACGGGGTGTGAAAAACTATCTCACAAGGCCGCCATAGTGTGGGTCACCATCCTGCATGGTCTGCGTTTGCAATGAGTATGGTGACTACAACTCTTGGATTCAATTCATTGTTTTGCATCAGGCAAAGTAGAGTCACTTTGGCAGGCTCTTAATTTAAGAAAAAAATAAATAAATATTTACTGACCAAATTAATGATACTCTAAAAAAGAGCTATTTGAAAGCGCCAGGAACCGATAAGCATGCATTCAGAGATTGATGAATGTAGACAAAGTGAAAGAGGTGTGTCAAAACTGTAGTAAGTGGAGATCAATTGTCTCTGCCTACCCATTTTGAGAAATAGGCGTGACATTACATAATGTCACGTCTATATGCATATAGAGGTAGGGATCGATCTACATATGTGTATATAGCAATCGTTGAACTTTATATTAGTAATCAATATCAGAAAAACGAAACAATTCGTGTATGAGTTTTAGAATTACACCAATAAAAATTTTATCGACTTCTGAGTCATCGGATAAAAATAGCTCAAGATATCTGGTATCCCTTCTTGTGTTGGAATGTTCAATGTAAAAAGAGAGATTTATAATACCTATTTCACGATTTATACACAGCATATACAACCGAGAGCAGTGCAACCGAGTCAAACAAAGATACCTGAGGATTTTGAAAACTAAAAATACTAACTTAGTGAAATTTAATAGCTTAGGCAAGTAAATTATGTGTTTTACTATTGACAGTGTTTCGTTACTTTATATTATTATACTCATTAAACTCAGACTTGTAGTTTGTTTCACTGTTCTTCTGACATTTCTTATATCAAAATTTTTAGAATAATTGATAAATTTTATTACATTTAAGAGTATTCATTTATTACAAAACTACTAATAATTACATCAAAAACTAAGAATTGCCGAAATATAATGATTTATTTATATTTATATTTATATCTACAAAAATCATCTTCGTTACAGTCTTTAATAGACCACTGTTGGACATGAACCTTTCCTTATTCCTTACTTACGTCAAAACCTCTTCTTAGGTTTTGGTGTACTATACTAAACTTTATTTTATTAGGCGTAATTTATGTCACTTAGCAAGTATTACTAGTACCATAAACTTTAAGTAACTTTTTCTGACTAGGATCCATTGAATATACTCGATATTTGAAATTTCGAAATAGCAAATCAAATTGGAATCAAATAGAATTACTCAAAAACAATTTTAAATTATTATACTAATATCTCATCATAGCAAACTTAATCGAGATGAATAACGAACATATTTTTAATTTTAAGACTTACCTATATTAAAAAACATCGTTTAAATATCAATAAGATTTTAAAGTGCGAAATGTTTGATTCAGAGCAACACAGGCCACCGGCGTACTGTTTTATGATATTTGACAAGTATCGTGACAAAAGATTGTTTTGTAGACGAAGTCTAAAAAGTAAATTAATTTTCATTAAATAAGTAGTTAATAAACATCACAACATTTATCATTGTTATGTGAGATTATTAATTAAATACACATCGTAGACGACACAATATTCTTGTTTTGTTTTTGGGATGAGAAATAGTATTGTACACATGTCACAACTCTCTACACACATTTGTGAAATAGTGAGTTTAATGTTTCTACAGTGTCCACATTTTGTAGTTAAATTTTTTCCTCAGTCTAGTGTAATATATGTGTTTAATGTGTAATGTAGCTTAAAGTAAAGTATAGCCTTAAATTCCTAGATTAAGTTAATATAAGTAGTATGTTCACTCACAGATGTCCAAGTTCATGGGCTATGACGAAGGCGCTCGTCAATCCCTCATCCCGGTCTAACGCTGCGGACCGAGCTCTAGAGCAGACACCGCCGACAGGAGCAAAGCCCGAGGGGCCGCCAAGTTGTGATCGCGTTAGCCATACTGTTGCATCCCAACCAGTACTATCTGTAAATATTTTTAGTATTACACTAAGCTCCAACTTTATTGTAGAGTTGTGAGTTGAAAACTTACAGATAAGTATATTTTTTAACTACAAATGACTTTTAATTGGTTCTGCTAATTTGTATTCGTTCCTGTTACATTTATATTTTTGAGCATAACCTGTGAACATTCGCCTATATAAAGAAAAGTAATTTGTTTCAGTAATTATATTTATTTTATATTAAAAATCATATGAAACAAACTGATACCCGCACCGGGGGTTTCGTATAAAGATGTATATAGATAGTAGGTCATAATCACGGTTATTGTTTCATATCGATTCCTGAATTGTATGCTCATTTTTCCTAAATATCTCTTCCTAAATTACAAATGACTTGTTTAAAATCTAGTCATAGCAAAGGTTCTATATTAAAATGTTGTTAATAGATACCATGTTACCAATAAAATTACATATCAATTAAAAAAGTTATACCTATATATATTTTAGTTAACGTGAAGTATACTATATTAGCACAATCTACGGTTAAAGATCACGTCCTCAATTTATAAACACGCGATGTTACTTCATCAGTAAGCAATCCTCAGTCAATTCAATTCCCATTGAACTTACACTTTTAACCCAGCCCGAAATGCCATTCAATGTTAGAAACTGCCACAAGCTACCGTCAGGGTTCCAAAAACCTACAGTTAGACATTATTTGGATATCCTGTTACTAAGTTAGGGCTCAGGAACTAAAATTAGTCGGTACAAATTTAGCTTGAACTTTTTATACGGATTGTTCATTCAAGCTAAATTAAAAAATAAAACGAAAAATGTATAAATTGACCGCAGCTAACAGACAAAATTATTATTACGCAATATTTAATCAGCTCTTAGTTGTTGTTTAATATATTTATGCTCTTTATCATTGTTATTTTTTAGCGGTTAATATATTGTATACGTATAATTAGCTCTAATAAACAATTTATGCGTAATTCTAAATATATTTCCTGTTCTAGAGAAAAATCTTTTGGGTTTTTAAATTATTAACATGTAGTAAAATAAAATAAATCAGATGAAAAGTGTGACGTGTGCCATTATAACGAGATACTAAAACTATGATTTAGCGCCAGTAGCGGAAGTTGTTATAATATGTCTTGTAAAATAAATCTTAGAATAAACTACAAGATATAGCTCTCACCGCGCATATGTCTAATCATCTATTTGTATATTGTATTAAAAAGATGTTTCTTATTATGTCCCGGCTAAGCTTTAGTTACTTACAAAATTAAAAATATACCACACCTGCTGGTAACTTCATCAAATGCCTATAATTCCACTTATTTACAGCCTCCAAAGACTTCTTCACATTTCCATATTTGATTACATAATCTTTCTCTTCATATAAAAACAATTTGTTGATTACAAGAGTCATGTTCGAGTTCAGTGAGGGATCATTGAAGATGGCACTGACCTATAATGTGTTACATAAAGATTGAATGAGTAAAACTGTGCACACTAAAGTGTCGGACCAAAATAAACATAAGTGTGCTTCGATTCTGCATCGTGCTATATACTCACAATATTCATCAGTGCTAGAATGTAATGTTTTACTCTCTCTTTTCCATGAAACTTCAGCATCGTATGATCGGCCACAATAGCCATTTCAAGCCACAAACCTTTGACACCTGGAACATTTTAATCGCGTCATTGCACATCTAATCGATTTAAAGTGAACTTTTTATTACTTTACACTAAGACACACCTGAAATTGGTCTACTGATAGTGCGCACTCCACGATAGTAGTCCACAGAAGGAGAATCACTGTGTTTAGGACGTATGTGTGGTATTGCTACCGGGCCATCCTCATCCTCGAAGTCAAGTTCAAGGTCTGTTACTGTATCACCTGTGAGATTGTAAGCAGCAGACCATTCGGATAACGTAACATCACGTCGACGAAGCACGTGTGATCTTTCAGCTCTTGTCGGTTCCAACACAAACTCTTCATTGCCTACCTGCAGCAGTCCATATAATTGTCCATCACATTCCGTAACTGTCACCGAAGACTCCTTCTCGTCTATTACTCGACCTTTATAAAACTGGCACTCATTATAGTAAGGTGAACGAATAGCTCTGTTCTCATGTAGCTCCAGTTGCCATCCAAGTAGTTGAAGTTGTCGGAAACTGGCATGTGCTGTATGTCGGCGCAGTCTCGGCGCTATTATGAGATGATCCGGTGTTGTCCAAGCGCGGGCGCCGGTCGCCAAGACCAGCATCGCCGCCCACAGCCAGCGCGGCATCGTCCGCGCTCCGCCGCGAGCACCGCCTCTCTGCCCGACGCCGTACGTCGCGCTGCGCTTACGCATCTACGCACATGGCGGGCGTCTCGTCGCGCGGAAGGTAAACGACTCCGCGACTTATAGATTGCATGTGCTTCGAGCCTCATGCGTCATTTGTAAACAAAGGGCGACCGCCTGTTTTTATTTTATTATCGCCTAGCGTGTTACACGCTCATAACGCGGGATGTAAGTGTGTACGTATGATATTTGATTGCCTCATTTCAATATTAATTCTACATAGGCACAACTTACTCATACATTATTGAATGTTACCTTATTACAGTGACCAGTGACATTAACTATAGAAATATAGTAAATATTGATAAGTAAGGTCCTGTGATAAATGTCAAGTGCGTGAACTTTTGCACTGCTAATTGAGTCGATAATATACACAGGAAAACAAGAGCAACGTTTTAATAAAATTCATTATTGTTTTGATAATAAATTACGTCATTTGTACATGGAGCAGAAGTAAAATGTAGATATAGCCAGAACTGTTAACAAGTATCGCTATTAAACCTAATTATTTAAACTGAGAGCTTTCACTGTCACCATGGAAATTTAAGTAATTTCGGACAGTTGTTAGTACAGTAGCATAAAGGTAATAAATTATCAGACATTTAAGATCACAATGTACAAAAAAGCATTCTCTCGGGTAAATTTTCCCATAGCTTTTTAAGTAATATTTCTAGAACTAGACCTTTGTTTCATAATTTGAGATTATTTTAACCACTGCCAACAAGTAAGTATGCAAAAGTATAATTATATTGTCATGAATATTTAATTCACGTGCTTACATCAATGCATATTTCATTGGTAGTAGCGTATTCTACGAGCATAGTGATATGACAAGTCAAGGTACCGATTATATTGTATAAATTGAACTATTTAAATTGTATCTAAAATATTAAAGTCAAATTTCTTCATGCAAAAAAAAATGAAGATGATCATGGGCAGTAATATAGAAGCTACTTCTAATTTTTTAATCATTTATTCATCAATCGTTTTCAAAATAACAGTCATATGTTTAAGTTCGTCTATGGAAGATTTAACTTCACAAATTGACTTAACATCTTGCAAGCCATGTACGTGATAGTTTGTTTTTGCATAAGAATATATGCTTCGAATTCTCTGTTTTTTAAAAAGTCTTGTCTCATCGCTATGTAAAAAGAGAATTCTTTAATTCAAGCTTATTTTGGTTAAAATGGACACTACCCATAAATGGGCACATTACGGGTAGTTTTACAGTTGGCAGGTAAAATATAAGGCAATTTATTAAATTGAAAAGTGAAATGAAGACGGATTAAATACCTCAGTCATTGTCAGGCGCATGGACACGTTGTTGAGATAGCTTTCATGTGATACAATTATTCTTTTATAAGCTACTTGAAATTAATAGGAAATATCAACTATAAATCTGATTTACATCTTGACCAAGGAAAACCTGTCAACATTATAGTCACTTGATGATTTATTTTTTTATTGTAAATTTACGCACTACCATACTATAAATAGATGTATCATAATATTATGTGTATATAATAGATTTATAGGTAGTAGAGCCACGTTGATTTCAGCACGAACGTGCCGGCTCGACCGAAGTGGTACTACCCTCTCACAGAAGACCAAACTTAAAGCGATAGCATCCGTGCTGTCGTCATACATCAAGTCACCCCTAAATCAATAGACCGAAAGTCTATTCACACACAAAACACGCAACAAACACATGAAGCGCAGGTGTACGTGTTCTCTATCAAAAAGTCTCCGTTATATCCTCTATCCACTTTATAGAACACTCAACTGCCACCACAAAATAAGCTCAGTATCCTGGGTATAGATATTTGTCGGGATCTCAACCTGCATGAAGACATTGAAAGCGCCACTAAGGTGGCCTCGCGGTCTTTCCTTGGCTAGGCGGATTGGTACAAGATTTGTATCCATTTTACCTTCTCTTCCACGCACTTCTAATCTGTTCATGCCTTCCGTCTGGTAGAGTAGTCATTTTTATAGCCCCTATGGTAAAAAAGCTTACCAGAGACCCAGCATAAGCATAAAGTACCTTATTATCCAGAAAAAATACAGAAAAAAATAAACATTCTTTAACATTGAATTCCTGAAACTCTCTCTCTCATTGATTTATTTTCTTAAAATTAATAGATAACTGAGTTTTATAATACCTGTGAAACTGGTTCAAGTCCTACGGTAAGATGGAAGAACGCAAAAATTTAGGATTAAACTTCTACAATATCTTAATTTAGGAGGCGATTGCGAGAAGAAAAAATTGCGGAGGCAAAGTCACAGTTTAATAATGTAGCAATAATAGTTTCACATATCTCACACACGATCGAAAACTAGGCAAAGCCTGTGCTATGGTAACCAGACTACTGATATACATACAGTATTCTGTACTATAGATAAATTACACCCAGATACAGAACAACTGATCGTACTCATTACACAATATTTGTCGAATATATATCAACATAGACGAATAACAACATAATAGACCCCAACAGCCAATAGCAACAATATCAGTTAATGTTATTGACACAAAATGATATTGTATCTTGTTTCGCACGCAAATTACACAATGCAGTTGATTTGAATGGTTCGTATATCGAGACTCGACTGCCGGGATTGTTTCACTATGTCTTTTTGTATGTGATATATCTACATATATTATTTGATAAGGTATGTGTACCATATTGTTTTTTAACTGCTAAATTGACATATGAGATGACTGGCCGCCTGATAATGGGGCGTTACTAATCACTCATAAAAGCAATTGTTTCTCTTGGACGTGGGTGCGATTCCATCCGTCATTTTCAAGATTTTAATCTTCGTCACAATAAAATATGACTGTTGCTTTGCGATCTATGATATTATTTGGTAAGTTTATTATTATATTGTAGTTTATTATTTATATAATAGTTTATTATTACACGATTAACAGGGAACCAACCACGAAGTAAATATTATACAAAGAGGAGAGGCACTAATCAGATTTTTCTAGGAAACAATGCGTGACAATTTGCGATGTGAGGCGAGTGTTAAGCTCCATCCATTTCAATTTATCTGCCTTCCAAACAACATTAAAACATTTTGAATTGCTCCATAGTGATGTTGCTATGTAACCTAGTTTTCACATACTGTGAAAAATCATTCAATCATTGTTTTAAATTCTTCCCTTCGCTCCTCTTTTTGTACAAATGTTAAGTGTATAGTTAATTTTTCACTGTCACATACAAATTTAAATTGTATCGATTAATAGTCTGCTATAAAAATAATAAGTGAATGGAGAAATTTAAAAATTTTCTTGTATTCATATTCGTATCCTCGTATTCGTGTTTTCAAACTCGTATCATAGCAATATGGTTTTCTTTACCACCCCATTCCAGTCAGATGGCGTATATTAGTAAATTTGACTGCACGATTGGCCTAATGGTTTAAGTGGTCGCCACGCCGCCCTCTACTGTGCAAAATATTGTGGGTTCATACTACACATGGACAACACTGCCTGATTCACAAATTGTTGTTCAGAGTCTAGGTGTTCTTTGTGTCCGTTCCTTGTATGTTTGTAAAGTCCCTCGCGACAGGATTTATTCCAAGTACGGGCGTTGTATTTTTTAAAAAAGAAAAGTTTTATGATTGAGATGAGATGTTTCTTTTTTATTTTATGTAATTAAAATTTCAGTTAAATGTGATTCACATAAAAAAAATCCAAAACGTCAGCCTAAGTACAACATTAATGTTATACTTAGGCGAAAGTATTATAATGTGGATAAAGCGTTAGTAACAATAATTTTATATTCCCATACAAAATGAGTGCCCACTATGCCTATATAATCAAATATGGCACACCTAAGACCTATGACATTTAATGTTCGTGGTTCTGTGTTCCAAGTATCACGGATTTAGCCTTTTTGATAAATATTTATGGCTGCTTGACTGACTTGGAAAGGCTTATTAAATTAAAAAAAAAAACAGTCGCTTACCAAAGTGCTACTACTTACATCATTTGGTAAAGAATTTAGTGCTCGAGAACTTTCTTTATATTTATTTTATACTTTAATTTTTATTTTTTGTAATTTAGCTCTATTAATATTTTGCTTCTATAAAAAGGAGACATTATTGTTTAAATAGTTAACGAGATGAATCATCTAGTTCTTGATAAATATCACAACTATATTTATCTTTTACTGTTACTATGCAAATAATTGGATTCTAATGTTATATATATGTTTTTATAAAACATATATATAACATTTTTTATGTAGTATATGTATATATATGTATGTTGTAGTCATTTTTTGAGTACGTTATCATCTATTGTCAATTAGAATATAAACAAAATAAATAGACAAGGCTGTGATTAGAATATATATATATATATATATATATATATATATATATATATATTAACGGAGCTAAATTACAAAAAATAAAAATTAAAGTATAAAATAAATATAAAGAAAGTTCTCGAGCACTAAATTGTTTATCAAATGATGTAAGTAGTAGCACTTTGGCAAGCGACTGATATATTTTCACTACATAAAAATATATATACACTTATATGTACATACATCACATAAAAATATATGTAAAATATATATACATATACTACATAAAAATAATATTTTGGCGACAAGAAATACTTAAGGACTGAATGCAGAACACACTTCAGTACCTTCATATGATATATTTAACTAATACTGAGCTCTAAGCACTTTGATTTTTATAATTTTCATTACCTAAAGTTTTACCATCTAGTGACCAATTGATTTAATTAGATTGCTAAAAGCACGAGGAAATTTTCCTAGAACTATTTCAATAAATTTTAAAATTATTAACAAAGGAAATTTGGTAATTCATGATATCAAAACGCACATGTAAGTAGTTTTTGCACGATAAAATATAACAAAACATCCTGTTCTTCTTTTTACCATAAAAATTTATTGATTTGAAACTTCCAACAACTTGTGCACAGTACCAATAGCTGTACACTAAAACTCAAAGTGTAAAAACTTTAAACCACACCCGCTCTGATGACATCAGGAACCTGCTTTAGTCACAGTGCCCAGACGCTTAGGCCCTGTCCTCTTTGTATTTGCTTCTTAAAACCAACGTTCTGAAATCTAATAATCTTTTATCGTATAACAATTGTCATGGAAACAATTATTTTACCACACAGTAGTGACATGAACGTAGCAAAGATTCGTCATTATAAATGAATAGACGAGAAACATTTTGTACCAGACTGTCACTAATAGATCATTGTTTGTATTTGATTCACCGTGCAATGCTAATTAAAGGGGAACAAATGCTGAGAATTTGTCGGTCTGAAATACATTACTTGTTTAATTATTGTCACTGGAATTCGTACAATGGTTTGTGTTAATGTTATGGTGATTATTTTTTAAATATCTGTTCACATAAATGACAGGCGTAAATACAGTATCCTAATAATTGTTATAAATACGTAAGTGTAATTATTTTACTTTTTTATTTCTTCATTCTATTGAGTTTTAAACTCGCAGCCATTCCTAATGAAAAGAAATATGCTTATTAGAGCAAATGTTGTTTTTATTTAGAAAGCAGAACATTTCCCGAGTGAACAAAAGAGAAGTCACGTTGTTAGAAATTCTTTCGCTACTTTTATGTTAGTTTAGTACTTCGTTATGCTATAGCAATTAAAACTATTTATTGAACCAATATTCTTGATTATGCAGTTAAAGATTATTAATGTGCCAGATACTCACTGGTTCTGTAACAACTCACTACATATTAAATCATAAAAGTACGTATAGAAATATCTCTGTACTCTTAAGAATTATTATATATAGTGTGTACCTTAGGTAGGCAGGCAGTGTGTAAAAGGCATAAGAAAATTGAAATTTGTGTAACTCGAGTTATCCCAGTATTCACTAAAACAAAAAAAAAACTCTAAAACTGAAGTCTGACGAATACAACAAGGACAAATTTATCTGTCCTTTCTACTGTTTTGTTGCCGAGGGCTTCTTATCATTTTGGGCTATAGTCGAATATTAAATAAAAAACAGTAGCAGTCGTGGGACTGCCGATAGAAGTGAAAACGGAACTATTAAGTTGAGAGTAATTAAAACTATATGCAAAAATTATATGAAATTTTTTATGTTTCATATATAGCTATATATAATATATAATATATAATAATAATAAATTTCATATATAATATATAATATCATATTCTCCATAGCTATAGATATACTATTATCATTAGCATGTCGGTGACGCGAACCGAGGATTTTACCCTCTACCAAAACGTTCAACGCGCCTAAAGAAGTTTTCACTTCAAAAAGAATTGTAGATACATAAGTCGCTTTTAAAACGACAAGTATTAGGTATTTTACCGACATGCTAATGATAATAGTACTACTCATTATGGATGCAGATAATGCAGAACGGTAATCCATATTGTGGCAGCCTAGCAAGATGTTTTTTAACGCACCACTTGGCCCGTAAAGGCATGACAGTCATCGTAGCTGTGTAAGGTTCACACTCTTACCACGATAATTGCCACCTCTGCATTAATGGGTCTCTGGTCTTGCACTCATCAACACAACACGACAGCGCGGATGCTGTCGCTTTAGGTTAGTATTTTGTGAGAGGGTAGTACTGCCTCAGCCGAACCGGCCCGTTCGTGTTGAAATCAGCGTGGCTCTACTACCTTATAATTAATTGTTTACTATAATTATTACTTTCTAATTTTAATCTTGTCGTTGTTTACATATCGTAAGAAGGTTTTCGCAGTATTTTCGTCTAGACCTGGACGGGCGATCAGATAGTAGAATGATTCATCATTGGTGGCCTGATGCACATCAGTGCGTGGTTCGAAAAACAACCAAAGAACAAAGCCTTCTTCATCTGGGCTCACATTTCCTTTAAAAAGATAATTGCGTAGTGTCTCTGACGCATACACGCCGACTGTATCCACTTTTTGGTAACCTGTTTGTTTAAACTTCTCAATAGAAATGCCAGGATAGTGTAGACTATTTTTCAATGTAGCTACAGTATTAACGTTCATTGATACATCTTTCAATCGCTGTTTGGGTCCTCCAATATTCTGAAAAGGGATTCAATATTTGATTATATCATTTTATGTAATATCTTAAAACCAAGTGCTAGCAAAAATCTATACAGTGCAAGCTCTGGACTAAATCTCTAAAAAATGATAGTTTAGAAAAACTAATAGAAAGACTTTGATAGAGAATTTAATTATAGTAAAAAAGGATATATACAATAAATTGTCCTACTATCATTATTGAATAAAATAAGTATAATATGTCCAGCAGTGAATTATGAAATGCTGTTGATGTGATGAGGATGATGATAAAAGAGTTTCCTTTTTCATCATCTGACTCCTGCATAACTGGCCCAAAATATTAAAAAAAATTGTCTTTAAAACTACACAATATGTTCTATAACTACATATTATTAAATATAATGAAAGTTTCATTTAGATAAAATGATTAGTGACAGGTTATTGTCGTCTATAACGGTAAATGAACTTAATAAAAGCATTTGTGTACTCTACTCTATTGTACCCCGTATGGTGACAAATTAAGAATACATACTGTTACCACCCCTATTCATTCCGTGGGTGTCGTAAGACGATGACAAAAAGAAGTAAAACTTGAAACATATCCTATATCAACCCGTTTGGTCGGCGTGGTATAGTATCCCAAAACCTCCTTGCCAAGGAGAGGCCTATGGCCAGCAGTGGACTGTAAAAGACTGTTGATATGGTATGATATATATAAAAGCGTTTGAAAAGAAAAAGATTGAAATATAATATATTTTTCTCTCTTATTTGTCATTTTAAAGTAAAAAAAACATTAGACGCATAGATCATATAACTCAATTTTAAATTAATTCAGTATATGGCAGTCAAAGTAAATATAGGTGTTTATTAAGTATACAATGACGTTTGTGCTAAATGTAGCATGCATTTTGACTACATTACAATTCCGGTTCTTAAATTGACAATGAATCAAAATGGCTGAGATTGAATTTAGAAACACAATTATACGAATATTTTCTTATTTTATTTTACTTTGAAGGGAAAAGTGACGAAGCGGATTTTTAAACAGTATATTTTTCATATGTTTTTATTAATAGAGAAACAGTTTGACTAACTGTTCTAAAGGTAAAAGGGATCGATTCGCATACATGATAAATAATATTGATGCAACCACAATAATTTGGTCTATGCCTGAGTTTAATTTATTAATAAGACGTACATATTTAGAAGTATATAAGTATCTTTATCTAGAAAAACGTATACTCGTATGATTCTGGTTGGCGGTACTAGACTTAGCCCTTTTCATGTATGTTTAGTATAGACCACTCTGTAAGCAAGCAAGTACTTTATAGGCGGATAAGAATGTGAGTATTTTTGTGGTAAATGATAATTAAATACTTAAACAAAGAATCTACTTACCAATTGCTTCTTTAAATGCAAAGAGATTGTTATTAATAGAACATTTTTTTTTATTAAGCACAGTGTTGCAAGTAAGTTTCTTTTTTGGGTTTTTAGACACATAAACTCGTGTCCACAAGAGTTTAATTATATAGACTTACGTTTATATTGGTCAGTGCCAGAAGGATGCCAAGAACATTCATGTCTATGAGATTTGATAATTCTTGCAGTCAATATAGTGTTTATACAGCAACGTCTGTTCACAACGATCACTTCAGTAAAATTGATCGTAGTTAACACTTCACAGTATTTATAATTTGTATTTTAAAAGTTACGCTTAATTTGTAAAGCCTTATTTAGAATATCTATGAAATACTTGCTTTGAATGGTAATATATTTAAACAATAGTGTTTCATTAACATCAAAATGTCAGTAAGTATTTCTATTTGTTGATATTTTCGAATAATACCTATGTCGAAGTTTTATTGTTGTAAAGTATGGAAGAATTTACGCACCACATCTTTATAAATAACAAGGTTCTTTTGTTACTTACTATCAAAAAATCCAAAGAAAAAGCGGGTAATTTGAAATATCTATATCAATTAACTCTTAAAATCTCGTGTATATATCCATAGAGCTTTTGTTACATAGCGGACTAATGATAAACATAAATCATATTACAGTGATAAATACGCATGATAAGGAGGATGCATGATGTAATAATTTAATATTAATTTGACAATTTGTTAGCGCTCAATTCCATGAATTCAGTAGATAAATCATATAGAAAACGTTATGCCACATTGCATCTAAAAGTCGTTAAACAAATTTTCGATAAATGAAAATTACGGTATCATATCGGTAGATACATAATAGACAAATCAATGTAATAATGTTTTATTGTGATATTTATGTGTTATGTATACATTAATTACATAATTCTTAATCAATTAAACTGTATAACTCTCGGCGAAGTTGTGCCTATAGTACTGTCAGCATTACCTCGTTGAGTTACAACGGACATCTTTTGCACCAGGTAGCACCTCTATACCAAGTATCACTTTTGTACTTTGTACTTTGTACTGGGTAGCGCCTTTGCACCAGGTAACATTTCTGCACTGACGAACCGGAATGGAAACCACTACCTTTATCCCCTAACTCGGTTAACTTATCTCTGAAATAAGACTTAACTGCCGATAAATTATAGAACTAATATAAAAATATATTATTCTTCACATGAATCGAGTAACACACTTTGCTTACATCATCATTTAAGAAACATCTTTGTAAACAACGATGTCATCAAAGTATCTGTCATTCACACGTTGTTGCCAAATCACAAGTAGGTACTACTTATTTCTTCGAAACTGAGATGATTGATCCCGAAGCGACTTATTGGGGCTAGATTATTAGATAAAGTACACCTAAAACAAAAGCATGACTTATTTGTACTGAGTGTGTAGAACATAATTCTTAGAAAATAGCTCCCTTCTGAAATATTTATCTTCAAGTATCTATTTTTAATTTTTTTATTTTTTTTTGCTTTTAAATTAGTCCCAGGACTACTTCTTTACCGATTTACGCCTACCAATCAAAAGACCTCGAATTCAATTGCCGGGTCAGGTCAAATAGTGTCATTGGGTTTTTCTTACAAGAAATTCCTAACAACAGCCCAGAGTATGGAAGTTGACGTTGTTTAAAGCCCATGCTTCGGAGAGCACGTAAACCCATCGGTCTCCGTTGTCATGAACATCTATAGCAATCGTTACTGAGAAGTCATATCCTCAAATACTCTAACAACAAGTTCAACCTTCGAATCCTGGGCACTCTCGCGCTTACGGAGATCCGTGAGAATGTCAGTTGCTCTGTGGAAAACTGATATCCAAGTAAAACCGGTTGAACTAGTAGCCAACTCTAAATAATATTGGAATTATAAGGGTTAGGCAGAAGAAAATTATCTATTGAAAATTTAAGGCAACGTAGCGTAACGTTAAAAAGTAAGTAAATTAAATAATATTTTATAATCAAAATGTTTATATATATAATACAATCTCCGTGTGGTGGCAGATTATATACGAATACCAATCTGTTTGTCCAGTGTGGTACACTATACCAAAACCTCTTTGCTAAACAGAGGCCTATGTCCAGTAGTGGACGGTTATAGGCTGATAATGATCCAAATGCTTGTCCAATTTTTACATATGTGACATTCACATTTTTGTTTCTTAATAGGTTCTGGTTAAACTTGCGTCGTCATTTGGGTTGGACACTAACATACTCACTATTCATAAACACGTTGTTCCAAATTTAGATTCACAACATTAAACAGAAAGTAGATAGGAGAAAAATTATCCTATATTCTGTTAACATCATGATTCTTATTACTTTTGCTAAAGTACAAAAAATTTATTTCACAAAAAAAATCATGTTAAAGTTCCTAAGACTCTTCATTAACGCCCAATTTATTAGTTGCCTCCCGATTTGCATTTTCTGATTCTTGTAAAAAAAATACAGAATGTAGCAAAGCGGCAAACCAGGAAGACGAAATGAAAAGGAAGATGGTGTCGACAAAGGCTATTCATTCACATTATCCTCGTCTTACCTTCTGGAGAGATTGCATGGGGATTTTGACTTTCAATCGGCTCTCACCAAAAGCTACCGACTGCGAACATGTATAAAACATCAGCGGAAAGCAGTTTAAGAAAGAAAACGGAAAAAGGTGTAAAAATAGTTTAATGTAGAATTTCATTTCTCAAAAAGCCTAGTCAATTTATTGCTTACTTCTAACCGACCTCGTTGTATAGTCGCAAAAAATTTATGAAGAAAAATAAGTACGTAGCAATGCCCACAAAATACCTACATAATATAAAACTGAATGATCCTCAAACGGACAACCGACTGCACCCAGGGCTACGAAAGACCATGAACATTTTGGATTCTACTCGTGTTTTCTATCAGGCAAAATATTTGGTCATTAGAGTCATTTTTATCAAAAAAAAATGTAATCGCTTCCACATCTATGCTTATACGTAAAGATTGTGTTCAAGAATTTACTCAATTACCGATCATGAAGCGTACAAACTAAATACTTTGAAAAGTATCTACTTTGCGCATCACGCATCACGTTTATATGTAAATGTGAAATTGTGACCGTCAATGATTTCTGCGGTCCTTGGAGCCATAATACTCTATTAATAATGCTCCCCAAGGGTATTTTACCGTAAGATGTCTCTTTGAAGACGCATAAATAATGCAGGAGGTGACGATCGCAATTTCGAACGTAAGTGGTGAACTTGAATATTTCATTAGGGTGATTTTCGTATCATATGAAGTGGTCGTTTTCAGTATTCAGTATCAAACCACCTACCTCTACCAACTGAGATTACCACTATGAGTGTGAGTGTGTGTGAGTAGTTCTACTACGGTATTAACCGTCGGACTATCTAAAAATATCTCGACAAATTGAAAAAGTCGAGGAAGAGTCATGCTTCGGCGCATCTGGGCCAGAGTGATAAATGGTTTCACAGAAAATCTGTTAACCTATGCATTCTGTCTTCTGTTGACTTTCCTAAAATTTTCCACGATGTTTTTTGTTTCATGACTTGATAGAACATAAATAAAACAATATTTATGGCATTATAGGCACTATAATTCTATAAATATTGTTTTATTTGTTTTATATTTACCTACTAAAAAAGGCTAGTATATTAACATAAAAAACCCAGCTGTACAGTATTTCATTTCAAGATCTTGTAGTTGATTTTGAAACGTAATAAATTCTAAGTAGCGCTCAAACTAATGCTGCTACAACCGTTTCCTTTTATAGTCACATAAACATTAACATCGCTAAAAGTATACACCTAATGAAGTTAATTCAAATGATTTTCCGTTTCACGGAGTCATAGTAAATCTTATTGAAGGAGCGTTAGTCTACACTCAATATAATTTTACTGTAATTTAAACAGACTGAGTAAGAAAATAATGTGATTCTATTGAATGTTAATTTTTATATCGTTTCTTTGGGCACTTGTTTTTCTGAAAATATACATACTTATATATCTAACGTTCCATCAGTCCGTATAAATTGAATGTCACTATATTTAATCACAATACACAGGTTTTTATAACTTCTATAAAAATATTCTCGTATAAAAACACTAACGGAGTCTGTATATTGTTCATCTTTCTTAGTACCTTTGCTCGAAAAAAAATCAAAGTACACAATCTTTGATTTTGTTATTAAACTGACATGATTTTCTTTTAAATTCTTTTTTTGAAAAAATATAATATAGTTAAGAGGCATTTATGAAATAAACGTGAGTTATTAAATAACCTAAATGAAGATATGTAAGAGTCGTGTCTTCTCTGTGACGATGCGACAATTCATTTAACGCCCGCCAATTACATGCATTTCTATAAATTAGAAGTAGGTTTCTTTATCAAAAAACAAAACATGTATAAATAGGTATTTTTATGTATTTTATACACATAAAAAGTGACAAAGATTGACCAAATACCGTAGGCATTTTCTAACAGCAACCTTAGGATGATGAATAAACTAAAAGTGATATATTAGGTAAAATATAGTTTGACTTTTATATTAAAAAATAAGTTTTTATATACCTATGAACGTTATACATAAGAAATACACAATATAAATTCTAAAAGTGGATCTGGTAGGGTATTTAAAACTATGCCGATATTTATCCGTGCTGTAAAAGTTAAAGTGAAAATTTTTCTTAGTAATAATAACAATAATAAGAGGCTCACGTTAGAAGGTTGGATCAAGGGTCTGATGCAGAAGGCAGTCCTCCTTGACACGGCCCGTATTGTGAGAAGGTTCCTGTCTCTGGAGCCCTAACCACCGGTATCTTGGTCCCTGTACCCGATGTCGGTGGTCTACTATTTTTTATATTTTTAAATATGTATTTTTTTTTTTATATATTTAAAAATGTATTGAATATGTGTTTAAATGAAATAAAGAGAATAATAATAAACTAGCAACACCAGAAGCAGTTGGCATTTTTCATACGCATTTTAAAAATACATAATATATTACTACAAACTTATCAAATTCATCATCAAAAAGTATAAAGTATCAAGCAAAACAAAAATGAACATATATACAAGAAATTATTTGAATAAAACTACAATCAAAATGCATTTTCAATAAAAATATCTGTTACCGAAGACATGACGTTTAAACGTCATGTCAATACAATTATTTTCAAGAAATTGCCAATATGCTTACAAGAGCTAGAAAAAAAGCACAATTAACATCTTCGGACTCGTCGCTCCGCTCCGCCTTGCCGTCCCCGGAAGCAACATTGGATGTTCCAGCCGTTGCAGAGGTGTCGAGCTCTAGCTCCAGCGACGAGTTTTTCTCTCTACCCACGTCGCCAAGACCTGTACGTCGGCAGGAGAGTACCCGGCCACCGACCAGCTTGGGATCACGAGGACCACTGACCTCAAATAGGGTCCCCGCTACCGGTGGTGATGTGCGCCGCATGAAGTGGACAACTTTCATGAACGAGAATGTCATGCGGGCATATTTTCGGGCTACAGAGGTGGGTACGAACCTTACTGCGTACCGTGCTAAACTAGTCTCTTTGTTTCAGGAACTTGAACCAGCCGTTAACGTATCAGCACAAAGATTGTCGGATCAAGTACGAGCTATAAAGCGCTGTCACCTGCTGGATGATGCAGTACTTGAGAGGGTACGCTCTGACATACGGAGAAACCTTACTATCCCTTCTTCGTCACGCACTATGGTAGCCAACAGCACACCTCTGTTGGCATTATCAAATGAAGATGTTGATGAACTAGTGGAGAGTGAAGTTCTTTCCGTGAGTACCCAATATAACGATAAGATAAGGAGCGCTTTGGAGGATGCGATTCAAAAATACCGATTCGTAAATGATAATAGTAGACCACGGTTATGCCGTTTGCCCATTCATAAACGTAATTTAGCGCTTGTGAGTGCCCTGGATTCGTTACTATCAGACTACTTTGATAATAGCGAAGATCTTGGTGATACACATTCCATTCTGTACTGTGCAGCTATTGCAGTTTGTCGAGTAGCTGGTGTTAAATGTATTGAACGTGTAAGTGCTACTCGACCCGAAAATGGTGTACCAGCTTGGCAGTGTAGAATCGAACGTCGTATTGCTGAGACTAGGACACTCATCGCTAAATTAACTTGTTTCCAAAGTGGTAATACACGGCCGAGAGTCATGCGCTTTGTGAAACAGGCATTCTTGGGAACTACCATTAGTCCTCAACAATACATGTCCTGTGTCACAGAGCGCATAGACTTTCTAAAGCAGAAAGTTTGTGCATGGGCAAATAGGATAAGACGTTGTAGAAAACGAGTCGATCGGTATAATCAGAATCGAATGTTCCAAAGGAATGAGAAATGGGTTTACCGGAAATGGGAGGAACCGAATTCATGTGTGAGTGATGGGCATTTTCCAGATGAAAATACCACAAATTCATTTTGGCGTAACATCTGGTCAGTGCCTGTCACTCATACAGAGGGTGATTGGTTGGAGGATGTCAAACGTTCGTGTGAGTCTATAATAGCTATGGAACCCATTGTTATTAATAAAGATGATGTAAGTTGTGCAGTCCGTTCATTACCGAATTGGAAATCACCTGGTCCAGACGGACTGCACAACTTTTGGCTTAAGTGGTTCCGAAGCTCACATGCGTGTTTGGCATCACAATTCCAAGCAGCTTTGGATTCTGGTTCATTACCACAATTTTTAACCACCAGTGTAACCCATTTACTCTATAAATCTGGTAGTGCCATGGATCCCAAAAATTTTAGACCTATAACATGTTTACCAATTACATATAAACTTCTAACATCTATTTTGAGACTCAAAATCACTACACACATAAATAATAATTCGATACTCTCTATTTCTCAAAATGGATGTAGAAGTGGGGCCCGTGGCACTAAAGAGCTCCTTATTATAGACAGGACCATTAGCCAACAGGTACGTCGTAGTCGTAAGAGTCTGGCAACATGTTGGATAGATTATAAGAAGGCTTATGACTCAGTTCCACATACATGGCTTTTGAAAGTGCTAGAGTTGTACAAAATTGATGCAACTCTGTGCACTTTCTTAAAGTCGTGTATGAGTCAATGGAGAACAACACTTCGCTATCCAGGATGTCGGCAGACTGCGATAAACGACATACTTATAAAGATCGAGCGAGGTATATTTCAAGGTGACAGTCTGAGTCCCTTGTGGTTTTGTCTAGCTTTGAACCCTCTCAGCACTCTGTTAGAGGGTTCAGGGTTAGGCTATCGGTTGCAGAAAGATGATCAAGTTATATCTCACCTTCTTTATATGGATGATTTGAAATTACTGGCCTCCACAAAATTACAATTGACGGCGTTATTAAGGGTCACTGAAAACTTTAGTAATTCTATCAAAATGGAATTTGGTGTAGACAAGTGTGCAGTCATGTATGTAAAGAAGGGCGTGATTGTGGAATCTGAAGGAATGGAACTTTCAGATTCAACAAAACTCAGATCTCTGTCTGCCACCGAAACCTACAAGTATCTAGGTTTTTCACAGTCCTTGGGAATACCAGAATCTGGCGTGAAACAAATGTTACAGGAACGCTTCTTTGGCCGCCTAAAAAAAGTACTTAAAAGTCTTTTATCAGGCGGTAACAAAGTGCGAGCCTGTAACAGTTGGGTCATGCCGGTTCTGATGTATTCCTTTGGTGTACTTAGATGGACTCAGACCGAATTGGATGCCCTTGACAGGAGAGTCCGTACATTGCTGACTGCATTCCGCATGCACCACCCACGTTCATCGGTTATGAGATTGTATATTCCGCGAAAGTTTGGAGGTCGTGGTCTATTAAATATCAAGACTCTACACAATCGCGAGATATACAATCTCAGAGAATATTTTCTACAGACGAATGTGGGAGTGTATCGTAATGTAGTTGCAGTGGATACTGGTTTCACCCCGCTCGCTCTGGCTAAAGAGAATTGGCGCAAACCTGTAGTACTTAGTACTACTGATCGCAAGGAAGTATGGAAGGGTAAAGAACTTCATGGTCGATTTTATCGGGCCCTACACGGGTCTGATATAGACTTTAAAGCGTCTACATCTTGGCTACGGTATGGTGATCTCTTCGGAGAAACCGAAGGTTTTGTTTGTGCAATTATGGACGAAGTTATCATGACGAATAACTACCGGAAATATATCCTGAAAGATAGTACGGTTGACATCTGTCGGGCGTGCCACTGTCCTGGAGAATCTATTAGGCATATTATTTCCGGTTGTTCTCGTCTTGCTAACGGTGAGTATTTGCACAGGCACAACCAAGTAGCCAGGATCGTACACCAACAACTTGCCCTTAAATACCAACTTGTCAATTTCGAAGTACCTTACTACAGGTATGTGCCCGACCCAGTTCTCGAGAACGGTCGTGCTACGTTATATTGGGATCGATCTATTATCACAGATAGGACTATTGTTGCCAATAAGCCTGATATTGTGGTGATAGATCGATTAGAGCGCCGCGCAATGATTGTCGATATCGCCGTTCCTCATGACGAGAATCTCGTGAAAGTTGAAAAAGAAAAACAACTGAAGTATTTGGATCTGTCTCACGAGATTGCCGATATGTGGAATGTAGATTCGGTGATCATTGTTCCGATAATCATATCTGTTCACGGATTGATAGCCAAAAGCCTCGACCAACACTTTAAGAGGCTCACGTTAGAAGGTTGGATCAAGGGTCTGATGCACAAGGCAGTCCTCCTTGACACGGCCCGTATTGTGAGGAGGTTCCTGTCTCTGGAGCCCTAACCACCGGTATCTTGGTCCCTGTACCCGATGTCGGTGGTCTACTATTTTTTATATTTTTAAATATGTATTTTTATTTTTTATATATTTAAAAATGTATTGAATATGTGTTTAAATGAAATAAAGAGAATAATAATATAATAATATATATCTTTATTGTACACCAGATTAAATTTATAAGTGACTTAAGCTAAAAAAGTACAAATGGCGGCCTTATCGCCTATTGGCAATCTCTTACAGGCAACCATTAGTTTGTTATTATTATTATTTATTTGTCATATATTTATTTAAAAAAATGTGGCAAGTGTGTATTTGAAACTTATAACTTACTCTTACCTAATATTAGCACAAATTACCCTACACACAATTATTAGATACACGGGCGCTTAATTAATTATTGTTTTATATCTAATTGTCTTCTATCTAGTATCTAGTCCTTGCGTCTTCAACTACAAAAACTAACTAAAAAACATTTTATCAAACTGAATTTTGAGTTAGGTATGAGTATATTCATTAAAAACAACAGCTTTTATTTTTTGAAATACTTGTTTTTCTTTTATTGTTTATAGCGACTAACGCTTAGATGGAATAAAGATATCCGCAGACGAATCAAGGTCACCAATTTTGTCTGTAAAATTGCTAATCTTACGTGGCAATGAGCGGGGCACATTGCATGCACAAGCGATGGCCGATGTGGCCATAAAGTTCTAGAGTGGCGACCGCGTACTGGGAAGCGCAGTGTTGGAGGCCCGCCAAGGTGGTCTGACGACCTGGTGAAAGTCATGAGAAGCCATTGGATGCAGGCGGCTCGGGACCGGCTGTTGTTGAGAACTTTGGAGGAGGCCTATGTCCAGCGTTTGACGTGTTTGGTTGAGATGATAATGATACTGATGAACGCTTAGATTGCTGTAAGTACAGTGCAGTTATAATTGCTAAATCATTTAAATTCTATTTTCCTTTAAATCATTGCTATTAATCATTACTCATTCGGAGAAGAATGTTTAATGCACTATACGATGCTTTCACCAACTGAAAATATAAAACAATTATGTCAATGACTGTATTGAATATCCAAATTGGTAACGCAATATAAATGGAATAAAAAACATTAAAAAATAAAGCCGTATTTTTTGTGACTCTACTCCCCCCGATGGAAAACATGAATAGAATCTAAGAGCTGTAGTCCCCATATTCATTGTGAAAGCAGACAATGTAGTATGGTGCAGGCAGTTTTCACGCCGCGCTTGGGGATGTCAAAGGCATGACAGACGTCGTGGTAGTATAAGACATCTACATTTGCCACGATAACTGTCACCCCTGCATCTTCGATCTCACGCTCAGCAACGAAACACGACAGCACTTATGCTATCACTTTAGGTTTGTCTCCTGTGAGATGGTAGTACGTTCCCAGTCAAACCAGCCCGTTCGTGCTAAAATCAGCGTGGCTGTACTACCTTGAAAAACTCTTTTTGGATGCGTTATGATAATCAGACTACTGATAAAAAAATATATACTATTGTCATAAATAACCAAATACTAAACAGATAAACATCCTCATCACACAATTATTTGACCTAGGTAGAAATCGAATTCAAGAACGTTGTTAAGTAACGTTCTTCTAAAGCTTACGTACATTAGTATATGATGATAGTGAAAGTGTATACATTCCTCCAGCGTCAAATATCATAGGTTTGTTGGCTCTAACAATCACTATCATAATAGTTGCTTTGACTCCAGAAGATTTACATATGCCAGTTTCCCACCCGGAGCAGTACGCTGCCTTGCCAATCCCTTGGCTCTAAAACATATTTAAGATAAATAAATTTAAATCTTCAAGTTGAAGGAATAAAGCTCACCTTAGTCAGATACGTTTGATCCTAAATAAATACAAATTGTAGAGCAACAGCTTTTAAAAGACCACTATCCGAGATGTTGCCCACGTTATTGTGGGAAGGCGCTAGAAGAGTCTGGATGTCTTAATAACAGCAGTTCCCTGATCCCTCCTACTTCCAAAGTTCCACACGTTAGAAAAATAGGTTGTTTCAAGTTTTTCTTCCCTTTGGAGCGTTATTATCCTGCATAGTTTATTCATTTAGTTACATCTTACAACAGCCATGGGATAAATAAGGGTGGTGACACTCATACGTCAAAAATAAATAGTTTACTACTTCATAAATTAGGGTGAACCTGACTGAGTTATCGATAGTTTATTTACAGCTACGTACTCGTATTTGCAAGCTAATGAAATTTTGTGTTGAACTTGACAAAATTGTATACATATTGCCATAACAACCGATGTGATTTAACGGTTTTATAAGGAACCGATTTTAAGTATTGCCTTCAAGTCAAGTTACCCTGGAACTTAATTCACTCCACTCTTCTAGAAGACTGCATAACGTTTAAAGAACGGTAGGTGTCTATGCAGCGGCGGTCACTTCCTAGTTTATACGTCTGCTCGTTGCCTCCATATACTAAAAACAGATATGGTATATCAATAATTGTCGTGTCAACGTAACTATGACAAATGATAATTAAATATAAACTATAATACATAGAAATTTCGATTACGATTAAACTCCCAAGCTTATTAGGGATCGCTTACTGATTGAATCAGTTTTACCTGAATATATTTTTTTTCAGAGTGACTGGCATCGGATTTCCGCAACCATGAGAGGGAACTGACTTCGAAGGTTCAACGAGTTGTTAGTACATTTTAGATAAAATATTTCTATACAACGAATTCTAGTCAATTTAAAATATCAGTTCCGTTCCGATATTTGCGGCTACGGAAACTAAATTTTTATGTGTATCTAGGATTAAATTCAGTACATAAATCGGTAAATGCAAACGAATCTCTAGTGAAATGGAAATACGATTCATAATAGACTGCAAATGTTCATGTTACAGAATCTAAGTTGCAATGTAGACTCTATTGTTTAGTGGCGAGGGTCGTGATTTTATTTAATTTTTTTGTAAAAGATTTTGGTTTCATTATTTATTGCAGCATTTATTGCAATGGCAATATTTACACGGCAGCAACCTTTGGAACAGATACTACATGTGGATAGTATGTATTTATGTTTATTCTTTTACCTAAATATTAAAATGTAAAAAATCAACACATATTGTAAGCAAATTACTAAAGGGATAAGTACTAACAATGATTATTATTTTCTTTTTTTTTCTTTTAATATGTATTATTTTCTTTTTTGTGCTATTAAATTAAGTAAGTCGAATCTATAATAATAGATAAATCATCTTCCTATCTTTTATTACTTCCAAGCTTATTTGAGATCAATTACTAGTTCAACCAGTTTTACCTGAATATCAGTTTTTCCAGAGAGTGACTGGCATCAGATCACCGCAACCCTGAGGGTGAACTGAATTCGAAGGTTAAACGAGTTGTTAGTATATTTGAGGACACTGACTTCCTCACAACAATTGCCATAGACGGTCATGACAACCGGGAGCGACAGCTTAACATGCTCTCCGAGGTATGACCGTAAAACACTGCTAATTTCCATACTACGGGCTGTTGTTAAGTAGTTATTGTAAGAAAAACCCAAAAACACTTTTTGACACAACCAAATCAAACCCGTAGAACCTCTTAATTGATAGTCACGTTAATTAGTCACTAGATAAACGAGACATATATAATAATGTATACCTTATACAAATAAAAATATTCTACATTAATTTGTTAACTTTTTTAAAATAGTATGACAAACAAAGGCGAAAATTAGACTGTTCCCTGAATGCTTTATTTTGTTGTGCAGTAGTCCATACATGCACAAAGGGGGGCATATGAACACAGAATATTTGAATTGAAGTATTTTATTTGCTTTGAATCTAGTTTATTCCATTGCCTATTTTATTTGTGACAATAAACTAAAAAGGTATTAATTTTATTGACTATCAGCTTTGTACGGCTAACCGCCCGCGTGTATGAAGGTAATCGCTGTAAAAACAACAGGTTCAAAAGTTTGTATGAATAGAAGAAATTTACCTGCGTATCATACCACTATCTTAATTATGACGACTTAAAAATTTAAATAAAGACATTAACATAAGATATTCGTTTATACTTTTGGGGACTATGATACCACATACAGATATTACAGTTGTTCTGGTCAATCATTTAGTATAAGTTTATTCTATTCACCCCTTTAATGATATGAAAGCGTAAATGTTATGCATATATTTTCATTTCATACCATGTTGTAATTACCACCACCTACATACCTATATTATTTACTGTAACATATTCTGATGCTCTTGATAAAAACGTAAAATAAGTACCTGCGAAGTAATTTCTTCACACCACCGGCAGTTTAGATACAGCGTAAACATATTATATGCCAAATATCCAATCGACATTACAAACTTGCCAGGATTTTCTTTCATTGTCTATAACAAGTAGAAAATAAATAATTATTATAAAATCATAAAAAAAGCAATCGGTGATCAAACTAACAATCCAAAACATAACATATTATAAACTACAAAACGCCCGATCGCAATTGCAAAATTTATAGATCCTTCTAATTTTTACGTAACCATCTTAATTCATCAACAGCCTTTTACAGTCTACTGCTCGACATAGGCCTCTCCTTAGCAAGGAGGTTTTGGCCTACTATTCCACGCTGGCCAGACGGGTTGGAATAGGGTTTGTTTCAAGTTGGGGTGTTGGGCTAGAAAACCTCCACGTGGTGCACCCTGGTAACGTTGGCGATGGTGATGTTTATCACCGCCAACGGCTAATATTCTAGCACGAAGAGGAGGCCATTTTCTTCGGCCATTCCAACAGAGCGGGCATGTTTGTCGATTCCTCTGTTGGCTCTTCGCTCTTCGGAGCAATGAGAAGAAAAACCTCGTTAAAAAATCACGAAGGTGGGACCCTTTCACGGGTCGGAGTTTCTCCACTATTAGTGGTGGAGAAAGGAGAACGGACTTTGCGTACACTAACACTGCCGCCAAGTAGGCATTGGGAGATTTAATCTTCCTGCCACCGTCGTCATATCGTAATCTCGAGATGGGTGACGTAGTTACGTCTCACGTTACTGACGTTACGTCTGACGTAGTTACTACTCGGGGACGAGGGTCTTGGCTTAACCGCCTGGACTGCGAGGAAGAAAACCTCTATAAAAAAATACCCCGAATCCCGTGTTCTGGTGCGTGACCAGGGGATGCATGGCTGATGGGTAATTCAGTCGTAAGCGCACTCCCAGCCGGGGCACCTGCGGACCCCTCGGTTGGGAATAAATTTACGCTTGCCCGGGTACTGGGGGATCTCTGCCCGACCATTAATTCTCCCCCACGCGTGGGATTAAATATGGAAAACAATAAACTAATACAAAGTAAAGAAAACAAGGATAGAAAGAAGGAGAAAAAGGAAAGCGGAAGCAGTAAGCGAAAGCAGAAAAATTTAAGGACGGACGACATCTCTTCCAATGAAGAGAACGTATTGGTGGGGACACCTATCTCGGAGAGGCTCCCAGAAGTCTTTCTGGCTGCTGGGAGCCCAAGAAAATCGGATCGATTACGTTCCAGATCGGCTAATCCGACGGACGGAGGTAACTCCAGTACGACAATGGACGTACTGGAGTCGACAGCGATGGAGTTCTGCGAAAGCAGGAAACGCGGGCGCTCCAGAGATGACGAAAGTGATACGTCCCAGGAGATGCTGCCTCCAAAAATGGGTAGCAGTCGAAGAGGGCGATCACGCACGCCGATCTCGACCCCATCAGGCTCTGTGTTTTCGAAGGCAGAAGCCTATAGAAGGGTCAGAGCGGAAGGCGAAAGCACAGCGGAGGAGGAGATTGTGAATCTCCTGCAGAAGATCCGAGAACCGGTGGAGGGGGGTTCCGTCTCCAATACACCGGTGGCGTTGCAGGAGAGAGCAAATGTGGGGTGGCTATAATTCAAAAAGTGGCCACCAAATCCAGGAATCTTAAGAGTTCCTTTGTAAGGGCTCTTAAGGATTCCTCCTCCGCTATTGCCGATGTCATCGAAACCCTCATTGGGAACGTAGCTCGCCTGGAGGCTGCTAATGAACGCCTGACGGGGCAGGTGGCAGACGGAAAGGCCTAATAAACAGGGCCCGGCTCCAAGGCAGCCTGCTCCCACTCCCGGTTCTGGTGACGTCCATGATGCCCACTAGCGCCAAATTCTTGACGCAGTGGGGCATATGCTGGACGGGCGTCTCGCGAACCTGGAGGCGAGATTACCTCCAGCCCCCATTGTTCGGCCGCCGCTCGCTGCCGATAAGGGAAAGGCCACATTAGCGTCGACTCCGATGTCCGTCACAGGTGGTCGCATATCATATGCGGCAGCTGTATCGGTATCTTCTACTCCGGTTGCTCCGAAGGTACAACAGGTAGCCAAGGCAGCAACTAAGGCAGCTGCAACGAGGGCAAAGTCAAAAGCGGCAGTAAAGGCTGGAGCAAAATTGACCCCGCTCCCCACTCCTACACCTGACTCAACACCTGGACCCTCCACGTCTACACCCTCCAATAATAGTTGGCAGGTAGTCGGAGAGCCAAAGAAGTCCCGAAAGCGGGATAAAAAGGCTGCACAAAGAGCAGTTTCTACCCCGCAGTTGCCGCCGGTGGCAATCGTCACTGCCAAAAAGCCACAGAAACTGCAGCACCCAAAAACTGTGGCCGTAGTTGTCACCATATTACCGGCGACGGCTGATGGCGGGCTGTCCTATGCAGCCTTATTCAAAAAGGTCCGGGCGAGTCTCGCCAAGGATTTCGGGACGGTAGGGGTCAGGTTGCGCCTTGCCCAGACGGGAGCTCGAGTTCTGGAGTTTCCCGGGGCTGAAGGTGCAAAGACGGCGGACACTTTCGCCGAGAAGTTGCGGGGAATTTTCGCAGACACGGATGGTGTAAAGATCGCCAGGCCTACTAAGTGCGCTGAACTGCGTATCTCGGGCCTGGACGATTCCGTGACGGCCGAATTTGTTCGCGCTGCAGTTGGAGAGAGGACGGGTTGCAGCGTGGACAATATCAGGGTCGGCACCATCCGCCCCGGTCCAGGAGGGCTTGGCGCAGTGTGGGTCAGCTGTCCCGTGTCGTCGGCTAAAATTTCTGCCCTTGGGCGACTTTTGCCCAATCTGGGTGGAGCTAGCGTGGCGACGAGACGGCTATACACGGGGGTTGTCCGGTCAATGGCGCTGTATGGTGCACCGGTGTGGGCGGCGGCTCTGACCGCCCAGAATAGGGCTCGCCTCTGGCGCCCTCAGAGGATATTGGCGGTTAGAGCCATACGCGGTTACCGCACCGTGTCGACGGAGGCGGCGTGCGCCTTGGCCGGAACTCCCCCGTGGGATTTGGAGGCGGAAGTGCTCGCCGAAGTTTATCAGCGGACGGCTGATTTCCGGGCGGGTAGCGGCATCCGGCCCCCGCCCGAAGAGATACGCCAGTGGCGAGAGGCCGGCCGTCATACGCTCCATGGTCGGTAGCGACAGTTGTTTTACCGCGGTCACAACCTTCTGCGAAGACGTAATTTTGCGGAAGGAGGCGGCGGAGAAGGCCCGGGAGGACGATATCCACTCGGACCCAATTCGCCGCCGGCGAACCGGGCGGCAGAGGCGCGCATACCAGCGCGTCATGCCGCCTTGAGTGTGGCCGCGGGTGGACGGGACGGGTTTTCCCCTCCATCCTACAATGGCTAGCCGCGAGGAGGCGACGTCCGCGTGTGTCGTACGTAGCCTAAAATAGAGAGTTTATCCGCAGATGGTGCCCGAGGTAGCGGGCAGGCGCTAGGAGGGATCTGGATGTCGTAATAGCAGCGGTTCCCGGATCCCGCCTATGTCAGGCGCAGAGTGGCACACCGTGTGGTTTTAGCCGGTCCGATTCCGACGCACCACCCCGCCGTAAACCCCGGTGGGGTGACGGCCCGAGGGGGTTTCCACACGTTAAAAAACAAAAAAAAAAAAGGTTTTGTTTCAAGTTTTCCATCTCTTTGTAATGATGTTGTCTTGTATACTTAGTCCCTGAGTCGTCTTTTACGACACCCACGGGATGAATAGGGGTGGTAACACTAGGTATTCTTAATCCATCACCACACGGACATCTTAATTCAGTTTAGTCTAGTTTTAGTATTCGAATTTAATTTTCAAGTTCATGTTTTCAATAAATACTTGGTATAAAAGTAGACTATTAGATTAACTATTAACTTCAGTTATAATTTAAATTAATAAACACAAATAGATAAGACCGAGGTTTCATTTAATATTCTTTGTTCTACTAAGCATGTAGCTATGTGTCGTGGTCGTTACGGTAAATAACGCATGATCGACCCTGATTATGTAAAGTGTTCTGTTATCTACCGTAAATCTAATTATATTCACAAATACGTCGGTCACAGTCGTACATTATGTATTGTTCGTATGTCACAACATCCTGTTAAGGTTTTTCATTGACAAACCCTTTTCAAACGTATTATAGTAATGAGACCTCATTCATTGATAATATTTCACTATTGATGAGGAATTTGAGTTTTTATTCACAGTTTTTTTAAGTAAAATCGAACCTTTGACCGAATAAGGAATCACTAAGAAAACAGAACTCGTTCAACTTAATGCTTACCGCTTTAGTTTGAAATCCTATAAGACAGATAAGCATGCCGCTTGCACACAATTGTCCTAACATTGGAGCACTTAGTATTTTCTTAAGATCCATAGTTTGCCTTAAATAAGTACAACATTATTAACAACAAGTTAGAAGTAGACGATTTTATAATAGATATAATCATACGTATTAGACGTGATGCTTTTTTTTTTGCTCCTAACTACGACCAAAATCATGAAGCAATCGCTGTAGCCGAATATAGCTGTAAGGTCATACATAAAAATATATATATATATATATATATATATATATATATATATATTTTACTGTATGACATAATTATCAAAACAATAAAATAAATATATCATTGTTAAGAATGTTTCTGATGTTTTCCAAGTTCTTTTTTGGGAGCAGATGTTTAAACATCTTTATAAAATCTTATATTCCTAAATCAACATGTTATCGTTACCATTTTCCTTCATCATCCTTTCATAATCATTCATTTGATATCAAGTATCTGTTGTACAGATAACATCAAAAATTAAACAATTTTAAATATAATTTTATTATCAATGTCCTTAGAATCGGCAAAATTTTAACTTTCATGTTAAATGATAATGTGGTGATTCCTAACATATTAATTTCTTACTCTTTAAGTAAAAATACTAGATAAATATGTTAATAATGCACTGACAGTCTTACTCCAATATCATTAGATGTTGATCCACCAAGGTACCTAATCTCTTCTTGTATTCATTAATAAATTTTTTGTTGTAAATCAACATCTTCCTGTCAACCTCTGCAATGAAAACAAATAAATGACAAGTACGATATTTTTACATTAGGATTTTGAAAAACTTTCCCCAAACGTAGTCTTCAACGACCTATCAGAATCAGTTTCCTTCTGAAAATTGATTTCTGACCAATAAATCTATATAAAATATAACCAACATGAATAACTAAAAATTGATTTTTCATTTAATTCGGCTTCGAAATTAAATGACATGACACTAAAAACTTATTCATTTGCATATTTCAAGTGGTTCAGTAATAACACGAGGACAACTATGTAATACCATCCGCTACTAAAATAAAGTTCTGCTTATTATTATCCAACTTACCTTTGAAACTTTCAGCGCAATCGTTGAAGACATTCTCAAAACAATCGGTTAGAACGGCGTACTGACAGATTAAAGGCAGCAGGTAAGCCTGCATGATCACCTCGGACATAATCACGTGGTACGAAGCGATGTTGAACATAATCCCAATGATGATGTAGGTGATGACGTAACGAGGAACGGTGTTGTACTCCACAGGAACGTGAATTTCTATCATCAAGTTATAATCCACATCGTCTATTAACGGAAATGTGTTCCTAATACAACGTTTGGAAATTTAAAATTATATAGCATCTATAAATAACTTTTTATAACAAAAATATGATCAAAATTAGGCTGACGGATTCAACGACTCAGGTTCTAAGACTTAAATAATAACTAATGAAACTTCAAGTACTTTTGTCGTAAAACTCATATACTTTTCCTAAAAGTATTGTATTGCCGAACCTTTAATATTCTGTTCTCAGTTACTATTCAAAGCTGCTTGGTTTTAACATATTAAAGAATGAGCCACGCTTAGTTGCGTTTGATTCAATACTGTAATAAGAAAATGATATTTCAACAACTGAAAGCCTAAACATTATTTTATTAATATTATTTTGTAAAATCGTACATGATTCGAGACGTGTTGACCAAAATCACGAATGACACCTATCGCGTGTAGCATTGTACTGACTTTAAAAAAATACAGAAAGAAACTAAACAACAATTTTACGAGTTTCTTCATTTATATCTAAAATTAAAAAACGATTCCAAAATGTTTAAACAATATTCTGAAGTATTACCTACTTTCTATTGCATTAAAGCTGCCATTAACTCTGAATTTAAATTAAAAAAAACTAATTTTGTTATTTTTAATTGCAAATAGCATCATGTCATGTCGCATTGCATTTGTGTTATTTATTTTTATTAAAAAAGAAATGAACTCATAATGAATTATGCGTATACGAAACACAAAAGTTAGTAGCGATGATATATGCTGTAATTGACAACAACGCGGTGTCGTCTAACGATCTTTTATATAAAGAAAATGTTCCAAAATATAACGAGGGTACTGTTTCTCTCCCAATTATCTCAGCAGTTACAAGTAGGTTTCAATGTTACTGTACTAGTTATCCCAACACATAGACATTACACTACACTTCCTAGATTACGCTTTGAGTATTAGAATACAAATTAAATACTGTAATATTTTGTTGGCTATATAAATTTATTGTATTATACAAGTAATTACGCCAATGCAAATAGATATTTTTATGCAAAGAGATGAGACTATTAAACAAAAATCAAATCTGAGATTGTGACGTTCAATTAAACGCCTAAATACCAAGTGCAAAAATGAACCAAATATTGAGCAATAAATAATGTTATAGGTATAGATATATATTTAGTAAGTGATAACTGTTACTTACCAGAAAAATAAAGTGCAGACTGAAATACACAGCAAGAAAGATAAATATCTGTTATGAGTATTTGCCCATCGATCAACTATTTTTTTTCTGTTACTCGTAGAAGTATCAAAGTACGGTGACTCCAATGATTTTGCTAACTTTATATAAATATCTTTATTAATCAGCTAAAAGGTAATATGACATTAATTTATTTATTTAAAAATAGTTGCAGACATATAAAGAATAATTCAACTTAGTATCTACTTAGAAAATTGTGTACAAAATTCAAAACCTGTATTAGAGGCGTCAGAAACGTCGTCTGTGGATGAAAAATTGATGAGCAATATACATAATATGATGGTATGAATAAATAATGCAAAGATATAAGTAAAATAAAATGATAGAGAAGAAGAGACCATTTTTTGCTACGATCACACAATTTTGAACTTGTGAAAAGATTAAACAAGACCAATTTGGGAAATTCTTGCAATATTATTTTAAACTAACTTTATTATCAATTTGGGTCATCAAGTTTTCGTTGACAGTGTTTATAAAGCCTAAATGCGATTGTATACTATAGTCTATCTCTCTGATAAATTTAATTAGATTTGTTCCAGCGTTCTGACATACTCAACACTCCTAGACAATCGAATTTATTTAAAAAAAAAAATGGTATCAACAAATGATAATAAATTTGTGTTTTTTTACCACATTTACAAGTTTCCAGGCCGTTAGTATGTGTATAATGATGACATTGATCATACTTATCGTACGATCGAGGTTCATTTTGTTGACGCAAGCGTGCCATATTTCCAAACATATCACCAGGATTGATATACCTCTGATACAAGCACTATATACTTTGTACCGTTTGTTGTTATCTGAATATAATAGACCTGAAGATAATAATATAAAATAGACATTAGTTTATTGAATGGTGGCGAATTTTTTCATTCAAATGAAATCGCTCTACTGTACAGCTCTAGTTGAGGTATGATTTGTTGGGTTCTGTACACCATAATTTATATCTTAAATTTAATTATTAACCCCAAATATTCCTAAGATTATTTGGGGTCAGCTACTACTTCAACCGGACTGGCAAATCTGAGGGCGAACTCAATTCTAAAGTTGAAATAGTCGTCAGTTTATTTGAGTAAACTGACTTCTCAATAATGATTAAAATAGATGGTCATGGTAACCAGGACCGACGGGTTAAGGTACTCCCAAGGTACATTATTTTTTAATATGGCGTTAGTTGAACCACGCAACCTCGTCTGCGCCTCCTATTCCCCGTAGTGTGATGTTACGGAGCGTAAATAAATTTGTTTACCAAAAAGAAGGTTACAGTGTAAAAATTTTAAAAGATAGACATGCTGTCGCGCTGAATATTTTTTTTTCAGAAATTTTAAAGTATAAGCGCACGTAAGGGAATCTTTCAAAAGGAATAACATGGCCCCGTTTTTTAAAACATTTTTCATTGATATTCAGCTTCTTTTGGTCGCAGTGTGATAATATATAGCCTATAATATTTCTCAATAGCAGAGCTATCTAACATAGAAAGATTAAATCTCTAGTATTTCTTGAGATCAGCGCTTGGACCGTTTCGACTGGAGTAATACACTCCGTCATACACTCCGGTCTATCTCATGGATTGTACTTAAAATACTACATTTCATGTTTTTTCTTCCAATACAGCATTAGACCTAATAACTTTCTCCACGTGTTGTTATTCTTTTACATTTTATTATGAAATAAAGTAAACATTTCAGAAATATTTTTTCTAGATTGCATGTAATTAAAAATATTTTTTATCATACCCGTGATATAGGCATGTCGGTATACTCTTCCCAAGAATTTTCTTTCTATCGGCCCACATTCAACTACAGCTTTATTAGCTGTTAATTTCCTCCACAGAATATTAAGCTTCATCGTTACTGAGTAAAATGTCAATGAAGCTACCATCTCATTACCTTTATATTTAAACGTATAATTTAATTATTTATGTAAATGTCAGTATCATAAGAAAAAGTCAGAATATCCAGTTAGGGCTACTAACACTTTCTCTATTTTTTTTCCTCACAAACATAAGTAAAACGAAATACAGGGTGGGCCAAAATTCGTTAACATTTGAATCTAACATCTCGCGCAAACATGTTACGGGTGTTTGCCGATGAGTATTCGAGAATTTCGGTGCTTCCTTAGAAGAGTACAAACGTCGAAACGGTGGGCATTTAGAAAATGCAATTTTTAAAAATAAATTACAACTAATTAGCTTTCTTGTAAATAAACAATTTCTGTAATATGGTCTTTTTATACGATTTTTTCAAATTTCAACTAATTCGTTGCCCACCCTATATAACCAATTTGTAATTTAACTGTCTCTGAAATACTGCAATTGACATTTTATTCAATTATTTAATTTCTTTGCCAAGCAATAACAAGAATATGATAACCCCAACCAAAAATAGAAAAATAGAAAATCATTAAAATATTATGATGTTAAGCTTTAAGCTTTCAGCTAACTGTGGACGTTAAATTTTGAGGACAATATTAAACATTACTTCTGTGCTTTTGTATTTATTTTGTTATCAGCCCCATTTCAAAATGCACTTCATTATTTGTTTGAACTGACATATTTAATTACAGGAACGCCATGTTAAATGTTGTCAGTTCTGGTCACTAATTTCACGTGTCATTTCATGTATATACAGAAATAATTATTAATTTCCAGTGCATTTCAAATAAAGTGATGAGACAATTTAATAGATATAATTATAGAAATACTTTGTTTTGAATTCGCTACATATCTATTTAAAACTTTTGGTTATAGACATAAGAAAGATATATGTACGTATGTAAGTTGCATATATGTAAGTAGCATATAAGTATACATACTTAGTCTGGCCATAAATACTGTTACACTTAATTATAAAAAAATATTACATTTGAATTTCGAATCTGTCATTTTTATACGATTGTTCATTGTGTTTTCTCATTTTGGCGCCAATACATTGTAAAATATTTTGCGATATTAAAATGGTGTGGGGTGATAAAGAGAACCGAATCGCTGTGATAGCATTACACAAAGTAGGTATGGAGCCAAATGCAATTTTTAAAACTCTCCATACACTTGGTATTAGTAAAATGTTTGTGTACCGGGCTATTAATAGGTACAATGAGACCTCCTCTGTTTGTGACAGAAAAAGATCTGGCCGTCCACGTAGTGTTCGTACGAAAAAGGTGGTCAAAGCAGTAAGGGAAAGAATTCGAAGAAATCCTGTCCGAAAGCAAAAGATTTTATCTCGGGAAATGAAGATAGCACCTAGAACCATGTCGCGTATTTTAAAAGATGACTTAGGACTTGCAGCCTATAAGAGACGCACTGGCCATTTCTTAACTGATAATTTAAAGAAGAATAGGGTGGTAAAATCGAAACAACTACTGAAGCGGTACGCAAAGGGAGGTCACAGAAAAATTTTGTTTACGGATGAGAAAATTTTTACAATTGAGCAACATTTTAACAAACAAAATGACCGTATTTATGCTCAAAGCTCTAAGGAAGCTTCCCAATTAGTCGACAGAGTGCAACGTGGACATTATCCGACTTCAGTGATGGTTTGGTGGGGTGTTAGCTATGAAGGAGTGACTGAGCCATATTTTTGTGAAAAAGGTATCAAAACATCGGCACAAGTGTATCAAGATACCATTCTTGAGAAGGTAGTTAAGCCCCTTAACATCACCATGTTCAATAACCAAGTATGGTCCTTCCAGCAAGACTCGGCGCCGGGTCATAAAGCTCGGTCCACGCAGTCTTGGTTGGAATCGAACGTTTCGGACTTCATCAGAGCTGAAGACTGGCCGTCGTCTAGTCCCGATCTTAATCCGCTGGATTATGATTTGTGGTCAGTTTTAGAGAGTACAGCTTGCTCTAAACGCCATGATAATTTGGAGTCCCTAAAACAATCTATACGATTGGCAGTGAAGAATTTTCCCATGGAAAGAGTGCGTGCTTCTATTGATAACTGGCCTCATCGTTTAAAGGACTGTATTGCAGCCAATGGAGACCACTTCGAATAAGCTTTTTATATTTTTAATTGTTTTATATTTATGTATTAAACTGACACACTGTAAAAGTAATAAATGTTATTTGCAGTTAACAATTTTCTTTTTTCTTTATTACAATATTTATGGCAAGACTAGGTATATCTAAAGCTATTTATTGTAGTACCCAAATGATGGTGTATTTAAAAGATCACCTTTTGCCGCACTTCAAGAATGAAATGAGGAGAATTGGGTATACTTTAAATTTAAAACAGAATTGTAATATGTAGAAAGGCTTATACCGGAGCATTAGTGACTAAAACTCATACCGTGAGCAGATCAGTGTGACATAACATACTCAGGGATTGTGCCCTATAATCGATTAAAAAACATAAATAGTTGTGTGTTGGTGCAATAAGACTTCTATACAATCAAAGTGCAATAGAATAGGACTGTCACGCAAAATTTTAATTACTTAACTAAAATTTAGGCTTACAAGTAATAGTAATTCATAGTTTATTATTAAAAGTTATTAATTATCATCAAAAACATTGTGCGGTTTTTAAAGTTAAATTATTACTGTTATAACAGCATATTTGCTGCAAATACTTATTGCCACTTCACAATAATATAGTACACTATAGTATTAATACTTCTAAAAGCAAAGCAGGTTGATGTTTTATACACGATACACTTTGATGACCTCGCACTTTATAGGCAGACGTAAAACACTGTGTACACTGTACACAACAAAACGTAAAATGACCATAACGCACCTTTACAAAGTAACATAACTCACAAGTCCTGGATTTTCTGATGTTCGTCAAAAGTTTTTGCAAAAATCTTTTTATATTTTGTGGAAATAAAGAAGTCAGATCTATGTTAATATTATAAAGTTTAACACTTTTTAATTAACAGTTACATTGTTATTAATACATATAATATCCTAGAGTATGTTTTGTCACCCTGATCTGTTCACGGTATGAATTTTAGTTACTAACCCTGCTCCGGTATAACCCTTTCTACATATTACAAGTCCACACATCCTGACGATGAGTTTGAAGTGGAGATAGCTAAGCTAGCTCTGTTTGGTACCAACACTTTTTAATTGTAGTCATGGGTAATTTCAATGCATAAGCGAGAGTACAAGATTATGGCGAAACTGGTATACGACCGTTCAGCTATAGGTGTAGAAATCACCAGGAGTAAATGCTGATAAACTTCCCCGAGGCTCAGGGACCCTATCTGATGAATTTCTCCTTTCAAAAGAAACTCCAATGGAAGGTCTGGTTAAGTCCTTACAGTATAACAAAGAACGATATCGACTTCATCATCACAACCAAACGCCAAATAGTCAAGGAAGTCTCAGTGATCAATAGGTTTCACGTCGAAAGTGATCACCGACTCGTAAAAGGGACTCTTAACCTACGCATCAAAATAGAACCAGCGTGCCTGATGAAGTTGACTCTTAGACTAGGCTGTAAAAGTTTCCAGGTGGAGTTACAAAACCGATTCCTCATATTGGAAACCGTGCAGAACATAAACGACGCCGGCGACAACCTGGTTTATGACGTCCTCTAGGTGGATTTCAGGTCAAAGCTCACGAGCAGCACCTGGGATCTAATAAGTTGAAGATGAAAACTGAACAGGCACATACAAAGGCTGGTCAGACGAGACATTCGGTAATTAAACACTAGTGGTTGAGGTTGCAGTTTCTCGAAATACATTACAAAAACCTTTGTCAACGCAAAGGCTTCCTGTTGTTACCTGATTGAACTCTAAACAGTTGCTGAAGTTGAAAAGTGATATAAGAACATTGTCATCCTTGTGGCATCTTCGTATGTGTTTGGATGATTCTTCAAGTGAGAGTGAAAACAAAAGAAAGTTTTCATCTTCTTCATCCCCGAGTCCCGTGATCGTTAACCCCGCTACTATCGGAGTTGTGCCAGAATACGGTGTGTTCAAAAAGTATTGCGAATTTTCAGTATATTATTTATTTATTCGTGAATATTTATTTTGTCTCCTTCAAAGTAATCCTCCTAGGATATTATACACTTTTTTTTTTAACGTGTGAGGTTTCCACACTGGCCGTCACCCCACCGGGGTTTACGGCGGGGTGGTGTGTCGGAATCGGACCGACTAAAACCACACGGTGTGCCACTCTGCGCCTGACATAGGAGGGATCCGGGAACAGCTGTTATTACGACATCCAGATCCCTCCTAGCGCCTGCCCACTACCGCCGGCACTATCTGCGGATAAACTCTCCTTTTAGGCGACGTACGGCACACGCGGAAGTCGCCTCCTCGCGGCTGGCCATTATAGCGGATGTAGGGGAAAACCCGTCCCGTCCACCCGCGGCCACACTCAAGGCGGCATGAGGCGCTGGTACGCGCGCCTCCCGGGCAGCGAATTGGGTCCGAGTGGAGGTTGTCCTCCCGGGCCTTCTCCGCCGCCTCCTTCCGCGAAATTACGTCTTTGCAGAAGGTTGCGACCGCGGTAAAACAACTATCGCTACCGGCCATGGAGCGTATGATGGCCGGTAGCGAGTGATCTCCTCCAATAACTGCAGTGAAGACGCCACGCTGCGCCGCCCAGGCGGAACAAACCGCCAGCGTGTGCTCAGCCGAGTCCTTAGTACAGTCGCAGTGGTTACAGGCGGGACTCAATTCCCTCCTGGCGACCGAGTGCAGATACTTCCCGAAGCAACCATGCCCGGAAATCTGCGTCAGTCGGAAGGAAACGGTCCCGTGCTGCCGCCCCGCCCACTCGGCGATGACCGGCTGGAGAGCCACCACGGCGGCAAAGCCAGCACGTGGAGCCTCCAGGCGGGACGACCAACGAGCCATCGTGGCTCGATGAGCGGCCTCTCGCCACTCGCGTATCTCTTCGGGTGGGGGCCGAATGCCGCTACCCACCCGGAAGTCTGCCGTTCGCCGATAAACTTCGGCGAGCACTTCCGCCTCCAAATCCCATGGGGGAGTTCCGGCTAAGGCGCACGTCGCCTCCGTCGATACAGTGCGGTAACCGCCAATATCCTCTGAGGACGCCAGAGGCGAGCCCTATTCTGGACGGTCAGAGCCGCCGCCCACATCGGTGCACCATACAGCGCCATTGACCGGACAACCCCCGTGTATAGCCGTCTCGTCGACGCCGGCTCAACCCAAATTGGGCAAAAGTCGCCCAAAGGCAGAAGCAGCGCCGACCAGCTTTGGAGAAAGCTGTCGGAAGTGCTTGTCGAAGAGCCACCTGCCGTCAAGGATCAGGCCCAGATACTTCATCTGGGCCTGAACCGGTACGAGGACCGAATTGACTACAAAAGAAGCGCCGGAGGGTGGACCACGACGGGGCCCATGGAACGAAAGAGCCTCCGTCTTGTCCAGGGCCAACCGTAAACCCAGCGCCTCAATACGCCTGAACACCAGAGAGACTCCCGCAGTGGCTAGGCACGCCACCTTTTGAAAGTTCGCTCCCCAGGCCGTGACCAATGTGTCATCGGCGCAACAAATTATGCCCAGCCCGGCGGGGAGGCGACCTCGAAGGGCCCAGATGTATCCCATGTTCCACAGAAGTGGTCCGAGGACAGACCCCTGCGGAACACCGCACGACATGAGCCGCCGCCGCAGAACACCATCTCGGTCCTCGTACATGACGGTACGCTCCTCAAGGTAGTCTGCCACAAGCCTCTCCAGGTACTCTGGCACCCCATGGTAGGGGAGTGCTTCCCTGATGCAGCTGAATGGCAGACTATTAAATGCGTTGGCGATGTCCAACGACACATCGCGCAAATTGCGCATGACTTGCCGGTAATATTCCTTATTCACCGTTCTACCCTGTGGCAAGAACTCATGATGCACCACGCCCCTGCAATCGAAGAAAACTGTCAACATTATCCAACTCAGCAAGCACAATTTCGATTGGAAGGCCAATAGAAGGATTCGTCTGCGCTAGGTGGCGTACGAGTTATGTCACATCTTCCAGTTACTGATACCGTAATCATTAAAGACCAATCAAGTATTCAACCTTCCCGTAGGGATATACGGAGTCGAGACGTGGACACTCACCATAGAACGGACCCATAACTTTAAAATAACTCAGCGTACGATGGAGTGCGTAATGTTGGGTGTCTGGATAAAGTTTAACACTCCATATTCTATGCATATTCGCACGAGGAATTAATACTAGGAGACTGTGGTAAGGCAAATGTAGTGTAAGACGCCCTGCGGCACGATGGATCGACGATTTGAAGAAAGTGGCGGACTGCAGATGGATGCAGACTGCCCGAGACCGGGATAGTTGGCGCACTTTTGGTTCTTTTAGAATTAAATAATTTATTGATCGAGAAAGACTTTAGGTTATATAACGTCACGCTATAACTAAAAGAAGAAGAACATAAATGATAAATGTTACAAAAACGGAGCAAATTTTATTCCCTTTGAAACCGAGCTATAGCTAGACAAGCTTCTATAAACAAGAAGGTTCGAGTTGCACTTACCGTTCACTTTCTTTAAACACGGTAATTACATATATATTTGCTTTTATTCAGTTTCGCATATGCCTATTTTATTTATTTGCATATTTACCTGCCTCGGTGGGATAGTAGTATTGTTGCATTGCTGTGCTAAGGTCTCGGGTTCAATGCCTGAATCTAACCAAATATCTGTAAATATTTGTTTTAGAGTTTGAAACTCGACGGCGCTGTTTGATTGCGCGAAATATAAATACATTTTGAATAAGACCACCTTTATACTGCGATAAAATTGTTTTTAAAATCAATATGACATTAAAATCATGTTGATGGGCAATAATATATTAAATACATTCAATTGCAATAATGGGATTTCAGAAAGATCTCCGAAGAACGAAATAAAATTTATGACTAAGGGTATGAAAATAAATGGCATATGGGCAAAGTTTTATTGTGCATAAATTGTAATAAATATTTGTTTGTACGATTGAAATATGTATATAAACTTGTTGAATGTATCTAGTAGAATATTTTGCATGTACATAAACAAAATGTGTGAAATTACATAATATATTATATTATTTACTTTTGGACCCTTCTTTTGAGGGTGCATGTAGCTTGCTGAACCTAGTAAGTTGAGATACCGAACCAGTTCTAATGAAATGTGTGTATGTGTAAAACTAAATTTAGCAACAGGATATTGAAACCAATATCATAAAGGTAGGATACACACGTAACAGATGAATTCTACACATTTCCAATATAATAAATCTGTAAGGACATTTTGAGGCAATCTAAAAACACAACAAAACATCTCAGAAGTCGAAACCAGTTTGAATCTTATTTCCACTAGATTTGTTAATTCTAAAGCGGAGATATAATATTTGCAAGATTATTGATTGACCTTTTTAATATGACATTTATTAAGATTTATATTTCTGTAGGATTTAACACCAAGATTTAACATGTGCGATATCCATCACATCAATAAATTTTAATTAGTCTTGAAATCTTGTCCGCAGATCTGCCCGCCTTTATGTTATGGCGGGTATTGCATCGGTTGAAAATAACCTATGACCTTCCTCAAGAATCAAAGTACGTAAGGGATGATATACTTCTAGCCGATTTCGGCTACGATAGCTACTTTCAACGGAGACCAGCCAACCACGCAGGAGATTCATTCGATGGGATGGCTGTCCCACACGACTGCGGGGACATCAGATGCAGTACCAACGGCTTTACGTGCTCTGAACTGCAGGCTGCTATTAAGTATTAATAACACTTTTTGAGCCAACTCGAGAATCGAGTTTTTTGAAAGCTATCATCACTTGGAGATTTCAAATTTTCCATTTTATAAAACGAACAAAAACAAACAGTTATACCGATGATTGTAACTCAATGTATTTAACACCGGACCGTAAATCAGTAAACACATGAGTATAACTGTGTGAAGTAACAGTCGTTCATCAACTTGCTAATGTTTTTTTTTCAGTACATTAGATAATGAGGAACTTTCGAATATTGAGGAAAACAAAAATATTTGTATTAATGGTGACTGTAATAAAATTACTTGGCATAAGGAACTAATGATTCTGTTCAGAATTTATGACCTATATGCTAGTAAGTTTATGTAACGAAACTGTAGGCCTGATGTAGAGACATGATTAACCTAGGGTGAGCCAATAAGCCTGATCCTCGACGGCAGGTGGCTCTTCGACGAGCACTTCCGACAGCTTTCTCCAAAGCTGGTCGGCGCTGCAGAGGGCAGAAGCCCTTGGGCGACTTTTGCCCAATTTGGGTGGAGCCAGCATCGCGACGAGACGGCTATACACGGGGGTTGTCCGGTCAATGGCGCTGTATGGTGCACCGGTGTGGGCGGCGGCTCTGACCGCCCAGAATAGGGCTCGCCTCTGGCGCCCTCAGAGGATATTGGCGATTAGAGCCATACGCGGTTACCGCACTGTATCGACGGAGGTGGCGTGCGCCTTAGCCGGAACTCCCCCCGTGGGATTTGGAGGCGGAAGTGCTCGCTGAAGTTTATCGGCGAACGGCAGACTTCCGGGCGGGTAGCGGCACCCCGCCCCCGTCCGAAGAGATACGCGAGTGGAGAGAGGCCGCTCGTCGAGCCACGATGGCTCGTTGGTCGTCCCGGCTGGAGGCTCCACGTGCTGGTTTTGCCGCCGTGGAGGCTCTCCAGCCGGTCATTGCTGAGTGGGCAGGGCGACAGCACGGGACTCTTTCCTTCCGACTGACGCGGATCCTTTCCGGGCACGGTTGCTTCGGGAAGTATCTGCACTCGGTCGCCAGGAGGGAATTGAGTCCCGCCTGCCACCACTGCGACTGCAGTGAGGACTCGGCTCAGCACACGCTGGTGGTTTGTTCCGCTTGGGCTGCGCAGCGTGGGGTCCTCACTGCAGTTATTGGAGGAGATCTCTCACTACTGGCCGTCATAAGCTCCATGGTCGGTAGCGACAGTTGTTTTACCGCGGTTGCAAACTTCTGCGAAGACGTAATTTCGCGGAAGGAGGCGGCGGAGAGGGCCCGGGAGGACGACCTCCACTCGGACCCAATTCGCCGCCGGCGAACCGGGCGGCGGAGGCGCGCATGCCAGCGCCTCATGCCGCCTTGAGTGTGGCTGCGGGTGGACGGGACGGGTTTTCCCCTCCATCCGCTATAGTGGCCAGCCGCGAGGAGGCGACGTCCGCGTGTGCCGTACGTCGCCTAAATGGAGAGGTTTTCCGCAGACGGTGCCCGCTTTAGCGGGCAGGCGCTAGGAGGGATCTGGATGTCGTAATAATAGCTGTGCCTGGATCTCTTCTATGTCAGGCGCAGAGTGGCACACCGTGTGGTTTTAGTCGGTCCGATTCCGACACACCACCTCGCCGTAAACCCCGGTGGGGTGACGGCTCGAGGGGGTTTCCACAAGTTAAAAAAAAAAAAAAAATAAAGGGTGGGCCAATAATTCATTAACATTTGAATCTAAAATCCCGCGCAAATAAATACCGCGCGTGGTAGGCGGAAACTTTGTCGCAATGGATCGCTTCACGAGGCCACAGCGCGCTTACTGTGTGAAACAATTTTATTTAAACAATAGTTCGTTTATTACTGTGAGATTTCGCGTTGAATACGATTGATACGACTTAAACCGGTATCCGAGTGCTCTTTTAATGAAAAAATGGGTGAAAAAGTTCGAAGAGACGGGACCTATGCTAAATGTGAAGCATACTGGAGGTCCATGAACTTCTTGGACCGAAGAGAACATGCAGCAAGTTGCCACTTCTGTTCGACGTAATCCAGATTCATCGACGCGCAAACGTTCGGCCGTTCAGTAACTGTTAATTTTGAATCGTGTCTAAATCATTAAAATAAATAAACTACGTCAACTAAAAAAATTCAGCGAAGAGATGTCGGCGATCTCGTGTTCTCTTTGCGGACGAGTATTGTAAAATTTCGGTGCTCGCTTAGAAGAGTGCAAATGTTGAAACGGTAGTCGAAGTGGAGGTTTTGCTATTTGGCTTAGCCATCACATCTTGCCTTTCTACTTTTGGTCATCTCTCTCTTATTAAAAAAGTTCAGGCTTACAAGAGTAACTTACCAGAAAACTTGGTATAAAATTTGTTTCAAATTTTAATTTTGTTAGTAATCCTGTTGTCCTGTATAGTTTGCTACCTTATCTTATGGCACTTACCCATAGGCACCCATAGAATTAAAAAGGATGGTGGCTTTACGTATTCTTAATCCGTCACCATCCTGATTATTTAGTAAAAAATTGTGTCAAACAGACTTTACACATAATATACTAGGCTTTCCCGTTTATGGTCACTTGAGATGTTCTAATAGCTTATTATTATATAAACTATATACAACATCTCTCAGGGAATATTCTGTCCAATACAATAATAATTATTGTTCGAATCCGGTTTGTAATACATATTCCAGAGCTCATCGCGTTTAAATAAAGTATCAAACAAAAATTGTACAGCTTTATTGTATTAATACGGAATGTTTAGTGTGGATAACTTGAAACAATAGATCAAGAAGAATTGAAGACGCCTTAAAATCTAAAATAGCGCTCAAAGTATGTCAACAAATACTTAAACAACAGGCGCTACTTAATTACATTACATACTCAAATACAGATTTCTACGTTAGTCTAACGACATACTCTTACAGTAATAAAAAAAACATTCGAATAATAGAAATATTGATATTAATATTTATGCCTTTTTTTGTGCGGCAATCCCCATGGAACTAATATTTATGCCTATTAATTACTAAATTATTCTTATGTTTCAATACTTTACATGACACTTTATGACAAAATTTACTTACTTGTAATTTTTTAAAGGAGGATGCCGTCTTTGGTAAGGACACCGTCCCCATCTTCCGACAGACATGGGATGCAAGTCAGTTTGTTGTTCATTTCTACGTGCAAAAAGACAAAACAGCTAACTAAGTCGTAAAATAAATGAGATTTTATGGAAATAAAAAAAAACGTTAATAAAAATGTACAAATTTTGCAAAACCAGGACTTTTTTATAATTAGGTTATAATCTTTTAGCATTATATAGTATTACATACAATCTTTTGTTATAATACAGTCAAACATTTGTCATGGGTTCTTGATTGGTTCTGAAGTAGCTGCGTACAGCAACATTCATATTAACATCAGCATCATTTTCATGAGGGTTTTCTTAATTTATTTCATTGTCAACTTTTTGGTAGCATCTGTGACACACAACCACGGTGTTATTGAAACCTGAACTAAGAAAGATATTATCATATGTGTGAGTTAGTAATCTATAACATAGAAACTACAGGTAACCTTAAGTATTTAATTAGATGTATTGTGATTTCTGTTATTTGAAGGATGGCTGTGAATTGAACAAAGTGAAGAGCTACTGAATTTTATAACCTCTCGTAATATCCCAGGTTGTAAAATATAATTAACCATTGCTGGGAAACTTTGAGGCAATCTATGAGGAACGTGGACACAATACATTGCAGCCCTGTTACCATTATTTATTGTGCTGAAATGATGTTCTTAAATCACAGTTCTTCGCCAAGGTCAATCACAAAGATGTACTAATAGTACGCTAAACAAGCAAGGGCACCTCGTTTTACCAAGATCAAAGATATTTTTTGATATCTTCTTAAGTATCACTATAATCATATTATTTTTTAATTGCTCGTTTTTTATTGTAGACAACGTAAATAAGTAACATTTTTTTGGAACGAAGTTCCTTACGGCAGGCTTGGAGGGGATAGGGATTTCGCTGCGGGAACGAACTGAAAAAAATGTGATAGTAAAACCGTAAGTGGAAAAAGTGCGTGGAATAAATCTGTGGAAAAAAGTGCGTGGAATAAAACCGTTAAATGAGATGTGCGCAGGCGCGAAAGCGCGTCATGTGTGCTATTTTATTATTTTAAGGAATTTATTATTTTATTTCCTAAAATACTGAATTTCCTAAATACTTTCTTGTACTTAAATAAAAACTAATCAGCAAAATTTAAGAGAAAAATCAAGAAAACCTACATAAAATTGAGCACGATTTTTTTTGCAAATTGTGTCGATTCCACATAAACCGAAGGAACTTCGTTCCTACCTGGTGTCCCACGACACTATTCATATTTCAAGGGACAGCCAAAGTGACTACTCTGCCTGGTGGAAAGCATGCATAAAATCCAAGAGTTGTGGTTACCGTACTCATTATAGACAATGCAGTATGGTGACCCACAGAATAGTGTCCAAGTAAAATGCTTTTTTGCGTCTTGCTTGGGGGTGTAAAAGACATGACAGTCATCGTGGCATTGTATTGCGTACACATAGAACGACAACTGTCACCCCTGCATCAATGGGCCTCCGAACTCGCACCCACCAACGAAACATGACAGCATGTATGCTGTCGCTTTAGGATAATCTTCTGTGGGAGGATAGTACCCCAAAATAAAAAAATATATTAAGAAATTGTACTATAATAAAAAGATATTTTGATAAAACTTAAACCATGCATTTAAGATATCACGCCATAGTAAAAATTTCTCTATTTTACTAGACGCTTAAAATGACACGTGTTTTAAGACTATTGGTGGATGGGAATAGTTTTACGCCCTTTACATGTCCTTTCAAATAAAAAAACGCTATAAAGTCGTCGACACTATAGAAGTCCACCAGATTCAATACGTCACTATCCGACAAATGAGCTGACAGCTGACAGTTCGTATAAAACTTTTTAATTGTGACATTGGCAGAATTGTCGACAACGCAATAGTGTGACATTTATACAAATTGATTTGTTTGTAACTACTCTTTGTGAGCTGGTGTCACTAGTGTTTAAAATGGATTTTTTTTGTTATTATTTCGATATTGTTTGTAAAAAAATTACAGTACGTATATTACATTTCACCAGCAAGTCGTTATAAAATAAAAAGTGTTTCAAATATTTGTCAACTTCCTATCAAGGACCTGTCATTTACATAAATATTGACCGTGTTTTCTCATTTTCACGCTAATCTTAGTTAAATATTCTTGTGAAATTATAATGGAGTAAAATAAATAACGAAATATTATGATAGCATTATCCGATGTAAGAACGAAGTCAAATACATTTTTTAACGCCCGTCAAGGACTAGTCAAATGTTTGTCATGTCGAGATATACACTGCTATTGATTTCAGTAAAACGTTCGTAATAGATCAAGCTGCTTAAGTAACATTCATTTTGAATTAATCCAATTACTTTTGAAAGCCGAACACTTTCTTCTTAGATCCTTCTTATGTTTAGATGGGGCGTTACACTTCAAAACAACTAAAACTTAGTTCTTTGGCTAAGCTGGAGGTATGCTAAAATGAATTAAACAGGGTAAGGCAAAATACAAGAACGGGTTCAATTTTAATTGATAATGACTGCTTTAAAACATTAAATTTAGGCTGATTCTCTCTTTGTAATAATATTGACGGCCAGGCATGTTTGGGGGTTTGAGACTCTTAAAACTGACCATCAGCAGAAAATACTCGTATTCTTTTGGTGCAATGTAATTTAAAGAAGCAGTGAGGCGACTGTATTTGGCTTACACTTTCAGCCGTTAGTTATTGTTTTGAAATTTGTTCATCTGACCGAAAAAAGTAGTTGTGTAATAATACCAAAGATTTTAAGAACATTCGTAATTTTAACCGATTACCTTTTTATTCCATCTACTGTCGTAGGGCCAATTTCACTAGGCACACACTAATGTTAGGCCTGACGTTCTCTTTTTGATATGATTTTTATATTTCTGTAGTGTAAACTTATATTTATATTTTTGCAATGACGAATATTATAACAGAAGAGTATTCAAGTTCTTTGTGAGCTTTTTTATCGTATCGAGTGGCTGAAGATATTTCGCATACATTTTACATCAATTTCATATGACAGAAAATTATATATATGTAATTACTTGATCCTAATCATTATTTGTCCAATTTTATATTTTTAAAAGCATTTTTATATTAGATAAACGTAATACTATCTCGAAATATTCTTTGTATAGAGATCACGTCGGATAAACGCAAATGTATAATATATAATACGTGACATACTTAACTTGAGTTGTGTTGGTTTTGGATTTAGACAGTATAACAGGGTATCTGTCTACCGTATCCGTGTTGTGATGTCAATCTACGAGACGGAATAAGAAAATTGGAAAACGTGACTATATGCTTTAGATTGTGGTACAACTTAAACAACTGGGTTATGTACGTTTAACTTCATTAAAACATGTTATGTATCATTATATCAACAGCCTTTTACAGTCCACTGCTGGACATAGGTCTCTTCTTAGCAAGAAGTTTTTAGCCTACTATACCACGCTGGCCAGATGGGTTGGAATAGTGTTTGTTTCAAGTTTTCCTTCTCTTTGTAATGAAATTTCCCTGAATAGTTTGTTCCCTTAGTTGCCTCTTACGACACCTACGGGATGAATAGAGGTGGTAACACTATGTATTCTTAATCCATCACAACACAGACGTCCGGACCAATCATCATCATTATTTCAGCCAAAAGAGGTTTACTGCTGGACATAAGATTCCTCCACGGTAAAGGTGAAGGTCGCAGGATGTCGTTGCATGCGGGCAACACAAGACTGTCTAATTTGGTAAATCTTAGGGCATACCTATTTTGTGTATACTTCATTATACATGTACAACGTACATCCAAATAAATTTCAGTGTTGTACAAGTTTTATGTCACATATTCCCTAATGACCCATATTCAATTTGCATAACATAAAACTGTAATCATAAAAAAATATTATTATTAGAATTTATTAAAAACTGCGTAGATAGTGTAATAAATTCATTCTTTCTACTTTAGAACTGACAAAAATTAAGATCCCACAAATTAGCTATGACATACATAATAGTACATAACAGTCATAAAAGTATATGACCAAATTATAATTCATTTTTTTGGAGTCAGTTAAAAGTACTAGGCTTTTTAAGTTAAGCTTGTGTTATGGTCTAAAAAAATAGAACTTATTTCTTTTAATACGTTTCGAAAAAAAAAATTCTTTTCATTTTAATCAGACAACTGAAACAAACTTTCTTTTTCAATTTAGTAACTTTTGATTACGTTAAAAAATTAACCTAAAAATAAGCTGGAATTGTTTCTTTGTTCTCCGTTTCTTTGTGTATTTCTTTGAAAAGTTTTGTTGTAAAATAAAACGAATCTTGTTATGCCTGAACAAGAAGTGAAAGTATTAGTTGCTTGTTTGAGCTACTCCAAGCTTCAACATCGTGTTCGAAGTAAAAGAAGAGAAAATAATTTTCTATCTCCTAATTTTACATTCATAATTATTAATTCTTTTTGAACAAGCACAAAACATACACTATCCCAATGTATCATCAATCATTTGTGACTGTGTTTGGAAGAGCGTTAAATGCGAAAAACGATCAAAAAGTAATGAGAGTGACCATCTCACTCTTGGATATTTCGTGTCTCAAAACGATTTGCTTCTATTTTCATTTATATTCTACTTTGTAATTTCAGACCACAACATCAACAAAAGATGGATAGAGATATAAGATGTTAAAAATTTAACGGCCAAAATTATCGAGAATTGAAACTATTAAGTAGTGAATCACAACCAGTTTAACTTGCGACCCACTGTTTCGCCCTGACCATTGTTTTTTTTAAACATGTGCAAACCCCTCGGGCTGTCCATCGCCCACACGGGGTTTACGGCGGGGTGATGTGTTTGAATTGAACCGGCTCAAACCACACTCTGTGTCACTCTGCACCTAAAATAAATGGGATTCAAGAACTGTTGTTATTAAGACAATAAGACGGGTTCGCCCTCCCAGCGAATGTCCATAATGACGCGGGTACCACTTACGGATGAACTCTCTATTTAGGCGATGTACGACCTCAGTTGACGACTTAATATTAAAACTATTTGCAATAGAGATTGAGTACAGTACTTGTACAGTACCTACTAAATTAAACACTGTTATAACGAACTTGTAGTGTTTTCAAGTATAGAAAAAAAAATAAACAATTTAAAAACGACAGAGCGTACAATGACTGATCTTTTAACTACGTTCTTAAGAACGTAAATGTGATTTTAAAATCACAATATTATTTGCCCTACTTACACAGAATTTTTAATAGATAAAATGTTTACTATATCGTCAACCTAAAATACAATTCAACGAAATCTTCAATTAATTTTTAATTATAATTAATAATCGTTCTATCAATTACAAGGTACTAGTCTGTTTGAAGTTCTATGAACATTATACTTCAAAGGATTAAAAGGTTATGATAATTACTAGTTATAACTAGCGATACCATTGCCATACGATTGGAACTGATATCGTTTTGATTTCTAATTAACAATTAAGTGCAGAAGTATACACAGTATTTGTGTATACAGTAAGTGCTGCAATTTAAGCATGATGCCATCATCATCATCATCATTATCATCAACAGCCTTTTACAGTCCACTACTGGACATAGACCTCTACTTAGCAAGGAGGTTTTGGCCGACTATACCACGCTGGCCAGACGAGTTGGAATAGGATTTGTTTCAAGTTTTCCTTCTCTTTGTAATGATGTTGTCTTGCATACTTTGTTCCCTTAGTCGCCTTTTACGATATCTACGGGATGAATAGGGGTGGTAACATTATGTAATCTTAATCCGTCACCACGCGGTCATGGTGCCATAGTTGTATGAAAAACTATTACCTAAATTTTAAATATTCGTGGTTTATACTATGTTCTACTTATTTCAAATACAGGATATATTATCAAACAATTCAGAAATATGTTTCGAACAATATTATTTCTGGCAGTAAAATATGTGTCCTTTTCTCTAGCACTAGCAACGTGTACGTAACGTTTATCATAGATTCACCGTCTATAATCCATCGCCCTAATTTCATGGTCGTATGATCGTTTTCATTTTTTATCTCGTATGGCCTTTATATTTTTGGAAAGAATCAGGTAGTTATCAGAAATCAATTAATGAGGTTTGTTATAAGCACCTGAGTAGTACATATCGTTGGTTTCTTACTGAATGAGCTATAGGGTTGTTATTAAATTAAAATTCTTTGATTATTAGCTTGCTTGATTTATTGTAGATGATTTGATAAAACAATGTAGCTTACTATTTTTTTTTTCTTTTTAACTTGTTTCATACCATACCTATTGTTAAGAATTAAAATTAATGTGTCTCCGTGTTCAGCAACTTGCAGTTTTCAATACATTTTTAGAGGAACCTTAATCGGTATTTGATGTTTCCAACGTCCCGGTCAAAGTACATATATTTAAGAAGATAAGAGTAAAAACATAGAAAAAAGACATATACACATATTTAAATGATATACTTTAGTAAATACGGCTATGAAATAAACCAAATATTGTTACATCTTGTAAGTGCAATTAATTTTACTTCAAACATTTTCACAAAGTACATTTTTTGAAAAGTCGACAACAAATAATAAGTTTTTGAAAATTGTTTATAACTATGTGTGTCTGTTTCATATTTTCACATTCATATTATAGTTTCATGTTCCATATTAGAAATCTTAACGATCTGAAATGATCTGTTTATAATATACTCGTATGTATGTTTGTAAAATTTATTAGTTTAACTGTCATCTAATTTAAGAAAGGTAAGCTTTATAACAAAAATTAATATCTACTAAGGATAATGATTCCATAATTTTTAATCTGTAATTAAGATCGTGATAAAATGCCCAGTGTCCTTAAGGAAAGCTTGTATGACATATCTCTTCATGTCTGACCATACGGTTCAAATGATAAAAGTACCTACGAGTATATATCATGTACATGTTATAGATTCATATGAATCATGAAAGATATCATGATAATCATTTTTGTGCTTATAGAAAAATATTTAAATATACGTTGTTTAGGTATCTATTGAATAAATACAACAACTCATAAAACTAATCCATTTTAATAAGTTTTAATTTTATATTATACAATTCGGCCGCAATCTGGCATTTTCTTCTTTATCGTTATAAATCTAGGTATGACGAAATCGTAGCAGGACTGTTAGAGTACTGTATGATCCTTTGACCAACTGTAAAAAGAATAAAACTAATTAGAATAAGCCTAAAAACAAAGAATCTAAGCCTAGGTTATCCCCTAGATCTGGGCATTATACTAGGAAAGAATAAACTGTCTTCTAAATTACGGACTAAAGCAATGTTGCTAAAAAGTTCAGGAAATCTTTAACAAACTATATTACTACAACTTGATTGATGATGAGTTACTTTCAGTCGAGACCAGCCAACTAAATAGAACCTATTATAGTGCACAAGTGTGTACGCAAACAGGTGCACTCTCTGTTCACTCGCTCGTACATTCCGATAGGACTTCTATCCGACACAATCGCGGGAGGTCGGGCGCAGGACTGACAACTTGTCGTACTCTCCGAGGCACGGAGATTAAGACCAAACCTTCAAAACTCCAAGCTAGCGACATCAAGCATTTTTATAAATGGAAAAACTCAATAACACTTTTTTACTACCCTTGAAATCAAATCCAAGACGATCAGCTGTCGCATACCCTAACTGCTAAACCAATGAAACAATCTATGAAACGACCAATTTGAAAAATAAAGTTATGTGTGACCAAATTCAGATTCAGATGTAAATGTACCCAGATCTAATGTTCGTAGCTTACTTACTTTTCTAACTTTGTTTACTGTTTGTTTATTTTAATCAACCAATTAATTATAGTAACACAAATAAATAATAATAAGATAAAATACAATTAAAAGAACTAAGGGTCGCTCGAGGCGAAACTTAAATCCAGAAACCAATACATTTTGTCGTAATCGTATACTATACAATAGTAATTAATAAATCATATCAAATCTAGGAAGTTTAAAGCAATACGTACACTAGCAAACGAAGTAATAGAAAGGTTGTACATCCCTCCGGCGGTGAAGACCACCGGTTTGTTCGCGTTAGTGATTACAAACATGATGCTAGAGCGAACACCACGGATCTTCGTCATACCGCACTCCCAACCAGAACAGTAGATTGCTTCACCTATTTTAAAACTCTAAAATCGCACAAATTTGAATAAAGCTTTACACCTTCAAATCATTTTTGAGATTTCCCTAGTGTTGCAATACATTAGGCATGTCCGTTGATGATCACTACGCGACGCTGTGTGAGAAGAAGCAGCAGCGTAATCAATAGCCGTTAATAGTCGACTACTAAACATATACCTCTTTTCAGTACAGGATAGCATAGGAATGAAGAAGCATGCCTAGGGGTATTTTCAAAAGTGGATGGGTCTACGAGGGGCAGATTTATAAGACTATATGTGTTATACATTGCTTAGTAAAGCTTCCTGTGTATGTTCACACCTTTCTATATTTAAATTTTTACTAAGGATATTATTTAATAATATAGTATCAGGTTGTTTGTTTCACTAACACTATGGGCCCATGATTTTTGATGTGGCCTACCATTTTAAAGTGTGCTTACGTTTCTGTATTAAGATTACTACAAAAAGCTATCTATAAAATAATCTTTGGATTAGATATAACCGGGCTACATTTAATTGTTCAAGTTCAGATATAAATCTTTTAAAACTTACGGCTGTTGTGATTTCTTCGCACCAAAGACAAATGATGTAAAGCTCAAATATGTTGTATGACAAAAACAGAAAACTCATCAGGCATTCAACTATACCTTCGGTGATAGTCTGGAAACATAACAAGTATTTATTATTACTAATTCTATCATTCCAATAGTAGAAAGTAATTTCAAATTATTTTAATTCAATTTTTGTTCAATTGCAATGTTATCTTCTCATTTCAGTTTTATGAAAACGAAATATGAAATTAAACCCAAACCTGAAGACTTTAAGAGTCAGTAACAATTCTTTCTCTCAATTCTCTCTCATTAGGCTCGCTGAAGACAAAAACTCACCATAACAGCTTGATACCCAACACAGCACATCATAGTACCACTAGCGGCCAATTGTCCTAACATTGGTCGACTCAGTGTATTTTTTAGGTCCCTTGTGTGGCTAAAATATTCCAAAAAGCATTAATTTCATGAGGACATATGTAATTTTGTTTATCGTTTACCAATCGCTTTTTACCAATAAAAAAATAGTTTACCAATAAAATCTGAATGTCACAATAATCAAGGAAATTTTTTCAACTTACTAAATAAATCTGTAGATTTTAAGCTAAAATGTATATCTTAAAGTACTTTTTTATTTTTGCTGAAAATCATCCTAATTTCCATCCTAATAATTTTATAAATGTGAGGTCAGATATCGGAATGACATATATGATAGAATATATTATGATTTTTTATAATTTGTCCATAACATAGGCGATCAAGTAAGTCAAAAAAGTTGTTACCATCTGACAACTATTTTGACGTTTGCTGCTTAATTGAACCTTTGGATCTACACTACAACACTTAATATACAATGCGATGATATCTCTTATGTAGACCGTGAGAGCATATATCTATGTTATCTATCAGTGTATTCTAAGAAGTGAGTCGTAAAGACAATTAAAATGGATACTTTTTTTACAATGTAAATTTCAAAGTGTCAATAAAATTCTTATCAAAATTGATACATTTGTTCCTTTCAGTGTTTAATTTAGATGAGCTTTGATTTTATAGTAAATATTTTGGATAAATAATTTAAAAGTAATCACGATAAGATTGACCCGAATGAAACGCCACTAAGCGGTGGTGGATGAACAGTCCAAGTAATGTTCCACTACTTGGATGTCATCGATAAAATCAAAATTTATATTTTCTATACTTTAAGCCTAACAAAATCATATTATAAATACGAACATGAATAAGTTTCTTACATTTTCAGAATATTGATTTTAAAAATTCTCTTACCAATAGAAAGAGAACATTATCAGCGAATAACACAAACTACTTTTTACTGTGTATATGTCTGATATATACGCGGTCGGAACCGTGGTCAAAAGCTGGTAAAATTATAACGATGATCTGTTCTTATCAGAAGATTTGTTAAAAAAACATTGATATCATTCTAAGCTAGCCTTAGCATGTTATAATAAAAAATTAGAACCTCAATAATATCTGATGTTGTTTCACAAAGGTACCAAGTCGTTTCGTATATTTTTCCGAAAACTCTTGGTTGTGAGTTAAGTCGTAAATGGAGATACCTAAAAAAGAATAGAAAAAACAAATATTATTTCTTTTTAATAATTTTTATATAAATAATAAAATATGTCTTAAACAAAACTAAGTAAATAACCAGAGTTATGACAGATCATTTAAATATTTGTATGCAAAGAGTATTTTTGAAGAAAATATTGAATTCAGGATTTCAGGATTCAGGATTTTCAAAATACTATTTAAATTTTTAAAGTACATTGTAAATGTCAAAAAATAACCACACCTTTTTACTATGAACTAAATAAGAAACTGTCACCCATCATAATCATTTTAGTCATAATTTTTCTTTTTATTTGTTTTTTTATTACATTACAAAGTAAATACAAATATGTCATAAAAGTCTGACCTGCAAAGTCTTTGCTGCAATCATTCAAAACGTTCTCAAAGCAGTCTGCCAATACTGAGAATTGACACAAGAGATGTATAAGATGCGCTTGTGTAGTCAAAGCCGTCACCATCACAAAATATGCGCAGTACCACAATGCTATCACCACCATAACGTACACGACCGGGTACAGTTTAGGAGTCTTGTAGTAAAAAGGTAGGCGGATATCGGTAATCAAGTTGTATTCGAGGTCATCTAACAGAGGATATATAAACCTAAAACAAGTATAAAATTAAGTCGTTGACATACCAATGGTGTCCATGTGGTGACAACTCGAAAAAGGGAGTGTCGCCACCCCTTATTTATTCCTTGGACGTTATAATAAATGTCTAAGGAGCAAACTACGCACGACAACATCACTGCAAAGAGGATGAAAACTTGAAACAAACCATTTGGCCAGCGTGGTATAGTAGGCCAGAACCTCCTTTCTAAAGATCGGTCTTTGTCCAACAGTAGCCTGTTACAGCCACTGATGTGATGTTAAGGGTAATGATGCTACCGGTTACATATACATATATGTACATGTAACATGTAGCCTGGTAATAAAGCCTAAAACGATACCACCAGAACCACCAAATAGATGTAACCCTTCGATAACAGGACTCACAATCACTTAACGTCAAATAATATGCCAGTGAGTGATACTAAGGCCTCACAGAAGATGGGTACTTTTTTCACTCCTTTTCACCGAGATATTAAGATTACCAGAAGCCCAAGACTCCCAAGACCCCTTATCCAACTGTGGTAGTTGTTTCACTTGAGTTCCAGATGTTCAAAGAGATAGTAATCACTTACCATAAGTTGGCCTATTTGCTCGTTTACCAATCATACCAAAAAAATTATGTTAATTTAAATATTCGCAAAATAATAATTTCTACGTTCATGTTGTAAATCTTTTCAGTCTGATCGCCATTTGAGTACGTTCTAATGAAATAGAATGGGTACTGATTGGATTATTAATTACAAATATCCCACATGATTGATCATAAAATTATGTATTTATTTTAGCCCAAAGTGTCTACAATTATAAAACGTTTTACCATATAATAGGGCAGATTAATTACCAAGTGATAAGTGTACTATTTCCTAAGAAGAGAAGCAGCTTCAAATACGTCTCATTCTTCTGGGCCCAAGTCTTGACTAATTTCTTTCGCTTCTCCGTTGTTGTTTCAAAGTATTGCGTATCCATTGATATCGCCAGTTTGTTATAAAATGATTTATTGGAAATCTAAAACACATATAATAATTAATAAATTGCTTATGAACTTATTATAATTGAACGCTGGTTTAGTATTACTAATTGCTACTCTCATTATTGCTAATAACTTGACATATATGTCTACATATAAAAAAAATTGTTAAATTTAAATAACCTTACTCATCAAAATAAGATAATCGTTAAGTGTTTCTATCGTATATTAGCATTAATGGAATTTGCAGGCTATCATTAATCATCGTATGAAAGCCACAACTTTACACGACATTTACATACGACAAACGAAATCGTTACCGGTCCGGTTTGCAAGTTTATTTTATTTCGATAAGTATATTGTTATACATTTACATATGCTTAAATTGTAAATAATTCGATTCTAAACATACAAAAACAAATTATTACTGTTACTTAACCATTTTTGGTTAATGATTTCAATTTCTTTAGTTTTTCAATTTCAGTCTTGTGAACAACACTCGGTATTCCTGGACTTCAAAGGAAACTCCTTAAATGTGCCGTTTGATTGAAGTTTCTTGAAATGTTTTAGATCTCCAAAATTAACTGAGTCCTTCCACCAACATCGATTACTTCGTAGCCCTATTGTTAAATATTATATATATATATACATATATAAATAAATACTTAACCACTTACCAAGTTCTCGTATCTGTACAAGGTTATAAATTGTATGAGGACCACGCTAATAGACGGAACTACAGCATCCAAACTAGAAGCGTTAGTCAAAATGAACCACATTTCTCCACATACGAATAAAACGATTACCAACTTTACGAGGTTACTGTACAGCATGTATCCGACGCTTTGTTCAGAGGACGACAGCCCTGTACATGAGTTTTCATCAAATTAACAAACTAAGTAGAGGAGGATGCTTTACGGACTTAAACTAAATGAAAATTTGGGTAGTAGTAGTTTTCCTTAAGTTGGACTCTTCAGTTAAGATAGGATTTTGATCACGGAATGTATTACATAAATCTTAGTAACTTGACAGAGTAATATAAGCACATAACAGTATTTTGAATTGGTGTCATTTTGAAAAGATATTTTATTTTCATTGATTTCAGTTACCCCAATAAACCAGACTATGAATGACTATTTTGTGGGTGTGTTATTTAAAGTATGAGATTCATTCCTAGAGTTATTACAAGTTTTATCTCATTAGTCTTGAAAATATTTGTACTTTTGACTTAGGGTAAAAACATATTTTAAATACACAATTTTAAACATAAAAATCACCCGCTATATAAGTGGCCCTATATACAGACTCAAAGAAATCAATTTCAAATTGGCCACTCGCTTGATCAAGCGCCTTTGTGTGGGTAATTTTTCTCCAGAAATTTCTAATGCGTCCCATTTCTAGGCTAGCTTGACGATAAATGAGTGAAGTCAGTGACACATATTATTAAAACGTGCACGAACGTGATTTATTGAATAATGAATTGTTTGCTCATTTCCATTGAATTTCCCGGTAACTAATTTTTAGAATTTGAATTCAATTGATTTAAGAGAAGAATAAATTAATGCAAAACTTATACCAACCTGTTGGGCCTGCGAGGTATAGTGGGACAAAATTTCCTTTCCAAGGACAGGCCATTGTCCAACAATGAATTTATTTAAAGGTTATAGATATGATGCGTGCGAATTTTTGAAAGTCACCAACTGAATTTATAATGGAGAGAAAATTTGTAGTATTATCTGATTAATCAGTCAGATATCTTTTTTGATGCCGCTCATAAATCGGATATAAGTTTAAATATCATACTAACTTCTCTGAACATTTTTACCTGCACTTTCCGCTCTGGCTATGATATATCTAAAGGCTATTCACATCTTCACGATATTGATAACTAATATCAAAATACTTCCTTAAAGTAAGAGTAAAATGGACACAGTTTCAGCACACTGTTTCATATTTTAACATTCTGCCATGCAATTAGCGATCATTTAATCAATTATATTCAACATCAAAAGATCAACGTTGGTATTAATTACAGGGCTGTTGTCGCTTTAATTTGTTTCTTACAGAAGTTTGTTTTGTAAGGGTCCCGTTGTTTTCCGAAGTTGAAATGTCGGATAGGAACTTTTTAAGGTGCAAATTGAGAGATGTTGTAAGATTGACATGTATTTATATATTTATATATCTAAGGGAAAGTATGAATAGAATCCGAGAGTAGTGGTCGCCACACTCATTACGAATGCAGACAATGCGGTATGTTTTAAATAGGCATGTAAGATTATGCAGTGAACATTTGTTTTCTCCTTATCTATATGTGCCCAGACGTGCTTTATGATGCTACCCGTTTTTGAAATTCTAATAATAAAAATTATCGAAGGGCTTCGGTATCTCGAAAATATTCAGAGAAAATTTATGTAGCGGATTTCTTATAGTAGCCAGAAGATTTAGAAATTGAAATAAATGTTGTTTATACGTGTATACAAAAATGTAAAGTTACTTTGTGTGTGTTTCAAGAACTCAAAATTATTAGATTGAGCTAAAATTTTGACAAGATTTACAAACTGCTTTAAAGATTTTTTTCCGATATTTGTTTTCTTTAGTTTTCTGTTCCTTTGGTTTTTCACTTCTCATCAATGCAACCACATTGCAGCGAAGTATAGCAACGCCTTGCTAGTTCAAATAACAAAAGTTTTTCTTTACTTCTAAATATGAATTGTTAACTAAAATTAACACTGTTTACAAATATTAAATATTGCGGTCCAGAGAATTTTAACATTTCTGACAAACAAAGTAATTTCATCAAGGTTACTGAAATACTCATTAAAATTACTTGTTGTGCGAGGCAACAGTGGCCGAGACGAATAATTTTAACGAGAACTTCAGTAGCCCTAATCTGTTGAATTTATCTGTTTATTACTTAAGAAAATGTATTAAAAATGTAGAAAAATGGTTTCTTTTCGTTTATTTCACGATGTATTTTTGGAATATTCTATATTTACTACATTGCTTGCTTTAAATTCTGGCGAAAATTGTTAAACTGTAGATACTCATAGTTTTGTAGATAATCATTCATTTTCTTCACTTTGTAAAATTAAGTTATTTATCAAGCAGAGGACGTCCGATGGAGACCTTGGGCCTACTTCATTGACATCTTTGTAAGATCATCCGTCCAGCTTGTGAGTGAACATCTAGTGATATGTTTTCTTTTAATCAATAACTTTTTCTTAATCTGTTGTATATAAACAAAACGGCACTATAATCAGAAACCACTTAGGTTACGTTTATAATAGTAGTCGTTTATTAATCTAGCGCTCATGTGTCAAACAATTTTTTTTTAATATCATGTGGATTAAACGCCTCGCTACCAGACATCGTGTTTGAACTCCGCGGGGTTTGTATACTAACCTATATAGTCACGAAACGTCTTCCATAAATTACATAATATATCATTTGTGTGGTAGTGTAAATTTACTATATAAAAAAGTTACATACCTTTCGATTAATGGAACGCTGTGCTGAATCTAGGTAGCACACAAAGGTAACTCTAGCAGAAGCAGGCAAGGATGGTAGCGCAACATGCTACTGAGAACGCGCACTCTTTTGAGGACAAAAAAGGGAACATCTGCAAGTCGTAAGTAGATGGCCCAGGGACTTCCTTTCTAGATTACACCTGGTTCTCCGGCTACTAGTACCCGAGACGGTGTGCGGTTTTAGGTCGATTCGAGTCCGACATAACCACCAGTAAGTGGTATCCAGGGGGATTGTCGCACATAAAAAAAGTGGTACTCTAAACTTGTTTTAGCAGAACAGTCACTTAGAAAAACATCACTATCTTGCTAACTACTTCAACAACGTTCAACTAAAATAATGTAAATCATTTTGCAACTGTACAAATCTTATAAACGCTTGTAAGTTCCATTATTCAGATATAAATTGGATTCTGAATTTGCATATTTCCATGAGTGAAACTAGTACTATTCTATTGTGTTGCTAGATCCTTTGAACACGGGACTTATGAATAATGTAATACTCTTAAACTATTTAAGACCTTTCGTTCATTATATTTACATTCTACGTATTCATTTTAAATCCATTAACGGCAATTAATATTCAGGTGGATAACCATTGAGTGAATACCATTTAAATCATTACAATTATACATGTGAACAAGTATAACAAATTTGATTCTAATTCACATTTGCTGTAATTGTTAGTAATAAACAAGCATGAATTAAACATTAAAATACTGTGGTCTTTTAGTACATACCATACTTTCGATTAAGTCAATAGAGAATTGGAACAAATGAAATCTGTATAGGAGCTATTATGCCACAGAAAAAAATTACACACATTATAATCATCGTCAACAGCCTTTAACAACCCACTGCTAGCACAGGCAGAGGCCTGTGTAAATAGAGATTTAGCAAGGAGATTTTGGTCAACTGCATCATACTGGCCACACAGGTTGTATATGGTTTGTATCAAGTTTTCCTTCCCGTTACAGTGATGTCTCACATATTGTATTTCCTTAGTTGCATCTTACAACTAGATAAGAATAAGGATGATGACACTTTTAATCCACCCGCCACCATACGGAGATTCACATACTTTAAACCTTTAACACCGCTTCAGTTTGCGTTAGAAGCTATAAACAAAAAAAAAGTATGATGGATCTGCACCTCTAATCCTTTGTCATCAAAGCTTCATGCTTGAAACAATAAATTTTGCATAACAGTACTTCAGTCTGTTTCAGAGTAATAAATCTTTTTTACACATTTTTATCAGTCTCGACTTATTTTAACAGTTTTCTTGTTATTGTAGTCGGAACGCTTTCCTTTAACATTTAAACAACTTCTATCCTTCACGCTCCTGTTTTCTCAACCTCCTTTTGTTGGCTGGGTTAATTAATTACTCATTTAGCTATCTTACGGCCATTGAATTGCTTGTTTTTGTTATTACAAATTAGTCAGTTTATCTCACTTACTACATTTAGACATAAGAAATTGCAACATTTTATATTGTTATATTTTTAAGTAAATAACTAGTTCAGTGTACTTGATTTACACCATCAGTATTGATGAACGTGTTCATTCATAGACACGATGAATGAACTTAGGTCAACGCTGAAGAAACATTCAGTCACAAAATTTTATTGCAATGCATTTAACCAATTGTAAAAACGATTATGTATTTACTAAGTTCTAAGGAATCTGCAATTGTTTTGTGTACAAACAAGTTAAAACAAAATACTTATCAAATCGTTTGTTATATAAATCTACAGCTCACTATACCTATAGCCTACACTTGAATATATTTACTTATAAACAGTACTAAAAAAAGAGATTGCTTAGTCACTATCTAGATATAAGCAATATATTGTAACTCATTATTTTCTGACACTATTGCTCTAAAGTTAAAAGAAAATATTTTGACCAAAGATTATCTTTCATCTGACAATCATTAAAGCGATACTTATTTATGCTATACAAAGTTATTCTACTTTAATACAAAACTTCAAAAAAGTTTGTTTAAAATCAGCAATGGAATCGATAACAATAATTTTTAAGCCATTTTAGGCTCTATCATAAATATTTGTCAAAATTTATTTGAATAGGACACACTGATGGTTAAGAAACAGCTTGCCAGCCGCAACCACAAACATTTATCGTAGAAATGGCGTAAATTGGCGTAATCATGCATATGCTTGTGGGTCTGCACCGCTACCCGCAATCTCGTCTAGTCTGACGTCCAAGGTATCATATCGTTGTGATACCTTCCTCGTGCGAGCAGCGAGCGGCCATTGACACATTAGGTGACAATATTTCCTCGAGGATAACGATATTATTTTTGCTATTTCTGTTTAATGATTGAGTTTATTTATTATTTTTACAATAATATAATTCAAGTGCTTTGGGTTTTGTATTAAGTAAGAATAATTTTGTTATATATAAGGTTACACTTACAAGAAAAGAATGTCCTGTGTAGTGTCAGCTTAGATATTGTTGAATAAAACAACAGTTCCCATTACCATATTTATTGAATATATTTGTGTAACAAAAAGATTAAAATGCTATAGGGTTCTATGCTCTTTAGAGTGTATTTAAGTGCGATACAAATACGAGTTAATAACCATTCTAAGAATCTACTACTTCGAAACTAAGAAAAAGTGATTGACAGCCTCACGTAACTAAAACATCTAAGTAACTAGAATATAACTCATCTACATTATTTTTTAAAATCTAGATTTAGGTGATCTAGGATGTGACATTTGAAGATAAATAAATTAAGTAATTTTAATGAACAAATTTCTCTTAACGAAAAATATACTAACAGAGTGACATTTAACAATAAAGATTAGAGAAAATTGTCTTATGTCTTAGTAATCATTAACTTTCTGTTATAATATATATTCATCTCGGTAACCTATTCAGAACGAGATCCCAACATCACTGTCAACACACTATAGGATCCTTTCATTAGCTGAAAAAAAAATAGATATTATGATAAAACATCTTTAAGAATTTCTTATAATAGCGTGACTTTTATTGAACACTGAATTGTTTATTTTAATCTTACCCTGTTGAAATTGTCGTTACGAAGACATTGATCTTGACATGAATATTCATTAATCATGCAATGCGAAAAAATATTCTGCATAAATACTTTTTTCAATAAAACTCATACAAAATTTTACGTACGTGTCAAGTATGTCATAGTTTAAACGATAACTTATGATGTATAATGCTGAAACACATACGTTCGCTATGTGATAATCTGATATACTCACTCTGGCAAAAGAATCAACGGTAAGATTATACATCCCTCCTGCTGTGAAATACAAAGGCTTGTTTGCTCGAGCCATTACAATCAATATGGTGGAGCGCACGCCACGGATCTGGGACATACCACGTTCCCAACCAGAACAGTATATTGCTTCGCCTAGTTTTGAACTCTGAAATAATATTATCGATTATTTCCTGTAATTAAGAAATACACTGTATTTATAAATTAACCTATACCATTACCAGTTCCTCAAACGATATACCTTCCCGAAGACTTTTAAAATGACGTAAAACATGCTAATCTACAAAAGTGGTGATAGAAACTATAAATAAGTAATGAATATATGACATTTGGCACACAACAGCAACAGGTAGAACTTGCACTATAACAGCTAAATCCACTAATAAATTATTTATATGTAGTTTATTTAAATACACACATATTATACATAGAAAACACCCAACTCCGAAACAAATACTCTAAGATTATACAAACACTTGGGCCGACGCGGGCATCGAACCCGACAGCTCATATGCACAGCAGTCGCATACGCTACCACTGTGCCACTGAGGCAATCAAATTGTACCGCTAATCAACGACCTACCTGTTTTACTGACAAGATTATTAATCTCAAAGTAACTAACAAACAGTCGTCTAAGTTTTTGGTGAAGAATAGTCTTCTATCTTATAGTCAATTTGAGTTTTAGCATAAATCGGCCAACGATACAGTCCACGGTTTTTTGTCTCACAATATCTGGAGAGGCTAAAATCGTTGTTAAAGGTTGAGGCCGTTGATACTGCTAAAAGATGAATTTACTAAGCAAAAGCAGAGAGATAAAATAAATCGTGCTCTAAGTAACAAACTTCCTAAACAGTTCGGTTTCTTATGACAGTATCCACAGACTGATCTTGTTTCTACATTAATTTAAACTAAATAGGTAAATATTTGTATAAATTAATAACATGTTCAACTTCCGTTCTATAAGGCTTATATAATCTATTTAACTTTCACAAATATACAAAACTTACCAAGGTTGTGATTTCTTCACAATATCTACAAACGATGTAAAGTTCAAATATATTATAAATTAAGAAGATTATAGTCATTAAAGCTTTGACTATGCCTTGGTCAAAAGTCTGAAATACACAAGAATATTTGCAGTTATTCTTTCGCCAAATTGGGAGTAATTGCGTAGCACTACTCAAACAATAATCAGATTCTCTTTATTCTATATTAAGAACCTGCCAAAGTGATTCTACTCCGTCTGATGGAAAGCATGAATAAAATCCAAGCTTTATGGTAACCCTACTCATTGCGATTGCAAACTATACAATATGGTGACCAACACTATAACGGCCTAGTGAGATGATTTTTTACGCCCCGCTTGAGTACGTAAAAGGCATGAAAGTCATCGTGGCAGTATAAGACTCACACAGTTGCCACGATAACAGAAAATACTTAAAATTAAATGTTTGTAAGTTTTATATATTCATGTGCGCATGGATTAATGAGCTCATGGATTAAATAAATAGTATTACTACCCCTACTCATCCCATAGATATCAAGAGAGGTGACTAAGAGAAAAACTATACGGGAAACCATCACTGCAAAAAAGAAACAAAATTTGAAATAAAACCTATACCAATCTATTTGGCCAGTGGCTTTAATAATACGCTGCTGGACGTAGTACGTGTCCTTGGAATGGAGGTTTTGGTCTACTAAGCCACGTATGCCAAATCGAATATTATAGGGTTTGTTTCCAAATTTCATTCTCTTTGTAGTCATGTTGTCTTGCATACTTTGTTCCCTTAGTAGCCTTTTACGACACCCACCATTCGGCACGACTCAGTAAAAATTAATCGGTTCAAAGGAGTGTTACTTTTTGACTGAAAAATAAGCAAGTTTTTTATTATTTCTCACTGAATAAGTAACTTTGTTACATGATCAACTTGCCACAAGTAATTCGTCTCTTTACATGACAATAGGTATCCTTAAAATTACACTGGTCATGGGTGATAGCAGCTACTATCAGGTAACGATCAGGTAACCCATCTCTTCATTTGCCTATACCATGAAATCGGATACAGAGAAACTATGATTACTGTAGTAGAACGAAAAAGAATCAGATACTTACCGTGGCTCCTTGATAACCAGCAACACACACCACCGATCCAGTGACGGCAAGCTGGGCTAGCATCGGGACGCTCAACACGGCATTTAATTCCTTCGTGAGGCTACAATACTCATGAGACAGTTTTACTGTTAATTTTGGTTTTTTAATTATTTAAAAAATATTAGTACGGGACAATATCATACAATGAAACCTAGACGTGACGAACAAACAAGTACCGATAAATTAGTATGGTACAGATTCAGGCAGAAGACTCTTCACAGAGCCTCGAAAATGCTTGATGTCTTTTTCTAAGAAATTTATTTAATATTGAGATCGAGGAAAAATAACAATCAACAAGAAAACATTCCAATTGCAAATAAAAGTATGTTATTGAGAGTTTGACAAATTTTTACTACAGTTGACACTTACCTTAAAATAAATTGATGTTGTTTAACTAAGTTGCCAAGTCTTTTCGTAATATTTTTTGCAAACTCTTTGTTGTGAATTAAATCACTTTCGCTGACACCTATAAACGATATGCAACAATGTGGATACCTGTATTTCATTGAATATTCGAATCCTTTGAGTACTAATGACTAATACTCACAAAAAAAATAATAAGTCCAAAAATGTTTTAAATAGCTTTTCTGAATTATGGACATATAAAACATTTTTAATATACTCAAATCACTAGCATTTATGTTTATTATGGCGAAAAAAAGCAAAAATGCGGCTCATTTCCACGTAAGGTAGGCAAAGACTGTATAAGCATTATTAACAGCTACGATCCTGAATTAAATGTGATCTTTTATACCCGTCATCATCTATTCAATAAATCATTTATTTACAGAAATGTAGGTTTGCGGAGATCTTAATAACGTTGTAATATTTAACCTATTGACATTCTACCATTATATAATAGTGTGCAAACATAATTTCTTATTTAAGCTAAACAATAATAAAATATTATTTTTAACATTCAGAAACATAACATAACATGGACGAAGTGATGACATCATCAAATTCTTTAATGTTATTAAAAACTTATTCAATTAGTTTTAACAACAATTACCTATATCACTTACCTATCAAATCAATACTGCAGTCCTCCAACACATTTTCGAAACAGTCTACCAATACCATAAACTGGCACAGAAGATGTACGAGATGCGCCTGTATCGTAGTACCAGTCACTATTACATAAAATCCGGCATACCATAAAGCTATCATTACTATAAGGTACGCTATGGGGTACAGGTATGGAGTTTTAAAATGAAAAGGCAGTCTAGTATCTGAAGCTAAATTGTACTCAATGTCGTCTAGCAGCGGATCTAAAAACCTAAAAAAACCACATCATTCTAATAACTGTTGATATAATCGTCATATACAGATAAAGGTCTATTTTCTCTATGTATTTACTTAAGTAGATATGCAGATATAACAACAAATCAAAATTTGTTGTTAACATCAATTAGTTGTGAACATAATTTTTGTTATAATACCTAAATATAAAATCTTTGAAACCTTTAGTTCCGTGAATGATCATCATCACCAACAGGCATTTAACAATCCACTGCTAGACATAGGCCTCTTCTTAGCAAGGAGGTTTTAGCCTACTATACCACGCGGGCCAGACGGATTTACACAGGATTGTTCTTCTCTTGGCAGGGATTTTGTATTGTATATTTTATTCCCTTAGTTGCCTATTAGAACACCCATGGGAAGAATAGGAGTGGTGACATTGTGTATTTTTCGTCCATCGTCACACAGAGAATGTGAGTGACTGGGAATTATAGAACCACGAAATTTATTACCATGAAAGAAGAGAACATATTCCAATAAAGCAGAATAATTTCGAATTGGTTTTACTCCTTCGCACCCAGGTATTCACTATCTTCTGTCGCGACTCAGTTGAGATGTCGAAATATGGTGATTCCATTGACCTCGCGAGCTTATAGTATAAAGGTTTATTCGAAACCTAAAAGAGAAACATGTGTATTCTTAGTGCGTACTTATCTTATTTTCGAAAACAAGTTTGATTTAAATTGACTTTCTTTTAGAGAAAAATCTTTTACGACACAGCTCCATCGTCTTTCTATATGATGATGTACTCTTTGTTGCTTTCGGTTATGGTGCCCAGTCTCAACGGAGACTAGCCTCGGGTCAACTACAATCTCAGGTTCGATTGTCGGGGCGGCCCAAAAAATATTATTGAGTTTTCTTTTTGATTTTATATACATATAGACATATACTATTTTATTACTTGTAAATCTAACACTATTTTGATTATAATAAATTCCAGGAAAATGATAAAAAAGCCGCAAAAGAAACAAAATAACATTAGAAAAATTTACTACAGAGTGGGCTAAGAATTCGTTAACATTTGAATCTAATATCCCGCACAAACAAATGCCGCGTGGGGTGCCGGAAGGGGTCTGACCACTAGCTCGTTTCTAGAAAATTTTATAAGAATGAATCGCTTCACGGGGCCGCAGTGCGCTTACTGTGTTCGCTTATTACTGTGAGACGCTTATTTCGCGTTGAATACGATTTATTTTCACCTAAATGGACATGTTAACAAACAGAATTGTAGATATTGGAACGGTAAAAAGCCCAAAGCTAAACACTTTTCTGTGTGGACTTCAATTTCAGCAAAAGGAATCATTGGACCCTACTTTTTCAGAGATTCTCGCGGCTGTTAAGTTATTGTTAACTCTGCTGAATATGTGACAATGTTACGGGAGTTCCTGGGACCGATGCTACTGGAATTTGTTGACTACAATCGTAACACATGGTAACAATAAGATAGAGCCACTTGTCACACATGCAATGAGTCCCTACCGATGGTTAAGGAAGTGTTTCCGGAAAAGCTGATTTCCAGAAGAGGAGATGTCAAAAGTCCAGGTCTGTCCCCTGCAGTTTTCTTTTTATGGGGTTATTTGAATAATTGTGTCTACATCAATAAACCAAATATACTAGAAGAACTAAAAGAAAAAATACGCGAAGAGATGTCGGCGATCTCACGGTCTCTTTGCCGACGAGTATTCGAAAATTTCGGCGCTCGCTTTGAAGAGTGCAAGTCATTTAGACAATATAATTTTTTAATTACAATTAAATATATGAGCATGACATTATCTCAGCGTTAAGTCACGTGGTCAACATAAAATTTTGGAATACAAAATATTAACAGAGAATAGAAGCGTTAGCGATTATAGAAAGAAAGGCAACGCGTAACATTTGTATCTTGGTTAGTGCCAAACCACCGGGGCCGAAAATCTGAGGAAACATATTTACCACATTCCAGAATTTAATTTGAGTAATACACTGAAGACCGAATACACTGAAAGATTTAGTCATCTGATCCAAAGTAGATGCTTCGGTGAACATGAACCATACTTCACCGCACATAAGTAACAATGTCGTCAACTGCACAGCGTAACTGTATGCTTTGTAAGATATGCTTCGTTCGTATGTAGACAATCCTGCAGATAAAAATTTTGTTATGACACATAGTATAAAACGAACTCTTGGTTATATACAACGGCAGAAAGATGTGCATAAACAAAGTAAATTAATTTTTTGATCATCTATGTGTGGTAATGGAATTTTGTCCACAGTTTCACCTGACTGGTATTTTTTTTACTTAAAATGTTTCTTGATTAACACATTTCTTTTGCTTGCTATCAATCAAATGTATATCAATCAACCAGTCCTGAAAAGGAAATCTATAACAATTCTTTTGTTTGGACATTTAATCTGAGTCAAGATTATCGAATTTGTGGTTACAGTATATATTTGTAAGTTAACTGGCAAAATTATCGCAATCTGACCACCATCTTTGTATACTTAAACCATCTCTTAATTGATTTATGTTTATGAGTAATTAAAAGTATTATTCACCACCTTTTTTTAGAAATGGAACATAGTGGTGGCAATATGCCATGGCTATGTTCAATTTACCTGCTATGTTTCTTGGTGCTGACTACAGTTTGGAGTCATTGGGCCTTAGATCATAAACGAAGCACCAAAGAGACACTCTTCAGACCATAATTCACCAACCAGGTTTAAGTTATTGATTCGTGCTTGATCATATTTCAAAATTGTAAGTAATAGAGAATTACAATTTTTTAACAACTCATTTCTTTATGAGTTAACCGAACAATAGGGAACAATAATGAAATGGAAAGCTTGCAATTAGTCTTTACTATGATGACCCACGGTGTGTAAATGTAAGATATGCTTTTCGGCCGTACAATTAATATTATCTCACTCAATCATTTCACTATTCACACATTTGACTACTACTAAGAGATATAAATATGAAATATCTGAACATCGTCAATATAACAATCATAAAAATAAAATATTACCCGTAATATAAGTGACCCTATATACAGATTCAAAGAAATCAATCTCAAGTGGGCCGCTCGCTTGATCAAGCGCATTTGTGTGAGTTATTCTTCTCCAGAAATTCATGATACGTCCCATTTCTAGGCCGACAAGACAATAAATGGATAAGTTATTGATATATTTATTAGTACATACATCGACGTGATTTAATGATAAATTAATTGTTTGTTCGAGTCCATTACACCTTCCAGTAAGGTATTTTTGAAAATGGACCTGACTGAATCCGGTATAGACATATTAATCGACCAATACTATTCCGATTTCACTTAAAAATTGGCCTAAGTGTTTTAGATGAAAAATTAAAGTATTAATCTAAATTAATTATAGTATTAAACTAAACGTAAACGTTAACACTTTCAGTCTTACTTTTGAGTAACAAATATATTAAAATATTGCTGTTTGCATATTGTAAATAGTAAAATGGAGACAGTTTCAACTTGCTGTTTCAAGTTTTAATATTCTGCCGTGTAATTAGCGATCATTTAATCAATTATTTATATTTATCATGAAATGATTAATGTTACTGTTAATTATTATTTGTTTGAAAGGGTCTCATTGTTTTTAAATATTGAAATACTAAATACCTATACCTGTACCTATTTTTCGTCTATAATGCAAAAATTAGATGTGATTTGTTTTTTGCTTGAATGGTGACTTGAAAAAGTATTAAATAAAAATAACTACGTAGAAAAAACCGACTTCAAAACTAAAAAGTAAAAAATAATAAAGATTAAATATTAATTATATACTACCTATTATTTATATGTGCTATTTACTGGTTTGAAGTCGGTGTCAAGCCTTAAACTAATAATTATATTTTAATTACTTAAATAAATACAAGTAATTAATACAATAAAATGCCTACTTTAATGATAAGATACTGCATCAATTCTCCCTTATTTGTACAGTCATTTCTCCTGTAGAATGCACTTCCTGTCGAAATCAGGGTGTAAAAAATCGACACACATTTAAGACATATACGACTGAGTGTTTATTTATGATATTATATTACATTTATATGTACAGTGAGTTTTTGTAAATTTAAAAATTAAAGATTTGTAACTGCTATATCTAACCTTTGCATCTACTGCATCATATTTGCAGATCACCTAAAGGTAGACTGGGAGAGAATCACCCCGTCGTTAAGTAGGCCTTTCTAGAACATGTGCATTAAGTTTATATAAGTAAATAAAACAATCAATATGTGCACATATTACATTTATTTTTAGTCTATTATAATATCTACCTACTACATATGAGTTGATTACATTTTCTAAAAAATCTACTCTTTAAACTAAAAAAGATTGTGGACATCTAGGAATTCAACTGTCACAAACTAAACATTCAAAAGACTAAGGTATAATCTAGTATTTCTAGGTATTTTATGAAAACCTTGAATTGCGTGGTCTAGAATGTGACATCTACAATAATGAGATAAATTTAGAAAAAAATTGTCGTAACGAAGAAGACCTCTGACATAGAAAATACTAGGAGAATCAGGTTATGTAATAGTAACCATATCCAGAATAGATTTATTCAGAACGAGATCCCAACATCATCGTTAAAACACTGTAGGATCCTTTCATCAGCTGAAAAAGAAAATAAGCGTATAAAACAACAACACAAAACATCTATTATAACTTTTTGTAATAGCATATCTTCTCTTGAGACCACAAACACAACTACATCAACTAAACTGTTTTTAAATCTAACACTGATAAAATTGTGACAATACAACAAAAGAAAACCAAATAATAATCCCATATACTGCAATATTTTCCCAAAGAATAGTTTGGCGTAATGTACGTGCTCTATGCAATTTTTCATACTCACTCTGGCAAAAGAATCAACAGTAAGATTGTACATCCCTCCTGCTGTGAAGTACAGAGGCTTGTGGGCCCGAGCCATCACAATCAAAATAGTCGACCGTACCCCACCGATTTGGGCCACGCCACGCTCCCAACCAGAACAGTATATCGCTACGCCTAATTCTGAACTCTGAAATAATGTCGTCGATTATATCTCATGACTGACGAACCCACTTGGTTTATAAATTAGTCGACATTACTCTTTTTTTCAACATGTGTGTATCTTAAACAAATAAACTTACCAAAGATGTTATTTCTTCACACCATCGACAAATAATATAAAGCTCAAATATATTGTATACTAAAAAGATTATGCTCATTAAAGCTTTAATGATGCCTTGATTGAAAGTCTGAAAAGCATAGAAAAAATTGTGATGTATTTTTATTAGCAGTAAAATAAATTTTACTAAAGTTTCTATATTTTTCCAATGTATGTAAGTTGGTTTTAAATATTTTCAGAAACAAAAAAATAGTGTTATGGTTAAAAATAGGTGTCGTTATTCTGATAGGTTTAAAAATTAAATGTTGCTTATTTTAAAATGCCTATGCCTATGTAGCGTAATCTGAGAATATAAAAATATTTAAATTGTAATTATAATGCAATAGCGGTTAACTTAGTGGAAATTCCATGCGCCCAACTAATTTATTTTTGCTTTTAGTATATTAACTACACATTTTATTAAACAATTTTAATAAAATCGTGTGATAAAAAAAATTGCTAATTTTATTTTCGAGTTTTTAATTTTATTACGATATTTAATATAGTGTACAGTGTTCTACTACTGAAGCCATCATTTAATATTGAGAGTTGTGAATAAATATGTACTTAATCCGCCATTTTGTTGGCAGTCGTATCGGTTTTTCATTATTTTTTATGATGAACTATAGTTTACTTCTGCAGCCCTTTCATTTAATACCCATATTGAAGGATTTGTGAAAAAATATGTTTTTTATCCGTTATTTTGTTGTCGGCCATATTGGTTTGTCATTATTTTTCATGGCGAATTAAATTCTACTAGTGAAGCCCTTTTATTTGATATTCTTATTAAAGTAGTTGTAAAAAAATGTGTAATCTAATATCATTTTGTAGCAGCAACCATCTTGAATTTACAATGATACAAAATGTATGAAATTGTATTTCCATCAGAACTAAAGGTACTAAATATCTGATCAATCGGCCAACAAGAAAGGGATTAAATTTCAATAACTATATTTGTCTCAAACAAAGAAATAAACAAACAAGACAAGCTAAATAAAACTGTTTAAAAAAGTCACTCTTACCGTAGCGCCTTGATAACCACCAACACATATCACCGAGCCAGTGACAGCCAACTGGGCAAGCATTGGGATGCTCACGGCGGCCTTTAAGTCCCTCGTGAGGCTAAAATACTCAGGATAAAGTTTCAATTCTTATATACAGAGTTATTAAAAATTAACGTTAATAGTCACAGAGAGTTAATAGCCCAACTATGACGACATCGATATCATGACAACGACGACGATATCACAAATTATGCCTAAATGGATAGTGTTAACAAGACGTTAGGCAAATACATAGGCAAAGGCATACTGACATCTAATTTCTGTGTAATTTGTTTAATATTCACCTATTGAAAGAAGTTATAATCACTAAAAGCTAAAGAATATCCGAGTTACAGACAGGAAACTGTAATTGAGAGTTTGTCAAAATTGATACCAGTTGGTACTTACCTTAAAATTAATTGATGTTGTTTTACCAAGTTGGCAAGTCGGTTTGTAAATTTTTCTGCAAACTCTTTATTATGAATTAAATTGTTCTCGCTGATACCTACAAACCATATGCAATAATGTTTATACTCGTATATATTTCATTAAAGGTACAGGTAGGTACAGTAGTACAGGAATACAGGAGATTAATACCACTGAAAGTAGACATTTTGTAGGTCTAGTCGAATGCCTTTTAATATCCTCGTATGACCAGATACGATATGACCAGACTCGTGAATCCCACCAGAGTGAGAAGGAAGCTTTTAGTTTTAAGCATTTCTTTCGTTGCTTTTACCGAATGAAGTCACCGGAACCCAAACCTCTCCTTCTCCTGATTTTAAACGCATTTACAAATCTTGAGTTGCAGGTATACACTGACAGTGGCAATCACTTACTTCATCTGCTCGTTTACCTCTTGATCATAAAAAAACTATCTCTATAATCTCACTGTCAGTTTCTATCTAATAATAATTTTATTATGTATAATATATTTCATTACTAACCTGGAAAATCTTCGCTGCAGTCCTCCAACAAGTTTTCGAAGCAGTCCACTAGTACCATGAACTGGCAAAGAAGGTGTACGAGATGTGCTTGCATCGTTACACCAGTTATTATTACGTAAAATCCGGCATACCATAATGCTACCATTACTATAAAGTATGCTATCGGGTAGAGTATTGGGGTTTTAAAATTAAAAGGTAAGATAGTATCAGTAGGTAAGTTGTACTCAACGTCGTCGAACAGAGGATCTAAAAACCTAAAAACACAATGCAGTCTTGATATCAATCTATTACTGAAATGCAAATTTGTTGTCTAAAATATTTATTTATGTATAAAAACGTGCGTATATTACACCAAATTAAAATTATTAATTTTGTAGAACTAATTATAGTCAACTCAGATCCTAAAAAAGAAAGGTCAAGAAACTTCAAGTTCCTTAGTTTTGGAGTCTCTCTATGCATTATTTAACTATTAAAATTATTACCACGAAAGTAGAGAACATATTCCAATAAAGCAAAACAATTTCAAAGTGGTTTTACTCTTTTGCGCCCAGGAATTCACAATCCTCTGCCGTGACTCAGTTGAAATGTCAAAATATGGTGATTCCATTGACCTCGCGAGCTTACGATATAAAGATTTATTTGAAACCTAAAACAGATCAAATACAACTAATAAAACATAAGTTACATTAGCTAATCGCATTCGACTGCTGTACATAGACCTCTCCCATTGCACGTCACCCTGATCGATATTGGGCTTCTCACATTCAGTTAGGTTAGGTTAGTTACATCGTGATTTTTTTAGAATTAAAATGCATTTAAATTCGAATATAAACTTGTTGCGGTAACTGATATGCAATATAAATCTATTCAAACAACGCTAAAATGTTCTAAGGTAGAAAATCTGTGATAGAAAATATATTAACCACATTCCAGAATTTGAATTGAGTGATACACTGAAGACCGAATACACTGAAAGATTTAGTCATCTGATCCAAAGTAGATGCTTCGGTGAACATGAACCATACTTCACCGCACATAAGTAACAATGTCGTCAACTGCACAGCGTAACCGTATGCTTTGTAAGATATGCTTCGTTCGTATGTAGACAATCCTGCACATAAAAGTTTTGTTATGATACTTAGTATAAAAACGAACTCTTGGTTATATACGACGGCAGACAGATGTGCATAAACAAAGTATATTAATTTTTTGATCATCTATGTGTGGTAAGGGTATTTTGTCCACAGTTTCACCTGACTGGTATTTTTTTTACTAAATTTTATCAGCAGTTTCACAAAATAAAAATATGAAGTAAGGAAGATGTCAGAATATAAACATACTACAATATAAATTTCCGTCTTTTATTTTCCTTTTGTGATGTGTCTCTATTACAATGTATTGATTTATAAATCTTTGAGAGCTCGTAAAATTATTGCTAATATATTCTTGATCGAAAGTAAAAGGTTCAAAGGAACAGATGATTACCTGACATATATGTGAACCTATAAAGAGTCTCGAAAAATTGAGTTTCTAATATTCCGCTGGAATCACTCAAAGCCTCCGAATGTGAGAATCTATTGAAGAACTTATAAAGGTGATTCATTGTTAGGCTAGATGCTAGTCGTAATAGTTCTGAGAAAGTGAACAGTCCTTGGTAGAGAATAGAAAGTACTCATATTTATAGAAGAAAATATTACTGAATTGCTAATGTACACTATTTCCATTGTTAATACCGGTAAAGAAATCAACTTATTAATGTGAAAATAAAATTTTAAAAATTAGTTAAAACAAACCCATAGATACTCTTTTTCAACTATTGACTAATATGAATAAAGTTAAAGGATTTTTAAGGGCTAATATTTCGAGAAACCAATCAAATTCGAATGAAAAACAACTAACATATGTTCGCACTTCGAACTTGTAATGTTTGCTCAACCTTATATTTTTAAGAAGTATTCAAATCTTTATCATTATGGTTAAACAGTAATGAAAGTATACATAAATAGAACATATACAGACTAACATGCTATCTAATGCTGACATTCTAAATTTAACGAAAACAAAGAGGGTAATAATGAGTTAAAACCATGAATAATTTTCATAAATAGAATCCATATAATATTAACTGTAAATATAGTTTGCTGATTTTAACAACATAGAACAATACGAGTATATATTACATATCTAGTGTAATACAATAATCACAAATTTCGAGATCATAGATTTATAGTCTTTGCACAATGTCATCATAGTTTTTATCCTTATCTGCTAACGTAATGACTATTGTTGTTATTACATGTAAGTACAGGAACTGCTCTACAGTACTTATTTATTATCTGTAAATAGACAGAGAGATACAACAGCTATACAGAAAAAGGTTACATATAAAGCCTAAATAATAACACATTTTGAATATTAAATTAAGAAAACTGACTTCCAGTAAATACTCCATCAATACTACTATATCTTATTATATGTATTATCTACTTTAATATTTGCGTATATGCCTCGACTATATACCGATCGCTCTAAACGCGAAATAAAAAAATAGAAGCCGTAAAAGGAAAGGACATCTTTCGGGGGATTTTGTTATTGAAATACTCAATTTGTAAGGAAATTTAAACGATCAGAAATTTGTTTACGACAGTTAGTTGAAATTTATAAATTGTACGACCCTACAGACTCCTACCAGTATTGGACATTTGATTTGCAAAGATAAACTCTTACCAATTTAACAAGCTACAGGTTGTTGATATGCTTTTATAAATATGTTATGTGTTATAAACATAGTTAAGGCTTATAAATCAAGATAAGTTATCTGTGTAGCTGTTAACGCAGCACATGCAGCAAGAGTTGCAGCTACGGCCACAACTGCGGCAGTTGTGCCAACTGCTTTCACCGCTAAGCCCATGATGAAGGAAACTAGAAGTTGAGCGACGAAGACGCAACTACTAACTACTGCAACATCAGTCCCGATACCACGAGCCTCACCGCATCCGCCGCCGCCACTGTCCCACTGAAACCAAACCAAAATAATATGATACCATGACGACCAGGTAGCGTATTGTTTTGTAAAATAGATTACTGTGTCGAAATCCACGGATTCGAGTGGCGCTCAAGTCAAACATTTGTAAGGACCTTTAACATTACCATGATAGCTTCTCCAGTGTTTTCTGCTGATATTCACATGTAGTCAAAAACACTTAAATAAACAAATCAAACTATTTACTGTTATGACAGTATGCACACGATTACATCAAGTGAGATAATTGAATGGATCAATCGTCATTTTCATTGCCAATTGTTGAAGCGTGATCTAGGGATTATAGTTCTATCAGAGTTACAAACATTTAATTTCATTAACTCGCTAAAAGCTCAAACTAAATTCCTATATTTTTTTTAGATTTGTCGGTGAAATATGAATCTTTGTACTTAATAGTCGTGAGTGTGGTTAATGGACACAATCCCGACGCCCTTTCGACCTTTTTCGCATTCTTTATCATTAGCGTTTATTATTAGTAATTAGCTTTCGTTCAAGTACAAGGAAACATTTGTTTGAAGTTCTTTATCAAAGGTTTTAAAAATTGTACTAATTACCTACACAATTAATAGGTACTGAATGCTTCTATCATTTTGCCAGTTGGTCTAATGGTGAGTGATTCTGACTGCTGATAAGTCGTGAGTTCGATTCTTAAACAAAATAAAAAATCACTTTTCTTTAGATGTAATACTTACATATATTTGCAAATGTTTTATATTATATTCATTAACAGTGTGGTTACCATAGAAAATGTTCTACATAAATTGATATCAGTTGGCTGGTTTTGAGATATCCCAATTCTAAAAAGGTAACCACAGTTGGTTCTCCTGGTCCGAATAAATTACAGAAGAACACTTTAGTATGTTGTTAGTAATATATACCAAATGTCAACCAAATCTGTTAACAAATTCTGGAGTAGTTGAGTAAAAAATATTTATTCATTCATTTAAACTTTCGTATTTATAACACTTGTAAAGTGTTATATTTTCCTAAGTAATAACTTCTAATATATCAAGTGATCGTAAAAGAGGTTAATACCAACTTTGATTTTAATAGACACCTTGTAATACTAAAGTAGGTCTAGTGACTATAGCAATAGAATAGAAATTACTAGTAATAAAGTAATACATAGTCATTAACACGCATACTGTGATTGCTTATCTAGATTCTTCGTGCTTTATACTACTAACTAAAATCTTCCTCCGGGCCTATTCTCAAACTAGTAACTGTAATAGGCAATTTCGAAGTTTTGTAGAAAGACTTTTGTCTCACTCCAACTACCCATTACGATTGCCAATGATGTCCGTACGGTGACCGAGACTGACGGCTCAACGTGCTGTGTGAAGCACTAGGGAATCTCAATGTGTTATGAATAGTCATCCGTCCATAGATTAACCTGGTTAGGATTGCTTAAGTTTGTACTGGTGGTTAAATGGTAACTGGGGTCACGAGCCCCTCAAACTTTTTAACTGCTTCGGTGGCACAACTGTAGTGAATGCGACGGCTGTGCGTGAGGTCTCGGGTTCGACTCCCGTGTCGGACCAAATGTTTGTATCATAACCATCATCATCAATAGCCTTTTACAGTTCACTGCTGGACATAGGACTCTCCTTAGCAAGGAAGTTTTGGCCTACTATACCACGCTGGCCAGACGGGTTGGAATAGGGTTTGTTTCAAGTTTTTCTTCTCTTTGTAATGATGTTGTCTTGCATACTTTGTTCCCTTAGTCGCCTTTTACGACACCCACGGGATTAATAGGGGTGGTAACACTATGTATTCTTAATCCGTCACTATGTGCAAATATTTGTTTCGAAGTTTGAATAGTTTCTATGTATATTATGTATGTATTTACAAGAAAAAACTAGCTCTGCTTGGTTTGAAACCAGATGACGTTATGTGTCAAATGTCTGAAATATTTGTTTATTTATTTTATTTATTTAAACTGATTTCTGACGAAAAAAATATATAATAGAATAAATGCTTGTAAAAGCAGTTCATTTTACAATCTACTAAAATATGAAGAGAACCTGTCAAACGTCTTTATAAATATATGGTAGCGCTAATTTGAATGATAATAATCCGACTCACCATGCCCGTAGCATGATAATGCGCCACAAGTAAATACGGCATGGTGAAAAGAGTGGAGTACATGACGCCAGCGGTCCAACTGCACAGCAGGACTGCTGCAGGAGCACGAATGATGCACAGGGCCATCATGCCGAAACTGTACGTGCACAGTCCACCAACGTACACCCGCTTGGCCCTGTAAAGTGCAAATTGAATTCAACAAATTATGGATCAAAGTAACTATCATTTATATGGCATAAATACTTTTGTTATATAATACCAAAACATTGACTTTGCTTATCAATTAGATTATATCCAAGCAGAAGATATTCTAGACGAGAGCTAATCTTGTAAAGTTATTGATTTTAAACCAGCGTGAAGCCACAAAAGTGTCAGCCAGGAAGCGGCTCAAAGTCAAGGATATATTGATCTCGTTACTGAAAAGGACCTTGTTTACTAGTGTGAGCTGTCAAGTTGAAGGGCAAGTGATGCATAGATAACAGCTTCCGATATAATGATTAGCTGATTGCAATTATCGTTGCATTCTTTGTTTCTATCATTTATTGCTGTACACAATTTTTAGAGTTTGTTTGATCTTATTCAATAAACAAAAATATTTTAAGTAGGTTTTTACTAGATATGTTTTTGCCTTAAAACCTCAGTTGCTTAAGTAAATACCAAACTTGCAAAACAGTTTTCGAAAGTTTGGAAAGTAAAGTTGATAATGCTCGGTTTATATTGGGTTTAAATGAAATATTTAATTAATACTCTGTTATTACTTATAATTATTTTCCCTCTTAACTTTTTCAATATTGCATACTGTAGATTATCTGACATATAAATTCACGTTTAGCTGATGAAATATCTGCAAATACACTACGTTGGAATTTCATATTGACATTTCATATTGACAGTGAAAGAGCATGAAACTAGTACATACTAATACAAAAGAAGTGCTGAGCAGACAGTGGATCTAATGAGTATATTTGACAGGAGGTTTTAAAAGTAGCACTTGCATCGACTCGTACACAGAAATGCAATGGTATTGATAGTTAACAATGGCTACATAAAGCTATAATAATCAATATTTAGACCTACCACGCATGCAGCATGGAAATCTCAACAGCGAAGATTAAAACAGCTAAACTTCAACTGCCACGTGATATAGTAATATTATTATAAACTAAAATTGACGTTACTTACCCCAGCCTTTTGATAAGTTTTTCAATTATAGTTGAATAACAGGCGCAAGAGAGGGAATACATTGCCATTCCCCAGCAGCCGAACCGAACGCCGGCTTCATAATCCATGCGGCTTTCGCTACCGACGGGCGCCTGAAATTTTATCATAAGCAAGTTGTAAGCAAAGACATAGTATCAAACTCTGGTAGGCAAATTTTAATATCAAAAGAAATGTTAAGCTAGTGTAACTTTAAAAAATTAAAAAGTTCCTCACTGAGTGAACTCCAATTTTGACATAACATACAACGAGGTCCGAAGGTAGCTTTTATCAACTTTTTATTAAAAATAAGTGATAACAAATTAATTGTAATGTACTTGTAATGTATGCAAGTTTAAAACCAAATAATTATGTGACACAAGGCGAGTCCTATCTGTTTATCTATTTAGTTAGTAAGTCAGTACCTGGAAACCGAGCTTTGCTCGGTATTATTGTGTGATAGTTGATTTGCAATTTGCCAATTTATTTTGTGCCCATCCCTAATTTTGTCACATAGATAAGTGTAAAAACTAGCTTATTAGACAAACAGTTCACTACTTGAAAACATAGATGAAACAACGTTTTCTAAAAATAAAAGCTAGATAGATTTATCACCCCCAAAACCTTTTGCATACTAAATTTCACACAAATCGTTGGAGCGGTTTCCGAGATTCAGATTATATATATACAAAAAAAATGTATCAGATTACTTTATCATTAATAACGATATTATCGTTATGTAGAAATAAATAAAAATAAATTACTAACCGCTGGATCACCCCCAAACACAGCTTCACCGACGAAATCTGTGAAGTACAGCGAGTAACAAACATGCGCCATCCAGCAAAAAAGGTTGGTAAGGCACACCACACGCAGTGAACTTGGCATTAACACAATTGATTTAAGGTAATGCCGAAGCGATAGAGTTTCTCCATGGGCAACTTCATTTACTTGTTCAACACCATTCTAAAAATAAATTTAGTTTTTTAGAATCCAATCTGGTACACAATAAATGCTATCATTTTACCGCAATTTCTAGCTTTTTATTTATGAATTTCAGGTATTAGTAATAGTATGTATGTCCTTTGTAACTTTATTCAAATGGTATCTTACAAATGTACTTTTCTATTCTCTCAAAATATGAACGCAAAATTTAATTTCAAGTATTGGGTACCCACTAAATTTTTATCAACATAACCATAGTACTACTACGATGGAGCCCCACCATTTGTGCTGTGGAATACCTCGCAAATAGCACACAAAGTAACTATTTTTTGTAACACAATAAAACAAAATACTAATAATTACTGAGAATTTTTAATTGCCAGCATCACTTTGTGACAGAAAAAAATTACAAGTGAACAGGTATCTTAAAATTCCATGGGAATAAAAAACGAAACCTTTATAGAATCATTCGTGAGTTTCCTTTTCTCTCATCAATTTTTTCGACTACAGACAGGTCTATTTCATAAGAAGATAAGAAGTAATGATTCATTAATATAACAATATAAGGCAAGCATATACTCGTGTACAGTGTGTTCACAGACCTCACCACACTCATAGCAGCAAGCGATTTAGGTTAATTGGTGATCTGAAAAATCTCTCTCGCGTTAGTCGGTAACCGCAAGATCAAAAGTACAGACGTAAGATTGTGCATGTATGTATATTGCTTGAGGTAGTGCGCCTAGCCACCACGGGAGTCTCTCTGGTGGTCGGGCGTATTGAGGTGCTGGGTTTACGGGTGACCCTGGACAAGACGGAGGCCCTTTTGTTCCATGGGCCCCGTCGTGGTCCACCCTCCGGCGCCTCCATCGTGGTCAATTCGGTCCTCGTACCGGTTCAGGCCCAGTTGAAGTATCTGGGCCTGATCCTTGACGGCAGGTGGCTCTTCGACGAGCACTTCCGACAGCTTTCTCCAAAGCTGGTCGGCGCTGCTTCTGCCCTTGGGCGACTTTTACCCAATTTGGGTGGAGCCAGCGTCGCGACGAGACGGCTATACACGGGGGTTGTCCGGTCAATGGCGCTGTATGGTGCACCGGTGTGGGCGGAGGCTCTGACCACCCAGAACAGGCCTCGCCTCTGGCTTCCTCAGAGGATATTGGCGGTTAGAGCCATACGCGGTTACCGCACTGTATCGACGGAGGCGGCGTGCGCCTTAGCCGGAACTCCCCCGTGGGATTTGGAGGCGGAAGTGCTCACCGAAGTTTATCGGCGAACGGCAGACTTCCGGGTGGGTAGTGGCATCCGGCCCCCGCCCGAATAGATACGCGAGTGGCGAGAGGCCGCTCGTCGGGCCAGGATGGCTCGTTGGTCGTCCCGGCTGGAGGCTCCACGTGCTGGCTTTGCCGCCGTGGAGGTTCTCCAGCCGGTCATAGCCGAGTGGGCAGGGCGACAGCACGGGACTCTTACCTTCCGACTGAAGCAGGTTCTTTCCGGGCACGGTTGCTTCGGGAAGTATCTGCACTCGGTTGCCAGGAGGGAATTGAGTCCCGCCTGTCACCACTGCGACTGCAGTGAGGACTCGGTTCACCACACGCTGGCGATTTGTTCCGCCTGGGCGGCGCAGCGTGGGGTCTTCACTGCAGTTATTGGAGGCGATCTCTCGCTACCGGCCGTCATACGCTCCATGGTCGGTAGCGACAGTTGTTTTACCGCGATCGCAACCTTCTGTCAAAATGTAATTTCGCGGAAGGAGGCGGCGGAGAGGGCCCGCGAGGACGACCTCTACTCGGACCCAATTCGCCGTCGGCGAACCGGGCGGCGGAGGCGCGCGTACCAGCGCCTCATGCCGCCTTGAGTGTAGCCGCGGGTGGACGGGACGGGTTTTCCCCTCCATCCGCTATAGTGGCCAGCCGCGAGGAGGCGACGTACGCGTGTGCCGTACGTCGCCTAAATGGAGAGGTTACCCGCAGAAGGTGCCCGCGCCAGCGTGCAGGCGCTAGGAGGGATCTGGATGTCGTAATAACAGCTGTGCCCGGATCCCTCCTATGTCAGGCGCAGAGTGGCACACCGTGTGGTTTTAGTCGGTCCGATTCCGACACACCACCTCGCCGTAAACCCCGGTGGGGTGACGGCCCGAGGGGGTTTCCACACGTAAAAAAAAATGTATCTATGTTGCTTTACCTCAGGCTGATTTACAGATCCGTACATAACATTATCCTTTTTAAGATTCTTTTCCGATCCATCTTCGTCAAAACTTTCCTGGATTCGTTCGTTTTGAGCCAACCTTCTGAACTCCTCCTGCTCATTAAGCTCTCCAAGTGGAATTTCTTTAAAACTGGTGATGGTGGCTGAGACGCACGCTATGAATATTATTGTGATGAGAGAAAACACTGCTCGAACATGGCCACCAAAGAAGTCACCTACAAAGTTTAAGGGTATTTTATTTCAAATTGTTCACGTAAAACTATCGGAACGGTAAGGGTTTAAAAGTTAGGTAAAGATGGAGTTTACAAATATTTTGCTGTAAGAGAAGGTAGATGTGGCATGTATTCTAGCATAACTGTTTAAGCATAGCGTTACCTTTTAAAATGTAAGGGCATTTATTTATAATATGTGCTGATTCCTGTAAATTAAGTTCGAGTAAACAGAAAAATAACTTTTCCGGTATTTAGTCCCAGTTTTATAAAAACCAAATCTGTTGAATAAATAGTTAAAAGAATTATAACTTATACTTCTGTAAATTTCGATAAGTCGTCTTCGAAAGACATCTTGTTAACAATAAGTCCATAATAACTCTTGATATACAAATAAATGTTCGTAGATCTAAGAGTTCGTAAAATATAACTGATATAAAATTTCTAATGTGCGCAGTTGAATCACAAAAATAAATTTATTTCAAACAATAACCAACCTATTAGTAAACATAAATTAATACCTAACTTACTATAAACAGTAACTTTAAAAAACTCTAAAAGATCTCACAGCTACTTGGAAACGAAAATAAACCGTCATAAAATTCATCAAACCAGACAACTTAATTCGTCGTGCCGTCGCCGGTTTAACGAAATAAGTAAATGATGTTTACCTAATTTGGTGTCGTCCCAGTTAATGCCGCCAAGTGCGTACCCCATAAACCCACCGAGTCCGGCCATTACTGTGAAAGTGCTGAGACCTTTTGCATGATCCTCTGTAAACCAACAAAAACGGGTAAATTTTCAACCAAAGACGCAAGTTTTACACAAACATTCTTTCATTGTTTACTCTGTTAGAGCAAGAGAGAGATCCCATGCTTAGCCGACTGTACCAAAAAGGACTATGTTTTTTGAATTTATATAATTATTTACGCTCTTTTGGTACAGTCTGTAGTTTAAAAATCTTGATGAATTTAGCTTGGGAGGTGTCGTTAGGTTTATCTTAATAAATTTTCTCATGAGAATATAGTGAATTTTATTAAAGCTAATGTCAATTTGTAAATTAAAAAATATATTTTATACTGTACTGCTACTTTATTTAAGTATATATAATATTTAAATATAACAGCAATCTTAAGACAAGTATTGAATTAAATTATGAACAGTGTTCATATAATATTTCCGCATAATATATTACAATATTGTTATACTTAATTCAATAATGTTTAAAATAGATCGGCCGTGGAGTAACTTGCCTGTTCCTCCCTGAGGTTCTATAAAACAGGCAACAAAGTTGGTTACAATTCAAACATACATACAAAAGTATTAGTTTAAATCAACGTTTGACATTATAACACACTCTCTGGCATAGTGAGTTCTTAAACACTGACAAATATATTTAGATACTTTTTAATTTTTTTATGACATCCGTCAGTATTGTATATAGAATGAAAAACACACGAATCAATGTAAACAAATCCGTAGCCCTTGACGTAGACGCAACAGGGAACTAGATTTAATTTATGCATTGTAAACTAAATTGGTAACGTTATTTCTCCTACTAAAAGAAAATTGTTAAAACTTTTACAGAACTTGTTTTGTTGTTTTGTTACATAATGTTTTTTGTTTCCTTACAATTGCTTTTACACTAAATTTCAAGAAGTAGAAAAAACGAGAAACTAAAACACAAACAAAGAAAAATATATAAGCAATTAATAATAAATTCCGTTTGCAGATGTTTCTAAAAACATGAATAGAATTTTTAAAGTCTGGCTAACATAACTTGAAATGATCTGAGAACTTTATTATATAGTAAAAACACGAGAAATAAATTCTTTTATTTATTTATTAATACTTTCGGCAAATAAATAACATAGCATAAAGCGGGCTTAATGCCGTAGCATTTTCTTCCAGTCGATATAATCTCTTGATAATAATTTTCAGGTACAGTAAGTACGCTTATTGTCTTTACAAGAATTTTAATTTTTTTATTCGTAGATAATATGTATAAAACTTACTCTTTAAAAACTTTCAGATTGAAAATACGAAATGTCACCACGAATATTTATACCGTGGGTATCGTAAAAACCGACTAAGGGAGTAAACTACACGAGAGCAAAGAGAAGAAAAACTTAACAAACCCTTTGCAAACCCGTCTGGTCAGAGTGATTTAGTAGTAGTAACCTTACTAAGGAGAGGTCTATGTCCAGCAGTAGGCTATTAAAGTTGCTGATGATAAATAACTCTCTTCCATACGACATGTAGATATAGCAATATAATTTTTTTCCTAGCATGTACTTTCATTTTCCTTAATTTCTATTTTGTAGAATTGACTCCATTGAATTAAATTTAATGGCGATCTAATCTGTTTTTACATTAAATTTTTAATGTTTATCTATTACATATAAAATGTTGTTACAGTTTTAGAGTAATTTCAAACACGATTTCTATAAGGAACACACACAATTTCTACAATAACAATCTTTATAATAAATCAAATCTTTGATCACATAAAAAATTATATGGCATATTTTTTCAAAGAAAACATTCACTTATTGCCTACAAACAACTTTATATAGTGGTTAAGACTCATACACACATAAGATAATTGGCATCATAAAGATGAGCACATAATCAACAGAACATCATTCATAAAAGTCATATCCGTTCTGATTTCATAGTAAAATAAATATTTAGACAAACATTACACAGCTAGCATTTTGCCTGTGGGTTATTTCATTTTCCATATAAGACGTTAATGCTGGATTATCGGCTAAATATTTGGGGTATAAAAGCGTGACAAATAAATATCTGTCATATCCTAAATCATCCCATTTCCTACAGCGTATTTCCAGAGGCTTGAAAAGAAGCTGAAATTGTGCTCATTTCCGAAAAGAAAAATCCTGGATTCTTTTCCGATCCCCACCCAATTTCTATTCTCCTCTTTCTTATCAAGGTCTTTGAACGTCTTACCCACACTGAACTTGCCAGAAACCTGCTACTAAATTCTCTCCAGTCCGGACCTGGACACAGCACCACTTCTTTCCTAGTCCACATTACGAAGGACATCAGATTTGCTATGGAGAATGGCGAGCTGCCTGTCGAACACTCTAAGACTTCAGTAATGCATGCAACACCGTTTTTTCGACTTTCTGCTGTGCATACTGCGCTCTTTCAGCATATCTCTGACAGCAATTGACTGGTTTCACAACTACTTGTTTGGTCCCCGTCAGCACATTATTATTGAAAACACTGTTTTTTCTTTATGTAGTACTTCAGCCGGTGTACCTTTCCCCTTATTTATGAACAACATCATTAATGATCTGTCTTCTTCGTACTATCTAAACGTGGATGATCATCCAGATTTATACCAGTGCATCACCAGTTGATCTGACTCGGCTTGTTGTCGTTCGTAGCTTGTGAATGATTTCCGAAGCTGACACACCTATTTCTTACAGTAATAAGGTGAAGAACTTGAAGATCTGCATTGACAGTGCCTTGTCTTGGGGCCTTCAGCAACAAGAGCTGAGTCGCAAAATGTTTGCTGCTGCAGGGTCTCTGAGCAGACTACGCAATTGTTTGCCCAGTTCAACCAAGATTGCTCTCACTCAATGACTTTTTTTCCCTTCCCTCGATTATGCTGATGCCAGTTATCTAGATCTTACTGAAAACCAATTGAATAAGCTTGAGAGACTCCTATAACTATAACAAATGCAAATTTATCAAAAAATGTCTTATATAAATACTAATGAATTCCCTGTATTGAACATATATTCAGAGGTTTACACTTACGAACAAACTATAAGACAATTTTATTATGAAACTGTTTTACTCTATTACAAATGCATCACATGTTAAACAGTCAAATTAAATAGCTTATTCTCTAAGTTTTGATACATCTTTTCTACGTAAAAGATATCTTTTTAATTTACAACGCGAAACTAATGCAAAAGAATACACTCTAGTCTTTCTAAGAAATGACGTCAAAAACATTGCGTCCTCCATCTTTCCCTAGTATTCAAGGTACACACATAATATACATACAAGAAAAGTAGGTTATGTACGTAGATATGACGAGCCCGCCTTTTTTTCACGTACATTCTGCATTATATTTTTTTACACATAATTAAATAGATCTATTTGGCTGAAAAAAATATTATCATACGAGTTACAATCAAGACACTGTCACAATGACTGTCATGCCTTTTACGTCTCCTGGGTGTGTGTAAAAACATCTCACAAGGCCGCCATAGTGTGGGTCACCATACTGTGTTGTCAGTATTTGCAATGAGTATGGTGACCACAACTCTTGGATTCTATTCATGCTTTCCATCTGTTAGAGTAGAGTCACTTTGGCAGGCTCTTAAGATGGATAGAAAAAAGACCTGCCAGAATTCTCAGGGTCTTTCTAGGGTATACACCGTGTAATATCGCAATGTGTTCACGCCTTTCTAAAGCAATAGGTGGCTAAAACCCTCTACGCTCCATAGGCTGCTTATGGGAGCCAAGATGCACCAGGGTCTTCAGTGATTTTCTTTCTACAGCATACCAGAATCCTTCGCTATAGACTAACATGGGGCGGGAGATAGTGTGGTTTTAGTCGGTTCAATTTCAATATTACATTATTCACTACTGTCTCCGGTGTGCGGAATCCATATTATAAAACAAGTGCATGCAAACGTTATAAAGGATATTTATACATAATTTTCATAATGATTCAAATATTTGTTACGTAGATACTAAAGATAATAGTATCAAAATCATACATAGGTGCTACATATCCACTCATAAGTAAAACATCCATTTTAAAACGTCCTCAAATGCGGTATACACTAGTTTTATTCGCTATTCGAATGCAAAAATACAAACTTTGGATAATATATTACAATAGATAATTCTGTGAATTCGTCTAAGTAATACCGAATGACGATATTGTATGTATACATAAATCAAACATCCACTACAGAGTTGATCATCTCCATACTCTCGGACAAGAAGGTTCGCATAGCTATTCCAATACCACATAAATTACCAATGATATTAAAACATATTCAGTCTATACTGTGTTGTGAAATATTCTATATCAACGAAATAAATTTCCCAGTGATTATTATTGTACTTAGATGTGTAAAATTATACTTTATACAAATAAATTATCTTCAACATCAGAGAAGATATGAAAACAAATATTAATGTGTACAAAATCTTATAAACTACAAAGAAAGATAATTTATGTGTAAATATTTGCTGAAGAAGCTACATATTACCCTGAAACAGTGGCAATATATCATTTTATTAAGGTTGGACACCCGACCACGTGCTACACTTTATTATGTTTTTATATTTCAAATGATAATACACTATAATTGGGCCATGTCACTTCAAGATTTAGGTCAAAGGAAGTGACTAGAGTAGTGGCAACTTTGAATTTATATTATTCATTTAATAATTTTAGATTACGTGATGATAAATGATATTTATTTCTATATGTGAATCTTTTATAGATAGTTTTATATACATATCGATCTTTTCTACCAGAAGGCGCCGACATTTCTTAAGACTCACTCTAAAACGAAATGCCGAAACAGCCACAGAGAAGTCTTGTTTTTAAGGCTGTGAACATTGAATAAATAAAAACTAAGTGGGTACTGTATGGGATTTGTATGGGCCTTTTGAAGCAAGGAACATAGTTTTAAGTCAGCTCGTCCATGCAGACAGCATACGAGCCCCAGCCATCGCGTCACTCAACCAGTATTAGTCAAGATTAAAGACCCAAAACGCGGCACTACCACCAACAGGACATTTAGGTGGGTCGTATAAATACTTAAAAGCACCAGAAAGATACTGAAATTGAACTAATATTACAAGTCTAGACTATACTCACTTTTACATACGTAAAAAAATACTATTATAATGAGACTTCTAGGTAAGAAAATAAAACAAATAATAAACTAAAACAAAATTGGTAAAACAAAATATGAATAACAACAATAAATAAAATATCCATCACTTAGAAAGACATCACACGTAAGTACGGGAGTGAGCAGCACGAATCCCAAGTAAACTTGTCATTTAAATAATCTAAAACTGTGTAGTTGTGTGCCTTTTCACATAGCTTTTGTTTTGTTAAAGATTTAAATTTGTTAACACTTCGTTCTTGAAATTTGTTTAGTATTTTATTGTGGAATCCCACACTGTAACAGCGAAAACACTTGCTTACATTTTTGGAATGTAGTCGTTAGCAACACAGATTTTTATATAAGTAAAACTTTACAGACACAATATTCTCTTTCGCACTATTTACATACATAACAACTATTAGTCATTGACTAGGACCTAGAGGCAGTGTTAAAGTGGTGTAGTTAGCCTAAGGTCAAGAGCACACGAATTCAAAACAATAGGTCGCTTGGTTTTCGTCGCCGTTCCTAATTAATATTGGCGGGACAGTAGTACCTTGTTTACTTTAAAACAGAGTGCAAAACGAGTTAGTCAGAATTGCTTAAAGACTTTATTTCAAACAATACAAGCTTTGACATAGATTGTAAGGTGTTATATCGTTCCCTAATTACTTTCACAAAAAATATTGAGTTATCTTCTACCACTAATTTGAGAAACGTGAAACAGGCATTCCAATTCCTCTAAAGCACTTACCTAAATATTTAATTACAACTAGCAACAGTAGTTTTGTATTAACTTATTGACTTTTGTATGTAGTTGGATTTACCACATATTTTGTGAATAGGTACTTAAGACCAATGCAAATAAGACAGATTGCTAGGTGTCATAGCCACATGCACATAAAGGGTACTTCAGAATATTAATCATATCCTCCGGAATAAAATTTTACAAGTTTGAATTTGCAATAAGTACCTGAAAGTAGGCACGTTATTCAAGTATGTGTACCTAAATATAAATCTCAGTGCCAAGATAAATCGATCACAAGCAGACAGCACACTGATAAACAGGTTTATAGTGTAGTTGATCATTCTGACGGAAAAAACTGTCGTGAAACATAAAAGTCACATGTCATGACGTAGGACACGAACAAATATTAATACATTCTGTACCGGCGAACTGGGTGAAGGATTCAACAATTATTGTAATCTAAAATTTGTGGCAAATAATATCACGATGTGTGATAATCATAGATAGCACGGATGTGTGTTACGGCGGCTAAGAACACAGAAGTGTAGCTTACAAATTTCTTACAAAATTATCCCTTTCTTTTTTTTCTTTTAAAATACAACTCCTGCATTATATTCTGTGTCGCGAGGAACTTTACAAACATACATGAAACGCACACAAAGGACACCTAGATTTAGAACAACAATTTTTGGATCACACAACACTCAGTGCTGCAGAAAATGGTATAGCAGTTGCCTAAAACACTACCACCCGTTCTATCGCAAAGTTTAAAGTTCTACAGTCATTTTATATAAAAGTTATATAATATAGATATAATAAAATAAAGGTTACCCTTTTTTACATATTTTCCTTTAGAAACAGCGTATGAATACTTTTTTTAGTAAATATTCTTTTTAAATGTTTGCATATCTTTGTAAGAAATCTGATTTTATCTCTAAGGTCATCCATAAGTATTTCCTAGATAAATTCCGTGTTGCCGTTTTCTATGTTTTTTTTTGTTAAAGTGGTAATTTAAGTTCTGAACTTTCCTGTGAGGCTAGGAAGTAGCGCTGTTGGCGAGTTGTGTAATCTAGTTAGTTTTAAGTTATAACTATAACGAATATGGCCACCAGTACACATTAAACTATCCAGTGATAATTTAGAAAAATGAGAGAGTTATTTAAAGAACTATATTAAATGGTTGCCTTAAACAACGATAACACAAAGTACAAGAGATTAAAATAATGACTTTTGTACAATGACAAATGTACATAATTACTAATAAAAAACTAAAATGTTGACTAGTTAATTTCACGGTGTCGGTTTTTTGAGATGGTGAGCGCGCACAACATGAAAATTTACTCTGATAATTTTTCACTAATGCTACAATAGAACTAACTTTAAACTATACAACTTTGAAACAAACAAACAAAACCGAAAATATTTTTAGATATTCAAATTAATTGGTCAATCTTGAATTAAAATTTATCGACGTGTGTTACGTGTACTAGCTGTGTATTTGTTATGTCATGGTTCATAGCTGGCTCAAGTGTTAATATGTTACGTTACGTGAAATGTCGATGACGACTTACATGAGTTTACTCCCCATCCGAACCTGACTATAAGATTTCCCTTCAAAAAAATAAGAAAAATGTATCCAAATTCATTTTTATTTAAGTTAATTCATTCATCATTTATAGACTTCATCAATACCCAATTTGTCTATGACATCCTGTAAAGTATTTAAAATAATTGACATTGAAATATTGCTTTGTCTATTATCTATTACAGACGAAAAGACCTATGATAAATAAATACACACATATATGTACATCGAAACCAATTCATTTCTTATTGACATATTATCAAAAGTCGAGGGAAGAAACCGTACAATATCGGTGCGTTGTATAGCTTCGTCTAATAAAGAATTTCGTTATACATTGAGTATGAGAGAGGAAATTCAAAGCCAAAATAATGATTTATACGAATTCAAACTTATATTACCTCAATAGTGTAATTTGTATTTGATATGATTTTATTTTATTATTTCATATACCATAGAAATTATGTTTGAAATTGCCCGAAATACCATTAGGAAATACGTAAAAGTGAGATTAATTAATAAAACAATTAAATTATAACTGTGCGACCTTTTCCATGAAACCTGGCATTGTGAAGTTATTTTTTTGTCACAAGATGTACCTACCATTCTTTACAACTAAATTTAAACGAAAATATTGAAAACAAAATCAAAAAAGCAATACACACACTATATATGTTTTTTCAGACGTTATTTCAAAGTCACGTAGTTAGATTCTTTACCACGGTGTAGTAACTTTTGAAAGTGACATTTATGTCAAAAATCGTTAAAATATATTTTTAGTGAACTTATTAACAAATTTCAACTGTCATCCAACTGTCAAATAAAACACACAATGAAAATAAATATTTCTCTTTATTAATCGTATGTCGACCGAGATTTCTATTAGGGAGAATTCTCTGGACAACACAATTGTTGGTATATATTAAGATTTGTCAGTAAAACTTAAGATATAAATAATTTAAGGGTTTTCACAGTAACATAATAAGTCTGTAAAACAGAAATTAATCTATAAATATAAGGAAATGATATCGAGAATTGGTTATTGTTAATGTTTATTTCTTTAACAGCCTCCCTATTCTTCAATCTGTCAGAACTGTCATTCGGTACTTTTTAGATTAGACGGAGTGTAGTATCCAATACGATGTCCCTCTAGGTCCGATGTTTTTTTTCCTTATGCTTATACTTGAACTAATCAGAAATAGATAGACGTTACTTAATGTAAATAGCAAAACACTTGAGATTCAAAGAAATACTTTATTATCTAATTATATTATCTGCTTATACTTATTAAATCGCGAAGACAGAACTGATATATAGGTGAACATATTAGAGCGCAAGCTATAGTACCTACTATAAGTCATATTTATGATTGTAAGTATAATTGTTATTTTAAACAGCTCATCATTTATTGCAATCTTCCGTTATCTTAAGACATTTACTCCACTACAATAACAGCTTAACCAAAAATAATAAAACAAATTCTCTTTTACAAAATAAAGTTGAAGAAACATAACTTCTGATTTGACACCGTACAGAGTTTTAACCGCACTTATGTTAGCAAAATCTTTTGATTGTCTTAGTACAAATCCTTAGTTTTTCTTACATATGGTCACTAAAAGACAACTGTTTGCATAACCTCTTTGTGAATGAGGTTATGGAAACAAGTTAAAGGGAACAAGAAATAATTTTTGTAAAAACACTAACCTGGAACTGTCACATCGAGGAGATAAGCACGTGCTGGACTCTGACAAGCGTCGGCGTCGAAGTCCAAGAACACGGTGCCAAGAACAGTAAATAATACGCCCCAGGGATGATAATTGCTGCTTTCAGTTTCCAAAACTGAACTCCGCGGTCCTAAAGCAGATGGTGTATCTGTTCTGTTGATTGGCAACTCGTCTCCCAGGGCATACCCTATTGCTTCACCGTTGGGAACTAGAATTAAGCCTGTGAATGGCAAGATTTAAAGTTACTTTTACATATATAGGTAAAATTGAAAGGTATATAAATTTAAACAGACTGTGAGCGATGCGAGTTTGGTTTCATTTTCTATTTAGATCGTTAATGTCAACGAACCGAGTATAAGTGACGCACTTTTTTTCTCGATCATTATTTTACTAAAATGTTTATACGAGGAATTATATCTTTAACTTACTACACACATACGTCTACAACAAATCTTGTGACAACAAATTTTAAAAGTCTTGTCGGTTTTGCCAAGCCAAGGATTTATTTGACAGTAGAAGGATCTTCAATATATGCGTGTATTCTTTACCTAAAATACATGTGTTTATTTATAACACTATTATCCTAATATGTACTCTTAAAAGAATTGGGAACACGGGCCACTCACATGATTATTTTACATGGAATAGTGAGCTGTGATCTCTTTCTGTATTTTTGTATGTACATAAATTAAATTAATTGCACAAGCGTCTACGTACGTACGTACTACGTAGATTTTGTACAAGCACATGAAACTATGTACTTCAAATTTTTAAAGGGGAAAAATTTATATTGTTTAGTAATATATTACAAATTATAGAATTGTGTAAAAATCTGTCATCGTACATTGAACATCGACTAATAGATGCAGTATAGGTACTTATCGATTCTAAAAAAATAGTATTTCATCGACTTTTATGTTCCTAAGTCCTAATAAATAGTGATGTGTTACACTTTTTTATTTTCATTTTTCAGACATATAATACTATTTACAAATTTAAATGTAACCAATATTCATTCAAATTTGAATATACTAAGAATAATTGAAAGAAGATCCAAAACCTCCTTTCTAAGGAGAGTCCTATGTCCAGTAGTGGACTGTTAGCAGTAACAGGTTGTTGATGATGGTGATGATATCGTACTACATACACACATAATAATATAATCTAATTGAGTAATTAACTTCATTTTATTTTATTTATTCATCCAAATATCAATTTTCAGTATGTCAGTTTCTGAAGTTATTTAGACTAGCCTTTAACATTGTTTTACCACATATAGTTGTAATAAAACGTATTCAATTCAAAATTGGAAAAAAAAAATTGGAAACCTCATCTCCAGATCCTCACTTGATGACAATGAATACACCTAGACAATACAGGTAATAAATAAGAAGTGACATTTCAAGTGGGCAAGTCATTTTCAATGCATCAAGTAACATATTTGAGGAGTTGAGAGCTTTGTTGTACAGTTAACGTTTAGGGTATAACAACTTAAATAAATCTAAACCTAATGCAAATTTTAGAAAAAATGAATACAGAATAAATCTTAAGGTCGTGTACCTTTTTAAAGATAATGATTGTTTAATTAATTTATATAAAAAATCAACTCTGACATTTCCATGTCGTGAAACTAAGATGATAATAAAAGTATTTCTTGTACAAACCGTTAAATACTAAAGTAAGAAGAAAACTAACAAAAATGACATTATATCTTAGACAAACAACACGCGTAAAACACGCAAATAAGTACTGATCGATTATCAGTACGAGTCTAGTTCATAATATATTCATCTAAGTAAGTTTTAGTATATAGTAGGCACATATAGTTTTCACATCTGTTATACTTCGCTAGATAATCCTCTCTGGCATAAAAGAACTCTTTATGGCTTCATTGCTCAGGTTTCAATTTAAAACATCAAAGCTGCTCAAGCCAGCCTTGCTAATATGCTCGTATTACTCGATAAGTAGGTGATTTCATTCAAAATTTGATTCAAATTTAACTTGAAAGCTATTTCTTAAGATTAGAGGAATAAATATAGATTAAAAGGGTCTAGATGACAGTAACTGTATCCCAGTAGAATAAAATTGAAAAGTTTATTTTAAAGCATCGACCTAGATTTTTTACGTATAACGCTATTCTTAAATTATGGAGAGTAGAATATATTTGAGTACACGAATGGCGTAGTACTTTGAGCAGTAACTTCCACCGTTTTTACTGTGCTAGGTGATGTGGGTTTAAACCTCTTATGGGACAACACTGAGTGATCCACGAATTATTGTTCTGAGTCTATGCGTTCTTTGTGACTGTTTCGTGTATGCCTGTTAAGTCCCTCGCGACAATAATATTCCTAGTACAGGCTTTGCAAAAAAAAAACTTCGGTTCGTGCGGTGATTACAATTGGAAACATTTATTATTTTAAAAATTTTGATTGAATCAATGAGTGATATCAAGGTTTAAAATAATGACTTATAGACATAAGTTAAATATTTACCAAGCAAAACACCCACAGACATCAAAACTATAAAAGGCCTTCTCCTTCCAAACTTCGACCGACATCTATCACTCAAGGATCCGAGTAGAGGTGTCATGAAGAATCCGATAAGCGGTGAGAGCGCCCACACTAGCGTCATCTGATGGTGAGGAACTCCTATTTGCAGGAGTGTAGGAGACACGAAGGCTGTCTCACCGGCATATGAAAATTCGATCCCCATTACTGCTGCCGATATACGCATCAGCTCAATTCGACTTTTCCTCCTAAAAATAAAATCTGTTTTTAAAATATAATATAATTTTTAAAATAAAGAATGATAAATAAAGAGATAACTTTTTTTATTAACTTGTGGACGAGCCATCACCCCACCAGAGTAAACGGTGGGGTGGTGTATCGGAATCGGACCGACTAAAACCACACGGTGTACCACTCTGCGCCTGCAACAGAAGGAATCCAGGAACTGCTACTATTATACCGTCCGGGCCCCTCAGAGCGCCTGTCCTCCAGCGGACACCATCTTCGGGTGTGAACTCTTTATTTAGGCGACGTACGGCATACGTGGACGTCGCTTTCTCGCGGCTGGCCAGCATAGCGGATGGAGGGGTAAACCCGAGCTATCCACCCTCAACAACATTCAGGGCGGCATGAGGGACTAATAATGAGATTACCTACATCAATGATAGTATAAACAAAATTATATACATAAAAGTGAACGGCATCACGCGTGAACGGCTGGGCAAATTTCACTAATTCTTTTAGAATTGGATAGTCTATTTATCAATGAAGGCTGTAGGCAATAAAACATCTCAAATAGAATTCGGTCATCAATGTTGCAAAAACCGAGTAAATTTATTATTTTTGAGAGACGTAGACAAAGTTACGTGAGTTAGCTAGTTTTTAATAAACACTTTTATTATTTTACATCAATTATTGTATACCACTAATTCTCATTGCTGTTAGAAATGTAAGCTAAATGCTCGCGTAAACAGCAGTTTACGATGTTAACATTCAATACAGCCATTATGCTACTATTGTTTGACATTTATTAGGAAAATTTCTAGTGGTTCTATACAATAGCGTGTTTACTAGTAATACTTTAACCAGACCTAGAAGTTCATTAGGTACTATTTTTCTTTGACAGACAATAAGGTGTCATTGTGGTAATAATTGTAATTTGTTTTCAGTGTTAGAATTATTGATGAGTAATATTTATTATGTTTTTACATGATACTTACGAAACTAATACTTACGTATATATTGCATGGTGTATAAGGGAAACACAATACTTAAACATAAATAATGTCTAGGTTAACTAGCTGTAGGATAAATACGTCGTAATGAATTTTCACTAGCACATTTCATTAAAATACAGGAAGTAAAATGTAACAAGGCAATACGTTTTGTCCCGTCAATCTCTCGGTTCTTAACAAACGATTAATCATATATTATCTTGCATAGTTACTGGCTTGTATTGCATTGTATTGAGTAGCCATTATTGTAGACAAGTTGTGTAGTATTTTATTTATATGCTGTTTTTTGTGATCGATCGCTGATTTCTATCGTGACTATACTCTAAGTGAGATTATACTCTAAGACGTAGATTTTTAATAGAGCTTTAAGTTTACTAAATAGTCAAATGTTTCAATTACTTCTACAGAAAGGATAGACTGCGGAATAGATACATCACAATCTAAAGATGTGACGTTATAATTAGTGATGATGAACTATGCGATTTGTCTGCTATTGTTTCTATACGTTGAATTTTAAATTCTACATATATTCAAAATACATATTTCTTCGACTGATACCATAATGTTTAAAATATCTTTAATTTTAGAGAGTAGTCATGAAAAAAGGCTAGGGCCCATCAATTAAGCAGATAAGATGTCAATGGTTTAAAAAGTAGCCTTGCAACTACGCTAATTGAGTGTTCGAATCTTATACAGTGTAAAAGTCTCACCTGAACAAATCACTGTATTCACTATCTTGCCAAACCCGTTCTGGCGGTTCATCTGAATTTGGAATACCAAACAAAGTCTCAGCAACGACATCTCTTACTCCTCTTGGATGCTGCTCTCTCCACCGCGAGAATCGCTCGCGGTACCTATCCCTTGCACAATGAAGACGACCCGTAATCCCTTGGTATTCATGAAGTTTATCCGTCATTTTGAATTTCTATATAGTCTTTATTTAACACTTTTAATTGTAAAATATTTTACACCACATAATGCACGCATACAAAACTGGCATACGGTGAAATTGCTGGATCTGTGTTGCAAAAGTTAATATAAGGTTAAAATAAAGTTCTTGTTATTCAAACGATTTTTTTTTATAATTTATTTGTCAAATATCATCTTCAAGAATGAGAGGACCAACTATTGTTATATTGGTAGTTATACTCCAAAGGCATACGTCCTTGTCATTGCAAAGCCTGCAGGTTGATTAGCAATTAATTATATTTTGCCGTTAAGGCGAAGGAAAATATCGTGAGAAATTCTGCACAACAGGGGCTTCTGAACCACTATATCTATGATTGGACTTATGCAATCTTTCTTAGAAAAACCTAATTGACTGTGGACTAGTCCCTCTAAGAGAGAAGACCTATAGACGCAGCACAGTCATATAAAGTCTTACATATTTTTTTTAAAAGAAGTCAACTGTCACCATAGAAATGAATAAAAATAAGGTTAATATTTGTAGAATTATTTAATTTAGCTTGTTTTAACTTATCTTAGCTAAGTGTTACAGCTAAGCCTGACGGTGAGTTGGACGGCTTTTGTCTCTTGATCTACTCTAATGTTCAGCCGTAAAGGTTCATAAACGTTTATCGGCAAACTCACTTAGGGAGTTATTCGAGGAGGGTATACTTTTTTTAACCTTTACTTTTACTGGTAAACATAACTGCAATTGAATAAAGTTAAGGCAATTTTTATATCACTGTGAGTGCAATAATATACGTCATCGTTTTTTGTTATCTTGCATTAATACGTTTTATTAACAAAACTGATAAATGAGCTTACTAGAATATAAGTTATGATTGCATTTCACATGTCAGATTAATCGTGTAACAAAAACTGGTGCTATTTCAACGCAAAATTCTCGACAAAATCACCATAAATTACCACTTTTTACCCACCAATTACTTCAAATCGAACGCAATCAAGTAACCGTTGTCCCTCATTTCAATTAGAATCAAAACACTATACTAGCAGATGCTATTACTAACATACAAAATTATATATATCACACAAAATTTACACTACAAATACGTATCGTATAACTAAATTAAAACAATCACTCTCACATAACCACAAAAGTACTTGACTCAATAAATTTGTTGCCGAGTCAGTTTGTTAATTACTAACAAGCATAAATATTGCAGTATGACGGTAAAGTTCGGTGGGCAGTTAGAGAAGAGTTGCCGCGAGTTGTAGTAGAAGCGGACTGGGCGCGCGCGCCACCCTCGCGCAATGTTCCGCCCGCCCAACGAGAACTGACCACCTTGTATAAAATACAACTGGAAGAGATTGGAATTTAGAGTTCAATTTATTTTTACATAAGAATAGTTTTCTTCAAGAAATGTCTTCCTATGGTAGTTATATTGTACAAATAATTACATTAAACTTATGAAGGTGTTATTAGTTGTTTAACAATGAAATATGTTACATTTGTATATCGGTCCTCACCGACTCAAATAAAAAAAATTGTGCTGATTTTTAAAGTAATAATTTTATTAATATTTTTTTGCTTTTATTTTATTTGGCTAGTAGTTAGTCCGAAATTTCCTTAAAGGCTTTATTTATGTTTAAAAAACTAAAATTGATCATTTCATATACAAACCTCTTACATAAACATTCGCTTGCATGTGTTTTTCCTCTTTGTTCTGGTATCACAGTATCTTTTTTGTGGATTAAGGTTAACGTATGTATAACTTTATACTACTGACAACTTATATGTCAATTTCAGGCAACTATAACTGATAAAGTCAATATTACACAAATAATATTATTTACGATTAGTATGTATTAGTCACAAATTAATAAATTGAAAAACAACTTTAATTTTCTAGTTTTAAACTAATATTCTATCGGTGCCTTTGATGCTTAAGACATTTTAAATGATAATGTTGAAGGCCGAATCCACGTATGCCGATAATGCCACGTATGTTTTTCTTATCTATTATAAAACAATTTTGGCATGATTTTAACAGTTACTATAAGAGATATTGATATTGCTCATAATTACATAATTACGTACCCTATTGTCTACAATAAGCTTAAAGTTGCATGATTTACTGAATAATATAATTCATATTTTCAATCGATTGCATGTTGAGCGAAAAATGTCGAATTGATACAAACATCTCACAATCACTCTAGACTTTATCTATAGTAGTTTTTAAATCACTCAAGTTGTAAAATGATGGAAGTATGATGAATCTCACGAACATTTTTGTCAAACCTTGCATTAATTTAACGAGTACTGTACTAAAACTACATTAACATAATTGTCTTCTATATATTACCAAACTACGGTAACATCTGCTTTTAGATGCCCTTACGTATAGCTAAAACACCTATAGCGTAGAACGTTAAAATTTAATTCTAATGACACAAATAGACCAAATAGACCCAACTCAACTGACTTAAAGGCATTTAAAACAGTATTATGGCTATATATATATATATATATGTTATTAATAATTAATATTTGAATATAATGCCATGTTCTTAACTTCTGCTATATTGCAAGCTGTACAAGAATTAAAAAAAGAAAACTTGAAATAAATCAGGTTAGGCTTTATTTCTAGTATGATAGTTATTTTATATAATAGTTTATTTCAGTATCATACAATGTAATATAATATAGTAGATCAAAATCTCCTTTATAAGAAGAGGCCTACGTCCAGCTTTGAGCTTTTAAAAGCTGTTTATGTTATGTTACAACAATTTTAAATCTGTGTATTTATTTACTCCATTTTGTACAAGAAGCTATTCATATACATTTGGAAAATATTTGCAGTCTCTTAAAGCGTACAATTTATAGAAAACGGTTTTAAAGTCACTTCTAATTTTATATCTCTCGGTCCCACGCCTCGGGGATTACGCTTATTGCGTCCCAGGGAGTCGGCGACTGATTGTATCCTCCTATACGACCTTATACAAACAAACTGATTGTCTGTTCATCTTATTGCTTTCTTTCTCTCTGTATATTTAGATGGGGTAAGCTGTCAAATTGGAAATAACGCCTTGAGGATTCAACAGATGAAGTCGTTTATTACGTCAAATCCACCGAAATTTGATTTCTCTCAATGATCACGGATTTCGGTGTGATTGTGCGATTATTTATATTTTGGGTACATTCATTTAATACGTATTTGCGATTCTATCTTTTGTAAGGTTATGAACAATTGTAACACACTGATAGTTTTTATTTTTTTTAAGATAGACAGCGACTGATGAAGGCTTTCTGTGTTCTTCGCAAACAAACTTTTGGCCAAGGTACACACCACAATTATCTCAGCCGAAAGACGTTCACTGCTGGACAACTTCACGAGGTAGATCGCTGGTCTGACGACCTGGAGAGAAGATCGCAGGAAGCCATTGGATGTGGGTAGCTCAGGATTGGTTCTTATGAACACTAATGGGTCATCCATCGCTAATATTAGGACTATAGGAAGTTTTCTATAAGCAGAAGTAAGTTCTCAAAACACTCATCCTCACTTTTTTACCAGATCATTGGTTTTTCTTAAGGATTTACGTTTGATAACATGATAACCTTTTACGACTTTTTTATTCACGTAATCATAATTTCCTTCAGCCATGGCTTGCCTGAGCCATCTCAACTAATGATTAGAACTCTGCAGTATGAGCATATTCTGAGAATAAATCTCTCTTTTCAGGACTACTTTTATGAAGTATAAAAACTTTGGCAACGCGCTGTGAAAAGTATATTATAGTAAATGCAGATTATATTCAACGATAATAGTATAGTTCTAAGATAACAGTAATTCAAAATTAATTCAATATTTTACGGATCAAACTAAAAACTATTAGGCCTTACTCAGTACATAGCAATTGCACACACCTGCAATATATCTTGAATTATACTATCATTCTAAACCACAGATTATCTAAAAGACATGTCGAGATAAACCAAAAGTGATACTTGAATACTATAAAGTAACAAATAACAATAACGTAATGTTTTCTCCGTTAATTTTTAATTTACTACAATGACCTTTTGCGAAATACAGTTTCAAGAACCTACTGGGACATGTATTCATTTTAAAATTGTAATATTTTGCTCTTTACCCTATGATGATAAATTATCTTTAGTAAAACATTGTTGAAGACGTTCCATACTGTACTGTAAAATCTGTAGGTGTTATAACTACTAGAAAACTTTATATTCTAACGATACTCGAAACCGTATGGAGGTCATAAATACGTTGAATATACTTAATTATAAGGTCCGTGCCTTGAAATTTTATGGATTGTGCTGTATAATAGCTATATTTTACATAGTCAAAATCTGCGAAAGATTGTGTCTAGAAGATTATTACAAATAATAAGCCAGAATCGATGTACGGTGCATTGTTATATAGTAACTTCCTTAGACTTCCATTTTAGGTTTTTACTTCATGACTCTTTATAAATCGGAATTTCAATAAAAACTAATCAAACTAATTGTATGAAACATCGTGATAAACAAACAATTCTCTTCCTTTTATTTCGATGTTCCATTATTTCTACTTTTCGATGATTCATTCATAAATATCTAACATCGCAATACGTAGTTATATAATCACAATCTATAGACAGATACTTATCCTTCGTGCACTTACATAGTAAATAACACAATACATACTTCCATATCTACAACAACGAACTCACAGCACAATCAAACTTGCACTTGAAAACAAATGAATACGTAACTATTTACCTTGTGAAAATAATTGAGTGTAATAATTATCATTTATATGTTGATTCGATGTATAGAGAAGATAAACATACTGTTGTAACATATTACTACCATAATGAGCGAGGTTGGATCCTACACGAAGCGGTAATACACTCATATCCCTCGTGACAAAGACTAAAACACTAACAACTATCTATCATACAGCTCATTTAAATAAACTTTTGTGTGCAAACCGTGAAAATTTAACAAAAAAATGACAGGAAGGACATTAGCGGTGTTAATGTTAGCATATACATTTGACAGTTCTGATTTCTAAAGTTTTGCGAACGCGAATTGAATTCGAAATCCAATTCTCCACGTACGTCACTGTTAGTTCTTCACAATTACTATTACATAATTCGCTTTATTTATCTAAATATTTTTCTGTTCGAATACATTGAGGACATACATTGCAAAACAAAAGATAACTAGCGATTTAATCTCAACTCAATTTGCCAAGAACTTATTCGGACAGTTAAGATACAGTTGTACTATATTCATTTATTTGTTGTTTTGCTTATTGTACAAAATTTAAAACGCGCTACTTTATATCTAATGTGTGATTTTACATGTGTACATACTCGTACATCTTGTGCAATTTTTGTATTTTGATAACTAAATATTGTATGACCATTGAGTGTAAATTCAAAACGTGTTTGTTTATAAAACATCAGAACATGAGATTCTGTCAATACCTTTTTTACACAATTGGGGACAAGTGATGTGATGGTAAAACGCTATCATTGCCTATCTGAAACTCAAGATACAAGTGCATTGCGGCCCTTCTCTCCCTTCAGAATTATTATTTAAATGAAATGAATGAATTAAAATGATCTTTTACAAAACTGGTAAAGACAACGTTTTTTTTAATTCCCTTGATAAACCTAATTATGAAACTTATTGCAATAGCTCACTATATATTCAAGTGAATGCTTTGATCCAGAAAACGCAAGGTCACATACTAACCTTGATGCGTTCAAAGGCAGTTTCCACAACCTTGCGTATCAATCTTAAGCTGACAGCCGCTAGTATACCTACTCTTCAAACAAGATAACATGTTGCATCGCCAAATATTCCATCTACAAAATAAAATGTTCTCGATTCTAGACTGTTTAAGTAACTGTCATCTAATGATCTATCTACTTTTGCAAAATTAAAATGACAACAGCAGATTGACCATATATATACTTCCATATACTTTTACATAGAATAGAGTGCAGTCTTTTATTAGCATACTAGCCCGACAGAAGAAGTAGCAATGTCACATCACATCATACATCATATACTTTTAATTATCCTCGTCAAACAAATCAAATCAAGGAAAGTATACTTGCCAGGAAAGTATACTTTGCGTGATCGCGATCATGATCAGGAATGAGGAGATCCGCAGATGAACCAAGATCACCGATGCTGCCAGTAAAATTAGTAAATTTAAGTGGCAGTAGGCGAGGCATATTACACGCAGAAACGATGGCCGACGAGGCCATAAAGTTCTGGAGAGGAAACCGCGTACTGCGAAACGCAGCGTTGGTAGACCCCCCACAAGATGGTCTGACAACCTGAGAAGGTCTCGGGAAGCTGCTGGAAGCGGGCGGCACGGGACCGGCTGTTGTGGAGAACCTTGGGAGAGGCCTACATCCAGCAATGCACGTCTTTTGGCTGAGATGATGGCGATGATACTTGCCAGACGAGTTAGTGTTTGTGTCAAGACGTTGTAACGAGTTTGTGTTAAGTTTTCTTTTTTATGTAGTGCTATTGTCCTATGTAGTCGAATATCCATGTAATCAATGGGTGATGCATGTTCTTAATCACACATGGACAGAGCATCTCACCTTTTTTACACCCCTGTTGACATGTATCTTAATTTTTATGATAGTAGTTGATTATAGTACGAAGACATAACAAATAAATAAACTATATTATATTCACACCAGCAGACATCTGCGACTTCACTCACTTGAAATACTTGATTAAAATTTGGGTAGTTAGTTGCTTTAGTGAATTAGTCTACTAGGTTTATATACTGAAATATTAAATCTCTTATTAGCTTAAAACTTTTGCTGGCTAGATTTTCCTTGTCTTAGCACCTACTTTCAGTTGACTTCTAAAGGTAATTACTGAAGCGTTCATGTAAAGCAAAATCTTATAGTCGGTGTATTAATTATTACGTTATATTATAAACTAACTCTACACTACACTATATCATTAATAGCAAAAAACCAAGAACTCTCACATAAACTTATAAAGCACTTAAACTTCTGTACACCTCCTTAATTCAGGCCTACAACAATTTGTTTTTTGGTAGCTAATTTTATCTATAAACTAACCCTCCGCCAAATTTCTGGACTCTAGTAGAATAATTCAGTCTCATATATATTTACAAAAGCCATTAAATCCTAATACATCCCTATGTTGTAATTAATACACATAATACACTTTTTATAAAAAGTAAAAAAGCTTTGGTACACAAAAAATTTAGGTATGAAATCGTCACAAATGTTACTTTATTTAAAAATATGACTATAAATGGCAAAATTACAACAATTATGGTCCTCTTATTGTTATCAGCAGTTAGTAATAAATAGGAAACGATATTACACGGCTGATGCTACAGTAAGTCAACACTCACTCAAACATCGGCGGCGTTTGAAATCAGGGGCTTCTTGAACAGCACACTAGCTAAACATTTAGATCATTGTTCTTACGCTACTGATTTTCCTTGACAGCATGTGACTTATTTGTTTCTTATTCTCTAAAGCAATACAGTGTTGGGCTTCAAAAGGCTGTTTTCAAAATATCCATATATATATTACATATCTGTAATGTTATATACACATATATATTAACTAAATGTACTTTTAAGTATAATAGCTTGTTATTCGTCAAGAATATGTAATTTAATGTAAATATTGTTCAGAAATCATTGTTGTGTATATAAATATGCACTGCATCCTTTCCTGAGTAATTGTGTCCATACTTACTTTCGTGTTTCGTTGGTGAGTGCGAAGACGGAGGCCTATTGATGAAGGGGTGACAGTTATCTTGGTAACTGTGTGAGTCTTACACTGCCACAATGACTGTCATGCCTTTTACGTCCCCAAGCGTGGCGTGAAAAAGCATCTCACTAGGCCGCCATAGTGTAAGTCACCACACTGCATTGTCTGCATTTGCAATGAGTATGGTGACTTACAACTCTTTGGATTCTATTCAAGCTTTCCATCAGGCAGAGTAGAGTCACTTTGCCACGCTCTTCATAAAGAAAATATAGAAAATATATAGTCCATATATGTATATAAATATATAGTCTTTTTCTTTCACAGAACCAAGACCTACGGATACACAATTCAAGCTGAAGAGCTAGGGTTCAAAATGGAACCTGAACCTTCGTTTAGGCTTGCAAAATATCTTATATGAGTTCTAATCGCCCTATCTGTTTTCCTTATTCACATTTAAAATTCTCCTTTGCAAAGGGCAAAGGAAAATTTTATATTTTAAATTTATTTTTCTCTTCTTTCTTTCCAAAAAAGGTTACATTCCCAAGGATGGTCTACATCTTGCAGAGGCCATGAAAAAAACCAGCCAAATCCCTTTACAGTATTACACATTGCATTGCATTACACATTTAAAGAGTTAAGACGGAGACAAAGGGACATGTTGATTACATGAGAAAATAAAATTAAACTGCTTTTATAGGTATCATTATAAGATAAATTGAAAATTCTTAATTTGTGCACCATATTTTTTAACAAGGTGCCCATACCTGTTTTTCAAACTGTGAAAGATTTAGGCTTACACCTTAAATGCCCACTAAATTGGTTTAAGCGAATCGCAAATCAGTACCAGAAGGTTACTGGTGCACTCCGGGCATTTTATCGATTGAAACATTACCTATTCCCAAAAACCAAATCGACTGCGGTGACGTGTGCTGTTATGACCTGAAAGATCTCGATAAATTAGACCATCTTCTTAATAACTGCGTTTAATTTGTTTATAACCTTCGTAAATATGATCATGAATCCTCTTTCCGCTCGCAGCTTAATTAGCTACCAATTTGTTTACGTTGGAAACTACACACTCTCTTATACTCTATTTTAAATAACTCATCTTCGGAAACATACTTAAAGTCCTACTTCTAAGTTTTATGTAGCACTCACCACAGAAACCTACGGTCTTCCAGTAACCTTCTTCCTCGATGTCCTTCTCATACGTCTGAATTTGTTGGCTCTTCCTTTCTTGTAAAGTCTATTCTTCTTTGGAATGAGCTCCCCCTCGAAATCAAGAAAGAAATATCGTGTAAAACAACTTGCAGAATTAATTTCTACAGGATTGTCATCTGCCATTATTAATATATGCGTGTCTATATGCGTATGTGTACTTATATGCATAAGTAAATATGTATCTGTTTATATGTATATAGTTTATAGGTTTAAGTGTGCGATACATTTATGTATGATGTTTGTTAGATATATCGTTAGTTTGTTTATTCTCGTACACACTTCAACCACCACGCACCTACTCCCTGTTTCCTCAGCCTCACCCAATGCTTGGTTGGTAGAGAATCCTGTAGGCATTAAGTCCGCCAATGCACCAAATGTTCATAATGTATAAAACAAATACAATTGTTATATATGTACGTAATGTACAAAGGTTGGAAGTATTGTCAGTTATAATTACTTCCAGGTAGCCTTAGAATGCCTTAACTACAAACTTGTTTTATAACTTGTGAAGTAAACTCACTCTTATACTTTAATTGTGTTTCTCGCTGTTGAGGGTCGTGACCTCTGAAAATAAACTTTCGGATGATCACTCTCTACTTGTTACGGTCTTCAGCAGTATGCATGGCGTATTGGACTATTTTATTTAGCTGCTTTATCAGTATTACAAAATCTATATATTAATACGCGAACCCCTCTATCTACACCTTTATAAACAATTGTGGTGCATGAAATAATACCTTAGTTTGAATACTAAAGTTTTAAATACAGAAAACAAAGATTTAAACATTGTGGTTAAAAGGACAACATAAAACAACACAAAGTTGTCGAGTATACAACTATTTTGACCTATAATAAAAATACACTTACTATTACTTACTAGTAGTAAAAAAAGAAAAGTCTATACAATAGCAAGTTCAAGTTATACTGGTCATTAAACTATAGAAAGACTTTCAAAAACATTTCAACTGCCAGACAATGTTCTATTATACAGAAATATATGGACATGTTAAAACACAACTTCATGCTATTTACATATTTATTTAGTAAATAGTGAGAACATGGATACATTTTTCTATGTTAACTAAATATTTAAACGTATTTTATTTTGTGGCACCCCTATTTTATTTCTTCTAGATACGCATGTTAAATTATCTCATGTAACACTTCCTATATACATGATTAACCTAAGCTAAACCCCAATATTAAATCATACTTATTTTTAGACCACTTTAATAAAGAGGAAGTACTCAATTTGTCATGAATGTATGTTACAGGACAAAACGAACTAATTTTTAATCATTATATTTTATTAAGAGTGAGATAAAAAGTTACTGTCAACATAAATTTGTGGAGGGCTATATTTAGGATGACTGAAGTCGTACTTACAACTCTTACTTTTACAAGGATATATTTTGAAGCGACTTAAAAATAGAAGAAGATTGGTATTTGCCTGTATTTTTTATTTGAAGGAGTACTTCTACTGCCTGTATAATTTCATTCAATTTACATCAAATACAAGATCCTAATGGATGAAAGAAAGAAGAGTGTCTTTCAATATATTATGAGTTGTTTTTTCATGATGGTTGTTTATCACTTAATGTTTCGACTACATTCAACGGTAAGATACCTTTCATTCGAAATCAATTGGTTATTTAATTGTATTGTCACCTGGTCAAACAGTTTCAAAAAAGTAGGAGGTACATCTTATTTACTATAAAATCGAAAACCAGCATAAATAAATGAGTTAAAAATATTTTTGTCTTATTTCTTTATGTACCGAAGACACAACCATGAATTTTAGAACTCTTAGAAAGACACTTTACATTGAAGGGATTTATTTATGAGTACTTTATAGTGGGCCATTAAAATTATGAACAATGTACTTTAAATTGTACACTAGTAACTTGAACCAGATTATTTTCGTAAATATCAACTTCTTAATATATAGCTATTCTTTTCTGTCAGGATAAGTAATAGCGTGTTAATAGGATTGATCGCTGTTAGGGCTTCATCAGACGCGGCTGACGTAGCTAAACTCCGCTTTGTACGTCACACTTATCTACACTGGACTGATCTACATGGACTGGCATAACTGTGAACACCTAATAAAAATAGTATGTAACGCGAGTGTACATTTATAGAATGAAATTCAAACAATAATTTGACTATATTCGTAGCAAATTTCTAATGTGTTCATTTGACATGCATGCATAACGTAAAATCTAAAGAAATCCAATAAAAGTTTCTAAATGTAGTCATTTTTGAAGTCTGTAGAAAGTCTTAAAATAAACTCGATAGCTTTTGAGTATAATATATAATAATGCAAGTGGTATAATATTTTCGACGTGTGAATTATAAAAGTAACTTAGTATTAAATGTAACGGCCAGATTTCTGATGACAATCATTCGACTTATTATGGTATTGTAAAGTGTTGTTGAAAGGCTTAACTTAAGTGGCAGTAGGAGGGGCCCATTACACGCAGAAACGATGGCCGTTGGATCCATAAAGTTCTGGAGTGGCGACCGCGTACTGGGAAACGCAGCATAGGTAGACCCCACTCCCCAAGCTGCTGGATGCGGGCGGCACGGGACTGGTTGTTGTGGGAGAACCTTGGGGGAGGCCTATGTCCAGCAGTGGGCGTCTTTTGGCTGAGATGATGGTGATGATATTGAAAGACAATACGACTAGGTTTGCGGGTATAACTTTTAACGAAACATTTAGCTATATTTGGCTCAAATTTATTATAGTAATATTTCTACAACTCCTTTAAGTCATGTTGTAGTGGGATGAACCGTTAAAGATGAAACATTAGAATTAATTTTCTAGTAAATTAATAAAATGTTCTCTGAAAGCTTCAGTTAAGTCATTGTCAGTCGTAAATAACTCTGGCGTTGATCGTGACGGCAATGCGCAGATGTTTTGAATTTACTACCTTTATTTAAATATCATTAATTTGAGTTTGTGTACTACTTTAGATAATTTGAAATCTTATGATAAATTAATAGCATTTTCCTTTTCTATTAAAAACTTCAAGTACTTGATATATTAATTAAATTCTTGAGCAATTTGCCTATTTTTAGAATGAAAACAGCAAATCGATAAGTTCTTATAAGTGCCTGCGAGCAATTTATTTGTCACTGGACGTAGCTGATGACTCTGTACACGTTCCAAAATTCACTTTACTAGTATTGCTACTGGATATCTTACACCTTTAGTTTATTTATATAAAATTCTGGATGTCTATTTTTATTACTCGCAGATATAAATAGAAGCAATCCATCACTTTTTAGACAACTGTAAATAAGCAAGGAGGTTTTGAGTTCGATTGTATTCTTTTCAAGTTTGTTACCTCAGACTTCGTTCATGAAACAATTGCGAATTTTTTTGAAGATGTACTCCTTTAGACACATCAGGGAAAAATGATGAAAGTAAATGATAACAATACGTGTGCACACCGTCACGAAAAACTGACACTATGAAATTAGTTGGTCAACATTTTATTTAAATTATGTAGAAATAAATATTTCATGATATTTAAATAAAATCTATTTAACTAGATAATGTGGTAGAATAAAACTTTCTTTCAATGTATTAAATACATTTTTCTTCTATTATCAGTGTCGTTTTCTCTACAAACACGTTTCTCCAGAAAACTACTAGGATAACACGAAGGATAAAATTTTCAGTAAGATTTTTATCTTATTACACAAAAGAACTACAATTTCATAAGTATGTACATAAAGTACACACACACTTTTTTTTATTTGAGAGGAGGTATCCCGATAAGTCCAATATAAATAATCACAACTGATCATTGTGGATATTAACGATGTTTTATTGTTAAAATCTAGATTGTTATAATATTTAAAAAAAAAAGATTAGCATATACTAAATAAATGACCAATGAATTTATTAAACCTTTAGTGCATATAAATACACATAGCGACGCTTATTACACGATCACCAAAAACCCCAGAGAAACTTATTGAACTAGAGTCAGCAATCGACGAAATCAAATGGGACATTATAAGAATAAGCGAAGAGAAGAGATTAGGAGAAGGAATAGAAGATCATGGGAAGTATACTGGGAAGATGATTTGAAACAAGTAGCTGGGCCAGAATGAACACATACAACAAAGGACAGAAACAAGTGGAAATCTTAAGAGGCCTTTGTCGAAAAACGAGTTGTCAAGAGGGGAGATAAGCCGAATGCTGAATAACGAGAATATGTATTTAGTTTAAGTTTTTTCCTCACCTCTATTGTTATAATTTTATGTAATGTTCGTTCAAATAAGTTAACAGCAATAAAGTATATATTATATATATAATTACCGTTATATCCCGACAATAGATAATTACCGTTTCAGAATCTGACCTGCATGTACTATTTACCTTCTATCTCTTCTTTACTACAGTTATCTTGCCATCCAATCCCAAATTTCATGTAACTCATACGTATATGTAACAAATGAAAAACGGGAAAATGGCATCTGCGCACTCACACTCGGCTATTGTGTAAGAACTGAGATTTACATACAAATTGGATCTAACAAATGCTCATATTTGATTTGGAATTGACGATCTACTTACTAGTTTGCTCAGAACCATCTGTGTCTTTCCTTTGGTCGGTAATATAAATGCACAGAGATGCTTAGTGAAGAATTACCTGTTTTTATTTACTGTACAAATGCGGTTGACTTTATATCGAAAACTATCATATCGGCACATCAACAGTCTTTAACAGTCCACCGAACATAAATCTCTCCTTCGAAAGGAGGATTTGGCCTATAGTTTATTTAAGGTTTTCTTCTTTTTGCAGTGATGTTGTCCCGCGTAGTTTGTGCCCTTAGACGCCTCTTACAATACCCGTGAGACGAATACAGGTAGTGAGAGTCTGTACTCTGAATCGACATGGATAAATTAAAAAAAAAAGATATTTTAATTGATAGAATTAAGGAAAAGCTTATATCTCGCAGTGAAACGAAATCTGTTAAAGATGAAGACATGTGGAGGTTTAAATACCGTGAGTTGAGAGTCGTGTTTTAGCATATATGTAAGTGACTAATACCTCGACCTCGTCGAAAACTTATGTTAAGTAACACCAACTTAAGTCTACCAATTCATAAAAGCACTCAAACCTCGACAACATACGTACGTACACACGTACGACTCTGGAAGTGCTTGCATGGATGATGTAAGTCACTAATCCTCAGGTGACAAACCCGTTTTTTCCGAAAAAAAAAATATCATATTCCTGTGTTCGTCTCACCCATGGTTACAATACAATACAGCAAGATATCTTACCTTAGTTGCTGGAAAAGGAAGACGTTTTAAAACATAGCATATTTACATGAAAATTACATTGAAGATCACTGGAGGCAGATTCTTCTGGTTTTTACTTTTTTTAAAGATTATTTAACTAAAGAAAAATAATTTTATTTAACACATGGTTTAAGTCATATTGTCTTTTAAATTACTTATATATTTATTGCGACTATCGAAATAAGGATACACACTATCGAGTGAATTGGCCGTGAAAACGGTGATCGTGTAATTACTTACCTAAGGCTGATATCAAATTCATGATAAACAAGTATTTGAATTATTAATTAAATTAAAAAAGGTAATTAAATAAATAGATAATTGTTTGTTGAGAACTTAGTACTCGCCTTTGTGATTTGAGTCTCTTGGACAATAAATATTTACTTGGTCATACATAAATTGTTACTCATCTTAGGGATTTCTCTGAATTAAACGCATCAATGGATTAATGCGACATTCGTGCAATCGTCAATTACAGTTCTGCCATTCAAAGAGGAACGAGGCTTAATATAAATAAATTTACGACAACATCACAATAGCACTTTATATATCAAGCACTAGACTACATTAATTTCTATTAAAAAAGTATCTGAGCTTATTTAATAGAGTGGTAGCTCAAGTAGCAGAGCAATGCTAATTTCATCATGAACAGGCTAGTTCGATTGGGACAGTACTACCCTCCCACAGAAGATCAACCTAAAGCGACAGCATGCGTACTGTCGTCTTTCGTTGGTAAGAGTGAGACTGGAGATCCATTGATGTTGGGGTGACAGTTATCGTGGTAAATGTGTGAGTCTTACACTGTCATGACTTTAGTCCCCAAGTGAACCGTGAACAGCATCTCTCTAGGCCACCATAGTGTGGGTCACCATACTGCATTGTCTGGATTCGCAATGAGGATGGTAACCACAACGTATGCTTAAGAGTAGTCACTTTGGCAGCCAAACACATTGTCTAAATATAGTCACAAACTGTACTACAGAGTGTGTTGACTTTTAATTGTATTAAATCGCAGAGTTACATTTGTAGACAACACAAATGGGTGAATTCAGACACGTGACCGGACTCGGAAAGAGACAGCAATTAAGTTGAAAACTCCTAACATGTATTTATCAAAGTTGACTTTTAGTTGAACAGAAAAAAATACAAAAGACAATCTCGAACAAAAGAAAATTGCCTTCTTTCCAATCCTATGACATTTCCTAAGAGAAAATCAACTGTCGTATAAACTGAGTAATAACAAAAATAGAATAGAAACAGTATTTTCGAAAGCACTAATATAAATAATCTAATGCAAAAACTTGAAAAATACTTTATGATAACTTAGGGTAATGTAAATAAAGCTGTAATAAATTGAACTAAATAGTATTAGAGTGGCCTGTAATACATCAAAGTACATTTAATTCTAATTCATAAATTGTTTGTTAAACCATAGCACGGAATGTTGCGTGCGAAATATATAGAACGTGTGTGAGTCCTCGACAAATGTCAACGTGCGATGCGCGTTGTTCGGTGACACTAAGACGTGCGCCCTTCATATCTATTGGGCTTTTAAACTATTTCGATTGCCAACAACTTCGAGGTTTTAATTGGACATTGTATTTTTTGTTATAAATTTCATAAAATAATTTAATTCAATTTTTTAAATTTCAATTAAATTATTAACATTAACCTGATTTTAACATCTATTGGCACTTCAAACAACAAATATACGTGTATTAACTGTGTAATAACATGAACATATAATATTTATGACTATAAGATGCACTATAAGATACACTTTAAACATTAGCATGTTAACGTAACCCATAGGATTTTCTCCTACTAAAAGTCGTCTAACGCGGCTACAGAAGTTATAACTACGAAAAACAATTGACATGTGGTTACGGCTTAGATACAGTTAGCATCTTACTTTTAACATCTTAATAGTACATCTTTACTGTGTAAAATTGTACAGAAATAAATGAAAATGACCTTACAATTTGCGGTCTTATCGCTTACGGCGATATCTTCCAGACAACTTGTGTATGGATTTTGTCAAATCTGATTTTGGATAGTCTATTATACTTTTGTAATAATCTAAGTATTTAAAATATATAATATATTTACATAAATTCACTACATAGTTTTAAAGTATACGTACTACTAACATATACAGATGAAATTAAAAAAAATATGATATATTCATACAGAAGTTCATACAAGTATATGTCGCTAATAACTCATGACACACCACACATCACCAATAATGAATTTCCCTTTAGCAGACTTGTGCAGAGTCAAGTAGTAATTTATGACATAAAAAATAATTTTTGAAGTTTTGGACTTATCTAATTGCCACAAGTAGGTTGTTCCGCAGTGTAATTGCTTGCATCAAGTATGAATTATCAGAAAATTGTGTGGTATGCATGGGTATTTCCAACTTCAACTTCCTTGATGAGCTCAAGAGCCTGCGACGTGAATTGTCTAGGAACTCAAAACGTTTAAAATAGGACGGCGGATATGTAAGAAATAGAGTTCTGTATAAAATGAAGAGAATATGAAAATTTGTGTGAATGGGTATAGGTAACTAAATATTTGAGCTTAGCACAATACTCAGAGATGTGATCAAATTTGTTTAATTGCTGTTCGGTAAGATCTAGGTGGTTAAGTGATTGGTGGTTGGGGCGATTTTCGTATCGATAGAAAGAAAATAACGAAGTCGCACTCGAAATAAACGGTTCAATCGTTCCATCTTGTAACAATTAATTAAAACCTGGAATTGACTGCTAGTGCACGTGATTCCCTCCCGCTACGATCCCGGGTTCTTTAAAAAGCATTGGAAAAGCAGGCTTGAAGCAATCAATTAAAACCTGGAATTGACTGCTAGTGCACGTGATCCCCTCCCGCTACGATCCTGGGTTCTTTAAAAAGCATTGGAAAAGCAGGCTTGAAGCAATCAATCAAAACCTGGAATTGACTGCTAGTGCACGTGATTCCCTCCCGCTACGATCCCGGGTTCTTTAAAAAGCATTGGGAAAGCAGGCTTCAATCACTATATTATGGGTTACCATGCTACATAGGTACAACAGACATTATAGTACTCATACTCATTCTACTCATGCATTCCATCAGGTAGAGTGGAGTTATTTTGCCAGCTAATGTATAGCTAATGCTGGCAGCTAGTTTTCACAATGATCCCGCAGCAAATAATTTTAGATGAAAAATGTTGAAGTATTGTAAAGGCATCATTATATATATATATATATGTATATATGTATGTATAAACTGCAAAATTAAAATAATATTGACCACTCTGAATATTTTTAACAAAAATTGTGATCTGAAACATATAATATAATTTTATTGCCACATATATTTTGTTGAAGTTGACTGAACATTAATTTTTGTAGCATTTTGATACGTTAGTATCATAAATTCTACGAACATACTTCATTACATCCAAGGAAAACTACTTTAGGGTAGTCCTTCGAGCTTTAGGAATTCTATACATGAGATGTACTGCCTCGTTGGTCTAGCCATTAGCATTTAATGAATTTATGTACCTCGGCGAGCACGTAAAGCCGTCGGTCCTACGCCTCATCTCTCCCCGGTCGTTTGGCATAATCGTCCTATCGGATAGTAACAGTGAGAGAACAGAGATAAACTTGTGTTTGTACACTATAATATCTCTGGCGTAGTAAGCTAGTCTCCTTTGAAACTGGCCGTCGTGGCCAAAATCGGCTTGGAGTACATCACATGAGACTTCCTCTTTTAAAATAGAGTCAGATTCCCCTAGAACTTCACCGGTCCACACAATCACTTTTCTAGCCATCCTATATTTCTCATAAGTTAACCAAAGTGACTTTACTTCGACCAAAAATGAATTATCAAATCGCTATCTCGATTGGTCGATTGTTGAATTCACGTCAAGGAAAGAATTACCTGCAAGTTAATCATTTTCAACCCCATTGTATATTTTAAAAGCGCAAAAAATATTAAAGTATGCGCCTAACTAGCTAGACGCCGCTGTGTACCCTGTTGTTTATTAAATATATTTCAATTTCTTGCTAACTCCATGGAAACACTACATTTTTTGCGATAATAAGGAGCCTTTGTGTTAAGGTGTTAGTTATCTCTCTATCAAATTTTATAAAAATTGGTCTAGTTATGTGAGAGATCCATCTTTACCGTCAAAATATATCATTAAACGAAAGTAAAGGCCTACGCAAAATAGGTTTGTTGTCTGCCATCCTCTATATTCTATGAATCTTAAATACAGATCGAAGAGTAAAGATATACTTCAATTCTGTCAATACTTCCTCAATAACAGTCTATTAAGTGTAACCACATACAGAAAATGAATAGAAATGAATTTAAACAGGAACTAAGAACACATCAGGAAATGCGATAAACTGGAACTGTTTTATAAGTTCTTAAGATGACTTTTAAAACATTCTGTTTTAACATTTTACACCTTATTTGTAGTGAAGTAATGTTCCACATACAGTTTGTTTACATTTTTATTACAATGTCATCATAAGTACTCAACGACTGTTTGTGGTAGGTGCTGGAAATGCATACCTACGTGATGGAAATATTTTATTATTATTTTACTGGAGGATAATAGTTTTATATTTATATAGAGTTCAATAAAAGGCGGTAAACCTCCTTTATATTTCCGCTATCATAAACTATTAACTATTTTTATAGAAATAATACTTTCAGAAGAGGAAATCCTTCTAAAAGTAGTTCCTAATAATATTGAGACTTTATGAGTGGACAGTAGCTGAGAAAGCTTAATTCACGTGTACTGTATGTATCATCTCTAATAAATGTGTAAAAAAATTAAAAAAGAAACTGATGTTAATGGTGTAAACTAATTAACATTTACATTTTTCAAATGATACATAACCCAGAACAAGTCATACAAACATGTAAACCAAATTATATTATATTATGACATTAACAGTTATGAGTTTGGCAAACCCCAGGCCGCAGTACAGCCGATATTGGTATTTGGTTCCAACACAATAGTTTACAAGCTGGATTAAAAGACTCGCTAGTGGTTAATACTTTGAATCAATCGTTTTCCACAAACCCTTTGCAAATGCAACGTCTTTCTGACGAAATCTTATCTTCACAAGTCGTCAAATTTTTAGTAATATTCACTTTCAAATTTTCTTCAAATTTCAATTGTTATTTATAAAACTGAAATTAATCTAAATTAATCCATCGATATAAAATGTAAGTGACAAAAAAACGTTTCGTAACATATAAAGAGGTCGAGGCCTTTACGTAAATATTATTTGTTTCCTTAATCGATTTTAGTATTCAATGTGCTCCGCGGCCGACCCTACATACTGCATTACGTGGTATGTTTATTACCTAATAATTATCTTCACACCTTACTTATGGAAAATCTATCTGCTAAAAGTAAATTGTTTATGGGTGCATAGGGTTGCCACCAAAAACTTAAGGATCCGAGTCAACCTCACAAAACTCTGGTAAACACAACATACCGATCAGCGGCTATAGGTTCGTCACCTATTACGTGGGACCAAAGCACTGGTGAAAATTGGAACAGGTGTAATTTTTTGTGTGTATGTACATATATTATGTATTGTACAACTTTGTAATTTTTATTATTACTAAGAACTGATCTTCTTTACATTATTTTTACTAGCAGAAGTGGTTGTGCTTAGGAAGTGATTAGTAGAAAATAGTTACTTATCGGTTAGCAAATCCCAAGAGAAAAACTCGGGTCTGTCTTATCATTTTAGAAAAACATTATAAGTGTGTACTACATTATAATGTATTTATTGTACATCGCTTTAAAATGTTGCATGTATATTGTTCAAATTGATATAATTATATCTATTGTTTATTATTTAATCTAGTAATTGAGTTATTTTTCATTAATTATTGTACGAAAAACTAAAACTCTATATTTTCATAACTATTCCTAGCGAAACGTATATGGTGTCTATTTTTTTTTCACCGTCCTTTGATATCACATTTACGCAACTAAAATTAAATTATTATTATTATATTAACACAAGTTAATTCTTACTATGAGTGCCAGTATCTGCTAACTTTGTGCATAGTTATATTTGTATCCCTTTTATTGAAAATAAATAATATTCACTATTATTATAAATATATATATATATATTTATATATATTGCACGGTTGGCCTAGTGGTTTCAGCGGTCGCCACGCCGTTATCTATTGCGCTGAGTGTTGTGGGTTAGAACCCCACATGTGACAACACTTCGTGTGATCCATAAATTGTTGTTCTGAGTCTGGGTGTTCTTTTTATCCGTTTCTTGTATGTTTGTAAAGTCCCCCGTGATACAGAATTTATTTCTACTGCGGACGTTGTCTTAAAATATTGTTTAACTGAAATGACAAGTTAATAATGATCAAATCTTATATATACTAATGAAGTTAATCGATTTAAACCACAAATATGTGGTTTATTCATAACTATATGGATATTATAAATTCACATGACTAGGAAAAAGCTTTCATGATGATAAGTAAAATACTTATTAATATAATGCATTTTAATATTACGAACTTTTTACATAAATTATAAGTTAGCGTCTACTTAAAATAACTTTACTTAAAATTTTACGAGGAAATCTTTTATAACATTCAAAATTCTAAAATCAACACACACGATATACATATGTCTCTTACATTTGACGGTTTTCCTGGTTTACTCGGTCATCAACACATTCTGATCAGGTGGCAATAAAACCACCTTCCACAAAAAAAAACTAAATTTATCAAATGACAGACGACTGCTGTAGACAGGATTTTACAGTAGTAATTTTTTGAAGATTTAAAACTGTTTCTTTTTTCATGTTTTTTATAATTTATTTGAAACCAATTCCCCTTGTCCAAGATGTTTCACTTCGATTCTTTTCTCTCATATTATTGGTTAATATTTTGTTTTGACCACGTGACTTACTGTTAAGGGACGTATACCCATACATTGTAGAATGTCACCTTCACTAGGAGGGCAGACTAGATATATAGTAGACAGCAATGACAAAGTTACTGTATGTTGAGCTTAACCTGATAGTTGCTTTAATTTCAATGTGGCTATATGTAATACTGGCTTAACTACAGAAAAGGGGTTATAAACCTGTTTGGTTTGACTTTGGTAGAAAAAATACTAGCTGAAATTCTTTTACTTCATACTTCGTGTATATCGTGAACTACAAAAGAGTCAGCCGCAATAACATCAAAGAGTGCTTGAAAGAGAATGTCAGATTATCAAAAGAAAAGAAAGAAGAAAACTCATTATACCGATCCCAAATTTTGGTAAACGGTTGCAAGATGATGATGACGATATGTAATAACAGTTGTCTTCCACAAAATTCCTTACGGTGAAGTCGCTTCCTCAACAACAACTACACTAAAAACTGCATCCAAAGCTTCGTCAACTCTTCATTCTTGAATTTTTATTCGACCTTCACCGCACAAATATTTCACTCAGTGTTTTAATCCGATTTAAGAACCAAGCAATTTTCTACCTTAGTGTTAAATATAGATACACTGTCCTGCAATGAGGTATAAGGAAAACCTTTTAAAAGACACGAAAGATTTATCTTCGTTATTGACGTACATCAATCAGTGAAACTACAGAATGCAAGTGTGTGACCTCTGAGGCCAAAGTTGTGTAACAACTAACGCGTTGGGACTACCAAAATGTGTTTACAAATAAAAAGTAAGGAAGTACCTCCATTATTAATGTATGCCACTACATTCTTCTAGGAGGAAAAATAATCATCGCTTTGGTATTTTCCTTGCACTACAATATTAATGTTAAGAATACTAAACAAAAACAAATATTACACAAGGTACAAAAATATCAGGTAAGTAAGTAAGTTAGGTTTAAGTAGGCAGGCTAAGTTTATCACCATCACCATCGTCGACCTATTACAATCCACTACATGACATAAACTTCTCGAATTTCACGCGAGTAACTGATCCTCAGCTTTTCGTATCAAGCTCCTTCCGACCATCTTGCGCAAATATTCACTCCACCTGGACTGTAGATAATTAGCTTTTTTATACATTTCAACTTCTTAACTATTTAAAAATAATAAAAATTAAGAGGCCGAACGTTTTCAAACATAATATTTTTTATTCTATTTTGTTCATGTTACATCGATGACCATATGTAGATATATAATGACCAAAAATAACTCAAAAGCCGCAATTGACCGCCTAGTGTCAAAACTTATACAATCATTTCTCAAGATACTGCTGCAACAGAATAATACTGTGAGCATTAAAATTACTTGCGATGCAAAATTAACGAAGTAATTAATGTCATATGAAATTGGTGAGATGAGTTGCTTATTTCCAACTCCTCCAACTTACTTCTGAATAATTTTTATAGCGAGTTCTAAGACAAATTAACAGTTCCTGTAACTCAACTGAATGTTTTTCTTAAAAATGTATATGTATTTCATTTTGATACCTTTATTTCGGTGTCTGAACAACTAAATAATATTTCTGTACATAGTTAAATTTTTAGCTTAATATTCTTGTCAAGTATATCTTTCAGCCTGAAGAAATCAATATTATTTTTCTGTGTACAGAAGCACTAACTGAAGCAACAGAACTGATAAAAAGCAACCTGGACTGAAAGTGTTAAGATCCGCCGACGCCGTGTTAATTTGAAAGAGTTGGGTATTGGCGAAGATGTACCGCCACTAAAAGATAGTCAAAAAATTTCGGGGACGACATGCCACCACTTCAACAGACTGATTTGAAAAATGTCGGAACATCTAATCAACAACAGAAAGAAAAATCTCTATAGATTCTATATGGCAACGCAATGGACCACATTTTCGAAATCCGAAAATATTTACCATGCTTAGTCCTGAAAAAGTTAAATAAGGATAAACCTCATAAATATAATTACACTTTGACACTCGTGATTAACCATTCGAAACTGACTTCGGTTATGGTAAGTTTATAATTTTTTCAGTTAATCGTTAAATACTGTAAATAAACGGGTTCTGCATTGTGTGCATTCGCAATGTCTACGGTGACCACACTCTTAGATTCTATTCAAGCTTGCCAACAGGCAGAGTGGAATCACTTTGAAAGGCTCTTAAAATAAAAAAGTAAAATAAACAGGCTCTATTTTTTTCTTAATGGATTACTTTAGCAAAGGATCAGGTGGAATGGTTAAGTCAACGAATAAGCAATCTTAAGCCCTGATCGAGTGTCTATAGATAATTCTGATGATTTATTTTCGAGATCCTCTTATTTGTGAAGACACAAGGCAGACCGCTATTCCCCATCTACGTGATTTTATTTAAGGATTGATACTAACTTTAACCTTCCAAAACTAAAAAATAATTTCGATGCTAAAAGATGTTGTCGACGAGATCTCGAAGAATATATACTTTTCAGCCAGTACGATAGATTTGTCACTTTTATAACTTAGTTCTCAAAAGTTTTTAAATTTACAGTTTTAACCTGAGTGATTGTAAACAAAATGATAAATTAATAGCTAGCGATTAAATAAATAAATAAATAAGTAGTGATTACGACAATTGCATACATTTAATGTTCACACATTATGATGAATGTGTGTGTATCGTGCTGATTTAAAATAATAGATTTAAAAAGTTAACTATAAAACGCATTACAATATTGTTAGTTTATTTTTTTTAATTTTTAAAACAAAACCTTTGACTTTATAAGATTACATGTAAAATGTAAATAGACGTAGAAAAAAACCTTGTTAATATTGATGGTCATTCAATTTTTCAGAAATGAATTGTAGAGGTCCATGGATACAATTTGTACATAGTTATTAAATTAAAATATACGCGGATTTTTCGATTTTTAAATCTGTAACAGTTAATATTATCTATGTCGATTTCGCGAGGATCTTAAATAATAATGGCCAGGTCCTCCCAGAGGCCGGGTCCGGGCGCCAGAGCCTGACCGTAAGAGTGGTTTTTTAAGGAACACAAGAGCCAAAAGGTCTACCCTGTCAACAAAAAGAAACAGATTTTTTTTTAAATTTCTTTTTTTTTTCAAATTATTACAAGGCATTACGATAGTTTTTACCATATGAATGTTCTTTACAATTTAATTTGGCCATTTTTTTAAATGACAGTAGTAACCGTTTAACTGTGTTCTGGAGCACATTTTCGCAATACAGGCATAGACACGCAATATCAATTCTTGTTTGAAATAATGTAAATACAATTTTCAAACAAGAATTGATATTAAAAAATAACTGTAGATAAAGACAAAACAAATCAAAGTAATCGCCTTATGAAAGAGCTCATTACAGCGAATTTACCTTATCTACGTCTTCTGGGAAGCCCATCGCTATATTTCCACTGAAAAATCTGTCAGTCCCCTGTAGTAACATCGCAGCAACTAATTACGTCTATTGGGGATTGGAAATTTTAATCCTGGAGAGAGCAAAATAGAGTTAGGCATTGTAAATTATTTTTTATTTTTTATATTTAAAAAGAAAACACCCGCACTAGAAATAAATCCTGTAACGTGGGGACTTTATACACATACATGAAACCGACACTCAGAACACCCAGACTCAATACAACAATTTATAGATCACACAAAGTGTTGTCCCATGTGGGATTTGAACCCACAACACTCAGCGCAGTAGAGAGCGGCATGGTGACCGCTTAAACCACTAGGCCAACTTATATTATGTTCGATAGTGCGATAACATCTTTGGCATAGTCGGGGACATATGGACACGACTAGCCGCTGATAGAGAGAGATACATGGAACAAAAAATATTGAATTATATCCAATCACACTTATGTTGTAGCTCTAATGTATTTCTATAAGTGAAGACATGTAATTGGCTTTCTAGAGACTATGAAAGATGATAGTATATAAATAAATAAGTAAAATGGAGGTGAACTTTTCCAGAAATGGTCAACTCCATAACATATTAATTTTAAATATTAATTACTTTTGGGTAGACTAGATTGTATGTGCTATTAAACAAGACAATTAACTAGAACTCGCAATTATAATACATTATCTATTCTGCTATCGATTAAAACTATATTAAAAACCGTGATTTTTAGTAATAGTAAATATAAAGTCTTACTTACTTACCGCAATAGTATTCAACGGTAATGACGTTATAAGTTTTTGAAAAAGGGTTGCTACTTAACAATACGCGCTAAAAATACTTACAGGGAGCTTTTTCATCATCTTTATCCTTTAACATCATTAGCCTTTAACAGTCCACTGTTGGACATAAATCTCCTTTCTAAAGAGAGGCGTCTTTAGAAAGGAGGTTTTGGCCTACTATACGGCGCTGGTCAGACGGATTGGTATAGGATTTGTTTCAAATTTTCCTTTTTATTTGCTGTGACATTATCTTACATAGTTTGATCCCTTAGTCGATTGACTCTTACAACACCCACGACAACGTCTGCAACATCGGAATGCTACCGCTTCGATGACCGGTTCGTGAACATAGCGCTCTACACGTTGCATAACCGAACCAGGGGTATGTCCAGCCATTGCTCGTGGCGGACATCGGAGTGGCAATTTACTCGCTCGGTAATATAATTACGGCCATGGTACGGAGAAATGTAAACTCTACCCTCTTTCTGCGAGCAAGTAATGCTTGAGAATTAAATGCCGGAGATCTACCAAGAGTTCTTTAGAACTCTCCTAATCCACCCGTGAATGGGCCGGGTACCGCAGATGACTCAGGCGGCGTATATCGCAGAACGATCTTCGTCCTCCACAAGCGCAAGCCTGGAGATGACAGATAAAGTCATCTGTCACCCTCGCAGAACAAGCTGACTTTATGGCGAGACCACTATGGAGTGCGCCCTTTTGGGGGTAGGAACCCTACCTACAAGTCGTATATAGCAGTACGTTTAAATTCCAGGGATTTTCTTTCTAGCATACATCTGGTTCTAAAGCAAGAGACGGTGTGCATGCAAGTCTTAATCGATTTGAGTCCGGTATAAGTAAGTGGTATTCAAGGGGATTTCTGTACATGCATTACATGAGTAAAACATAAATGCAGATGTGTTACAAACAGCACTATTTTAAGTTTTCTCACACCTTAATTAATTTGTTGTGCAATGTTTGAGCCATGCATACTTAATAGATTGTTTTCAACGACTTATGTCATAGACTGCCTAGTTCATGGCCGGATAAATGTACAACAATGTCACTTATGTCTTAAAAAATTAACAGAAAGAGCAGCAAGATAGTATTAATAATAATAATTTCATATAACTCGCACACGATAGTCTGTTTATAATCCAGACAGAGCCTTTACTATGGCAACAAGGTAGTTGATAAAGATACTTAAACATTTCGTATCACATACATATTGTAGATAAATTACACACGGCTCAACAGGGCAGAACTACCCTCCCACAGAAAATTAACCTAAAGCGAAAGCATACGTACTGTCGTGTTTCATTGGTGACTGCGAGACCGGAGGCCCACTGACGCAGGGGTGACAGTTGTCGTGGTAAGTGTGTGCAATACAATGCCACGATATCATGCCTTTTACGCCCCCAAACGAAGCGTGAAAAAGCACTTTACTAGGCTACCATAGAGTGAGTCACCATACTGCATTGTCTGCTTTCACATTGAATATGGTGACCACTTGGATTATATACATGTTTTCCATCAGACAGAGTAGAGTCACTTTGGCAGGCTTTTAACCTAAAAAAAAGATGACCGGCAGCGACTGGATGCAAAAAGCATAAAATCGAACTCTCTGGTATGTCTTGACAGAGGCCTTTGTTCAGCAGTGAACCGCATCGATTGAATGATGATGATAATGACTGATGTAGAGCAATATATTTTGGCAATTATAACTCGATGAGTAATTGTGACTATTTTCAAAGTTTTGTTACCACGCAGCTTTACAGTGGACAGGCTAGATAGTAGTATAGAGACATCCTCTCCAAACAAAAGACTTCGACCTACTGTAAGCTTCTGTCTGTAAACTACTGCTTCGTATGATCTATTTTACCCTTGCGATATTCCTTATGGTTTAAGATAGAATATATAACATTCTATTTACTGACTACAACCTTGCTTTATTGTTAAATTTTGAAATATTTCTCCTACGTAACTTGGTTTGTCACTAGAAAGCCTTTTTTTTAGAAATGTAGTAAGCTCTCCCCTCAATTGGTTGATACTTTTCCTAAGCATCTCTGTTTCGCCGAATTCTAACAAGAGTTAGACTTGTATGTCATCTTAATAATCCTTCGTGTAGATAAATTAAAAGACCTTTCACAGGTTTTTTATGTTAATTGCTTCTGTCCCACATCACACTTACATAAAAAAAGTCTATTTATAATTACAAAATTGCCGTAGCATTGAGTAGTAAGCTTGTTGCAGCGCAGAGCCTCTTGCTTTCTATAATGACAGCTTACTGTTTAACTGTCATTTTTTTATATTTGATTAGGTTTTAAATGCAAAATGCATTATGATCTAGATAAAACATTGAAATATAATTATTACCCTATTGTTTTACTAAATTGACTTCACAAGTCATTCTTGTCAATATGCCCTTGTTTTCCAACAGAGATTACTAATTGGAAAACCCCTACACACTGGTTGATATATTTACGTGTAATATAATATATTCGCAGTTAGATCTTATATAATAGCTTCAAAGTCGGGTATAACATAACGACAGGTACAGCGCTGGTGTGCAAAGAGATCAATCGTGGTCACTGTCATCGGCCGTCTAGATAACGCAAGATGAGCGATCGCGCGTCGACCTTATCGTTATCTCGAGTGGAAGGAGTCTTAGGCGTCAGCCGGTAGCAAGTTGGCATTCGCACAGAAGCCTCAGCAGGCAGCACGCGACATCCTTGAGGCGACGGACGACGCGTGCGCACATAACACGCGGCCCATGCGCATCCTCCCGCTCAGTGTCGGACGTAGGGTGATGATGATACGTTAGTGATAATTGAAAGCGATATATCTCGTTAACGTGATCTCATATCGGACTTTTATTAGAAAGTGAAAAGTGAAATTTATAAAATGGGTAAGTCAATTTTGAAATAAATATTCAAAATAATGTTGCACAAATAAATTTTATATTAATAATATAAATAAATAATCACTAAGAACCATTTTTAGTTACATAATTGTTAAACAAATGGCATCAAATTGTCACATAATGTTGTGGAAGCCGAACATGTTCCCGTCAACGTCGTCAAAGATATGTCGCGAAGTAATAATACCCATTATAAAGACGTCGGCAACTCTTCACATGTCTCAATCTCCTGCTGCACGCCTGTCACTCATTTGCGACCATTAATTGTTCTCTTCTTGACATTATCTTACAATACTTAACTTGCAAGTAGTTTTGTGGAAAAATAGCAAGATTTATTATTTTTTTGATTTTACATTGACCATTTAAAATAATCACTAAAAAGATTCTTATAATTGAGGTATTGTTTTCAGTTAATAGTAATTTATAATACTTAATTTTATTCCGTCTGTAGCTGTTCGAGTCAGTTTAAGTTTATTTAAGTTACGGAAACAGTTATGGTTTTTATGTCCAGCAGTGGACTGCAATACGCTGTTGATGATGATGGTAGTTACGAAAAAGTGGGTTGTAATGACGGTATAGCAATTCGTTACTACGAAAAGGTTAATAACTTCTTCCTAATATAGAAAAAAAATAACATAAATGAATGAGATATAGTAACTAGCCAGCGATGTCCTGAAAAATCGAAAATATAATAATTCGAATAGTGGTCTGATTAATTTAATTTACCAAATGTTCAAACGGCCGCTCGATTTTCCTTTAGTGAGTCTAACTAATTTCGAAGTAATCATAATTAAAATAAAAAAAAATTAAAACAGCATTAACTTTAATATCACAAGAAAAAACGTAATTTAATTCATAAACCAGTCAATTATTCTGACGAACCGAATGATTTTACCGTAGCAGTTCATAATATATATGCCATATCATAAATAATATGACTACTAATAGAACAGGAGAGATTATATAATTTTATAAAAATATCGATTCTTGTCATTTACCTATTGCTTACCTTCAAAGATAATTTCGAAGACAATTTTCTAGTATTAAAGAAACAAAAATCAAATTTATTGAAACGTTATAAGTATTCGAATATTTCATTCAACTGAAGATCACCTCACAAATTCAAATAGATTAGTATATCTTTATTTCAATAGCCTGTATAACTAAAACTGAGATTTTAGACTTTTGTAACATTAATACTCAAACATATACTGGACACCTATAGTTTTAATGTATCCGTGCTTAGATCATTTTTAATGTTATTGTTTAAAAATTGTTAACCTTGTGCACTTTTTACATATAAATATTAAGTATTCCAATTATGATATGTTTCCGTACAGTACAAAGAATTATCTTAACATATGTAGATTATTCAATTAAATAAAAACTTAAGTAGTCATGTCATAAGGTTGTAATTACAGGACTACCAAAAAAGGAAATATATTGTTTTAGACGTTTATTGAAGTATTAAGTAATAATGCTTCTGTATTATACTTTAATTACTGAATTTCTGAACAAATTTAATCAATTTTAGGTCGTTGGAATACTTAAATCTAGAGATGAGTGAACTTTAAAATAAATATAGTGGCTTTGGAGTTAAAGTAATACTTTATGTTCGCAGACAGTTTGATCTTTTCAAATGTGTATCAATAATATAAGTTTAATGAAGTAAAAAAGATTGTTAGTCGATAGGGTAAAAATAACATACAAGTTTAGATATAATTCCTTCCTTTATGAAACGTTATAACATGTTCCAAAGCAAAAACACCTATGAACTTTCCATTCACAATCTAAAATTGTTTATGAATTTACTATCTTTATTCTAATCTTCATATGACAGATCCATAGCGATACATGACACATGTTGCAAGTGTCATGAAAATATATATACCTATATCTCTTTGTTATCTAAAGTGTGTATGAAATAAAATTACGGCAAAACCACTTCAGAATTACAGCAAAATAGAAACAAACTCGATGCTATAAACATACAATAGAAATAAATATGTAGAGGCAGACCAACATGTTGTGGTTAGCGGTCTTAATTGCTAAGCCAGAGGTGATTTGATTCCAAATATTTTTCATTTTCTTTCTTTTAAAAAAGACAACTTCCACGTGTATTCTGTTTCGTGGGAGAATTTACACACACAAAAGGCACAAAAAACACTCAGACTGAGAACAACAATTACTCAAAGTGTTGGCCCATGTGGAGTAAGAATCGACAATATTCAGCACATTTGAGAGCGGCACGGCGACCGCTTGAACCACTACGTCATTGGTGCAGTCCAAACATTGTGCACCAAACACAATTATTTGAACTATGTCGAGGTGTAATTTATCTCAGATATGTATCTATTTTGAAGTCCGTATTCCTAATATAATACCGTATGTATGAGATGTATGTATAAATGCCCCCTTGAAAATACGACGTTTAATACCCCTCTGTCCATCCTTTCAGGGAAAAAACTTGATTGTATATACATACATATGTTGATACATAACAGCCTCGTTAGACTAGAGGTCAGTGTATGTGACTGTCGATTTGAGATCCGGGTTCGATACCCAAGGCGGGCCAAAAAAAGTATTATTGAGTTTTTCTGATTATAGAAATGAACAGCCCGGAGTTCTGAAGTTACGGTCTTAACACCCATGCCTCGGAGAGCACGTGAAGCCGTCGGTTCTGCGTCTGATCTTTCTCCTATCGTGTCGGTAGCCGTCCCATCGAGTTGTAAGAGTGAGGGAACAGAGAGTGCACCTGTGTTTGCACACACACTTGTGTGCTATAATATCCCCTGCGCAGTTGGTTGGTCTCCGCCGTGGCCGAAATTGGCAAGAAGCAATATAATAAATATGTAGATATGTGTGAAAAATATTAAGTTCTTATTCTAATTTAATTTATAAAACACATAACTTAGTCACAATGTATGTAGTATTTAAATAATCACTCATTTGTGTGCCTCAAATTAATAAAGTATATTCACTAGAAATGACGATATTCTAGTTGTATTTAGTAAACTAAGTGTAACAAAAAAAAATGCATTCTTCAATATATACATTGATGTTTGCTTGAATAAATCATAATAAATGTAAAATGCAAAAATTCTTGCGGAATATATTCGTATATACTCCTTTTTGTCTAGTTCTTTTGCCCAATTACTTTAATTATATATATTTACTAATTACTAAAGAAAACGAGGCGCAATATATATACTAGTCAGTATAGAATCTTCCCCATGGTCTATTAAGAGTCCACTTTCTTTTTGCACAATCAGTTACGAGGCAAGTGACATTACTACACATTTTAAACTTTGATGCTAAATAAAAAAAATGTAGGTATTCAGATCTGTCATTGTGTTTATATAATAGTAACAAATGACAGCCCACCCACTAGTTACTATTTTTATGAATTCTAAAGATTTTTAGAAGCAATTAAAACTATAAAACATGCATAACAAGTATTTTTCCTAAATATAAGGATGTGCTAATGTAATTAATACGAATTCTAACTACGTACAATGTCCAATAAGAATTTTAACTAACTAACTCATACAACATAGACATCATTCTACACAGTAATATTCGAATTATTATTATACTATATAATTTTAAGAAATAATATTTACTTATATTTAACTTTTAAAATGTAGCTAGGTATGTTTCTGAGCCCGCCAGCCATCATTGCTGTTATAATGGCGGGTGAGTAGGGATGGGGCGCAGTGGTCTCTTTCTGTGAAGCTGTAATGCTCCAAAAAGAGACCGCTGAACGGGATCGGGAAAAGGCTGATCCACAGCGGAGAAGACGTCGGCGGCGTTAGCAGCCGCCGACAGGACCGCAAGCTGCCAGAGAATAGGGACCTCTGGTGGTGAATAAATCGCTGCGGTCGGCGACAGCAATGCGGCCGGATCGATAAAACGTGATCAGGCTGCAACTTTATATAACAGGCCAAGTGCGAATTGAACTAACATAGATCTACCTGTAAATTATAGATAATTAAAGGAAATATTTTCTCAATTCTTACAAAATTCCGTTCCGTTTCGGCAATCAGGGTTACTCGATATCTGTCTTTATGTTTAAAAATCGTGAATAACAGGTTAGTTTTATCTCTTTCATTATTCTGTCTAATAATTTAAAACTTTTAAATAATTGTAGAAGTATGATTTTCACTGTGCCTCAGCCTATTTTGTTTATCACTGCTATGATTTTAATACCAAGATATTGTAGCACAAATTTCTGTTGATTTAGCCAAATTATATTACTAACATCATTTTGTCAAGCTTGTTCATTATTACCAATATGAAGTTATTTCCAAATCTAACGATCTTTATGAACATAAGCGAATAAAAATTCGAACAGGGCAACTTGGTTAACTGCCCATATAATATAACTTTCAACATATGTATGTTCTACCGTCACAATGGCGAGACAAATTGTAATTTTACAGATAATCGTATTGCTTTTTACATAATGTCTAAGTTAATCTTCAACCACATTTATGGCAATAATAATTTATTTGTTCCATTCATATGAAAAATCTTTAGAACATGTAAAAAGTGTTCAACCCAATTAGACTTATTATCTACATTAATTATTTTAATATTTACAAAAATATGTACAATGACTTTTTGCGTTGCGCAACTTAATATTGGCAATTGTTTCTCTAATTGAGTCAAAAATTTTACAAAATTTTATTTAGTACTGCATAACAGTAATACACAAGGAAATCTAACATAATCTTAAGTGAGTTAATAATAGTCTCATTACTTGAAAATAGAGATAAGAGCTCAGTTATTCACCTAAATATGTATTTACTTTATAAAGTAAGACGTTTTAAATTGATAATATGTATGTGATGATTATTGGACGCTTTTCCGAGTGACAAATTTAACTTTGCCTATCAATATGTTTCTTTACAAGCTGTATACGCCATAAATCTACCCACTATGTACAAGTTTATAATAAAAAAAAAGTTTTGGTTTTATGAAACCACAGTTGCATAAAAATGTTTTTTTTACGTTTCAAAAATTTAAAAGCATACCTCAAGATCATTCTGAATATACTGCGGATTTTCTGCACGAGTTTAAACTGAAAACCTAATATTTCGCCATTTTCATGATTCCATGTAAATGAAAAGTATTAAATATGTAGTATTTTATACGACTACCTCGGTGGCGCAGTAGTGGCATATGTTACTGGTGTGTATGAGGTCTCGGCTTCGTTTCCCGAGTCGGACCAAATGTTTGTATGATCTGCAAATATTTATTTCGAAATTTAGGAAATTTCTTGTATAATATGTATGTATTTACATAAAAAAGTGTATTAGCATTCTATCAACTACTTTAATCATAGTACAAGCTCTGCTTAGTTTGAAGCTAGATGGTGTTGTGTATCAGATGTATGAAAAAATATCAAGAAGCAAATGTTTTAATTGCACTGATTTAATAAACAGTAGATATAGCTAATAAATGATGTTAAATAGCAAGCCAATCTAACATACTGTTAAGTTGTAAATTTGGCCGACGGCACACGGATTAACAATCTCTCATATATGTACATATTTAGTACAGTTTAAACTGTTGAGCTAATTAATATAGGATTCAGTATCGCTCCCATGCCGTCTCGGACCCCTCATGAAACTGATTAATCATTTTCAAGGAGACAATAAATTAATCTCGTGGTACTCTTGCAATTAAGAAACTTGGTGTATGACGCGATCTGGAATCGGTTCGCGGACATGTGGCAGGTCATGTCGGCTTTTAAAGTCATTGATTTCAAAAGCACGTGATATTTAAAGACATTAAAATTGAGGTAGATTTTTTAAACAACTAAGACAATAGAAGGGTAGTCACTTTTTTGTCAAGACTTGTGAAAATTGTAGCTCTTACGCAATTTCTATTCATATAAATATAATATTAACTATTAAACCTAACCTGCTACTATCTACACTATATAATTATTATACAGTTTAAGTGTTTGTTTAGTTCAACGCGTTAATCTCAAGAACTACTGGTTCCAACAGAAAAAATCTTTAATCTTTGTAATTAAATCCACAACGTTAAGTTCATTGAATGTTTACACCCAGTTTCTCTCCAACTCAATCAAATTAAGTTCAAATGAAAGAGCGCGTTCCCACAAATTTTCTAAGACAAATAAAGCGAACTGAGTCACTTAATTACAGACCTAAAAACAGATCTAAAGAAAAAATAACATTATGAAAATATAAAAGCGTAGAAATAAAGCGTTAGTTGAAATAAGGAAATCAAAAAATCTAATTCATTCACCCGTGTTACATCACCCAGGTGAAGATAGAGGGGGCACGCCGTCATTGCGGCGGTAAGACCCGTTATGGAGGATTGGCTCGAGAGGAATCACGGGACCCTCTCATATCGGCTGACGCAGGTGATCACTGGAAAAGGATGCTTCGGAGATCACCTGTGTCTGATCCGAAAGGAGCCAACCCCTGAGTGCCACCACTGCGATGGCCGGACCGTGGACACGGCGCTCCATACGCTGGCAGAATGCCCAGCGTGGGCGGAGCTGAGGCGTGACCTTATGACGGCCATCGGAGTGGAAACTCTCTCGCTCGGTAGCATGATCGCCGCCATGTTGCGGAGCGAGAGCGCGTGGAACTCCGCCATCTCCTTTTGCGAGCAAGTTATGCTTGCAAAGGAGATGTCGGAGCGGGACCGGGAGAGGTTTAGAACTCTCCCGGTCCGCCAGGCCCGGGAACGTGTCCGGTATCACAGACGGCTCGGGCGCCGGAGATTGCAGAACGATCTCCGTCCTCCATAAGCGCTAGACTGAGGGTGATAGGTGAGGCCATCCGTCACCCGAGCAAAAGTACGCCAGGATAGCAGCGGGACGTGCTACGGAGCACACGCTCTTTTGGAGCAGAAAAGGGGTCATCTGCAAGCCGTAGGTAGATGACCCGAGGTACGTCGGGGTTCGTCGGGGTTTCAGGGATTTCCTTTCTAGAGTACACCTGATTCCCCGGCTACTGGTACCTGAGACGGCGTGTGGTTTTTGGTCGATTCGAGTCCGACATAACCACCAGTAGGTGGTATCCGAGGAGATTTCCGCACAGAAAAAAAAAAAAAAAAAAAAAAAAAGGTGAAGATAGAGGATTAAACCGAATTTCAATGTTAACATTGTCAGAGATATTATTTTTTAAATACGTTGAGTTGAATAGTACAGCCGAAAGAACTCTGAATTTGTACAATTACCTTTCTAAAACAATAGATTTTAAGGTCAGAAAACGAAAAATAAACCAGGAAGGCAAGAGATATGGTTCAAATAATTATTTAACAGACGAACTACTGGTTAGTGAAACAACTGATTTCAAATGTATAACACAATTGTCACACACAGCTTTGCAACACTCAAAGGTTTGACTAAAACAAAATGACTGTAGCAGCAAGTCCATCTCATACTGAGTCATTCTGTATATTCATTACATTTTGTATAAAATATTAACTTACGACGACAAACCTTACTATTGCCAAGATAATATAAGCATTAAAATGAAACCGAACGGCCATTTTAACAATTTTTACAGTTATTTTATTGGCTAACTTGGCGAAATTGTATATTTTACACATATGCATTAACGCAATTAGAAAGGTCTATTCCTTTCATAATAAATTTACTGGTTTTCTGTAAATAGAGCATGTTCAGTTACACATAACCTGCGCTTATCACTGGTTTCTATTTTGAGCCTACGAGACCTAGCTTGAACAATAAACTAATTATTTTTTCATATGGCAAGCAGATTACATATACGGGCGCAACCTTCACGTGTGAGCAATGCCGACATTAGCATATTAATATTCTCACGTTGCTATTCTGTTATATTATCATAATGCAATTTGAAAGTCATACTTTTATTAATCTCATCAAATCACATCACATCACATCAACAGCCTTTTATAGTTAGTGGTGGATTAACCACGTAGCAAGAGTAGCAAAACCACGGACCCGTGCAACAACACTTACTGACAAAAATATCCACTTATTTAGATCGAAGTGTTAAAATATTTATTCAAATCAATAGAATTATATTTAATAGTCCAACTATCACTAAACTACGTTTAATCCATCCTTGTAGGTTCAAACTAAGCAAAGATTGTACTATGACAACTAGATTGACTGATACATACATACATTTTATACATAGAAAACACCCAAACTCCGAAACAAATATTTGCAAAGCATACAAACATTTGGTGAAACCCGGGAATCGAGTCCGAAACGTTGTGTAAAGCAGTCGCATACGCTACCACTGTGCCACAGAGGCAGTAAAGAAAAAAGATATACCAACGAAAGTGTACACTAGAAAAATAAATGCACGAGACCCCGGCTGGTTGCTCTCAAGCTCAAAATTAGTCAAGAAACAAGAATACTGAGGATATTGTGGAACGGAAACCTAGAATGTTTGCAAACAGATGCTGTGCTATAATCTGCTGATAACGACCTTAGTATTAGATACACCCTACATGATTACATGGACAGTAAGAAACTGCTAGGCAAAGGAAGCAAAATACAACATACGACTTTAATAGTGTCTCAACTACACTTGACAACTTGGTTGAAATTCAAACATCTGGACAATGATTTAAAATTCAAGGTGAAAATAAGTCACTATTGATAACGTACTCGCTATTTTAGATAAACGCATGAAAGTTTTCACCAGAAGAGATTTGGAGACCAATCTATAATCACCGTAAGTGCTTACGCAGATAATTTCGTAGACAGCCTGAAGACAAAATATTGCAGTTTGCTACATTACTCAATTCAAATATGGCTAGTATTATTGACAGCAAGATTTGCGAGGCTTTGAAACTGCAAATTTACAAAACTTTGCTAAACAATAATTTACAATCTTATTTCCCGAATCTTGATTGCTTTACATATTTATTTCTCTCATGATCACCAGCGATAGACGATTTTTCCCAATATTAAAACTTTTTGAAAATTAATTGAGGAAGAAAATGCATATCATCATAATTACGCTTCACTTTAATTAATGTTGTATGGTAATTATGAATATTAAGTTCGCTTGTATATGCATCTTAACCTCAAAGAGTTCATTATATTACATTTTAATAGGATATTCAAACACTTTTAAGTTTGTTTTTATTTATTTTTTACATCAGTTTTGTTTCTTATTTCTCAGTAACGCAAACAGGGCATGTTATTTATAAATTATTTAGATGTTGTCCAAATTAAATCAAGAAACAAACTGACAACTTATAACAACCCAAGGGCCTCTGGACAGAATTTGCTACAGGTCCCGCGCTGTATTAATCCGCCACTGTTCATAATCCACTGATAAACATAGGCTTATTCTTAGAAAGAAGGCTTTGTCCTACTATTCTACTATACTACACTAACTTTCTAACTAACAACTAACACTAACAAATCATTTGCTGAAAAAAGGATAGGGCCTGGTCCTGTCCAGAGTAGGGAGTCTTGACCCAGACGCCGAGGAAGCTTATTGAAGGAACAGTGTACTCCTGGCTCCTGTGCCCTTCATCGTTTTACACAATAATTCATAAAATGAAACTTTATATCAGCTTAATATTGAAGTGTACTTTAGCTATTTAATATAGTATATGCAAATACTGTATAGTATGAGAAAAACAGTTGAATACAGATGAGGGTTCACTAGCATAAAATTTACTTATATTAATTATGATTGTTTGACCATTTGCTAATAAAAAAAAGATCAACTAAAATCATGCCATGAGGTCTATACAATATCGAATAACTATCTAAACTAGTAGGCACTAGTAGCAAAAATATATTTATTATGTACAAAACTCAAATCCATTTACGTATATAGAATTAAAGGTGGCGTAATAAATAAATATATAACCTCATACATTTCACACACCACTGCCTAATTTGAAATTAGGTAGAGCCTGTGCTGTGTAATCAGACTGTTGAGTAATGTATCTAAATATGTCTAAATACATACATACTATAGATAAATTACATTCAAACACAGAACAAATAATCCTGGTCATCATACAAATGTTTTCCCTGAGTGGGATCGAGCCCAAAACCTCCGACTTAGCAGTGAGAGCCACTGACCATTATACTAACAGGCCCGTTAAATGGTTATGATACTCCCAACTTCGTTTTAATCCCTCCGATTTTGAATTACATAATTTTTTTATAATCTAATGGTCTGAAACTCGTTTACGAAAGTTATTAACTTAATTTTTAAAGTAAAACTAAAATAAAAGCTTTAAAGTCTTACGTTATCTAATCTAAAATTAAAAGATTAGCTATACTTGGTCTCACTTCTTTAAATCTGGTGACAAATGTCACTTAATTCGTAATAAAATGCTTTGATGTAATAATCTAATCCGTGTAAGTTCATTTGTATTTATTTATTGTAAGTAAAATTGAATGTAAAATTGATTTTGAATAAAGAATTATTATTATTATTATTATATTATTTCAAAAAACTATCGTATAATGAATCTCTCGATAATTTATTCATTTAAATTAATTTAAATGTCGTTGCTGATGGCATTCTAAGATGTCAGCGCTTTTGTATACCATGAAGTATTTAATTACGAGACTAATCATTCCAGTAGACAGCATAACTATCGCACAGAACGCGTATCCTTGTATCTTATAACAATGTCAGGGCAATAGATTCGATCTTCTATCTCATCTTTATTAAGCTATATGCTCACAAACAACTAACTGATAAAACATCACCCAAATATTTAGACATGTCATGTTGATGTATTTACTGTTAAATTCTCCGTCTTGCATTCATCATAAAATTGATTAATCACAATGTCAGCGCTTGTCAGAGCTACCTGTATTTTCATAGTAGATAAGATAGTAATGACAATTGTCAACAATTGAATTAAAATAATAAGTTGTGTTTGACTAACCTGGTTCGTATTTAAAAAACAGTAGCGAGTAATAAAGGACTTAAAACTAAATTACCTTGTATAAATAAATTAAAAGAAACTTTTGACGGTTTTATTTAAACGAGATATGTTATTGCCAGATTTATATTTATTGATGTTCGATATTAAATACAATAAATATTGAGTGTCACCATCAACAAGGTTTAATAGCCGACTGCTAGACATAGATATCTGTTTGAAAATGAGGTTATGGCCTCCTATACCACACTGCAATGGTGAGCTTACCAATAGGCTGAGACAAACTAGACCGGTGAATTTCAGGAGAAATCCAATTTAGTTCAAAAAGTCCGCTACTGCCACTGCCAGGATTTCTCATATTTGCAATACTGTTGTCTTGCCTAATTTAGACCAGAACAATAGTAGTCAGCAACTTCTGCCCCAAAAAAAGAAGCAGGTACGATAGCACTTCCCATACCAAGCGGGCATAAGGGGTATGTCAGAAGTGCTTGTTAAGTCATGAGATAATTTCTCAGAATTAATATAATCTCTCGAGTACTTTGACTAAAACTATGACGAAAATGTTGATTAATAAATGGATTCCTCTTATACTCAATAAACAGAAGTGTTTCAGGTAAATTAATTTAAGGTACTTATTGAAAATTTCGTTTTCAATTAACGGGATATCAACTGAAACGTAACTAAATGAGTTAAAACGAGTAAATAATTTAAGTAAGCATTGTATGAAAATTAATTTAACACATTGTCATATAAATCAAGTCATATAAATTGATAAATACTTCGTTTACGCTATTGCACGCGACTATGAGTGTCGTCTTTGCGAATGAGACAGGTCCTGGGTGCGATTTCCGTTTTTTTTTATGACAAGTATTTCACTGTAATAGAATGGATAATTGAAATTTAAAAATGGTTTAATGTGCAATGTAAAGAAAAAAGAAAAAACAGTACATGATTTTATTCATTTAAACATAGAATTAAATTGTAAGGGTTCGATGTCTGTGCATTAAGGATATTGATGAAAAACGAATGAAAGGGACCTTTTTAAAGTCAAAACAACAGTTTTTAGAATTTATACCTGTATTTTTTTGTGCACTAATCTCAAAAATGGCTTAACAGATTTGGATGCTGGTCTCTTATGTATTTTGGTTAATATCACTTAACGTTTATTACTTACTTTATTTTAATCAGTTGACAAATAAAAAAGGTTATATAATTTGAAAGAATCACCACGATAATCGACACATACATAGGCAGCACCACAGGCAAGAGCTAGTGTTTGATAAAGTTCAAGTTTAATATCTGTCAAAGACTTTCATGCTTTTTTATTTAAATACGATATAATTGTTAACGTTATAATCGATTCCTTTCACATAAACGTACGTAATAAAAAAAAGAATAAGTAGCACTATTTACAAGTAGTCACTTTTTATAGTTAGTGACTAATTATAGTAATGTTATGTGAGTGAATTAAACAATAATAGTTATTTTACTACATTACTTAATACTCATTTTCTAATAAAGATAAGATAAAAGCTACCTCGTAACCTCTGCGTGTAAGCCTAGTGTAAATGCAAGGCGTGACAATATCAAAAAATATCTAAGTTATTAAGCTACTAAGCTAATATACCTGGCCACTTGAAAATTGACGTTATCAACAGAAAAACAAAACTCCAGCTAAATCCATAATAAATACCTACTTCCGCGAGTTCGATAGGCTTTGATGTCTGACTTATGAGTAATAACGAATACTTCTTATTTAAGCCCTATTACATTACATATACGCGTGCATTATGCATTTTATAGATAAGATATTTTTTAAAAAAAAACCACAGAGAGATTAAAATCAGTAAAAGAATATGAGTGAATCGTTTAAAACTTTATCCTTCTTTCACTATGTTAATAACTTAATACTGTCGAAAAATCTGTCTTTAGGGTCATATTATCTATACAGTACTGTGACTTGCGCATGATTCGTAAATAATTACCTACAGCCGCGCGGTACGTAAACATACGATAGGACTGCCTGCCTACAGTGTTTTAATTTTATCTACATACCGTTTGAGTTTTTTAGCTGTGTAGTAGTAAATATTGTATTATAATGAAATAAAATCCCTTGCGAATGAAATAGGTAATGTTTAATAAAAATACGTGGTGTGTTTTCATTAGTAGATTTAATATAAAAATATGACACCTCCGTAAATTTAATATAAATATTTGTGCCTCGACTGAGATTTAGGAAAAACTTTATTGTTAAATTTAATATAATATTATATGTTAAAGATAATTTTGGAGAGGATAATGCTCGGAGTTTCTTTGCGTGATCGAATCAGGAATGAGAAGATCACCACCTCCGAGTCAACGATATTGAGAGTAAAATAGCTAAACTTGAGTGGCAGTGGGCAGGGCACATTAAACACAGAAACGATGGCCGATGGGGCCATAAAGTTCTGGAGTTTTGACCGCATATTGATTGTTAAAAAAAACCATTTGATATATTCTAAAAATTGTTTATTTACAAGAAAGCTCATTAATTCGAAATTATTTTTCAAAAATTACATCGTCTAAATAACCACCGTTTCGACGTTTGCGTTCTTATAAGCGAGCACTGAAATTTTTAAATACTAGTCGGCAAAGAAACCGCAAGATCTCCGACATCTCTTCACTGATTTTTCTTTTAGTTGACGTAGCATATTTGATTTATTGATGTAGACACGATTCTTCAAATAACCTCATAAAAAGTAGTCTGCTGGGGATAGATCTGAACTTCTGAGTGTCCAAGGAATGTCACCTCGTCTTCAAATCAGTTTTTCCGAAAACATATGTTTGACCACCGGCAGGAATGTAACATCCCGTGCAAACATGTTACGGAGCGTAACATGTTTGCGCGGGATATTAGATTCAAATGTTAACGAATTCTTAGCCCACCTTTTACTTTAGTTTTGACAAGCTTGTCCCCGGTGCCCTGATTTTACTTTTATATAAAATTCTATGGCTCGTTAAGACAGCATTAAACTTCTCTTCGATATATATTCACCTATCGCTATTTACTCCGTATGCAACATCAGTTATTCAAAATTTTTTAACGAATTCTCTTATAAACCTTGATAGCATTAACGTCGTTTAAAACATTGTACATTTTAAGTTCGTGTAATAAACAGCATTTAACACTTTATGCCACCTAAGTCATTACGTCCATTGTAAATCTATTGAGTGTAACCAATACGGTCCATAAATTATAAACGTACATCAAAATAACTCATCTCACTCATCATAATATAAAATTACCCTCTTTTTAATTCTTTATTATTGAACATATTAAGTCTATAGTTCCGTGTTTACTTTTCGACAATCGTAAAAATTACATCCGTGTGTCATACCTAAATGCCTTTAGTTTGTTACCAATCATTGTTTATTCAATAGCAGTGAATATTGATTGTAATTTTAATGAATATTATAGTGAATTAATTTAATAAGTAGACATGTTTATCATTATATTATTCCAAACACTGAAATGTGTCACATACTACTGTGAATTATGAATAAAGGTTCACCTATCATTTTACGGACAGTTGTGATTAAGAGAGCTTTATCAGTTAAGTTTTTGTTCAATATTTTTGGTTAATTTTGAGCAACATTTTGAAGTGATTTAATTGTGAATTCTTTATTACAGGTTTAGACTTCTTGGAGCATGGGGCTGATTTTGAAGCAGCTATCTCGGCTGCAGGTGAGCATTATTTTTTTTTTAAATTAATGTCACCTATTAAGGTAACAAAATTCTAAAAGGTATAAACAGATATTATGTTTATCACATTATGATTTTAATTTGAGAGTTGAAATTGCTTGAGCTTTTGTTTGATTTTATATAATAATAAGATAAATAATCCTACATAAATAGCAAACCAATGTACGTTCCACCCGTACACTAATCAGTAGTGTCTAGCAGTCACCGATGTGTGTTTATGGTACCCCTATATGGCAACTATCCCAATTAATTTAAAGACTCCTAGTTATTGTCGTTGCGCCGCCAGCCTTGCCGGGCAAATTAGCAGCCATCAGTTCACTGGCCCGGTATCAGTTCACTGCGCCGTTCGTATTATACTGTTGTGTGAATTGAAATGAGATACTGTTACGCAAGTGCAGACAACCCACAATATCTCTTTTATAGTTTCCTGTCATGATGACGTGAAGTGGCAAAATATGCCACTTTCTGTGTTGCAAACTCGGACGCATCCAAAATCTCCTTCGTCGTTCGAGTCTTTTGCCAATTAATTGGATGTTTAAGGTTTTGTTGTCTATCGTTTAGAACTTAGAACGCAAAGTATACACTACTAGCGTGTAACCTATAGCTTAAATGATGCCCTGGAGCCTCTAGCTCTGTCTGATTATACCGGTGGCATTCTCACGCGGTCTAAACCCGTCGGCCAGGCCGCCGGCATAGTGTGTAGATTAAAGAAAGAAAGAAAGTGTAGGTAAAAGAAACAAGTCTCATTATCATTTAATACTCGTTGTATTAAAGAGGACGGGAGAATGTTGGTGAAAACAAGATTCTTCTTCAGGTTTCTTTAAATTTCGCTTCCCGCTTAGTAAACTCCAGATCTATATTGGACCCATTTCCCACATTAATATTATAAAGATATGTGAAATATTTGTTTGAATCCAAGGGCAGTAAGATCGTAGATGGATGCAGGTACTACGTATTCATTTAATTGACAATTACAATGAAACAATAGTCCATCATGTAAATAGAGTACGTGTTTATTGAAATATCGCTCAAAGTAACGCAATGTTCACGTTACAGATGTAAAACTAACAGCAAAATAATATATAATACTATTATGTTCTCATATGAAAATAAAACTATTGATCAACGGACTATATCTACTCAATACTAGCCGCCAGATATAATACAAACTTGTTGCTTAATAACTTACGTACAGATTTTACAAATTCTATATTCTTTGAATAGTCTTCTATATACCTACATTAATGAAAGTTACAGTGGCTCATTGAACCAATGATATTATAAGAGGTACGCAATTCGTGTATCAAATAGATTTAACTACAAGTCTTAATTAACGAAATTCAGATTAAGATAGACTTTCCAAGCAGTCAAAATTGGAAATGAATCATTGGTCTAAATCACCATCTGTACTTTTTTACAACTTTTTTACAGAGAAATGTGGGTAAGTGGTCTCACGTTACTGTGTAAAAAGATCCGTATGGTTACGAACTCCTCAATTTAAAAATCATTAGATAACTTTGAATCTCCTCTTGATATTAAACGTAATTTTTATTGTAGTTTCCTAAATACATATTTCTGTTATTGATGTTTTATTATTGATTTCCAGGCTTCGGTCGTTTCCACTTCTGCCTGCTGGCTATCACCGGACTTATCTACGCGAACACTGCCATCGGAATCACTATAGTGTCTTTCGTATTACCAGCGGCGACATGTGACTTCAAAATGACATCTGCTGACAAAGGGTGGCTCACTGCGGCCCCCATGTTGGGTAAGACTAATTTAAACTTTAATAACATTTCAATGTGGCATATTTTGTAAAAATCAAATAGGCATCTTGCTTCATATATAATAAGCAGAAAATTCACACAGATCCAAACGACCTAAGTCTAGAAATATAGATACAAACGACGAATAAATACGTTCATCATTTGACTATGCGTGAAAGTTTGTATCCAAATATTTTTATATAAAATCTTAGACATCTTTGTCAAATACTTTAAAAATAGATGACATTTTCAAAATTACATACACTAACACATAAAACAAAAACTATAATTTAACCTTTAACGGTGATAATAATAATTTGTACTTCTTTTTTTTTCTTTTGAATAAGTGTAACTACTTTATCATGCTTTGTTTATGTTAGTACAGTACATTTACTTTCAGTAGCCCCATCGCCACTGTTTATTTAACTTTTTACCTCTCTTTTTCTTAGGTATGGTGTTAGGTTCATACTTCTGGGGCTGCTTAGCTGACACCAAGGGTCGTAAGATTGTATTGGTATCGACTCTCCTCATTGACGGTGTTGTCGGTGTGATCTCCTCCTTCGTCCAGATCCTACCTGTGTTCATGGCTTGTCGGTTCATCAACGGTTTCTCGTAAGTATTCCACACAAAAATGAGTGTGATTCATCATCAAAAACCTTTAATAGCCCACTGTCTGATATGAAGCAGGAAGGCATTTATGTGTGATTAACTTGTCATAATTAATAACATGTGATTATTTGAACAATCACGTGCTTCAGTACATGTATATAGTCTGTGGTGGACTACATAACAACCAAATAACAAATTCACCATAACAAATGAAAAATAATACTGTTTTAAAATTTCAGACAACACGAATTTGCAATTCAAACTCTTATTGTCATTTTGAGACGTTTTAAATTTAATTAGCTGATAGCCTTGTACGTAACGTTTACAGTTTAGCGAATTTAATGCCTAAATAATTTACCACCAGGTAACCTTCAATATTAAATAATTATATTTATCCCTTATTAATTTGAAATTCTTTAATAATGCTTTTTACTTTGGAATTATATTTATTTGTCGGTTACTAACGACTGTGTACAATTCTAAATCATTATACGAGTATAATTCAAAAGCAAATATAATTTCAGTTTTAAGACATGGGTTCTTTTATCATATCAGTTCAACAGCCTTTAATAGTTCACTGACAGAAATAATCGTCACTGTCAAACTATTCTTTTGGCTACTGACTTAAAAAAAATTGAAAGGCAGGTGACTAGAGTACCCTTTTATTTTACGAATTACTGGATAAAATAAGTTATATTTCAAATATCGAAACGAAATCGATTAAGTTAAATCTAGAAATAGTACACATTACAGAAAGTACTGCAATAATTGAAGGTTTATATGTAAATAACTACTTATTATTATGTTGCCACGTTTAAATTGACATTATGCTTTAATTTTTTTATTGGTGATAGAAGTTGTTGTGATACTCAAACAATAAGATTTACTAATATCTAAGATAAATACTGTTCTGTATAACCCTGAAATGCACATAAGCGAAAAGATTACAAGATTTGGCAAATACTCGTAGATATTTGGAAAATATTGAAGTCGATATGTGCTTTTGAAATCAACATACATGTAACGCACGAAGATAAAATAGGATTATGTGTCTTTTCTATCTTCTGTTGTTGAGATAAACGCATTAAAAGTACGAGTAAACACTTAAATAAAAAACAACTAAAAAGCTGAAATTGCCGCTTGAAAATTTGTTACTTGTAGCATTGTTTTAGTTGATAGTTAGCAAGAAGCTGATTGTGGATTCTCAATTCTAAATCCTACATCTGCTAAGTATAATCCGTCCGTAATTCCGTACTGGCAAAGACCCGTTAAAGAAAGTAGTATGGTACCATATGGTGGGCAAATAGCCCAAGATATTTAACAAGAACAAAACCTAGATAGATAATGTTCAGTTAGGACCAGTTGAATTTTCTTAAAAAAGAAAAAAAAAAATATTTTCCATTTGTCTTAGATTTGTTCATTAACACACATTTAAATGCACCTATCTCTTTCTTTGCGTCACCCAAAGGTTTCAGTCGTTCACAGTCACTAATAGGGAATGTCGTAGTCATTATGACCGTCTCTTCATAAGAGGTGCACCATGAAATTTATGTAAGTAAATAATAAAAGAAACAAAAGACAACTGTGTAAGAGCATTAGTTATTGTAATAATGTTTTTATATATCAGAATATCTTGAAGTACTTGTAGATCTAGTTATTATTTATTGGTTTATATCCGTTATAGAAGATATTACCTACCTAGTAGCAAATAATGAAGAAAATAAATTATGGTTCGCACACGTCACGCTATTGATTATAAACACAGTGTTCCCACATTTGCCAATTACTCGAACAGAACATGAAATGGGCGATCAAAACAATAATTATCTAGAATCCTGTTTTAATGCACTTGTTTTTTTTAATTGCTTATTATTAGTCATATTTTGGTGAGACTTGTTTGTTACGAAACTACCGATTTTGAAAGAGTATTTTGGTGGTATCATGGTGTTAAAAGAACGTGTTTGCATTAAGAGGTCCACCAACACCAGTATTGTTTGAATATTATATTCTTCGTGTTTATTTTTTTTTGCATAATTTTGTTCAAGTATGGCATTTTTGAACGTAAAATTTTTAACTAAACATTATTTTGAACTGCAAATTTCATAAATTGTATAAATTTTAAATTTAAATTGAAGTTGCCATGACATAAATGAATAAATTGCTTATGTCTTTTAACTTTCACGTTTTATTAAATATAATTATGTATTTGTACCATATTACAAAGGCCGGGGTCATAGCTAACCTGTCACTATGGTCACACCATACCCAATATGTGTTGCCGTTAATTCCCGTAAACAAAAAATTTTTTAATATCTTAGAATGATTTCCTTACAAACTATTTAGTCAACACGTCTTTTCCCGTATTTGTAAGACTATTTTAATTTGTTTTATTTTGTTTTAATTTCAGAATTGCTGGAGCTATGGGTATCTGCTTCCCTTACTTGGGAGAATTCCAGCAAACCAAATACAGAGAGAAGATCCTCTGCTGGATGGAAATGTTCTGGACACTAGGAGTCATCATACTTCCTTGTAAGGAAATCATCACGATTTAAAGTCAAAGTCAAAGTCAAAGTCAAATTCATTTATTCATTTAGGTCACAAAAGACACTTATGAACGTCATAAAAAAAAAAAACAATAAAAGATGAAAGATGAACAATCTGTCGATTAAAATTATAGCTAGCTGGGTTCGCAGATTGTTCATGGTAGAGTGGTGAGAAAAGAACCCAGGAAAGAAACTCACCACCACTCTTTTAACTCAAAATCTTTTAAATATTAAAATAGCAGTTATATTCACAATCATAGGTCTTAAAAAAAGAGCAATTCATTTCCAAACATCTAAATCTGTGACATAGTCTGAAACTGAGTAATAAGCCTTTTTGGACAACCTCAGCTTAACAAATTTCTTAAATTTACCAATAGATAATAATACTATGTTGTTTGGTAATTTGTTATAAAATTGTATACATTGACCCACAAACGAATTCGATATTTTATGGAGCCTAGTAGTGTGCAAGGCAAGTTTATTTTTATTTCTTAAATTAAATTGATGGAGATCACTATTTTTCTTAAATTTACACAGATTTTTATGAACATACAAAAGATTCTCGATTCTCGATTAAATTATACTCGTCTCAATTAAAACTGACACTTAATATATTAAGCCATATTAAACTTCAGAATGTGGTCTTATAAGCTCAGTGCCTTTAGACTTAATTAATCAAGAGTCATGTTCAAATTATTTCATAAAAATTATTTTGGTAACTGCAGATATAGTTTTTGAGATATAATAACTGCAAGGCCGGCATAGTGTTGGTCACCATACTGCTTTGTCTGCTCTGCATTCATAGTGAGTATGGTGACCACAACTCTTGGATTCTTTTCATGCTTTCCATCTGGTAGAGTACAGTCGCTTTGGCAGGCTCTTAACATTTAAAAAAGAACAAGGTCATGTTTAGACGAATGTAATAAAAAAAAATCTATAATAATAACATTTTCAAAATCCCAACATACAAAAATTTAATCCTATAGAGTGAGAACAAAATGAACAAAAAGATTATTTTCTATAAGTTATAACTAAATCACAATTGGCAAAAAAAATACTTTAAAAAGTCAAATTGTCAACGCCACAACACACTGTCCAATCATCTAACTTTCATATAAAAATGAATGTTTGTCTGTCTGTCTATCTGTATCTCCTTTATAGAATCGTAAACTGTACATTTGATCATGTGATTATCTTTAGCAAAGTTGTTGTGCATGAGCCCATGAAGGTTCTGAGTTGATTTGAATTTTTTTTTTCATGTCTGTCCTTCAAATTTATTTTAATTGATAGCGTAGCAAACACGCGCAGGGTATAGCTAGTTTTTATAAATGAGAAAAGAAAAATAACGCTCTAAATTTATCTAATTTTTAAAAACAGAATGACTATCCATGAACAACAAACAGTTAACTGTGTACTTGATAATCATATTAAAAGTTAACATGTACCTTCCACAGTGATTGCTTGGGGTGTTATTCCTATTAGCGGCATTCGCATTGAGTCTGGTGCCTTTTCATATGACTCTTGGAATTGGTTCGTCTCTGCCTGCGCCGTACCATCTCTGCTCCTTGGCCTCTGGTTACTGACATTCCCAGAAAGTCCCAAATTCATGATGGAGTGTGGTGACTATGATGACGCCCTCGAGTGTCTCAAGGATATCTACAGACAGAACACTGGTGACGATCGTGACAATTACCCGGTAAGATCTTAAACAGCCATTCATCAATCAGTATAAAAAGAGAAATTTATATAATATACACACCATACTCCCAACAAATAAAATAAAATTAAGAAAATATAAATGTAAGTATGAGTTAAATTATACACTCAAAGTGGAGAGATTCTAAATATCCTAACACATTTACACGATTTCCGTTCTATCATTTTTAAAAGAATTTCTTTTTAATGTTATTAATAAAATAGTACTTTTTAAGTAGAGCTTAATATGTATTGTTAAAGACTACCATTCTCATAATAAAATGTATTAGATGACAAGGGAAACTTAGTCGCCAATGCCAAGTGAAATACAATGCTAAGTACCTACCTAATAACTTAGATTTACACTACCTTCTATCAGAAATTTAGTAAATATTGCTGTGTACTGTAATCTATTTTGAAATTTTGAAACTATGGTAACATGCAAGTGTATCGGGATTATTACTTAAATAAAAAAATATCTCTCTAGCAGTTGCTAGGCAAACATGTAATTGAAATTCGATTGTTTGAATACAAAGTTAATTATCGCATTATAGTAACCTGTATCTATGTATTATTCCACAGATTAAGAGCCTCAAAGAAAAAGTACGCACCGTCTCGGTGGCGTCCCAGGGTTCGGCGAAATCTGTGCGAAGCCTCAGCATGCGTAAACCTAAGGACTTGAAACGTCTGTTCAGTGAGATTTGGGTTCAGACCAAAGCCCTTTGCAGGCCACCCTACCTCAAATATACAATACTGACTTGCCTTATTCAATTCGGTTTGACCACAAGGTAAATACAAAGCTAACCGCTGCTGTTAATCTTCTTGTATAAGATAAAAATAACACCCATTATTTAATTACAGTTACTATACCCTCATGATCTGGTTCCCCGAGTTGTTCAACCGTTACGAAGAGTTCGAGAGCCGTTTCCCGAACACTTCGGCCTCCGTTTGTGACGTTTCCAGTATCGTAGTCGTCGATGAAGCTAGTGGTGACCCCTTCGACTGTGAGAAGACCATCGATTCTAGTGTATATTTGCACACTCTGATTGTCGGTCTGGCTTGTATCCCGACCTCTCTCTGGCTACCCCTTTGTGTACACAAACTCGGAGCAAAATTCTTCTTGAGTAAGTATTTGGTTTGGTTACTTACGCCTGATTAACTTTTTCTAGTTTGTCTATATAGAAAAAGATACGGTCTTCGATCATACTAGCTCAAACAAAATGAAGATCTTCAAAATATACAAACTGCTGATATGAAAACCACTTGATTTCTCTTTCGTTTAGAGGCAGACATAAAAACTGAGTCACCACTCACCACAATAAAAAAGAATATAATATAAGAAAATCTAATGTAATAATCATTGTTGAACATTCCAACTCTGTAAAATTCTACTAACACTTCTTCTTTTCCGAGGACGCTTACGTAGCGACCAGTAATTTATCATCTCTTTGCCTTCTTTTTGCTTTGATTTAGTGAACTCATAGAACAAACTTCCTACCACTACTACACAAACTAAAACTATTTCACACCATTTGATGGACTACAATAAGATGCAAAATCATGATTATGTATTTTTAACATGAATTTAATTTCAGTTTTCAGTTTAACCATCGCTGGTGTTGTAACTGTTGGTCTGTATTACGTACAGAATTCTACACAAAACTTGGTGCTGTCTTGCATCTTTGAAGCTCTTACCTCGCTCGCCATCAGTCTTGTATTCTGCGTGTTGGTCGACTTGTTCCCTACAAACTTGAGGTATGTATTATTTAGAATTTACACGACTGTCATATGTGTTTTACAACTATTGAAAGGGTGAAAAGTTAAGGCCCGGTCCTTTACCGTCTATTGTACTTAACCTGCAACCATATTAATCTTATTCTACTAATATCACAAATGTGAACGTATGTTTGGAGGTATGGATGTTTGTTACTTTTTCATCCAAAAAATACAGAACGGATTTAGATGAAATCTTACAGTAAATACATACATCAGAATAACACTTAGGCTACAATTTAAAAAAACTCCTGCAATCAAACAACTACCTTAATGTGCACTGCCCAAGCCGTTGGAGTTATACGAAAACAATGTTTTGTCTACACAGCGTATACCTATGTTTTTATGAAAGGCCGTATATTCTAAATAGCGCGCAATAAACACAATTAAATAACATACTTTTTTACAATACACATTTCAGAGTATTTACTAATTTTTTGTTAAAATTTATACATTTGTCGCCATCAGTATTTAATAAGGTGGGCCACGAATTAGTTAACATTTGAATAAATCTTATAAAAACCATTTCATATATTATACAATTGTTTATTTACAAGAAAGCTAACAATCTGGAATTTATTTTTTAAAAATTATATCGTCTAAATGACCACCATTTCGATGTCTGCACCACCACCACCAATTCGAAATTTTCGAATACTCGTCGACAAGGAGACCGCGAGATCGCCGATTTCTCTGCTGATTTTTTGATTTGGTTGACGTGGTGTATTTGGTTTATTGACACGATTCTTCAAATAACCCTATAAAAAAAGTTTGCTGGAGCGAATTCCAGTAGCATCTCTATTGGTCATCATATTTCTATCATATTTCCCTATTGGTACATATTGCTGGTGATGTTAAAATACTGGTTTCCAGACATATATAAATTTTATAGCACAAATAATGTACGTGGTTGGGTAAATTTAAAGTTTGGATTTCATTCGATTGGTTTTAATTTTAATAGATTAGTATTTTTTTATAAAGTACAACAATCATAAACGGTCTTCATCACGCTTAACTATAACTTCTAATTTCAAAATCAGTAATATATAGTTTATTTAGTAAAATAATCAGAAAAAAAAACCGCGAACTTTACAATAGCTACATGTGATGCGTATGTACAGTTCATATGTCATTTATAACCTGACGGCAAATTCTCACACTCACACTCTTTCATCACGTCAAATGACATGAGGTTTTCTAGTTTTCTGATACAAGCTACCGTGACTTTTCCAGACATTGCTCCCACGGATGTCAGGAAAGCGATAGGAAAGATGTCAAAAAACATTAACTTTATCATTTTAGTTTACTTGAAAACGAATATTTTGAATACTAATTTAATTCTCTTCCCAGGGTAATGGCTGCAGCTCTCTCCCTGACGGCGGGTCGAGGCGGTGGTCTCATCGGCAACTTGTCTTTCGGTTACCTCATCGACATTAACTGTGTCGTCCCCATCGTAGTGTTCGCGGCATTCCTTTTCTGTGAGTACCAAATAACAATCAAATTGTGGTATGCTAATACCAGTCACGCAAAGCCAATTTATTTTACTTACTTAATAAGCTAAAAAGTAATATACTCTTTTCATTCATTTACAGATCAAAAAATCATTGAGAAAAATATTTTATGCTTTTCAAACGGTCAAACATTTATAGGTTAAACAAGTTCGGACGTAAAGATGTAAAATAACAAAAAAAATACTCTATAGGTACCACGATTACTTCTGAGATGCTAGTCAGAACTTGAAAGATTCGCCAACTTAAATCGCAACAGGTGAACCAAACTCAACGCCAAAAGACTTGCAACTAAAAAGTGTAAAGAATATTTTTTTAGTAAAAAATATATTAAAATAATTTATAAAAGGAACTGTATTTGGTAGCCTATTAGAGGGCTTATGCTCAGCAGTGGCATAGAATAATTCATGTTACTCAAATTCTTGCAGGACCACCTACAGTAATCCAATTTACACTAACCTCTAATAATCTTGTTTTTTCATCCACAGCCTGCGCCTTCCTGTGCTTCTTCTTGCCAAAGACAGGACAAGAAGCCTTAGACTAAGCTGCTGAGTGTTAATTTATTTTAGTTAGTGCAATTAGAGTGCGACATAGTTACCATAACAGTTCGGAGTGATGAAACATATCAGTTAGGTTGTAAATACAAGGACAAGTATTATTTATTAGTATTTATTGTATGTCGCAACAATGGGACACACTTGTTACCTATTACTGTGATGCAGTATACATAAATGTTTTAAACCTAAGCAATGAACGCGATGAACAAAACAGTATTTTAGTGTTGACTGTGTAATATAATTCAATTAAATTATTATTATGTAATAAAGGTTGATTGTTTGCCTTCCCTGTACGTGGTTGTTTCATTTACTCACATAAGTAGGTATATTTATACATCTGATTTCCCGGTTACTCGTACCTAAGACGGCGTGTGGTTTTTGGTCGGTTCCAGTCTGACATAACCACCAGTAGGTGATATTCGGGGGGATTGCCGCACAGTAAAAAAAAAAGAAAAACAAGGGCAAACGAACAGACGGTTCAGACGAAGTTGTATTACTATGCTCTCCATAGACATCTGCAACTTAATAGAGAACAATAAAAATATTATCATATAAATATTATTACTATATCGATATTACTATATATTATTATTTTTACTGTCTCGATGGCGTAGCGGTAGCAAATGCGACTGCTGTGCTTGAGGTCTCGGGTTCGATTCCCGGGACGGACCAAACGTTTGTATGATCTGCAAATATTTGTTTCGCAATTTGGGTGTTTCCTATGTATAATATGTACGTATTTAAAAACGAACATAAGTATTCTATCAGTCAATCTAGTTATCACAGTACAAACGACCGAATATTCAAATGACCGAAATATTTATATATTTTAATTTATTTCATGATATACACATATTTGTTACATTTTTAAATATATAAAAAAAACAAAAAAATACACTTTCAAAATATAAAAAATAGTAGTAGACCACCGACATCGGGTACAGGGACCAAGACACCGGTGGTTACAGCTCCAAAGACAGGAACCTCCTCACAATACGGGCCGCGTCAAGGAGGACTGCCTTCTGCATCAGACCCTTGATCCAACCTTCTAACGTGAGCCTCTTAAGGTGTTGGTCGAGGATCTTCACTATCAATCCATGAAGATATGATTATCGGAACAATAATCACCGAATCCACATTCCACATGTCGGCAATCTCGTGAGACAGATCCAAATACTTCAATTGTTTTTCTTTTTCAACTTTCACGAGATTCTCGTCATGAGGAACGGCGATGTCGACAATCATTGCGCGGCGCTCTAATCGATCTATCACCACAATATCAGGCTTATTGGCAACAATAGTCCTATCTGTGATAATAGATCGATCCCAATATAACGTAGCTCGACCGTTCTCGAGAACTGGGTCGGGCACATACCTGTAGTAAGGCACTTCAAAATTGACAAGTTGGTATTTAAGGGCATGTTGTTGGTGTACAATCCTGGCTACTTGATTGTGCCTGTGCAAATACTCACCATTAGCAAGACGAGAACAACCAGAAATAATATGCCTAATAGATTCTCCAGGACGGTGGCAAGCCCGACAAATGTCAACTGACCTATCTTTCAGGATATATTTCCGGTAGTTATTCGTCACGATAACTTCGTCCATAATTGCACAAACAAAACTTTCAGTTTCTCCGAAGAGATCACCATACCGTAGCCAAGACGTCGACGCTTTAAAGTCTACATCAGACCCGTGTAGGGCCCGATAAAATCGACCATGATGTTCTTTACCCTTCCATACTTCCTTGCGATCAGTAGTACTAAATACTACAGGTTTGCGCCAATTCTCTTTAGCCAGAGCGAGCGGTGAGCGGGGTAAAACCAGTATCCACTGCAACTACATTACGATGCACTCCCACATTAGTCTGTAGAAAATATTTTCTGAGATTGTATATCTCGCGATTGTGTAGAGTCTTGATATTTAATAGACCACGACCTCCAAACTTTCGCGGAATATACAATCTCATAACCGATGAACGTGGGTGGTGCATACGGAATGCAATCAGCAATGTACAGACTCTCCTGTCAAGGGCAACTAATTCGGTCTGAGTCCATCTAAGTACACCAAAGGAATACATCAGAACCGGCATGACCCAACTGTTATAGGCTCGCACCTTGTTACCGCCTGATAAAAGACTTTTAAGTACTTTTTTTAGGCGGCCAAAGAAGCGTTCCTGTAACATTTGTTTCACGCCAGATTCTGATATTCCCAAGGACTGTGAAAAACCTAGATACTTGTAAGTTTCGGTGGTAGACAGAGATCTGAGTTTTGTTGAATCTGAAAGTTCTATTCCTTCAGATTCTACAATCACGCCCTTCTTTACATACATGACTGCACATTTGTCTACACCAAATTCCATTTTGATAGAATTACTAAAGTTTTCAGTGACCCTTAATAACGCCATCAATTGTAATTTTGTGGAGGCCAGTAATTTCAAATCATCCATATAAAGAAGGTGAGATATAACTTGATCATCTTTCTGCAACCGATAGCCTAACCCTGAACCCTCTAACAGAGTGCTGAGAGGGTTCAAAGCTAGACTAAACCACAAGGGACTCAGACTGTCACCTCGAAATATACCTTGCTCTATCTTTATTAGTATATCGTTTGTTGCAGTCTGCCGACATCCTGGATAGCGGAGTGTTGTTGTACATTGGCTCATACACGACCTTAAGAAAGTGCACAGATGTGTATTAATTTTATACAACTTTAGCACTTTCAAAAGCCATGTATGTGGAACTGAGTCATAAGCCTTCTTATAGTCTATCCAACATATCGCCAGGTTCTTATGACTACGACGTACCTGTTGGCTAATGGTCCTGTCTATGATAAGGAGCTCTTTAGAGCCACGGGCCCCACTTCTACATCCATTTTGAGAAATAGATAGTACCAAATTATTATTTATGTGTGTAGTAATTTTGAGTCTCAAAATAGATGTTAGAAGTTTATACGTAGTTGGTAAACAAGTAATAGGTCTAAAATTTTTGGGATCCATGGCACTACCAGATTTAAAGAGTAAATGGGTTACACCAGTGGTTAAAAATTGTGGTAATGAACCAGAATCCAAAGCTGCTTGGAATTGTGATTTCCAATTCAGTAATGAACGGACTGCACAACTTACATCATCTTTATTAATAGTAATGGGTTCCATAATAGTTATAGACTCACACGAGCGTTTGACATCCTCCAACCAATCACCTTCTGTATGGTGACAGGCACTGACCAGATGTTATGCCAAAATGAATTAGTTATAATTTCATCCGGAAAATGCCCATCACTCACACATGGATTCGGTTCCTCTCATTTCCGATAAACCCATTTCTCATTCCTTGGGAACATTCGATTCTGATTATATCGATCAACGCGTTTTCTATAACGTCTTATCCTATTTGCCCAATATTTTATTTATTATTAAACATTTTATTGTTCTCTCACACACAAATATGATTAAAAATGACAATCTTAATCTAGGTTTTACTAGTATCTGTACTAGATACATAGATCTGTATGACAAAGTACCGGCCTCTCCTATCTCTAGACAATTTAGGTGTTTAAGCAAGTACAACATGTTTCGGAAAAAGAGCAATCATTTTTAGGTGGACTGAATGAAAACGTGTATTGTGTATGTGTGATGTAAATGTGTATTTGTGTGAGTCCTAAACACACCTAAACTAAATCTACAGTACCTTTCTATATATAAAGGAACTTGTAATAAGCTCTCGGTTTCTCATAGCTAAGGGTCTTCATCCAACGAGAGCCAACTTCCATATAATTTCCGGTTGATTTTGTTATAAATTTGTCTACCCAGGAAACCAAAGAATTTGCTAGCAATACGTGTTGACCATCTATTCACATTTGGAGGACAGACTTTATGCATTAGGTGTTTGTTTTGTAGGTAAAAAATTATATGAGGGTGACTTGTGGTGTTTTAATATAATGCTTAATACATGCAGCTAGGATATCCCATATTTGGTAAAGGTCCCTTGTATGGCACTAGAAAGGCAAACAAAAGCTTACTTTCAGAACTGTTCTCTGAGCCCTTTCCACCCTCATCGTTGTCATTCTGCAAGACTACCTCCAGGACAATATAGGTATGAGGACATCTAAACCATCCTAATCGTAGGTTTATCTACAATATGATGCAAATTAATAAAATAATTTTCGGGTTCTGGATGATACGACACGTAGATGATTATTAAAACTGAGGGGGCTATCGATTATTACACCGAGATGCTTTGTATGCTTAGCACCCTCTAAGTGATCACATAAACAAAAGTGGTTATTTATGCATGGATGAGCTATTATAGATTTATTTGCAAGTGTATTTGGTGGTAAGGTTTTTACTGCAAATGGTATATTTTGCCTTTGGCAACATCGAGAGTTAGTCTATGGGTCCTGAGCCACGATGACACAACATTGAAAAATTCCCGCGGTGTCATCAGTGGAAACTACGATATTGCCGTGTCTCAGTTTAAGATTACACATTAATTAATAATTATTAGATTAGATAATAGCTATCTATTAAAGAAAATGAGACAACATTCCTGCGAGTCTAGAGATCAGTCCGTTTATATTTCATGAGTGCCTTCGTCCCCTTTTAACAATAGGAGAGGGTAGAGAAGGTTGGTTCTCCAGCAACCTGACTCTCTGTTCAGTTACATTTGTCTGAAAATTTTTCAGGATTAACAATATGTATGTGTCAAATTAATTGTGTGGAACTTTTAAACATGTGAATAAAACACATATACAAATATACAAGCATATAAATACATATTTAATGTTATTTAAGTAGTTTCACAAAAAGATTAAACTTTTTTTTGACATTGATATAGTCGTATGTTAAACTTTTTTAATATTGACATTTTCAAAATGACACTGAATGCAGATTAAACTTCTGACTACCCTCTTTTAAGATCAAATAATTCATTTTAAACATAACTCGGAATATTCTACCAATCACGCCGATACTAAATTTGAATAACATACTTGTAAACAACATACTTAAAAATATTGTGTATTATGACCTAAGTTTATAGAAACCATACCACGTAGATTACATTTATACATAATAACTTAGTTACAGCTACTAATAATAGAATTTGAATGACAAAAACAATCGTAAACAGCTATAAGTAGGATTCGCAAGATGAAATAGATTACTTTTTAGGAGCAGACTAAAACTACCCAAAGGCCAATTTGGAAAAGTACATTGTTGAATTGAAAACTTTAGTAAACACACGAATGAGCACCGATTTCGTTGCCAAGTCTTATACGAAAGATTATATATAAAAAAATTGCACATGATAAGGTCCGGCGTTAATACTACAGTATGTTAATATTTTATATACTGTACATATACTACAACAATACAAGGAATCTAATTCCTAATACAGATTTACTAAGAACAACATTTGAAGGATGTAAAAATCTCAATTTCGTATGACATTATAAACATAATATTACGACGTAAGGTTGTTACTTAATTGTCTAACCAGTCACTTTAATAAATAAGCAAAAATATAATTATAATAAAATTACTATTAGATAAAATAAAAAGCTTTCACACTCTTGAATTTGTATGTAAATAGAATCATTTTTTTTTTGTAAGTACGTCACATATAAATAAATATGTACACTTATTCAATAAATACATAAATATACATATATACATAGACAAAAGCGATGCTCATCAGTGAATATGAAGAATAAATGACATTTCTAAGAAAAAATGTTATTAGTTAAATTATACTTTAATATAAGCTTTTAGTATTAACACACCGACAATAATAAAACTTCAGAAGTCAAACATGCAAATTATTTAAATTCATAAAAAAATAAACAATTTTATTCTTAACAATAAATTGAAATCATACAAAAATTTGGTTTTTGTTCTAATTTCAAAGTTTTCATTTCCATCCCTAGGGCGATTTTGTGTGGATGAACTCTAAAATATAAAAAAAGATTATGTTAGAATATCAATTTTCTTGAATGCAACCCATATGATTAGTTATAGACTCAATTTCATTCTTCCAAACGATTTCCTTTTGGAGAAGTTAAATATCGTCCCTACTGCCATGGTATCAAACATCACTCACATTAAAAAAGTGCCCAAATTGGGTCCGTAGTAAATGTATATCCCTGCAATGTATGTGAGTAAAAACTGCATTCTGTATGAACTATGTCTCTGCACTGGTGGCACTTTTAATAACCATTATCTGTACTAACTGTGTAACTAAAGGTTAAGATAATTATTACTAACATATATGGATGAAAAAAGCAATTAAAATTATAGTATATTACTTACAGTACATTATAATTATACTAAAAAAGTATTTTAAATTATTTTATACTTATAGATTTGAAAAATAACTGACACTGGCACTTTTTTTACTTCTAACTAATTAAGAAAATAAAAAAAATACCGGTGGATGTTCTTCATTTGATATCTTTTTAGCGTGATGTCTGAGCAGCACTGGGCACTTGTGGAAGGCCAAACTCATCAACAGGCACTCCATCTTTATTACGCACGCTGTCTGCACCTGGCTCCTTGTCAGGGGCAGCCGGGGCCTTCACAACGTCATCTAAGTATGACGCGTCATCATCAAGAGCTATTTCGTCACCTAGAATAACAAATAAAATTTTAAAAAGAAACAATATTCTTTGAGGTCAAATTTAAAAATAAATTATTCAAAAACTTTATAATTAGCATTAACAGCCAAGGTCATAAACACACTTAAAAATATTAGAATAAGTTTTGTGGATTCTGGTGAATAGTAAAAATTATTTTAAGAGCCTGTCGAAGTGACTTTACTGTGCCTGATGGAAACATGAACAGAATCAAAGAGTAGTGATCACCACACTCAGACACTGACAGTGTAGTATGGTTACCCACACTACCCACAGCCTAGTGAAATACTTTTCGAAATGTGGTATAAGGTTCATACTTTTACCACAATACATGTCACCCTTGCATCATTGGGCCTTCGATCTACTGGCTATTGCCTCATTTTAATATTAATTATACTATATAAAAGAAACAGGTTGATAAGAGAGGATGCTATGAAATTATGATACTAATCCCATAATAAACAGTGCAACATTACCAAGTGCATCTAATTCAGCAGCAAGCTCATCATCATCAATCTCAGGCATGCCATACTGCCGGCCGAGTGCCTCTTGCACCTCATCTGCTTGCTCCAACATGTCAGCCAGATCATCGTTGACATCCTGTAATTTTAATATATATAATACAATATTTATCTGCAAATTTATAAAAAGGGTACACTTTACTATTAATGGCGTGAAACAATAATAGGGAAGGTCAGACACCTATATGTAACATATAATGTGGTGTAAAAATATTTTCCATGTTTCACATCTGCTAGATGTACTCTTTGAACTCAATTATTTTAAATGTATCAAATGTTCAATCATCATACTAGCTGGTCTATATCATTCAAAATTATAGGTGCATTTTATAGTTAGAATTCTTTTCTTAGATATATTTAATTATTTATTTAAACTTATTGCACTTATTCTACAAAGGCGGAGTTAATGCCATAAAGCATTCTCTCCTAATCAACCTCCAGGTGATATAGAAATAATATTTGGTATATACCCATCAATTAATGTGAAAGGGCTGGCAATTGTTTCAGTTTCATTCTTAAATTTTAAAGAGATTAAGTATAACTTAAAATCTACATTAAAAGAGCCCAGTTTTAAAAGAAAAAAGTCCACATTATAAAATCAATATTTAAAAAAACACTTAATTTACTAATGTGTGCTAAAAGTTTTACTCTGATTCAAAAAACCTCAAAACGCTAGCATATTATTGTGTTGGGTATAATGGTATTTTTTGAAGAAGATCTGATTAATGTAGATATATCATGAACTGTATGTAAGGGTCAAGGCATACTATTTCTTATACTTATTACTTAAGAAAATGAAGGCATATTTACATACATGTATCAGTAATACACACCTCAATACTATCAATATTAATTTTCTTAAATTCTTTCTTCATTTGAGTAACTCCATCTTTCATGGCTGCAATAGTGGTATGTGTGTCTTTCAAAGTTTGAGTGGCATAGTTTGCTTGCTCCATGTTAAATGATTGAGCTCGAAGACTTTCCAGCTGTTGCTCATACCTTTAATAAAACACCTTTAGTCTGCTTGCTTTACAAAAATTGTTATGTATAATTTGAGTGCTGCAATCTGGCCAATCAGGCTCCAAAGCTTTTCATAATGAAAGTTTCTTGAGAACTGATTGGTCAGGGGGTGGGGCTTGACAGATGAGTCACTATTTTCATAATAAAAACAGACTACAATTACTTTATTAACATCAATATCCTTTAATAGTCCACTACTAGACTTAAGCCTCTTCTTAGAAATGAGGTTTTGGTCTTCTATACCAGTAAACCAAAAGCTTAGTGTAGTCAGATGGTTGGTGCAGGGTGTTTCAATTACTTTATCATTCATCATCAATCTCTTAGACAGAATGCTTAAGATTGCCATTTCACCCATGTAGCGCAGAAATGAATCACATTTACACATCATTCAAATTGAGCAGGTTTATAAATTAGTTAATGTTATTGGTTCATTAACTAAATATTTGCTAATCTAGGAGAAATAAGTTCATACTTGGCAACACACTTATACTATGGAAAGAAATTAGAGTTATGAGTTTAATGTTTGACAATTAATCTAGTAATGGTGCTTATTTTGACCCATTAGTAGTATAATTTAATACGCAGGATATATTTTAAATAGCATTTGAGATTCAGCACAGAAGTGCAAACGTACTTAGAGATATCATAGTGATACACTGCTACATTTAACAAACCAAAATCGAGATTTAATTTTATTATAGGTATATGCAAATATTCATACATTTTTTTCTGCTTCAGAACCCTCATAGCCTTTTGTTTAACAGAATTTTTTGCTGGCCCCTCTCTCATTTTATTCATTTGATCTTTATATTTCCTAAGTTCTGTTTCCAGTTTTGTGACTTTTTCCTCAATATTGTTAGCTCTGCCATCGACCTTAAATACAAGAAAAAAGATGATAATTCACTGAATGAATCATCCAATTTATCAGCCTATTTTAGAACAAGTACTCCAACTATTTACAGCTTACTTACATTGCTTATACAATCTGTAATACTTGGTCCAGGTTCTTTAGGTTTACTTCTTCCGAATAGTCGGTTCATTGTAGAGAAATATTGATTTCTGAATTGCGAACAATCACTTTACCAAACAAAATCCACAACAATTTAGACACAATTTGACATATTCTAGAGAAGTATTGCTAACTCAAAAGTAAATTTCGTACCAAGTGTAAAAAATTTTTTGAAGTAAAAAACAAACAAATAAGATGTTAAGTAATTATCTATGTGCAATATTATTAGAATTTAACCCTACTAAAAATATTATTTTCAATACTTTATAAAGATATCCATTATGTAAGTAAGTAAAAATAAGATTAAAAAATCTGATTAAACATCAAAATAGTAACACTCATAGAATACTAAACCAGGCCTTAACGTGGTCTTAATATATTTTGATTAATAGCACTCCCACTGCCATTGAAACTTATTTTATGTAACGGGAATACATATAGTTATAATAATACGTTTATAATAAACATTTTATTACTTTAATTTTTTTATGTAAATGTAACCATGTTATTTGATATTTTATCATGCTTACTTTAAATTCTTTATATTTAATTTAATAAATGGTTCATTATTAAAATACGAACAAAAATGTGAAAATTAAATATACTCAAGAATTCCAATCATATTATAATAGTCGTAGAATTAGTATAGATATTTGGGTATACACATTAACGAACTCGTTCCTTTGCATTGACTCTCCGCGCGAAATGGTGGCCTATTTGTACATAAACAAATTAAAAAACTAAAGCTGTCTATTTTTTGTCAGAAGTATGAATGTCAAGTTAAATGTCACATAACCAGTGCATGCTGTACTGCTTCAAAACAAATTGACGTAAAAACTTATACAAAACTTTAAAATACATTTCGAAAATATAAATTCTCAATTTTTACGTTTCCTTTCATAAAACCTTTTTTGTTATGTCTTCTAATGGATATGTTGATAATAAGGTCAGCGATATTTAAGAACTTAAGTTGTTTTACTACATTTAGGTTATTTTTTGTATGCAATGAATTTATTATTTCTTTAAGGTATCAAAATCTTTATAGTTTTACAGGCTCGTTTTGAACCTATTAGTTTTACTAGAATTCTTGTTTTATTTCTTAGCATAAGATTTTAAGACGCATATAAAGTGTAAATATCCCACTAAGTTTTAAAAATAAATAATTAAAATGAGAATTGAAATAAATGATGAAAAAGATACTGTAAAAATATTTCATAAACTTTCTTGGTTAACTTTTTATAAACTACGCAACACATTTTGATGGAGTTTTCACTGTCGGTCAGACATTTTTTCAAGGGATATTTATATGTTCAATGGTATAATTATATTAACAGTAAAATTATAATAATACTTTTAGATACGCAAAATATATATTTTTATATTTATAAAACTTTAAATGCAGAAATGGAAAATACAATTTTTCACAATTTATCTCATGTACCAGATAATAGATCACCATCAGTCAGTAGGCCAAAATCTCTTTTCTACGGAGAGGTCTATGTCCAGTAATGGACTGTTAAAGGCAATTGACGATGACTAAATAACCTGGTAAATTTTAAATCACCTACATACATTTGTGTAATCTTTAAAAGTTTTATACAAATGTTAAATAGATTCATCTGTTATGAAATGCCAATAGTTAATGATGACTAATTGTATGTTTACTCAGAACACCAACTGTGAAGCCTTTTGTACTGTCAACCGTTATAAATGGAATATCCCAGAAGTGATCATGGAAACTTCAAGCACAGCCAATTATGCTGTTCTAATTTTGAACAGGTCTATTACACAGTGTTACAATTTCGTGTCAAAAATGTGGAAAAATGGTGAGATCATAAAATAACAACTAAAACAAAATATCAACTATCTTTTAAGTACCTACCTTCTATTTATGAAAAACATGACAATTCCTATTTCTGATGGCAGTGATTCTATACTGGGTTTCCTTAAACTTATTTATTTGAATATACTATTTGGGATGCCAAAACTGTTGATCCTGAATATTGCTGATGGCATACTTGCACTTTAAGGCACATATATTATATTGCATTAGTTTATACCATGTTCAATCATACAAGACACTAATACCCTAATCTGCCCAATTGTCTTATGTGAATCACAAACTACTGATATTATTCATTTAGAGCTTAAATCTCATCAAACTAAAATATTATAACCCTTAAACTGTAAAGTTGCAAAACTGATGTATTTTCTTTTTTTTAGATTATAACTATTATATTTTTTCAATTTTTCAGCAAAAGTTACGATAACCGTTGATGGAGGTACAAGACATTGGGAAAATTTCTTAAAAATGCAAACAGAAGAAGTGCAAAAAACATTTAAGAAGCCTGACCTTGTCACTGGAGACTTTGACTCTATTGGTGAGGAAGTGCTGGAGCTTTACACAAAGAAAGGTTGTAAGGTGAAATTTTTAATTTTTAAATTCACATAAAAATATTAATTTAAATTAAAACATGACTTATGAACTTTAGGTTTAATTGTATTACTGTCTTGTATGATAGAGACACATATCTTTACAAATAAATAAAATTAAAGTGTTTGTTTGTTATTCAAATCAACAGCTTTTCACTAAATGCACATAAAAATATGTATAGTTCTTATATCAAATAATCTATTTTTTAAATTTTTGTCTCTCTGTCTTTTTGTTCAGCTGACTTTCTGAAACAGCTGTACCAATTTTGATGAGACTTTTACTGACAGGTTGCTGATGTTATAATTATTAACTAAGCTACTTTTATTTTCGAAAAATGAGAAAAATATTAAAATAAATAAAATAGTGAACAATATCTAATTCAAATAGGAAGTATATAAATACGACGCAAACGAAGTCGCTGGTTGTTACCAGCGACTTCGTTTGCGTCGTATTAACATGTAGATATTTAATCTGTTATTTTTTATTACATCTCAAAAGGGGTAAACAGAGTAGTAGTGCTAACTGCTATTATTTAACCTTTGAACAAAGAAAAGCAAACTTGTAAGGAGAGGCCTATGTCCAAAAGTGGATTATTAAATGATGTTAATGATGATGATGATGAAACTTATCAACTGGACATTTCAAGAACCAAATAGCAAATTGATTACTTTAAACAATAGCTCAAGTAGATTAGAATTGCATTTTCTTAACCCAAACTTCCTCTTGCTGGCAAATTCAAATCTAATGTGGACTGTCAGACCAGCTATAGGTGTAATGAAGTGTTTACATGGCATGCGTCGCCACGCTATGTGTAACATGTAACATGCTCTATGACAGCTCAAGTTTTTGTAACATTTTTTAGTCATTCATCTAACGTACTAAACAATCCTAAATAATATGTATTGATTTTATCACATATTAAAATTTGGGAGCTTTACTGTTATAAACTTGTATATAACCATAAAGTTTGAAGCCTGTTAACTGAATGTGATCCATGATACACTGAATAGAGAGTGTGATGTACGTATCACAAATTATATATTACTTTTCCTGCCACAAATAGTATAGTTGTGTAGTAAATTAAATTTGGGACCAATACTGGCCCAAAATAAACTCTGATGACAGCTAAAACAAAATAAAACAGAAAAATACTTCAAGGTTGCTTATTTTTAATCTATAATTTTGTCCGTTAATACTTTTCAGAAAACTGTTTCTGATTTATGTGTAGCCTTGTGCTTGTAGACATGCCTGTTGAAAAAGAATATTTATTTATAGATTATACACACTCCAGATACCACATACACAGATTCTGTAAAGGCACTGATGGAACTGAACATCCATAGTCGTAAAATAGGAGTAGAGGTTGGTTATTTTATTTTATTTTTATTTTTAGATTATTGTCACTCCAGATCAAAACCACACAGACTTTACAAAAGCATTAATAGAATTAAATGTTCATTGTAATGGAAATGGAATCGAGGTTAGTTAACTATTGATGCTTAAGTGTTTTTAGTGTAATAGTTGAAAAGGTAGTTAATGTGGTGACAAATTAACAATACAGTGTTACCACCCCTATTCATCCTGTGGGTGTCGTAAGAAACGACTTAAGGAACAAACTAAGCAGGACAACATCACTGCAAAAAAAGGAAAACTTGAAACGAACCCTATATCGTACCATCTTGCCAGCATGGTATAGTAGGCCAAAGCCTCCTTTCGAAAGTGAATGATGAAAAGTATGAATAGAATCCAAGAGTTGTCGTCACCATCCTCATTGCGAATGCGAAAAACGCACTATGGTATGAGAATTTCAAATACTAAATATGTGTTTCTTTACGTTATACATGTTTATACCTAGGTACATGTTCTACAGTGCTTAAAATTTTTCTTGATCTCTGTGATAGGTGGTTACGAAACCGACAAAGTAACTTTGAACACGCGATTTTATTTTGTATAATCTGTATTTGCATTATATGCCAGTTTTATCACAAATGTCAGTGTAAATGTAAAAATTTACGCCTTAAATGTACCTCGAAGTTCTAAAATGGCAATAGTGATAACTGTCACAGAGATTAAGCTATATTTTAAGGACTGAAGCTAACATTTTTATGTATACAAGTAGCATATTGGTTAGACTTGAAGACAGAAGCTAAGAATAGAGGAAGCAGTAAGTTCTAGGCCGTCGTAGCGTGCCTCGCCATACTGCATTGTCTTCATTCGCAGTGAGGCGACCACCACTCTTGGATTCAATTCATGCTTTCTATCAGACAGAGTAGAGTCACCTTGATAGGCTTTAAAAAAAGTGTAAAACTAAGAGATAAGCATAATTGTCTTAAGAATAATTTCTATATGCTTTTTAAATGAAACAAGTCTTGTTCTGGTTTGTTGGTTTATACTCAGATATACAAATTTGATAGTAACAACATGAAATTGGAACCTATCGAACTATAAGATATTCCATCGCAGGATCTTATCCGGGCCAGGAGTACATATCGTAAAAAGGAAATCCTTTGAGCCCTGATAAATAAATGTTCCTAAGTTCGGGGAAGACTGTTTGGATTAAAACCATGCGATAGAACACTGTAGATTAACCTTCCTATTAGTCAAATAAGAGTGATTTTTACAAATATTTTATGAGATGAAATCACAGAAAAAAAACGTTTGTTTTTACAGATCAATCATGTTATAGCATTTGCACAAGGTTCAGGCCGGCTCGATCAAACTATAGGGAACGTACAAAGTTTGTTCTTGGCTAGGGACAAGTTATTATTAGATCCACATACCAACGTGTACCTACTGTCAGACGATAGTTTGTCCTGGCTGCTTAGTCCTGGCGAGCACACCATCATCATTCCTAAAGACACATTGAAGTGTAAAGGGACCTGGTGTTCTTTAATACCGATTGGAGAACCTTGCAAGTACGTTACTACCACGGGACTCAAATGGAATTTAGGTAAGACATGGATATCTGTTTTTTTGACACTGCTACGAAAAAGTTGCCAATATGTTTTTCACTAGTTTCTTGTTTACATATTTTTATTTTTATTAACATTGTGGATGCAACGAGTATCATGTCCCTCCGACACAAAGGGAGAATCCTTCAACAAGACAAGGTGATCATACCTGACGAGTCGCGGCCCAACAGTTGATGTTGGGAGGTTTTATATTTGCTAATTGCAACGAGAATCTCTATTTCGTGATACAAGATTAGTAGTTGCTTCGTAGTTCATAATCATAGTTTGATGTATCTTCGCTAGATGGCGCTATTGTATTTGTTTGTTTGTACTGTATGTGGAAGTCGCCACAAATATTATGTTTATTTCGGGGGGGGGGGTTAGATTTTATTGTAGTGAAACTATGGTGGTAAAGAAAGTAAAGGCTCCGACCTCCATTGCAACTAAGTTTTATAACAGGAAATATTTTTCTTTATTGGTTACTGGTTCCGATAGAACTTTCATTATTATTTAAAACCAGTTGCAATGCTATTAAGTATTCAGTCTCTGATAAAAAACAAATACGCTGCAAAGATGCTAAAGCTATACGCAGATGTTTGCCAGTATAGTTGTTTTTTTCATAAACATATTGAATTTTGAAGTGTGTAATTTATATTGAAAGATTCAGTATACACGCTTCTTAAAGGACGTAAGCTTACAATTTACACCAGTCTGGGTAGGCAGAGATCATATGACACTATGCGAGTACACGTCCGACCGTTTGGCCCGTTTGGCCCGTGTACCACGTGCGCTTTCAGGACCTACTCGTATTATTACCTACCTGCGTGCTAGTAACTGCTTACTGAAGGCAGATAATAGTAACAATTTTATATTTTTTGCTTCTTAAAGTATTTTGAAGTAAAAAAAACTTTAAAATATTACTCAAGCATATTTTCTCATTTATCATTATTATTTTTAAGTTTTTAATTGTTATTATCAAGAAAGTTATAAGGCAACTCATTTGTATGTATTTCTTTTAGACAATCAACCACTGCAATTTGGCCAACTGGTGAGCACTTCTAACACGTTTAGTGGCTCAGAAACAGTAACGGTACGCTGCAGTCACACCCTTCTGTGGTCTATGAAAATACCCAGTAGCATGAGTAAGTCGAACTTTTATAATTAAAATGTAACATCAATGCAATCCGAATAATACTTTTTTTTTATTTCTATTTCGCTTTGAGCGCCTGACATAAAGTTTACAAAATTAAAAAAATACTTTTAAACCAGTATGTATATGACAAAGCATTATAAATATTTAAGCAGCAAAAGTGTTAATTTTTATACGAATCGCCTTATCTACTTACTTGTAGATTTATCTACCAGTTATTAATAATTTAATTCTTGTAATCAGGGTTATCATCGTTAAACACTTACTTTGGCGTAGACAATAATATTTAATTTGTAATATTTTTTTTGCATGTTTTTGTCTCTTATAAATGAGTGTTGCATTTCTCCGAATTTTTTTCTAACGTTTTTAAATATCTATAAAATCTTTATCATACTGTGTGCCATCGACAACCCTGCTTCTTTTTTTAGTATTTTAAAAAAAATCACATATAAAATAGTTTATAAAATTTTGAAAACTGGTCTGATACACACCTCTATAAGGTATGCACCCACACAACTAAAACATATTTTTGTGTTGTTTCAGATTCATGAAGTATCAAAAGTGTCTAGGAATTTAGCATCATTTTTCACTAACTACTTATACACATAGTTGTAGGTCTAATTTCAATTATTTTAGTATTATAAAACTCTCAGTACCTCAGTGAAAAGTTTACGAAATTTATAGCTTATTTAGAATTGAAAAATGTCAAGTTTTATAAATAAATTGATTTTTGTTGAGCAAATTTTATGATCTACAATTCACCTAAATATTATTTATTAACATATGTTTAATAATTTTAGTTGTTCGCCTGTGTACCTGTAGAATACAATGTTTTTCTAGACTACCTCGTCGGTTATAGTACTTATTGAAATGTTGATTTATTTAATTTATTATGTTTTGTTCGAGTATATACGTACCAAACATACTATTAGTTCCTCATTACTACTAGACGTAGAACATACTCATTCCAGAAATAAATCTTGTTAAAAAACGAGCCCTATGGTCTTTTTGTTATTTTTTAGTTTTATATCCATAACTTACTACCTATCGCAGAGTACCGATTTTTCTTCACTTAAAAATGAAATGACCAAAAATCCTTTTAATATAAAGAGCATCAACTGCCAACATTTCTTGAAGTGTTTTTTTTTCTGTGCGGCAATCCCCACGGATACCACGGAAAGGTGGTTATGTTGGACTCGAACCTACCAGAAACCGCACCCCGTCTCAGGTACCAGTTGCCGGGGAACCAGGTGCACACTAGTAAGGAAATCCCTGGAAAAGTTTGAATCCCCTGCTGGCTGCTGGCTCTGTGTTAAGTCGAGTTAATAACTTTAATGGGTAGATTGTTATACCTCTTTATATGCAATTATTTATTCAATTGTAAATACAAAACACTATGTTGTACAGCAAACGTAAAACCAATAATGATAAAACACTTTAGCTTCTATATTTAGTGGCTATTACTTGAATTCAATAAGCACTCAAACGATTCTTTTTTACACACGTTTCTTGTAGAGCGTTTACAAAGGTCTCGGCTGTCAATCTTTAAGTCTGGAACTGCGAAGTTTCATGGTTACTGTGCAGATTATCTGCTAACAGAATAGAATGAATATTAGTAATCCCTTGCAATTTTAGTCGGATCCATCTGTTCACGTGCGCACGTGTACTTTCTTTTTCATATCCTTCTGCTGGTAACTCCCTATTAAAAGATTTAATTATGACTTTTTTTTGGTCCAGGGATACCACAACACTCTAAATTATTAATAGAAAAGTCCTGTTCTTCAAGATGCATCATATTTTTAACTGAATTCAAAAGGGAAAAGGTTCTTAATTCGGATGTTTATATATTTTCTATGCATGTTGAAGCATAACTCCCTCATATAGATGGTTTTCCAAAATTCTTTTTTAATCCACAAGGGTTTTATCCCGAAATGGTGCCATGTATAATTCATATACATAGATCCGATGATGATTTTCGGAGACACAACAAATCCCTTAAAAAAATGACAACTAATCAACAGCAATTGCTGCTATTGTATAAATATGCAATGTTTACGTCATCAAATAATGTTGTTTGAAATTAATAATTTTTTTCAATAACAATTTTAGTTGTATTTATAACTATTTATTCCTTTTAAATATATAAATAAATATTTCGGACAGTTGACACGCAACGCCATTTAGTTTCATACTAAGCAGAGCTTGTACTATGATAACTAGACTGATAGATAGAATACGTATATACTTTTTTTTTGTAAATCCATACGAGTACATATCATATGTAGAAAACATCCAAAGTCTGAAACAAATATTTGAAGATCATACAAACATGTGATACGACCCGGGATTCAAACATGAGACCTCAAGCACAGCAGTCACGCTAGTTACGCTGCACCACTAAAGTAGTCGAAAAATAAATAGACAAAAAGGATGTTAAATTAGCTTGAAACAAAGCATCGTTAAATCAAATATGTATATTTCAAATCTACATAATTATTTGCATCTAATTGAGTTTGCTTATATTTGTAAGTTAATTATCCGATGAAACCGGATACAGTTTGTATCATACTTAACTAGTCCTTCAGTTACATAGTTTAGTTACAGTCAATATTTCGTCAATATAAAATGTTTAAATTTTGCTTTGTGTAAAATTATTCTATTGACAAAAAAAAACACAATTTCCTATCATTGCGAGTTCTTTCCGTCAGCCATTTACCGTGAGATTGATTTTCTTAAGTAGTTCATATTTAATTAACACACTTACCTGTAAAATTATGTATACCTAATAATTGTAAAACCTAATTATATGTATTATTTAACATTTCATTAGTATAGGGTGGAACACGAATTAGTTAACATTAAAAAAAATCATAAAAAAAATATTTCATATATTTATAAAACTTGAACTTACATGAAAACTAATTATTCGTAGTTGGAATTTATTTTTTAAAAATTACATCGTCTAAATGACTACCATTTCAACGTTTGCCCTCTTCTATGCGATCACCGAAATTTTCGAATAATTGTCGGCAAAGAGACTGCTACATCGCCGACATCTCTTCACCGATTTTTTCTTTTATTCGACGTAGTGTATTTGATTTACTGATGAAGACACGATTGTTCAAGTAATCTCATACAAAAAAAAGTCTGCTTTGGATAGATCTGGACTACTGGATGGCCATAGAATGTCGCCTCGTCTGGAAATTAGCTTTTCCGGAAACATACGAGGGGACGTTTTTAAGTTCGCGGAATGGAGGATATTGAGTAATAATAAAAACACAAAATTATTTTTCTTTTTCTATATATTCCCCTGCAACACGAATACATTTTTCAGATCTTTCAATTAGTTTTTTTATTCCCTCGTAAAAAAAAGTTTTATCTTTGTCTGAAAAATACGCCGGAACCGCCTCCTTAACCTCCTCATCAGTTGAAAATTTCTTACCACATAATTCTTTTTTCATTTTTGGAAAGAGATAATAATCACTCGGAGCCAAATCTGGACTGTAGGGTGGGTGATTCAAAATATCGAAGCCCACCTTATGCAGGGCAGCCAGTGCGACTCGGCTCTTGTGAACGGGAGCATTGTCATGCAATAGCAGGACACCTTTCGTTAATTTTCCCCGTCTTTTTTCTTTGATGGCTTCTTTTAACTGTTCTAAGATTGAAGCGTAGTATTCCCCCGTTATAGAAATGCCTTTATCTTTATAATCTATCAATAATATTCCTTCTGAGTCCCAAAAAATCGTTGCCATGAGTTTCCCAGCCGACTGTGAAACCTTAAATTTCTTGGGTGGTGCTGTGCCCTTTTTGTGCCACTGCATGGAGTCTTGTTTGGACTCGGGTTCATAATGATGAACCCAAGTTTCATCCCCAGTAACAATTTGATTCAATACGCCATCCTTGTCTTCATTGCAGAGGTCCAAAAACGCACGTGAACATTCCACGCGCTGTTGTTTTTCCAATGGCGTGAGCATTCTCGGCACCCACCGTGCGCTAACCTTAGTCATGCCAAGATGATCGTGTAAAATTTTAAAAATTGTTGTATCCGATACTCCAACCATTTCTGCCAGTTGTTTCTTTTTTAGTCGAGCATCTTCCAATACAATTTTTTCTACTTTTGCAATAACTTCTGGCGTAGTCACCTCAACGGAGCGCCCCGGCCTCGGGTCGTCTTCAAGTGATTCCCTGCCTTGTTTAAATAAACTATGCCACTTGTAGACCATTGTTTTTCCTGGGCAAGAATCCCCGTAAACCGATGACATCTCATTGAGTATGGTTTGAACAGACTTTCCTTGCTTAGTAAGGAACTTTATCACCGCACGGAATTCAATTTTCTCCATTTTTTTCACTTCGTTCCCGATTAAAATACTTGGTCAACGATAGTTTAATAACTAATGATCCAATCACAACAAATTTTACTATGCAGACTAATTATGAGTCACTGAATACGGTAGGCATCAAAAGAGCGCGTTTACCCGCCTTTTTCACTGTCATTCCGCGAACTTAAAAACTTACCCTCGTATCTTTGATCACCGGTAAGGACTCATTGGATGTGCGATAAGTGGCTCCATCTTGTTGAAACCATGTGTAACGATTGTAGCCAGCAAATTCCCGTAGCATCGGTCCCAAGAACTCCCGTAACATGTTTGCTCGAGATGTTAAATTCAAATGTTAACGAATTCCTGTTCTACCCTACAAAGAGTCTCAATTTTATCTACTCGTAATAAGGAGTCTCAATTCTTTATTACATATCACAATGTACACAGGTGTTAAACATGTATATTTAAGTGGTAACACTTGTGAGCCCTAACGGGCACAGCGACGTAGCTTACCAGGAGAGATGAAGAGGATTTAAATTACTTTTATTATGAAATGGTAAAATTTTATTCGACTTTTATGTCTGTAAATAAGATTTTTTTTTCATTTTTGTTATTTTATAATCTTTTTTTAGTGTACCAGATTATTTGTTTATTTTGTTCTGATTAACCTAAATGAAAACTAGTTCATATACTGTTATATAAAGTATGTGAATACGAGATCAATGCAAGTTTTAGTTGTTAGAATACGTCGTATGGGTGTTTTATGTATTAAATTTAAAAATTGACTAGATATTTAGCTATTACGAGTATCTATAATATTCACATTAAAATGAATATATTTAATTTTAAATATTTGTTATTAACTTTGAAAAATACTTCCTCCACTCCTCTGTTCCAATACACTGATATTATTCATAAATTCTGTTTAGGCAGTTCAGAGAACATATTTCTGTAATATGTATCTATAAAATTAAAGTGGTCTTAAAGTAAAATGCTGACTTCTCCGTTAGTTCTTGTGCTGCGACAACACTAGGATAGGAACTTATATCCAGCAAAATGAATGAGATCTAACTTATCTTGTGATAACCAAACTTGTGCGATGCATATTGCTTTGTTTTCTGGATGTTGAGTATTAAAGGCTTCCAGTTTCTCTTGTCTATGGTATGGTAAGTCTTTGAAAACTTTTAAACAATAATTTGTGCAAAATCTGACATTTTCTCGTTACATGGTGGGTCGGTGATGTCAGCTAGTAATGTGCTTGAAATTTCTTAACAACTGTGACTGCTAACTAACTACGACTATTGGTTTTTTTTTTCTTAATAGATGAGTAACCTTGTATGTTTGCTTATTCCGCATCACTTACTATCGCACATTTATGTCTAGAAATTCGGCAATAAATAATCCAGTTCCTTCAAAGCTCTGACTGTTATTGAGGATGCACTTGACCATTATTTTACTAATTAACTCGATAACTAACGACCGATTCTTCCCACTAGTCTTTCTGGCTACTTTATTGATGTCTATATAGCCAGGTAGTTCAACCTGGGTCTGTCGCAAAGTAACTTTTCGAGTTCTTTGTAATAATCTGTGGAACCATAGACTACTATTTATTTTTCTAGTTACTTTCAGGAATGTAATGTGACTGGGATGACTGGTTTGATAGATAGACCTTTTATCTTTTTTCAGTTCATCATGTTTGTGTTTAGATGTTTTGTTTCTGGTTTCCTTTGATCATTCTGGGAGTTTAGTAATTTTAATTTAAGTTCTTTATTTTGTTTCAATTCTTGCTGTAATTTTTGTATGATAATTTTATATTTTTCTTGCAGTCGAATTTTTATTAATCCACTTAAACTTTGTAAAGATATTGGAGTTTTTTTAATGTAATATAATGTCGACTATCATCTCTCCTAACAGATTTACACAAGTCATCTTTGTTTAATTTCAATCTCAAGTCAAGATTATTTAATGCTTAAAGAATACAATGAATTATGAATTAGTTAGAGATTGCAATCTGTAAAAATGGGATCCGGCATCCTTAAACTTTCAATGGATCCGGTGACTAGGTCCGCTTTTAGCAATGTTCAACGAAATAATAGCGCTATCACAAGATTAAATGCGGTTCTATAATATTGTGTACATGTTATTTTTATGTATTTACGCTCGTGATAGTATCTCTTGAAAAGAGTTTTATTAAAATGAAAATAGACGTTTTTACTCAATTAACAAATGAATTTTGTTGACATCCGAGCAAAGAATCGTTAAATGAATCAATAATGCTGGACAGTTGACATAAATTCTCTGAATTATTATATTTGCAATGAATTGAATCGAGTTACGTTATTACAGTGTTGCACGTGTTAAAATAATTAAATTACATTTTATTAAACTACTTACTGTGCAATTTAAGAAGTGGAAGATTGTGCTACTCGTTTTATGTTATTAAAGTGTTCGCAAGCGATCCTAGTTTAAAGATTTTTTATAAATACGTATTTTAAAAGCTATTAAAAGAAAAAGTACTAATAACTTACATTATACTACTTAAATCACATTATCTTTTTGCATTACATAAAAGCAAACACCTAACTATTTAATTTTTTACTTGTAGTCTGATCTAAATATCTTACTCCTGCTATTAATATATAATATTTTATAATACGATAGTGTTCGTGTGATGCCGGATTAAGAATAGTTACCACCTCTATTCATTCCGTGGATGTCGTAAAAGGCGACTAAGGGACCAAGTATTCAAGACAACATCATTAGACAGACAGACAACATTACAAAGAGCAGGAAAACTTGAAACAAACCCTATTCCAACCCGTCTGGCCATCGTGGTATAGTAGGCCAAAACCTCCTTGCTAAAGAGAGGCCTATGTCCAGTAGTGGACTGTAAAAGACTATTGATTGATGATAGAATATGAAAATTTGTGAGAATGAATGCATGGATATTTGTTACTCTTTCACGCAAGAACTACTGAACGAATTTAGATGAAATTTTATAGTAATATACCTCATACATCAGAATAACACAATACAGCTACAATTTATTAAGATTTTGTGTAACTTGAGCATAATATTACGATAAGTATTAAGTCAGTCGAAAAAAATCCAACCGTCTACTTGCACTGTCTAAACGTTTAAAAATACACGGTAATAATTTTACGTAAGATTGATTTTCGTCCAGTAGCTATAAATAAAAGTCAGCAACAGTATATATATTCAAAATATCGAAGCCCACCTTATGCAGGGCAGCCAGTGCGACTCGGCTCTTGTGAACGGGAGCATTGTCATGCAATAGCAGGACACCTTTCGTTAATTTTCCCCGTCTTTTTTCTTTGATGGCTTCTTTTAACTGTTCTAAGATTGAAGCATAGTATTCCCCCGTTATAGAAATGCCTTTATCTTTATAATCTATCAATAATATTCCTTCTGAGTCCCAAAAAATCATTGCCATGAGTTTCCGAGCCGACTGTGAAACCTTAAATTTCTTGGGTGGTGCTGTGCCCTTTTTGTGCCACTGCATGGAGTCTTGTTTGGACTCGGGTTCATAATGATGAACCCAAGTTTCATCCCCAGTAACAATTTGATTCAATACGCCATCCTTGTCTTCATTGCAGAGGTCCAAAAACGCACGTGAACATTCCACGCGCTGTTCTTTTTGCAATGGCGTGAGCATTCTCGGCACCCACCGTGCGCTAACCTTAGTCATGCCAAGATGATCGTGTAAAATTTTAAAAATTGTTGTATCCGATACTCCAACCATTTCTGCGAGTTGTTTCTTTTTTAGTCGAGCATCTTCCAATACAATTTTTTCTACTTTTGCAATAACTTCTGGCGTAGTCACCTCAACGGAGCGCCCCGGCCTCGGGTCGTCTTCAAGTGATTCCCTGCCTTGTTTGAATAAACTATGCCACTTGTACACCATTGTTTTTCCTGGGCAAGAATCCCCGTAAACCGATGACATCTCATTGAGTATGGTTTGAACAGACTTTCCTTGCTTAGTAAGGAACTTTATCACCGCACGGAATTCAATTTTCTCCATTTTTTTCACTTCGTTCCCGATTAAAATACTTGGTCAACGATAGTTTAATAACTAATTATCCAATCACAACAAATTTTACTAAGCAGACTAATTATGAGTCACTGAATACGGTAGGCATCAAAAGAGCGCGTTTACCCGCCTTTTTCACTGTCATTCCGCGAACTTAAAAACTTACCCTCGTATATATAAATAGTGAGCCATATATACTCGTGCAATTAAATTGAATACTTTCTTACAATACACATTTAAGAGTATTTACTCCAGGATCCCATACTCATTTTCCGTAAGTAGCTTAATTTTAATGAGATGCTTAACAATTTTTTACACGAAATTTTCATTGATTTGATTTTGATTTGATGATTCTTAAAAAAATATTACTAAAAGCGGGTTTTTCTATTAAATTAAAAAAAATAATTATATAATTGAAAAAAAAAATCCTACAAAATGTATTGTTTGATCAAAAACTCCCTTCTAACATGTATTGATAATTATTTGCTGATTTTTTTACCGTTGCTTAGTTAATATTTATATAATTTAGTTTATTAAATTCTAATATAAAATTAAAACATTTGTCACTTTCAGTGTTAAATGTAGATTAACTTTGTAACACTTATTAATTTGTTTAAGTTATCACAATAAGATTTCCCTGAATGAAGTGCCTACTATATAAGCGCGGCGCGGGGCCGGTCCATGCAACGTTGCATTATTTGGATGTTGTCGAATAAAATGTCTACTCTAATCCTAACCAAGTAATATTATAAATACGAACATGAATTTGTTTATTATGCTTTCATGCCTAAATCAACACACTGATTTTAAAAAAACTTTCACTAATGAAAACCTACTTTAACAGCGAGTAAACTAAATAATTTTCCACCTTAATATCCGACATACACGTGGGCAGAGCCACGAGCAAAAGCTAGTTGGAAATAAAGTTTTAATTTTAATTTATTGCTAATTATTTGTCTGTTATTATTTGACAGTCACATCTTTTGTCTGTTATTATCTGTTAACTCCAAATGATTCTAACATATGTCGATACCTTTCGACTGGGTTGAGTAAGTAATCAATAGATGGCGCTGCTATGGTAAATCTACGAACGTGACATATAAGCTACATTTTAACAGCATAATTACAACGTGTTGTTGACGCTATAAAATTAATTAAATTTATTTTGTAGTGAACGAAATACCGTATAATTCAGCTAATTATTTGTCTGTTATTATTAATTGATCAAGAATTATTTGATATTGTCACCAAACACATGATCCATGGGCCATGCGGTGCTTTCAACATGACGTCACCGTGCATGGAAAATGGAAAATGTAAAAAAAATTCCCAAAGCCGCATACGAATGACACGATCACGGATATTGATGGTTATCCAATGTATCGCCGCAGAAGTACTGAGAATGGTGGCCACACATTTACAATGCGACTGCCGAACTTTCCAAATCAAGTTGAGTTTGATAATCAGTGGGTGGTACCATACTCACCACTACTTTCAAAAACTTACAAAGCTCATATCAATGTTGAGCTTTGCAGTTCTGTTAAATCAATTAAGTATACCTAGTCTTGCCATAAATATTGTAATAAAGAAAAAAGAAAATTGTTAACTGCAAATAACATTTATTACTTTTACAGTGTGTCAGTTTAATACATAAATATAAAACAATTAAAAATATAAAAAGCTTATTCGAAGTGGTCTCCATTGGCTGCAATACAGTCCTTTAAACGATGAGGCCAGTTATCAATAGAAGCACGCACTCTTTCCATGGGAAAATTCTTCACTGCCAATCGTATAGATTGTTTTAGGGACTCCAAATTATCATGGCGTTTAGAGCAAGCTGTACTCTCTAAAACTGACCACAAATCATAATCCAGCGGATTAAGATCGGGACTAGACGACGGCCAGTCTTCAGCTCTGATGAAGTCCGAAACGTTCGATTCCAACCAAGACTGCGTGGACCGAGCTTTATGACCCGGCGCCGAGTCTTGCTGGAAGGACCATACTTGGTTATTGAACATGGTGATGTTAAGGGGCTTAACTACCTTCTCAAGAATGGTATCTTGATACACTTGTGCCGATGTTTTGATACCTTTTTCACAAAAATATGGCTCAGTCACTCCTTCATAGCTAACACCCCACCAAACCATCACTGAAGTCGGATAATGTCCACGTTGCACTCTGTCGACTAATTGGGAAGCTTCCTTAGAGCTTTGAGCATAAATACGGTCATTTTGTTTGTTAAAATGTTGCTCAATTGTAAAAATTTTCTCATCCGTAAACAAAATTTTTCTGTGACCTCCCTTTGCGTACCGCTTCAGTAGTTGTTTCGATTTTACCACCCTATTCTTCTTTAAATTATCAGTTAAGAAATGGCCAGTGCGTCTCTTATAGGCTGCAAGTCCTAAGTCATCTTTTAAAATACGCGACATGGTTCTAGGTGCTATCTTCATTTCCCGAGATAAAATCTTTTGCTTTCGGACAGGATTTCTTCGAATTCTTTCCCTTACTGCTTTGACCACCTTTTTCGTACGAACACTACGTGGACGGCCAGATCTTTTTCTGTCACAAACAGAGGAGGTCTCATTGTACCTATTAATAGCCCGGTACACAAACATTTTACTAATACCAAGTGTATGGAGAGTTTTAAAAATTGCATTTGGCTCCATACCTACTTTGTGTAATGCTATCACAGCGATTCGGTTCTCTTTATCACCCCACACCATTTTAATATCGCAAAATATTTTACAATGTATTGGCGCCAAAATGAGAAAACACAATGAACAATCGTATAAAAATGACAGATTCGAAATTCAAATGTAATATTTTTTTATAATTAAGTGTAACAGTATTTATGGCCAGACTAAGTATTTGTAAATATGTAAACGAAGGCAGTGATTTGGCCATATTCGAAGTACAAAACATAAATAAAAATGACAAAATAGTACGATACAAAATTGGCAGATACATTAGCAGCAATGCAACTATTTGGCATATTTTCAGCTTTCCCATCCACGAAAGAGATCCTGCTGTCCAACATCTGGCAATACATCTTGAAAACGGTCAACGTGTATACTTCACTGAAGAAAATGTTCTCCAAAGAGTTCGAAGCTCCGAAAACGGCTCTAACTGAATTTTTTACATTGTGTCAAAAACCTGATATTTTTGGACAATTCGCGATGACATTGGTGTATGGTGATGTTCCACGTTATTTCACATGGGACAAATCCAGTAAAAAGTGGGAGCCACGGAAACAAGGAAAACCACATCCTTCCATTACAGGCATATTCAAAGCTAAGACATTGGGGAGACTTTACACGGTACATCCAAAGCAACGTGAGTGCTTCTATTTACGTTTGTTATTGGTGAATGTTCCTGGACCAACGTCTTTTGAATTTTTACGAACAGTTAATGGTCGAGTATTCAATACATACCAGGATGCATGTCGTGAACTGCAATTGCTAAAAGACGATAACCATTGGGACTTAACGCTTGCTGATGCTGCGTTGACATCAACACCGAATAACATTCGTCAGTTGTATGCAATTATTTTGACGACATGTTATCCCTCGCAAGCACAAACTTTGTGGGAAAAATATAATAATTGTATGACAGAAGACATCTTGCACCGAATTAGACAAACAAATCAATGCCATAACATAGATTATACACCAGAGATGTACAATGAAGCATTGGTCTTGATCGAGGATTTATGTGTTCTTATTTCAAATTTACCACTTAATCATTATGGTATGCCATCAGCTAATCGTCCAGCCACCGACTTAGTCAATACCGATTTACAACGAGAAAATCAATATGACCATGGAAGTTTAGCAACAATTATCATGAACAGTGAACCATTACTGACAGCAGAACAAAAAATTATTTATGATCGGATTATGCTGGCTGTTGCTGCTGAACAAGGCGGTTTTTTTTTCTTGGATACACCCGGTGGCACCGGTAAGACATTTTTAATATCGTTGATTCTTGCCAAAATACGATCGCAACAAAAAATTGCATTAGCAGTAGCATCCTCAGGCATTGCGGCTACTTTACTGGATGGTGGGCGAACAGCACATTCAACATTCAAGCTGCCATTGGACGTTCATAATAAACCAGATTCAATGTGTAACATCAAAAAGAATAGTGGAATACCTGCAGTGTTGCGGAAGAGTTCTATAATAATTTGGGATGAGTGCACAATGGCAAACAAATATTCACTTGAAGCATTAAACAGAACTATGCAAGATTTAAACAGCAATAATAAACTTTTCGGTGGTGCTATCTTACTTTTGTCTGGTGACTTCCGGTAGACCTTACCGGTTATACCCCGCTCTACTTTCACGGATGAGATTAATGCATGTTTGAAACAATCATTCTTATGGCGAAGTGTTGAAACACTTCGATTGACCATAAATATGCGAGTACAATTGCAAAATGATCCATCAGCACAAATATTTTGCGAAAAACTAATAGATATTGGGAACGGTAAAATAGAACTGCAACAAAATATGCAATGCATTAAACTACCAGACAATTTTTGCACTGTTGTTCAGGATAAAAATGAATTGATTCAGAGTATTTTCCACGATATACAGAATAATTATTTGAATCATGAATGGCTTAGTCAACGGGCGATTTTGGCAGCCAAAAACGTTGATGTTGACGAAATTAACTTCCAGATACAACAGTTGTTACCAGGCGATCTGATGTCTTTTAAATTAATCGATACTGTTGTTGATGAAAATAAAAGTGTAAATTTTCCGATTGAATTTTTAAATTCATTAGATATCCCTGGAATACACCACATAATCTTCGATTAAAGATTGGATCCCCTATTATTCTCCTCCGTAATTTGAATCCACCTCAATTATGTAACGGTACGCGTTTGGTCATCAAAAAGATCACCGGAAACATTCTTGAAGCAACCATTTTGGCTGGGAAGCTTAAAGGAAAAGGGGTCCTGCTGCCACGTATTCCGATGATACCATCAGATTCTACCATACCCTTCAAAAGGCTACAGTTTCCAATTCGTTTAGCTTTCGCCAAGTCTATAAATAAATCTCAAGGTCAAACAATGTCCATTTGTGGTTTAGATTTGGAAAATCTATGTTTTTCTCATGGGCAACTATATGTTGCGTGTTCACGTGTTGGGAAACCGTCGAATCTATTTGTGTTAGCTAAAGACAGGTTAACCAAAAACATTGTGCACCGATTGGTGTTAAATTACGAGTAAATTGTAATTGAAAGTATTTATAATTCAAAAAAATAGATATTAATGTTTAAAAGTTTAAGACTGTCTGCCTTGCCTACCTCATTCATGAGTTTAAGCGTCACATGTTATTTACTGTGTTATACTGTAATATACTTATATTTGTTATAAAATTAAATACAAATAATAAATTTGATAAATTTTTATTTTGTACCTATTGATTTCTGCTTAATATCAAGTGTAAGAACATTTTAATTAATTGTGTTCAATGTACTTCCCCTTCAAATCTCAATCCAGTGAATTTGTATACCAACATCAACATTTTCGTCTTTGTTCGTAAATAATTTCATTGTACTAAAGGGTTATAGCAGTAGAAAGTCAAATAAGGAGATCACCATATTTTTTTACAAATACCATCTGTGTGAAAAAGCATAGTGGACTCCGTGACTGATGTTCTCTTATTGTTCCTCTTAGATTGTTTACTATAATGTAATATAACAAAAACTTTAGCCACAGCAACGCGTGGCCGGGTCAGCTAGGTTTTTTAATAAAAATCGATATAATTTAACTGACACGTCGTTTACTTTCGATATGAAGTAAGCTATGACGTGATTACGATTCAAAATATTGATTTATTTAATTAACTCATGCTTTACAAATACCTTTACTAAATATTTAGTTATACATTGACGTTAATCGAGATAGTGAGAGCGTATTTATAAACAATTCGTGTAGTATTTAGGCAGATAAACTCTTATTATAATGGGTAAGAGCACATTTCAAATAAGAATTTATCTTTTACTTATTTTTCTTGGTTGAATACCAATATACATTTTCAGATTATTTCTTATTACTTATTAAAATGTTTTGTATGTACCTACTAGGTGTTTTCTTTTTACTATTCCCGGAATTTCGTTATTGTTTGAAGATAATCCTGGGATTGTAATCAGGTAATAAATACTTAAAGTTATGATTGATTAGGCATTAGATAGGTGGGTCATAGTTAAATTAGCCGGATAAAGTAGATTCATTAAATTCAATAAATCATATTAATAGATCACCTTTTCTCTTCTTTTCACTTTGCACTTTACAACGCAGGACGCTGACGACCGTGCGAAGTGGTGGAAAGAGTGGAAAAGCGGACTACGGGCGTCACCAACCGCAACCGTTACTAACGCTCTGATGATGACAATGATCAATTCCCATGACAGGTTTAGTGATTCGTGAACTTGGCTGCTGGCAGACATCAAGGATTTAATTTCCTCCCGATAGAAATAGTTTTTTTTTTAACGAGCATGATCGTTAACTCTCTGGTGTTCACGGAGGTGATGATTTCTTGACCAACTTCTTAGTATTCTTAATGGGTATGGGTTTATATTTCTTTACCTCATTTTTCCATAGATGTTATTTTTTAACTTGTTATCCTAGGCGCAGAAAGAACCTAGTGTGGCCAGGTAAGTCATTGATTTGCCATGTTTTCGACTGTAAATAAATGTAAATATATATGTAATAAACTGTAATATTTAATAAAGTTCAATGCATTCGAATCAGAGTTTTTAGAATTGCTGTTAGATTATTGTTAGAATATTGTTTCTCGATCATACTTATGTGTTAAAAATGACCAATAAATTTATAAATTCGTGCACCGAATACGTAACAAATTAATGTTGTATTGAATCACGCAATGATGAGTAGCAAGGCCGCGGAGGCTGCGCAGGAGTGTACAGTGGTGCCAACCGCACGGCGCGATCACGAGATAGCTCTCATCTTCCTTATCATCAGCTGATGTGAAATAATACCGACGCGGTAAAATTTCTTACAAATCTTACAGTTCCCCTGTGTTTTTACATGTAAGTAACTATTTTAATCCACTGTTTTGTATTGTTTGTTTAATCTACATTTGTCGTAGGTAAGTCTTTTTATTGAAATTATGGACTTTATTATTATGTGTCTAATTATTATTTTCTATTTCATATTGATTTGCTATTTATAACTTTGCATATCAAGTAACAAATGAGGCAAATTTATAGATACTACAGTGAATGTGAAATGTGTGACCCATACTTGATTTCTTTAAATTACTTTTTTATATTATATTACTTACAATTAAGTAAACACAGGCAATAAAATTATCATAATTAGACACCGACTATTACGTATATACAACAAAATTTTAATGAATTGCGCATGCGCATTTACCTTCAAAATGAGCTAAGTTTAAGCATAAATCTAGTCTTCATAATATAAACTAGTGCGGCGACTGCTAAAACAAAGTTAGTGAATAATTAAACGACCACATCACGAAGTTCTCTCGGTCACATGTTCAGTGGCACCAACATGGCAATAACAGACCTACCTCAGTTAGTTGCCGCGCGTACTTCGCGCTAAACGTGTGACCGTGCGAGGACTTCAAAGTTAAAACATACGATTACTGGTGCGTCAATAATATTCTTTTATATTCTAACAACTCTTACTAAACCTAATTGTATAAAAAATAAAGTTCATTTCCGTTGAGTAAATGAGTAACATTCCTAAGAATAATTTGCATTGTATGTATCGTGTGTGGCGATAGCCGCTGCCTTGACGATCGAGCCTTACGTTACACAAGTTTTTAATACTTGATAAGTTAAATCAAACATTGTTTCGGTACGTTTGTTTTTAATTAATTAAAAAATACAGTGTTTTTAATATAGAAATAATTAATAAATGTTATTAATCTTTTGTGAGTGTTTATGTGACTAAACTAACAAATTATTTTTTGTTACAAAACTGAATGCATGCAAACGTATTTGAAATATTTATTTAAATATAAACTGTTCCTATTCTTATCATATACCTAAATGTGGTGACCGTTTCGATATTTTTTTTCTCGACTGTGGTTTCGTTAATATATTCATCTTAAAGTTAACTTTATCAGTTTGAATGTTATGTCACTCATCTGATTACGTATCGTCCAAATCTCAGAACAATTTCCTAACGTAATATTCTTACATATCTTTTTTATTCAATTTAATTTCATTGTTTGCCAAGTTTATAATTAGTAATAACAAGTGTTTACATTCTACTATTACCTCCGTTCGTGACGGTGTTGGGTTATTTATTGGGTTTTTCTCCATACCAAGCTTGCCATCTGACTTACTTGCTTACCTATTCCTTATAGGAAAAAGTTAGTGCTGTACAATTAAATTTGTTGTACTTTATTCCATTGTATCATGATGATGATTCATTTTAGCTCCTTAGACTGAGAACCTAATTGACATGATATAAACCTATTTTATTTAGGTATAGAATTTTCAACGGCAAAATTAGTAGGTATGTTTCATAGTATCCTTTTTCTAAGTGTTATAATTTACAATGTAGGTAAGAGAGCCTTACTTTGGCACAAATAGGCAAGTTTGACCGGAGTAAATACATAGTCTCATAGAAACTGGTTTTAAGACATTCTTTTATTTCGGGAATGGGCGAGGTTACCGGAGTCCTCATCCTCCACTTGATTCTGACGATGGCAATGCACTCGTGACTCTAGACTTGCGTGTCCTTGAGAAGAATTCCTTACGTATATAACGTCGGGTATTTACTCTCTTAAACAATATTAAAATGCTTCAGAAATTATCTAAATGTTTTGTAGATTTCAACAGCATAAACAGTCGTATGCAATTTTTATGAATTTACGGTAATTATCCTTTTTGACAATGATTTTCATCCAAACTGCAATAGTTTAATTAATAAGCTTAGTTTTTTGAGAGTTTAATAAAACTATTTATTTTTATTAAACTCTCAAAAAGTATATCCACAGGTAAAATACACGATTATTTTTACCTACTATTACTCTACAGTGATCTAAACTTAGTTTAAAAGCAATAAAAATAGCAGAACAGTGAGTCTTTGATAAATTGTTATCGAGGTGCTCCTATATCACGAGTTGTTTCTGGTAATGATCTTTTCAAAGCGGTTTCTTATCAGTCTATGTCAATACCTGGTCTATATCTATGTCGGCCTGCACACATATCTCGACGCAAGACACAGCTTCCATTTTTAAACTGATAAGTTAATTTTTGTCAAATATTTTGTATCTTTAAGTTCTCATAATTTTTTATTTGTGTTAATTATGTTTTAAGTAACAGAATTCACTGTTTATTTTATACGGTACGGTATTGTCACGCATCCCTAACTGTCACTCTCGATTTATCTGTGTATTTTGAGAACCTTAGTATAGAATCAGTTTTCGAGCAAGTCAATATAGCTTAGTTGGTAAGAGGCTTTGTCGAACACGGTAAGAAATGGGAAGAAAGACGACATATCATCTAACATGGAATACATATCTGCTCTGAGCAAATTAAAAAATCAAATCAAAAATAAATCAAAAGTTAGTCATTTGAGTCCAATGTAAGCCGACTGTGACAGCACCCAATTCACTATGAATTATTGCTACGGCAATTGTACAGAGTTGTAATTTAATAGTTTATCCTTATGGTTCATTATTAATAGGTACTTATTCATTCAATGTCGATAACAATTTTAGGGATGGCGATCTGAGATCAATTAATCGAAGAATCGATTTTGTAGACCAAAAACATCGATTTTTTAAATCGGTATTCTGTACTGAATCGATCCATTGAATCGATATTTTACCCTATAGAATGAGATTCGATTTTTTCTGTTTTGATACGATAAATTTCTGTTTCGATACGATAAATTTCTGTTTCGATACGGTAAATTTCTGTTTCGATACGATAAATTTCTGTTTCGATACGATAAATTTCTGTTTCGATACGGTAAATTTCTGTTTCGATACGATAAATGGATTTGTATTTGTATTGAAAACATAGATTCAATAAACCAATCGGAAAGAGATCGATTTTTGCAAAATCGATTCTTTTTATCTCGATCTTTTATGTATCGATTTATTAAACTTCGATTTGAATTGATTGATTAAAAATCGATTTTTTTTGGAAAGAATCACCATCCCCAAACAATTTGCCTATCAATAAACAATTCCCCCCCAATCTCTGAATTTTTTTTTTTCAACTGTTTCTTTTAGACTCCAATGTTTGAAAACTATTCCATTGTTTTTAACTTGTAACCTAACTACTTAGTTCGTTCAACTATTTATACAATTAGAATACAACTATATAATAGACTACTCATTTAGGAGTACCTATCGGACAGAAATGTGACTGGGATAACTAAGTTGATTTTACAAATGATCTAAAATCTCTGCCTAAAATTCTGCTCAAAGACTAAGTAATAAAATTGTTATTTCAATAAGAAGCCGAAGTTAACTATGGCTGAATAATAATAACATCATGTATGAGAATTAAATATTAAAATATACCGTATTTTAATGGTCGTGACAATCGTAAATTAGGTGCGGTTATAATAAGCTCAAATTAGATTCGTATGACTGACTTTTGGTGGGACGAGATGAATTATGCTATGTAGCGTCTATACAAATTTAAATGTATATTTTCAATAAAATCTACAAATAATATTTACTACGAATGTTAACAAACATACAATTTTATTAAGATAAACGAAGTAAACCAAGGTCCAAATCAAATATTTGAGAATCAGACACATTTTCGTCACAGCAATATACCCGGGCTAATAAAGTCTTATATTCTCTTTCAAGAACTGTTGAACTGTGCTCTTAAGTACTAAGGCAACACATGAAACCACCAGAAAACCGATAGAATTTATTTTTTTTGTTTTTTGTTTTTAAAAAAGATAACGCCCGCGCTAGGAATAAATCCTGAGTCGCGGGGGACTTTACAAACATACAAGAAACGGACATAAAGAATACCGAGACTCAGAACAACAATTTGTGGATCACACAAAGTGTTCTCCCATGTGGAGCTTGAACCCACAACACTACACTACACACTCAACACTGTAAATTGCTAAAACGCTGGACGTCATGTAAAGAAAGTACAAGTTATTTTAATTTTACTGACTTTCAATTGAGTTACATATAATCCACTATGTTAAACATTGTTTTAAAAATGGTTTTTTTAAAATAAAACATATTTTTGTTTATGTATTTTAAAATTATCATAAATCATACTAACAATCGATGCGAGGAATATTTAACCCTTTTTAAATAATTTAGTTTAAAAAGAATCAAGTGATCGGACGCCGTGTTTGTGCCATCATAATGTCAAAGATTTTTCATAATGCAGAATCATAGGCTGCATGTAAATTTACGAAAATTACGTAATTTAGTATAAAAAAGTTATTTATGTTAGTAACTTTTATTTAGCTGTGGGTGATAAAGGATTTATATAATCCTTTAATATAATAATGAATATAAATTTATGATGCATATGTTTATGTTTTCTTAAAAATTACATTTAGTTTAATTCAACTGAAGATTGAGGTGCTAACGCATCATGACAATTACAAAAAAAAAATATAAATTAAAATACAAAAACGCTAAATTAAAAATCTTAGCCATTCAATAACAGTATATAAATTTATTATTTTACTTGTTTTAAATTATACATACAACTTTTATAATGTTTTATTTTTTAAAAGTAACTTTTTAGAGTTTTGTTAAAGAATTTTATGCATTGAACTCTATTTAAATATTTTTCCGTAAAACTATATTATTATAAAAACTTGTATGAAAAAGATCTTCACAGCAAAAAAAAATTGATGTTGAGGTTGTCGCACTGTTTGGAACCATTTATGTATTTCGACGTTCAACAACTTGTACAATATTTAAAGACACTTTTGAGGAGTTATTATATTTTCACAGTATCGTACATGTTGATACAAATTAAGCCCGATAACTTTAAGATTTGACATTTTCAATATAATTATCAATATATTGAGGATAATAACAAGCTTTAATAGATTAACAGTCAAAACAATATCAGCTGTGTGCTTCAATGAGTAAGAATTAAGTGTGACGTTCATGTGCTCGGGTTTATTCCGAAATTATCGGCATGTTTTCGGTACTAGGTTCGAAAATTAATTTAAATTACTTTCCCTTTTAATGTTACAACAAAAAAAAATCTGTATTGTAAAATGTGTATGTGATCTTTTCGTATTTTGGTAGATTAAAATCAGTATTTACAAAGAAAATGCAAGAACTCTTTTTTACATAAACCGTTACTATTTGAACTGATACTGATACTGAAATAAATCGACATAATTTAGTATCATCATCATCATCATCAGCAGCCTTTAACAGTCCACTGCTGGACATAGGATTCTCCTTAGCAAGAAGTTTTGCTTTTACTTCAATTATTGGCCCACTCATGCGATGCTTAGGTATTTGTTAGACAAATGGTTCAAAGTCACGTGCGTGATAAAAACTTGTTACAACATTTTTATTATTCATCTTGCAGCTTGTGTAAGTCTGTAGCTCCTGTGGAAGATAAAGCACTTGATAAGTATTTGACAGTTTGTCTTTAAAAAATTATCTACGTGACGGACGATCAGAAATTGATCACCGTCAGACATAAACAGTCATGTACACTGTACACTGTTATGTAACTTTTAATGGAAAAAAGCATTTATAAGGACAAAGATTTCTCTCACATATGTAACGTAGTTAGAAAATGTTTAGTTTCTTGTAAAAGTACGAAGACAGATGTTCTCTTACTAAAATGATTACGGTGATTAAACAACTAATGAGTAAACACATTAATATCGACCAAACGAGAAAATAGAGGTCACTAATATTAGCTATATATAAAATTTCTTACTGTCTCGACTAGGGCTCATGCCTCTAAATCATGCAACAACTAGAAAGCCATAATACGTCATTACGACTATAAGGCGAGGACATTTATCGTCTTAACATAATGAGACAATACAAACGGTCGATAATTCAGCCATCATCTTACGTAACCACAAAGAATTTTTACGGTGTTTTTTTTTGAGAAAATCTAGAGATTTATGGACAAGATCAGATAAACATTCAGTCAGTATACCGCCTTACTGTTTTGTGTTATGATTTACACTGACAGGTCGCTATATTTTAGGTTATTTATTGTTTTAGCCACATTGATGTTCTTTGTTTTTAAGATACTTAGAATATATACCTGTTTGGAGTAGCTAATATTCTATCTATATTATTATGTATAAATGACCTTAGAATACGTACCTATATAAAGTATTTTATAGCACTGGGCACAATTTACCTTCAGTTACTGACATACAAGTAAAGCCATATTTTCATTACCTCTTTATAGAAGTAATGATACGGCTTATAGGCATTTAAATATATCATTTTAATACATAACTTACATTGGATGCCTTAGCAACACTTGATAACAGTCACCTGAGGTGACCGGCGGGATCAGCTCTCCCCGCAGTCCGCAAACCTCTCCTTGCATGCATCTTGTGTGCAGCTGCCAATATAGTTCTGTCCTTGACAGTAGCGGTTTCCTGGGCTATGCATCAAATTCCAAGTTTCATCACCTTTATTCATCCCATGGGTGTCGTAAGAGGCAACTAAGAGAGCAAGTTGCGCGTGACGATATCATTGCGGTGAGAGAAAACTTGAAACAGTTATAGTAGGCAAAACCACCTTTCATGAAAGAGAGGACTACGTCTAACAGTGGCTATAGATGTAATACTCGCAAGCTCCTAATATCGATTTTTGTTAAAATAACATCCTTACCGCAGAATTTAGGAATACGGTTTCTCTTTCCCATTTCGTTAATATTTCTAAATACAGCTTAGTGTAACCCCAAAATTGTGGGATTGAATATCAGTTTTACTGACTAGAACAACCATGCCAAACATTTTTGACGTTACTAAAATCTTGAGTCATCTTGAGTTTAACATCAACGTATAGTTTACATATAATGATAATTATTTCAAAATATTCCTATTAAAGGTATATATTAAAGTTCTTGAGCAAAAGAGTTAGCAAGTAAAGCGTAATTACTCCTTTTGAGATATAGCGAAATTCATCGCGTGACCTCAATATTTCGTTTTTAATTAGGTAGTTTTAAAAAATTGTAAAACTGGCAAGTCTAATACATAAAATGTGTATTGTTATGTCGGCAATAATATATTCGATCTCAGTTATTTTAATGTTTAACATTATTGCAATACTAATATAGAAATATTGGAAGCATTTGATGAGTAATGCGTCGTTTGGTGTTTTCAACGTAGTAATTAAAAACAAGAGGCTAATGAATGACATTCTGTAGGTATTCACATCTACTCATAACCGTAATTTAATAACTAATGTGCTCATAGGTAACCAATTTTTTAAGGAAAATGTCATCAAATAACAAACTTTGTTTGCATTGTACTTTAGAGCTAATAGACAATTTATGCAGATTAAAAAGGTAGGTACATTTGATGAAGCAAATAATTAAAAAAAAACAATCAAGGCAAAATTAAATGTAAGTTCGCCAAACTGTACCCAATGTACATATTCCTTATGTACTCGTATTATCACGCTGCATATTTTAGTTTTTCATTACTAGTTTCACATGTGTGATTATCATTTTGAAGAGGTTGGTAAACTAAAATTGATGAGCTATTTAAATGCTACCTACTATACATTATTTAGATTAGAACTTATACTCCACAAGTTTGAGAACCACGGAGCTCTGAGACTTCTTCCCGCTTACGTCAGTTTATGAAGATAACGCCAGGCTTCTTCAAAGACCATATCACATTAATTTTGGTTTATTTGGTAAGTTACAACTAAATATTAATGAACCAAAGTTAATATTTTACTCGACTAACTATTCGAAAACAAATATTTCAACCTTATTTTATTTGTTTTAATACCTGGCTTAAAACTATTGCTTTTCTTCCTTCATTTCTCTATTTCGTTTCGCAATGCCGTCATATCAACGTGAGTCTTATAACCTCATAGGTAATTCATAGACAATTCGTAGTTATCTGTTTACTTACAAAATGTATTTATTTAGTGATTCGAACAAAATGTTACTACCTATATTTGAATAAGAATATTGTAGCAAAGCAAATATAAATTTTCTCCTTTAACTACTTTCTTTAATGGTTTTTTGTCCAACTAGACAAAATAAAGCATTTTTTGTTTTATTGAAGACCATTTATTAGTAACGAGATCATACATATTTTATGGTTGAGTTACTACATACTCTGAGTTTTAATCACTTTGATTACGACACGTCTACCGCAAACTACAATGGCTCAAAGAGTGCTAAGAAAAAGTACACACGTACAAAGAAAAGGAATTATTTGTATCTCAGATGACTCTATACACATGCAAACAACCGACTCAAAAATACTTAGACTCGGAACAATAATATATAGATTACACAATATTTTGTCTCGGATGGAAACAGCAACACAGAATTCGGTATAGTTTACAGACAAGCCCATCACTAAGCATTGCAAAATTTTTGTGCATTCAGATTTAAAAATTTTACTATATTAGTAATATTATAACTTCCATTACAGCTCTTCTATTAAATCTGGGTAAAAAGTTGCTCAAAGACCATATTTTTCACAATGTCATGTGATCTTCGTAGTTCACGTTCAGTGTTCCCGCTAAAATTAGCACGTTTATCTAATATATTGCAATTGTTTATAACGGGTGGTGTCGGTATAGCCGCCAATACTTATTCCTGTACTTTGATGTATAACACTATGCTGTGTTTTATATGAAAACACGCACTGACGCGGTGCAAACCAATTGTTTATAATCTGATACAAGTCTCTGGTTAGCGTAAGTGTTCTGAGAAATATTATGTGCAAGTATCCAAAGGTCAGCTATTCGTAGCTAGGCAAGTTATATTAATGTACAAAACTCTGCATATACTTCATAATATATATATATATATATATATATATATATATATATATATATATATATATATATATATATATATATATATATATTGTGTGATACTAGACAACTAATATTAGTACATATACAATATTTTTTTGTAAATACATAAGTACACACGAAACAATGAAAACTACCAAACCCATCTACGAAACAAATATTTGACACAGTCGAAGTCCGTATAATCTAGTGCTATACGGATTTCGACTGTTTTGTTAGTTAGAGAAAGAGAGACTGCCTTAGTGGTGCAGCGATAGGGTATGCGACTGCTGTGTCCACGTCCGTATACACAATTGAACGGGTCACAAAATCTAACCGGTGTTTCTAGCGTAATGTTTTCTACGTCCAGAAACACTTCTATATTTACTCAGTGTCGGCACTGTTAGTTTATCAAGTCTATAAACTAAACTATTTATTATTCATTACCCCCTTGTTGACAAAGAAATCGTAGTTTGGCTGCCAATACGGATATTATGGCATATAACTGGTGTATCTAATTACGAACCTCTTGGTAAAATTTAGTTATCCAATAGATTTTGCTGTAAAAAATATATTGTACCTGAATCATGAGTTTAACTATCTATCTCATCTCTTGTCTTTCTGACAACCTGCATATGCATTTAAACATCTTCATAAAAAGAAGGAGATTCTTACGCCTTCTCTACGCTACTCGCGAAGTTGGACGATGTTAGACAAACACACAATAGTATAGAGAGGCACTTCGGCTTACCTCATCAAACTTTACCTCGCCTTGAGAGACTTTCTAGAGTACTTCGCTGAGGAACTTCGTCCAGCTTCGCGAGTAGTGTAGAGAAGGCATTAATGTCAATCACATTCTTTTTAAGAATTGTCAAAATATTATTTTATATGAAAAAGATCATCTTCGTTTTTTTTAACTTGTAAATTAAAAAGAATATCTTGAACACAGGAAAATGAAGGAACAAAGAATAAAGGTTCATGCAATTCTCCGTAGTTTTTTAAAGTTATACATTTGTTAATAAAAATTCAAAGACAGAGAGATTTATTTAGTAATCACTACTTATACACAGTTTCATTGGCCAACATTTATCGATTTCACAAATACAAGTTTATACGTATTAATTGATTGAGAGACCAATAAATAACAGTAATATATTAATAATATTGATAAATAAGTCATGTGATTGTGCAATTACATTCCGCTTTTGCAAAAAACAAGGTTAGGTAATCGGAAACTATATATTATAACTTGGCACCGGAAATCTGGGACGGCAGGTAGTGTTGGCCTTTGAGAGCACGAATGTGAACAATGTAGGTCTGTATTGAAAACATACATATATACCTACAAGATAACCTTCATACAAGTTGTTTCTGAGTATATACTTGTCCTGTTGATGTCACTGCTCAACTAACCTAACTGTCAGTTCTCTTTCCTTTTACATTGTAATGGCTTATATCTTTTGGAAGTTTTGTTTTGATGTAAAGGTGTGTTTAGTTAAATAGTTAGTTAAATAGTCAAACTGCAAAATATAGATAGTTGAGTTTGAGATTTCTATTTTCTCTTAAAATATCCTGAAATATTCGGGGAAAAATCTATTTCCTCTGTGATTCTCTCACAATGATTTGGAAAGTGTCTTAATCTACGTAATTTAGCGAGATTAAATAATTAAACTTCTCACACACGGCAGTCTGACCCCAAACTTGGCAGAGCGTATACTATGGTAACCAGCTTGCTGATAAACATACTTAATGTAAGTTTATATTAAATACAGTTTATTCAATATAAAAAAAAAATAGTAGTCGCATATGGTTCGTAACATCTAACATCTCACGGTCAACTTTAGCAACGTGCAACCAACGAGGCAAAATCATTCTCTGACTCATAGACAATTCTCTGTTCTTTTTCCTTTACTTCCTGTTAATGCACTTCCGTGTCATTTCACGAAATCCCTCGTCCTGTCCTTAATATTCCTAAAAGCTTCTATATAGGTATTATAATATAATTGACATGATTCTCTTCAATAACGTGTAATAATTAAGGTAAAATAATTATTTGTTATTTACCTCAAGTATCTACGCATTTATGACCTGCTTTAAATTTTAATAATAGCTTAAAGCCAACCACAAACCAACATCAAGGTTACTTTAAAAAAATAGTTTTAATAATTAAAAACCTGATATTTTTGAAAAGTAAATTAAAATCCTTCTTTTTGAGGAGACTGGCCTTAGATACAGCGAGATGCCCTAGTTTTTAGTGTTGATAGTGTATATAAAATTTATAAAAAAAAGAACAATTACTTAAGACATGTCCTAAAAAACGGAGGCGGTCATGAGGACTGCCGATAGAAGAGAAAACTTAAAACTGTATTTTGAAATCTGTAACTGATTATATTATTAAAGAAGATTAAAATTACACAATTTTTGAATTAAAATTATTAAAGTACCTTATCTGAAAAACTACGCACTTCCCATCCAAGAACACACACAAGCACACTCGATCGGATGTATGCAATATTTTGGTGTGTATGTACCTACGTATTCAGGCTGCTGCGCGCTTTAACTGTGTTTAAAATGTATCATAGCTATGATATAACTTAAGTTGATTTTACCTTATCAAAAGTCGTCTAACGCGGCTATAGAAGTTTTTACTTCAGATCTTATAATAATATACTAGAAATTTGACAGTTAAAAGCCTAAATATAATTAACCTCCCATGGTCCACTACTGGACATAGGCTTCTCATTGATGACGAAGAGTCATCCATACAAGAATAAAATTACAAAATTAATATTACAAGTAAGAAGGTGTCCATCTCTCTCTGTGTTACTATTTTAAGTTTGAACTACCGAACGGATTTAGATGATTTATTTTAAAATATAGTTTGATTCCCGGGTAAGGACACAAGATAGTTGTTAAAATACTTTTATTAGCTATATCTGTATGTATGTTTTTGTTTTTAAACTAAATTCGTTACTTACAGTATCGAAAGTATTTTATCATTATTAAGTAATTACCAAAGAACAGCTTATTTAATTAAAATTTTGTTGTTATTTTTATGCTAAAAATCACCTTTTAAGGGAACCAAAGTTTGTATGAGAAATAAATAATCGCAGCACCTACTTATCATTACATTACTTTAAAAGTATAATCCACAAATACATTAAAAGTTAAAACATGAAAACGGTTACTATGGCTTATATTGTACATAAGTAAATTTAAATTTCATTTTATACTACATATATATAAATATACCATTGCAGTCTTAAATATTTTCTTATCTGTGTAAATATTGAAATAAGTACATTGTTAATTCATCTCCGGTGAATAAAATTGTTTGGCTTTCTTCCTATTGAATTGAATTACACAATGTTGATCGTTTAGTGGAGACGTTTAAACAAAAGTAATTATTATTCAGACTCATTTATATTATGAAATAATAATTACGAGGTTAATTTAATCAGTCTCGGTGATATATTTTTTAATATTTTTCTGCATCTGACAACGCATATCACATAATTACTTCATACAAAAATTGTGTTTTGCTATGCACTGGCAAATACATACACTATAACAAGATTTTATATACTAAAGTTCATTTTGAATCAAATAAACAATCACCAACTCTAATAGCAAATATAAAAGTAATAGAATTAACAGCAAAGAAACAAAATAATGTAAAATAAAGTAAACTGCGAACAGACACTGCCGCGAATGGTGTTTGGAAACCCGCCTAAGTGAAATATCAGTGAAATGATTACCACGCTATCGTGCAGTATACATTAAGGACATGGCAATGTCCAGCAGTGGATTGTTAAGGGCTGTTATGTAAGTAAGGTGTGTTATGGCTTATTATGATACCCTTTGTATGTTATAATTTTCTTTTTAATATCATTCTTTTTAGATTTTTTTATAGTAGTCACACTGCAATACTTCATGTAATCATTACAAACTTAAATATAATTAATTAATTGTTTCTGAGCTAATTAAATAATATTTAGCCCTTTATTTTAAATAAAGTAGTTAAATGTAGAGGAATATGTGAGAAAAATATTATTTGAAAACCTAAACTGTTTTATTTCAGTTGTGTTTTATTTTATAATAAAAAATGGCCCTATAAAATAAACCTTTTATGATTGTTTGCAAATAGTCCAATAACTAACTACATGAAATATAGTTTAAAACTAAGCAGAGCTTCAGATATAAAACTCGTTAGACCGTGTATGTAAACAAATATCTGATAATAATAGGTAAAAATTAATCAAATCGGTCTTACAAAAAGTCATTTTCATTTGATTACTACGTTACTACTACTAAATTACTAATAAATATGCTACGTTTTCGCAATATCTTTCATTGATGCTCTGTTCCTATTGGTCATAGCTTGGTGTTTTATAGCCTCTCTCAATAAATTGGATGCATAACACTAAGATAAGTTTTAAGTTGAATCAGTAATTCTTGAGATTAGTGCGTTTAACAAACTCTTTTGTTTTACAATATTAATATAGATTTTTGGAATTATCTGTTTTATCCATGTCTAAGTAGTTTCTGGCTTAACAAGATTTTTCTTTAAAAATCGCTTTAAAAAAATACTGCCAATTGTGTCCTACCCTCTTGAATTTTTATTGTATGACTGTGTAACTATTTTTTCAAACAGTGTAAAACGAAGAGATAGTGTTAAAGTAAAAACATACGCCTAGCATCAATTCGTCACTCTGTAAAAACGCAAACAAAACCACTAGTTCTTTTATCACTACAAGTTATCAGTTTAAACATCTAAAATAGCTCAAAACGTTTAGTTATTCAAATATTGTTCAAGTTTTGTAGGTAGATATATCTCTGTATAGTTTGTATGTTGGAAATTGACATGTGAAGTACGTTTCATTGTGTGTCTCTCTCTGTGTGTGTATGTGTCTAGTAAACGTTACTAATCGTCTTAACTAGCTTGTCAATCATTTGTTATGATAATTGTTAAGCGAGTGTTAAAATTATCTCGTTACCTACTTACAGAAGTGACATACACCTTTGTTATCAAATGCGTCAACAGATACGTTTACTAGTTCAAAGTAATTATCTCAAAGTGTTTTCTTTGAACAACTAGTGTCGCGGTGCGTTCGAAAGTAATACACGAAGTCATGACCTCATTGCAACGCATATTAGGTCCTAATAAAGTTCTTAAAAAAAACATGTTTTTAAAATAGCCACAGCTATAGAAATTGTCCGAAATTTTTTACATCGATTATTTTAGTTTTACTTTTGTTAGTTAGTTAAAAAGTACTTCTAATCCCGCATCGCACAATAAAAGTTTTTTCATGGATTAGTAGAATATACAACTATCCACCGCGTCTTACCATTATTCCTGATTTCCCTCCTGGTCCCTCCCTGGATTTGCTCTTTGTGACCAGTCCATATTATCGTGGATCTTGACTGTGAAACCTTTTTTTCTTGTTCTAGTACGTTCCTAGGTCCTTAAGCAGATTGTGGTCACTTAACAAATAAAGGCGTTTACGATGACTCTGTTGCGTAAAAGTAAAGTGATTACACTTAAAGGAATTTAAACTAGATATTCATAAGTGTTAGATAATATAAGGCAGGCGACGTAGTACCAGATATATGTCTAGTAGCGTGAAGTTTCACATTAATTTGTGTAATGTGTGTGTGTGTGTGTATGTGTGTGTTAGTGTAAAATATGAAACCACAGAAGTTATTATTTACCTATTTTGTATTCTAATCTACTGTTTTATATGTGTAATAAACATTTAAATTTTACATTTTAAATAACTCTGTAATATTAGGTATATATTATATCAAAATGAATAGTGTTTTGTCTAAAATTCTTTATTATTTGTACATTTAATAGTTCCCTTTAGATAGGTATATATTATCTGTTTCATAAATATAATGAACTACTGCCTCGGTGGCGTAGTGCAAGCGTATGCGACTGCTGTTCGAAGGTTTCGGGTTTGATTCCCGGGTTGGACAAAATGTTTGGACGATTTACAAATATTTGTTTCAGAGTTTGAGTGTTTTTCGACGTAAAATATATACATATTATGTATTTAGAAAAAAAGTATTCTATCAGTCAATTTAGCTTCCATAGTACAAGCTCTGTGTAGTTTAAAACTAGATGGCGGTGTGACAGATGTCCGAAAAAAAAAAATAGTGATTCGAATCAACCCCCAGTCTCTGACCAACCAACTTCGGTGCGGACTTTGATCAATGTGTCATTCTTTTCTTAATGTGAATAGACTATGTGAGACTATGTGAGACTATGTGACTATAACATGTGTCCTGTGACGTATGGCTATTTGAAATCACGTTACGTTTTAACAACCGTATGAGTGAACATCAACCGGTTTAAATATATGAGTGCGATTGATTTAACTAAAAATAAATGTGTAATTAACTTGGCAAAAAGTAAAAAAAATGGGTCGTATTCCTGTGAAGCTAAGGCAGATGGTCCAGACCAAAACGAATTTTTAGCTAGGCACAGATGTTTGAATTGCCGGCCGACAAAAGAATTTCCAAATCTATGATATGCACCATTATGCAATATTGCTTCGAAAGAGAAACCTCGTTGATGTTGATGATTAAAGTCGCTAGTGTCCCATATTCTATAAAGTCAGCTGTTTTGAAAAACCTTTTAAAAGTAATTGAGATGGTGATAATCGTTTATCTAGTTGTAAAGGTGGGTTGCATTTATTTGCCTGCACCACACTTGCTTCTTTAGAACGATTTGTTTTATAGTTTTAACTTTATAAAGTACTCAAGTTTCCTTATTAAGCAAACAATAGTTTAGGAAGTAGTTATAAGAATAAGTTATTGTCGAAGAGAATAGCAGTTGATCATAAAAACTGAACTGACTCGTGGCCCGTAACCCACAAAAACAATTTGGCCTTGTTACTGACCGTCACTACGAATTCCTGCTTCACTGGCTGGGAACGTGTTGTGATGTCAATTTTTTGCGCATTATGTTAACGGATTATAATTTCTTTGTATCTTATTAACCGGTACGAATAATCTCTATATTGTTTAGGGTGCAACACACAAGAAAATTTGCTCATTGTCGCATAGGAAGTATATGTTAAAATACACTATTTTGTAGTGTGGGAAAAATCGATAGAAACATACCTACTATACACGTATGAATTATAGAAAATCTGTGATATACTATATTATAATATTATATTTATGATTATCTTTCTACTGAATGCCTTTGCATCTGCTTATAGTCGTAGCCGTGTCAGAAAAAACAGAACACAGTTAACGTTGTCTCTTGTTATCTGTATTGTGCTTCTTAAGTTTTTCACATCCGGACAAAAGCTTACGTATTCTTAACATTAGGATGAATATTAAGATACTTTCTTTAAAATACTCATTAATTATCTATTCTTGACACAATACACGTACATAAACTTGAAACAATTAAACTAATAATCTATGTTAACAGTGTTAACACCTTATAATTATATACAATAATAAACCTTAAAATAATTTTGGCTTCAATTTATCTAGTTAACACATATATATTTTAACACTAGTGGCCTTAGTCATGTGTTATAAATCTTGGGTTTTATGAAACAGAACGTTTCCTTACTCGTCAGCTACAACAGCATATTAGAAATTGAAGCTCAGCTTAAACTAAATCAAAAAAGTGTGGCCAGCGTTTACCTCTGGTATATTAGTAATTACAATTGAAAGGTGTCAATCTTAAAAGCTATGATTAATTGGTAATTAAAATGTAATGTTTGCTTTTGGAAATTAGACATTTGTACACGCGACTACTTCTATTCAGTAATTGTCACGGTAAGCGCTCATAAGATGATCAACGTAAATACGATCGAAAGTGACAATTTGGACAACTTAATTGCTATAATATTGCCTTTTACTGAATATCATATTAGTTTTTGATTTATTTTTTGTACACTTTAACTAAAAGAAGAGGTTCTTGTCCGATGTTGAGATGACTCTGTATTGTCGTTTGAACTACATTAGATGTAGTTAGAGCTCGAGGTATGAGATATTTTTTTTAAGCGATATTTGTATACCAATTTAAGAAAGGTGTTTTATATAGGTTACAACAGTTTACAATACAAATAAAGTCACTTTGTTACCTTTTAAATTAATTATAAACCAGTTGTTATCTGCGATCGTTTTTGTCTGTGAAAATTCTGTACCTCTAAGTACAATGAGTTATGTACATAAATATACTTTGTAGGTAAAACTAATTACTAAACAATTGAAGTAAAACAAAGCCGTTTTCTATTCATTGCACTACTCACTGCCTTTTTAATGGCTGTATATTTCACACTATCTTCGTATATAGTGCCAAAGCGAATGGAAACTTTAGTATTCCAATGAGAGAATCACTCATTTTGTATCATAAATTGTAGATTATCTCTTTTGATATATGTTCATTTTACAGTTTCAGCGATTGTTCCTACATCATTCGTATAAATACCTACAAAATTTTTAACGATCGTCAAAATCCTTCTTGTCAACCATTGGTATCCTTAACTTGAAATGAGTTGAAAATAAGCTAAACACAATGTTACTAATGTGTCTACATTCTTTCCAAGTAATCATTATTTGTGAAATACTATACTAAATGTCGCAATATGAACATGTTTACACTTTATAAAAGTAATAATTATCGGAGTAGAGAAAAGTAAAGTACCTAGTAGCAATGTACACGTTGCCAATGCAATTATCTTAAGACTGCCTTGTGAGTTGTGACGCTATTGAATGATAATAAGCTAAAGTTGCCCTCATTTCAAACACAAGTGACCTAGAAAATAATTGTTTAACCGAATGAGACGAATGAAATATCAAGCGACCCTGCGTGGGTCCCCAACTAACTTTTTTTAAATTTTTTCGTTACCTTATTTCGTTTTTTTTGTTTGTCTTTAGATCACACAGTTATTTTGTGACTCATGCCTAATATAAATATGTGATTTAATTTATCTTAAATAGAAATTTAAAAAGTTATTTAGATTAACATTTACGTTAACAGTTTATTAGGTATTTGCTTTGCTTACACATGCCTCGTTGAATATGATAAAGGGTATCATATGTGTTAATCCTTGTTGTAAACTATCTGCGTGGCAAATTTCATTAAATTCCGTTTAGTATTGTTTGCGAAAAAGAGAAACAAACATTCATCCTGACAATACTCTGACTTTGAATTCACGAATTTCGATACTCACGGTTTTAAGCCTGAAAAAGCCGGTATAGGCAGATTTACTGTTTATTAAATAAATTATATTAACTTAATGAAACTTGACGAAATGCTACGGTGCAATTTATACCGTGACATTGCTGATTGAGTACCTACAATACAACTATTCAAGTACAAATATGGTGCGAGGTTGACGCAATATGAGAACTCAGTCAACGATTAAATAAAACGGCCACCATGAGCGCTGATTTATTTGCCATTTGATTTCATGATTGGATCGAATTATGTCATGTCAGCATTCTTTTGCGTACAAAATTTTAATTTAATTTCTTATGGTTTATTGTATTTGTATGACCATTTTACTTATTTATTCAGACTATTATAAAAAAGCAGTTTAATTGATCGATTGAAGACCTTTAGTGTTCTTAATCCGACACAATTTACATATTCTACAGCACTATTAAGGCATTATTGATGAAGTCAGATTGTAAGAATTTTTACTATTATTATCATCATCAACAACATCAAATAGGTATCTATATATCATGTTATTTAAAACGTATGACTACACTTGTTTTGTTAAAAGTGATTCTTGTTCTTATTGCTTGTGGATTTTAAGAATAATGTCTCAACCTTTTCGATTTGTGATTGAAATGATATAACAAGATTCAAAACTACCTAACTGATCTTGTGGGACTGAGAGGTAATACAACATTTTTCATACGATATTTAACATGTATACGATATAAGTTTATTTGTGAGGATATTTGTTCCCTGGTCTTATCAGGAATAGTTATAGATAATAACCAAAAGCTCAATGAAATTTGTATATCCAAAAATCTGATTCTGATGAAATTTCTTCCAAGGAATCCAAAAGACATGCGTGTATTTTTTATTTTTTTAGTTTAATGATCTGAAGAGTGGTATTGTTTTAATTAATTTTATTAATAATTTGTTTTTTTTTGTTTACAGAAACAATCGGAGCATAATAGACCACCAACATGGGGGCCATGTTCCGAAGCGAAGAGATGGCGCTATGCCAGCTCTTCATCCAGCCCGAGGCGGCTTACACCTCCGTCTCCGAGCTCGGGGAAGCCGGCAGCGTGCAGTTCAGAGACGTAAGTATTTTTTTTATATAATACAAAATTGATGAAGTACTTCTGACTGAAATCATAAAGCGTCCCTGTGTAGTCAGGTGCTTCGTAAATGCTAGTAAATTGCGTCCTTAAAAATGTATACTCGTATTTAGAGAATACACGGATGACATTGTAATGGTTTCTTCTCTTGTAGATTTATTACATTTCTAACTCCTTCAATTTTCTTTTGATTAATTTCCTGGCGGGTTTCAAGAGAGCTTAACTTTTCCTGGAACTTCCTGAGTGTTATAATTATTGGTGTATTCTGTGAGTGACTGGTATTCATCGTTGTGTCCTGTGTACCAGTTACAGTAGGTAGGCAAGTCTCGTTGAAAAAAGATCTCATTCATAATTGTTAAATTACAGGAAATAAATGTATTCCTAAATCGATCTACTAAATTTACTGCAAAACCCACTTCATCATGTCTTTTACACTTAAATACATTTCACACATAATGCTACTCTTCGCTTTCATTCACTCATCGCAAAAGACTTAAATTTACCTCATACCTGATGCAAATCGAACGTACAATAATGTTTACTAACGAACTTGTTGGCAGATAAACCATAATAGCGTTGCAAAATACAATTCCAGTATTGTAAAACTGGTTTGCGTTCGTGAAAATAGTTGAACTGAACTGGGTCGATAATTTATCCGATCAATTACGCTAATTAACTGAAGTTATTGCGGTCTCGCTTATACAGAGCTGTGCAGGACAAAATTCTTTCTTAATGGACTGATTTTAGGGTTAATTATAGATTCTTATTGCGACTAGTGTATTTTACAAAAATCCACATCATTAGCCATTTTGCTGACTGACGATTGAGATGAAAATCATTTTTATATAGGTACCTCAATCAAGGCTCACGAAAGAAGAAACGTCGGAGTGTGTCGAAAATGGTATTTACACGAAACTATACGGAAAATGGTAAGAAGGGTCGTTGATGTCATTTCACTGCAACTTTTAATGAAGACCTCAACGTTGCGGTATGAGTTTATTGTTAAAGAAATCAATACCATACAATGTCTGATATTATTATTAAATATCCTACAACCTATGCCAGCCAAAGTAAAATAATGTTATATTTTAAAACAGCAAACCACTTCGACAGCAGAGCGTGCTTACGAGTATATAATTACAATTCTGGCGTTAGTCGTGTCATCCTGCTACCTCGAGCATGTGGATTACTTTGTATGTGCATTCGGATTGACTAAGTGCAATATTTTGTTATTTAACAAGTCAACTAATAAAAAAACTACCTGACACACACAAATTCGTCTGCGTCTGCGTTTGATAAATAAAAAGTTTATAGTCAGCCAACTTCAAAAGAGTGACATATGCTATCGCAGACTTTTTTTAGAACTCTTAAAGGTTAATAATTCTATCATACATGATTTTTGGGTAATTTCAAGTTTAAGTAACGTGCACGCAATGGAAACTCTCAAATCGATTAATTTGCCCATGTTTTCCTACATTTTTTATGACTACTCCGCTTTTTTAGTTGTAGCGTAATGTTATTTAAATATAATTATAATTATAATTATAATATAAATTAATTTTACAACTTGAACCAATAGTTCCTGAGATTAGCGCGTACAAACAAACAAACAAGCTATTCAGCCTTATAATATTATAGTTGATATATAGTGTATATACGATGATATCTGTGCGCACAAAGTAGCATACCAAAAACATTTGTGTCAACTTAAATATTGATTTACATAAATCGCTAATATAAAGACGATTTACAATCGAGATAATAAGCAAAAAAAAACTATTTAAAGACTTAATTTAGGATGTGTAAATAATTACACATTATTGTTTTATTTTTGTGCAAAAAAATTAACTATCACTTTCCACATGTCAAATATCTTAAAACAGACTAATTCAACAGTAAATTGTTGTCGTGTAAGACGTAACAACAATTTAATACATGACTCTGGGTTTAAGCACAAAACGCTACTAAGTTCAACCATTTTCAATAAGGATCGTTATGATTCAGTGAATTACAAAAAAACCATCTTACACGGAAACATGAAAGCAAACGCAATAATTTTGTGACTTAATCGCACCCAGGTTAACTTGAGAGGACTTGTTTTATTAACTGATATCTAGAAAGAAGGAGGTTTTGTCATTTTATATAGTTTCTGTGGTACAGCACGATTTATTAACGATAAAATTATATAAAACCTTACGACACCTTCTACTTCCCGACGTCTCAAACGGGTTATACCGCTCGTGATCACGTGGAAGTCTGCTGTGCAACAGAAATTATGTGTACGTATAAAAATCGCAAAGTCTAAAAACAGTTTCGAATTCGATAGTATTTTAAGTTTGTTGTCTCAGTACTCTGTCTATTACTAATATACCTAATTACAATTTCATGACAATAAAAGAGGCGCACTGACACTTTTATAAAATTAATAATAATAACGATATGTGATCAGTGATAGACAATACGTACGCTTAAGTTACTGTAACAAATACCTGGTTTACTCATGGGCGCGTACCACAGAAACCCAATATCGCGTAAATTTAATTTTCATTGTTGAAGGGCTGTACTTAGGCACTAACAGAATGTTCCTTAAAAAGTAATTATAAGATATTTTATTATTTCGACTTATTATACAAATGCAAGTTATTAAACTTGACACTGGTACTAAGCAAATAGTGACTTTGAATTGAGTTGTAATGGCTACGATGCAAACAAATGAGACTTTCTATATCTTGTTTCAAATTAACACAAAGTAAAATATAAAAAAAATAAAAGGAATCAAATACACATTATGAATAGACATTTTCTATTTGCCCGCTTTTGTCAATACTATGACTATTGTCTTTAATTTATGTGAGGGATATGTAGACACTTTACAAAGTTGCTCATTTAATGATAAGATAGAAACCTAGAGTATTTAGGTATGCATGGATCAATGTCTATTCGAAACAAAAACGCTTCCAACCGGCACTCATCAGTTAATTTTTATCTTTGATACAATCGATTCCTTAACTGTCAAGACAAAACAACCCCTTTTATAAAACGAAATGTATTAAAAAATTATACAGTAGAACTAAAATTAGGCTGGATAGGCCTAAGGTAAGTTAGGTAGGGAAAAGACGGAAAGCAGGTGAGTATTATATATTTACCATACGAACTAAGATAGTTTCAGAACCAGCCAACCCAGCTTGAGTCGCGTACACGTATGGCTATAGTATTAGTGATTTTCGAGAGGTCTCTAAATCAATATAAACTGAACTGTTAATGTCGTTTAAAAAAAAAACACAGTACACAACCATCAGAAAGTAAGCGTGAGTATTAGATACTTTACACACTCGTCACATAAGGTTATCGAGATACAAATAGCAGTAATTCGGGCTACCACAAGGCGTTCCGCAAGGTCTTTAGTTACTTGAGGCGAAACTCACGCGCATATATTACCTGAACCAGTATTTCTGCATTCGTTCGTACTTTATGTAAATACTATTCTAACATGTTTCTTCATGTTATAAAACATGTTAGTTATTATTACTACGCCGGTTAGGGATGCCTGTGTTGTATTATTTAAATGAAAATAATTATGGGCGGCGACAGGTCTGTTGCTCTAGTCGTGTAACAGTTAGTGACCAGCCAAATTTGATTATCATCCAGAACAAATAATTCTGTGATGTTATTTATCTATAATATGCATGGATTTAAAAATATAATCGTATGCTTTTCAGTAATCTGGTTACCATAGAACAGGCTTTGTCTAGTTTTCAACCAGACTCGTGTGTGGAATATGGGAAGATATTTATAATTAATTTTTATAAAACCTGTGAACTGCAGTTTTATCTTCAACCAAACAGTCTTTAACTGCGTACATGTTACACAAACACTCTTTAAATTTGTATAGTATGCGATAAAATCACATCTGAAGTAGTTTCACCAATTGGTTTTTAATACCGAAATTTCTAAGGCAAAACATAGTTAAATATAAATTGAATATGTAAGAAGTGCGAGGAAAAATGACTACTATGTATTTTAGTAATGTTTAATATTTCAAGAACTTTTGAAACAATATTGTATTAAGACAAACAAATAGTGACAACCCGTCCCGTAGCACAAAATTACAACACCATTAAACAGTCATAAACCTGATAGCTGTGGTTACTAAGAAAAGAAATAAATACGAAGGCACATTTTGCTTATTACTGGTAAAGCTTTAAAATTTTTAATAGCATCCCGCCACGATTTAGAGCGAAAAGCAGTGCAAAATAACAATTCGCTTTTTCAATCATCATATTTAACAACCTTTAACAGTCCACTGCTGGACACAGGCCTCTCCTTAGTAAGGAGGTTTTGGCCTACTACGAGTATATGTTACTATACCTACTGGCCAGACGGTTGGTATAGGATTTGTTTCTCGTTGATCTGGATGTCGTAATAACAGCTGTTCCCGGATCCCTCCTATGTCAGGCGCAGAGTGGCACACCGTGTGGTTTTAGTCAGTCCGATTCCGACACACCACCCTACCGTAAACCACGGTGGGGTGACGTGGGTTTTTATCAAAAGAGTCACGACTTTGTTTCAGTAGGATCTATAAAAATAAAATTACTTTCTTTGACTGCCCGAGTGATTCATCAAATCAGAACCTAAACCGCTGGTGGTAAACTATTGAAATTAGGGCAGCTGTTGTTGTTTACCTTTACTGTACTATATATAATATTATAAATGCGAAAATGTTTTTTTTTGTTTGTCTTTTTTTCACATTCCAACGGAGCGATTTTATGGTATGACTTTTATGTCTCAAGATAATTAGGACGCTGGAGAATGATATAGTATACTTTTTACCGCGTTAAAACATCTCAATCTCGTGGGAAGATACATTATGATGCATATTTGAATCACTTCAAATTTTATAAATCACATGACACACATGAAACGGACACAAAGAACACAGTTTCAGAGCAATTTGGATCAAACAAAGTGCGGTCCTGAGTGAGGCTTGAACCCACAATACTAGACGCAGTAGAAACCTTCTACGCCATCAGTGCTGTTATTATGTTGTAAGCATCCATTAAAAAAAGGAATTTTGAAATGAACTTTCTCCCTAAGGATCAGAAGAAATAATCAGGCGAGCAATAGCTAGTAAAAGCGATAAAGAGAAATAACGTCTAGTCTAAAAATATGCAACGTGAATAAGCTGCAAAGATGAATCGTTTCACCCGTAATGAAAGCTACCTACTGTCTTAGGTATATTGCTAAAGTTGGTCTTATACCAGTTTCTTTCTACCTTGATTACAACCCGGAAAGGGAATTTCAAGAGATCTTTTTTAAATTATTGTCTTTAAATACTTGTGAACCTCTACTTACTTTGTCGACCGGAACTAAAAGTATCATTATAATCTTTTAAAAAAAACATTTTATTTTACAGGTATACTTACAAATAAACGTCACTATTTATTTGAAAACCTGATTAACCGACTCTATATACGTCATTCAGGACATACTACAATTGCAAGAATAACGAAAACTAAGTTTAAAGAAGTTCAGCTTTTAAAAAAGTTGAACAGACTTAAATAGAAAATAAAAAAAATTTCGAACCTATCCGGACTTTCTATACATTACAGAAAATTAATAATAATTACTTTGTGTTGAAACTATGAAGTAGTAGAATCTTTGCAATTAGTACTCTAGTCAATCTCATTAAGTAAAGCAATTTAATTTTTTACCGCGTATAATTATCTCAGGTTATTATCGAGATAACGTTAAATCAGTTCAACTATTCTAAGAATTATGCCGACCTTGCTATGACGATTCTTTTGTAAACTATGTTATTGTGTCTTGTAAATAGAAACAACACATAAAACTAGTCTTCTTGAGATTAAAATGAAACAAAAATAGAAATTTTTCTTTAACTACCTACTGCTTTTCTCTTTCTATATTCTGAACGTCTAAATCGACCACACAAAGAGTATATAACTAACGCTATCTAGTAAACTAGCTAGAATTAATCAACAACTGATCTATTAAATTTTCTTTAAAAATTACTATTTAATATAACGTTTTGTATGGTGTGTTATCTTTAAACACTATTTGCATTAACTCTCAACTTGCTGCCAAAAATAGTATAGTTTAATACGTACCATTTTAACAAATGACGGCACCATAGCAGGAAGAATTGATAAAAGTTTTATTTTTACCTCTAATGCCACCAAATACTAGATTGTTTTTGTGTGATGTCTTTAATAAATGATCACCCAATTAATAGAAATGTCAAGGACTTTTGACTATAACGAAACAATCGTTTAAAGGATAAAATTTGAGTCGATAGGTCAGAAGGTTGTTGACGGTTTATTCCACCCGGGTAAATATAGTAGACTTTTGGTTTCACTTCGGAGGTATTTTACTTAGGTGATATCAGCTATGTGGTTTATAACAGACTTTCATAATTACATTATTTACACATTACATTATTAAATTGTCTGTAAATTTTTCATCATTATCGTACCTTATATGGATGATAAAAGTACTCACCTCAAAAAGTCACCTTAGTTCACCTGGGTGAATCAATTTCAAGGTGAATAAAGGCCATCGCTTAAGTCGAATTATTTCACCTGAGTGATATTAGCTAAATGCACAACTGCATGTTGTTTATGTCTATATACACAATCTGTGTGTTTATATGCCCGTTTTGTCATAAAAAAGCAGCAAATATGTAAATATACGTTTTAGTAAACATAGAGTGGGTCACAAATTAGTTATTATTTGAAAAAAATCTTGTTAGAAAAAACCGTTTGATATAATATATCGTAAAAATTGTTAATTTACAAGAAAGCTAATTACTCGTAGTTGGAATTTATTTTTTAAAAATTACATCGTCTAAATGACTACCGTTTTGACGTTTGCAATCGTCTAAACGAGCATCGAAATTTTTGAATATACGCCGGCCAAGAGACCACGAGATCGCCCACATCTTATCATTGATTTTTCTTTTAGTTTTCGTAGTGTATTTGGTTTATTAATGTAAACACCTTTTTCCAAATAACTCCATAAAAAGAAGTCTGCTGGGTAGATCTGGACTTCTGCGTGGCTATGGAATGACGCCGCGTCTGGCAATCAGCTTTTCTGGAAATATGTCTTTGACCACTGGCAGGAACTCATTGGATGTGAGACAAGTGGCTTCATCATGTTGAAACTATGTTTTACGATTGTAGCCAGCAAATTCTAATAGCATCGGTCCCAAGAACTCCTGTAATGTTTGCGCGGGATGTTAGATTCAAATGTTAACGAATTCTTGGCTCATCCTATACTTATACTAAAATTATTAAGCTGAAGAGTTTGTTTGTTTGTTTGATTGAACGTGCTAACCTCAGGTAGTACTGGTCCAATTCACACTTTATAACATCACTCATCACGCATTCATTCTACGGGCAACAGGAGACGCGGCCGAGGTTGTGCAGGTTATCTAGTCCATAATAGTAACAGTGAATTTATCCGACGTCAGTATGATAAAGTAAATAAAAGTAGCCTAGTTGTGTGGGGCACAATACTGCACTGTCTGCATTCGCAATGAGTATGCTGATCTCTTGATTTTATTCATGCTTTCCATCAAGCAGAGGAGTCGCTTTGGTAGGCTCTAAAATAAATAAAATAGTTTTCGCTATTGCCTTCTTCTTACGTGAAATACAGTTCTTGGAAATTTATAGAAAAACACATACATAACATTTATCATTCGAATACAATCGAATACAAAAGTATGTGCTAAAGTATCTACCTAATAATATTCTTTTATTATTTTTTCTTGTTCAACATACACATTTTGAATGAGTAACAGAATGCCAACATTTTTGTTCCTATTTACAAGGAAACAAATAACAGATGTGGTTTTTAAAATAATAATTATTTAAGGAATAAATATACAATTTTAAACGTCAAGTCTTATCGACTTATACAAAGTTTCGAAATCTTCATATTGACACTCCTTGCACACCTAAATGAACATTGTCCAAATAATGGCAATGGTGACTATTTTTTAATAAAAATTCGTTTACCTTGTGCTAGATTACTAGAGAATTTGCATTCAAAAATTTGTTTTGCGCACTTTCGATTGAAGATTAACTTTCACGTTCTTTTATATTGTGAAATTGAATTTGTATAATACCTATCTTTAATCAATGTGAATAATTTCTATAAACGAGTAATCCATACTGTGGTAGAAAAAAAATGATTTTACGATGGCTGCTCTTCTGCCTAAATATGTTTATGATTCGCACAAAATAATTAAGTTTGGTAGGTTCTTTTGAAATCACTTCTATTATTGAACAGAAGACGATTCAAACTTATTCATTTTGTCAGTGTGAATATTATCCACCCATTTCCCCGATCTTCTCTTAATTTCACGCTGTGACTTATCTAAAGTTTTGCAAGAATTTTAGAAAGAGATTTAACACTTGCGATATAATTCGAATCTCATCAGTCGCCTATACATAAACATGATTGAGACTGGTCGATAATAGACCATTAAGATCAAATGTTACAACAAACAAATAAACCATTATAATCATGTACATATTTACAAAACACTATTCTCAATTTCCAGTTAAACCCGGATGTCAACGCGTTCCAGCGTAAATTCGTCAATGAAGTGCGCCGTTGTGATGAAATGGAACGCAAGTTGCGGTATATTGAAGCTGAAGTTAATAAGGATGGAGTGCACGTCCCAGCCGTCAAAGAAGCACCCAGGGCCCCCAATCCCAGGGAGATCATCGACCTTGAGGTGAGATTGAGATTTAAGTATAGAATGAAGTGTCGACAGGCCGGATTTCCAAGCGATCAGCGACCCTACAGCCGCTGAATGATGAAGTCACGAAGTGGATTTGATTCTCATCAAGAAAAAATAATGTGCAATGAGATTGAGAAATATTGTGCATGGTTGTATTTTATTAGGTACATACCTATCGTACCTTATTATATTTATCGATAGTCTGGTTACCATAGCAGAGGGTGTTCCTAATATGGAATACGGTTAAGTATTAGATATAGATACTAATAGGAACATTTTTACCCTATTAAGAGTATGGGAACGTTTTATCTTTTTAGTAGAAATAACAACATACCTACACTAATCCCATATACATATATACAAAAAATTTATCGAAATGGATATTTATGACTTTTTCAGGCTCACTTGGAGAAAACTGAAAATGAAATTCTCGAGTTATCACACAACGCCGTGAACCTGAAACAAAACTACTTAGAACTTACGGAACTTAAGCATGTTCTTGAGAAGACCGAGGCGTTCTTCATCGCACAAGAGGAAATCGGCATGGATTCTATGACTAAGTGAGTTTATCTATTTAATGTGTCCTAAGCCCTAATTTATGTACGTGTCAAGTAGATAATCATTATTCAATTCTGAATCATTACCATTTCATTGAATAAATCATTTAAAAAGTTTAACATTAAAAGCAACCATGGACACTTACCTGCAATACAAAAAGTACCTCACTTGGCGCTAGTATGTGTCACCATGCTGCATTGTCTGCATTCACAATGAGTATAGTATCCACCACTCTCGAATTCTGTTCATGCTTTCCATCAAGCAGAGTAGAGTCACTATGATAGGTTCGATATTTAAAAAAAAATCACAAATACGTTACCGCCCTTAGAGTTTCATCCGTACTCCCAGAATCGGGAAGAGGGTTGGCGCTCTGCTGCCTCACTTGCTCGGTGAAATGCAACGAAAGAGTTACTACAAATATCAGTTTCAGAAGATCGTGTTAGCACTTAGCCCAAGCAGGCGCAAGCACTGGGCCTGCTTGTCTATTTGGAACATTTTATCTCACTTTACATTTTTTCTTCTGCTTTTTTATATGAATTATGTTATTTTTTTACTTTTTCGGCAAAAAGTTATACACAGTATAAACTTTAAATGCTTTGTGCGTATACTTTACAGTTATGGAGTACTAAAACTCAATTTTTAGTTATAAAGCTATAATAATAGGAGATTCACCGTACTGTCTCTTTGTATGTTTGTTACGCACTAATAAACACTCTATCCGATTCACACAGTACCTACCTGTTTTGGTTGCAACTGTTGCAACATACAAATAATGCGGGCGCATCACTGGAGAGATTTAAAACTTTCAGTCATTGTATGCTTTATGTGATTTCTTGACATTATCAAATGGAGCCTGTCCAGTAATAAAATACGCACATCTACTCTATGATAATGGTAACATTAATTTTTAATATAGGTATTTATATTTTCTACATTATAGTATAGTGTAACCGACCTGCTCAACTTTCTTTGCGTGTCACAAAAAGAAACCAGTTTCTCGTTTTTACAACTTTTTTCACTGAAACTTGACTCTTATAGATGGTAAAGCGATGTTGTATAGATTTCCTTGATAAATGACGTGTCTAACACTAAAAGGACTTGTCAATTCGAACCAGCAGTTCTTGATGTAGGCACGTTCAACCAAACAAACTTTTTAGTTTTAAATTATTAGTATAGATAGATATAGTACGCGCACTGTAATTTATGTAAAATGAACGACTGTATCAGAAAGTTTAGTCACATTAAAGCAAATATAAAAAATGAGTAAAAACTAGATATTTAAAGTTCAAATTGGATTTATAGTGTAATTGGATTAATAGTGTGTAAGGTTAATTCAAAAGCAAATGAGAACATTACGAACATTACAGTTAGGAAGTAGTTTTGTAAGAAACTTAGGACGTGAATGAGAAAGAAACACCGGAAGCAAAGAGAAATGGGTTTTTAAGGGTCATGACCTCTCCACTGTCGAATCGCACACGAAAAAGGATTATATAAATCTTGAATCTGGCAAAACAAGTACTAGTTTTTTCCATGGGCGCCGGTAGTGCACTCCTCTGCCGCCCCTCTGGGAGAAAAGGAAGTTCATAAACAAATTCAATTTCATAGATAAAAACCTAGTATATTTCTGAATTGTATATTCGTACCCTCGTAAAGTATTTCTGGCGATGCCCATGCCTGCTGTTGATCTGTACTTTTTTATATTGATTATAATAAAAGACGCCAACATCTCGTAGTTTTATCGTAAGGTCTATGAGTCGTCCGTTAAGAACGTCACATATTAAAGTTCTATCCCATATTTCTCAACAGGTCACTAATAGTCGACGAGGCTGGCCAGCAAGCCGCTACTCGGGGTCGTCTCGGCTTCGTAGCTGGTGTGGTACAGCGAGAGCGAGTGCCAGCATTCGAGCGCATGTTGTGGAGAATCTCCAGAGGCAACGTGTTCCTGAGGCGAGCTGAGCTTGACAAGCCATTGGAGGATCCGTCTACCGTTAGTACATCAATATTGTCTATCACGACAAATTTAATTAATTTATTTCAATAATTCAATATATTTATTTATTTATTCTTTATGCACATATAAACAAGAAAGATAAATATAGATGCAAGGATCAAGTAGCGAGAATGCTAGATTTCTGGCTCCCTAACCCTAAACGTCTCCATTTAGAAATTTAAACACATGTATGTACCTACTGTTCTATCTATGTATTCACACGCCTCTACAGCGTGTACATTCCTATGCTTTTTACTAAAGTATTTTTTTTTCCAGGGTAATGAGATTTATAAGACCGTATTCGTGGCGTTCTTCCAAGGTGAGCAGCTTAAGTCTCGTATAAAGAAGGTGTGCACTGGATTCCACGCATCGTTGTATCCATGCCCACCGTCCAATACTGAGCGACAGGACATGGTCAAAGGCGTCAGGACCAGACTCGAGGATCTTAACATGGTATGTTGTTGGAATTTTTAGCAAGGTTACGCTTAGTTCTATATATCAATTTATCATTCTTCAAAGGGCCTTACGCGTAACTTCTGGAAAAAAGCATCCAAATAAGTTTAAAAACTTCTTCAAGAACTCAAATCGAACTAATTTTGTTTATTTTAAGTTTACAGGCGCGTTCTCGTAGTGTTACATTGGCTTCATTAAACAGTAAGAGAACTGCTAAAATAAGAATGCTCACCCTTTCAGTTTGATATTAATGGAAAGCGTGCAAATTATAGATTCAGGTATTTTGAGTCTAAGATAACCTAATTCAACTTTATCCTTTGCCTACAGGTATTGAACCAAACTCGTGATCACCGTCAACGAGTCCTTGCCAGCGTAGCAAAGGAACTAGCAAGCTGGTCTATTATGGTCCGCAAGATGAAAGCAATTTATCACACTCTAAACTTATTCAACATGGACGTCACAAAGAAGTGTCTTATCGGCGAGTGCTGGGTGCCAACTGCCGATCTACCGAATGTGCAGAAGGCTCTAGCAGATGGATCGGTAAGTTCTTCTACTTTTTCCAGAGCGTGCTATTTTCATAACACAAAATATTAATCAGTTTATATGCATTTTATGTACAGAATGCGTGTGGCAGCTCCATTCCATCATTCCTGAACTGTATTGAAGCCGACGAGGAACCTCCCACTTTCAACCGTACAAATCGCTTCACTCGCGGATTCCAGAACCTCATCGATTCTTATGGTGTCGCTACCTACAGAGAGTGCAACCCAGGTACACTAAAAGAATTTAATTAATTTAGGATGACGTTATTAGGCTGTTAATTTTTGGATACAATTTATCCAAAGTATGAAGATGTTATTTTGACTACGTGAGTATAGGAGTTACTTTACCAAACTCCTTAAATATTGATAACGTAGTACAATTACGAAAAAGGTATATTATTTAATTACTACTATATTCCTTAACAAACATTCTTAATATAAAAGTATTTTAAGAAGCTTTACAAACTATTCTTTTTTATTTCAGCCCTATACACGATCATCACTTTCCCCTTCCTGTTCGCTGTGATGTTTGGCGACTTGGGCCACGGTTTAATCATGGCCCTTTTCGGAGGCTGGATGGTCGCAAAGGAAGTTTCCCTCGCAGCCAAAAAGTCGAACAACGAAATCTGGAACATATTCTTCGCCGGTCGCTACATTATTCTGCTTATGGGTTGTTTCTCAATGTACACTGGATTAGTATACAACGATATATTCTCGAAGTCCATGAACATATTTGGATCGTCCTGGGTCGTACCTTATAGTAATGAAACAATGCAAGACAACTCAGCTTTAACGCTGGACCCTAGAGATTCTTACATTAATGTTCCGTATTTCATCGGTATTGATCCCATTTGGCAGGTGAGTTTGTAGTCATGCTCATTCACAAATTTAAATTATGTTAGAATTCGCTGTGGAAGGAACATGCTTCAGCACGTTTGGGCCGCTTGGAATATGCTTATAGGGTGGCAATGCACTTCTGTCACAGGAGGTAGAGGTCTGACACGTCTACCTCCTATTCTACAGAATCAAAGCGAATATCTAAACTTATTATTTACAAACAATACGAATTATATTACACAATATATTACTCTTTCTTTTATAGACTGCTGACAACAAAATCATCTTCTTGAACTCGTACAAAATGAAGCTCTCCATCATCTTCGGTGTGTTGCACATGATCTTTGGTGTCTGCATGAGCGTCGTCAACTACAAGTAAGTTGGCCAGACACTAATATTACAAACATGGAGTGTGAAAAAGCATCACACTAGGCCGCCATAGTGTGGATCACCATACTGCATTGTCTGTATTTGCAATAAGTATTGTGACCACAACTGTAAGATTCTATTCATCCTGTCCATCAGACAGAGTCACTTTGGCAGGCTCTTAAAAAAAATATGTATATATTTTGCTGATTTTATGAACATTTATTTCTTATTGAAATGATTAAAATTGCAAACGCTTTCTGTAAAGCTGTAGAAATTTACCTAGTTTTTGTTTTCTAAACTTTTTAACTAAAACTGAAGATGTAAGTACGTGTCTTCCAATCTTCCGTTCCCTTGGTTCTGATAAATATTTTAATAGAACCGCTATCTATTTTACAGCCTTTTTATCGTTCTTTTTAATTTCTGGTCCGGTGAAACACTAATAGTATACGATCATAATTTTTAGCTTCTTCAAACGTCACTACTCCATCGTCCTGGAATTCTTACCACAAGTGATCTTCCTCTGCCTGCTCTTTTTGTACATGGTGTTCATGATGTTCTACAAATGGGTCGCTTACAGCACTTTCTCTGAAGGTTAGTATTGAGAGCTTTAAAGTATCCAGCTTCTTGTAGTCTATCGGCTTATAATCAGCAAGAGCCTTAACAGTTCACTATCGAGGGTAAGCCTCTCTTTAGAAAGTTTGTTTTGGTTTACTATACCACAGTCAGCTCTTACGACAACCATGGGCTGAATAGGGGTGGCGGATTGTAAATCCATCACCACACAGACATACTTATACGTGATTCATTTGAAAAATAAACCTTATGACGGCTAAAAATTAATTAATTGAAACGACCCTTTAAGACGTTCAAATAATACTGAACAATTCGTCCTTAATGATCGCCGTTGTCGATAAGTTATTCACTAAGATCCCTTCGATATTTATTGCACTGTAGCTCAAATAGAACTGTCTTGCAGTCTACAAAGCGCCTGCTTATATTACTCGCTACCAGGTCTCCTGGTTCATTCCCGAAAGTTCCGATTGCTAACAAAACATTCAAACGCGACCACTTCCAAGAGACGCTTTTGAACATAAACTACCCAACAATCATTCTATATTCGACCTTATGTATTAGATTATTATTCTGTACCGCAATGCATTATTATTAGAACTTGATCCAGAATCGCGCAGCCGAACCAACTGTCGCTTCCCTTCTCGAATCTGTACGACATTTCGTAACAATATGTATACTTTTGCGTTTCAGACGAAGCTTATAGACAAGGCTGTGCTCCGTCAGTGCTGATTCTCTTCATCAACATGATGCTGTTTTCTTCGGACACTCCCGAGCCTGGCTGCAATGAGTTTATGTTCGAGGGCCAGGGTGACATCCAAATGGCATTCGTACTAGTAGCCCTTTGCTGCATCCCCGTCATGTTGTTTGGCAAACCCGTGTATTTATTATTCAAGAGCTGGAGGACTAAGAAAGTAAAGGTATTGTTGCCTTAAATAACTTTTATAATGTGTGTTAAGTAACATACTTTATAGTACCTATGGTTATCTTATTCAATATCAAACGAATGAATTAATACCGTAATAAACAGTTATCGATAGAAACTTGTATTAGTTTAGTCACATAGGCGACTGAACTTAGTGGATCATTAATAATATCATACTTAAAACTAAACTAATACTAACTAATACTAAAACTAAATTAAAGCTATTATTGTAATAGGCTAATACTTTTAATCAAGCCTTTAATCATTTTATCTTATTACCAAACAATATAAGATAAGCATTAAATTTTGTACCATTACTTCAGTAACCACATACGTTTGCAGTCTTAACCGCGCCAAGATTATTATCAACTGAATTATTACCGGAATTTGCTTTCATTTAGAGAAGTCACTCGACTTACTACATTTACTAAAGTTGTCACCTAAGTACCTGATCAGGATATAACTATAGCACTCGCATAGACAAAAGAAAAAGAGTAGAACGTTCGACATCTTTGTAAAATTTATTTGCCTCTCCCCAGGGGGAAAATTTAAACGGCAGCGTAAATCCGGGTATTGAAATGCAAGATCAAACCGACATCACCGAAGAATCAGTCCCCAAACCTGCGGCTAAAGCAAGTAATGATCACGACGAGGAACCATTCAGCGAGATTATGATTCACCAGGCCATCCACACTATTGAATATGTACTCAGTACCATCTCTCATACTGCCTCATATCTACGTTTGTGGGCTTTGTCACTTGCTCACGCAGGTAAAATTATATTTCCTGACTTTTATATACACATAATGTACCTATAGCATCTAGTTATGAATTGAGATCCTACGCAAAAGCATATGAGATACATAAAAGATTTAATTAAATTTCGTAACATAAGTACTTAAATAACAATAGCACGGAACGACGTGGAGTTTGTAGTTTCGACTGCTGAAAATTTCAGAGCTGTCCAATCGCAGTGCCGAACGAGATCACTGCGACGTATTGTAAATGTGACAAGCTCACACAATGCTCTCGGATGTTAAATTTTTCCTACTTTTTTAAGCAATTATTTTTGTTACTGTTTGTAATGCCTACACAGTAATGCTTTATAATACAACTTACAAATATATTTCGCAGAGTTGTCCGAAGTATTATGGAACATGGTGCTGACATTCGGGTTGAAAGATCACAACTACATCGGCGCCATTAAATTGTATATAGCGTTCTGTTTCTGGGCGCTGTTCACACTCGCCATTCTTGTCATGATGGAAGGTCTCTCTGCCTTCTTGCATACCCTGCGTTTGCACTGGTAAGTAGGACTGTTAAAAATATTTAGATGTAACTATCCTACTAAAACATTAATTGTAAATCTAATCTCACATTTCTTCTCACAGGGTGGAGTTCATGAGCAAGTTCTACACCGGTCTGGGGTACATCTTCCAGCCCTTCTGTTTCAAAACCATCCTCGAACAAGACGACAAGGATGACTAAGAAAGAAAATCTTATTAAAAAATATTTTGTCATACTGTAGTTTAGATAGACATTTTTGAAAACACTTCAATTAAAAAGTTGAAAGTATCAAATGAATTGAAATAAAATATATTATGCATGTTGTAAAAGTAGTTTATTTTCATATTTACATTAAATAATGTTCCTGTATTAAAAAACTATAATAATTAAAGAATTGGTATAAACAACTTTTCAGAAATTTATCCTTACTCTTTTTTTAAATCTTGACGTATCAAAAACGCACTATACCAACAGTCTGGCTGGCGATTTCGCCGTCAACAAGAACAGAGGCCAATCCGTGGATAATTGAGCCGCCGAACTTGCCGCGCAAACTAGCCACTGGCATGGCCGTCGGGCTGCCTTAACGGAAATGATAGTCTGCAGTTTCGGAATATCCGACCGGCAAAAAACCGCCGGCATAGTGTGTAGAAGCTTTAATAGAGGTATTCGAGAATGCAGTTTCATTTTATATCACAGAAATCAAATGCTATATATTAAACTTTTTTTTTATTGGTCATTGGATAATTAGTTCGGACAAATAGCTTGAAACAACATTTATGATTTAAAAAACCTATTTAAGTATACAACATAAGGTATATTATGCATGCAGGCACTTTACTCTCAACAATTTTAGTAAATGCACACTTGGAAATATGAAATTAGGAATATTTACTTTCGTAAGAAAAAGGTCAGACTGCAAAAGTTTTTGAATTAAATATTGTACACATATCTTAAAAGGGTAACTATTGCATGTGTCTTTATGCACATGTTTGAGCAGCTGCACTGTTATCATGGACACCCTCTATATATTTGTCTGTCCTAATACAGAAAGTCTTTATAACAAAAGTTTAAGTTATAGTGAGACAAATATATGACAGAACAGTTGGAAACATTATGTTCGGCATTGTAAACTGAAGCTTTTCGACATTGTAATAGAATATTAATCACCTTGCACAAAAGTACAACAATAGAATTATAGAAAGGTATTTTGTATCATCGGTTTACGTTATATAAATAATAATATTTCGGACATCTGAAACACAACGCCATCTAGTCCCAAACTACGCAAAACTTGTACTATGGGTACTAGACAACTGATATAAATACATATATACTTTTTTTTGTAAATACATACATATTATACATAGAAAACACCTAAACTCCAAAACAAATTTGTACAGAGCATACAAAGATTTGGTTCGACCCAGGAATCGAACCCGAGACCTTGAGCACAGCAGTCGCATACGCTTCCACTGCGCACAGTCATTTATATGTAACGTAATAAATTAATATTGTAAGATTCGTACAAAAGTCTAAGACTTTAATTTTGTAGTTTAAAAGGCGAATCTATTTTTCTTGTAGAACTATATACTTGACAAAAATATATTCACGTTATTAATGAACGGCTTCTAAAGACAAGAGCATTTAAATATCTGAAAGGAAAATGTTCCCAAACCGTTGTAATGTTGCCTAAGTCATACCATAGCTATAGATTATTTCTGTGTTTGTTAGGCGTTTCCTAACATGTAGTACATTGTTACACAGGTCCACTGAAATACAGACATCACAAACTGATTACTAATACAACAGATTCTTTCCAACTTTTTAAACAAAACTCAACTCTCGATTAAAGTCAATAAAGTTGATAATCGTATGACAGTAAGCACACATTTATGTTCATCAAGAGTTAACACGCAATACCTTATATTTGTCTTAATAAAACGTGCTTTTTGATTGCATTAAAAGTGTATGTGCCGAAGTATACTGAGCGACTTATAATTATTTATTTTTTATTAACAAAGGATGTATACAATCCAACCGCAAACGCTAATATCCAAACTAGCGTACACTGTACGACGGGAATCAAATCCTTCTCAAAAAAAAATACAATATTTTTTACAATTAACATATGATACATAGAAACCTTAAATCGTTAAATTATTAATCACACTTGTGAATATTTCTAATTATGTTGCTGAAATATTTACGTTCACCTAAATACTTAGTTCTCAATCAATCAAGATTATAAGTGCTCAAATATTGTTTCCTGAGCATAATTTTATGCTGCGTTTTAAAACTGTCTAAAGTCTGTTCATTTTCCTCGATGGAACTAACTGCGGCGTAACATTTAAAAGAATTAATAAAAAAAGAAATAATCTAGTAGATACCTTTACAAAAATAAGTATTTGACCAGTCCCAAGTTAAATTTTATGTTCTTAAATTATTTTTCGCTTTATCAAGAATTTCTTTTTTAATCTTGGGATAGTCCGGGTGCACTTTCAAGATATGTCGGCATACGACAATGCATTCGGGATATTTTTTCAGTTTTAAGTAGGAGTGCGCCAGCTTATACCCCACAGCCAGGTCTGATTTACCGCCGTGGAACCACGCGTTGCTGTAGTTGTGAGCTGAGCTTTTGTAATTCTGTTCCTTTTCTGCTAAGTAACCTAGAAGAATAGAATAGTTTTTATTTATTTTATCTTCATTATCACATATTAATAGGAACAAAAGAAAAATGAGTTACAAATTATGTAAACATCGACGGTCTTATCGCTCACGGCGATCTCTTACAGACAATCTTTCTACGGATGTCAAGCATTTACAAATTTGGATAGTTTGTGGCATACAAATCCAAATCTTTATTTAAAAAAGAAACAAAAAAAATTGTATAAAAAACATATCAATCACAAAACTATAAATATATTACCATTGTACATGCATAAACATCTATTCATCTTAAACATATTAAATATACGTATACAAACTAAAATACATACTATAATTATATTGAGTATTTATAATGACAAAATGCTTCACTAGCTTTTTAAATACAGGCAAGTTTTTAGCTTGACGGATTGTCTCAGTTAAGTTATTCCATGATTTTTGGACTAAGTATTTTTATTTCAGAATGCTATTGGAGTAATACTGGGTGCTCGTGCGAACACTACGTCATCATTACTGATACTTCATTAGTGCAGTGAACATGAACTTTAAATCTCCTTCACCTAAATGGCTATTGATAAATACTGCACATTCAGTAATACAGTTGGACTATTAAGTATACACACCGACCAGACACTAATATCAACGACTTCCTTTCGTCATAGATTTGACAAAAAAAAGGGACAAAATATAGAAGATAAGAATGGGTAGGTTTTATGACGAAACGAAATAGAGAAAAATGAATTTAAAGTTACTACTCTTGATAATCTCGCCTCCAGAATATCAGATATAATCCATTAGTCCCTTTTGACAACTTTAATTAGAACACATACCTAAGTACTGATAGGCTGTTGCGCAGGAGTTGTTGTGATTTAGTACTTTAGTAAGAAGTTCTTTTGCGGCGTCCACTCGGCCAGAATTTATTTGGCCATCAGCTACTTCCAACCAACATCTAAAATACGATAGAGAATATGAATAAAATTTTAAAGTTTTTTTTTTCTATATAAAGAGCCTGCCAAAGTGACTCTACTCTTCCTGATGGAAAGCATGAATAGAATTCAAGAGTTGTGGTCACCATACTCATTGCAAATGCAGACAATGCAGTATGGTGACCCACACTATGCCGGCCTTGTAAGATGCTTTTTCACACCTCGCTTGGGGACGTAAAAGGCATGACAGTCATCGTGACAACTGTGTAAGTCTTATACACAGTTACCACGATAACTGTCATCCCTGCATCAATGGGCCTCCGGTCTCACACTCACTAACGAAACATGACAACACGGATGCTGGTGATTTAGGTTGGTCTTCTGTGGGAGGGTAGTACTGCTCCGGTCGAGCCGACCCACTCGTGCTGAAATCAGCGTGGCTCTACTACCTAGTAGGTAGGTTTATACCATCATCAATCATAAACACCTTTTAACAGTCCACTGCTGGACATAGGCTTCTCCTTAGCAAAGAGGATCTAGCCTTTTATATCAGGCTGACCAGATGGGTTGCTATAGAATTTGTTTCAAGGTTTCTTTTTCTTTGCAGTGATATCTTGCATATTTTGTCCCCTTAATCGCCTCTGACAACACTCATGTGAAGTGCCTACACTTCGTGATGGTACGTACACACGGTGGTATGTACACACTGTATTCTTAATCCGTCACCATACGGAGATATTTAAATATCAATGTTTATTTATTTGTACTTTATGTGCAATCGTAATAATTATCACATTGTTATAAAATATTACATAGAAGTTGCTAAGAATAATGAGAAGTATAAAAGTACCTTTCGTAACGCAAGTGAAGTCGTGGGTGAAGATTAGTTAGTAATAAATATACCTGATGCCTGCTAACTTAAGTTTAACTTGCATTTCGTTAACACAAGTACAGTAAGAAATAAATATCACCTTTCTAGCCCATCCGCTTTCTCAGGGCTCCAAGGAATCGAAGACACAGTTCTCTTCAATATGTTCTTGGCACGAGTTGGTTGCTTGACTATATTGTAACTGGAATTCAAAAGAAATCATTAGTTATTTTAAATATATATGGTATAGTAATATTAATTTGATGTACAGTCAAATTAAAAAACACTGGAAGCTGATTGGTCAAGGGGCGGGGTTTGAACAGTGCTTAAGGATACGTCACTATTTTCTTAACACGAATGAAAAATAACCTTCAAACTTATTTCATGAGATAGGTTACAAGTGACTGGCATCTAAAGGATAGTCCTGTCACACTTAGCTTATTTGATGACATCATCATAACAACATAAAAAGTATGACAGTACTTACGCATTAGCAATGGCCAATATCAAGTATGGATCATCCTGATATGTGTCATCGGTGGCTAACGGCAGTAGCTCTTGGAGTACGCGTTCCGCTTGCGGTTTCTGTTTAGTAGCCAGTTGTAAAAGCGCTTGCAGCGCTTTGCGGTCTAGTGGGGATACTTCGATAAGAAGCTTTTCAGCAGTTCTCAGCGCTAAGATCTTCGTGTCACTGGAAGAATGTAGATAACGTGAGGCATAGTAAATCTTTTTTGTCATCTTCGTATTCAAATAAATAAGACGTATTATTGAGTGAGTCTCCGTGACAAATTTCAACTCGATTCTTTTTTCGTGCACCGTCTAACTAACTCACTCTTACAGACCCTGGAGCTATTGAATTTACTCGATAGTTAATCGTAGTAGTACTTTTAAGTACCTCTGTTTGCTATTAATGAATTTCACCAGTCGCAGTCAAGCTAACGTAGCCAATCACATATTTTCTCCAATAAAATAATTAGATGACGGGTTTATCTCTGTCGTTCGACCTATGCGACTTAGAGTAGAGTATTATCTCTCAAGTTAAAAGGCCGTCGAGGGTCAAGGTTAGCACTCACGACTCGTCGCTGTTGGTGAGGAAAGTGTCGGCGAGTGAGTGCGGCGCGTGGTGCGCGAGACACAGCAGAACCATGCGTCGAGCGGCGCGCGGGCCCCACACGGGAGAACGCCGCGCCTGGTTGAGCTGTCGGAGCGCTGCATTTTCTTGTCCGGAGTAAGCGCTGCAAGCGCCCACACAGTACCAGTAACCTGTTGGAATTCAAATAAAATTCATCCATTTCATCATCATTATATTTTAATAGCTCACTGCTGGGCACAGGTCTCTCCTTAGAAAGGAGCTTTGGCCTCTCATACCACGTTGGCCAGATAGGCTCTACTCCAGGTTGGTTGTAGAGTTTGATTCAAATTTTCCTTCTCTTTGGAGTGATCTTTTCATACGCAATTTGCTCTCTTAGCTGCGTCTTACACACTACACTTTTTGGACAAAAATTAAACGCTTTTATTTCTAGACTACAGAAGAACACACTGAAACTAAAACCATACTTGTGAAAGATGGGTACAAGACAATTCAGACTATATTTTGTAGACCTAAAAAGTCACATCTTACTGACAAATTCTTATGGGTATTTACCACCATTATATTATCATTTTTTTTGCAAATAGATCTATTTAAAAAAGTACATAAACAGACATTTAATTGATGAAAAAATGTTGCTCATGTTGTAGTCACAAAATCTACTCAATAACTTACCCGGATCTTCCTGATCACCTAAAGCAAGTTTAGCCGCATCGATAGCCTGTTCAGCCTCGCCGAGCTGGCCGCGGCGCCACTGCACTTCGATCAGCTGCGCCAGTGCCTCCCAACTCATCGGTTTCACTGACAATATTTGATTCAAGTGACGCTGGGCCGCTTCTAAGTCCACCTGCAAATGAAATGGAACTGTTCAGTTTCTATTACGGAACATGGTCTATTTTGTATACAAACTTAAAAGAAAACTTTTTTTTTAAGACAACAAATTTACAAACAAATATTACAAGCACAAATATATAAAAATCGGACACAAAAAAAAACACCAGACTTAAAACAATTTGTGGATCATACAAAAAGTTTGCCCATTCAATACTCAGGGCAGTAAAGAACGGCGTGGCGACCGCTTAAGCCTCTACGCCATCTGTGCAGTCAAAAGATTTATAAATCTTAATTCACAAGCCTTTTCCGAGATAAAAAAATCTTAACGTTTAAAGTTGCTATATATTTAAAAAGTATTATATATATTTGCGTCTTAATACGATACGATTGGAATGTTGAATTAATAGCCTGAATACTTATTACATCCAACAGAACTATTACCTACATAAAATTTGTTTATTTAACAATTCACATTTAGTTATAGCATTTTTGCGACCTCGCTGTCTATTGTAGACTAATATAACTGAAAAATTAAATTCTGTACCTTTCTAAACGCAAGATCCGCCATCATGACAGCCGCTGATTCGTTATTTGGATCGGTATTCAGCAAAACACCGCAAGTTTGTTCACATTTTTCGGTGTTATTCATCTGGAAATTTAAATATTAATTAGTCAAGATGGAATTTAGTCAATGTCGGTTTGGAATCGTGAAAGCCTTCATTCAGAAACTACCTAGCATACTACAACAAGACTTTGTATAGGCCCTTGTATCGGATGCCTACTTGTTAGGGATTCTCTTTGTATATCCATAGTATCAAAATACCATACTTACATGCGCGTACAGCTTAGCCAAGGCCAGAAGAGTATTAGGATCTCTCGGTGAATGAACTAGTGCCTCAGAGTACAAATGGGCAGATACTGCCGGTTCCTTCAACGACTTGGCTTTCGCCAATAAACAGAGAATATTGGATAACTGCTGCTTCTCCTCTTGTATATCTCCCCTCGAGTCAAACTCCATTCTCTTAACAAGAGAGGTTTGTAGGTCTTTTGCTTCTGCCAATATGAGGTGGACGTTAGCTAAAGTCGGATTTTTCAGTTCGCGGTTTTTGGCCTGTATGAGAAGATATTGGACACGACGCTTAAGTGCATTAACGTCCTTGTCTTTGTTGTACATTTGGTTGAGCTCTGACGTTATTGACGATTCTACTTTATCATATTGTTTGAGCTAAAAAAGTAAAAAAATACAAATGAAAAATGTTTATCAACTTGCCTAATAAATTGTAAAGATCAAATATTGTAATACTCACTTTCATTAGAAGTTCGTAGTAAACAATTTGCAGTTCATCAATATTCAGAGATCTGATGGCATTTTCATAATGCTGACAAGCCTTATCATATTCATGCATCTTCACAAAAGCGTCACCCAGTTTCTTGATTAGCTGAACATCCTTTGGATTGCCTTTCAGTGCTGCTTCGTACGCTTGTGCCGCTTGGGTCGGGTCTAAAATAAATTTATATGGCATAACAATACCCTTTTATAAATACAATCTAGGTTCCTTTTCTTTTGTATGTCTGTATGTATTTTTTTTTTGTTAAACGTGCAGACCAGTAACCTGTAAGGGGCAACCACCGCTAATAGACGCTTGTAATACTAGAGATAGAACTGTGTGATTATCCTTAAGTATATCCTCTGTCCCGGAGTTGGAGGAGTTGTAAAAAATCCTAAATAATGATGTGTTGTTATATCTAAAAATGTTAAACAAAATGAATTAAAATAAACATCACATCACATCAACAAACTTTAATAGGTGCTGGACGTAGGCCTCCCTCCCTTTGGGAATGAGGTTTTGTCCTACTATACCACGCTGACCAGATTAGTATTAGGTTTGTATCAGGTTTGCCTTTTCTATGCAATGATATAGTCCTACGTAATTTGATCCCTTAATTACCACTTATGCCAGTCATGGGATCAATAGGGGTAGTGACATTGTGTTTTTTTAATTCATCACCACACTGAATTAAACTAAGCACTTACCATGAATCGACATAAAAGCATCGCCCATCATAGTATGCGCATCAGCCATAGGATGATTACTAACGATCTCTTTGAAGCAAGCAGTGAACATTGCGCGATCATTCTTTTCTCTTAAGTAAATGTGCGCCATCTTGCTATGAGCTTGGAAGTAGTACGGCTGTCCTGGTTTGATTTCATTCAGTAAGTCTATTGCGCCGTCCACATCACTCTTCTTAAGGGCAAGATCTGCTCTGGCGATTAGTAAGCGACTTTCCTCGGATGTGTATGAGAATTCTTGAATTGCTTCCTGCATGTAAAATATTTTTTATGCATAATTATTTACATGAATTTATAATATCTGATTTATTGAATATTGTATTGTGGCGACTTCCACATACAGTACAACCAAAGATAAGATACAGCTCCGTCTACTGAGGACACATCGAACTACAGAGTAATAACTATTCCTGTATCGTGAAATAGACATTCTCGCGCCGATTAGCAAGTATATAATATCACAACGTCAATTGTTGGGCCGTGCCCTGCCAGGCAAGATCACCTCGCCTGGTCGGAGGATCCTCCCTTTGTGTTGGTGGGACACGTGTTCCTTCACAGTAAGCAGAACTCAATCTCAAGTGCCGCTAGGCTACTGTTGTAAGGTTTGAGATAAACTTAAATTCTGCGATTTAACATATGGTTATGTGTGTGGCATGGAAATAAATATAATCATGTTTCTTTCTAACTTTATTCAATCTTTAAACACCCACATGAGGGCAATTCTATTTTCGAACGCAGGGCACAAAAAGTCTGTATCTAATGATACATTGTTTACATATAAACAGTGTATCAATTTTATGACCTAAATAAACTTATATCCTAAGACATACCTTTCCAGGATATAAGTTTACTTAAGCCATAAAATTGAAAATCTAATAATTGACATACAATTAGTTTTCTACTACTACTTTCTAACTTTATTCAATCTTTAAACACCCACATGTGGGCAATTCTATTTTCGAACGCAGGGCACAAAATGTCAGTATCTAATGATACACTGTTTAAGCCCTAAAATTGAAAATCTAATAATTAGTTTTATTTGTCTGCTGTCTACTCTACTCATCACCTGAAGAGTTTAACCATTAAATGATTTTAAATTTCATTTGTCTGTTGAATTATTACTGTTCTGCTAGAGATTATTTATGACCCATAATTACACAGATATGTTAGGAATATAAAATTATCTCTACAGTGAAATGTAACTTTTACTTTACCTGCATTGTCTTTCCTGCTTCAGCAAACATTTCCAATGTCGATTGTATCTCAATAATTTGCAGATACAAAGTAGCCTTGTCAATGATGTTGAGATCTGATTCAAAAGCCCTATTCATATTGCTAATAGTACTCTTACTAGTCGCAATTTGAAGGCTTGTTAAAAAGCTAGACAAAGCATCTGTGACCTGGTTGGCACTTTTCAAAATCACTCCATTCAAGAAATGATACATAGCACTGTCTCTTACTTTGAAATTGTAGCTCAAACACATTTCTAAACTCTGAGCTGCTTTCGTAAAAGCTTCTTGCTGCACATATATCTGTGCTAACAAAACCTGACAGCCAGCATGTGTACTATCAAGGTCGTGCACTAGTTGAGCTAATCTCTGTGCATCACTAGCATAGCCAAAAAGAAATTTGAGCTTTGCCAACTCATACAAAGCCGTTATCAAGCCAGGACAAGATTCACATACAGCATTTAATATCTTCAAACAGTGTGTCACCACAGGATTGTTTGTTTCTTGGGAATACATTAAATATCCAACAATTATACATGGTTTTTTAGGTAAATGCTTTTTGTACTCTTTATAAACTTCTAAAAGAAAATCTGGATCTAAATCTTTGACATAGGCCAAGCTGAATGAATTACGTTTAGCGAAAGTTATCTTCGTCTCATATGCAGTGTTCAAAAATGTCATAGCACTTGATGAGTTTTTAAGATTCAATTGTGCAGAAAGATGGTACAGGATGGGTAATTTATTTGATCCCTGCATTTCAAATAGAAGTTCAATTTGCTGAGCAATTTGTTCTGTTGGACCGTTCTCATTCATTTGACACAGCGTTAATCCACAAAGAGCTGTGATTGAATTGCTATCAAGCTTACAAGCTGCCTTGAAGAAATTCAAGGCATCTTTATATTTTCCTTGAAGAATACATTGATATCCAACTTCACTTAAGTAGTCTACATTACTAGGGTTCATTTCAGAGGCATATTGTGCAAATCTGTATACTTGGGACAGTACTGCACTTGATCTTCCACAAGCTCTAGAAAATATCTGAGTAGTATTGTAGAACTGATATCCATTATGAGGTTCCTCATTTTCCAAGACAGTAAAGAATTTATTCAACTGGTCAGCTGCCTCAATATAATCTGCATTCTTACACAATGCAATAAAAATTCTAATTTTTAGCGTTTCTATGTTATCAGGCTCAAGGGGGAAAATTCTTTCCATAGTGTCATAGACAGCATCCCATTTTTGCATGGCAAACTCATTTTTCATTTTCTCCACAAGTGGGACAACTTGACCTGGGTTATTAACTATTATTCTGTCAAGTATCAAGTTAGATGCATCATGCTCTTTAGCATAATATTTAAATTTTGCTAACCCTAAGAGTGCCTCAGTATTTTTATCACTTTTATTCAGAGCCAATTCTAGACAATCTAAGATAGATATTTGCATATTCCCTAAATTCATGTACATATCATTCCATCCTTTAAGTATTATAGCTTCTAAGTTGTTAAGATTTTTACGTAAACATTTATTAATATAATCTGATGCTTTTTCATATTTCTCTGCAAATGATAAAAATATACCTGCATAATACAAGGATGTGGCAGATGCTTGTTTTTTTTCTTCTTTTAATTTAGACTCTAAGTTATACAATACATCTCTTTCACCTGGGCTGCCGAGTTTATAGCCATATATGAGAGCAATTACAACTGCCAATTGAATATCTTGTTCAGATTGCAGAGGAGTTAATTCACTTATGCCTTTTTGGATTTGACCTTCCAGTAAACTTGCCAGACCATTGTAAAATAAAAACTCGGCAGTATCACCATATTGTTTGGCAGCTTGTGAAATTATTTTTTTAGCACTGCCATATAGTTTTTCACGTAAATAATAATGTATGTTACATCTAAGCCAAACTAAGTCCATTGTTAATTAGTGTCTTATTCGTTTTTGTTTTCTTCATCCAAATCAAATATTATTTTGAGAGTCTTGTAATTATTCTTGTTTTGCTCATAATAGTGCGCCAAGAAGTGACACTGGCACATTACATTCAGTTTGTTCTCTATTGCAAAATCAAATGCATGCTGTGAACATTGTAAAAGACTAGTTAACACACAAAATACATTCATTGAAATATAGAATAGTTATTATAAGTATTTATTTTAAAAGAGTTTTCATAGCATTAAAAGTTTTAGTTTACAAACAGTTACAATAAATAACAGAAGTAGCTGAAGATGATGTATTAATTTATCATAAGTTTTCATTCACTACAAACTAAAAAAAAACCTCAACTTTGGTGTATAATTTCAGTGTAAGAGTAAATGTGTTTTGTAAATAGATATTTATTCATGGATTTTTTGTACTGACTGTACAATGTTCAGTTTTGCCAGTTTCTTAATAGCTAGATAGTAGTCTGCAAACATCAGAAAAAATATTGTATTACTATAATCATCTATTTGTTTACCTTTGAATAAATAAATATAATTTAATTCATACTGTTGTGTTTCATAGGTAAGTGCAAGACAGGAGGCCCATTGATGTAGGGTTGATAGCTAATGTGGTAAGTATGAGGAGCCTTACATTGTCATGATAACTGTCATGCCTGATAAAGCACCACAGCATCTCACTAGTCCAATAGTGTGTAAGTATGGTGACCACAACTCTCGGCTTTTATTTATGCTTTGCATCAGGCAGAGTAAATTCACTTTGGTTAGGACATTATGATAAAAAAATTAAGAAAAAACCTTAGCAAGTAATTTTCCAACTCCTTTTCCTTTGAATGCATCTGGGACTTCAGTCCTCACAAGTTTTAACTCCTTTCCCAGTAGCTCGTAATTTAGAAAAGCCTCGCCTGAAGTATTAAAAAGAGATGCATTGGAAAAAGTGTCCTCTTAGCATTCAAATAACTTTCTAACATACTATGAACAATAATAATCTTATATTCCAACAAACTTATAAAAGAAATATTTATTAATATTAAGAAACCGAAACAATGTACGTACTTCCATTGAGCGACGCATAAAACTGTTGCTTAGTAACATCATTCACAACTTTCAACGCTGTCGTTGAAAACGCCCTGGCTATGGACCGGGTTATCATTCCAACTTATATACAATTAAAGTAATTTAAAAATTAAAATACCAACTCTGTAGCTACGCAGTATAAAAGTATGTTTTGTTTTTAATTTTATTTGTCAAACGCGTCAGATTCAAAAGTCATGAGTGATGCCAACTCTAAGTCGTTATCTCCCCGAACTAAATATGTTTGCGTTGTAACATAATTCTGGAGGCATCAGTCACAAAAAATACTTATTAGTCAGGTGAGGTTACTATCATTTGCAGAGTAATAGATGATTAGGTGATCCGGTGGGTGTAGTTTAGTACTGTGTAAAGATTGTTAGACATTCCATGATCTTAATTACGATGCGTGTCTTAAATTTTAGTTCCTCTCACTGTACTAACAAATTTGTAGGAGTTATTAACCTGTTAGAGAAATTATTCTATAGTATGTTACATCTAGAGAATATAATCCCGGGATCCTGAATCTCGGGATTTCGGGATGCCGGCCGCTTTCTAGCCCCGAAAATCCCGAGACTGTACTTGGCTAATCTCGGGATTTTTGGGATTGCCATCTAGTTTGCATTCCGTAGTCCATTGCGCCTTGACAATAACCTTGCCTAGATTATATTAAAAGCATTTGTGATACGTACTACACAGGAACAGCCCTAATAATATGTTTGTCGTTGAACTTAGAAGGGACTTCCCCGCTCGGAATACTTCAATACAATACTCTTGAGTAATTCCGCAACGGGCCAACAGGGGAATCATCCGAGTACCTGGTATCATAATATTATTGCGGGGTATTTCCCGTCGGGGATTCCCTGAACGAAAGTATAAATACGCCAATCAGGTTTTATTTTTTTCATTTATTATTCTACCAGTGACGAGGTTACGTAGGTTAAAAAGTTAATTATCTTAAATTAAGTATTTGAAATGGCGGGAGACTTTGTTAAATATAAAAAAAGACAGTGATACGACATCAGTGTGGAGTTATTTTTTAGTTGCGAAGGACAGGAATAGTGCTAAAACATAACGTCAAGGTTATATCAGCTTCAACAAGTCAAGATTTTAAAAATCTCAACATAGCACCACCGCTAGCCAAGCGAAAATTAGATGATTACTTTACTAAAAGTGCCGACGATAACCTGGATGCTGTTTTGGCAAGAATTATTGCATTAGATGGATTTCCATTCAGTGTATCCATAACTGCAGATGATTGAGAAAACTGCTCTTAGCAAAATACACGGATTTACCAAAGTCAAGTTCATTCGAAATCGTGTTATGAATTACAGTGAAAATATCGAATTCAGTTTGAAAAGTGCAGGTGAAAGATTTAGTCGTTCTTTCGACGAATGAACTTCAACGTCCAATAAACGATACATGGCTGTCAACGTGAATTCATATAAAAATTTTTGGAACTTAGGACTTCTTCGTATTTATGGAAGTATGACAGCTGAAAATTGTCTTCGTATATTGGAAGAACGTCAAAGTAAATTTGATATTTTGCTGGAAACTGACATCGTGGCTATTGTAACCGATGGACTGAATGTTATGATAAAGGTGGGACGGCATGTTTACACTGAACAACAACTGTGTCTCGCACATGGTGTAAATTTTGCTATCTGTGATGTGCTTAATGAAAAACATAATTATTTGCATTTGTAGTATCATCTGCAGTAGGGCTACTACTGCAGATGATACTACAAATGAGCCAGCTGTGGCTGTTGATTATATGGACGACAGCAATGATGACCATTTAGAAGACTTAGACTGTCCAGAATCAGGTTTAATCTTAATGTCACAAAATGAACATATATCAGAGTTAACACAAGATGAAAACATTAAAGAGCTGACAAAGAAAATCCGCAAAGTTGTAGTGTATTTCAAAAGATCAACATTGAAAAATGAAACAGTACTTCAAAAATATGTAGAAATTGAACATGGAAAACAGGTGTCACTTCTCTTAGACTGTAAAACCAGGTGGAATAGTCTTTTAACAATGCTTGAGCGATTTTATCTTTTAAAACCCTGCATTCAAAAAGCTTTTATAGTTCTCAATCATCCAATTCGTTTTTTTTTTTTAAAAGCAGGCACCCGCCATCGCAGAGTGTTGCTGCCTGGTCCTAGGTCCTCCAACATAATCGGAGTCTATTACACCAGATTCTGTTCATACATCTCGCTCTTATACATCCCTTAACATCGCCAAAACACTACACTACTGTCTAATCTAGGGTACGATTGGGTGCACACAGACTTTATATTTGTTCATTTAAGGTGACATTATATATACTATATATATGAACATTAATCTACTTATTTTCTAGATATCACTTATTTTTTAGTTACATTTTTTCCTATTACTATAATACAATTTACCTTAAACTACTGCTTACATACTAGTCAATGTACTTATTCTAATTTTGTTTTATGCTGTACAATAATAGTATTCATTATATTATGACAGCATATTTACTATGACTTTGTTTTATTTCTCTTAATTACTATTTTCGCTATTTTAACGCAGTATTCTAGCAACTTATCTCTATTTTTACCTAACATAATGGACGCTATATTTGTAGCTTCCATTTTTTGGCCTAGTCGGTGCTCAATTTCGTACCGTTCCTTTGAGTGTACTGGGCACTCAAGAAGGATGTGCTGTACCGTTTCCCTAACCTCCGGATCACAAATGCACGCCGAGCTCTCCTAGCATTGGAAGCGGTTCAGGTAGTCAGAGAACCCACCGTGCGCCGTCATAACCTGAGTCTTAACGCTGGTTGCCTCGTATTTCCTGACCACTCTATACGCCGTCTTTATATCGGGTAGAAACATTTTTGTTACTGACGCAGTTGTTCCATTTGTGTACCTCTCACCCCACTCGTCAAGGGTTGCATTCCGAATGCTGCTCTTGACGAATGAGACCGCGCACAGGTCGTAGTCAGGTTTGCGCTTGGACTTCTCCGCTGCCGCCTTAGCCAGCTCATCAGCTCTCTCGTTTCCCTCCAGCCCGGCGTGTGCTTTTATCCAGAACAAAGTCACAGCTTTGTTCTGGAGAGACGATGTTTAAGGTTCTCTCTAGCCGCCACCGCTAAAGGATGGAGGGAATGAGGATTTCGTATAGTTTGGAGAGCGGCCATAGAATCGCTGTAAATGCCAAACGCTGTCCCATTTCGTATGGTGGTTTCCTTCGTCGCCCTACACAGCGCCAGAAGCTCAGCCTGGTAAACGGTGCAATAACTCGAAAGGGCAAGTTTAATGTTTCCGGTCTCACTTCCGTCTGTCCACACTGTCAAAGCGGCTCCAACTTTACCCGCAATTTTGCTGCCGTCGGTAAATATTTTTACGGTCCCGCTGTCAGTCTGTGCGTATTGCTCCCTATCCCCAACCGGCGTTATGTCAAGGTATTTATGCTCAGCCGGGTGCGGGGCGTCAATTACGCGAGCCATACACTCCACTTCTCGATCTCCCAACGCCTTCCAGGGAATGCCCCTCTTGCTCTCGTAGAGTAGAGCAACCTCACGAACCCGGAGATCGAGGAGAAGGACTCCCGCCAGTACAAGAGCCGAGTTCAGGGAGACCGTACGATAAGCCTTGCACAGTTTTTGGGGTATTCCTCGCTGTACTACATCCAGTTGCTTCCGCACACCCAGTTTATTTACAGCCGATGCCCAGGCGCTGGCCCCATATAATATAATGGGCTCGATGGTCGCGACATATATCGTCCGGATGATTTCTGGGTGCAGACCCCAGCTGACCCTAGCCGCCCTGGACAATTGCTTGTAGACATTAACAGCTCTTCTGCAGACTTTTGTAACATGACTATTGAATGTCAGCTTATCGTCGATGGTGACACCTAGCAACTCAATCTCTCTGGACGCCCCAATGTCAATTCCACCCATGTTCAACCGTGGCGTGTCGTATTTCAGCTTTCTAGTGATGGTCATAGCTGTAGTTTTATGTGGTGCAAATTTGAGTTTATTAGCAACTCCCCACTCCCGAACACGCTCGAGGGTAGCACCGGCGCGTCCTTCTATTTCCCCTGCAGTTTCTCCGCTGAAAACCAGCACGATGCCATCCGCGAATGCCTGGGCATATTCCCCTTTGGCTTCTAGGCTCCTAAGGAGTGGATCCAATAAAAGGTTCCACAAAATTGGTCCTCCAATCGATCCCTGCACACAACCCTTGCTAGTTCGTTTCTCGTGTTCCTCTCCGGCGTATCTCACTCTAACACTTCTCTGGTTTAAGTAGCTATTGACCAATAGCCGGAGGTTTGCAGGACATTTTTCCTCAGCCAGACGCACTCTTATTCCCGGCCACCGTGCACTATCAAATGCTCCCTCTATATCCAAGGACACCACTGTTATAATTTGTTTCTCATTTAATTTTTTGCGGATGTACTGCATTAATGTGTAGAGGGAATCTTCAGTGCTTTTTTGGGGCATGAAACCGTACTGGCGAGTACTCATCTTTGGTAGTAAGTGGTATTTTAGTCTGCCAACCAGCATTTTTTCGAATATCTTCCCCAACACAGGCAGTAGCCCTATTGGCCTCAGAGACTTTGGGGTTGTGTATATTTCTTTGCCCGGCTTCCTTAGCACTACCACCGTTGCCACCTTCCATGGCTTCGGAAAATGGTGCAGCTCCAGACACTTGTTGATCGTTTGCAGGAACAAATCAGGTTCATTCTAGACGGCATGCCGGCATATATCTGCCGTAACTCCATCTCCTCCAGGAGCCCTGCGCGGGTTAAAAGACTCAACCAATGCCTGCAATTCATACATTGTGAACTCAGGATCGCCGAACCCACTCCGTTCAACAGTGTCCAGCATGTCAGCCCTTCTCCTAGTCTCGCGGTGCTGAGCGTTTTCAGCTGCTGCTTATGTTGGCAATAAACTACGAAGCAGGCTTGGAAGTCAAACATTGGATGCTTTGATATTTCTACGATTGTATTTTCGAAATTCTAAATAGTTTTGTTATGTTGTTTTTTTTTTTAACTTTTAAAGTTCTTGCATGTACTGTAATTTATATTGTGCAACGATATGAAAAATATTTTTAAGAAATAATTTAAGTTTTTTTTTTTCATTTGAGCACAATTAGAAACCACAAAGTGTAATCCCGGATCCCGGGGATCCCGGGATTACGCATCGAATATCCCGTAGCCCCGGGATTGAAAACATGCTCGGGATTGTATTCTCTAGCTATATCTATTTTTGCCTACCTAAAAGAGAAGAACTTACATAATTACATTTTCATAATATTGCCCTAAGTATATTTTGTTAATATTGATGTAACGGTAATAATGAATGTAGGTAATTTATTGTGATAAAATGAAAAACATTAGATAAAGTACGATGTTTTAAATTTTACTTTTAAATGGGTTTGGTGAAGAGATTGTTTTTCTCTTTATAGTCTTATTATAGGTTTTACCTAATTATAAATGGTATTTTGGTATTGGATGTAATACGATTCGACTTAGCCATACTTAGCAATATATGATTGATATGCAGTGCGAGAGGCTTTTCTAGTGCTTTGATTCAGAAACATTCCTGTTTTTCCTAAGGTACTATAACGAATAACTTTGACTAACTGAAAATTGTTTTGTTCAATATCCCGATTCGCAAGATTTGACGAAAGTTTCTAGTCTGTGCTAAGGACTTCAAAAACTTTCACTAATGAGGTAGTAGTAGGTAGTCATCGCAAGATGGAAATGCTGCGCTGGCACTTACACTGTGCATGAATCATAGTCACGTAAAGCACACCCAGAGTCAGAAAAACAATTTGTGTATCACACAAAGTGTTTTCCTACGTATGGTTTGAACCCGCAACATTCAACGTTGTAGAGTGACGTGGCGACCACTTAAACTACCAAACCGACCTTGCCGTTTATTGATGTTATATAAAGGAGATTGGTCGATCATGTACTGCTAGCAATATGTAATGAATGGTTACGAGATTTGTACTCTTCATAAAGTGAATTTTCTTAAGCAGCTGCTCCGATTTCTTCCTACTGTAAATTCCAACTTGTAAAAATGTCTGTAAAGACTTGTTTCAAAAATAAATTGATTTAAAAATAATAATTTTGATTTTTAAATATATCATACAAAAATTTTTAAATTTATTGCTTCATTACTTATCATTAACTATTTTTATGTAATTATCATATTTTTGGAACTTTGCTATAAGAATTTAAATTCTTCTCAAAAAATTGTTAAGTACAATTACATTAACAAAACGCATTCTAACATTTTTTTTAAGCTTGTTAAACTTAAAATCTGCTTAGGCAAAAACTAGATGGCGTCGTATGTCAGATACTTGAAAATATTTTTCAATGATTAAAAAAATATGAACTATATAAAAACAATAAAATATTTGAATCGATACTTATTAATGAACTTTCATATTTAGTAGCAGAGCAACATTTAAGTGAATTTTCAAGAAAATATTTAACGAATGACATTGATTTTAAAAATATAATACGCCATCTTGTTGCCAATAATGACAACTCATATCTATGAGTGATGATAGCCAGCTGTCATGTCTGTCGATTTAAGTACAGGCTATATTTTAAATTGTAAACTATAGGATGGGCCAAGAATTAGTTAACATAACACGATTTTTTCTTTTAGTTTATGTAGTGTATTTGGTTTATTGATGTAGACACGATTCTTCAAATAACTCCATAAAAAGAAGTCTACTGGGGATAGATCTGGTTTTCTGGGTGGTCATGGAATGTCACCTCGTCTGGAAATCAGCTTTGGTCACCGCCAGGGACTCATTGGATGTAAGACAAGTGGCTCCATCATGTTGAAACTCTGTGTTACGATTGTAGCCAGCAAATTATAGTAGCATCGATCCCATGAACTCCTGTAACATGTTTACGCGGGATGTTAGATTCCAATTTTAACGAATTCTTGGCCCACCGTATAGAAACTGAAGTTTTTTTGCGTAAAGTTCAATAAATCTGGGAGTTTATTTCCAGGAGGTTATTTTCTATAATATTACTAACACAATAAGTACAAAAAACAGTAGCAGTCGTGGGACTGCCGATAGAAGTGAAAACGGAACTATTAAGTTGAGAGTAATTAAAACTATATGCAAAAATTATATGAAATTTTTTATGTTTCATATATAGCTATATATAATATATAATATATAATAATAATAAATTTCATATATAATATATAATATCATATTCTCCATAGCTATAGATATACTATTATCATTAGCATGTCGGTGACGCGAACCGAGGATTTTACCCTCTACCTAAACGCTCAACGCGCCTAAAGAAGTTTTCACTTCAAAAAATATATAACTTTACTTTTATACTGCCATGAGACAAAACTGAGACTGCCATGAGGCGGTACAAAAGTTCTGTACATGCTTGCCACTGGCCTTCGATCCCCTTTTCACCCTGAAATGTATATAGCCCAGATTATTTTTACATTAATATTATTTACATTCTTATGACCTAAGTTAAGTTTTATTTTTATAATAAAAATACTCTTTTGGCTTTAATATATAATAGAGTGCTCTCCAATAAAATTGACAAAATATCGTCATTGTTGACAATTAGTTTTAGAAGTTTTCCAATAATGTTATTGTTCTTTAAAATTATTGATTTTGTACTTATTATTAACAGCATTTATTTATTTTTTGAAAATTTATATATTATATAACAACTTGTTAACACACGGATCAAGGCAATCGTTAAATGTCCATGGCCACAAATGTTTGACTTGAGTAGGAATGGAACACGTGATGTTTGGCGTAGCAGTCCGTTACACAAATCATTACGCATAGTGACTTTAATTCGATTGCTTAAATATTTCCCATGCGTCGCTCGGACCACACGAGTTCATGAATGAGTCAACACACCAACAGTCAAGACAAGAGACAAGACACCCGGCCGGTGCGCGCGGACTTGCTATCAAAGAGCATGGACTCGCGCTCGATCACAGTCGTCGGGTGTGCGCAGTGCGCGCGACGCGCAACTCCCGCGCATCGTACACTGAACCGTAACGTTAAGTTCAGCAACATGTGAACTATGAACCACCTGTGTTTTTTTTAATGAACACGTGTTATGAACTTTTTTTTTTGTTGTGAAATTAAGTTGTTGGTGAATTTTAGGATATTAAGTATCTTATAACTAGCATGTTTTTTTTGGGATGTTACACGAAGGTTACACTAGTAAATAGATAAAAAAATACTTTTTCCTCTTAAATAGTTAGCAAATGTAGGTACTAAAACCAGCAGCAGCTAGAATACAGTATAATACCAACTCTTATTGATCAATCTGTCACAATTCGTTTAAAAAGGCTGTACATGCATGCATGCCCTTATATTTATAATAAATTTCATTTATTATCACAAATGACAAAACAATACCTACGCACACGTAAATAAAACTCGTATAAGTATTACTAAGTACTTATCGAATGCATTTTTTATTAAATCTTATCTGACTAATAACAAACATACTATTTTTAACTTTTCAACGAACAAGGAATACATAGATTAACTTTGGTCTACCTACTTCTTATAAAGATTAAATTTAGGTATTCTATGGTTGAGGTGGGTGTAACATTAAAAATTCTAACGAGTAGTCTTCGTCGGTTGTCTCAGAATAGGTATATTTTTTATGGTAAAATCGTGAGAAAATTAAAGTGAAGTGTGTAAGGTTATAATATAACACATGTGTAAAAGTTTGTTAGTGGCGGGCATATGGGGCAATGTATATCCCGGAGTCATCCGGGTCCGACCTTCTCTCGACATTACGATGCCGAGAGCCTTGCTAGCAGTGCCGGCGGTACTAGTAGAAGGGTAAGTCGATATAATACTCTTTAATTCATTCGTTGTTATATCAGTTTAATATATTATGTGTACACATAAATCAGTTATCATTATATCATCAATATCAAACCGAATAAATTTCATGTAGCCTGAAAATAATTTTTATCAAATTATCACCTCTCAATGTATACCATATACATGTTTACAAATGTATGATAAAATAAACAATAACTATTATATTACGTTGTGTCAACTCGAACATTACAGACAGTTAAAAGTAAAGAAATCCTAAATTACAGTCAACACCTCACTTTTTAGTTTTATGGTCGAAGCTTCAAAGGTACAAAATACAGAACTCCAGACAGCAATTGCATTTTTATGTCTACTTGTGTCTCAGATATTTGAAATTGAAAGCACGTATGTAAAGTATTCTGAGAAAAGTGTACACATATGTCTGCAAATTTAAATGCACTTACTCGTTTTCTAAGAATAATCTTATTGCTGTTATAAATGCGAAAAATTCGTTATATTAGTGTTACAGCGAAAGAAGTTCTGAGGTAAGAAACAAATGTTAATAAAAATATATTCAACCGAATTTAGAGCTCATTTTTGAAGCCGGTTAAAAGTAAAAACATCAATGTTAACATTTTATTATTATAGTTAGTTATATTATTGTATTACATGAGTAATTACTTTTGTGTATCTGATATCTGTTTAAGTTGTTTTTCTATTAGTTATCATTGATAAGGACACAACTGTATAATATGTTAGTGCATCTGTAAAACAATATACCTATTTCTGTTTTAAAACATTAAACTCATAGGCACCGGAAGGGTATGCCAGTGCACCCCCTTACACATGCACCCCGCTGGTGAAGTCAAAGGGTGCACTTGTACACCTGTCAACACCAGATGCGTAATATTACCCGAGAAGCATGCCTTTGAAGCATTTGTTGCATTTCGTCCAGCTGATTTTTTCAAGAACAACCTACATAGATTGTATATGTATATATATTGTATATTTGATTAATAAATATAAAACATATAGAAAAAGTTAACATTAATAAAAATCGTTAATTTCGTAGGTCCCTAGTATAATTCTTAATTTTAAATTGGTTAATAGACAAGACAATAGTAATTTGTTATTACTTTGTGTGAGTTTACTCTTTTATGACGATATCCAAGTGCACTTGTACATCCACACATACTTTTAACTAACATGAAATATAAAATTATAAAAAGTTCTTACCTATGGAATTGACTTTTTTATGAAATAAGTTAAAAATGTGTGTATTTCTGTGTATTTTCTTCTCTGCAAGTGCACTGCTTTCCTGGCGCTCCTGCTAGTGTATTCAACCTTTAAGTAGATACATAAATACCATACACTTTATGCACTATGCACATTGTATAAACTTACAGTAATTAATCATTTATGGCATCTCGAAAACCCATCAGAGAGCGTACATCAGACTAAATAAGGACCTGAAGATTTTTATCCCATCCATTATTACGGACGCTCGAGAATTCTCATTAGTATTCTCACACAAAACTTTTTAAATTACAGTGTAGCCAACATCTCTGTAAAAAGTAGAAAAAAGTTGATGTTTCTTGTGATACAACGTACAACCTTATAATTTTTTCTCGAACAAAAAATTGTCTGGTCGATAAAATGCATTTAATTACATTCGGCGTCATTGCGGTGAAGGCCGATAAGATGTATTTGGTAATACTTACTATACAACACGACATTGTAACGAAAATATTTAGAAGTAATGTACCGACTTAGGTCTATAGTTATCCTTTAAGGTTTTGGGTTGAAGGGATGTCCACAAAACGATGATATAACTACCACTTCATAAGGCAGGTACAGAGTTACGGTTTACTCGATATTAATAACACAATGCAAAATTACGTACTTTAATTATAAGTTTTTATTTGAATTGGTTATGGCCAAGCTGCCCCGGCTTTACAGAAATAAAATGGGCAGAAAAGAAAGATAATAAACGGAACTAAGCGGTTTTAATGACAGATGTTTAGTTACACCACGTTGCATTTGAATTTATTACTTCAAACGAAAGGTCTAATTCTAATTATTTAAAGGTGTTACATGTTCATAATTAACTTGGAATACAAGACTATTTATTTGAATAAGAGTTACGAAGTTAAAGTTACATAAAGTTGTATTCAAAATTGTAAGATCTATCGCGAAAAACTACTATTATCCACCGGTTCAGAAAGTTAAACCACAGACGGTCAGTTTTTGCTAATGAATCTCTACATCGTAAATACTGCGCTTTCTGTAGAGCTTGATTCGACACGGCAATAATCAAAAACCCATTAGTGCGTACTGGTATAATATACACATCTTCCTAAGCTCAATTTTATGTGTATTATTTAATGCTATAAATGTTTTTAAACGTATAATTTTAATACTAATATACAAAAAAGTGGCCAGCTTTTCCTGCCTTAAAAATGTGATATCGTAAAAATATCGACCGTTGAATCCCTCTCAAAGGGCATCGTAGTATTTAGTTTCATTGAAATGTCCAATTAAAGTAGAAAATGAGACGAAAATGTAAGATGTTCGATGTTAAGGTTGCTTAACAGATTATTTTGGATTATAGGTAATTATTAGTAAATAAAGAATTTACACCTTTTGCTTTAGTACCTAAAATAGTTTCAAGTAAATATATGTAAGCTATTTTTTCTTTGCAATAGTACCACAGTAAGTATATGTTTCCTAATATTTTATATAACATATTTAAAGCTTGTTATTGTTATGTAAACTTAGATAGTTAAGAGTTCTGGCGATTACAAACAAAAGCAAAACAAGCTTATACAAAAGAATTTCGTCTTTGCTTTCAATTTAAAATGACACGATTGTATCGATTCGTAACAAAACGAGATATTTATCGATACAGAGCTTTCGAGGCGTGACTTCGTGTGAATGGAGGCGGTTAGTGGAACCCTACTAGATAGTTATGGTTGGTGGTACTCGACCGCGTACCACAATCAACTGCCTGTATCACATAGCTGATGATTGTTGCCCAACGGAAAATAATACAGGCCGTTGAACTGTGCGAACCACTTTTGTCTCGTCTCCCTTTATGTAACCTACTTGCGTGCAAGTTAATAATACATTATGTTAAACGGAAAATGATGAATTACTACGTATCTTACTTTTCAAACATCTCTCACTCAAAGCGTGCAGACGAACGTCGACGCATTAGCTGTCACGCCACGAACTTTTATGGTAGTTAATTTCAAGTATCTACGTACTTTTAAGTACTTCTTTAAACTAAGACTTTATGATTATTTTCGGTTTAAAAGTTAATTTCCTCTGAAAAAAGGTATATATAGGGTCACTTGATTTTTAGTGTAGCGGCTACTTTATCTACGGAATGTCTACGAAGCTTCGGCCAGCATTATAAAAGTTTCGAATGCTTCAAACTACAGTATATTATTTTTTTCTTTTATTATAAGAGCCTGCCAAAGTGACTACTCAGCCTGATGTAAAGCCTGAGTCAAATCCAAGAGTTGTGGTTACAAAAATCATTGCGAATGCAGACAATGCAGCATACCACACTGTGGAGGCCTAGTGAGATGCTTTTCACGACCACTTGGGGACGTAAAAGGTATGACAGTCATCGCAGCAGTATAAGGCTCACACACTTACCATGATAGTTATCACCCCCGTATCAATGGGCCTCCAGTCTCGCAATCACCATCGAAACACGACAGCAAAGAAGCTGTCGCTTTAGGTGTACTGGTATACTTTTCACTTCTATATACTATTTTAGTAGCTTAGCGTTTGATGACAACGTTAAAAGTCTTGAGATATTTGGTTACTGTGAGAAAGAAGACCGTGACCAGAACAGATATACTTCAAACATCGCAAGTAAATAAAAGCTTGTAAAAACAGGTTGTTTCATGAATGTCACAATTTCTTAATCATTCAGTTCTGACTATATATGATACTAGCTTTCGCCTGTGGCTTCGCTCGCGTGGAATTTGGTCTGCCACATTAAGTTTCGTAACAGATCATTTTCAATAAATATATTTTTTTAATAAAAAGTATCCTATGTTACTTCTAATACCTCTAAGAACATGTGTACAACATTTCATGATGATTGGTTGAGCAGTTTTCGCGTGAAACCGTAACAAAATTACATTCGCATTTATAATATTAGTAGGGATGGTTGCTTTGTAAAGTTAGGTTTAAAAATCGTGTCTTTTTTTAACGGTCATTAAAAATTTTTTGTCACGATTTTGTTTCCAAAAACCTTTTGTCATCGCTAGCAAGCACACTGAGCTATTTAGTGATGGTATTGTTAACAACTTATCTTAACATTAAGATAACAGCGACTAAAGTTTTAATGTAACGGAACACATATCTATATCTATAGTGTATAATATAATAATTAAAAAAAAAAAAATGTTTATTTATAGAAGAATGTTCTTTATATTTTTTTCCGGTTATTTGAAATGTAGATGATTTCAGACATAGAAATAGCTTTAGTAACATTCAAAAACATAGTTTTAATTTTAGGCGGCATAAAATAAAATAAAGAGTTTCAATATGCGCCTCCTGGTCTGATACTCAAATCAGCTCTAAATTGCTAAATATTAATATAGTTCAAATAGGTAAGCGAAGTTTTATTTCAATATGGCAATTCTATGTAGCTGAATTTAATAGTTAGGTCCAAGAATTATTTGTGCTCACATTTAGTTACGTAACTATGAATAAAACGTGATAAAAATAAAAAAGTTACAATGAATCATATTTGAATTTCGACCTCGAATGATCAGAGCGTAAGTGAAAACATCTGTCTCATACGTTAATTTGCATATGTGAATATAGTTTCTGGTTTGCATATATGTAATACATATTATCAGATCTGTATAACGTGTATTATAGTTGTTTGATAATACCAAACAGCCACAATTACAATGCTAGATATGACGTCATATACTGTTTTCACCATCGCCTTGCACCTACCAACGGCGAGAGTTTCCAATTGGGTGCACTATAAGTCCCACTATATAATTATCTAATATGCACTTACGTAGATTATCTGTGATTCTATGCAACTTTCTTGCCAGCGGAAGAGTGAAGTATAACGATTAACTTTTTATTTCTCGTCTGGTTGCACCTATGTTGCGTGTTTACAAAAACGATGCATATAAATTGCTTGCAATACGATGGGAATGTCGCCGATCGATTCAAAGCTGGCCAAGAAATTTACATTTGCGACTTATATGCAGGTGGAGCTTAAATATTCATGTTGACTTTGCCCGGTGTAATATTTTAATGCCCGGCTTTTAATTTAACATTTAGCATAGCTTAAAGTTTAGCATAATTTAACGCCAAATTCCCGTCATGTAAATGATTTTTTTTTGCATCATTGTACTGTATAGAAATAAATTCAATATCGGTAATCAAACCATGACATAAAACAAGTTTAATATTGCTTTTGGATACTATTTAACAAGCACATTCTACGAAATGAATAATGAATTGTGAAGTGTAAACACAGTTCAATGTGTAAACACCTGTTACCAATATGTACTTAGCATTCGTATCAATGTTAAAAAAGTCAAAATAAAGAAAACGAATGGAAAAATATTTATTCAAGATTTTAGTATAATCTTAGAAATTAACTACCTATACGAAAATGGATATCATGTCCGACACAGCACAAGTATCCTTTTTCTGTATCGGACAGGATCAGGAACAAAAGAGTTCTTATTGAAATAGTTTGAACGCCTACTTCATTCAATAAATATCACAACGTAGTTTAACAATAAACGAAGTGTCGCCCTACTCCCAGAATTGTTAAACACATGTTTGCAATTTATTGTAAGTAGATTACATTGCGTCACAAGCTAGTTACATGAGTGTGATTTATTTAGCAAACTAGTACTTATTTTTAGTCCTTTTGTGATCGATTCCCTTTTCAAAAGGCTGCTACAGCCTATTGGTTCATGTTAGGAAGTTTTATAATATATCAATCAGAAGTTTCATTGTGTGATTATCAGTGGTTATAATCTAATGCAGCTGGACTTCACCAGATATCCATTCACTACCTGAAGTATGTTTTTCCTGTATCACCTCGAAAGCCACTCTTTAAATCAGCAGTCTATGGTCTTGAAGTGGACAGTAAAACCCTTAGATGGAAATCTCTACAGAATGAAAAATACTTCTTACTTTTAAAACGAGAATTGTACATTGGTATGGTATTAAAACCTTGTAAATATCTTACTTATCTTAAATCACAATGTTATAAGTAATAACAGTTTCCGAAAGAGTTTTTAATAATTGCAAATGGCCGTGACAAAGTCTTAAAAAATATGTTTGTATGACTAACAAATAATATGCAATAGCTACATGGTTTTTTTGCGATTAGATACCTGATAAGGAAGCAATAAAAATTGTTTACTTTGTTTATACACAGTCGTTATTATTTCGATTACAAAATGATCGAATGTGAACTAGGAAATACGTACAAAAAGCGTTTTTATAACGCTATAGATACGGAAAGGGTGTTTCGTTTATAAGTCCAAAGTTCTCTCTGTGATATCATAGCTTCTAAATGGATAAACAGTCAAAAGAGAGCTCTTGCCTAAATATGTGGCGCGCCTACTTAATATTCGTTTATTCAATCTCTGAACATATGCACACGTGTTAGATGTGGTTAACAGATAAGGTATCAACCTACTCTGAAAACTGCTTAGCATATGTAAACAATTATCACAATTTTTAATAAAATAATTCTCGTTACATCATAAGTCAGTCACTTCAGCGCAGCTTATTCAGCAAGTTATACAACTTTTTAATATAATCGTTGATCGATCTCTTCAATATTAAACTTTTTCTGTTACTTGAGTAATTTGTTTGTTTTAAGCTCAAAGTGTACCCGGCACTTCTAATGGTGAGTTTAAAAATTTTCAGATAGATCTAAAGTTTTTTATACCGTACCACTTTGAATTGTCGATTGTTTCTTTTTCGAAAAACTTGAACAGTTATATTGAAAAGAACATTCCTAGTATCAGAGATAAGTAATCTACATCGATAAACGCTTTTTAGTAGATTATGGTGGGTGAACTTTAAATCTTATCCGATCAGAGCGTTGAAGACAACTTAACAAAAAATATTATAGAAGTAAATCGGACATAACATATCAATATCCTTAATATTTAACATAATATACATATAGATTTTAAATTTCTTTGTTATAAATATACTTTTGAGGCAATTTAGTTTAGAGTGAAGAAGATTAACATAGATGTCTCCGACCTTGATAAGATAATTTGTTATTGCATACTAACCTTCTATGCAGCGATACAATATATTAAAATTACATCCTATAAAAATGTCAAAGCCTACGTGTACAATTTAATCACTCTATGGCCTCCTAATAAAAGACATGATTTAAATTGAACCCGTGCATTATTCTATTCTAAATTGTATTAAAAAAAAGTTATCTATTTGTTGCCACTGATAAAAACGCACTTAACAATTACTTTCCCGATACATAGTTATGCTCACTAGAACCAATGCACAAAATAAGTACTTATATCAGAGGACAGAGGGACACAAATCATTTTCTTATACTCGTAGTAGCGTTAATAAAATATATCTTAAATTTTATTGATTAAATTTATGTGGCTACAATACAACGGCGTCACTTAGACCAAAACTAAACAGAGTTAGATATTATTTTATTTATGTGTAATATCTTTCCTTTGCCTCCTAGCAATCTGTGTCATTAGTTTCATGAAAAGAGACGGAAATGTGTAAAAGGAATCTAGGAAGCGATTGAGATGACTTACAGAATTGGAGATGGTGAGCCGGACTAAAGTACTGCCTCGATCTTTTTAGCCAAAGAGTATCCCATCGAATTTCGTCGAGGCTAATTTGACATTATCTTATAAGGGACCGTGAAACTGCCCTTTACTCGATATGCATAGGCGTAGACATAGGTGTAAATTCCAATACTGTCTATGGACTACCTACTACTACAACTGAAGTCTTACGTGCGTAAATATTTTAGAAACACGTGTCCTTACTATCAAATAAGTAATTAGGTTACTTCTTTTGCAGTAATAATTAATTTACGAGATTAATTATTGTTTTGCTTTTAATAGATTTTTCATTATAGAAAGAAATTTTATTTGTTGAGAGTAAAGTGTCAAAATTTTGTTTTCATTCAAAGAAGCTAGAGGATGAATAGGCCTACTTTATTTTTAATCAGTTTTAAAATAGAGGGGCTCACTCTTATTTTATTAATAAAAGTGTAAGTTTTCGAATATAACTTTATATAAGGATTTGTGGTTTGCAGAAATTATATCTTTAATTTCACTTCAAATATTCAATTCATAGACAACATCATTACAAAGAAAAGGAAAACTTGAAACAAACCCTATTCCAGCCCGTCTCGACAGCGTGGTATAGTAGGCCAAAACCTCCTTGCTAAGGAGAGGCCTGTGTCCAGCGGTGGACTGTAAAAGGCTGTTGGTGTTGATGATTCAATTCGGTATTCATAATTGGGTATAAGCATTAACAACTTTATTGTTAAATAATATAATAAATAGGTATAAACGAATATAACGGATTACTTTTTAATACTTTTTAGAAAAACCTTAAAAAGTTTGATATTAATAAAATTTAACTTTAGCCCTGGTAATGGTTGCATATTCTATCTACATTATATATTTTTATTAATTGTGTGAATTTATTATTGCTACCTTCCGTAGTCTATTTATTGAGTAGTATATTATAGTTAGAGTGCATTTGTGTATATTTACTTTGATTTTGTGCTTATAACAGTGTTATTCGTTCTCAAACATGGTGATAATTTGTTTGTAAGTCCTGTGAGACTAATTCTATAAATTTTTGGAGTAGTATTAGTGACATAAAAGTGTAGGTTTTTCTATTTATTTTTTTATTTTAATAGCCTGTCAAAGTAACTCTACTCTGCTTGATGGAAAGCATGAATACAATCCAAAAGTTGTAGTCACCATACTCATTGCTAATCCTGACAATGCAGTATGGTGACCCACACTATGGTGGCCTATTACGATTTTTTACACCTCACTTGGGGACGTAAAAGACATGACAGTCTTCGAAGCATTGTATTGCACACACTGTCACACGACAACTGTCACTCTAGCAGCAATGTGTAGGTATGTACAAATGCTTTCTTATCTACGAACTTGAGACACATTATTTAATGAAAATGATCAGTTGTTCTACTCGCTACTTGCTAATTATTTGTGTAAAGTGTTCTCATAAAGTAAAATTTATTGTAACTTTCTTTTGAGAATAAAGTTGTTTAACCTCAAAAAGGGTATGCCAATACTTGATTTCGTGTATGCCAATAGTTTGGACTAACCATGCCAATATATGGGCAAATATTAGAATGTTCAGAAAATTGTGAATGTTTATGTTTCCAATTTCTGAAAATATCTGTTTTGGTAGAAATTGTCATAAAATAACTATTCTACTGCTACTATATCTAATCTCTTCTTTTATAACGTCGAAAAATTACGATTCACAATTGTATTTTAATTACTTAAGGAGCCGATAATTAGACAGTTTGCCCTATAAATATAAAAACGACAGGACTAAGGGAAGTTTGTAAACGTATTCACGCATACAAATGTTGTATGATGTTATGTTGTATTGTAATATTTACCCCGACGTGACAGTCGAATGCACTGTTGTCGCAGCAAGGGTCGCGAAGGGTCATTGTTTATCTGCGAGACCCCAAAAAATATGGTTGACCGTTAACTATGTTACATGTTAATCGCTACATATTATATTTTAAAGATCTCTGAACGTCAGAATTGTATTAACATGTTTTTCGAAATTTAGACCCACGCCTTTTGATCATTATCCACTAGACCAACATGTCAGCTCATAAACATGTTGTAAATTTTCTTTCTATTTAAAAAAACTAAGTTTTCTCTTTATATTTTTTGGGTAGAAGGAAAGTTAAATGAAGTGTTTCTGATGCTGCTGTTGTTAAAATTTAAATAAAATTTTGCGTAGAAATATAATTTCAGGCATGTAAAAAGTGACACAAAACATCTTTTCTTACTTTAAGAGCAACATAACCTTGCCACGAGCAATGTTATGTTGCTCTAAAAGTAAGAAAAAGTTGCGTTTGACAGTTATTGTGTATACAAACAACATAAAAAGTTTATACTATTTTTTTATAAAATAACATTTTCTTTTATTTCTTGCTTTGAAATCTATTACAATAATTATGTCCTTCAAACATCATTTAAACGAATAACGGCCACCCACGATTGTTATCTCAATTGTATTGTGTTTTTATCAATAGATATTGTTGGTCAAATATCTACGAGGGGGCGTTTTTAAGTTCGCGGAATGGAGGGTATTGAGTAATAATAAAAACACAAAATTATTTTTCTTTTTCTATATATTCCCCTGCAACACGAATACATTTTTCATATCTTTCAATTAGTTTTTTTATTCCTTCGTAAAAAAAAGTTTTATCTTTGTCTGATAAATACGCCGAAACCGCCTCCTTAACCTCCCCATCAGTTGAAAATTTCTTACCACGTAATTCTTTTTTCATTTTTGGAAAGAGATAATAATCACTCGGAGCCAAATCTGGACTGTAGGGTGGGTGATTCAAAATATCGAAGCCCACCTTATGCAGGGCAGCCAGTGCGACTCGGCTCTTGTGAACGGGAGCATTGTCATGCAATAGCAGGACACCTTTCGTTAATTTTCCCCGTCTTTTTTCTTTGATGGCTTCTTTTAACTGTTCTAAGATTGAAGCGTAGTATTCCCCCGTTATAGAAATGCCTTTATCTTTATAATCTATCAATAATATTCCTTCTGAGTCCCAAAAAATCGTTGCCATGAGTTTCCCAGCCGACTGTGAAACCTTAAATTTCTTGGGTGGTGCTGTGCCCTTTTTGTGCCACTGCATGGAGTCTTGTTTGGACTCGGGTTCATAATGATGAACCCAAGTTTCATCCCCAGTAACAATTTGATTCAATACGCCATCCTTGTCTTCATTGCAGAGGTCCAAAAACGCACGTGAACATTCCACGCGCTGTTGTTTTTGCAATGGCGTGAGCATTCTCGGCACCCACCGTGCGCTAACCTTAGTCATGCCAAGATGATCGTGTAAAATTTTAAAAATTGTTGTATCCGATACTCCAACCATTTCTGCGAGTTGTTTCTTTTTTAGTCGAGCATCTTCCAATACATTTTTTTCTACTTTTGCAATAACTTCTGGCGTAGTCACCTCAACGGAGCGCCCCGGCCTCGGGTCGTCTTCAAGTGATTCCCTGCCTTGTTTAAATAAACTATGCCACTTGTAGACCATTGTTTTTCCTGGGCAAGAATCCCCGTAAACCGATGACATCTCATTGAGTATGGTTTGAACAGACTTTCCTTGCTTAGTAAGGAACTTTATCACCGCACGGAATTCAATTTTCTCCATTTTTTTCACTTCGTTCCCGATTAAAATACTTGGTCAACGATAGTTTAATAACTAATGATCCAATCACAACAAATTTTACTATGCAGACTAATTATGAGTCACTGAATACGGTAGGCATCAAAAGAGCGCGTTTACCCGCCTTTTTCACTGTCATTCCGCGAACTTAAAAACTTACCCTCGTATTAGAAACTCTGTATAACGTTTAAACATTTCCTAAAAAAAGTTAGTATTTGTTAGTATAGAAACAAGGAATCGAATCTTATATGTAAAAGATAGATGATTTTTGAGTGTTTTCTAGACATAAATTGGAAAGATTGAGAAGCATCATAAATAAATAAGAGTCACCTTTGACTATTGAGTGAAACACTTTTGGAGACAACATTGTATCTTGCAATATTATCTCCAAACAACATTTTAGATGAAATTCGAGGACTATGACCAAGGGGAGGATAAAATAAATACTTTTTTAAATAAATGTTGCCAATTATCTCCAACTCTGAAAAGTAATTGACAACATCTATTTTCTGAACATCTAAACTAAACATCTGAAGATTGTTAAATGTTATGTTGTTTTGTGTTTTTTTTTCTTCGAGTGGTCCTGTGCTATTGTTCAACAATAGCACAGGACAGGCATAGATTCGTGTTATCTCCTTTTTACTTTTAACATACATACATTAAGGCAATACTAGAAAACGTTTTGAAAATTTTCTTAGTACTTCAAAAACAGCCTTTAATAGTCCGCTACTACTATTATTGGACGTGGGCCTCTCTTTAGAAAAGAGGTTTTCGAGAACTTGTAAGGAATAAACCTTTGCAAATCATTGTTGAATTGAATACTAAAAAGTATCGGCTATTACATGACAGACCGACTTACAGATATCCGTGACCGACCTCGGCCTGGGCCGTTGCTTTACGAGTAAACATATCTATTCTGTATACGTGCGTATAAAATGTGTCAGACAGATGCCGTGGATGAATAAATAAATGAATACAATCTGTGTGAAACTTTCCCTCCCAGTAGATCAGTTTACAATTGCGGGCGCGCATGTGGTCTCTTTTGAATTAAAAATAAAACTATTTGCATTGTGGCTATATATTGTTACTTGTTTTACTTTCACACGGCGGTAACTTGAGTCTGGAAGTTTTTGCGCTTTTTTGCGGTCGCTATTAATCCGTATAATTATCATGCCTGGTTTGTATTATTGATATTCGTATATTATAAATATAAAGTATCAATATATATGTGGTTACCGACCGGTGTATATTAATCGAAATAGTTTTGCGGTTTAATTGATGTTATTTGTTGTGTTACCATATCATCGTACAAAATTAAGCAGTGTGTATTTTCAAATACTTTGATATAGCCATACAGTAAGGCACACAATCACAAATTATTATTTCGCTCTCTAAAGCCATAATTGTCATTAAAGAAGAAAAAATGAAGTAAGGCTTTATATTAAAGGGGAAAGTAGTTAAGAATATACACCAATGGTTTTAAAATAGTTTCTATTTCTTGGTGAATGTATTGCCTCTAAGTTATTACATTCTTAAATGTCAATTTTTGACGCTTAATTTTTTTTTGAGGAGTTCTGCGTTTTTTCCGATGATAAATCTAAAACAAGGCACTTTTAAGTTTAGGAATTTAAAATTTTGCAAGTATATTCAAATGGAAAGTAATCACAAATTTTAATCAATGGTAATAATTGATTTTAATTTTAGTTTAATTGGCACTGTAAATAGTGGCTGGGGAAGCAAATTTATTTTAATAACCTATCGTCTATTGGTGGGATGAGGTTTGACTTCTATACTATAGTATAACACTATATAAATAAGTAATTGTTCCTTTAAATATTCTGTGAACATATCTACCTGTTACCATTGTTAACATTGAGTAAAGAAACTTTTTAAGTATGAAGATAACCTTCTTGCATTCGAACTTTCAATTTTTTTACTTTTCATCTACCTATACATAGATAACAACCTGTTAACATATACATATATTGGAGTATTAGTAATAGAGTTTTGTTAGGAGACTTGTGCACGGAAAATTGAAAATACTTAAAAAATATTGATACTAATTATACCATAATATAATAAAACTAATATATTTACAATAAATATATACAATAATACTACTGGGCTTTTATAATTTTTGGATTATTTACTATCTTTTTACATGTACACTTCATAAATATCTAAACAAGGTTAGGACGCCATCCTACAGACACACACGACACTATATACTTGACGTACTCATAACATTTCATAAACTTTCATTCATTACCAACTTCGTCAGTATATCTTAAAAGGAAATATTTTGCCCCTTTTCTTTCTCTTCTTTACTTCTTTGTAACTTATTCTTAAATTATCTTACTCAAAAAAAAATATATAAATATATTATAACAATAAAATACTCGTAATATCTCAATACGAACCAGTAGGTCTTGAAATTAGTGTGTTCAATCAAACAAACTAATTCTTTACCTCTATAATCTTAGTATAGATAAACTGTTTGACTCGTACTTGTGTTTATGTTTCGGTGATATCCCACTGGATTTGGACCCGACCCTTCTTTCCCTTTTTAATCGACTTCAAAAAAGAAGAAATTCTATGTTCCACTGAATGTTTTTTTTTTAAAGAGTGAAACGTGCTACGGCGATGAATGTCTTACAAGGTTATAATAGAAAAATGACGGAATCCAGTTATCGTAATTTAATTTTAATCATTCTTTTGTTGTTGAATTTCTAAGGCGTCAAAAAATACCAATTGATACATTTGACTTTTTTAGTTTAAAGTTTTTTTTTACGCCATTAGAAATTGAATCTGGGTTTTCTTGATTTTCTTAACTGCTTAGGGGATTAGTTAAAGTTTTTTCAAGAGTATTTTGAATGAAATGTACATACGTAAGTAGTATAAATAAGTTACTCTGTAGATATCAGATAAACATCTACCAACATATGTCACGAGGAGAAAAATACGGTTACAAAGCCTTATTCTCATTTTTCACACATGACCACGACATTCATTATAATAATTATGTCTTATACACATATTATATCATCGTATAATTTGGCTGGAGTTATTAAAAACAAGTTTATTTCGTCATTATTTCTCAAAGAACTGGTAGATGGTTTTAATTTACATCAATGCATATAAGTTTCCTTATTTAATCTCATTAGTAGCTGTTTTTATTTGAAAATATACCAAACATCACATAATATTAGGATTGTGTATAGACACGATTAGTTAGGTATTAATGGGTAGTAAAAAAATAACCATACATTTAGCGTAAGCCGCGCTAACACGGTGTCCGGATATCCGAATAGTCATATATTATGCTTCTGCTTTACTTTATAAAAGTGTCTAGTAACGATTCCTTTAGTCGCAATTAATCCTCGCAGCAGGCCAAAAATATAGCGATATTAAGACTATGTTGGACGCATTTCATGAAGCTTACGACTCGTTCAGTAATTGCTTTAATGAGGTGGTAAATAACACAATAGGTAGTTATTCTCACGATCAAGGAAATATAATAATTTGGTGAAGATTTAATTTTCACTTGCTGTTGTCGTTTTCATCCTAATTATATCAGGTGGTTAATATAATCGATTGAATCTGTAAAGCTAGATAAAGATGTTCTTTTCTACGATTAGCTTTTATAGGAAATGCCGAACGAAAACGAAATATCACGTAGTTTGTAGTTGTAAGCTGACCTGTCACAAACGCGACATCCAGAAGTCAATATAAGCCGGTAATCGGAGAAATCCAAAATATCTCGAGCACCTTTACGTTTTAAGTCAAGTTTAGGAAAGAGAATAAACACGTTCCGTGTAATTTATTGTGTCTGGATGTAATTTATTCTTAAGATGTATCTATTTAGAATAGCACTTGTTCACCATAGTACAAGCTCTGCCTAATTCGGGATTAGATGGTCGTGTGTAAGATGTGTCAAGATAATTAATTAGTTGAGTTTTATTTGTTATACCTCAATACATTTTTTGTTGCTGTTTTAATTATGTTACTTTGTTTTTTTTTTTGTAATATTATAACAATGTAAGGGTACTTCGTTGTAATATATATATATGTATATATTACAACGAAGTATATATATATTTATAACCAATATATTCTACAAATAATTTTTCTAATGTGGGACTACAATTTAAAGTTTTATACGATATTAAATTAAAAGTATTGTTTTAATTTACAATCTACACAGTGTGATAAAAAAATTAACAGGAATTAGTATTTATATAACTTACTAAACACCTTACTTTATTTATAAACGGAAATATATCGGTTATATATAATCGTTATATTTAAAGAGTCGTTAAGAGTCGTTATATTTAAAGAAAAGAGAGAAAATGCCTCCGGCGGCAAGTCCACCTAATGCGACATATTTACAGGAAGTGTCAGTAAAAAAAAATTAAAATAAATATTAATTTTCTTTTTTACTTACACTTCCTAAATTTCGAAATTTTTTGGCCGGTATCCGGCGGGATACTTGCTCACTATCCGTTATCCGGCCGGATAATAATAATAATAATGCCGGATGCCGTGCCGGACGCCGGCACGCTCTTCGGAATCCGGCCATTTAGTACAAAGCCCAGATAGTGATCGGTTATTCTGTTAATATCTATAACAAAGTCCTAGACTAACGCGGTGAGGTGTCAAAACCCGTACCGGACAAAATTATGCACGATGATGATGACTTTAAGCATAAAATATGTAAATTAATCATCATCAGTCATATCTAGCTACCTACAGTAAATACTTGGTCGTCGAGTGTAAACACGTGAATAACGCATATACACTCGACCAAGGTAATCGTATCGTAACTGCTTGTAATGAAAGTTCTCACGATGATTAGTATACCAGATCCATATTAAGCACGGTCCGCTAGCACCTCTCGATGATCAAGGTTTGATTTGTAAATCTTATTGTATTTCAAATGTCTGATAGGTAACAAGCATTTCCAGTTTACTTTAATTTGAAGCTAAACAAGTAAAATACGATTTATTTACACATACATGAGTACAGGAATAACGATTAAGTCTATTTGTTTATACTTTAAATACTAACAAATTCTTACAAAATAGGATAAGATATTCTAATTAACCTGCTATTAAGATTGTCGTTTAAATCAATGACTCACATGTTACGAAATGTATGTAAAACATTTTTGTAAATTTAAATAAAGAACACGGTTGAATACCAACCAAAGATGTGTTTGGAAAGTGGTATTATTAATGAACCTGTTTCTGTGAAGGCATGATAATCGTGATTAATCACGCTCGTGACTGTCGCTTACGTAAAGGCTTTACAAAACGCAATACTAGCTTATTAAAATATGTCATTAAAAATTATTAATATTACTGTAGTTATATTCTGATTCTAAATTTATGGTAGTAAGTATGATATTTCCTTCCGTTGTGGAGTGTCACCAACCGTAATCATTCCGTGAGTGAGGTAAGAGCTGAATAAAGGTTTAAACTTTGACAAGTTGACAGTACTGCAAAGAGATGGAAAACGTCAAACTTTGAAACACATCCTGTGCTAATCCCAGCGTCGTGTGGTCAGAACTTACTTTCTAGGGGGAGGTCGAAGTTCAGTAGTATACTATAAAGATTATTGAAGATGAGTATGACATTTTTATGGTAGAAAACATAACTGTTAATGGAAAATAAAGTAAGGAATAAAAATTTTACAACTATGAATATTTAAGAGAAGAAATAAACTATCAAATAGCAATCATTTTAGCTTCTCAGTTCAAAATAAAAGATAAAACAAATTTTATAAATAGATGTTAGACGTCGACAATAATACCATTCTTAGGAATTGTTCAAATGTAACATACCGTTTGCTGTAATCTCAAGCTGGCTGGCTCTTCGTTAATGAAATAATTTATTGGATAGGAATGATTTAAAGCAATAAAATATAGCTATCTCCAAACTATATACCAGTATTTATTTTTAGTACCTAATATTTATTTAATAAATGAATTAAAATTGAACGTAGCGATAAATGTAAACACTAACATGAAAACAAAATAGAACATTTTATTTGATTGTATACATCAAGATTAGGTATCTAAACAAATATTTACCCATAGTTTTCAAATTTAAACACATTGCGTAATAAAACGTAAACTTTCTACACAAGAACGATTCCATCACTTTCTGCTCAATTTACTAATATTTCCTGTCACTATTGATTGGGGATTATGTAATACAAATAAGGCTCAAAATTAATAAAGAATAACTGGAGCTGGTCATCAAGGTAGTGTTTAGTGGAAACACCACATGTCCCTGGCTCAGGTGTCCCCAAGGATGCCCCCAAAAAGATTTTCCACTCCGTCAACAAAAAAGAAAACTGAGCATCGATTCGGTAAAGTACAATGCAATTTAATTTCAATTCTCTTTTACTTTTAACTTTAAGTAACACATATAAGTTCACTAAACACTTGCGTAAATTATTTTAAGCTTAGTGCACCCTACAAATAATCAGCCGCTATCTATCCACCATACGCAAACATAGCCTAACACGCAATGTTTATAGTGAGTGATTTTCACTGACTGTTGTCCAGCACGATTGTCTCGGTTCGTGACACGACAGTTCACGAGTACTCGTCGGGGAGTCTATTTCCTAGTGGGTTAAACATTCATTCCCGTGCAGATCACGTAGAACAAATGACGCCTATAGAAACACTGTTGTAAAATCACCTTTTAAGATGCTTTAGACACGGTTTTCTTTTTGGCATGGATCCCTATGATTGTACGATTAACGCGAGGTTAGTGGACAAAGAAGTGGTGGTATTAAAGGTTTACCGTAATATGTGCTTAAACATTTTAAGACTTTAACTTTTTAAATGTAATACTGTATTGCAGTCTTAATTTGGTTCTATTTTTAGGTGTGTTACTTCAGATCTCTGTTCTAACTTATAGGGAATTTTAGATCAGACAGACTTTTCTTGCAAATATCAACATATTTCTAGTTGGTCTAGGGAAAAAATACTACCCTGGGTGGAAAATTCAGGAACAAAGGAAAAGAGTAGAATAATATAGGCACGCGTAAAATTGAAATATTTATTGCACGAAAAGTAACAAGTAAAGACATCGTGTTGCTGTTGATAAGTCAATATTAGAGAGTTGAATCGATGCTCGAGTGAATATACTCGAAAATATGGCAATTCAGGTAAAAAATTTAATCATACAAACCTCTAAACCAGTTGCAAACGAAATTTAATGATGGGTCGTCGCTCCTGCAGCTGAGGTGAGTTAAAAATTTCACGCATTTAATAACTAACGTTCGCTTCCTATAGCAGAGGATTCGATTACGGCCAAGGCCTGTTTCCCTTACTTTTACAAGTATGTTTCGTATAAAGAATCGATTATAAATTATAAGAAATAACCGAGCGTGTGTGAAACTTAAACAATACTAGCTTTTACCCGCGGCTACGCTCGCGTGGAATTTGGAGTGCCACATAAAGTTTCGTAACAAATCATTTTAAACATTTTTTTTTAATAAAAAGTGTTCTACTCGTATATTACTTCTAACACCTCCAAGAAAATGTGTACAAAATTTCATGTTGATCGGTTGAGTAGTTTTCGCGTGAAACCCTAACAAACAAACTTACATTCGCATTTATAATATTAGTAGAGATTTCTGCGCAGTTTGATTATTTCAAGGCATCTGTTGGTTTAGTGGTTGGTAAACTTGATGACCCAGTCAGATCAGGTCAATGAAGTCGTGGTCTTCCCACCCAGGACTACTAACTGTCATGATCAGAAATATAATATGAATGTTATTAGTACAATTTTAAGACGTTAATTAACTTATTAAAAAGTACAGGTGATGAGTAGTTTGCTGTAAGACAAATTTGTTTGAGATGTCTCAAGTCATGTTTATTTATTAAATTTTACTTCAATCTTATAGCTACTTACCGAGAATTGGTACCAGAAGAAAAAAAAAAATGTGAACAGATTTTTTATTATTATTAAGTAATTTATTTCGGATGTCTGACATACAACGCCATCTAGTCCCAAACTAAGTAGAGCTTGCACTATGGGTATTAGACAATTAAATACATAAATACTTTTTTTTGTAAATACATACATATTATACATGAATGCCCGAACTCCGAAACAAATATTTGCAGATCGTACAAACATTCGGTCCGACTCAGGAATCGAACCACAATTATACACTCTTGACTCTGAGTATATATATTAAAATATGTTCATAATTGATAAAAGATTAAGGTAATATTACTAGCTTACATAAGAAAGCCGATGGGTACTATTACGCCTAATGCCAAGGAGGATTGTTAGGAATTTAGAATACTACCTGAATAAGTAGTAGGCTGTCAGTAATAATGCCTTTTTGAATTCTTTAGCTATAGATCTATATACTCGTGACTAATTCTGGATAAGTCAAAGTTTTTTTAGCTACACACATTTCGGGCGAGCGGGACCGTGGTGAATTAGGACATTTAAAGAATCATTCTCAAATTTTAAAGATATAAAAAAAAACATTGAGCGTCAGTCTACCACTGGAAACAGAACTCTATATTACTCAATATTGCAGGAATCTACTTTCTATAAGTTTTTTAATAACTTCAATAATAATAATTAAAAGTTTAGTGTTTTTCTCATTTTATATGTAATTAAAAATGTAGTCAATAAAATAAAAAAGAGAATAAAATTAATAAAGAGAATAATACTATTCTAGCACATTGGTACAATGCCATCTAGTCCCAAAAAATGCTTAGTTTGGGACTAGATGTTGTATACGGACAATAGCAGTTTACACAATGAATAGACATAATATTATAAGTACCATGTATATGTAACATTATATGAGTAACATTCTTATAGCTATGAAACAAAAAAGAAAAACCAAATTTATGTAAAAACAATCCTGGTTACCAATCACACGTCTCATCGTTTCATCGAAAGTAAAAAGCAGTACCGGTCAAACGTTAGAAAGATCTATACGTCTACAAACCCTGCACCTCTATTTCTTATAGCATGATCTGTGAGTTTTTATAATTTTGAATAATTACCTTAATTGTTGTTTACATCGTGCATGTAGATAAATTAAACGAAATAGAAAGGAATGAGGAATGTACATTCTCACCCAAGATAACCAATACCGGTTTTATGAGTGTTTCATGCTTTTATTGTATACTGTTTTTTTTATTAAAAAAGTATATATGTAGGCACACAAATATGGGAGAGGGCCAATCCCGAGAGAAGAAGACGTCGGCGGCGTTATGAACCGTCGATGAGAGCGCAAGCCACCAGAGGTCCCCACTCTCTGGTGGCAGATTAGTTGTTGCGGTCGGCGATAGGATGGTAGCAGACGCAACGAATTATGACAACTGGATCGATAGGCGGAGATCGCTCTTGCGTCTCGCTGAGGAGCGTCAGATTCGAAGACATAATCCAATCCGTCAACAAAAAAAGGCATATATAATCAGTAACACTGTTATTGATATCTAGATTCAATTTTATATGCTAATATGAATTAATTTAATCGTGGTGTAAATAAAAATTTGTCCCCGGATCTTCGGCTATTGCTTAGATATTGATTATCGTAGTTTTATATGTAAGTACCGACGAATGACGTAACTAGTCAAGTGTCCCATAAATGAACTGCACAACTTTCCAGGCTTCCATGCAATCGGTATTAAGTATGACGTCAGTCGTACGCCCACTGCCTTATACATCCCAAGGACGGAAGCAGGTGACGTCAGTTGTAAGCGATTTTAAATATTTTCTCATTTGAGCAACTCTTTTAGAAACCAGATATAATTTTTATGGAATTATTTTCTCATTTATTTCACTATTTATGAATCCTTTGACTAAACATTTAAATTAATTGAGAGTTGAATTTTGAAATTAAATGCTATAATCACTGTAACACAATGACAGTACCTAAATGGGCCCCGATTGGTTACTAGTAGAGTTATTCTACTGCACACCTTGTTGAACTTCTGATAAAGATTATTTGTTTGAACGCAAGGGAAAAACTTGCCTATAGAGAGAAGTGGTGACTTTTCACACTAGAACATGTAACAATAAAAAATGATAAACCTTCTGTTACTTGCATTGTTACATGGCAAGGAACTTAAGGCACTTGGAAACAATTCAAAGAACTTATCGTAAAGTAATAATCAATTTTTTTTTTTTGCTATAGTGACTACTCTGCTTTATGGAAAGCGTAAGTAGAAGCAAGACTCATTGCAAATTCACTTAAGTCTAAATGTAATATGTATGGGTACTATATGTACGAGTATTCTAGTTATATTATCTTTGACAGCCGTGAAGCCGACCTTTGGTTCCAAATACCTACCTAACTACTACAATGAACGGTACTGGTGACCTTAACATCTGCTAGCTCCACACTGTCCGGTCTTTGGCTGTTCAGAGCGTGACATAATCTTTAGCAATGAAGCATATGACCATAAAGAAAAAGAACCCAAATACTTTGCTAATTATATTCTAAATTATAACTGTATCTGTATCTATTAACAAATAGCACCAGTCGTTTAAATAAATATAATATAGATACTACGAACTTTCTCAACCTCATTTATTTACTGCATTACGTAATACGTATAGGTGTCCTCGGTATATTCCTGACAAAAGTTTTACATCCAATTTCACTTCAGTCTGGGAACGGCAGAAATATCTATCCACTTTTTCTTTAACCCCCATTATTTTGCTCAATTGTCATCCCATAATACAATATCTATATATAGACTGAAGTTGAAGTTAGATATTATTTAACCTTTTATTCGTATCTATTACGAAATCGTGGTTTGCGTCACACCTAAATGTACATATTTTGTTTGTGTTGCTTTGTATCTCTTTAATCTTTTGTGTTACTTTTAATATACGTAAGAATAATCTTTTTTTTAAGTGAGAGAGTTGACTGGTCGACTTTAGTCACCAAGCAATCTCTGCAAGTCCTGCTCAATATTTCACAAGAGATCTTAAAAGAACATAAACCTCTTTCTCCTTGAGGATAATGCGCAAGGCACTAAACCTTCCACCAGTTAAAGTTATGACTTAGGCGGTTTATGATATATCGCTTCTGGAATTGCGAGAATTATTTTCTCTATGTTCTTCATAAATTGTAACGAAAATAACATTATAAGTTTATGTTAACTCTGCAATCCACAGTAAACATCGCAACACTAAATTGATTTCTCGAATATTCGATTACTTAAGCTGTAGTGCTATATTTAAGTAATTATGTTTTCTATATTAGTTTCATGAGAGATGTTATTCGAACTAAACCTAGAATTTCAGCACTAAATTCTTTTGTAAATTTCTACGTTTAATCAAGGTCACGTAGAGACGATAAGTGAGTTCTTGTTTTTGACATTGAACTTAATTTATAATTTATAATGCAGTACTTAGGTATTAATTTATTATAGAAGAGAGTTATGAAAGAGAATTTTCAGTGTCATGGCATTTGCGTGACGTTGTGTCGCATAGTCATAGTATTCCCTAGGGACCTTAAATGTACATTGTTTACTTATATACTTTTAAATAGAAACTTTCGCTGTCAACATTCCACGTACAATGTCTCATTGTTCTAAACAAGTTGCATTGTTAGGACAAAAACATCGTATTACAGTGCAATCTTGCGACTTCCTAGTCGACTTACAGCAATTATTCCAGCCATTCCGAGTAGCGTTGGTATCAAATTATCTTCATTACTTACTTCTAACTTGCACCTGTGTAATGACACGGAAATGTGTCGACCACACTACGTGTACTGCAAAACTCTGAGTAGCGACGAATATTCTACAAATGATATGTGGCAAACTATACGCTATTGGATTACATATTTAAATACATATAAGTAATAATTATTCATAAAATAATTTGTTCTGCACATTATGCTAATGTTGAAATATCACTAAATGCTTAGAATATGTCACTGAATACTTACGAAATAATAAAATGTTATTATCACTGTAACAGCAAAGAGTCTTATTATCAGTTTTTAATAGTCCACTGCTAGACATAGGTCTCTCTACAGAAAGGAGGTTTTAGCCTACTGTACCAAACCACACTGGCCAAATGAATTTTTATAGGGTTTGTTTCAACTTTTCTTTCGCATTACATTGCGTAGTTTTCTCCCTTATTCGGGTCTTAGAACACCTACAGATGAATAGGGCTGGCGAAACTCCGTCTTCTTAATCTGTCACTACGAGGCCTATTGCATAGGTTTACGCCTAAGTTAGACCTTTGTATTTGGAAATTCTTAGGTTAATTCGTAGTGTGTGTTCCCTGTTGACGTTGTTAAACTTGTGTGCCGGTGTGCGACAGTTGGTAAATCGTAGGCGTTTCATTCGTCTCTATTCATTCCTCTGGGGATCAAGACGTGAACGTATGTATGTATGTACTCGTACAAATGGAGAAAAAGTCATGATTATTTAAGTACTGTTTGCAAACATCGCGTGACATTTACTAACAACATTAAAGCCTATTTCGTGATAGCGGGGCCACGGAGGCGCTATTTGTTTTTTGACCGCCATATTTCTTGTTTGCTTTATGAAAGAAGGACAGACGAAATACCTAATACTCTTCAGATAACATTACATACGTGTGTATAGATTTTTCTTTTATGACAACAAAATAAATCCCGTAATTGTGGCGGCACTTTAAAATCTTATGAACTGTTCTTGTTCTTAATATCATAACAATAAAACGAAAAACTTTTTCACCTTAAATGTATTTCTATAGCCTGCGTTACTTAAATTATATATAGCCATATATCACCAATTATCTTACCAACAAAACTACACTTAATGTGTAAATAAACTATCTACACTTTATTAACTATGTATTTGGATTCGGTAATTTTCGGTTCAGTGAAAATTTCATCTACTAAGTTGCCAAAAGTTATTCTACTACTAAACTTAGCTAGTTCCTTCCATGCTCATGAGTGTTTCTATCACGAATATGTATCTTACAAAAAAAAACAAAAGATATATAATCTAATGCCATCAAAATAAAAATAAATGTTTCAATACTAACTGTTTGTTAATGCTACTTTTAGTTTAATAGCTACAATGCTCCATCAACAGTTCTGAATACAGCCGCGGTACCCGTGATAGTTACCTACCCGTGCCTTTTGTCATTAGGCAGTAATGTTAGTAAGAAAATTACAAGCCCAACATGCCAGATATATCACGATGATCTCCTCGATACAAGAGAAAGCAAGGTGAAATTACATGTAGGATAATGTTCCGGATACCCGTGTAATGAGATCTTGGGTCTTCGTGAACAGCTAATAGTGTAGCCGCCATTTCTAATAAACCGCTTTAAATCTATTATCTTTTACAAGTTTGAGTTATTTACGACCTCAGCGAGATGAGATAAATGAGAGCTTATTTGTATGCTTCGTTGTAATTCATTTTGTGTAGTTCATTGTTTTGCATGTATTTTAGTAATTCTAGATCACGGTTCTTTTTACGAGGTCTTGGTTTGATAATAGTATTGTGAAATAATTAACAAAAAAAGATAGAGGTATTCGAAGGAATATTAATACCATTTTATGATTTCTACACGATTTGAACATCGATTGATAATCTATCGATATGATCTAAGATAATCAAGATTACAGTGTAAGTGGATTAATGACTCCGCAGTGTTCTTGTAAGAAGTAACGATTAATGGTGGCCATTGCCGAGTTCGGAGTTAATTATTTTATGATTATTTAATAACGATATTTAATGACCATTACTGTTATTATATTTATTAGTAGATTATAGAATCAAACTATCCGTGTAATGACACATTAAGAATCCTGAGTATCCTTATTCATCTTATGAACATACCAACGGGATAAATCTTAGTCGGTTCTTATAGTAAAAACCTAGACTATGGGAGTAAACTATACTAAGTAACCGCACTGCAAAGAAAGGGAAATCTGACACAGACCATAAATTATCCGGTCTGACCAGAGTGGTATTATTAAACCAAAACCTACTCTCTAAGGAGATCCCTATGTTTTGCAGGACTAAAGAACTGTTGATGATGAAGATAATAAAAACCAGAAAGGTTACAAATATTGCGTTCCATTGACAGCATAAAAAATATATAAAAATAAACGCGCAATTTTTTTTAAAATTAATTTCCCCTACGTTATTGTTTTACTTACAAGAACTGTTCAGTAAAAGAAGTGAAAATTCTTAGGCTATTTTGCAACGTTTCCTATCGTACAGAGAAAACATTTATAGCTCTCGTATAGATGAGGTACAGGATTTTGATTACATATGTATAATGTGAGTATTATGTTAATATTTTGCTTGTACAAGTCTGCGGTCTTCACGCTTGAATGCTTCCTGGGTCTTATCCCGTATTAAAATGCAGTTTCTGACTTAAATTATGTCATAATGTAAGCTTTTAATTGTGTAATCTATAAAAATTAAAACAAAGTAGTTAGTAGTTTTGACGTACATACATATTAGAGAATAAGTATTTCTATTAGAGATCGTTTGACGGTCGATTTTTGGTGTAACTTGAACTAACATCTCACCCTCCGACCACAATAGCAACTGACATTCGCATCAGTTGCCAAAGGAAAAAAAAGATCTTCATACACAAACAGTTGTCAATGACAATAGATTTTTCTCATTCACAACTAACTACCTACTAAGAAGTATCTAATAAGTATGATAACTTTCCATAATAGTTCAAAATGCAAAAGTAGGAACCTTGCGCCTGTATTTGACTTTCTCATCAACTGTCAACTTTTTCATCACATAAAAATTCCAAATATGATTTGTTTTTATGCAATATATTTGTTTAAAAAGTATGTATAAAAGGTATAATATTAACTTACTTCTCGAATACACGAAAAAAAGAAATGATAGCACAGAGTAGTAGATAGGTAGGACTCCGTAAGGGTTGCTTTCACGAATTTAGTATAACTAAAACCTTGTCGGTGCGCAGTAGAAAATTACTGCTCCATTTTATTCGCCGACGAAAATGGTACGTAATTATATTACTAATATTTTTTTATTGGCCACACAAACTACATTATGAAAAGAAGGTCAAACTTTCAGCTGCAAGGCCCAAGTTCACGCGATATTTAGTTTGTCAAGGTCATGTTTCAGTGCTACTAGTATAAATATTTTATGAAAAGAAACCTTGTTGAAGTTTCTTTTAAAAAAATTATATAATTAAACCTTAATTTGCGACTTTTAAAGCCGCAAACTTTTTGAAGCTTCTTTTATTTTTTTAAAGAAAGATATATTACAAAATTGAATGGATAAAAGTGTAAACAAAGACAAATATAAATATTATGTTTACTTTATTCTCTACGTAAGCTTGCCGTGTAAGCGAAAGTTTTTAAACACTTTGACTTGACGCTTAGTTCATTATCAATCTGTTGCAGTCCATTGATGAACGAAGGCCTCTCGTAAAGAGTGCTAACTATTCAGCTAACGCTAAGTTGCTGTAATGTAGCTACTTACTATAGCTCCCAAAAAACTTATATTTCCTAGAATTTAAAATTATCTCTTTTGGAAGTGTGAACAAGTCATTGAAATAATATATTTTTACCAGTTTCCATTCAGTAGGTAGATAGTGATGTGAAAATAAATTATTACTTTAATTAGTAAAACTTTATATTTTAGGTGAATTGTGGAACTATTATAAAGATCCCGTTTAAATAGTATTAAGTGACTGTCTCTTTGATAACGTTACTTTTATTCAAGTTTTTTTAAATACTGTTTTAACTTGATCTGAAAAGTGGATGGTATCCAATTTAATTTATTATATAAAATTTTGTTATTAATTACTGTTTTTAACTACAGTAGCTTTTAATATTTTGTCCAAATAATGCTTTATGACAATATACGACAAAAAACTGGTGGATATGTGAACGACAAACGGAAGTGCGAGATAGTATCAATTTTTAACAATTATAAAAACATTATTTATATCGTTTACTTTTGTAATAGAACTACTTATGGATTCAAGAAGTAATTTAGGAGTTACTTAAGCCGAGCCCTGAAATTTTTTTAAATTCATCCAAATTCTTTGAATTGCTCTTTCGAAAACAATTTATTTCATGCAACCTTTTCAACCGTAATTTCTCCACTTACATGTCTAAAGTGTGGCCGTACTTATTCGCCTTTATAAATACAGAATAGGGTACATACAGGTTTATACATAATACAAGAACTTTCGAGCCCTTTCACCATCCTATTCGATTGGCGCACTGTACCTCGTCTGCCGTCCTGCCGGCCATCTATCTACCTTTAATTAATTTCGCCAACAGATCTGTGTCGAAGATATCACATGAATAAGCTGCCTGCGGACTGAACGACTGAGATTTTAATCGTTGTTTTTGAAACAAAACCTCATTCAACATGACAATGAAAAGTAAAACTGCCTGTATTACGGTCAGCAGGTGAATAAAGCATGTCGCGTTGTCAATGCACAATGCGATGTTTATGATATCGTTGTAACTGTGTTGATTAACTTCAGCGATTTCGGTACTGACACTTTACATTAAATACAACACTGCTCACACTAACTGTCAAAATTTATTTAAAAGTAACGTCGTTTCAGGACTAACAATCTTTCCGAATTGGTGGGTAAGTGAATCGGGAACGAAAATAAAGAAAAACAAAATCTAGTGTATTTCGTTTTTTCTTTTTTAATTTATTTGTTATTTTGAAGATATAAAAAGAATATCGTTACATATACCGTTCAGAAATAACCTCAGTAATAGTCTTGCAGTCCCGTTTGTTTTTTATCTTTTAATAACAAAAACAGTTTTATTTTCAATCTGAAAATGATAATATTGTATTAAAGTTTGCAGTCCTTTTATGGTGATATATCCTTTTGTATGTTATTTTGATACTCTGAAGCATAAACCACTGGAATCCTTACTAATATATCGCAATCATATCACAAAACAGTGTTCTACATAACACTTAACACGAAATATATTTATAAAACGGTAACGACTTCATGCAGCGTGACTAATAAACCTGTCCTTCTAAAACTGATCACTTCGACGTGATAGTCACAATATACAACTCTCCCTTCTTTGGTTGTGTAATATGTTGGTATTTACGCGTCTCGACATAGGGAACTCGAAACACGACGATGCGCAGTAAGAGTGTAATTAATTAACTAATTATTCTAGTCGAGAACACATACGAGAGATCACGTAACTCTTCGTAAAGCCGTATACAGACATACTTTAGGTGTCAGCTGAGAATAGTTAGCAATAAGTAAGATATTTTTAAAATCACGGATTTTAAAGGCAAATGTTCAATGTAACGAACTTCAAAACTGAGAAAATACGTAAAATAATATGTTAACACCGTGCTAAGTGCCATTTTCATTTGCGCAATAGCATTTTGGTATAAACTCGTGTAATTGTAGATAAATCACACATTTCAGTAATGGAGTAAAAAACTTAACTTTACTATTCCAAAAGTACCCCTTGATTGATGCACATCACTGTCAATTTTCCAATTTGTGCTATCGAGAAGGGTCGGTCTACAGTTTTGGTAACCCTCGATAGTTTTACATAAAATATTCAAATTCTAAGTTTTTTTCTTTCAAGGCAATGATAAAATGCCATTCAGCTTTACCAGTCCAATTTGTAATTGTTTTACATAGATACTTCGTTGTATAATACTATTTCTCTGAATACATTTGGAATCGGCGTTACTCTATCATTCGTAAGTGTATGAGTTATAGGGATTACATTTTCGCTTTCAAAAAGTTTTCGTTTATTTTTTTCCTCTTGTTAACTTACGAGTATATATTTCATATATCTATACAACAATATAACCTGTAGTTTCTTAAACTTTCGTTCACTGGTACTAATTATAGGTTTCTTCTACATATTAATTTCTCGCTTTGTCTGTCCTGCTCACATAACACACCCATCTCGATATTCACATATCAGTTATATCCAGATTTTCACCCATTCTTTTTGTGATCGAACTACAAGTTCGTATTTAAAATTTACGATGTGATCTTCATCTGGTTTGCATCAGCCCTAAAACGACCGTCTAGCTGAAATAACATAACGTTTGGTAACTTATAATTGAAGCAGCGTTCCGTCATAATCGTAATTTATTACACGTTAACATATTTATTTTTTGTAAAATTTACTGAAGCTGTTGCAACTGGTATTTTTTTTTAAGTAAATTAGAGTTTTTGTTATAAATACATACATATACGATACTCGTGAAGCATTCTGTTTGCCTCCGTCCCCTTAGATAGATAGATTACAAACACTACAGTAATAAAATTATCAGTTGTTGTGCAAAAAGGATGGCCTTATTGCCCATAGCAATTTCTTTCAGGCAGCCTTTGGATTGACAGGTTTCATTTTAAGTTTGTTTCTAGGTGTGTAAGAGTAAAAGTACGAGTAATAAATAGGATTTTTACTTACGAAATATTTATATAGGCTGGGCCAAGAATTCCTTAACATTTGAATCTAACATCCCGCGCAAACATGTTACGGGAGTTCTTGGTACCGATGCTACTGGAATTTGTTGGCTACAATCGTAACACAGGGTTTCAACAAGATGGAGCCACTTGTCACAGTTCTGATTTCCAGACGAGGCGCCATTCCATGGTCACCCAGAAGTCCAGATTAATCTCCAATAGACTTCTTTTTATGAGGTTATCTACATCAATAAACCAAATACGTAGTGTATTTGGTTTATTGATGATTTAATGATTAAAAGAAAAAATCAGCGAAGAGATGTCGGCGATCTCGCGGTCTCTTTGTCGACGAGTATTTGAAAATTTCTGTGCTCGCGTAGAAGAGTGCAGACGTTGAAACAGTCATTGAGATAATGTAATTTTTAAAAATAAATTCCATCTAATTAGCTTTCTTGTAAATCAACAAATTTTATAATATATCAAATGGTTTTTTATACGATATTTTTAAATGTTAACGGATTCGTGGCCCATCCTATATTCATCATACATAAATTCTACTAATCTGATAAATAAATTTAGGGAATATTAATAAAAAGAAAACAAATAAAATACAATACACATGTGCAGTAATATGTATATACTTATGCGGGCAAAGAAATAAAAATTCGCAAGATTTTTCTTTGCCACTGATGTAAGCAGGTGCCAGGGTTTAAAATCATCATCATGTCAGCCTGTTAATTGTTGGTTTTAGTTTACTACAACACCTGTTTCTAGGCTCAATATATTAGGAGATTTTACCCATGTAATTACCAAAAATATTAAACATAAAGTCTTTTTGCACGTAAAGCATTGGGTCAGCGTCCTAATTTATGATAATATAATGAAAATGTGTGTTCACTAATTTTTTCCTAATAAATTGTTAAACATTTATTGTAACCGCATATTAGGACTTTAAAAACTTATAACGTTTACATTATAATCATTTATCATTGAATCATTGGTTTGAAGCGAAGTGCAAAGTTAAATTTAATGATAGCATTATGTGTACGATATACGTAACATATTTGATAAATACACATAGTCATTTCCTTATACTTGTTGAAGTTAAAAATTTATATATTTTCACACTGGTAACTCTCAAAGCATTCTTTAACAAAAATAAAAACTGTTCTATCATTCAATTATGAAGATCATAGACATCACTGCGTTCTTAATTCGAATTGAATAGACATTGGATACATTGTGGAGGGAAGACACTCCGGAACTATTAATATCCTGTTATCCGCAAAGGAAATCGACACCCACGACCAATAAAACGACTACATAGTGTCCTCCAAAATGGAATAATGATCCTTGAACAATGAGATGATTCTACACAAAGTTATTGACCTTTGTAAGGCATATTTTAAGGAAGAAATAAAATAAAAGTTAGAGTATTCAGTTCCGTATGTAATATACATATTTAATAAAGTTAGATTAAAACAATTACGTATTATGTATATTACTTGTTATCTTTTCGACGTCATAAAACCAGAAGGCGGTGCTTCAAGTCACCATTGTAATGGAATATATTTCATGGTTTAGCTACTTTCCTATTAATAAAATTACAAAAAATACTAGTTCCTACAATTATATTTATACATATTTAAAAGTATGAAGTTGTCGTTTTTTTATTAACCTTTTTAAAAACCGTTAAATTTTTTTGGTATATGATATCTTAGAACAGTTTCTGACAAGAGTCATATGAAACATGCTATAATTGTTATTCGCTCATATCTAAATATTTGATTGTCTGTGATCTTTAGAAGATGGTGATGTGACTGTGTGAAACATCGACAAATATAATATTCATATCACAGATTATATGTACTCTGTGTCTAGGGAATGTACTAGTTAAGTCATTCGCTCATACCGTCAGCTTATATTACATTAGCTGAAACGAAACATGTTTTTAATAGCGTACATATAAAAATGGAATCGTAACAGCAAACGTTATGCACTTGATAATAAAAAAAAAACAATTTACCAATGACTATAGTCTAAATCTTCCATTTTATCTTTATTTTTAGGTCTCAAATTGGAAAAAGAAACATAGGTCAGTCGTATCTTCAATTCCATACTATATATTCCTTCATAAAGCTTTCATATTCTTTAAACAAGCAGTTATTTACATATATAAGTTGTTAATAACCGCTGTACGTCACACATAGAGAGGCGAGTCGGGTGCCCGATTACACCAGGTCCCTGAGGAATGCCGCGCTGCAGGAAACGGGCAATGACCGCACAGCCGCGTACGAGCTTACGTGGACCACAGACTATTAATATGAGTATTAGCAATACAAATGAAGGAACGAGCTCTGTTGGCACCCGCCTTTTTGTTCCATAGTTGGTAAAAGAAGATTTTTTTGAGAAAATGGTGTTCTGTGAACTGGTAGCCCAATTTGCGCTTGTCCTTCTATTTTGTTGCAATGACAAGTGCGCGATAGTGACAAGTGTTATACATTCTCACTAATTATGAAAGAAAATACATTGTTTCTGGCATAATACATAGACATATAGGATCTTTATTTCATAATTAAACCCATTTTAAGATTAATAAGTTTGTAAAGAGCAGCAGAATAGAAAAATTATGATGTATCAGTTTAATAAGGACATGTATGAAAAGAATCTAGTTGTTGAAAAGTAATAGTAGTAATTCTGTATAGTGGTAATCTCTTGATATACTTAATGGAGAATATTTGTGCAGAGCGACCAAAATTTGAATATTTAAATTGAATCTAATTTAGTAAAAAGGTAATCAACTTGGTCCGGAGGCAGAAATGCCAGGAAAGAAATAAAACATACGAGAAACCTTAACCATTTTTATAGGAATATAATTTGGAATAGTCATAACTTAAATTTCACAAAGCTATTTTTGTTATTTTATAATATAAATATATTAATATACTAAGATAATACAAGAAATATAATGTCTAATATATCAATAAAAAGACAATTGCATAGACTATACCAAAATAGTAATTAATTTTTTGAATGCCAGCAATTCTCAAATTGGCTGATAAGAATATACCATGTAAGGTTGGATTAAATATTGTGTTGATTTCGTGACGATTAATAACCTCAGGGACAGAGTATTAATTATTACTATTGTAACGTTCATAGGCTTCCTAAATGAAAATAAAGTTAGACGCGGTTGTAACTAAAACAATAATAAATCAATTAAGACGCAATTGGATAAGCAAACCGATTAACAAGGACAAAGTATACTAATGATTGTCGTAAAATATTCAGAACAAGGTTAAACGGTATATAGATTTTAGTATAAAAAAAAACTAGGATTTAGTGTTCCAAATAAGCTTGTTCCCTAGTGTGTTTTCATAAAAAAAATTTGAGATCAGGTTTTTGAATTTCGAACATGAAAAACAACATGCAAGCACACAATGCAAAGAACAAATAGTTCAGTACGTTTTCTACGTTTTCATTTCATTCGTGTCACTATGCTTCTTAACAAGACATTTTGTAAAGTATCTGTATTCATCTATGCCTGACATTTCTAAGGTTAAGTAATGACATTAATTCTCGAAATGTTTCCCTTCCGACACTGTTACGTGTTAACCATGGTATTAATTAAAGTTTCACTTCACGGGGACATTACCACCGCTTAATCGCCATGCTTGTCGCTTACTTTCTTCTACTTATATGGCATCAATCTCGAGTTCGGAAAGCAATCATCGAATATCCCGTAAAGGTTACAGTATGTTACAAAAACCTGTTGAGTTACGACTCACTATTACGTTACCGGGAGTAATATTTGAATACGAACCGGTTAGCCAATCAAAGTAAGCAGCAATCTCGGCCAAGTTAACAGTTGTATTGACTAATTTTACCAATTCACATTAATCAACTCGTGTATTGTGGGAATTCATTTGACGGCACTATATCGTTCTATGTAGGTTCACACTTTTGAACGTTTCGATATTCATATTATATATTTGGTATATTATATTATGTGTTTGAAATTGTAATCATCCCTCTATATAAATACGTGAATAGAATACTTATTTCCACTCTTTAAGCTAATTGGACACAGAGTAGTGTAAAAATTGGAATATTTAAAACTGTTTATGCAGAAGAAGTACAGAAATTAGAATTTTTAAGCACTATGATTTTTTGTACATCGGCGCCGGTCCGAGATTACAGCCAAACAGCGTTATGAACACAATACTGTCCATATTTCATGGCGAATTGGGCTATTAGAACTTTATGCGCGGAAGCGCCTTAGCTACGCATAAATGTTATCATTGTTTGGCTTGATACCTCATAACTGTGTAGTGTTATAAAAAACTCATTTGTATAACATGTTGGTATAAAAAATCGCAAAATGTACAAAGTTATAAAGCTTAATTCTTTTTCTACATTTTAATGACCACGTCTAAAGTATGTACGACAGGTTCTAAACTTACTTTAATTTACATAATAAATCTGAATATATAAAACAAATACGGGTCATTATGCTACGCTAGTTACGTCATTTATAACCCAAGAATGGCTGTAGAGATTTTTGTTTTTTTTTATTTTTTCACGCAAATACTCAAATGACGATTCAGAAAAGTAAATTGACAATAAAATATCATTTAAAAAGTTCATTTTCTCGTATATTACATATGAACTGGATGAAGAGCAAAGGCTGTGACTAAAACGCAGGTGAAACTGCAGGGAACCATTAGTATAATATACATATAAAATTGCAGACTACACGGTTGAGATGATTTAGGTTCTCCTCTTATGCAACTAAGGCTTTGTTTGTACACAGTTACAAGACAGGAAACGACGTAATTTTGACACAGTAAAGTTTAAGTATTAATAGACAAGAACACTTTGTTGCCACAACAAATAAAAACGATCTTCACTTTCTTTACATCGAATGTTGCTGCTTATTTAAGCGAGGTCTACTTAATTGGTTATTCTAGTTTACCAACATAATTTAATACTCCCTTTCAAATTAAGTATGATATATTGAGTTTAGATGAATCAGAATCGGCACAAAAAGAAAAAAAATGTCTAAACTGAAGATGTAAACGGAATCATATTTTTTCTTTACAAATGTCATGTATTCAGTTGATTAAATCTTTCTCGTATTTCAACACATTCGATGCTGTTTAAATACTTTAATAATGTTGTAAGCCGAACAAAATGAATATGAGCTGCATTTTCTAAACAAAATTATTGATCCAGTTACCTTGACCTGTAAGGCATGTGAATTGTTCGACATTTGTTATAAGTACAAAAACACACAATCACGAATGGCGCACTTGCATAATGTTCGCTTTAACATAATTCTATGTTCTGTATTTTAAGAAGAAATGTACGAGTACATTGTTATTGCTCATTATTATTTGTCTAACAGTTAATTTGTGTTAATCTACAATCTAAAGTCTTCGTTACTGTCAACAATAATTACACATTCGTTGATCTAAGTAACAATAAAGATTACCTAACTACATTTAGGAACAATGGTGGCCTTAATCAATTAAATAAAACTCGTACTTATATGTGCGAACGCACCCGCATTCACACGCATACCCGTATCACAGAAGGATATTTTAATCGTTTAAGCTGCAATTTCGTTAATTAATATAAATAAATATTATATGTAATATGATCTTAAAAGTAGAGATATTTGTATTGTTACTATAAACATAATTTTATGCTTTCCTAAAACCAATTCAGTATATTAGAGCCTCGAAAAGTACCCTTCTGTCAAAGTAACGCAACTTACTACACTAGTAGTCGTACTCAATTTCTAATTTGTAAAAATGCAGGTACTTCCAGAAAATTTGTGGTCGCTTGAAATACAATCAGATATGTGCCTTGACCCTCAATTGCACACATACTGCAGATACATTGAACACCATAAGGTTTCTTTAGCAAAGTCTTTGTACACAGTGACACGGCAATGCCAAATACTGACGTGCCGAATACCGAACGCTACACGAATACTTTGTAGCTATAAATGTGAAGGTTTGTTTTTATCTCGGTAAATTGATTGATTTTAAGCTGATTGAGACATCAATCAATCTCAAAAACGAGGAAGAACAACAAGAAATCGAGTAAAAGGAGAAGATGGTTATTATTGAAATAGTGATGAAGAAAAGCGAAGATATACGATTATACTCGTATTGAACGGGTTTAGAGAACTTGATTTGTAGCGGCTAACTGATTAATCACCGCAGAACCTAGACCATTAACTTGAAATTTTCTCAACTTATATTTTTATGTTGTAAGTACCGAAATTTTACACCTAAGGAGACTAAATAAGAATTAAATGGTTGTGTGTTATAACGTCATTTTCAAGTCAACACAAGTAATGATTTGAAAGAATATCCTGAAGGAAGCCGCGAAGGAACTTATACAGTAAATTAAGGAACTTAGCAAACCAAATTAGTGTTGTCACATTAAAACACGCATATGTTAATTAATAAATAATTAAAATAACGGAAGAAAGTAGATTTTTATCAGATAGAAACGTAAAAAACTTGCGCACACGGCTCGTCGTCACTTTACCCTACATACTTGGAAGAACAACGAAACAGTTTGCGTAATAAACGTGGGGAAATCATACGAAAGGCAGTTGTTTTAAATTAATTGACAGTTACAGTTACAAAGAATTATGGGATGCTCAATTCTGGAATTTTCACACGGAAATTTATGTGGACTTAGTTACAATGCTTTGATTGTTATGTATTATTTCTGTGGTGAAATCTTCCAAATTTTCAAATGGTGGCCCTATAATGATCTACTGTACGTAAGAAGAGCACCCGTTGATGTAATTAACCGTTATGAATTGCAATTAATATAAGATGGAAAATGTTCATATGAATTTAGGTACGTATTTATTTACGTTTATGCTAAAATATTACTTCAGGATCACATGAGAATCTGTTACATTTTTTATTTTAAGAACCTGCCAAAATGGCTCTACTATGCCTGATTGAAATTCAAGAGTTGGGGTCACCATGCTCGTTGTGACCCATTCTATTGCAGCCTAGTGAGACGATTTTCCACGCCTCCACTCCTGGAGCGTAAAAAGCATGACAACACATATATACATGATACAATACGTGATAAGTATATGAGATTGAAATATTTCAAAACTACTTTCTAATACTATTTTCTCGTTTCTTAAATTGCTACGGTGGGCTGCCAGTGCCAAGGTGGGCTACGTCCTCTGTTTTACAATTATAATATAAATGGATAATTTTCGGTAATCAATCAGTTAAGACAGTAAACTTACATATTGGAAACATTAAGATATAAAGGTATTGTTTATTTTTAAATATATAATTCTACTGCACGTGTGTATGTCACTGAACTTCTCCTAAACGGCTGGATCGATGTGAATGAATTTTATTATATGCGTTTGGGTAGCGTCTTGGATGGTTTCGATTCACAAATCAATCCGGCAGAAAAATTAAAAAAAGAAACATAATTGCGGTACGAAGTTGACCAGGTCAACTAATTTTATAAAATTCTTTTCTTATAAAAATTCATTACAATAACATAAGATCACTTCATTTTAATTACATTCTTAATTTACCTAAAAAACTTTAGTAAATACTGTTTGCTATCGTGTTCCTACAAGTTTTCAATTCAGAATTAATAATAGGATATTTGCATTGTTAAATGTGTAAATATAAGTGAAGGTAACATTTATTTGGTTTATAAGTTCATGTATAAATTTATGAGACAGCGGACTTATTGCCTAAGGCATTCTCTCTCAGTCGGGTCGACCGAATAGCCAATACAAAGAAAGGATGAGGTGGGTGCATTCATACGAATGATAGAAGACAGTTTCCCATGAACGAATACGAAAATACTAGCACATCCTCTTTATTCATTTAAATAAACAGGGTGAAACGCGGCTGTGAAGAAACAAATTTAAATGTTAAATGTTCAAAAGTTCAAAAATATTACTCGTCTCTATTTTATTATGATCTGTAGTAGCTAATATCAATTTTAATTATATAAAAGAAATATTAGTTTACATTACTAGCTACAACAGAATGTAATTCCTTTTAGTTTTCGGAAAGAAATATCATTTATTCAAAAATAAATACTGTGTGTATATAATATGCACGTGATAAATAGATAGGTAGATATCAAATGTCTACAAATAAAAGACATAATCAAGTCCTCAGTGTCGTCTATATTTTTCTAAAAGCTTCGTTGTACGCTTCATCAAAGCTGTCTATGACTCACTTAGTAAATATGTGAATAGGCTTAATCTAATGCGCTTAAAGTCTTCGTGTTCTTAATGTTTATCTAAAGAAACTTTGAAATAAGCAACAGTTAGTTTTTTGTGTTGTTTTGTAGTGTAGTAACCTTTTACGTTACAACAATTCATAAAAAAATAAAGCCAAATACGCCAGTACAGAGTTAGTCATTCTCACGTATTTACCTTATAATGATGTCAGCACACCATAGCGATAACGTTTGCAGATTAAACACAAACTTTAAGAGCATAAGACTAAAAGCGAAAAATGACAAATGATCTTGAATTATCAAAATGGCGTTAAAAATGTTCAATGTCAAAGTAAATCCTAGATATTTTCTATTCGTACCTTATGTTCATAAACGGGTGAACTTTATGTTTTGAATTTAATATCTAAGACCTGCCGCATCCTGTTTTTCGGAACCCCGTTTCCAGTCTAGTTTCCATAGAACAAGCTTCTACACAGGTTATTTACTCTAAAGCGTGGCTCTTGGTAGAGCACAGTGAATGCCTGCTTGTCCCGAGTGCCTTGACACAGATCACAATAGTTCATTCATATCACTTACTTTGACAACTACGATACCATTTACAAACAGAACCTGTTTATGTAGTCTATAATAGTCTAGGCGCCTATTACTTGAATGACACTAAAAGGAAACAAGAGACCTTCGATGTCTGTTATTTTTGTCAGTTATTTATAGATGATAAATGAATGCAAAATACTACATAATCGGTTCTTTATTTACAAGATATCAATCCAAGCATTTATTAAAAGAAATCACTATTCAGATTCCTTGTGTCGTCCCATGGTGTATCTTAGATCAGAAGACTATTGCTCGATGTATTGCTTTGTATTTTTTTTTAAATTTCCGGCACAGGACACGTGGTGCAGATTTCGGAACAATATACATACTCCTTCAGTTCTTCCTTCAGTGATGTTGTTCGTAGTTTGCTGTCTTAGTCGCCATTTACAACATCTTATGGTTGTGACTCAAAGAAGAAAACTTTGAAATAAACACTACACCAATCGGTGTAGCAGCCTGGCACAGTAGGGTAAAACCTCCTTTCTTAGACCTATGTCCAGTAGTGGACTATTAAAATCTGTTAATAATATATTTTAAATCGTTAAATAAGCTTACTGTCAACCCTATAATCCCAAATTGGTGGCTTTTAAAAACGCATTTGTACATCCTTTTGTGGAAATATATACTTAAGGATATATTTCGTACTTTTAACGATAGTCTTTGGCCTTGGAAAGCCAAAGCGAGCTGCATATTTTCTGCACAGTATGCCAAATACGTAAAAACATGGAACGTCAAGTTTTTTGCCGACAAAAGTAATGATTCGATACGTTGGACCACAAAGTCTTATTCCACGAATGATAAACTATAGAATAGATTTCATTTATTGATCCGTATAAAAATTCTGAGTTAACACTGGACTGAACAAGTAATAATGTTTATATCTCATGAATTAGAAGCGTCTGATTAATAAGAACCTTACATCTGCAGAACCTTATTCTTTCAAATGAATAACTAAGCTTGTAAATGTACCTTTGTGTCAGTTGTGAGTAAAAAAATATTTGTAATTATAAAAGAAAGACAACATAGAGATCATTTTGTATCGTAAGATAAAAAATATTTAGACTTTAAATGTAAGTTAACACCATTTTTCTTAAGAAAGCAACAATTATCTTAGTGTTAATAATTATACAAAGAGCATTGCAATTTACCGTTCTCGTTTACTTTTATTTTGATATGATATCTCATCATATGATTATGGCAAACTTCAATTACATAACGTGAACGTCCGACAAATAAACAAGGAAGACGCTACGATACGAAGTTAAAATCTTGACGCAGCTTAATTACACACAGAATTGTACAATTTTTTTTAAATGTATTAAATAATAACCTTCTATTTTTATGGCAAATTAAATATTAGTTATAAGATGAGACGTTTGTATTATGCATATCTTCATCATCATCATCATCATCATCATGAACAGCTTTTAATAGTCCGCTGCCTTACATAATAATACATATACATAATAAGCCTCTTTTTCGAAAGGTGGTTTTGGTCTACTATACTACGCAGGCCAAACGGGCATCTACTATTTTTAAGATAAAAAATTACTTAATGAACAATATCGGGTAATGTTTTATGCCGTAAGACCATTCCGTATAAATAAATTATATGTTAAACATAGTTTGTTTCTGAGATTTTTGTGCATATTTTAAACGTGGCTAGTCATAAAATCATAACAAAAGAATATTAGAATGGAATCTCAAGATTTAACCAAACGTGACTTGTGTTTCACTCCAGTGCGTAACGTAAATTTAGATGAATTTGTTTAATTACACATTTATAGTAGACGAAATCTACATAATTAAACAATTTGATTACAAGTTACATTTTTTGAGTAAATTCAAATATTAACTTCATAGATAATAGATGCGATAAAGAACGATATTTCTATAAAATTGTCCAGTGTGACGCAAATATGGTCGGACAGTTGTATAAAAAAGTAAAGTATTTGCTATTATGTACTTTGCTTTTTTTGTTTAACATCATGGTAAATATCTAATTGCCATACTTTCCTTTTAAGGTCGGACTTTACTTGTAATCTTTTTATGTTCAACTAAAATAACGATAATTGAAACGACGAACCGAATGACTGGTGTTCTCACAAAAAACAAGTGAGAACGAACGTTTGATGGCGATGGTTTTCTTTAATGAGATTATTAAGGTATATCTAGTAGATGGAATTTTAAAAAAATGTTACTTATTCATTTTAAAATTTACGTTTAGCTATTTTTAACTTCTTAAGCGCGCACGGTTGATATGAATAAAATTACGTGATTCAGAGACAGACTCTCAATAATATTTTTTAGAACTTGCGCAGAACGTTTCAAAAATCAGATATAGAAAAGCAAGAATAAGAGAGAGTAGATGCTCTCTCTCTTTCATACATCTCTGCAACTTCAAATCATATTATAAAAATATTTAACTTGAATTAAATACCACCTCTACAATATTAATATAAAAAATAAAACAAAACAAAAAATAGAGCTACGTTTCGTAACTTAGCATGCACACCAAAACAGCCAAGTATTTATGAACATTAACGTTAGCATTCTTCAATACGCAATGAGCATTTAAAGTAAGGGGTGACTTGGAGCACACGTCAAAACAGTTCTTAAATCTCACAAACGTACATGCGCAGTAGGGGTCCGATCAATGCACCCCATCGAGTGCGCGCGCCGCCTTCACCCTGGACGACCGCCGCTATCTACGCAGTTAGGCACAAAAACACCACCTGAAACCTAGCTCACTCGCTGAATCGCCCTTGAACACAAAAAAATACATAATCAATCGGCTCATCCGCTATTAAGTGTCCAAAAAATCTACCTTCAACGTGAGGCGCCTCACGAGGTTACGGCTGATTCAGCTAGTTAAGGACACCCACACCTTCCGAAGTGTGTCTGCCAGTATCTGCGGAGTTTGTCAGTGTTGCACCTAGTCCGCTTACCATCGCGTGACTCATCGGATTATCCAGAAGATTTCGATCGTTAAATTCGTTACGATAGTGGTATCCAAGACTCGGTGTTGGTGTGTAACCGTAAATAATTAGTGCAAGTTCGGATGCCGGTGATCCGGCCGCGTGTGCCGCTATTGATGACGAGGCTACCGAGGCCTGCTGAGGAGTGAGGTGGGCGCACTCAGCCGCAGGATGGACGACTGCGACACATTATTCTATGACGACGACGGTGAAGCTCAATGCGATATGGTACGTCACTTCAACCTTGAATATTAAAGTGTCATAATTCTAAACAATGCAATTAGTGGAACCCACGTTATTGTTATCAAATATATGCATCTTTACAAGCCATGCTTAAACTAGTGTATCATATTGTTACATAACATGAACACGGATTATGAACTGTGGGCACAAAATGGACGATCTACCAGTTTTTTGCAGTGATGCAATAAGCTGCTGAATTCTAGGACATCGGCAATCAGTTTTCTTTGTGGTTTATAAGAGTAAAGGTTTCAAAGAAGTCAACTACAATGGTGTTTTATATTAAGCTCGTCTAGCAATGCTTGAACGAAACGATTTTAAAAAAAAGTTACAAGGATTTGATCAAAGGACATACAAGAAATAGTTATATGGACAAGTTCCCTAAATAGTCCTAATACTACTAGTGATATATTCTCTACATTATCAACACTGCACCAATAGTAATATAACACTAAATTGCTTTTTAAATTTATAAGAAATCTAGCACATCTCCGACAAAAACATTTGGCCATCCCAATGCGCCGTTATACTGCTGAATAATGTAACAGCATTATCCAATATTGACTTGAAGATTAACTACAAAGGATTTAATCTAAGAAGCTATTGACAATTGTTCACAGTTTTTAAAAATAAGTAATTATTATGTAGGTAATAGGATTTTGTAACTTTTTAAAAATAAATGAAATAATTTCATAGCTTGCACATAACTAATGGTCTGATAAAAATCTTTGTTCGTTTTAAAGCGGGACTATAAACCTTATTATTGGGTTTTATTATAACCTTCATTCTGAATTATTTTATTAAAGATAGTTACTTAACACGGTTACAGTTTCTTTCTCTTCTGTTATTTTAATATTTGTTAAGATATAAATGAAAGTGATCGTTATTTAAGACCTTTGACCTAGGACCTAGGCCTTCAAACTTATATTCACAGGTTCGGTATGTCTTTTGTCCTCTATCATTTGGAGTTGTTGTTGATAATCAAAAAAGTTTTTAATATAAATACGCGTAAATCAAAAAATCAGTTACTTATTTCATTGATTTATTTTAGATTTTAGAATAAAGGGATAAGTAAAGGTTAATATTACAAATCAAATTAAGTTCAACTTTATGTGTTCCTACAAAATTTAGATCAGCTTTAAAAAATAGTTGTGTTCTCAGGTTTGCTTGCTCCTTGCTGGACATAAGCCTCTTAAATTGCACGCAACCTGAAACTCTTTCATTGGTTTAAATTTGACTAATGCAGAATCTAAGTTTATGACAGATAAATTTCTAATTCTTTTTGTATTTACGAATATTTGGTTTACCTATATTTATTATTTATTTATTATCATTTATTTAACTTGGATAAACTATATATAGCTTAATAATCACTAAGCAGTTTTCTATGTATGTAAGCTTACATATCATCCAGCACGCATGCGGTTGTGTTGTGAACAATTCTTCTACTAATTTTATTGTATAATATTTTCAATGAGTTAACATCAGGGACGGAGCACCTTTTTTGTTGACGATTTCTTATGGTATGAGAGGGTAAACGAGCAGATGTGTAACCTGACGATAAGTAATTACCGCCGCTCAAGGACATTTGTAACTCAAGAGCCAAAAGTATTTTACTAGAGTCTGTGGGAGGAAGAGGTTAAGGCTCCAGCAATCTCATGACTTCTGTTAAGTAGGTCCATTCGAGCAAAAATATGGCCTTTCTTCAGATTTTCAGCGCCTTGGAGACGCAGGAACTAGAAATATGTATTATTTCCACTTAAAATTGCCACAGCTGGCCTCAAGTTCCCTACTTTGTGGAAGACCGGGATCTGAATGCAAGTCCAGTCCCGTTAGAAACCGCAGGCTTTCTACACCTATTTACTCAATAGGCAGAAAGCTTGGGACCCGGCCGTGTTTTGATAGGATTACTGTTGAGGAGTTGTCCTAGTCGCTAATGTAGTTTTGGTTGTGCCGTCTATTCACGTCCAATCCAATTCAAGTAATTACCGAAGCAAGCATGTATGGTGAGTTGAGTAGTGACATCTTGACATATTTGACATTACATTTTATTATTTCATGAGTGCTTAGGCTTCAACATATTTAATGAATGAAGGAATTAGACCGGCTCCCAGTTAGCGTCAGCCCACGCTTATAGGTAGTAGAACCACGCTGATCTAGCACGAACGGGCCAGCTCGACCGGGGCAGTACTACCCTCCCACAGAAGATCAAAAGATCAACCTAAAGTGACAGCATCTGTGCTGTCGTGTTTGTTTGGTGAGTGCAAGATCGGAGGCCCATTGATGCTGGGGTGACAGTTGTCGTGTAAGTGTGTGAGCATTACAATGGCACTATGACTGTCATGTCTTTTACGTCCCCCCTCTTCACTAATCTCACTCCTTAACATCGGTTTTCTGTGAGGCCGTGGCATCACTCAATTGAGTTGGTCTATCTGTAACACAGAATGGCTCACCTACGTTTCAAGATGGATCTTTTGGAAACCATACCCCCAATTCAGTACAAAAGAAGATTTTCAGATATTTTCTTCTGTGGGTAGACTATCCCTCAGGTCTCATGTGTGAAGTTCTACAGAAGTAATCTTAAGACAGACACCTGAAGATATACAACGAAATGAACACATAGGGTATGTCTTCATTTCTCTACAACGTTCTTCGCCATCTTGATTCACTCACCACGAGATGGAATTAAAGCTTGATTATATCAAGACATACAAACGATCAACACTACTTGCCCAACAAAAGTTTTTCTTTCCATTTCGGCAGCGGATGCGTTTGATTGCATCGAGAATCGAGCATCCCTGTCAAAAGCCGAACTGGCTGTAAGTATTAGAATAACGGGATTTAAAAGCGTTATACATAATACAGTATGTTTACACTTCTTACTGCTCGACCCACGATCCACCTTTTAATTGGTTGTCGCAAGCCGAAACATATCACATTATGTATACATTTAAGTCTCGTTATTCTAATACTTAGTAATAATTTAACGCGGAAGGTAATAACCACAGCCACCACACAAACCAAATTTTTTAATTAATTATCTATTGTTTTCAATTGACACTTGAGACCCTTATTTCCGCGGAGCCCTGAGCTGTAGTAGCCCTTTAAGCCCCTAGTTAGATCCCCTAGTTAACATACATACCTTTGACTGCATTTACTCCTACTGCATTGAGTGTTATGGTTTCAGTACAGTACAGTACAGTTATTATAAACGAAACCCTTATCGATGTGACACATTTAACACGACGTAATACGGATTTAAAGTAGGCAGAAACATTATGCTTATTTTCTATTTATGACTCAGGGACGACATTGTGTTACAGAATATGACATTATAAAGAATGCGTCAGATCCTTACCCTCAGCTTTGTTTATAAACACTATGATTCATCTCAATATTGTAGAATAACATTCATTATCAACACATACCTTAAAAGAAATACCTAAAAATGAGAAAAGATCTTCAAATTATAAACCAAAGCATAGAGTATTAAGAACACTGCTTCGCTAAAAATATATTTATTTTTGTTGGTATCAAAAGAAAAAAGACATCTCTCATGTAAAATGAAATAAATACGTAATGTTTTGGAGATTTATAACCCACAATTAACTCCGTTACAATGCAAATCGAGTGTTTATTTAAAAGTTTAATTTAAAAAAATGCTTAACAGTATTCTTTGATGTAGCAAAAGCATTCGACAAAGTTTCGATACGGCGTGTCAATGGTTACAACTCAATATATTGACTGTTAACTTACCCATAATTAAAATCAAAATGTGAAACATCGATTACCAATTATCTTGTAACTTGGACTATCAGGTTACTCAGAACCTTTTGACCTTACTGTTAGCTTGTGCTGACTATGAGGTTCGCACCTCCCATTCACATTCACATGAGTTCTTATGACCTTGTACACTCCTTTTTTTTGTTCTGTGTGGAAGTCCCCACGGATACCAGCAAAAGGTGGTTATGTCAGACTCGAACCGACCAAAAACCGCACGCCGTCTCAGGTAGCAGTAGTCGGGGAACCAGGTGCACCCTAGTAAGGAAATCCCTGGAACCCCGACAACTTTTACACTCCTAATGATAAATATACGAACTCAAATACACACAACGATCAACCTATACAAATGGGCTTTAGTTTCCAAATGTAATTAAAAAAAATGATATTTTTTTTCATAATTTATTTTTGTCATATTCGTTACTGCGGGAGGACCCTGGTGACTTGTATCTTTTTTTTTCTGTATTAAGAGCCTGCCAAAGTGACTCTACTCTGCCTGATGGAAAGCATGAATAGAATCCAAGAGTTGTGGTCACCATACTCATTGCAAATGCAGACGATGCAGTATGGTGACCTACACTTTGACGGCCTTGTGAGATGCTTTTTCACTGCCCGTTTGGGAACGTAAAAGGCATGACTGTCATCGTGACAGTGTAAGGCTTACACAGTTACCACGATAACTGTCACCCCTGCATCAATGGGCCTCCGGTCTCACACTCACCAACGAAACACAACAACACGTATGCTGGCGCTTTAGGTTGGTCTTCTGTGGGAGGGTAGTACTGTCCCAGTCGAGCCGGCCCACTCATGCTGAAATCAGCATGGCTCTACTACCTAAGATTACAGGATTACAGGTAATTACAGGTTTTATAAACCTACCAGTATCTTACGAAGTTACCTCGTTATAGTGGCATTTTATAGACTAACTTAAGTAAGCTTTGTGACAGAGTAAATGAATTAATTATTATTATATGGCTACTTGAAGCCGCACATGGCAGCTTTTTTAATCAAACGAATCACTTAATACAGCTTCTCACTTTCAAACGCATATTATTAAATAAATTAATACACAATCTTAACACTGATATAGTGTTATGTAATTGATTAAATTATTATCTTGAGTAATCAATCAATCTATGAACACATTAAAATGTTCTACTTTATTACATGTATTAAGTGAAAGTTAATGTAAATTCTCGAATTATTCGTCATTATATCAACGAACTCATACCTTATAAAGACTAATAATCGAGAACAATACAAGTTTTTTTATTTAAAGGATTTAATGAGAAACGGTAAACGCTTCACAAACTTATAGGTATTATACCACAATGAATACCACTACACAAGTTACATTACTTAGCGTCAGTTTAATTGTAAGTGCAGCTACTGCCGCAATAGGGTATCTTCGAGGCGATGTGTCGATGTGAATTTAACCAGTACGAGATGGAGCCCGCAAACTAAATCATAGTTCAGATTGTTATCATAGTCATTTTATTGTTATCATTTTCATATCATGTAGCTGCACCGTTGGCTTAATAACAGCTGTTCCCGGATCCCTCCTATGTCAGACGCAGAGTGGCACACCGTGTGGTTTTAGTCTGTCCGATTCCGAAACACCACCCCGCCGTAAACCCCGATGGGGGGAAAGCCCGAGGGGGTTTCCATACGTTAAAAAAAGGGGTTCAAGCGATCAGTTCGCCGCTTTCTACTGCACTGAGTGTTGTGTGTTCGAATCTCTCATAGTACAACACGTTGTGTGATCTACAAATAGCTGTTGATAATCACCTAACTCCTTGGTACTGTCCCTCTTGTATCCTCTTTCTATTAATTATTATACGCCCAAAGATTCCTTAGCGAGCGAAGTCGTATGAAAATGAGATAAGATTGTGATCAATCAGAGACCAGACTGATAGATCAAATATACTCGTTCAAATAACATAATAGTGCTCTGAATAAAAGTAAAAAGTCATACCAACTACAATACATACGTGATGAAATCTAAGTCATTTAGCTAAATCTTGTAAAATGCAATTTATATTTTTATTCACCACAAATAATATAACTCGTTTTTAGTGCAATGCATTAGCTACTAATAAGTTAGTTGAACGACTTCAACGTTTTACCGATTATTTTAGGAATCTGCATTGTCACGCAATATAATATTTGCTGCAGTATAGTGTAATAGTCGTCAAAGAAATTGGCTTTAAACATGTCTCTTTACAGTTTTAGAGAAGATAAAAATAGTCACTTTTGTTCTAAAGTAAGTTCAATACTGATTTTCGTTGCTTACTATATCTTCAGAGCTCAAATTACTACCGCGATGATATTTCTACTGAAACAGAGAAAATCGTTAAGTTTCTCTCATTTTTTAATACTTTAACTTAATAATTATCTCTAGCATCATCATCATAATCATTATCAACAGTTTCTAAAAGTTCACTGTTAGACATAGGTTTATCCTCAGAACAGAGAATTCAGCTTACGATGGCCGCTGATCAGCTGATGATTTGGTATATCGTGCTCTCAAGTTTTCCTTCTCTTTCCAGCACTGTTGTCTTGTGTAGTTTGAACCCTTGGTCGGCTCCTACGAAACCCACGGAATGAATAGAGTTGATGACACTACATATTCTTAATCCGTCATCAAACGGGAGTATAACCCTCTAATGAGATACGATAATGTTAAAAGATACGTTTTTCTGGAGATCATTTGAAGTGAGACATTATAAATATTATAAGAAAATTATCATGCGGTAGCTACAGACAGGCATTAGATGCTTACATGCTGTGGTTAGGCAATCATTGTTCAATAACGCCTCTGTCTTTGTCTAACTCTTAAGAGACTTACACACATATAAATTAGGTTCATTAACAAAAGGCTTGTTATCTTACATCTGTTCATTAATACCAATTGAAGAATAATTACCGCTGCTTTGTAACATCGTTTTGGATAAAGAAGCTGACAGAATGGAAAATGTTAAAAGTTAGTCATCACTTACGATTATTTCTAATAATATAATAACTCTAAAAGCAAAAAAATCTAGAAATTGTGTCTTAATTTTGGTGTCATCCAATCACACAAGAGACATCCTTGATATTGGTTTAGGTATCTCAAAATGGCTGCTAGTGTGACCTTAAACGAACTTTACTTATCCACAATATTTACTATTTAACTGGTCAAGTCTTATTCCATTGTTACTATCGATAATATATATTGTGAGCTCCGAGATATATCCCAAAAATGCAAAAATCGACCGCAAATTACCGTAAGCAAACTTGCATACCACATTAAATTAGTTTATTATATTAAAAAATTGTCATCAGTAACACGAATCTTAACTATCCGGTCCTAGTCCTAGAAGCATGGACTCTCATTCATAATTTTCCGTAAATGGATAACTATCTCGGATAAAGTACAAAGTAAAAGAAGCTATGACAAGAGTCTAAAAAAACATCTGTGTCAATGGTAAGCATCCTAACACTAGAAGCTGAGACGTCGATTTCTATGGTGAATGGTTGATGTATTACGTACATCTTAGTGAATGGTGTGACCTTTGCAACTGTACAATCGGCGTAAAACCTGCAACTGCACACTAATAGCGTTTGTATGAACATAATTCACTTACATCATTTCAACAGCTTATAATTTCATTCATCCATTGATCAAAAGAATCTTTTCAATAACCGCCTCAATTACTTTATATTATCTAATATATAAATACGAGGGTAAGTTTTTAAGTTCGCGGAATGACAGTGAAAAAGGCGGGTAAACGTGCTCTTTTGATGCCTACCGTATTCAGTGACTCATAATTAGTCTGCATAGTAAAATTTGTTGTGATTGGATCATTAGTTATTAAACTATCGTTGACCAAGTATTTTAATCGGGAACGAAGTGAAAAAAATGGAGAAAATTGAATTCCGTGCGGTGATAAAGTTCCTTACTAAGCAAGGAAAGTCTGTTCAAACCATACTCAATGAGATGTCATCGGTTTACGGGGATTCTTGCCCAGGAAAAACAATGGTCTACAAGTGGCATAGTTTATTTAAACAAGGCAGGGAATCACTTGAAGACGACCCGAGGCCGGGGCGCTCCGTTGAGGTGACTACGCCAGAAGTTATTGCAAAAGTAGAAAAAATTGTATTGGAAGATGCTCGACTAAAAAAGAAACAACTCGCAGAAATGGTTGGAGTATCGGATACAACAATTTTTAAAATTTTACACGATCATCTTGGCATGACTAAGGTTAGCGCACGGTGGGTGCCGAGAATGCTCACGCCATTGCAAAAACAACAGCGCGTGGAATGTTCACGTGCGTTTTTGGACCTCTGCAATGAAGACAAGGATGGCGTATTGAATCAAATTGTTACTGGGGATGAAACTTGGGTTCATCATTATGAACCCGAGTCCAAACAAGACTCCATGCAGTGGCACAAAAAGGGCACAGCACCACCCAAGAAATTTAAGGTTTCACAGTCGGCTGGGAAACTCATGGCAACGATTTTTTGGGACTCAGAAGGAATATTATTGATAGATTATAAAGATAAAGGCATTACTATAACGGGGGAATACTACGCTTCAATCTTAGAGCAGTTAAAAGAAGCCATCAAAGAAAAAAGACGGGGAAAATTAACGAAAGGTGTCCTGCTATTGCATGACAATGCTCCCGTTCACAAGAGCCGAGTCGCACTGGCTGCCCTGCATAAGGTGGGCTTCGATATTTTGAATCACCTACCCTACAGTCCAGATTTGGCTCCGAGTGATTATTATCTCTTTCCAAAAATGAAAAAAGAATTACGTGGTAAGAAATTTTCAACTGATGAGGAGGTTAAGGAGGCGGTTTCGGCGTATTTTTCAGACAAAGATAAAACTTTTTTTTACGAGGGAATAAAAAAACTAATTGAAAGATCTGAAAAATGTATTCGTGTTGCAGGGGAATATATAGAAAAAGAAAAATAATTTTGTGTTTTTATTATTACTCAATACCCTCCATTCCGCGAACTTAAAAACGCCCCCTCGTATATCGTATCACGGTGTTTGCAATCATCCGTAACGGCTCCACTGATTTTAACGTTTTCTTTTATAGATTTGGAAGGTAAGTCGTTACTTCTTTTTTTAATCTCTCTTCCTCCCCCCTCCCTTTTTATAACATTTTAAGTAGTTTATAATCTTTACATAGTATGTAATAAAGTCACTTTTTTTCTGGTACGCTTAGATCTACCGACAATTTCAAGATTTGTAAGGTGATGTTGTACAAATCATATCTTTGATCGCTTGCATTGAAAACGGCCACTAATTCTTACTATATGGATTAAAATAAAATACTACGAAATTATATATCTTGAAAAGGTGAAAAAAAGTCAGCGAAGATATTAATCTAACTCCGAAAGATAACCCATAGTAACCATCATTATCTTTTATACTTTACTAAAAAGTAATAGGTTATTTACAAAACAATTTTAATAGTACTGTATTATTCTTTATCCAAGTAAACACACTAAATATGTTGTGCATCAGAATCAATTATTAAAATAGTTACTTTGGGCGATATGAAAGAGTGAAAATGTAAGGATATAGTGGCCGTCAGAACATACGTTCGTCACGCCTGGTAGCGGCCTACTAAATATTATTATACTCTTATTTGTTTGCTCAGGCACTACGGGTTTGAATTGAAAAATTATAACAACTCATATGTCGAGGTAGGCTACATAACATCAAACTACGTCAAAAAATAGTTAAACATCAATGAAAATGATGTAAAAACGTTGTGTGGTTCAGCTGGTATATGATAAAACAAAGTTTGTTGGGTCAGCTAGTTTGTTTATATATTTTTGACAGTAGATGTCATTAATGAAGTCACTGAGGAAGTACTGGAGCACAAACCCATTCTCTTTGAGTGAATATAATCTTAGTCCTTATTTTCATCACAATTTATCTTTTTTATGTAGTGTCTGAAAATGGTTACATTAGTAACGGGTTGTTGTTAAGCAAACATCAAAAGATATATTAACACGTAAGATGCACGTGCGCTTAAATTTTAGAGAAACCTGACTAGTGTCGACCTATTAAAAAGCAGCGAAGCCCGCTTCATTCGCACTAGGTTAGTCTTTCTCAATAAAAAGAAATGACTGCAGCAATTTTAATTTTGTAAACTGATAGTTTTTGATAGCTGTATCTGCCAGTCACGTAAGTACTAATTATATATATATATATATATTTATATACTACATACTACACATACTTCAATAGGGCATGACTTTGATTGATTGATTGATTATTTTCTACACTAAGTTAAACATGAACTCAAAAGATTGTATTTAGATAAATCACATTTATTTGTCTTTAAACCTTGCATATTTTCTGTACTGAATTATTCAAGGTCAGCATGCAATTTGCTTAGGTATATTAGTCACACACTCAGCAGCTATTCATCGCTGAATAGACTAGTCAGACCAGTGTTAAAGTCCAGTCCAGCGACCTGTAGGACAAGTAAAATTATTATTGTAACTCTATGTCATATTTTATAATCTTTTTGTAAAATAGATCAATTTTTTGTGAAGGCCCTTCTAAGGTAAACACAGATTATGAAGTACTTAGTAAATATACAAATGTAACAAAAAAATTTATGCATCAATAAACATTATCGACATAAAAATACCTTAATGGTAATGTATTTAGTGACATGAATACCTTTGACATTTTTATGTGGCCACAGTAGTCATTACATACACAGCTTTCATTACTTTTATAACGAGTAAAATGTAAACATAAAAAAGCACCCTAACTTGTTTAAAATTCAATTTGGACAAAATAAGCTACTAGGTACGTTGTTGCATCACATTACTTTGTCCTAAAGCCCATTCGTCTTTCATTGTATAATCATGGAATGGAATACATTAAACTTTCACTAGGATTCTACAGTGAATAAGAGTAACTTAGATGATCGTATAACATTATCAGTACAGAATCACTCGATTGGAAAGTCTCTCAATTCAAAACAGACTTAAGGGAAACTACATACAGATGGTTTGATGATAACAGGGTGTGGCCAGGGCTATTCAACGTAAGCTTACTGTAGTACACAAAGATATACGCAGTAGTATGCTGACTGTGCAGGATGAACCCCAATATGGGTTTGATTATATTACCTGGAAAGTTATAATCCCCATAATAAATATGTAGTAGTATTCTTGAATTTTATTTAAAGGTTTTGAACAAATAACAGTAATTTTGTTCGAAGATTTATATAGTTTTATACTTTGTGTACAGTTGGCCTAGCAGTTTAAGCGCTCGCCACGCCGCTCTCTATTGCGCTGAATGTTGTGGGTTCAAACCTCGCATGGAACAACATTTTGTGGTCCACAAATTGTTGTTCTGAGTCTGGGTGTTATGTTTGTAAAGTCAGTCCTATTATCATTTAACAAATATTTGGTAAACCTTATCTCTTAGGATGGAAATGTAATTTATAAAGTTACGTAAGTTATGTAACCTTATAAACTACGCCAAAAGTATCTTAACCGCGTTCTGTTGTAATATATCGATAATAATCTGTTGCATTGTAATGAGCAAGTAACAAACTTATAGATTAAATAACGATAAGGCCGTAATAATAACATGAACTAAAACAGCTGATCAAAATGGAAAGAGTTTAGTCGTATCGGCTTTAATCTACCAACGCAGGTGTTTATACTGAATTAAAAAGTAAGTAAAATACCTAGTATGTTTAACTATTAACTAAAAACAAATAGTTTATAGCTATTTTCAGATGTACGAATGGCGTAGTGGTTAAAGCGGTCACCGCGCCTATTTCTGCGGTGATGAGTGTTGTGGGTTCAAACACACATGAAACAACACTTTGTGCTGCCCACGATGTGTTGTTCTGAGTCTGGGGGAAATTTGTGTCCGTTTGATGTATTTTTGTGTGTGTTTTAGCTACGCTGGCCAGTTGGGTTCATATAGAACTTGTTTCAAGGCTTCCTTTTCTTAGCTGTGCTTTTCTTTTACGCAGATTGTTCGCTTAGTCAGTTTTTAAGACACCCACAGGATGAATATGAGTCAATAGCAGAGGTGACACGTCCTATATTGGTCTTAAAATGACGGGTCTTTACCCTGCAACATAGAAATATTTTTAGTGCGAGAGTTGCCAAAAAAAAGCAATAATCAAATTGAAATCAGTTAAGCAGTCGAGAGCTATATTTAATATGTTCAAGTGTCAACGTTCCTTTTTATCTAGTTACTATATGTAACTAGATAAAAAGGAACGTTGACGTTGATACGAACATGAGTACTTAATTAGGTAAATTTGGTGTTAGAAATGTTTGCGTCCGCGCTGCTAATAATAGTTTTAAGTTATGGTTATTTTAGTTTTCACTGAACTCAGAAATAAATATGGTGTACATAAAGGTTGCGCAACTATTGGTAAGGTGTGACAAATGAATGTAAAATGAGTTTGTATTTTATATAATATAATATATATTATATAAAATACAAACTCATTTTAACGATAACGACAAAAACAACAGTAAAATTTGTTTCAAGACCTTTTTTTTTAGCTGTGCTGTTGTTTTGCGTGGATTGTTCCCTTAGCCAGCTCTTAAGACACCCACAGTATAAATAGGAGTCAATAGCAGTAGTGACACGTCTTATTCTTAATCCGTTACCACAGTTTTGTAGAAATAATTGTTTAAGGAGAGATTTTTATGGGTTAAGCTCTTTGATTGGAATTTTAATTGAGTACGCTACCCAAACTATTCATTTCTTAAACAGATTAAAATTATAAAATAGGAGAAAGAGATCGTAAAAGCTGTATGAATAACCAATACTTTAAGTCCACTCAACGCAATTTCTTGTGACCGTAAAGCCAAAGGCAATCTATACTAACGCAGTCTGTATTTTACGAGTAGTGTCCTTACTTTAAATTGCCCATCGGTGCAGGAATTTCGTATAAAATATGTTATTATTTGTGCAACTGAATCAAATTCAGATAGCATAATAATACGCAGAGGAATGGTTTAAATACAAGATGGGCTTAATATCTATGTGCACTACAACGGTACTGATTCGCGGTAGATAGATGCTGAATAAGAAATTAAAAAGATTTGCTTATTTATTTAGAAATAGACATATTCACACTATGAATACAAATATAATCCTACGCAAAGGAATACGTCTGTTAAATTAATTAATAATTTTACAAACATACAGAAACTGAACAATAGTGACAGCTATGATTATTCATTTATGCATGCCTAAGTGTTATGTAACAATATTCCTCAATAGCTTATCGCATCGCACTACTGAACTTACTTAAGTAGTATTTTTTGCGTTATTTTAAGAGTAGACCGAAAATGCTATATTTGGTATTGATTTTATAGTAAATTATTAATAATTAGTAGAACCTCGTTGCTCAAAACAATAATTTTCTCTGTTTTTACAATATTTTTATTGATAATCTGCTCCCATTAGTCGTAACGGGATCTAATGTAATTTATAGTACTCCTCGATAAATGGGCCACCCAACACTAAAAAAAATTTTTCAAATCGAACCTTAAATTCCTGAGATTAGAATGTTAAATCAAAGAAACTATTTAAATTTGTATAGTTAATATTTATAATATTGATATAGATATGTCTACAGATGAGTACATTATATAAAAACTCCGACATTCAAACGATACGGTCAATCTCAACATCCCATATTATGACAACAACCATCACAAGATATGGTCGATCACATCAATCAAGAAGTGGTCAATTCTAAGACTACCCACGCTATATTATATTATATAAACTTCACACTGTGAGGAAGAAAACAATTTACCGTACTACTCGTATAGTGACGTACGGTTTCATTTACATCACGGATTAGCACTCTATCTTCTTAGAAGCAAGTTTCCGTGAAAAGTTTATCGGTATCAGGTTTCTGAGGGTCAAGTGTTAATTATAATCCGTACTAACACGAGAAAATCTTTAAGGCATAGAGTGTACTGTAAAATACAAGTAATCTTATGGAAAATTCATGATTTTATATTTATATGTTACAGCCAACTATCTTAATTAGACGTTGAATTAAGAACCTAGCTTTTATACTAAGCGGCGCCGTTCAATTGCATTATATTCAGCCAATCAAACAGCTTGACAAATTACTTGGATCCATAACATTTATCTACTTGCTTATTTTCTTTTTTCTATTAAGAAATTCTATGCGTATGTGTAAAAGGCACGAACATTTGAAAACATTTAAATTTAATTCTTCTGACTTGATATAAAAAACGATGTTTATAAAATTGGAACCAAGAACATATAACAATTATAAAAACTATAGAGTTCCCCGATAAATGGGCTCTAAAAGTAGTTTTCAAAGCGAAATCGTCATGTACATTGACTCAAACAAACTATTTATCTTTTGTAAATACTTATGCAGGATTAAAGTTGTGGTCAAAATTCAACCACTAGGCGAGTGTATCTTTATAAGGAGATGTATAATGTAATGAAGGGAATTTACCTTGTAAGTGAAGGGACATGACCGTTTATATGAAATTTATAGTTATTAACTTGATCGTCGACGCCTGAGAAGCACTTAGGCTCTTATAACGTTAATATTACCTTACTAGGAGGAATCTGTAGCCTCTGCAGGGCACTCGTTATACACGATCAGTGTATTACAGCTATGAATGTAGCACCGTTATGTTGATTATATAAAGTGTAAGAACTAAAGAGCTCTTACACTTCAACACAATTTTAATTCATTTTTGTAAGAGAATTCGTGTCTATAAACTTGTCATAGTTGACGAAAATTTATTGTTAGCCGTCCACTTCCTTGAACGTATGGTTAAGGCTAAGTTAGCTATTTATTTGTTACTTAAGAGTTAAAACAGTTTATTTGTTAATTAAATTATAAATTGTTTAGTAGTAATTATTATATGTGCGTAAGTTAGTGTATTACACTCTAAAAGAGCCCTGGTCTCCGGGCCGCAGTGGTCTCTTTCTGCGAAGCTGTTATGCTCCAGAAAAAGACCGCTGAACGGGACGAGCAAGCAGGACGACAGACGTATGAGCCGTCGATGGGACCGCGAGCCGCCAGAGAGTGGGGGGGACCTCTGGTAGCGGATTAGTTGCTGCGGTCGGCGGTAGGATAATTTGTTGCGGCCTGGTCGCAAAAATGCGATCGGGCCGCAACAAATTATAACAACCGGATTGGTAGGTGGGGAAGCCTTTGTGGCCTCTCCAGGATAGGGTCTGACTAGGCGCGGCGTTGATTCTGGAGGGGACCTGAAATAACATGGTCCGGGTCCCCTTCAGAGAAGGACGCCTGAGACCGGCCGCCGGGGTAGTTTTTAGTGGAAACACCACATACTCCTGGCTCCTGCGTCCCCAAGGAGTCGGAGATCCGAAGGGATTTTCCACCCCGACAACAAAAAAAAAAGGTGTAAAGTATTATATTATGACCAACTTAAAAATGTTTGGCGAAATAGGCATGAATCGATATTAACATTGTAAAGTTGAAGATTTTGTTTGCTTGGACTACTGGTTGTGATTATGTCAGCGTTGGATAGCCCTTTTATCTAGAAAGGCTACGGGCTATATAATATCACAATACGATCAATAGAGCGTTACTAAAATTGGTACGAAATAGGATAAATCTATTCATTTTAAGATACGCGGACGAAGTTGCACATGTGTGCTTGTCTATGCTCGTACGTATATGAACGTAAAGTAAATAGTATGAATAGCGTATATACGAAAGTACAGTATACTCGCATATTTTAGATTTACATAGTTTGAAAAACTACACTCATGGCAAATTGCCAGATGCATTATAAACCTGGCAGCTATGTAGTTTTTTTCTGCTGTCAGAAATACGCGGCTGCATAAAAGTTTGAAAACGAAATTTCTAGTGAAATGCAATGCCGGTAAAATCATTTAAATAAGGAGCTATAATTTTATAGTTTAACTTTTCTGAGAAAATATGAACAACATGTTCATATACGAATTATATATTTCCTTCTTTAAAAATTGTTAATTAAATTCTGGAGTGAAGTGAAGTTTATCACAACGTTAATATTATACAATGATTAAATAATTTTTATTATTATTAACCTCATTTGGACCCAACTTGCTTAACTATGTACGCTACTAAATACTGACAGTAGATTATCTCCTACTTCTAATTGGCATACTTTTTTTGAATGGTATATATATTAGGTATATATGTATAGATCTCTAATGACACTGACTTTTCTTGTAATTTTGCATTTTGGAGTAGAATTAGTCAGTGCCCATCAAATAAATCTCTGAAATATAATTATAATAGTTTGGTAACCTTTCGTACGTTTTTTATTTCCATACGCAATGTAAACTTGTATTTTTAATTTCAGGAAACTGTAATAATTTAGCAATACATTGTTTTATTTTCCAAAAATGTTTGCCGCCAAAAAACAATACCTAAAACTTATGCATTTTGTATTGCTTTTGTTGATTGTCTGGTTTTCTTGGGTCTCTTCGAATAAGAATCTCTATAAGAAAAGTAAGTATAATGCATGGTATGTAGAAGAGAAAACCTTTTGTTTTCCCTACCCTTCATAGAACAGGTTCAGGCTTTTTTTGTGATGCTTCAAGAACAAAAGCCAGGGGTCGATTGTACAGAATGAATGATGTGAAGCCAGCTCTTGTCTCGATAACTTTACAATGTCAGCGACAGAGAACCTGCTTTGTGTCTTGTGAGATCGATGCCTATTATACGACGTATGACCTCATTGTGATAAGAACACGTCTTTAATTTCACATGCTTTCTTTACATAGTCATTTATAAAGAGTATATAAAATAATGAGTCTATACGCTTGGAGACATTTCGTTATATGAATAGTTAATTGAATCAGGCTTCTAATCAATTCATACTATTTATTAGATTTATTAATTTAGTTCTCGTTTTACGATATAACACTAAATTTAATCATATTCTAACTACTTTATTTAACAATAATTTGAATCTACAATATGTATGTAAGTTTAAAATCAAAGACAAGTAATAATCGTCTCAAACAATGTTATCTTATACAAAAAAAAAATAACATTAAAAGCACCGCAAACAGATAACAAAATAAAAAAATAATCATAGTAATTAGACAGTTATAAGAAAGTATTATTACATAAATTACGCAACACTAATAATATTTTAAAAGAAAATTTAAAAAGCTATACATCCAAGGAGACATTTTATCGATCATACTCGTGTATAAATAAAACGTCCTAATTAAAAACCTACATCGTTACAACATTAAAAAATACATGTATTTGTCGTATGTAGGAAGTATTTTATTGCATAGCTTGGAAGACACGCGTGCGCACAGGTAACATCGAACAACGGCCACTTGCGGCTGGCTTGTGGTCACTAACTGTAACTACTATCTTGTGTTTAATGCTTTAATTAAACACGTACGTCCTTTGTGGGTTCTGTCACGTATGGTCACGTCGTCGCAGTTTAAAATAACACCTAACACCATAAAAATTTACATTTTTATTTACAGAAAAGTACTAGTAAAAGGCAATTAATTTTAATGCCTTCATTCTGCCATTCGTTATTTAAAAGCATGCGTGACTGATATTTTAAGGTTTGAATTTTGTCAACCTTCACAAATCAAAAAACATAAATATGCTTTGTTTTTCTAAATGAGTAGGTAAATAAATATTTTTGTGTTAGAGATTACACGCAGTCATCTTTCAATCACTGGTGTAACTCACTTGTTTTAAGTTTAGCGATTAAAAATGCTTTTTCTAGTAATACATTGCAGATGGCAATTACCAAATTCGTGTGCAGAAGAAATTCAATTAAACCTTTCTGTATTTGGATAAAATATCCACTAATACACATATCACATGTCTATTCTTATTAAGTACTACTTTCTTTTAGCAATAAAAATAGACCAAATTGTTTTCGCAATTGTTGAACCGTCCATCTCAATTATAAGCTCTGTATCGCGTGTTCTAAGTTCAATCCCTTCATGAGATTACTGTACGATTTAAAGATAATTTAAACTATAGGTTTCGTATACATATTACGATAAAACTTTCTCTAACAACATGATATACGTAACAATATGAATATAAATATAACAGGTTTCAATTGTGTTCAGTTTTAAGCATAATCTGTTTTCCAATGCGTCCATAGAACACAATATCTATAATATACATACATATTTTATGAATAATGAATATTGATGATATATTAATGATGATTTTAAATTTCAAATATATTTATATAATATAAATAGTAAAAAATACTGACCCATGTTGTTACATATTATGGAATAATTGTTAATCTGACTTGCCCTGTTGTACTTTTTTCATAGTATAATAAATAAAGAACCCCGTGCCTCGGACAGCACATTAAACCATCGGTCCGCGTTGTAATAAACATCTGTGGCTGTCGTAATTGGGAAGTCCTTGCCATCAAATATACTGACAACTAGATCAATCTTCGAATTCAATTCTCCCCCAGGATTACGGTAGTCCAATACCAGTCGCTCCATGGACAAACTGATTTTCAACTTAAAATGGTTGAACTAATAACCGACCTCATATAATTTTAAGAATAATTAGGATTAGGAATATGATGATGAAAAATGAGGTTTTATATCTAAGCTCGATAACATTGTATCAATATGTTAATATGAGGAAGGCATTCAGGTTGTTATAGCCGTATGGAAAGAAACAAGTCAACTTTCTCCATGTGTTGGTACCCAAGGGGGACCACAGTTTAAGGGTTTTACTACATTAGGTCATTATACCATGTGGGTGCCGGATTACAATAGGTAGTTATTTCGAACACAATACAACAACTATTGTTAAAGCTCTTTTGTTGAAACTTTCTCTGATTTCATTGTTTTTTAGTGAAGGTGTGGTTCTACTTACTTTTTCTAAGCCCTATTGGCTTATTTTGCAGTTTGGTAGTCCTATAGATTTTTATACATATAGACAATGTGGCTTTCATTATTTTTTATGTCATAAATGTTTGTTGATTTAATAAAATTATGTTTTGATAAACATTCTACAACACAACATGTGAGAAATATTTCTGTGCATTACAATGTGGAAGACCTAGGAAAATGGTATATATGAGGGGTTTCCTTTATCACAATGAAAAAGATTTTTTTATCAGGAAATCGTCTTATGCAATTCATTTGCAAAATAATTTAAATAGATTAGATAAAAACGTAGAAGGCAAAAACCCACTTGCTTAAGAGAAGCTTATGTATAGCAGTGGAAAAGTTTAGTTTCAACAGATGATGGTAGCATATATACAAAATAAGTTTAACAGTTTTATTCTTCATGGAAAAATTAACCATTTTTTGAGCAAGCTCTAGAAGGACAAAAGTCATAAATAAATGAAAAGTTGTAGGCGAGCCAACATCATAAATAACTGATAGCATGTCTTTTTGGCCAATAGTACCGGTCCTTTAACATTTATTACTAAATCAGTCAGTACCTACAATTCTGTAAAGCATCGATTCGAAATTATTGAAAACTCTTTTTGTAGACTGATATTTGAACCTAACGTAATGGAAGATTTATGATAAAAATATTCATTTGTTAGTTCAACGATGTAGATGATCTAAATCTGGTTATAATTTGTCATATAGTGATTTCTACAATTACTGCAGGTAGAGTTTCAATGGTAATAGACACTATTTCATCCCGTTAGGTATTATTCAAAGTATATTATTACTATTTCATATTGTGAGATAGTTTTCCATTGTGTAGAGTTCAGTATAATTGTGGTTCAAAGAATCTCATAGTGTTCATTCATTCCCATCGGTTTTGTTTGTACTAACATCAAAGATGGGAATTTTTATAGATTTAGATACTGTCACATTATCTTGAGAACATTACATTGAATATTAAATATAGAGCTAATACAAAACACAGTTGAGAAGTCTATTCATTATTTTCACTTCAAAGCGTAAGTAAATGCGTTCTCATTACCCCCCGCTTCGAACTGTATAGAGTTTATGCTGCCAGTTATATTTATTTGGCAACTATACAAGTGTATAAGGTTAATGGTGTGAGGCTTTAACGGCTTGGTACTATCCTTGACTGTCAGACATTACGTGACCCAATCTATCACTAAATAGGAAGACGACAAACCTAACATATCAACCGCTCAGTAAAATAAGCGTATTATCACATATTATTTCTCGTTTAACCCTGTCTGTTGATTCTAAATCATAATGATCCGCAAACTCTACAAAGAGAGCGTTAAATCTATTGCCTCTCTAAGAACCTGTTTTCTGTCTGGGATAAAATAAGTGCAGTTCTTAAATGACCTCCGGGATTTACCAACTATACATGAATTTATACACATCAACTGTTCACGGCTCTTCAAATATCTTAAATAAATTGCGCAAATATGTCAATATCAATCATTGTTGGTTATTTAACGGCCCTGGGAAAATATATCAACGTATTGAGTTGCTTAACAGTTTAATGCCTACAAATCCGTCGAATATTGTGCAACGTATATTGCAATACCTTACCTTAATTAAACAGCTCTGGAAGTAGATACAAAAAGGCCTTTAGACTTTTAAGTACAACTAAATAATTATAAATCTCTCAATTATGTTTTCTATTAGACATGCATGCGTTTAATAATAGATACTCGTTAAAATTTCTCAACAGCGAGTGTGATGACATCAATCAATTTCGAAATTTATAAAAAAATCCCACCTTTTGTATCAGTACAAACCAAATCAATGTGAACAAATAAGTACTATGAGACTCTGTGAACTGCAATCACATTGATTTCAATACAATGGTAACTTATCTCACAGAATGGAACAGTAAAAGTATATTATGAATTACATCTAATGGGATGTATTACAATTACTATACCATTCAAGCTCCGCCTGCAACAGTTTACAGTCGATGTATGACAAGCTATACTGGCATCTGATCATATTCAGTCAGTAATACATTTCCACATATGTATGAATCGCCGCAGCAATTTAGTGTCTTAATTAAGAGAAACCAGGTTGCTGATAAACATACTTATTAACATCATCATCATCATCATCTTATCAAGTAGTAGAGCCACGCTTGTTTCAGCACAAATGGGCCGGCTCGACCGGGGCAGTACTACCCTCTCACAGAAGACCAACCTAAAGCGACACCATCCATGCTGTCGTGTTTCGTTAGTGAGTGTTAGGCCAGAGACCCATTGATGCAGAGGTGACAGTTATCGTGGTAGCCGTGTGAGCCTTACACTGCCACAATGACTGTCATACCTTTCACCTCCCCAAGTGCGGCGTGAAAAAGCATCTCACCAGGCCGCCATATGCATTGTCTGCATTTGCAATGAGTATAGTGATCACAACTCTTGGATTCTATTCATGCTTTCCGTTAGACAGAGTAAAATCGCTTTGGCAGGTTTTTAATATAGGAAAAAATAAACAAAAAAAATCAACATCTCAAGAGAAAGAAGTCTAATGCTGGACATAAACCTCATCCAAGATTCGCCACAACAATCAATCCTGTGTTGCCCGCAACATACTGAATGAAAATAGAATTAAAAGTCAAGTTATTTTGAAGCTGGCAGTCAAGACTGTTGTTAAAAAGTTTCTACTTTTCAACATAATGACAGGACAATACAGAGTATAAATATTTTACCGTTAGACCTGCCAGACAAAAAAAATAAATAATGAACTCATTACAGATACTAATAATTCAATAAATAAATAATACTGTCAAATTTTCTATTTTATCTCTGCACTTATTTCATACTTCTTCATCATTCGAAGGTCGACTGGAGAGAGCATTACAACTTGCGCATTAATTTATTTTTTATAAATAAATATATCAGGCAGGGTATACCGGTCACTTTATCAGGCTCTCAAAATAAAAAAAAATAAAAAAAAATAAAAACATTTTATTACCATTCAAGTTTCAAATCTTTATTAATTATATACCTAATATTCAGTATACGGAAGTTATTCTATCTATCTAAAAAACAGTGAAAGTTACATAAATATGTGTTTAGCAGTTTCGGAGTTATTCTCGTTTTTTTCTGCCATAAACATAGGTTAAGCAATGCTTCCGTGAAAACTATACTAGCATTTCTCCAACAATTATTATTTAATAGCTATGTGGTAACCACATTTACGTCGGCAACCAAATAAGTACATCAGATAAGGTAGTTGTAGCCTGCATTATAGAATTCCTTACATAACATGATAAAAATATGTAAATTAAAATATTTAATTATACCTGTGAGAGTTAACCGATATTGTGCTTGTATTTAAGCACATACATATGTAAAAGCATAACATTGGCACGATTCCACACTACAAAATCTTCTTACCCGTCAAATGGACAAATTAGTACTTTAACACAATTCGCTGTTTAAGACACTTTTTGCTTTGCACAAGTAATCTGTGGAACAAATAATCTGCTGTGGTATTTTCACACTGAAACGACCTTTAACAAAACAGTGTGCTTGCCGAGGTTCGGCGAGCTTAAATGAACCATCAGAGGTTGTCAATATGCTTGTAACTCCTTAGTGACAGGCGTTCATGGTTGTCGGTAGTCATTTTTCCTCAGGTTGTTCATTTGCCCCTGTTTTATAAAAAAATACATTACGGATCCACAGGAGGTCTAAAATTGGGTTTCTTTCTTTAATTTGTGCCTTAAATATACACTTTTGTTCCATGACCTGTAAAAATATATACTGACAAATTTAGCTAGCTCTATTCAGCTGTTTAAAAATCTTTAAGCATAATGTAGATTTTGCATTTCTGTCTCATTTAATGGTGTGTAAAAAATACATATAAAAGAATTATTTTTAATTATGAGTAATATAGATTTAATTAAAATTCCTTAAACTTTTTGCAAAAAGTTTTTTAATATAAACCCACTTAACAGTATAATAATTGACCTTCACTTTAAGTTGTATAATATCTTGATTTCAAATAAAACTAATAGCCATTTAGTCGGATAAACAGTGTCCGGTGTCCGGCCAAATAGTTTCATCATTATAACCTTGAGCTGAGAACTTCCAATTTATGTATGTCTTTTTAATTTCTCAGTAAATTTTTACATTATTTAGACTAACTGCCCTCAATCGTTGAAGCTGAAGTAGCTGGATAGAGTATTCTTTTCATTTATGGTGTGTGAACGCCGTTGCTCATGGATACTTGCAAATTTGCGAGTCGGCTCGACCGGGAGAATGCTATCATCTCACAGAAGATCAAACTAAAGCGACAGCATCCGTGCTGTCGTGTTACCTTGGTAGGTTGGTGAGTGCGATACTGGTGGCCCACAAGTACAGGGGTGACAGTTATACTGCCACGATGACTCTCCTGTTTTTTAAGTATCTCACTAGGCCGCCACTATAAGGCATTGTCTGCATTCAGAATAATAATAGGGGCCGCAACTCTTGGATTCTAATTATACTTTCCATCAGGCAGAGTAGAATCATATAAGCAGGCTCTCAAAATAAAATTAAAAAAACACAAGAATCATTTAGGTTGCTGCTTTTGGTCACACACTCACTCGAACAGCAACGAAAAAACTTCTTAACACTGGTTTTCCGTGAAGACAATGTATCACTCAGCTCCCGATCATTTGTTTATTAGAGAAGTATTCCAATGGCAGTTAATTTTCAATACTAAGTTAAATGTAGTGATGATTTAAAGCTTAATAAAAAGTTATTATTCTCGCAACAAACAAAAAGTCATATTTCCTTCCTAAGTCATTGTATGTAACTTTCATTGTGCAAGTTTGTCACGATGTTAATCTCTTAAATGTTGTGAATGTAACTAAAATAACAAAACTAAATTGGTGCTAACACGCCGTCAAATCTAGTTTTTTGATAAAGACGTCGAGGGGAATCTGTTTGTGACTAAATAATATAGATTTGATACATCTGATTTGTTAGGTCGCGAATACACAGAGGGCGGAACAAAACAGAACTTCTTTATACTTTTCATACTTATATACTTACATTCATTTAAATTTTTTATTTGTGACTCTTTATCCTTTGAACCTTCAACTTTTACTAACTTATTGCAGGAACTTCAAAGTAAACTTATTTAAAACTAACGAGATTTCCATCTTGTCCCTTATGGTTCATTTCTGATTCTGAGTTTCTTTTTATTTATCATACTATAAGGCAGTTGAAAGTAGACCCAATAAGTTATGAAATATCATAATATAATCTTGCCATTGCCAAATCTTTCAAGCTTAAAGCTCTTTAGAACTCCTCAAATAATTAATACACATATTTATTTTAATGTAGTTATCAACGAGCTGTCCCCAAGTTAAAATTACTAGCAAGTGATTCACCTGGTGATTGATCGACGAACGAGGCTCTGCCAAATAAAATATACCGATTAGTGGTAATAGATTCGCCACCTATTATGTGGGACCAAACCACTGGCGAAAAGTGGGCTTTTAATATGCCTTTGCCTAACCCTCCGGAGAAATAGGCGTGATTTTCCGTATGTATGTTGACAAACTGTCATCGTAGTTATGAAAATTCCAGAGAACTGCCTAATAGTAAAAATGCCCTTTTTTTATTAATGATACAGCGTAACCATTTAAAATAAATATTATCGCTACTAAGTCTACTAAATGGTACTAGACCTTTGCAGGTAAATCGAATACGAGATGATGTCAGTTAACCGGTTCTAGTGAGTCAGTGTTCGTGATTTCTGACTTCAAATGGGAAGTAATAAAAATTATATTACATAAGAGAATTAGGACAGTTTTCTTTATGCATGAATATCGTTCGTTGTCAATGCGCTTTCGATTAAATTTATTTCTAGCTGCCGCCTAAAATTACGATCTTTCGCACAGTCTTAAATATTACGTTTATTTTTGTCACCTTTTGTATAATTAAACTTTCACGTTAATAAACTTAGCCTAACTACCTTTATTAATGTACAAATAATGAACAATAAACTGTCCGTAAATTACTCCAATGCTTGTCTCTCGGGAATCATTTTAAACACCCCACAAAGTTCCATTTGTCGAGTTAGAAACTACTAGACGTGAAGTATGTTCAAATAAATTTACGAAACACAGAATTTAACTTTAATATCCTACTTGAATTAATTTAAAGTTTGCTATGTTATAGTGAATTATAATTAAAAATCCTTACCAGTGTACACACTTTAACTTCTACTAAAATGTATTTTTTGACCAGACAGAGCATTTGTGGCGATCTGTTTATTGAGCAGGTGAGCAAATAAAGAATTGGATACGCAAGAGTGCATTAATCAACCTTTACACGCCCACGTATACAGAGACGTCCTAAATGTCACATTCCAACCCTGGCGTCGTCCATGTCGTACTATCGTCGTAAAAATATTCAGATTGTAAAAAGATAGATGAAATTGAAGAATAATAAATCAGATGCATTTTAATTCTAGAATTATATTTTAACCTACCCAAGTTATTCCGATGATGATCTCACTATCTAAAACTGTTTAATAACGTTATTCCTTTTAGTATGAACAAACAATTTTTATTAGAAGTTTAACCCAGAAAAAGAATGAAGGCGAAAGATCTTTGAACTGAATCAAACATTCTACAGAACCTATTTTTATTCACAAGGATAACGGAACGTTCATATGTTAAAAGTTAGTCGTTATTTACGGTTTTGTTATAATGGAATTGCTTTCTAATCTCTGATTTATTAAATTAATAACAAACCGAATCGATGACTAGACTTGCCAATTGAGTTAGCAGTTAGTGACCCTGACTGCTGATAAATAATATTATATGATGAGCATGATCTAACATGCCATGCGTCGGAGTGTAATTTATCTACAATATTTATCTATTTAGAAATATATACTAGTAGTATGTTCATCAGCAGTTTGGATATCATAATACATGCTCTGTCTCTGACTTAGCAGTCAGGGACCAGGGTCACTAACCAGCAGGTCAACAGAGTAATCAAATAATAAGTATCACAGAGACCGAATAACGTGCTTTGCTAACTTAAATTTTGTGATAAGGAAGATTTTTCATATTTTTGGTGATTTTGACAATTTTGTAACACTTAATAAGTCACTAAACACTAGATCAACAGGCCCGATAACATTATTTTTAAACACCATTTATTAAGACTATGGTAGGCCGTAGTGCAAGTGTAGTAGCACAGGTCAAGCACTGTTAGCATTCTTCTTTTATTCTTAAACTTTCTTACAAACGAGAAAAGTGAGGAAATGTCTAAGTATCTGCTACTTTACACAAGTTAATAACTGCAATGTGCTCGTTTCGCCTGAGGTAAAAAAAATATTGGTACTTTATTTTTGTTGTTACAACATTACGCCCTCATACATTTTGACCTTCATAAATGTCAAATATGTGTACCTATCCTAAAAAACTTACAAATATGCATGTGTATAAACAAATGACGTCTGTCATTCTAAGTACTGGTTAACCTTTGGTATATGCAAATGAAAACACAAATAATACTTGACATCGCATTCGTCATCCATAGTTATTGTGTTGCATGTAACCTTGAATAACTAGACAACATTTATCAGCAAGCACTTATGATTTCAATCAATAACTTAAGAAAATTCAGTATAAAAATAATGAATGCCTTTTATTTGTTTCTTGTTCTTATATTTTGTTAATAAATAAATGACGTACAGAAAAAACTATACTTATGTGAATATAAAAATAAAAAAAGAAAACTATTTTACATAGGCCTTTGTTTATTGTCAACAGGGTCACTCTGAGTCGAAAGGTGCTAAAAAGCGGGAAAAGAGTGCAGGGGGTAACGGTAACGGCAAACCGAGTCGAGGAGTGGCTACGTCATTTGGCTTCCGAAGACGTCCAGCTTCGTCTTCCAGGGCAGACGACAATTCGCGTCGCAAGCAAAAGACGCAGGACAAAAATGGGAATGGAGGTAAGTAGAAAATTAAGGCACAGAAGCTTCGATCAAACATTGGAAGCATAGAAGGATAAAACCAGGATCATTTTCCACTTACTTTTTGGTGTCAAAAAAGAGAAACTAGAGAGCTACAATTTGTTATACCCCGTATTGTATAAGCAATGTTGAATATTATACGACATTATTGCAATAGTATTGAAGCTTATCTCACGCAGTGGACCGTTAAAAGCTAATGTATATTTACTGAATAAAAAATAGCTAGTAGATAGTTCAAGTTTTACTATAGAGTTTCACAAGTTTTCATTTAATTTATAACAAACTTATTTGTTTAACAAGCTTCACTGGCAACTAATTACATGTTCTTAATTAGTTTTAAATTGGTTTAGTACTGTCTTTATTTAAACAATTATAAAACAAATTAAAAACATTGAAATAGACACAGACACTATATTTTCATTGTGTTTTAGAATTTTCCTTATCGGCATTTTGTACTCTGAACATTGAATTACTACTAGTACTCGAGCGTTAATCGATGCAGCACAAATTCGGCTAGGTACATATTACATAATAATTAACTTCAGCTTGTTGCTTCTAAGAAAAACTTGTCAATACTTAGCACTAGTTTTACCACTCATAGTACTTGACTTCATAAGTCTTAAATAAAGACATTTATGTCATATTATAAATATGAATCAATCAGTTTGTTATTCTGCCACTCACATTGATACCTTTACATGAATCAAATTATAGAATTGGTTTTGGTAAAGATATAGAAGAAACTTTGGAGAATACAGTTTCTTATGTATTGTGCCGATCACAAAAAAAAAAATAATATCCTCGTTCTGTGCTGTCGATAATATCTAGTAAAAAAAACAACGGATTGACTGATTTGCATAGCGATAGTTTGTAAGTTTTAAAGTCCAATACATTCATCTTTGGCACCATGCACTTACTATGTAAAACTAGTTCTTATGGCAGTATTTCTGAGCGAGGTAATATTATATTATGTAGATTTTGTTTCCTATTTGCGTAAAATTTTAATGTTAAACGTGTAGAACAGCTTTTATTTCCTGACATTTTGGCGTATTGCACCGGACTCGGTCACGGTCCGTAGTAACAGGTAATATTTAGCCTAAGGACTTTATGTTTATTAAGCGTAAGTCACAGCTACCAATATTGTAAATTACTGAAATTAAAATTAAATTTTTCAAATTTTGTTCTTGAAATTCTATTTATCATTGGAAAAATAAAATGAGATTACATTAAACTTTGAGCACAACCATTTCAAATAAAATATTATCATTAAAATCGTTGCATAAATAGCAAAGTCATCTCGTAGCTTGTATACTTACAAAAATATTATAATGTATATAAATAAATACTCATACCACTGCAGTCGCGTAACTAAACCTAATGCCACACGTAACCGAAAGACAGAAAGTAGTCCATAATTTGACACCTGACATAGCACATCTCGATTTAATCTTCGATTGCGTACATTTATACATGAAAAGAATAAATCGCTGTAATAAATGTAAACGAACCTTCCAATAAGCAATACTATCAAGATTTTACAATCGAATCGAGTGTCTAGATAATCGATGCAATTTAAAGTCCATGAAACAAAAGTCATGACACCATACCGTTTATGGCGAGACAGACATGATATAACAGCTTAAATGTTTTCATTATATGTAAGTTGCATACGAGTGCTGTCCCTTGGTTGATGGATTAAGAATACGGAATGTCACCTATTCACCATTCATATTCATCCCGTGGGAGTCGTATGAGTCAACTAAGGTAGCAATAGCAGAACAACAAGACAGCAAGGAGAAGGATAGTTGAAACAAACCAAATCCGTCTAGCCAGCGTAGTTTAGCGTTACCAAAACCTCCTGTTTAAGGTAAAGTCTATGTTTATTAAAGGTGTTACGATGTACCATACTTAATACTAAATTTTTTCGAACAGGTTCGTCGGAGGACTTACGACCGGAGGAGGTGTTATCCGGTAGGTCCACTCCTCTGGCCAGACCACGTAAGGAAACTGCTGGACAACCTTTACGGTCAAACAGGTACTTTACTTGCGTTTACATTGCTTTTGAAAGTAGAAAGTTTTACGATAAGGTAAATAATAAGATAGTGATAGCAGAGACGGAGAACATTTGAATTTAAATTTTAAGAGAAAGTACTTTAATCATAAACATTTTCAATGTTTAATCCTAAAACTACCGAAAAGGACATTTCTTGTACAAAAATACTAATTCGCTCTAATGCAAACACGTAATTCTGAATTAAATTATGAATATTGAAAGAAATCACATACCCAAAGAAACTCAAACGTAAAAATAGGAAAATTATAGACAGATTTAAAAATTAAGAATTTATACTGTATTTGTATTTGTAATTATTACATTCATGATGGTTAAATCCGTTTAATTAGACGGAAATCAACGTGTTCTTTTAACAAAATTATTTTGTATAAATGTTTATAATGATATAGTAAAATTATGTAAACAGAACTGCGGAATTATCAAACATACAGAAAGTAATTTGCTATTATATATTTTGAAGGCGTCTATATGAAAAATCATTATTAAAAAAGATTTAAATCTACCAAATATTCAATGTACACAGGTACTATCAACGACTACTTTTATTTATTATTACTGTCAATAATATTACATCTATGTATATTCTCATTCTGTAGGTTCGGTTTCAGGCAACAGCACACGAAGACGGCCAAGGTGTCTGACGTGAGCGTGCCCGCAGAACCGGCCTTCGGCGCCACGCATAAGGATAAAGAAACTGCCATCAATAACAATGCTTTAGGTATGTTCGACCGCATTTTTGTATATCACCACATACACTCAGGTCTTTGTCCTGAGGAGGTAAACAGAAGCGATTAGATGCTATAAAGTTAACAAAATATTTCAGAAGTTTTAATGTCATAACACGTAATAATGAATACCTTAATAGCACTAGAGGAAGATCGATTAAAATATATAAAACAAAAACACAATACAAAAATGTAGTTGACAAAAGTAGATGCGAGTTTAATCGTTAGTCGTGATAGTGTCCATTGTTTACATATTAGAGGTACTGATAGATACGTACAAAAGATTAGTTAGACACGTGAGTTGATTTATTATGAAGCTACTACTAGGGTTAACACAGAATGTTATAATATGTATAACATAGCATTGACTTAACACATCTTTTATTCGACTGTCTGATCAAAAACTAGGCAGAGCTACGATAACTAGACCGTTGGTTAATCTACATAAAAATTCTAAATTTATAACTGTGGTAGATATACACCCTTATACAGAACAAAGAATTGAGCTCACCGCACAATTTAAGATGGGAATCTACACACGACCTCTGACTTACCAGTAAAGATCACTAACGACTAGACCAACAGTTTATTTCTGTGTAGGCCTACGCCACCGGCAATAACAGATGAATTTTTATATTTTTTATAATATAGTATACTATTTTTTATCTTTGGTATAACTAGAAAAACATAGTTCACTTTAATTTATTTATAACCATAAATGTGTTAAGTAGGTTAGAGTACGCTTCAAATACTGTTCCGAAAAAAATTCTGCACTAATTGAACTCAAATTTTGACACGATATCCCAAAGCTTGTTATTTTGTTTTTTTTATGCTATGTTCTCCATTGAGATGTGTATGATGAGAATCAATGCAACCACAATATACCACATCGAAGCATGGCAACTAGTGTATTATAAAACTTACTGCAGTAGTGGCGAAATACAACAATTATGGTATAAAATTTAATAATACTAAGCCTTTTTAACAATGTTAAATTGCACAATGTAATCATTATTTTTTATTTTTTTATTTGTAAATTAATTAATGGTTATATAAACAAATAGTACATGACACTAACAAGTAATCACAAAATAAATACGTTTAACTATTGTGAGACTAAGATGTTTTCTAACCATGATAATTACGTAAACGCAATTATTTTGACTGAACGCTTGGCGTAGTGGTTTAAGTGTTAACTTCGCCACTTCTTACTGTACCGAAGTGTTGCGGGTACAATCTGCACATGGGACAACACTTTGTGTGATCCACAAATAGTTGTTCTAAGTCTAAGTGTTCTTTTCATGTGTTTTTGTAAAGTCCCCCGTGACACAGGATTTATTCTTAGTGCGGGCGTTGTCTTTTATTAAAATATAAATAAAATAAAAATTATTAATAATGTATAACCATTAATACTTGAAATGACAGTAGTGTTCCTTATGAATTGACTAATTTAGTCTCGAGTGTGATCAACTTTGATCGTAGCTCAATGCACACTTTTATGTTTAAATAATTGACAGACAATGTCTATCCATTTAATTATCTATTTTTTTCTTAGACCTATACATGACATGATTCATGTTACGTTGTGCCCAGATTCTAGATAGTCCTGTATAATAATATCCAAGAATATGTCTGCCACGTTATATACAACTGAAATAAAGAAACCTGATAATTACTACTAAATACTTTTGTGATCATGATCGTAGATCAATTGAAACATATTAAATATATTTTAATTACACTCGATAATCCAGTCCTAACACAGTCGTTCAAGACGACACGTCTGCTTTCTGCCTCAATTTTTACGAAAACACTTGTTCTAATGTTCCATCCGAGTTAAACAATTAATGATGATGATAATGGCAGCCAGTCTGAACGGAGACTACCCAACTATACAGTATCATAGTACACAAGTGTGTGCGCAAACATAGGTGCACCCTCTGTTCCCTCACTTTTATAATCCGATTAGACGACTATCTGACACGACCAGGGAGAGACTAGGCGCAAGATTGACGACTTTACGTGCTCGCCGTGACACGGGGGTTAAGACTCCAACTTTCAAACTCCAGACTTTAATTAAGCATTTCTATGATCAGAAAAAGTCAATTACGCTTTTTGTTCCGACCCGGGAATCCAACCTGAGACCTCTTGATCGGCAGTCACATACGCTAACCGCTAGATCAACCAGACAGGAAATAATGGAAACATTACGCACGAGTAATATAATGACATGTTAGATAGATTTAATAGATAGTGTCTATTTCGTATGTCCATCAAAAATATTCATTTACATGTATAATGTTATGACTTTATAATATTATGATTTAAAATGTCGCTTTATTAAAATAATCATGCCTATAGAAGACACGTTTGAATATATAGATAGTAAGTTGTTACCGATGTCCGTGAACCCGACTATAATAAAAAAACAGGTCAAGACGCAAAACTTATAAATTAGAGGCTCTCAATGCAGTTTTTGTGGCATAAAAATTAAATTGAAATTTAAAAGATAAAATATTATGTGCATTTATTCTCGATCAAACAATATAAAGTACGATAGATGCAACTTGTAGACCATTGGCACTTTTTATTCAGTAACCCAACTTACATAAGCGAAATATTCACGTCAAATATACAGGCCAAATTTTGTGAAACTGAGTCTACTAGCACAAGGAAGTTAATTACTATCGAATACTGGACATCCAGAAGTGCAGCTCTAGATCAATTCTAAACTACCATCAACCTGTTCATATTTCAGATAAGAAATCTTCAAATACGGGGTACAATCAGCTCCCACTTCTTGCGACGCAGGTGTCATCAACAGGAGTAACAACCATAGTTGGCGCTACAGGCGTGCCTAAGTCCGTCACCAAGCAGACCGTTATCTTGACATATCAACCTCAACATCTATCGTCACAGGTATGAACTATTTCACCGTTAGGTACAGCTACAATCAAATGCCTACTATGTTGTCTACTTAGACTAGAACTTGAAAGACACATGATGTCTTTATGAATCTATCGCCTCCGATAAAAACATCCCTCAAGGAGCGGCAGCCTGCATCTGTGACATGATGTATTGCTTGATAATTGGATCATTCTCTTTGGCGCTACTCAATAAGAGAATAGGCATTTGGAATAACAAATGCTGACCTGATGCTCAAGTTGTAGAAATAATCGGCGTTTAGGTGCTATTAAGCAGACGACATGGGATAGCAATATTGTTGTTGCATTTTTAGAAACACTCTTCAGAAAATTTCTTAAACCCCTGTTCTATAATTATGGAAATATTATAGATCAAACAGGAAACAATATCAATACTATAAAAGAATAGAAATACTTAAACATATGGTCGACTTAACTATCATACTAATATATTACACTGATGGACACAGTGGCACATTCTTGATTTTACTCAAATATTTCATGAAATAATGTTAAGCACACGTTTCAAAACATAATGTATGTAATAATAAATTGGCCTAAGTAGCGGTAAATCATATATCTCAATGTAGTAGCTTCTTTCTTAGATCAACGAATTGCAAAAAATCCTTGAGACTCGAGCACTCACAAGAATACGTAATGCTACTGAACATCTGCAACTCGGGCCAAAAATAAAGTGAAGAAAACCTTCATGTAAAAAATAAGAATTAAAATTGTATTAGCTTACTCATTATCGTAATATAATTTATCTGAAATCAATCGAAATTTTGCAAAATTCTAATCGATAACATGTCTCTACTCTCAATACAATTGGTATGACTTTTCCTCTGCATAGTTCCTCTGAGTTTTACACATGTCTTTTAACTTTTAGAAATAAATAGGAACCTGTAACTAAATATAAATAATTTATAACCGAATCTATTATTGGTTTTTGTTCTGTCAAATGCACTTTAGAAGGGCATGTCATCAAATAAGCGGTTACCTTCTCTCCTGGTGATTACTTTCAGCCTCCTCTTCTTAACAAAAATTATATTATGGTGGTTTATGCATATTCATGCATAACATATGCATGATACTCCAATCATGAGTTATAGAAATTCGTAGTAGTTTTGTTATACATTTCCTAACTTGCAAAATTTAGATTTCCGTTTTGTTTATAACGAATCGGCAAGAATTCGTTGTTATTATAATAAAACTCTTTTTAAATATTGTTCTACGTGTTACATTTAACGAGCACAATATTTTTTTATAATAACCTAGCAGACGGAATTAGAGCACAACACGTAGAGAAATCACCTGCTTCTGTTGAAGCAATTAAAACTATTACTTAATTATGTAATTACGTCTGAACTGCATATTTAATATGTGCATATGCAAAATAATTCTAATTTACATTCAAACATACTGTTGAAGTACTTTCATCTTACAAAAAAATGCAGCCGACTGCCGCTTCTTGTAAATTGTTATGACCTACCTCGGGATTGCCGAAACTACTTTTCAAATCTCATCTACTAAGATTGTTATTATCAATTAGTTATTGGAATATAAAACAAGGTAGAACTTATTGTTCAAGATTTTCTTCGTTACACGTAGGTAAGTCTCTTTGATACCTGGTGGTTTGATAAGAAGGTCACCTTTCTCCACGTTTAAACAATAAAAAATGGAGTCATAATTATTCATTTCAGATTCATCAAGATACATAAAAGGATTCAAGATTGGTAGTAGATTAATCTTGCCATTGCTTTAGTCGGAATCATCTAGAATACGAAAAATCATGTCATGACAAGGTTTCCGTTCTTAAAACTCATTACCTGCGCTCTGTGATACCTAACTCTCGTGTAAAAACTCTTATTTGTACACAGTGTACATCTTATGTACTGTCAGTATGTATTCAGGAATCAAAATACTTATAATAACACCTTTCTTGTATCAGGACGGTCGGCAAAAGAACGTGCGAATCGACCAAGCGCCTGCTAAAGGAGCACCCGCGTCCCGGGTCCAACCGGAGTTTACGAGACCTCCTGGCAAATATACTTTCCAGACTACACAACTACCGAAACCACAGTATCCTGCTGTCAAAAATATTGACGCTAAAACCACTAAACAGGTAATGTGATTAATAGTTTTATGATCTTTTGACTTTCACGTACAGTAAAAATACACTCCAAAGCTAGATAACGAAGTCAAACTATATGTACTACCAACTATATATAACCAGAAGTCCAATTCCCGTGATGTAAATTCATTCAAAATTCAGTTGTCATCTTTTCTCGAAATCATAAATGTCATAAAAGATATTCTCGTAGTAAAGATTTTTGATTACGAGATTTTATCTTCTGTACTTTAATAATTCTGCAATGCTGACTCAAGACAGGCACACCATGATTTATACACGTATTTTAACAATATGTTATACATCTTTTAAACATTAACCATTGGTGTCTAATGTGCCCAACGTAAGATCATTGCGTGGGGTGGACGTAACACCTGTTCTTCTCCAGTTATACAGATATATAAACTCATTTTTGTTAAACATATCTTTATCAAGGATAATTTGAACTTAAGTAAGTAATTACGAAAATTAAATAAAGATATCAACTAAAATAAAAAACTAAATTAAAATAGAATGATACTCGCATGTAATCTACTCGTATAGCAAGGTTTGTTGAAAATAATGTTACTGAAATAAATAATTTAATAATAGAAACAATATTCTTTTACTAAACTCGAGGTTATTAAACACTTAAAACCAAGTTTTAGTAAGAATAGCCTTTTTTACCTAATTATACATATTATGACAGAATGGTCCTTGACTCCTGGTCAACAGAACTTCCTAGTTCTAATTAAAATCTTATTACTGTGCGACGGAGCTTGTTAATTATACTTTCACACCTTAACTACTTATACCGACCTACCTAATCGATCTTTATGAAATTTTGAAATAGATACATATTGCCAGTGTTGTTCTTCATTGTTTCGAAAAAAATCACTATTGAATTATTAAAAAAAACTCGAATGTGAGGGAAACTAATGTACGTGCTAATTAATTAAAGTAATGTAATTCCTGAAATCGTTTTTATTCGAAGCTTACGATCGAAGATGGGCGCAATTTATCGCGGAAATGTTCATAAATCATTTTATATGTTTCCAAATTCTAAACATCAGAAGACAAGTGGATGATATTTTTTTATTTAACATTTTTACTAAAATATTCTGTAAATTACGCAAGAGTATTAACAAGCAAGAAAGAACCGTATGTTGTTGATTATAAGAAATATTTTCATTCGTTAAAAGAAATGGGTCACAAGTTGACTATTTCAGCCTTGTCGTGTAGGATGCCGGTTGTCGTATGCTTAAAATATAACCATTGCACCGTGCACCTAGCGTAGAGGCAGATATACATGAGATTAGGAAACCGTGGAAATGTTATTTGAAAATTACAGCATACTTTTTTCAGTAATATATTTTATTGTTGTTTAAATTGGAACCTTAGAATAAAGTTTGTAAACTTGGTTTCAATTCTTCTCATTACAGTATTTTTAAAAAAGTAACTTTTTTTATTCAGAAACGACAAAATATGTTTTTTACTACTCAGTTCGTACTTAGTATATATCCCTGATAGTTAGTAATAAATAATTTAGGATATTCTAAATAAAACAAAACATCTCGATTAGCGACTATAAGCTCGCCACCTATTATGAAGTACCAAAACACCGGCGAAAAGTGGACGTTATAATGAATGTATGTCTAAGAAAACACATTTTTGTAGTAAACCTAACTAACAAATAAAAGATAATTATAATAGATAAATAGTTAGATAAAAAACTCTTTATTTGTACATATATTACTAAGTTTCAAAAGAGTACATATAATGTCAGATATATAGTGTACAAGGGTGGTCTTATTGCCAAAAGCAATCCCTTTCAGGTAATGTTAGGATGTATCAAAATATTTCAGAAAGACAGTAGTTAAATAATATTCCTAATGTTCTACTTTAAACTTTTTTTTATTCTTTTTTACTACATCTATAAAAACCTTTTTACTCACATTGGCACTTACGTTCTTCCTATTTGGACTTCTTACCATAATTTGAATTTCTCAGTAACACCCTAAAACGTATTTACACTACTTACATAATTGTTCAAAGCTAACACAGATATTTGTGCATATATACATAATGTATTTTGCAATACTGCATTTTAATGCCAAACTAATTATACGAACATTTTCCCCTCGTTCTAGACCGTGACAAGACGTGTGCTACTGACGTTTTATTATTCCTATTATAAATTTAAGTAAGAAATAGTATAATTAAGTTTTATATCTCATTCGCTTGTTTGAAGAAAGTTAGTAATAAATCGTAAGATTTATTTCATGTGGTTTTCTTCTCATGTGCGCCGTAAGGTTTATTTTTAAAGTGCTCTAAGATCGTGAATACAGGCCATTTCGACATCTGTTACAGTAACATAGGAATCGGTCATTCACAGATATGCACTTCATATAGGAAGACATGGTCAATAATTTTGTATTTGTGTGTAGTGTGAAAGTGAAGTGAAAGTGATGAATCAATTTAATGTGTTTTATCGACAGGTGGTGAACAGTACAAGGAAGTCGGGTGTATCGGATGGATGGAGGGAAGGTAAGAATTTTCACTGTTATTTGCAGATTAGCAATTATACTTTAGAAATTCAAATAAAGTAGGTAGGTATGTAGTTTCCGAGAGGTTTGTTAAAATAAATTACGAAAGAAGTAAAAGATTTTTATATTTGATTCGTAATTTTGCATCATACTCTTATTAAAAAACAACACATGCAACTCTAAAACACAGTCAATGATAAGAAAAGAGTGATGATCTCCAAAATTTAAACAATTATTTTTAATTATAAGAACGCCATCATTCAAGTAAAAATTAAAACGAAAAAGCTAAATCAACACAGATCAAATTCGACAAAGACGCGTTACACCTGCAACAAATCCTTAGCTAACACAGAACTCAATAGTAGATGCCAAATTCATTTCATTGTCATAACATCTTTCTCCAATAAAGGCTTCAAGTTTATAATGGTACATTAACTATGGCACGTGCCAAAAAGTGTGCTTTTAAAGACTTCTCAAACTTAAACAGCTTCAGAGGTCATTTGCGACAAATTTTATTACTTTGAAGAAGCAACTTCAGTGTATACCTGTCTATAACTTCAATTTTGACTTATTTATTACGTACAAATTAATAAAACATATCTAAGTGTTATAGATTCATATAATATTTGAAGGTTAGAATAATATTAATTGAAAAATGACCGACATCATAAGTGAATAATGACCTAGTCAACGAGAACAGACACCAATTTTCTTTGACATATTCTGCATTTGAAACAGTCAGACATATATACACACAAACATAACTAGAGCATAAATAGGGTAGCCAAACATCCATATTTAGATAAACATACCTAATTTTAGTCCCAATTATCCAATAGGGACAAGTTTATTGCACTCAACCAGGCACTCACATCTGTGAATCGGCCTTTTGTTGTCTAGTTTAGATATAAGTTTTTCTTAGTGTGCTGCACGGCAACACCTCAAATAGTTTTATAACCGATTTCTTTTTAATTTAAAAAAAGAACACGCTAAGGAATCACCATATATAATTATTTTAGCAACAGCAAAATAAAAAAAAACTTATTATAAAACAAATGCCGAATATATTATGTTAAGTGGTATTGCTGAAATAAAATTTTATTTTGGTTATAATTTCAAAGTCAAAACAACGATATTTTATTATATTTTTATAGACACATGCAATTCGTCTATTGTATACGTACTTCGTGAAACGTTCATATTCTGTTGTTTTGTATGCCTACCTTGAATAAATTCAAATCATTCTTGCGTATCTAACAAATGTGTTTTGTTTTTCCAAAGTAGAGTTAATCGACAAAGAATTTTTTTACCTACGTCACGGAAATATTGTTCATGAAATGTTAGTGTGTAGTTTAGTGTTTTAGGGTAATATAAACAAACATTTAAAAATATTTAGGCAACTCAAATATTTAAAAGATATTTCAGTGGTACATACTTACCTAAGCTATGCATCTTACGTTTTTATTTGTGCTATATTTATAAGTTAATGAATGAAAGCGTTAATATTATAAATATGATTACTTTTAAAATCAATTACCGACTAAAATCTGGTTATATTATGGTGGGATTTGAATAGATCAACCAAAAATATCCCTGCCCACATAAAAAAAATGTTTTCACGCGGTTCATAAATGAAAGACATTTGAGATAAGAAAAAAAAACAACTAAATTTGACATTTTTTCATAAAGAAGTATATGTGTATTGTGAGCGTGAACTTATAACTCTAGTAATCAAAACATAAATTCCCAATATCTTTTTGCCACAAGTCGTTCAAACACATTTGTTATAATTACGTCAATTCTAACTCATATTTAATACCTTCCTTTTGTTGTAGAAATCCCCTTTCAATCACACCCATTTTATGTCAAATTCGAACCGACTAAAAACCACACGACGTCCTAGGGTATCAGTAGCAATAATATCAGGTGACCCCATAGGAAAATCGCTGGCACCCCGACGGTCAAAACATAAAGCTTAGGCTCAGATAGTACAAAAAACAAACTATGATTTCATATAAAAAGTAAACATATGATATGATTCTAGGAGCGGCGTCAGCAGTTTCCACAGACTCCGGTGTGTGGACTGGTGGTGAAGGTGGAGCTGGTGAGGGATCTCCACGCGCTCGGCGACGTCCACGCAATTTGGAAATGGTCATGCGCACCGCTCACAGTTTCCATCTTAGAGAACTCCAAGTTGCTGATCTAGATATAATGGGTATGATAATTTATATACTACTGAGTACCGTTATTACAATGATTAAGGCAACTTAATACATAAACTACCGAAGATCATGTATACTTTGAACTTCATAAAAAAGTCTTTGCCGCACACCAAATGTAATCTCAATCAATCAACCTATCGCTGTCCACTGCTGAACGAAGGTCTCTTCCAAGGAACGCCAATCATCCCGGTCCTGGGCAATTCATGTCCATCCGCTGCCAGCCACCTTCTTCAAGCCGTCCGTCCATCAATGTAATCGCTTAGACTCTAATGACCAACTTAAAATATACTCTAAGCCTTAGAGTATATTTTAAGTTGATATACTGTTATGTTAACTCTAAATTTTTTAAACTGAGATACGCCAACGTCCATAACATATTAAGATTCCGCGCCCGATTTGGCAAACACCACTAGTCACACCTCTAGTCGTTTGCGCGCCTCTTGTTTTGGGGGAAACAACATTCCTGAACGTATATTAATCCATTACTTTCCACTGTTATATTTTTAGGACACCAGATTACCAATATTAAACGTTAAATAGCAAATAAAGTCGTAATCATATATATTTTTTTCTTAACATATGATCCCAATGTCCCCTCTGGGGTCTATATAAATAAATCTCTGTTTTTAGCTTCACATTATTTTTTCTTACTGAATATTGATACTTACTTGATATTATGGTAACACTAAGATAAATACAACAATGTTTCGAAACTAATAAAAATATAAATAAACAAGCATATAACAATGATACTAGGTGTATTCACCCCATCATATCACTATACCTCCATACGTATAACAATGGATAACTTTATAAAATCCATTTGCTTAAATGAAGTCATTGCATATGATGTATCGAAAAACAAAGGTAAATAAATGCTTGTGTCTCCTTATAGCTACATACTCGTATCGTCACAGTCACGCGGCCGCCTGATTTTAAACTAGATAGAGTGTAGTTTATTAGATAGTAGAGCCACGCTGATTTCAGCACGAATGGGCCGGCTCGACTGAGGTAGTACTACCCTCCCTCAGAAGATCAATCTAAGCGGCCAGCATCTGTGCTGTTGTGTTTCGTTGGTGAGTGCGAGACCGGAGGTCCATTGATGCAGGGGTGACAGTTATCGTGATAGCTGTGTGAGCCTTACACTGCCACGATGACTGTCATGCCTTTTACGTCCCCAAACGGGGCGTGAAAAAGCATCTCACTAGGCCGCCATAGTGTGGGTCCCCACACTGCATGGTCTGCATTTATAATGAGTATGGTGCCCACAACTCTTGGATTCTATTCATACTTTTCATCAATTTCATTCATGCTTAATATAGAAAAAAAAGTAGAGAGAAGTAGAAGAACTACTTGAACTACATAAATATTATCATAGATAAATTACATGTAGACACAGAACAAATGATCGTTTCCTTCACACATTAATTTGTCATGAGTGGAGTTTGATCTCATAATTACAATTTAGTATGGCGGTCAGGATCACTAACTCCTATTCAACAGGCCCATCAAATCAGAATTTGTTCTGAAGAAACTACTAAAAGTTATATACAACGATCATATTTTTGTGACCTACAGATGAAGCTGTAGTGACTGGTCATGCAGTGATTCCTCTACCAAAACTACCGAGTTCCTTCGAAGACGAACTAAGTCCTGAGTATGAGATGACACCGGTACCCACCTACAAGCCTCCATCACCCATACTGCCAAAACCGTCACCAGTGACCGAATCGCAGAGACAAGCCTCTCCTATGTCGACGCTAGAGAGGTACAGAAATAGGAACCGACCTACGTTGATACAGACGAACATGGATGAAGAGAAGTTTGTCTTGGACAGGTCACAACCTGAGAAGCTTAACAAGCAGGTGAGTTTAAGATAATAATGTAAGACACCTTTTACCAAAGTAACCTCTTGACAATGGGTTGGAAATAATCTCTTTGTTATTTGTTATAACTTTTAGATTACAAAAGTATCTTAATTTTTTTATTCTTAGATAAATATTTAATATGTATCAAAGAAAGTCTTTCCAAAGACCAAAATTACTACTTAACGACAAAAAACACCTGCAACTTTATAATAATAACAATAAAAAACCTCACACATCTCACACACGGCTGCCTGATGTCAAATTAGCCAGAGGCTGTGCTATGGTAACCAGACTGCCTGGATGTCGTAATAGCAGCGGTTCCCGGATCCTTCCTATCTCAGGCGCATAGTGGCACACCGTGTGGTTTTAGTCGGTCCGATTCCGACACACCACCCCGCCGTAAACCCCGGTGGGGTGACGGCCCGTGGGGGTTTCCACACGTTAAAAAAAAAAAAAAAAAAAAAAAAATGGTAACCAGACTGCGATAAACATACTTAAATATTTCAAAATACGCAAATAACAAAAAATCTCGTTCACACAAATATTTGTCCTGAGTGAAAATTCAACCCAGACCTCCGGCTTAGCAGTTAGGGTCATTAACCGCTAGACCGACTGGCCTGTCAAACTTTAAAAAAAATAGCTGTCAATACAAGTAGGCACACTTGTTTTGTAATTATGTGACATAATTATAAACCAACAAAAACTATAAAGAAATTATAAAGTAACGTAACCATGTGAGGTTTTTTTGCCTGATTAGGTATACAATTTCACCAGATATTCTAAGTCAAAGGCCATAAGAGGTAAAAATGTTAACAAATTTTTGATGTCATTACCAAATTTAAAAACGGTAACTGCCCTTGGTATGGATGAAAAATAAGCTAAGAAGTATAATATACTTTAAACTTGCAGAACTCCTTCGTGAAGTCATTAAGCGGAGTGGTGTCCCCAACAACTTTGAATTCAAGTAAGGAGTCTAGTCCATCATGCAAGAGTGAAGAGAGTCACTTTGGCAACAGCAGTGCTTGGCAAAGTCACGCTGCAGGGGAAGCTATGGCAACAAGGTATGTATGTCGTGATAGTAGCATTTTTGGCTTCCTACCCCAGAGCTTTGGATTTATGTGTTAAGTTAAAATTGCCAATTTCTAATGAAGTGTTGAATGCAGATTGTCTAGTTTAACTTTTAAACTTATATACCCTGAAATCTAAGTCTAATTAATTAAAAATGGTGTCTAATTATTTGGTGCTACGTAAAAAGTTTTATTACTTTTTAAATTTTAACCGACAAGTCTACCCGGAGTAAAAGGTTAGACGTTTACCAAAACTTCTTCATATGGTCTATTGTTACTGGTCTCATTCCTCATCTATCTAGAAAAAATCGTTATTATCAGATTACTAAAATGCATTCTATTTAAATCAAAACTTTTTCAATTTACACCTATGTGAGTAGTACTTAAATCAAAAATGTATTAATCAAGGATATTGTAAAGAAGAATATAGAAATATGTAAGTTATTGGCGAGTGTTTAAAGCTATGAGAAAGCTATCAGGCGTTTAAACAATGGAGGTCGTTCGAACAATAAGTATCTCTTACAATCATAATTATTATTTTTAATATTCAACTTACCTATTCCTTATTATTCATTACTATGGAATTCAGCAAGGCCTACAAACACATCATTTTGCTGTACTGTAATACGAGGGGTGATCAATAAATAAATAATGATAATCGAAAGAAGCCCTAGAAGTCTAGGACGCAAAAAAAAAATATATTTTTGCTTGCTTGTACACCCGCTAGTTCAGCATAAGAAAATCATAGAAATAGGTCACGATTTCCGAGCATTACATTCTTTGAATAAGAACTGTCGACGAGATAACACTATAATGGAGAAAAACGAATTTAAAGCCGTTAAGTACCTCTGCTTGAAAAAAATATCTACCAAAGACATACACACACATACACATACACAGCTCCTCTATATTCGACAGTTGCACGTTGCGCAAAGGCATTTAAACTAGGCAAAACATCCATTGAAGATGAACACCGCGAGGTCCACACGTCCTTGATCGAGAACAACGTGAAAAAAGGAGAAGTAATCATATTGGCCGATCGAAGAGTGACCGTTGGACATGTTGCTGTGCTTCCACATCAGCGTTCAAAAAATAATTGTAAATGAATTGCATATAAAAAAAGTCACGGCGCGTTGGGTGCCGAGAATGTTAACTGACGAGCAAAAAAAAGAAACGACTCGACATTTCGAGAGTCAATCTCGAAAAGTTGCAGGGCGATCAAGAATTTTTTTGAATCGTTTCGTGACCATGGGCGAGACCTGGATTCACCATTTTGATCCTGAAACCAAACAACAGTCGATGGCCTGGAAACTAGCCTCCTCACCAACCCCAAAGAAATTCAAGGTGTCAAGTTCAGCGGGAAAGGTTATATCGTCTGTTTTTTGGGATGCTGAATTATCATGGCGGAATATTTGAAAAAGGGAGGCACCATAACGGACCCTTACTTTATTTAGATCAAATAAGAAGATTGTGAGAGGCCATCAAGGAAAAAAGACGCGGCAAACTGCGAGCTGCAGTGCTGTTTCACCAAGATAACGTCCCGGCTCACAAAGCCGTAGTTGCGATGGCTGCGATTAGAGAAACAGGATTCGGACTGCTCGAACACCCTACCTATCTCTTCTATCTCTTTCCTCGGCTCAAAGAACACCTTCAGGGTAACAAACTTTGAGGACAATGGTGAAGTGATGGCTGCTTTAGAGGCGTTTTGGAGGGCCAAGACAAAGATTTTTTTCTAAGGGAATCATGGGTTTAGAAAAAAGATATGCTAAACATATTAATTTATTAAGAGACAATGTTGAAAAATAAAATATTTTTTTACTCTAATCATTGTTTTATATATATTGATTATCATTACTTATTGATCACCCTTCGTATATTATAAAATTTCTGTCTTTAAAATACATTTTATTAACCACACATAAAAGTCGGTACATTGTTATAGATAATATTTGCTTCGCCTTATAGACAGCGAAAGAACGACTTTATGGCAATATTTAAATATTAAAATATGTATCCACAGATCACAAGACGATGTGTCTTTAGCGCTAAGCGTATCTAGCTGTGAAGAAGAAAAATCTAAACTATTAGAGAACAAAGAACCAATGAATATAATAGAGCAGGAGATACCGCAGAAGACCATCGTGATCGTGGACGAGCCTCCTGTGCCCCATCCACTGCTCATGAAATCACTTACGTTGAGCCAACATGACTCACTACGTGGGACTATGATGAGTAAGTAAAAATAAAATTAAAATACTTTCATAACGTTTAACTTTAAAATAACAACTTGAGCACTTGATGGGGGTCCTCAAACTACAATTGGTTTTATATTCAGTGTATAAGCAGTTTGTATTAGGAAACTTAACAACCCATAGGGGTGATGGATTAAGAATATCGCCACATGTCACTACCCTTATTTATCTTATGGGTTTCATAAGAGCCAAAGTAACAACAGGACAACAGCACTGTAATGAGAAGAAAAACTTCAAGGCAACCCTGTACCAATCCGTCTGGCCGGCATACTGTAGTAGGTCAAAACCTCTCTTCTAGGAGAGACCTTTGTCCAGTAGTGGACTTATATTGCTGTTGATGATGATTATGATTATATACTTATTAAACGTAGTGATAAATAGTTTTGTCTTATCTATATATCAATTTATACTTCATAATAAACAAACACGGAAGAGATCGTTAAATCTACTCTGTTACAAGTTTGGAGTACCAAAGTCAATGTAAATAACAAATACAAATGAAAGTCGAGTTACTTATAATTCAAATGTATGTTAATGTATTATTTCATTCGAATTATTTTATTGAACAGTTAATTTTACAAAACGCTCCACACTTTATTAATTGTACCACTAGTGAAAACAAAAAATTGAAAAATTTATAAGATTCAACGAATTTAATGCTAAATACTAACTTCTATAAATCAACCGTTTCTTTCACAGGTTCAATGACAAGTTCAAACTACAGCACAACAAGTACCTGCACAAACCAGAGCGGAGACCATCACAACTTAACGTTGACGCTCGAAGAATCAAAGTTCGACATGTCTGCTCTTGAAACTTCTACACAAAGCATGTTGGATGATGAGACATCGCCAGCAGACAGCTTAATATCATCCACTAGTACCAGTGATTCAAATAACGAGTTACAAGTGGAAAGAGACGCACCGTCAATAAGCTCAGCCTACCAAACGGCGAATACTAAAACTAGATCTCCGGAACCAGTTCTTGAAGACCACGATGCTGTTGACAGTGAAGTATTGCAACCTATTAAGGAAATCATGTGAGTATCTATATCTAATATCTAAATATGATTTTTATTTAGATAACTATATAACAGTGACTGCCTCGGTGGCGCAGCGGTAGCGTATGCGACTGCTGTGCTTGAGATATATTTGTTTCGGAATTTGCTGATTTTCTAAGCATAATATGTCAGTTGTCTAGTACCCATAGTACAAGCTCTGCATAGTTTGGGACTAGATGCCGTTGTATGTCAGATGTCCGAAATATTGTTATACCATTGCTTTTCCTTGCATACGAATTTCCCAAACAGGCTTTTACTACTTTTGTTCTGCTATATTTCATTTGTACAAAAGAAAGGTCTTGAAGAAAAGTTATAACTGTAGTTTATAAATAAGATTAGAATGTGTCATTTAAAATTCCAAATGTTACGAACAACAACATACCTAGTACAAAACTACATTACGTTATCATGTGGTTACAATTCCAAGAACTTTAATAAGTAAATATTAAGTTTCTTTACTTCAGTTGTACAAATACGTGTTATACACGAAAAGAAAGAAAATCAAAAGATGTCACAGAGAGTAGTAATTGATAGTAATTATGAGCTTAATAATCTAACTTATCAATCAAAAAGTACTTTAACATAATCTAATTGCTTGGAGTCTTATTGATCATAAAATAATCTTTCTAGCACATCGCCAAAAATCGGCCAGAAAGATAGTAAAAATCCCACTCCCGAATCTCCTGGTACTCCAACACATGCATCAGGATCCCTCTCGTTATCTGATGGACGGGATTTCTTTGACGATGAGATAGCTGACCAGCCAGCACTGTTATTTAGAAGTAAGTTTTTGAATGCAATACAATTAAATACATACTGTACTATGTTAAGGAATAAATTAACAAGAATACATTTTAGATGTTCGATTTCGTGCTTCGATTTTTTTTAACTGTCCCTGTTTTAAGTTCACTTTTCAGTTTTTATTACGAAAATGATCTTCTGTGTGGTGCACCCTACTCTAATTAAGTACGATTTTCGACACTATATATAATTATATTAAACTATGTACTTCTTTACTGCAAAGAGACTAATAAACTAAATTACACTTTAGGTCGAAAGAAAATAGGTTGTTTAGTCGAGTTTGAGACGATAACATTTGAATTGGTATAATCTATTGTATTGCGTTCTGGTGAATGATTTTGATAAAAATGCGATAACAGAAGAGAGATTTGTTTCTCGTACAAACTATCATGTACTGTTGTAGAAAATACAGATGGCAGCCCATCCAGTAAAGTAGAATCAGAAGCAAGCAAGCACTTGCGTCGATCAAGAGAACGAATAACGTCCAGCCCTCTCGTTCAAAGAAATCGTAAATGTAAGTTTTCAAATAACTAAATATTTTGTATCTTTCATAGTGAAAAATGTTGCATTTAACCACTTAAGAAAATTAAAGTTAATTCGAAGCAAAAATAACCTTGAAAAAGTATATAATATCATATAGTCATCGAGTAGAAGGCTTTTCACAAAAAAATGTAAAAAGCATTGAACTGTACATATTGTTGTATAACAATTAAACCTATTTCATCACTATGAAGATGAAGGCCGAAAATATTGTATACCACTATCATTCTAATTTTAAATCGTGATACATTGCAAAAAACATATTCTTGAAAATATTTCCCGCTAAATCGAATTTTAATTGTTTTTTTTTCTTACGAACTTTTAAAGTTGTGCTTTTTTGCGGTTATATAGTGTGCAGTTTACGAAATGGTGGCACTGAAAGGACACCATCATTGGATACGCTGTCTAGTTTAGCGTCAGATGATCTCATGATGGACAATGATCTAGGACAATCCATTACTAGTCTTCAGAGTGTTGATGATTATATTGAGAGGTAAGTTTGTACCTATTCAAACATTTTTCTTAGATATCGTTATGTCATTCAAATGTAATAGTAAAAAAAGAGACGAAAAGGTAGGTATTTGTACCTGCCTTATTTGCTTACTCTCACAATTTACTCTCTCACATAGTTTATGAGGTGTTTTTGGGTTAATTTTCAATGAGCTTGAATACAATTTTTCGAACGAAATTTTTCTTATATGTATATATATTCCTTTATACATTTAAAAAATCACTGATGTCATTTCTGCCTGATGAGAAAATTAACCAACAAACACACACTCATATTTATAAACAATCAAATACAAGATAAAATAGCTATTCATGTCAGAGTGAATTGAAGAGTGAATAACTCTAAAAAATGTTATTTTTATCACGAACTGAAACGAAGAATTCTTTTGTCTTGTACCAGTGTTGATGATTCCACGATCTGAGTATGTGGTTTTTGTACCTTTTAAGTTTCCTTGTGTGTAAAACAAGACTGTATTTTCTAAGGTATGAATCAATGAATTCAAGCGTTTGTAGAACTCTGAGCATCATGTATTTTTTTAATACAAAAATATAAACAAGCTAAGCTTTGTACTATTTCTTGCCACTCATCATATCATAATATAGTACTTGCAAAAATACTATCTCGTAGTAACGAATGTTAGAGCCATGTTTGGCACAAATGAGCAGGCTCTACCGGTGTCATACTACGGCCTCAGAGAACACCGACATTAGACAATTCCTTCATTTCCTTCAGTCCTCCACTTTGCACATCGGTAGGCTTAATGCTTAAGGCATTTTCTTCCACTCAACCATTGGGTGATGTAGAAATATTGTAAAGGAAATGCACAGAGTGTACATTATTTATACATACATAAGCGTTTATTGTATACAGAATACATACGTCATATATATATATAACTACGCATATACACACATATTGTTTTCCATTTCCCTTGACTCTAGGAAAGGACTCCTAGAACGGCAACATACTTGTAACTCTCAAGTTGTCTATGGGCGACGATAATAACTTGCTAATAGGTCACCCGCCTGCCCCTTTGTCCACTTACACCATAAAAATTAAGTTGTATAATAGTATCGTAGTAAAAGGTTTCTTTTTTCTTAGGTTGGACAGCTCCCTCCGTAGTGGCCTCAACTCTCTGGATGAGAGGCAGCTGCACCAGGAGCTATCCTCTTCCAAGAATGCAGTCAGACAATGGAGCCAGCTGTTAGAACAAAACAACATGCTGGACCGTCAACTTGCGGCCATGGCGCAAGGGAAACAAGACTCGCTTACAGCCAGCAATAATAGTCTTTCTAACATCGGGTAAGTTGTAGTAATTGTAGTAAGATCTCCGAGGGTAAAAGCTTGTAATCGGAAAGTCACCAAAACAAGACAAGTTTTGATTATACAAGTGATGTGACACAATAATATCGCAACCAAAATAAAAGAAAAAAATGTAAATACAAACGTACTTACAATTTATGTGAAATCTTAAAATGGTACTAAAAAGTGCGTGAATAAATTCACCAATTTTAATTTATTTTGACGAAGAATTTAAAGGTGCGGACGACTATCTTCAAGCTGTCACTTCAAGATACTTTTAAAGTGTTCCTGCTCTAGAAATTATAAGTAATTCTTAAGATGTTTCTGTTGACTACAATATTTTCATGGAGACCACCGCCATGTGATCTCTTGTTTATGTGAAAAAATGTTATGATCTATAAGAGGAGATCCATTACAATATTGTAGCAAAAAGAAACTCTTGGAGAAGCGTTATAGAACATCAATAAATGATTCGACAAGATCACCATTTCCTTCGTCGTAGGGATTGTTACATGTTTTAATACAATGGTTACGCAATATAATTTTAGTTTTGATGTTATGGTGAAGAAACCACCAATTCATTTTATGAATTATATGATAGCCTTTGGCTTATGTTTAATATTAAAATAATACAGTCTATCATCCGAGTTACATTACGTTTGTAATACAGCCTCTGTTTTTATCGCATTTAATGAAACCCTAACCTAAATGTTGGATTTAAGTAAAAATATCATTAGCTTCATAAATATCTTTAACAAAGTACACTCTTTACTCGCTCAAATTTCTATTTCGAAAATTTAATCCGACTTTAGTATTATCTAATATATAAAATTCTCGTGTCACAGTTTTCGTTGCCATACTCCTCCGAAATGGCTTGACCGATCTTGATGAAATTTTTTGTGCTTATCCGGTATCTATGAGAATCGGCCAACATCTATTTTTCATCCCCCTAAATGTTAGGGGTAGTACAACCCTAAATATTTTTTTTTATTTTTTAGACAAAATTTTTAATTTCTATTTTTTTATGATACAACATATAAAAATACATACAATCCTCAATTTTCACCCTTCTACGATCAACCCTTATTTTTTAATAGCCATTTTAGTAATTTAATCATTTTTCATCCCGCTCAAATTACTTAGAAATAATTTATATGGCAAAGCAACGTTTGCCGGGTCAGCTAGTAAATATATAAAAATTATCTACATCATTAACATGGGCCAACTTAAATTGTTTATATGTGAAAATATTATTTTTGTGTACTACAGTTGAATTGAAAGGCTAATTTCGATTGTTTAAAAGAATACTGTTTAGTATAATTATGCAATATTAAATTTAATGCCCAGGTGACCTTACCCGCTCAGTCTAACTTGCAGCCTTGATTTTGTTTTCAATTGAATAACTTTATTTAATAATCTTTACAGTAAACACACTCGTATAATTAAAAATACTTATAGAATAGTACACAATAATTAATATAACTTAATATAAAGTGTAACTAAAATTAATAGTTTATCTTGTAAGATAAACAAAAACAACACATGTATAAAATTACATATTAAGAGAACAGTTTCCTTACTGTTCCACTCTACTGGGTCTTAGCGTCGTAATATATTTAACGTATTTTACCATAAATTATGTATAAAATTAGGATTCAAATTGTTAGGATCGACACTAGACTACAGAATTCTTAAAATTAAGTTCTACACGTTTTAAAATACCTATAGTAAAGTTAACTTTACTATTGTGATGGTCCACCCTTGAACCCCAGTGTGGGCATAGTAATTTTTCAGCTATTTAATGAGGTATTTCTCTACAAGCCACCACCCTCCAATGTAGAGGGAGGTCTAATGTTTGTCCGGAATCCGCGTTAGACTGTAGAACTCGACACCAGACTAGACATTCTCCCACTGGCATATAAGGATTCAAATAAATAATAAGAAACCGCTATAAGAGGGAATCAAAATGAGAGATTATAAAACAATTAAATACATTTCTGTTGGTTGTGCTGATCACTCTTCCATCTGTTGTGCACTTAAGATTTAGGAGAATTAAATGATTAACTCGAGGGGGTCCGAAACGCTAAGTTAAAACCTATAACTCGCTTTGACAGGTGTATTCAGCTGTATACGACCGAAGCTAGCGCTTTCACACCTTCGTCCCGACGTGGGACTCCAACCCATCGGTTTCCTGTATACTCAACCCGTTATAAGAGTTAACCTGCCTACTGACCCCCGTGCATCCGCCCTTGAGACTCCTATCACTCAAGCACACGGCACACACCCATACGCGCTGTAACTACAATATAAATACACCACAGCGACAGATTCTATCAATCCCTACGCATTCACACTAGATCACTCACGTAATGTGCAACAGATGTCTTGGAACCGATGTCCAAAGAGGTCTGTTAAGAGTCCTTTCCAAGGATTTCGTGTTAAGAGTGCAATAAATCTTTTGTTTATAATTGCACAAGGATCGTTTATGAAATCTGTTTATTAAGTTTGGTCCTTTTTTTATTGTCTAGACCTTTTCTTCACATGTAGGTGTAGCCAACGGCTAAGAATATATTGTTGCAATGCCACCGATGTAACAATAACTGTAAATTGTTAATTACGTAATGATAATATTATCACAACTATTCAGTACAAACTGAATTATTTAGTTCATTGAAACGATACGTTGTGTTCGTACAACATGACCACCACGAATGATTACACGAATTACGCTATGTGATCTTTTTACGGTTGACACAATACTTCATAAGCATTTTCATAGTAAACATGACATGAATTTTGCGTTGTGAGACATTTTCTTCTCAATTAGCGTTTTCGGTTTTTGAACACAGTATATAAAAGGATCTATTTTCATCTCGTAACAAATATTTTATTCTGTTTCTATTCAAAAGTGATTTTATTGAATCTATTGTTCCTGTTGTTAATAGACAGACAATCGAATAAATGACTACATTGACAACTGCTGACATCGACACCGGGACAAAGGCAATGATTTAGCTTTCATCTGACAATACAACGTAGAGATGTTCATATCGTTTAGAATTTAATGAGCCTTTCTGTTAAAGAATTTTTGTTCTCCAAGCTTACTGTATACTGTTATTCTCAATCTCATTCAACAATATATAATAAACAATACGTGTTCCGTTTACACTAACTATGTGAAAAATTGAAACACTGTTAAACAAAAGCATATCAAACACGAATATCTACAGTATAAACTTGGCATATATTTCGCAATATTAGAGGTACGTGACATTAAGATGCTAGACGACCGAAACACGATTGTTAACGCTGCCCAAAAATATCTAGTAACATCTTATTCAAAGTACCCTAGAGCACAATAAATTATTACACAGATTCTTACCAAAAAATATCTTGAGGGTATCTCAAAAATTTTTTCATTTATGTACAATCTCGCAACCCTAACTCGTTCATTAACATAACTGCATCCTTTCTTTAATATGTACGTACTTTACTGAGCAACGCCGTTTACAAACATTAACTAGTCTAAAAATACATGCATATTTGAGATACGAGGGAGCAATTACTTCAAACGGGCACCTCTATAATTCAGTTAATTGCAGGCTTCTATTTAAGGAGCTATGGGTTTTATTTATTTAGAGCACTACTTAAATTTATAAGGTCGGATCAATTATAAGGGACTTTATCCATTAACGTGATGCTTTATTCTCACAAATATCAAGTGTCCTGCTAGATGATTCCATAGTTGAGTTGAGTTTCCATATGATACTTTATTAATTGATATTTAATTTAACTAGAATATTTTCAACTCAATCGGAAGTGCGTTGTCTTGATCGCTTTTCTGAAGTAACAGGTAATTGAAGTACGAAGGTGATTATTTATGAGAATCATTTGCGCCAGTGTTTTTAAAAATTCAGACAATGCTAAAGAACCGTTCCAGTTCCAATTATCTGATTAATTGTGTGGGTATATGTTTGACCTCCATGCGCTCACAACGCTCCACGACATAACAATAGCTATTTAGTACGACAATGGAAAATTGTTTCCTTGCATTTTGCAGCTACTGTTTAGTAATGTTCCTTTGGGATTATATTATAAAACGTCATAAGATTTGCCACCACTTAATCAATCCAGCTTCTTATTTTTTTTAAATAGATTTCTTTAATACAATATAGTCACAATTATTTTAAAAGCAAAACACGAGATACTGTCTTCATACAACAATCACGTTTTGAAATAGATTTGCGGTGCTGCTTGATTTTCAAGGTAAATTTTACGGCGAACTTTGTGTGTCGAAAGGTCCTTGCTCCATGAGGTAATCAGATAAAGTAGCAGGCGTGCAGCTGTCGGGGCTTCGGAGCTTGGTTACCTCGGTTCATCTCGGCGTGTTGGCGTCGACCCGCGTGCCGGCAACCCGATCGGATGTTAGTCTGTAACTCGTCGCGCTTGCGAACGTACGTAGCCGGCACGCAGCACGATCACGACACGTGCCGGTAACATCTCGCGCACGGTGTGTACGATCCGATCGAGATTATTACTTACCGATATCTAACACGCGGGTCATTGAACGATCGTAATTTGGTTAATGTGCAGCTGCTTGTTTACACCAACTTTTATGTTTACATTCGTATTTAATTGAGTTTGTGTCCATAACAATCCCTGCAACGGCTTCCAAAGGGTTGTAATAGAGTGACTCTTGGTAATGCGTATAATTAAATTAAAATATTCTTAATACTCAAAGATCTCTATGTATCTAGGCAAGGGATTCTAGTAGAAACTAGTATTGATAAACTTTTTTCTAGCTACTGAATATAAATTGGTATCAAACAAGTGATTTATGAAGTGGGCACCATCTCTATTAAAAAAGGCATTTTCTCGATCCTGAGTACATCGTACTTATTATCAATACTGTCAGCTAATAATAATGCATTTCCTTTGTTAGTGTATCGATAAGATTAACATTTGACAGCTGATAAATACACAACACAAATTACAAACATAATAATAACCATATCTATACGGATGGATATTTTATTAGTAAGTACAAAAACATTTGAAATATCAAACAATTTTTAATTTTCACCTATTCAGACAGAAATTAGTTAAATAGATATACGTAAGAATTACAGGAATCGTAAATTAGTTAATATCGATTTTCAGAAATCGTCATAAAACATTCTCAATTTGAAAAATAAAACGGTTTTTGGTTTGCTTCATCGATACAACTGAGTTGAATACAGTTTTTTTTAACATTCCGAATAGTTACCGACCTAAATTAGGTAGGTACGGTTGAAGTTTTAAAATAAATCATTTTATAACATTTTTCTTTTAAACCACTATTTGTTCTGCTATAAAATTATTACTCTAAGGAGTTATGTAGATTTAAATTACAATGCAATTTCCACAGAAGAAAATTGTATTTGCGGGTAACAGTAACATTTGTCTAATTATTACTTTGATAATTTAGCCTCTCTAGTTACTTCATTTTCTCCTAAACTTTCTGTTAAATTCTTAAATTGTCATACACGTGTTATGGCCTTCATGTAGATAATTAAACCTAGAGTTTATAAACATATGTACAACAATCTTTTATAACACAAAAATTACTTTGATATTACGTTTTAAATAGAATAAATTAAAAGTAGGGAAAATAGCGTACAAGGTTTTCATGAAGTTGTTATAACTTTTAACTAAATACCTACGGAATCCTTTCTGTTATTTAATACAGAATACCTACACCAATATTTTATGATAAAGTCAATGTTTACTGTATAAATAACTAAAGTTAAATGTATAAATGCTAAAGTACTTGTCAGCATGTATTGCAATAAAGCGCTACATAAATTTTGAGGAATGTGGTTATTCTAAAGATAAATGGGACCAGCTGGTAGAAACTATTTCTAATATTGAAACAAAATTCTGAAATTCTGATAATTCAATAGCTTAAATATAATTTAATAGCCTAAAATTATTTTATGTGGTAAAGAAATGAGTTCTCTTCTCACGCAGAATCCTTGGTATTCGACATATAGTTATTGGAGGGCTTTATACCCTTAACCATTGTAACGAATTAGTAATTATAAAACTTTGAAAGCAATTTTGTGAAATTTATACTCAAAAGTAACAATTACTCTGTTTCAAGTGCGATACACCGCTAGGAAATCCTAGCGTGTATCGCACTCACATACTTATATAAACGTACACACTTAATTTTTGTAGTCATATCATGACTGATGGGTGCCTAATATAAAAACTCATTCGATTTTCGGGCATCAATATCAGGCAAGTAGCACTCGTTATCTATCAGTTATCCGTCAGACACAGTTTTGATTGTGGTTGTGTTAACAACAGAACCTACTGTAAAACGGCTAAGTAAAGTTTTCTTTGAAAAATATAATATAGGGAAAAACTTGAAACAAACTGTGGTAACCAAGCCGTCTGGTCAGCGTGGTGCAGATGGCGAAAATCTCATTTCTAAGAAGAGGTCTCTGTCCAGCAGCTGATATGATATGACAGATGACTATGAAAGGCTTTAGAGATGATGTAAAAGTGTGTAAACAGTTGCGATCTTAACACTCACTAAATTTAATTTATAATGTGATACAAAGTTCTCTTAGTCTGTGAGGGGCTCAGACTCAAGGTCAAAACCACGTTAACCCTTTGCATATTTTAGTACGACTAAACGGGGTCGTGAGCCGTGTTTAAATATGACGTGAATTAGTATACGAAATTATAAACTAAGTATATTCACATTTACCCTCATTCGGTGACCGATTGATTGGTACATAACATTATCTTATCACTGACAACTGAAGAGACTTATTATCTATCTCTGCCAATGTAATGCATATTATTCTTTTGACATCATCAGATATTTTCAGATTGTTTGTGTTAAACTAAAGATATTTGCTGTCGATTACGTTACGATATACGTTTATTACTACACTATTCAAAACGATTTATTGCTTCGTTATTGTACGTAAATTTATTTTATACTAAATTCCGTTGTCGGTTCCGGCGAAATAAAATGTGATAATTCTAGTACTTTAAATTTCATCTAGAACATTCTATTACTTTATAATGTTAATTCAAATGTAACCGCTATTTTTAGCGCCAAATTTCAATAATAAAAGAAGCCTACTTACACTAATTCACACATATTATGAAAATAGATTATGTAGCTTGCGAGTTATTTTCTGACTTGTTTATTATAAGTAATTGGGATCCTGTGATGTAATAAAATTTACATTCTTAAGTCACAAAATTAATCTATAAATTATGTAATAAATAAAAATATATCAATTTATTTCATCATCATGTCACCCGAAAGACGTCCACGCTGGACATAGGCCTCCCCCAAGGCTCACTACCTCAAATCTTGTGCTGCACACATCCAACTGTTTCTCGCGACCTTCACTTTTATATTATACTTATTCACAAAGAATTACTGCAACTGCATTATCAAATGATCGTCTAAAAATGAAATGAAAAAAGGTTTATTGTTCGGGAAACTTATTGCAAGACAGCTGTAGCAATACATAGCATGGTGACCCTTGTTGTCCAAATTTCGTTGCCGTGGCAACATTGAATAGCTGACAACTTTTAGTTCAAGCTCGGTCCTCTAACCAAACGAAAAGCTTCCTTGACCACAAAGTGAAAAATATATCCTTTCTTTGTTATGTTTGACTGTGGCAAATAAAACAATAAGTGAGTGAGTGCTCTCAAAAGTGTTGTGCTAAAAACATTCAAATTTCATTTTTATAGTATCCAGTTTATGTTCGAGTTGGTACATTAGTGTACTTTATGATGTTCGTTGTTGAACATTATAACGTTTCTTGATACCTACCTTCTCTGTAATTAATGCGAACATACATAATGGAGTTTATACTTTTTTCTTCGTCACTTGAATTATGTTCGTACAAGTTGTAATTTTCTCAAAAACTAAAGCATTACACTGTCTTATGACTTCCTACTTAGGAATAATTTAAACTAGATACTTCTGTCACAAAATTAACCAACCAGACAATGTTATGTTATTCTTAACAATAGCTTTCACATCGTACTGCCATTCGTAGTACATATAAAAGTCATTCACTGCGCATTAGGCACTCGGCTTTCATACAAATCGACCTTAGTTCCACCTTATATTAATTGCACGTTTCAACTATTAAGTATAGTATATAGTATAGTTCCTATTTTTAATACTAATACTATTTCTGTACTAATATTCTCCTAAAACAGAATCCCTGATTATTACGATTAATCCTAGGGTATTCGCTACATTTTCCAGCACTGTGAGCAAGTTTTATGCGCTGTTAAACATAAACTGTACAGACTCATACTAGATGGGATATAAAACCAGTCTTTATTAGTCAAGGCAGACAGTTATCGTTTAAAAAATCTAAAAGCTTTTTTATGATTAAGCTAGAAAACTATGTTAAAGTACGCTTGTTAGTACGCGGTCATGGATATTATTAATTCGATGAGGCATTTTAGAACAAGAAATAAAAATAAACTAAATAGAAACTAGATAAGATAAACCTCGATGACAAGTTACCTTACAAAAAAGCACATGCAACTAATGTTAACTTGAATAAGGATTATAAAAACGTGTCTAAGTAGGAAAGTTTGTTGTATCTTATGAAAGTAAAATGACACTATCACATAGAACTTGTACAAACATTATCGTATTCCAAATTAAAAGCACTATAATTGCCACAGTTGTTACAACTAGTTGACAGCAAAATTTGATTTGTTCTGTGACAGATTTATAGATAGCTAAACTTCGAGGTCGTGAGAAATACTTTATTGAAATTTTCGCAAGGAGTCATTGGTCAGTGAAAAATCCATTAAATTTACGCAACAAATTTTTAAGCGAATCTGATGTAAAAACGGAAGGAACTACTATAGCGTTGAGTAATGTTTCTCTTAAAGTAACGATTTGTTGTGAAATGAATAATGAAACATTAATTACCATCAAAGTTAAATATGTATTAACTTTCAAACTTTCGCAGTGTTAACAATATCTAAAACAAGATCTAGTGAGATTTTATCTTTGAAATGGTCAACAAAATCTTTTGATACAGTCATTTAGTTTAGCTTTGCATAGAATAAAATATTCTAACTTACTTTTTACAATAACCTTTAAAGTATATAATACCAGTTTGATTATTTAACTTTGTAAGAGAATGACACCATGTTACTTTTATAACATGTGTAGGGACAATTAACTCAGAATGATTGCAATATAGTACAATAAAGAAAATATAAAAAAATAATCAAACCATTTCGAAACACTTAGAAAATCGATAACCGAAATTAAGTGGTGACAGTCCGCTTATAATAATAGAAACTGCTATCGCGGCTAGTACTTAAATGAAGGAATGTCATGTAATGAAGTCAAAAATATAATAATTTAATTTCATTTTGCTTAATATATAAACCGTTAATTTTTATAACTACAATTATTTATCTAACGGTTATCAATAGATACAATATACAAATAAAATAATTCATTCGTTTACAAGTTAAAATCACTGTGATCTTTAAACTAGCTTTCTAACTCCTTTAATTCCTCATTTAACAACCACTTACATAGGCTATTGAAATCTATAAATTAGTGTTGACTAGTTTTAGTTCTAATGGACTTCATTGTCTCTTAAGATATTTTTTGTATTTGTTAAATTCAGTTTTTAAGCAGTAAAGTTGTACAATTTTGTACCATTTCTTGTTATTTTACTTCGATTAACTAGATTTGAAGATTCTTATTGCAATAAGAGCTGCTAAAAATCTTCAAGAATCGATTCCCGAAATGAATGAACTATCTACATTCAACTTTATTTTAAACCCTCGAGCCTCAAATCAGACTCGTACATGCTCAGTTTTGTTATTACGACTGGCAGATAATTAAAAAAAAACGCTAGCAGTGTCTTAATTATTCCAGTTCCTATTTATATAATAAATTATTGCCGGTATCATATCCGTGTTTGTAGATACCGCTTATCCGTAATTATATTAATTGCTTGTACTACTCTGAATCAATTACCTAACCGTACAATGAACTATGTCAACTACTTCAGCTATATCACATAAAAGTTCAAATATAAAAATATATTGTGCAACGTTGTTAAGCGGTCTAAGTCTGGGAGCTTTCTTTGTTAACTTTGACCCATTTTTAGGCACAAGGGCATGTAAACGATACCCTAATTTATTTTTTAATCCATAAATGCTTCTTTAAACGCGACTTCGTTACATTTAACAATCAGTTAATCCGCACGCACACCTTAAACAAACACACCATAACTTTATCTGTTAATTAAATCTATTATAACTTATAAGCCCTAAATATGAAATAAAACGATTTATTCGTACGTAATGCGTGATGTTATACTTTAAGTTGACATTCGTCACTTAGTGGGTTAGAGCTTCTCAAATCTAACATAAGCAGTGACCCAAGCAGTGATATCATTTTGACTTCGATTGGTATAATTACATAATTTACTAGGGTATAAACAATAATGTCTGTCGATATTATAGTTATAAGAACAAAATAAGCTCAAATGTAATAAATTTGTGCGCTCACATTTTATCGTATATTCCTTATATGTAGAATGCAAATGTGTTGTAGTGATAGTGTCGTTTAAATGTCAAAACAATTTATAGTTGTTTTCAACTTTACTTTCAATTGTCTGCCATGTACGAATGAATTCTATAATTTTTTTTGAGTTATTATTACAATATCAGTATTATTTAATTATGAACTTATAATGGAATGCAATCATTTCCAGCTCTGATAACATAGGGACTATAAAGACTACATTAACAGTAACAGAACATGTCTCAATAAATAACAGTGTTAAAACAATAGTGAAATAAAAACTTGTTGTGATGAGGATGGAAAAGCCTAGTGTGATGTTGGAGAAGGAAGCGCCGGTTAAAGGCATTGTGGCTCAAGTAGTTACCATGCTGAACGGCCAAGCACAAAGGTATGTATTTTCTACAATATATAAAATGTATAGCAACACTTCCACTATTTACACAATACTAAAATGACGAAATTTCTTCATAACATGTATTCTAAGAAATATTTTAAAATGATTTCTATATATTTCAAAGTGTGCTCACACATACTTATGTTTTTCACCCAAGCGTAATTATTGAACTTAAAGCGTTATATAAATATTTTACCTGCTCATTTTTATGCGTCTATTTATAATTCGTAAAAAACTTTTTCTTTATTAACATTCAGTAGTAGTTCAATATCTAGGACATGTATTTTTTTTTTCTTACTAAATAGTTAAATCAGTATTGCCATCTGAAGGTAAATTTTTATTACAAATATTAATATCAGGCTTTTTGAAATATAAGCAATCGAGGATAATGTTGTGGTCATTGTACGAGTATATTGTATGGACGGTAGAGCGTTTTATTTGTAAAAATGAAGCTTAAACCTCTTTTAGACTTATCTGAATCACCCATACACCACCGGATGAAATAGTAGAACTAAAAGAGAAAACCAAATCCGAGAGGCATTGATATGGTAATATCTGGTTATAAATCATTGAATACATTTACAATATTTTGTGTATTTTTTAGTATTAACACTCATATTGCAAAGGTGGTTGTTTTTAACGGTGAACTGATTGGTTTTAAATTCCTTATGTAACCAACTTAGCCAATATTTATGAAATTCGTAAATATATCAGAATACGAAAGGAACAACTTAAGCTTATATTATTAAACGGGTATAAGCTTTCACTCTAAAAATAATGTTTAACTTCCTTTCATAGATAAGAAAAGTTCCTTTAGCAAAATAAAATACTTGTAAATAGATATACTTCTTAAATTTATTACGTTGACTACAGTTTTCAAATTCATGGAACTGGTTACCCAACTGAAACAATAATTTTTGTTGCAGTTTTATGAGACTGCCTTAATTATTTAATGGCATTTTAATACAAATAATTATCAAACTTATATTACTATTACTAAAAATGGAAAAGTAGATAGAAGAAGAAAAAAATCAATTATAAACTATAATTTTGAGAAAGTAAGATAGAAATTTCTGAACTTCATTGAATATGTAATAAGTTTTTTTATGTAAATAGGTGCTCTTTTTATTAGTTTATTTGTTACCAGATGTGTATTGACGTTAGCTATATTCTTACCATATTTAACACTTCAGCTTACTACTAGCGGATCCTTACAACTGCAACCCAAAGTGAGAACTGTACTATGCTATTCCATAGTACGGATTAAAATCAATTTATTGCCGATAGTCTCCTGTAAGGAGCTCTAATCATCCCGGTCTTGGACAATCCGCATCCATCCGCTGTTTTTGGCGCCCTACACTACGTTTGCACAATTGCGGTCCCACATTAGCACATAGTACTAATTCCCCTTATCTAATTTGTCACCGATATACCAATACAACTGAGACTGACAGATAATTTAAGCTAACGTAAATCGAACAGGGGAACCGACTCAATCTTGTCAGTAAATAAAACTAAATTGGTACTTATATTCACAATGTTTAAGCATCTATAAGTAATGTATTTGTGCCTGTCAACTATATTAAATATCTACACTATATTAAGTAAATACATATCGATATGTCAGATGCCTTATATGTTACCCAAAGCATTTCTGTTTCATGTTTTCTTTTAGCAGAAATCCCCACAGATACCACCGGAGGGTGGTTATGTAGGACTCGAACTGACCAAAAACCACACGCCGCACCAGTAGGCGGGCAACCAAGTGTATACTAGTAAGGAAATCTCTGGAACTCCAACGTACCTCGGGCCACCTACAGCTTATAGAAGCCCCCAGGCGTGTAAGAACCCTCTTGTTCCCTTTTCTTCCTGCCCCAGAAAGGCGAGCGTGAGGTCTGCTTCTGCTAAAGTGACAGGTGGCCTCACCTGCCACCCCCAGGCCTGCGCTTATGAAGTACGGAGATTGTTTAACTGCGCCTAAGTCTCCTGCGATACCTGGCCTGCTCTTAGCCTGGCAGACCGGAGAGTTCTAAACTTCCTGCAAAAAAAATTATAGCTAACCTTCACTTCCATTTAAGGTCCTAAAACCCTATTTATTCAGGTGCGAGACGAAGAACGAGAAAATCTTAAGGTTTAAGGAAGAGATTAATGTTACCTATTCTAGGCGTGGTAGAGGATTATCACATGCTTAAGATTTATTAGTTACCTAATGTCGACGCTTCAAGTACCGCTGTTATTTTTTTACGAAGTCACGGTATTACATAAAGTCATTAAATGTTGAATAATCCAATTATTTAATATAATCAACGGGAATCTATATTACATAATAAAGTATAAATGGTGAGATTGAGCTTACATTACTAGAACAAAAGTGAGAATAAGCCATTAACCTTAAAGTTTCTTAATGACATTTAGCTAAGCCACTTGTGTCAATGAGTCAAATATTTCAAAGAACGAACTCGTCTTTCTTTCACTGTTTAATCATGACGTAATTTTCAAATTAAAACATACTTTCAAATGCGAATGCCATAACATTAGTAATATATTGTACAGTAAAACCGGTCAAGAGCGACAAGTAAACTTGTCCGAGAAACTGGTAAGGCTAGATTTGAGTGTTCCGTTCCCATCAATAAATTATAGGAAATCCCAACACAGATACCGACTGTAGACTCCATTAATATAATTTTGTAGTTAAATTAAAAGTATGTAAATGAATATTTCAAAACATTTAACTTGTCGATGTTTTATTTTGCAAACAGATGACTACGTAATCTATAATATGATTAGTTTTAAACTCTGACTGAATTTAATATTTTATATCTCACTTAAGAGTCAGTCCAAAAAAGGCGAAGAAATACTCAACGGCACCAAGTATTATTGGCCATGTACAATTAGACAGACTACGTAGTCCACAGAGGCGAAATACGATAGGAAAAACGTTTCTCGAGTCGTACTTCGAGAACTAAGTTGAGGTATCATAATGTCACACAATCTATTGTTAAAATGCGTGATATCAAATTTCTCAAGTTTTAAAATCAGAATTTTTTTTTTATAATCACATCAACAGCCTCTAACAGTCCACTACTGGAAATAACTGTAGATTTTGGCTTACTATATCACCCTGGTAAGACAGATTGGTATTGGGTTTGTTTCAAGTTTTTCTTGTCTTAGCAGTGATGTTATAGTGTGTAGTTTGTTCCCTTTGTCGCCTCTTAGGACACCCATGAGAGGAATAGGGGTTGTAACACTCAGTATTCTTAATCCGTCACCACATGGACATTGATTATATCAAAAAAATATTAATTAATGTTTATGTATCAAAAATGTTTAGACATAGATATTAACAGAGATAAAATAATAAACTTTCCTTGCTCTATATAATAACCAGTTGCTATAAAGTTGCTATTTCTTTTTAACAATGTACGTATTTTTATTAGAACTTCATAAAAATTCATTCTAAACTTAAAAAAAAAATTAATTGTGAATTCTTATTTCAAGATATTTCCTTTATAAAAAATTGAAAAATAAAAATAGAAATAGTGCAAGTAAGATTTAGTGAAGAACCTGTAGAAATATATTAGTATAATATGGTAAAGCCATAATAATATAATATGAAAACTGTAATGGAACAGATAATATAGTTAGATATTCAGACATGGTCCGCTCTAGAAAAAAAAATTAATTCAAGTAATAATATACTTTGTTATGAAGTACATATTTGGCTTCTGTGATTTAAAATAAAAATATATGTAATTTTATCATAAACTGACAAACCATTTGCCTTATTAGTTAACAAAATAGTCCATGATATTATAAAAATAAATAAAAGTAAATTGAGTCAAGGTTTTGTCGTGGGTTTCAAATTTGGTTGCACTGACCAAATTCATAGATACCTTATAATTCTAATATGTAGATACACCCACATGGAAACAAGAAAATAAAGCTTTCTTAAAAGGATTTAATTACTACTTTAATAGTTGTAGAATGACATATCTAAAGAGTTTATTCTGCTTAGATTAATTAATTTTGATACTCATTTAACCTGGACAAGACAAGAAAGTTGTAATTGGAGGATACAATATCTAGGAATTGTAGTTTGATAGATAATGTTGTTGTTTATTTATGGAACGATAAATCAAAACATATTTTGTAATTAATGTATATCACATACGGGAACATCTTATCATTAATCATTCCTCCTCTATTTGATCTGATAAAAATTACACAATTTGTACTTTTCTTTTGGTGTGCAGTATTTTAAATAAATTAACGTAAGGAATACAAAGAATTTGGATTTAAATTAGGATTAAAAATTATGTTTAAAAATTACCACAGTGAATTATTGATTTCTCGTTTACCTTCATTTGTCTCATAACTAGCGATTTATTTTTGGTTTTAACATTCCTAAAGTTTTCGACTAATGCCAGTTATCAACGCCACCATAATTCTTACTCATAAAACGTTCTCTACTACCAATAGTCATGCATTTATAGTTTCGCTTTAATAATACTCTACCTACGTACAACAGTTTTTTTTATCGTGAAACTAGTAATTTAAATTATACCATGGTATGAATAGAATAGAAATGTTATTGACCTCAAATATGTTGTTGTCGATCTAAATTTTGCGATCACAGATGTTCTTGCATAATAAGAATAGTTAACTAGCATAACAAAAAAATAACGGAACGTATATCGATCTTGGATTCCATTCAGTGCTTGATTGACAGCCTCATTAAGTGCGGAAAAAGGTCACATTGCCGTATAATTTTACACACATTAAAATGATGCTGGATCTATGCCAAACCTGTGTTTCACATTAAAGACATTTGACAGTTTTTTTTTCGAAATATATTTTTTTAGAAATAATTCTTAGAGAGCTATTGTACGAACATAGAAAATTGAGAAACTGCTTTACTATATTATACTATTTTTACAGGTCCACTAAATTAATTGGCATTGGCATGTTTACTTTTCTAGAAAGGAAATATCTTGAAATTAGAATTCAAAATATAGTTTTTTTGAGTTTATAATAAACTTTTTATGAAATTCATATAAAAATACATACATGCGTACATCGTTAACAGGAAACGGCAATTTTATAACAACTGACTAATACATAGAGCGACGAAAGCTTATTATGTTATACAGTACCTACTTGATATCTATGTGTACCCTAAATTTTTAAGGTACATAAATAAAATATATCAATTATATATAAACGAAAATATTTCTGATTATGAGACTTTCTCAATCAATATAAAAACAGTAAGCATTGTTTATACGTAGAACACTTCAACATTCAAATACCAGATATATTACTAACTGAACTTTTAAAATTCCAAGGTGAGGTTCCCAAATTCGATCTGCATCAAAAAAACATTTACACTTTAAACAGCTCTTGAGTCATGATCATGAATGAATAAACGTTTATAATACGGTATAAACTGTATGCGCAAGTGGTCAAAAGTAGCCTTTTGTTTAAAGACTATCAATTTACAAAGTTTACTACAGTAGCAACAGCAGTAGCTACACTACACTGACAAGAGTAGATCACTATATCGTTGTTCAAGCTCTCCGGTTGTGGTCGCGTCGAGGCCACAATATATCGTATGCCATTCGCCAATAAATGTCATTCATTGAAATTTAATTAGACTGTAACTGTTGATATTATTGTCAGACGTGGAGATCTTAGTAATGTCTAGATGGAGCATCGCGCTACAACTAAACAAAAAGAAATGAGACAACTTTATGATTTTAGTGTGCGTAAGAGCTACGTCTTACATTTGCCTCACGTTATGCTGATTTAGTCGTGTGCGTGCAATAATGATACCAGTTGTTGAAAGTTTTCTTTTAAATAAGGAAAAATTATAAAAGTGTGGACTCTATTTTCATACTCGAAAGACATACTTACTCTTAGAAAAATCAATATACTAATCTGACTTAAAAATAATTAAATTTACATTAATATTTCACCCAATACGCGACATTAGTTTTCTTGTCACACCCGTTGCCATTTTACCTCAAACTAAGCAAATTTTATTATGAAAGGTAGACTGACTGACTGTTTTTTTTTAAACTCATAAGTACATATTACATAGAGAAAATACACAATTTCTGAAAAAAATATTTTATCGAGAATCGAACCCGATACCTCTGAAGCAATCAAAGTACTATACTTCTGCGAAAAATTACATAATGCAAATTAAAAGTATTCACATTAATTTTAAAACCCTTTAAATGATTTCTACTATATAATATACTAACTTAAAATATTACAATACTACATAATAAGAACAAGTTGCTAATTACTATTACAAACAATACATAGTACACATTTTTAGGGGAAATTTTGACTGGAGTTCATAAACTAACAACACATTCAAACTGGCGAACACAATAATTTAGTTTAGAAATAATCCTTGGTTTATTATGCTGAAACAGAAACGTAACAATAATACTCATTGATGTTAGGTAAAGTTTTAATTTTATTTAGATCGCCCTTAATAATTTCTATACACATTCAACACACAAATCGCCATAGTAACCAAAAAAAAATATGAGTGAAAAGCGTGCGTGCCAGTACTTAGGATCCTAAACGCGGGAAAAGCATCTAGCCACTAATAGTTGGCAGCTGTTTTTTCCTTAGTTCTTAAAGCTTTGACTGTCCATCTAGACATATAAATAATCTAAGTTGTTGATACTAATATCCGTCCGTCAATGAGATCATAGATCGTGTGCATATCTAAATTGGGTATCTTACCTTACCTACGAAACAAGACCTTTTGTTTAGAAGCACAGAACTTATTTTTCTTTAACTTATCTAAAACGTTTCGAGCTAAATAAAGCTCAATAAATCTCTGTTACGCTAATATAAACAATTGTACTAATAGACATTGTATAGTGTTCCTCAGGAGACTTACATCTGTCTTTTACAGTACCAGCAATTATGTAAAACGAATTAATGAGGTAATAATAGAGAATTGAACAGTCATTACTTTTCAACTCCAAGCAACGCCATCTATTTTCAAACTAAGCAGAGCCTGTACTAATAAAACTAGATTTACGAGAATATTTATATACTTTCTCTCCGTAAACACATACATGTTATACATACAAAACATCAAACTCCAAAATAAATATTTGCAGATCATACAAACATTTGGTCCGACCCGGGAATCAAACCTGAGACCTCTACCAGCAGCTACCTTCTCTAACTACTATTAGACGAACAAATGAGTGATCCATTTTTTTTATTATTTGATTTTAAGAGCCTGCCAAAGTGACTCTACTTTGCCTGGTGGAAAGCAGAAATAAAATCTAAGAGTTGTCATCATCATTTTCGTTATGAGTGTAGTATGATGACCCACACCATGGTGGCCTAGTAATATGCTTTGTCTCACCCGCCTGAGTCATTGTGGTAGTGTAAGGTTCCTATACTAACCACGATAATTGACACCTCTGGTTCAATGGGCGTCAAAAATATTATAAATAGAGACAAGATAATTAATTTATATGAACAAAAAAACGAACTTTCGATCCTTTACTGTATGTATTCATTACATTTTCTATCTGAAGTTAAACTTAGCGAAATTACTTAACGATTAACTTGCTCAAAATTAAAATATACTAAGTATTTTTAATGAACGGTTATAAGGCTATTAAGCCATTTGACAATGTACTAAATATTGTAGGCCGCCGTTGTTATTTAACATTTAGTCTCATGCTTTTGAAGTAGTTTTAAGGCGTTTTACATCACTCTACATATTTAATCATCTACTTTCTAGGGATGAAAGTTTTCTTTTGAAGCTCTTAGCCATTACTCTAAATGAGGTATCAGCTGTGACTAGGCTTAAGGTTTTAAATAATCTACATTTTGTCTTGGTTAAGGGAAATTTGACACAAAATCTACACCAATCGTCTAATAAGCGTGAGAGGTATGGTAGGCCAAAATCTTCATTATTGGGGATAGGCTTATGTCCAACAGTGGACTATTAAACGCTGTTTGTGATGTGAGTGACATATTGTAAATTTGTAAATAGTTTGGTAAAGTATCTACCAACGTATCAAATCAAACACAAGTTGAGTAAGAAAATGTTCACAATTGTCGATAATTGAACTACATCGCCGTTCAATAACTAATAATTTATATTAATAGCCATCAAACTGAAACTGTGGCTTTGGATATGTACATGTGTAAACAAGTAAAACCGAGGCAAATTAAATGCGAGTAGCATGCGACCAAGTATTAATGAAACAATGTCGGCAAACCATACGTAACCATTTATCCACATAATTAATATAAAAAATGCATAACTATTATTATTTACTTAAATATCTTGTTTGTATAATAATGAGACGTATGTTTGATAAAATTTTACAATAGTTAGCGAACGTTACGTGCGAATTCGAAGTAAAGTTAAATTTATGACTTGCTTGTTTTCCGTTACTTTGAACTACAGATTTCATATTTTCTGAGTAAACTGTACTTAATATCTATTTGGTTACGATCAGTAATTGAGTTCGTGTTATGTGTTTAAATAAATTATTTGACAATCATGTTTTTACGTTTGTGCGTGTTTTTTTTATTCGTTAAAAAATAATTTGACAAGTCTAGTACGGCGTCATTTTGTTATTTTATAGGTAGATACAAAATGTCATTTCGTCATATAAAAAAGATGAACTAATATGGATTTACTCCAAAGAACTATAGTATTATAACAAACGCTATTCTGAGTTAATATTTTTGTGATGTCGCTAGTGTTTTCGAGAATACCATGAAGATATTTACCAATCTAAATTTCTGAGCACAATATGCTTCTACAGTTAGTACTTGCCTGATTAGCTGAGCATCCCTTTGGATCGAGCACTGAGCACATTTAGTGCATTCTTACAAACAAACTCACTACACATGAAAACCAAAATATTTCAAAATTTTTTATGACTGTCTTCTTACTTGTCTTGGTAGCTGAGAAGAAATTACTTGAATTATCTTCATTGATTTACTGCTCAATAACCTTAATCCAAATTCATTTAACTACCTACAAGAATTTTGAACAAGTGGCTGGTTTTTTTATTTTCAAGCTAAAAAATCCAAATGAAGAAATGAATTTAAAAAATCTGTTTTGAAAGTTTATGCTTCAGTTTCCACTTGGTTAACGCTTTTGGGTTAATTGATAAATATGTCACATACATATACTCGTATGTATATATTACCTGTATAATTCAGGTAATCTATATAATACCTACGCAATGTATACAATACTTGGCTCTTCCAGTTAATGTGTGAAAAATTATGAATATTATTGTCTTACATACTTTACCTAGGTAATTAATATAATTTCCGAGGGTTGTATAGAATATCTTCGGAATTAAATAGATTTTGGTCTGTGTTTATCAATTGTATGTAGTACCTTTCTACCTATAAAATGAAAGGGAAATAAAACGTAAAATTTATTTTACTTAAAAGCTTTATTTTTAACTTTATTCAGAATCATGTATGTTAGGTTAGATTCGAACAATGACCCTTAATACGCGGAAGCTAGCGAGCGTGCCACAACACCGGCTGCAAAGCGCCAGATCTCCTCTGTTATTGTTGAATGAACTTGTCCCCGTAGATTGTAATGTGTATTGTATAGAATACCTGAGCAAAATATGCAACAAATATTATTTCATACATTATCTACACGTTTTAGAATTAAATAGATTATCAGTATCAAATATATATTATATCGCTTGAAATACAACCAATTACAATTAGTCACAAAAGGTTTAAAAGGTGGAAAAAGTATCTTATTTCCAAGAACAGACGCATTTAACACATTGCTTTACATGGCTTCCACAGTGTTGCGTTTTGTTAGCGTACGTTATGTACCTAAAACTAACAGCCGTACATTTGGAATTACATCAATACTATTACTATACTGTACCGTTACTGTAATGTACTGTTTTTTACTCCGAACCTTTTTGCTCAAATTAGTTTGCTGATCGTCGATTTTGTACATGGAGCGACTTTCAAGCGCTAGACTCTACAATCGAAATACTAGGCGATACCGAAATTGTCGAAAGACTGCTGTCGGACTTTCTAGGGTTCTAACTACCCGTAACGATTACCAAAGGTGTTCATATGGCCATTCACTACAAAAGAAAAAATAGTCATTTGCAAAATTATTACATAACCCGTGAAAGGTGATGTAAAATTGTATATTATGCTTCTTTATTTACATTAAGCGGTTGTATAAGACGCACATACTTTGAAACTATGCAGAGATAGTACGGTTATTATAACCAATGGTATAGCATATTTGGGCTTTGTGAGGTTCTTAATCAAGTCAAGGGCAGAGTACTAAACAAATAAAAAACCATATTTCCTTGTCCTTCATATATGTTACGAGGTAGAGTGTGAAAAATCTTTTTATTGTAAATATACATTTGTTTATACACGACATATCCAAGGTCTCTTTTTAACTGACGTCAAAAAAAAAGTGTAGGTTCTTAATTCGACTGTATTTTGGTGTATGAGTGAGAACTTTTTTTGTACTGTTGAATTAAATATATAAAATAACTAAACATTATCATGGGAGATCTATATATTTTGACCTTCAGAGGTTCTGTTCATCTATTTTGTAGTCGTTTACCATAACGACAAAATAATAAGGAACAGCTATGACTCACTTAATAATTAATAAATATATTTATTCGTAATTTTTTGCAATATGCACTTAATATAAATGTATTATGTGTAGTAATATACAAAAAAAAGAGTGTTTAAATTAATAGTATGCCAAGACTATTGACCTGTTTAATTATTTTTCTAAGTACTTGATTTCTCCATTTGTGTCTTTTAGGTGTGTCTCAGCACTCGAAAGCATCAATTATCATAGTCCCTCAGTAGACAATAAACTTCAATATTTATTTATAGACTACTAAAGAAAGCAAGCAATAAAGGTAACCAAGTACCTACATATATTTTAGTAGCTATTGTTTTGAGCGATTGTACGAATTTACTGGTACGGTAAGTCACTGTGGTTTTAGACAATTACGTTTCGCTTGGCTGATATCGTCACCAACCTAAACCGTGACCGACACAAACAAGATATCACAGTGACTCCTGCCCCAAGTTAATATAACACGCAAATGCATAGATAGTATAACCTTTCCCTCGTGGAAGATGACGTCAGACTGTGACGTCACAGATGAATTAAAGAACAGTTATGTTATCTCTATTTGTTATTTATAAATAATTTGTTACCTTTTTGATACATAGTTCTAAACCATTATTTAACGTCTATCACTCGGATAACATTAAGGTAACACAGTGAATCAGCTGTGACGTCGTGATTATTGAACGGACACACGCATGCGCAATATCCACCAACTTGCTAGTAGTAGATGGCATCTGGACCGGCGACCCTCTACAAAACAAACAAACCATTCGAGACATTGACACTGACCTATAAGGCCAGTTAATTAACGTAGATCCATCCAACTATTGCTCCGTCCAGCGTTAATAGTGAGAAATATTGAGGCGTATTGTTACTTGTTACGAGCTAAAAGATTTGACCTGTTCCTAACGAAGACTATCGGTATAATGACATAAACATAATCACGTGCAAAAGAAAGTGCTCAGAGTGCCGGTGCGTGGTCAGCGAGCGTGAAGCATGCTGTGACGGTTCAGACATCAGAATCGTTTGTGCACTCTTCTCCCTTTTCGACACACTTCGTTGCGTTATTTGACATGGCTCTATTCCCAAACTACATGGATATTACGTTATTACGGGTGTTTTATAGTAAACGTAAAAATTATGTCGTGTCGTTTATTTTATGTTTTAATCGAATCGGGCCGTGCGTATCAAAGTTCGTAAGTCTATCAGTTTAAAAGTGCGGGATTACAAATAGAGTGTCACAAAAAGAAAATTGTGATGATTTTGATCCGTTCGGCTTGAATGGATAGGGTCGACGCCACGAGATCTGATTTTTCCGGGCGAGCTGGTGCGGCGTCAGCGGCGGTGGCATCGCCGATAGCGCGAGCCGCGCGCGAACTTCAGTTGTCCGCGTGCGTGCGCGCTGTGAAAGTCTCCGCAACATGCGGTCAGTATCGGCCACTTCCACGGCAACCGGCGCGTCGGGAGCTGCTCAGTACCTCGACATGGGTGCCAGGCGAAAGAAGACCGATTTACACGTTGCTGAACCTGCCACCGCCCGCTCCTCCAGCCCTGCTCCCAGCCTTCGAAGCCAGCGAGCTAAGCAATACAGGTTTCCCATGAAAACAATATTTTAAAATGATTATATTGCGTGTGGGCAACGTGCAAATCTTTTTTAAAGAGAAAGTGACGCTTCTATTACCATGAATAGATAGTATTTTAGTTCTGCAAGCATTTAAAGTGATAATACCTAAAACGAAAATTGTGTCGATATCGTATCTATTGGTCGCAACGTAGTGTTATCTTACTCTATCAAGTGGCTTCATATAGACGGATTTCATGTTTACAAGTTTTTACTAAATGAAAAGTGTAAAAAAGAGAGCACATATGTTTAATAATACCATTGAATGATTTACATTCAGTACTAAAAATTTATTACATGCTAATTCTTTATATTCGTATGTATTATTTATAAGGCCAAATAATCTAACCATAGTAACGCTGCAAGGCCAATGGAGAGGCAAGATTTGGAATAGCTATTCTACTTCTGTTCGTAAATGAATCATTAACGGATTGGCTCAGGGTTATCCTTATTTGTGGTAAATATTATTTATAATGCCAAGCGTACAATGAACTAACATGTTTTGTTATGGAATTCTAATGAAGGAAGGCAACTGAAATCATTTGTTTCATTTTACAGCACTACCTTTCTTACACGCTCTATTGGTTAGGATTTCATAACCGGATGTTTATTGGTTTTCTTGCCTTACTAAACTATAGTAATTTCCATAATTCGTTGTTCAGTCTTCATTATCATATAACATATGATTGTAGCCTGTTATCAGTCGGTTTGTATTTGTTCAACAATTTATCTAGAAAGTAGACCTTGACACACTCTACTCTCAAGTATAGAGAAGTAGACCCCTATCTAAACTAGTACATCAGACGTGCTTATATGTACCTCTTAAGAATTCTTATAAATGTTTCATTATACGTTTATGTCTTCATTAGCATTGCATTTGCTTTTTATCAAGATTTTTTACAAAAGCTATAAAGAAATACCTATCTAACAAAGGCGAACATGTTATAATCACAGCATTTATACAGCATAATAGTTAAATTTTATACAATTGATATGCACATACGTATAAGAACGTTAATTTTTAGCTTGAATAGTTACGTGGATACTATGAGGTTCAACGTTATTAAAAATTCGAAATATTTAGAATACGAACTATCAGTAAATTATTGAAATTTCGCCACAAACATATTAACATTTTCAATTAGTTTATAAACTTGGTTATTATTTTAAGAATTTAGCAATGTGAAAATATAAAATAATGAAATATAACAGATATGAAGTGTACTGATTATAACAAAATTAAATTAGTATTTTCATTCAATACTTTTCGGTTTCGACTATCTAAATATGAAGTTGGTGACAGTCGATCTACGTATATTAACCGGTGTCGCCCTATTTTCGCTAATTAATTTGAAAGGTGGGCCGCGTTCACGCCCCTCGTCATGACCACAAAAGCCATCAGCAAACTGTTGCGATGCTACTAATTTTAGATTTACTCCCTTGTTATATATAACTACTTACAGCCAAAAAATATTAACAATAGCATTATTGAACCTGAAAAAAATGCAATTCCTAGCAATTCAGGGCAGACATTTTATTTTATGATTAATTATGTCCAAATTAATAATAATGACTTCGTACCAGAAGCTTTTCAAAGTTTTATACCCACTAATAAACAAATAACAGCAATGATTTGTATAGGTATTGACAGGAAATTGCGGATTAAATTATCGGACATTAACATTTGGTGAAAACGCAATTCGGCTCATACTGCATTTCTGATATTTTTATCGTAGTAAAGCATTTTTTTTACAAACTTTCGGTAACTTAACACGAACGGTGTGTAAACTTATACAAATATTGTCATTGTATTATCCAGTCGTTTGACACATGAGATAGTAGAAAAAAATCTATATAATCAGACACTGGTTTACATATTTGTACCCATGTCTACTTTTAATACTTGTTGGAAATAGAGAGGTGAGAATGTCCATTCAAGTTTATCGAAATCCAAAGACTTATTTCTAATACATTATTCAAATTGTAAGAACTATTTATTGCGTATTCACGAATATATAAACTATTCACAGACTTCACTTAAGTGGATTTTCTACGAATGTTCCGATTTATAACTAATCTCTTTTAAGTCTTCATGTGCAAAATCTGTAATTGTAAACATAGTTTAAGTGTCGGTTTCATGAAAATTTCTACCTAACATTCTTTATTCAACCTCCTTTCGAAGGAGAGACCCATGCCTAGCACTGGACTATTAAATGCTGTTGATATGATTCTTTATTAAATTGGTCTTAATGATCTTCATCATGAAGCAGATATTAACGATCCTCTATAAATGTCCTAATAAGTATATAATTTATAAAGACTATAGTTTTGTTTTACGCTTCTGAAGATTTTTTTGAAAATACTTAAATTTTATACTAAAATAATCTTTCAGGTATAAATGAATAGTCGTTACCAAATTGTTAACATATTTTGTAATCAAACAATAATATATATTTTCCCCAGGGCCAGTTTGCCAGTTCGCACAGCTCGTCTACTTCAGCGTTCGCGGACTCAGACGCCTTCGGACGCAGGCATCAGTGATGGGAGTGCGTCACCGGCACCTGCGCCCGCTTCGTTACTGCAAGATGTGGTCGATATTAAGACACTGCTGCTGCAACTCAAGCGAGTCTTACAGGAGGTTAGTCTACGAAAAAAACATAAAAAGTTTGATTACAAAAGGTCTCTTAGACTCAAAGATGAAAGCTGGCAATTTTTCGATTTAATTGTAAAAGTTTTCAAGTGAGTATGCTTATATGTCACGCTAGGCTAATCAGTTATCTCCATTAATTTGTAATTGGCTTTTCTAGTTAATGATTTAATGTTGTGAATTGTTTGATAACTGTTTGAAGATTACATTAATCTTTAATGACACATTCGATGCTTTGTAAAATTTAAAAAATAGGACGGTTCGTATAGTGTTAAACTAATCCTCAAGTTATAAATATTACCTATTTGCCTACTAACATTATAACATAAATTTTGTAGCTAGTTACCAAGCCAAACAACAGTTAGGCATGTCCCACTTACTACTAGACATTAAATACAAATTGGGCTCCAAATTATAGAAATGACGTTTTCATGCATTTTAACCCACTTAGGTTCTGTTGTTCATTTTAAAATAAACTTACATAAGATTGAAATATTTAGTGGCATTTCTAACTATTAAGTTCATGTTAGCAATTTAAATATTGAATGCGTGTATTGATATCGTGTTTCAATTGAAACCGTGTCTAGTAATTTGTATGATTTGCTCCAACGCATACGTTTCTTAAACATCCGAGCTACTGTTTCTGATCACGGCTTGATTTACGTTCACTGTACTCGATGGCAGATAATGATCGCTAAATTAGTCACATTTTACTTTCATAGTCTTATACTTAGATGTGTGTCTTTTACTTACAGTGTAATGAAAGTAAAAAATGAAATTCCATTCACCACGTTAAATTAATGATTTTCATGAATTCTTCTTAAAATGAAAGTATTAATTCTTTAGTGTACCTAGTAATAATATGAAATAAAACATCCATTTTAGTGTAATTAATTTCGAAAGTTTATTTAATTTATATTCTGCTTAAGACGTAGACGTTGTCGTAGACTTGATGATATAAAAAAGAATACTCAATTTTTATTCACACTTCATAAAAATGATATTTACTTGAACTTTACCTTATTCATTTATACATATGTACTATGTAGTTATCATGCCCATGTAGTAGCATGTTTTATAAACCTTATCAATTACAAATTTTTCACCAAATTGCAGAGGGCATGTTTAAATAGATGTATGTTTCCTTTTATTTACGATGTCTATGTTTCCATCCCACATAAATAGCTAGTTAACTTGAACTGAACAGATTTCTATCGCAACTAGTCACACCTAGATATAAATGTCACAATGACTCAGAGCTAGAATTGCTTTAATATTGAAACAGCGTTATGTCTCTTAAAGACATCCTTGATTAATTTAGAAACGCAGTTATACCCTTTTTAGTTATTTCATCAACATTTTTATTCTTTTTGTAAGTAGTAATCGATGTTTTTTCTATGTTTATTTTTAACCACTGTCCATTGAAGGTTGACGATTTTCTCTTTGCATAAGACTGATCTTATAATGTCAATTACAATTTATTTTAATAACATCAAAGTGATTTTTTCCTTGTTCTCGGTTCTTTGGGCTATGGTTAAAAGTGATATTAATATGCTTGTCTTAGCACATTTTATTTTTGCGTGTTGTAACATGTATGTTTATTTGGTTGCATCGCCTTGTTTGCCGCACGCAGCCCGGGGAGGAGCATCATTCGATGAGTGTAAGTAAACTGCCCACGCAATTATGCCTTGCACATATTTCACCGACTGTCGATACTCTTAATTGTCATATTTAATAGTATGTAAACGTCATTTATTATTTGTATATACTTAAATAATATTATTAAGAACTATTTGTAAATATACTAAAATACTAAAATACATATATATACTAAAACTAATATACTAAAATTTTCTGTACATAGTAATGTTTGATTCGAACAACGAACTTGAATAGTTTATAACATTGTTAAAATTATGAACTGAATAGATGGTCGGCTTAAAATCTTAGCTTAGCACGATTGGCAATAAAAAATGTAAGTCTGCATGAAACTTATCGCTAAGCACTTACGCAACCCACGTCTCAGTACTAATTAAAGAACGTGTTTCTCATTTTACTTATAACACATTAATAAGAAATATACAAGTTTCAAATATCAAATATGTTTATAACCTCTTTAACTAGCTGACTGTTACACTACTCAACTAATTGTCTCTTTGATCTATTTGTTAAATTATGGGACTGCCGATTAAGACGTCTTGGGTTCGATTCCCCGGGTCGGTCCAAAAAACTGTAATTGATTATAGAAATGCTTAATAACTGCCCGGAGTTTGAAAGGCGGAGACTTAACCTCCCAGCCAATGGTCGTGCGCCTGAACTCTCCCCGGTCATATCGGATAGAAATCAGGCGCAAGATTGAATTGTAAGGAAACAGAGAGTGCACCTGTGTTTGCGTGTACACACTTATACACTATAATACCTCCTGGCCTCTATTGAGACTGGCTGCTGTGACCGAATTAGGCTAGAAATACAAAATTATCACGCGACTCAGGTTTAAATTTGAACTTGCAAAATATGGCTTGTCTTAACAACATGAGGGTATTTGAAAGCGTTGCTTTTAAGTTACATGCACACATAAATTCTTTACACACAAGTTTTTAAGTTTACAAGTTCATGGAAAACAAGCACGTCTTTTGAGAATTCACCCACTCATTTTTTTATGGGACAATTTAACTTGCATTTTTGATGCACAATTTGAAAACATCCAACAGTACCACTGTAATGCACACGACTTTACGACGTATTTTTTGTTTTTTTTAAGAAATTGATTATTATTAGAAATTCAATGTTATTTACATATCACATATCGAGCAATAAGTAAAGAGTAAATGTGAGCTACCACGACTCAATACACACTTCTATTCACCGTGTAGCAACCTCCGTTATTTAGTGTTTGAGAAATTTTCTACAATAAAGATATTAAATTCTATTTTAAAATTAAAATTTGGTGGCTATCCAAAACGTTATTTCAAATATTTTATGCGGATATAATTCTTTACTGTATTGTAAAATAAACTCGTCCGGAAAACCAATCAGATTAGGCCTATAATATTGATACATTACTTCGAGGTTATACAAAACATGACCTCGATGCAAAACAATTCAGTTTTTATCTTAATTGTTAAATAATATAGTGTACGATAGGCACACAAAGGTCATAAAAAATAACTACTTCGCAGATTTATCAATAACTATAGGCATAATTTAAGCCGTGGATCTGCATGGAAACTGCCAACTGCGTGTTGTTTTCTAATTCGAGTACTACTAGAAAAAAAGCTTTGAGAATGACGCAAACGCCAATCAGATTTAATATGTTATGTCACAATAACACTATTGGAGTCTGTTGGTCTGTTGTCATAGATTCGATTTCCATCCAGAACAAATAATTGTGTGAAGAGTATGATCAATTTGGTCTACATTTGGGTGTAAATTATATATATTTAAATATAAATTGTACTAGATCGATGTCTGCACATTAAAGATTGTGAAGAAAAACGAATGAAAGGGATTATTATTAAAGTAACCGAACTCAAAACGACAGTTTTTAGAATTTTTGTCTGTTTGTCTTGTTGTGCACTAATCTCAGAAAAAGAACTGAATCATAGCGTGATTTAGATCGGGTTTAAGATTTAGTTTGTTTTATTTCAATCGATTAAATATAAAAGTTATATGAGTTTAAAGAATCACACCAAAACGTAACTCTGTCTATTACACTTTACGTTACGTTTAAACCGCTGCGCCAATTTTAATGAAATTTGGCATGGAGATACTTTCATTCTTGAAGCAGGATATAAGTAACTATTTACCGCAGGAAAAAATTAATATACTTACTGATAATTAATATGTTTGTGATCAGTCTGGATACTCAGACAGGGTAGTAGTCGTTTTCAGGGATTTCTTTTCTAGGGTACACCTGATTCCCCGGCTACTGGTACCTGAGACGACGTGCGGTTTTTGGTCGGTTCGATCCCGACATAACGGTGGTATCCGGGGGGATTTCCGCACAGAAAAAAAAAGGATAGTAGTCGTGCTTAAGGTGCTTAAAATTATGTATTAGGATTATTACATATTTAAATACATGTTTACTTGTACCTTACTACTCTGTGGAAGAGTGTCAGTTAATCGGCTTGTTTAGTAGGTATAATGCGAATGCTTTTAGAAGTAAATTTTGAAGTAACTTTATTTCTTCATTTTTGTATAATAAGGTTAATTTCTGTAATATAAATGCAGTTCTAGAAGTTTGTACACTCTTTGTACACTAGAAAGCAGGAATGTAGTCTTGAATTACAGAATAAACGCCTAACTTTCAATAATTTGATGTGTTTATTGTTTAAACTATTATCATACTCATCTTATCATTTGTTATCTATTTGTTGCTGCTATCTTTTTCCTTTGTGTTGACATCTATCAGTATTTCCAAACACGTTGATCCACGCCCTAAATTTTAATACAATGTAAGATCTTTAAGATCAGAACAAAATATTTAACTTCAAAACTTTTAATAGATTTAACCATCACTCCACTCTTTGTCTGTGTTTTAATCAGCAGAGAACATAGTCTGTCGGTATTAGCCTGTAAGTAAGTCTGTAAGTCCTACTCAAAAACAAATAACTTAAATAAATAAAAAAAAGGTTTAAAATATTGCAACAATAAAATATTCAACATATCCAACAAATCAGAGATCCCAAAAATCGGTCCAGCCGTTTCGTAACTAAGCAAATTTTTTTGTTTATCATAAAAACACATCCGTGGAGATTTATAGATATTATAGAGCGTGGAGAGCGTAATGGTGTCGGATGTCTTATGGCGCGGCGGGATGGTCATAGGATAGCCACGGTTGCAGTTTTTCGTTTACACATCAACTACATGCAACAAACACACACTGTGTAATGGGTCACTTGTAGATGCGCACTACCATCGCTGACCTTCGATATGCGGACGATAAACCGACGACACTATCGTCATCCTATCGCCCACATTAGCCATCCGAAACCACTACGCTCTCCACATGTTAGCCCATCTTAGTGAGCCAGTACAATAGTCCATCATGTAGAGTCATTAACTATCGTATGACCAACTCGCTTGTCCAGCGTTGGGCCATCATAAAGGAGCCATATACTTTTAGTAGATACGGTAAATACGTCTTTCTGAAAAGGTTGCTATGTTTATAGAGAGCTGCAGTATGTGATGCTATAGAAGCGGATACCGACTACACCTATGTAGTTAGCATAACCTTAGTTAAGTAATGGTATTTAAAGAGACCAATGCGTTCAACGACTCAATTACGCTTGAAATACCGATTTCATAAAAATAATCAAGATATTAATATAACTTCATTTTGAGACGAGCGTTTCCTGTAAATAATTAGACGTGTTATGTTATGTACAGAGCGAAACTCTCGACCCGTTGCTGGCGGCGTGCGCGGAGAGCCCCGCGCGCGGCAACGGGCGCCGCCCCCCCGCCTCGCCGCTGCACCCTGACGCCTGCGCCGAGATGCGCCGGCAGATACTTTACCTGCAAGTATGTATACCAAACTTAATTATTTTTGAAATAAAAACCACTCATAAATAATAATTAAAATGCACTGACTCACTGAAATATATTACAAATTTTAAAGAAAATCGGTTAAACTCTCGGTCATTTTGATGTACGGCACCGGGTCTTATAAGGCCGTAAGTAACGTAAAACACAAATAATTTAAAAAAACCTTATTTGTTTTAAAAAATTACAAAATTAAATTAATATTTTTTAGGAGAAAAGTCATTAAAATTTAAACTGAAAAAAAAACTGTTTGAATATGCACGAGACTGTTAAATGCACTTTTTTTGAATATGTAATACAGTAAATCAATTGAATTAATAGAAATCAACCCACATTATTGGACATATTTTCGTTATTAATAATACTTTTGTTTGAAAGTTTCTGGCATGTAATTTTCACCAAATGGGGTTTGAAATGTGATCATCGCGATTTCTAATAATTATCTAGTTTATTTATATGTCTCTTAACATTAAAGTTCAGTTGATTTTTTTATTGTAAACTAGCTGTACTTTGTACATGTTGCTACGCCACAAACTAAAATAAATTTGAAGGAAAGACATAAAAAAAATATTCATACTAACTCAGAAACCTTCGTGGGCTCGCACAACAACTTTGCCAAAGATAACCACATCATCAAATGCACAGTTTACGATTCTATAAAGGCCATACAGAGAGACAGACAAACATTCATTTCTTATATATATGGATAATAGTTTGTTAACCACCTCAATTTAATTTTACTTTTTTCAGTACCTACAACAAGTTCTATGACATTGTGGCAAGTCACAGGTTATTTGGGCCCGGACGGGAATCGTACCTGTGACTTGCTACAACATTGATCAATACACATTTACACGTAACTCAATGATTTATGATTACATTGACACAGATATATTGTCGGTTAACATGAATTTTCTCTTCACTGATGTTTCTAAAACTGATTTTATGACTTTCTATCTTGTCAAAAACAAAAAACCAATAACTTCAAACACAAATAATAATTTTAAACGAAAACTATCACTTTAATAACAAAATTTATTTGACATTTACATTTTCTCGAAAGTTATATGAATCAACAAAAAATATAAATGTAACGTCTTCTAAAGTGGGAAAGTTACTTATTGAAAAAAGATTTTATTGTTATAAATTATTAATCTCTTTCATAATAAATATTTACTTAATCATATTCATTTTCAGCAATTAATTAATCGAATGAATCAGCTTAATTAAACGATACGATTTATATAGTTGTAAGAATTTTATAATAATTGAAACCAACATTTTCTTCTTTATCAAAACGAAAAGAATTTTGGGTCATTTAAAAACAGTAGGACCAAAAACTGCACCCAAATAAAATGCTACTTTGGGCGGCGGGAGTCACAAGGCTTAATAAAGTACGGAACGAGCGCATTAAATGATCTTTCAAAGTCGCACTCATAGCAGAGAAGATGGTGGCAAGTCATTTGTGATGGTATGGGTGGGCACTTGACCACGTGGTACACGGCTGTTGCCAAGAATCTGGCACGGCCAAACTTAGATGTAGGTATAACTCAGGATCGTCTGGCTTAGCGCCGGAATACGTGGAGGGCCGACCCCAAATAAAGGGGGCACAGACACGGAATACGAAAAATTAAAATTGCTAAAACCCTGTTACTAGCTGGTGTACATTACACGAAATGATATGTACACATGTGCAGCATATGAAATATAATCAATTAATTTTGTAGACCCCTCCAAACGCCCGCCCGCAATAACGCGGGCACCATCAACAAAAAAAAACTACAATCTATACTAATCCGTTTGGCCAGCATATGCTAAAACTTTCTTTCTAAGGAGAGGCAATTTGTTCAGCTTTTCTTGATGCTAATATTGATAAAGTGTAAGTTAAAGTGCAGTTTTATGATATATTGCAGAGTCAGCTGGAGGAGCGCGACCGTCTCGTGCGCGTGTTGCAGCAACAGATGTTGCGTATGGCAGAGAGCCACGAGCCACGACAGGACGACACCTGCAACGTCGCCACGCAGACTGAACGGGTATGTACATCTAGAAATATAAAATTGTATCCCTATTTCCTTTCATCACGGCATCACCATAATTTTGCTAAGACCGATAGACCGATTTTGCTAACTCTTTTAGTAGATAATCTGTTTATGTAAATAAAAAATATTGCAAAACCGGGCAATTTTATTCCGTTTAAAACACTCAACCGAAATTGTGCGAATTAGCTAGTTTTTAATAAATCCAACTACGTACACAACATTATTAAATTGCCATAGTAATAATTTGTTAATAGAAAACAATTCCTGTTACAATTAATTAAAATAAAATGCAAACATTTATAGTTAAATAAATGCATCAATACTGACTGTAGGTAGCCTTAAGAATACTAAGTAGAAAACGCAGGGCAAAAGCGCTACGAGAGATGGTTAACTGGAAACCAAACCTATAATAATCATCTGATCAGCAAACATATATATAAAAAAAAATGCAGCCTCACTAATATCCTAAAGGACTAATGTCATAGTGTTAATGAAAAGTCAGACGGTAACAAAATTAATAGTAATATCGATGTGATAAAAGAATACTTGAGGCGAAGAAAAGATTAACGTCAAGAAATAATGAAGCCAGAGAAATATAAAGTGTCACCGTGACCTAGACTCGTTATTAAGTAATTAACAAATCCTATTACAAACCTCGTGACAGTTACTACAAGTGTCAATTTCTTAACAACCGATTTGAACATAGAACATCGTTTCTTTTTTTTTGAGTTCAGACCAGATTCATAGAACAACTAATACGAGTATTCTCCGGAAGCATAGTCTTCCAAATATACTTTGAACAAGCACATTAGGAACCAGAGTTTGTAAATTTGAGAAAACGAAAAAAAAACAAACACTGTAAAAGCAACAGTGGACTGCTTCTCTAGTTGTTGTAAAAGCAAAAGTTCAGAATCCACGTAAATGTACACAAAGTAACATACATAAGTAATAATCGATTTAACACAGGATCTGAAAAGTAAGCTATGTATTAAGATGCTTATAGGTGAGTGTACACACACGGTGTATACACACGTATTTGAGACACATCGCTCCCGTATTGAAGACTCGATTTATTTGTATTTTTATATTTAATTTATTCTTTAGCATTTTCTGACACATTAAACCTCTAATAAGTGAACCAAATGTGATCAGAAATGTACTTATCTCATATGTTTCCCTTACAGTTGCGGCCGCCGATGAGTTCGGCGCTGACGAGTTCTGACAATTCGGGACTAGTGAGGTAACATTTCTTTACTATACAAAGTACCTTACATTTTCACACAAAAACACTGTTAACACTGTTGCTTCATATCTTTAGACCCATTCTATTTACATAATTATTGCTACTTCCTTATTTTATATTATATTATTTATTGTTTTAGGTTTATCTTCGCTTCGATTAAGTCCATTTTATGTGCACTGCATTCATCAATCATCTTAATGTACATATCACCTGAAATTCCTTCATATATATCACAATATAAAAAGCGATGCCACTCACTCATAGAGAATACCATATCAAAAAGTCAAACTTTAATATCAGACCTCAATAAATCCAAATGGATCATCGTATTTAAAGATTATATGAATAATAAAATGACGTTTGCATCAACCTCTATGTGTAGAGTCACTTTGACACTATCGCCATATTTCACTGGTATTTTTATCTGATTCATATTACCCTGTCCGTCTCCATGAACATATTAGTTGACGAGTTATTTGTGTATCATTTATAATTTTGACGTTCTCATCTGGTCATTTTCAAATTTTCATTTTGTTCTTATTTCCTCACATGCTGCTTTAAATTCCGATTGGATTTTCATTGAAAATTCACAAAAAAATTGGATATTGGACGCGGCAGTTTCCACTTGGGTACGAGGGTTCGTCCGTCGGATCAGGTAGCGTGGATCGACTGCTTGCTCGCTGTTTGCCTCTTGTGTTCCGTCAATGTGTTGTGCTTATTGCATCTCTTATACCAGAATGAGGCCATCGATACCGTCTTTCTGGTCTCCGATAGGGACATCGACGAATACTGCTACAGATACAAGTGATCGCAACACACCCGACTTTGCATGAGCTTAGATGTGGTAAACAAAATTGACCAAAAATTGTAAATATATTTCCAAGAGGCCTAAAGTTAGCGAAATAACCACTTTTGGTCTCGAAATTGTGTGACGTAATAATCAAACTAGTCGCTACTGAATCCTTCGGTTAGGTTCCTACTAAAAATTAGAATGCTTGAGCTCTTGAGACTTTTACACACTAGTTGCGTCTTATATATTTCTCTTCTTATTTAGCTTCATCACAATCAAATCGATCCTATCTCTTTGTCTATGTGATCTAATATGACCTAGTTTTGTAACATATTATCGTTTATCAAATTAGGTTTATCTAACATCAATATGCAATTGGTTACCGGTTTACCATTAATGTAACATTACTTTTAAACTCGCTATTTGTTAGTACGTACACTACTTGGCAATTGGTGCTAAGCTACATAGGTATAAAAATCTTAATCAACAGCAAGTGTGTAGAAGTTTCAAAATGATGCAAAAGAGTTGAATGTTTGTGAAATTGAAAAATTGGTGCTAGTTATTGACTGGACAAAAGTGCCTAAGCATGAATACTCAATATGAATTTATTTGAACACCGCACGGCACTATTGGCACTTATTAGTTTGATCAATTGGCTTGATTAAGGCAGTTAGATGAACATTTGTTTTGTGTTTTTAACTGTAGGTAGTCGTGTGTTCCAAATTATCAAACATCTAATTTTAATTTACTTTGATTATGAAATTCCTCTCTGTGTTACATGCTGCCTCTGCAGAATTTAAAGGTGAGGCAATTTACTATAAGCACAGAGTACACGAAGCACGCCGCTATAGTTGTAACTTTGTTTATCTGATGTAATCGTTTCCTAATGTAAATTCTCTTTTCAAATCTGTATGTTTAGCATTCGCTGCGTTCGCTTACTGTCAGTTTACTATAATATAATATTATGTATTTTTTTTTTAATTTCAACACCGTTTAACTTCAAAATGAAGTGTGTCTAAATATGATGTTTAATATAAACTTTTACCTATATTTAATAATAAAGTAATTGACATGTCCGCAGTTGGAATGAACAAGCTGGCGTGAGGAAGCTGCCGACTTACAGTGAAGCACAAAAGACTAAAAGACCTGTTACCAACGGAGTTGTGAGCAAATGCCAGTGCGGTGTGAGAAAAGTGAACGGACAGTATAATGGGGATGAGAACGGACAGACAGATAAACGGGATACAGTTCACCTAAAAACTAACAGTCGTGTCGGGACTCGGTACTTACAAGCACTCGCTAACAATGACACCAACCGCAGATACATCAAGAGAGACTCCTCTGTAGGAGAGAAAACTGATCGAAAATCTCTTTATACTAACAGATCTCGTTCTACAGAAAATTTCCAAAACCAGACATACACAAATACAGAACGAACGATCGCTAAGAACGTCGTCATAGAGGAGTCTACCCCTCTTATCAAGCACCACACGTCATACGGCGATCTCTACAACGGCAGGATTAGCAGCAAAGAGAGTGTCAATCGACATAGCCCAAGCCTCGGACAATCCACCGACACCGACTACAGTTCTGACGGAGGCTATAAATCTCTTCCTTCCTCTATAAACTGCAATATTTCGCCCAAAAAGGTCAGCGGTATACCAAGGAGGTCTATCGAACAAAAATTCATTTCCACTAAACATGTTAAAACGAGCGCTATATGAATGCATTTGTGATTTATTGTTTTGAGCCGGTTTCTAGAATGTAATGGAGGGCTGACATTAGACAACCGACGTGTCAAACGCTTCACTAAAGTAGAGGCGTGCCTCAAGGAGTGTTGGTGTGCGTGAGTCGTGCTGAAACTGAGCAAGTCGCTAGAGCCACGCTTGTTCGCATTTATTTCTACTGATCGTATAGCTAATAATGTAAGCTATTTAAGCTACGTTTAGTTGAACGATGCCAAATTGTAATGGATGTTACATTTTCGTCTAAAATCTATTAAATATCTTTTATCAGATATTTGTTTTGTTTGACGTGAAATTGTTATATTTCTTAATCAGATGCTTATTGCATATTATTTTATTATTGTAATAACGAATACTGACCTCCTGTATTATACAGTTAGTGGATTATCTTAAACGGAAACTAATTTTGTAGATTTAATTTACAAATTTGTATACAGGCGATAAAATTATCTTAGATTTTCTATGGTAGACAAACTAGTAAATAAAGCTGTAATATGTGATAAGAGTGGCTGTAAGACCCTATATTTAATTTATACATACCTACATGATATCTTCCCTATTGTTAATCACTAGGTATAATAACGTATATAGTACTTCACATAATCAAACTATGTAAACCTTTTACAATCATTTTTTTGCAGTGTTATTTAGACCGAGTAGGTATCAAATAGGTACAAAGATCACTCGCTTTAAGGCATTTTAAATCCAGATGTCATATTAATGCATTTGTAAAATCAATGTTAATGTAATTTAATGTTAAAAATTAGTAAAAATTATTATCTCGTGCGGAGCCTAACTTTAAGTGTCCTATATTGATACCTAGAACAATGACTATATATCTTGTGTACTGTAACAGTGAAAAAAATTGTTTAATCGATCATGTACTTATAGCTACTTATATCTATGAATTAATTGCGCTCTCCTACGTTAGTTGTGTAAGGTGAAGCCCACTAGCTTTAGTAAAGTTTATTTAATTTAAAAGATTGAAATTGTTTCAATAAATAATTTTAATTTTCTTTTGTTTTTTTTTGTTATCTATAGCTATTAGCTACTGCCCTTTTATTTAATTGACTTATGTCTTGCTGGTCCAATGGATTAAGAATATGGGGTGCAATTTCCCCTATTCGTGAGTATCATCATCATCATCGGTGACTAAGGAAATAAACTACACAGTATAACAGCGCTGTACAATAAAAACTCACTCGATGAATAGCAACGAAACAATTACTTAAAACAGGTTTTCAGTAGGCTGTGGTATAACTCTGTTCGAGCCTAGTCCAAATACCTCTTTAACAATTTACCAACAATATCCAAGTCAGTCAAAAACCTAAGTGACGCCTTTTATATTCTGCAACGTATCTGTTTATAGTATTTACGAGTTAATTCAGCGATTTGAATATCAACTCATCCCTGATTGTAAAAAAGTTTAAGTTTATGCTTATTCATAGTGTGCAGGAACGAGTTTTATATTTTGCTGACAAAAGTGAAAATCAAGATGGTATTAGCATCTCATATACAGACTCAAGTCAACGTGAGTTTGTATCGAGCTTCCGACGCCGAATAGATTTAGTGAAATTGACGAACGAATACCTGGCAAATCTCTTTAAATTACACTGTTTTTTTTTTAATATGAGCGTAATTTATTGTATCTCTACAGATTATTAGTATACCGATTTTTATGTTTTTAGTAGCGGTGTCAATAATCTCAAATTTGTTTGAATTACTCATTGAAAGGTATCATTTTCAATTTCAAACATCATTCCATACTGTCCTAAAATGAAGTTCTCTGGAAGGTAAAACAAAATCCTTGTGAAAGACAATGACAAGTATGTATGGAACTTTTGTACCGTCTCAAATATTTCATGGTAGATTTGCGTTGAAAAATTTAATTTCAGTTTGTTGTTTACAATGTAATACCCAGAGCTGTACATGCAATAACTAAATACAACTACACGAAAAAGGTTTGACACTTTGTGAACTGCAGCATATGGGCAGAAAGTTTAAGCTTCAAGAAAGGACCTTAGGGTTAATGAAGGAATGGCGTCAAAATCCACCCACCTCATTTTTTTCACAAAGCGGATGCTGAACCAAGAAATTGCTAAGCTCGTGCACCTCGACCGCTGGTGTGCCAATATTCTTTCAATCGAAAGAGTAATCGAGTAAAATCGGCGATCCTAAATGTTCGTACAATCTCTTGGAAGATTCCACCTGACAAAGTTGATCACAACAAATGGATAAGTTGTTGCTTCAAAACCGGCAGTCTTTTCAAAAGTGAATACTTACTGATGATTACCAGATGACATCGTCCTAACGGTAGAAACGCTGCGGGATCTACAACGGCATCGGCCTAAAGTTGAACCAAGGTTCACCGTTTAACCGGTTGTGATTCGGTTAGACTGGGCAGCTTTTGAGAAACTTCGACGAGTCTTTTCATCTTCCATACTTCAGTGCCTAAAGACGAAAATCTACAATCAGTGCATCCTACCCGTCATGACATACCTAACCAAAATACTTGATACTTGGACGCTTACGATATGAATGGTACACAAGCTCAAAGTACTTCAGCGCGTTATGGAGAGGGCTATGCTCAGTGTTTCTCTAAGGCATCGTGTCAACAATAAGAATTATCAGAGAATTGGTTATCGACATAGCTCCCGGATTAGCAAGTTTAAGTGACATTGGACTGGTAAACGTAGTTTAGGACGCCTCCAGGCCAGGTGGAGTGATAATTTGCAAAATGTGGCTGAGAGGAGCTGCATGTGAGCAACCCAAAAACGATCAAAGTAGCTTGCAATGTCCAACGGTGGACTGCGATAGCCAACATGATGATTGGGTGAATGGGTTTTTATTTTTTTTTTGGATTCTATTCGTTGTGTTGTGTTGTATGTGTATATTTAGTCTCGTGTTGTAGTTTCTCTTTCTTTAGTAATGTTTATTGTGTTGTATTGGATGGGTAGTATTAGTGTGTGTTAAACATGTAATTTTTTTAAAAAAAAAATTGTACTGCTTATTGTTAATTTTAGTTCTATACTATTGTATTCGACGTAGTTTGTAATGATAGTGCATGGTATAATAAATAAATAAGTAATTACTCGACTGCCATGAATCAGTTATGTGTCTCGCGCGTATTTTGAATTTATTATGCATGTAATATTCTTAAATACCTCATATTTTCCAAACCGCTGCACAGATTAATTTAGTTAATATATCGTTAGCTTCATCTTGGTAATCCGAGTGTTCTTAGATAGGTGACACGAAAAAAACCTGACATGACTACTGCGAGACGCTACAGTTTAAATTATAAATGAATATTTATGGATACCGCAATATGGGTATCAAACTAAAGGGTTTTTCATAAGAATTTCAAAATGTTATATCATGACCATATAATAATTTTAAATAATGAGTTCGATCTTCTTCGTTCGTTCTCTCTCAGGGCGTCCTATAAGTGCTCTTCATCCTAAAAAAAGTATTAAATCATTTTCCATTTTCACAATCAAAATGCCTTTAAAGAAATAGACTGTTTACGGAATTTGTAAGAAACTTCACATAAAAGCACGAAATCAATAAAATCACAACTAAAAAGTAAAAAAAACTCGATAGCGTAAAAATAACTAATAGTTACTAAATAATAACCTTAAACAAAAACTGAAAAGAAAAAAACATTGACAAAAAAATTTTGACTGTAACAGTGGAGACCCATTAAGTGATCTAGACTAAAATCATTCATTCAATGAAAATGGGTCCCGACTACTGCGGTCAATATGATGATTATGATGATGAGTAATGATACATATATGATGATAATGAAATTATTTTGTTTCTGCTGTAGCGATTAAATTGTTTTCAACACTTCTGGAATGAAGTCATTTTTTTTTTCTTTTCAGTTACTAGTTATTTTGTACACGGTCGCATTTTTTAATTTTAAGTTCTTTTTTTATATTTCTTTTACTTCTACGACCACTGCACTGCTCTTATAGATCGCAGTATGATGATTTCAGACTTTCCTAATGAACAAAAATATTTTGATATTTAACTGAGAGTTTCATTCATTCGTTAATACACACAATGCACCCTATGTTGTGTGTACCAACCAATGGTGGGTAGGTAAGAAAATACTCGAGGATTTAAATCATTCATACACACATTTATAAAAAAATGTTTATTATTTATTTACGCAAACTTCTCTTCTGTTCATATTTATCCATAAAATTTCTACGTAAAATATATATATTTTAAAATAATAGCTACCGTTATCCATGACTGTTTGACTGCAAGGATGGCGTAGTGGTCGCCACGCGGCTTTCTACTACGCCGAGTGTTGTGCGCTTAAACCCCACATGGGACAACACTTTGTGTGATTCACTTATTGTAGTCCTGATTCTGGGTGTTCTTTGTGTCTGTTTCATGTATGTAAGTAATGTCTAAAGACGTCTGAGTTTAAAGACTATATTCCTAATGTAGGAGTTAATAAAAGAAAGAAATAAGGTTTAGTGAGTCCAGAAAGACTTCAAATAATTTTTGTCACTTATCTGGTAAAATTATTCTTATTCGTATCCTGATGATAGTGTCTAGTGGACAAATAAACCTTTGAATTGTTATTGCAAATATGAATTTGGTACGAAACAATAATATATACTTAACTACCTCACGACACGATGTTTGTGATCGCGGTCCTCCGAAACGACCCGACTCATTTTAATGAATTTTGTTTTGTAGATTTGGCAGAAATGAGAATAGGTCGTAAATGATTTTTCACCCTCCTACTCTCACCTTCCATTTTATAATCATGATATTTATACAGTTGAACAAAGTTTGCCGGGTCGCCAGATACTCTTGAATAAGTTTAAATAATTGGTAGTATCAAATTTCTAAGATAAAAACTTACCTATACTATAATTTGTAGAATGCATTGAAATTACGAATTTGATTTTATTAAAAGTTTATTTCTTGTTTTTGAACATAAATATAAAATTTCGTTTTTCTAGTAGGTAGTAGTAGGTAGTAGTTACGAGATATTTAATTCGGTTCGATAATAATTTATTATTGGCATGACAATGGCTATTGGGCAGTGGAACTATAATATTAGTGTTTATATTTGGACCTTGGTCGAGTATTTGATAAGAACGGGAATCACGCCTTGTCGCGTCAGTACAAAGCGGCTGTGTGATGCAACCGACAAGCCGCAACTTCGAACTCGGAGTCAGTCGCCGTCTCGCGTCTGTGCCGCACCAGTACGTTCGCGCTAGACAACTTTGAATTAAGAACATCAAATACACGCTTTGTGGTTTCGCTGCGGTTTCTTCGACTGATGACTTAACGCTGCCGAAATAAATTAAAGGTGGGTATTATTCTTTCTTTTTCTGATTATTTAACAAATTCTTACGAACTTAATGTACAACGTGTAAATAAAAATTCAATCTGGTTTGTACTCGCTAGTCTAATATCAGTTTAAAATAAAAGTGATCAGAATAATATTTAAGATGTCAGAATTGATGGAATGTTATCGCGTTCCTATCGGGTTTGACAGTCATTGGGTTAATGGTTAAACGAAATCAACCGAGACCTTAACACTATTATTTTTATCAGTATTAGTTGATATATAAAATATATTTCTGTTAATTTTTACTGATTATTACAAATTAACCGTTGCTCGAAATGTCGATACGTCGGATCTTGAAGTAACATGCACTTAAAACGTATCAGCCCGTGTTTGTCTATAGATATATGTGTTAAATATTGAACTGCTTAATGTCATTATCGATGTTTTCTTCCGTGATGTAATCAGTATTGGGTGTGTGCATTTGAAACGTTAGTTGATATAAACGCTATCGGGTGCACTAGGGTCAAAGGAGACAGATAGGCGTCAAGAACATATTAATGTCCGCCTTTAACAAACATTATCAAATATTTATTTTAGCGGACATTACTAACAATCAAATTTGTGACTTTTATACACTTTCACATACATTTGTTCATATATAACTACATACATTTCTGCAAATAAAGTTATCGTCGATTTCTCAACAAAATAAATGTGCTCCACATTAAACAACACAAACACAACATTATAAAAGAAACATGAAACAATTCTAGGTTTACAACAATTATTTTGATTAATATATCCGATGATAAAGGTCAGAAAGATCTTCTAACACTTCTTTGTTAGCAATGTATAACCAAGGAGGTAAATCCTCGATTTTATAACAAATATACATAGGTTATCTACATAACTGCTAAAGGTTTGGAGAGAAAACCAAATTGATAATAGACAGTGTGTTCAACAACAAAAGAAGTAAAACTCCATCTCTAACCTTAGCTAATTTTACTAAAAGGTGTACATTGCCCATTCTGTTAAATGACCGATTAAATTAAAGCCTATAACGACCGATTATAATAATAATGATATAGACTACGTTTTAATCGGTTTAATTTCTGATAGAGATGACTCTATCAGAGATCCTGGATAATGTGGCCATCGACCTTTCTGTTACTTAATTAGAGATTGATAACAAGCCTACAAAAATAATGGCCCACAATAAAAAATACACGTACACTGAGACATAATATTTTTAAATACATACGTAATATAAGTCACTTAATTACACATTCATTGAGTTATATTGTTAAAAACAAAACGAAATACAAGCAAGTTATTATACATACCTATTCGTATTAAAGTACATTAAAGCGTCCGAAACGAAAGTAATTTAAATTTTAACACGCTACCTACGTTAAAGAAGATTTTTATTTTATCTTATTTAAGCTGTTTGAATGAAAATAAGCTTTCACTATGATGACTGGTGAGTGAAAGCGAATGTGGTGATACCGGTATCATGTCTCTGTTATCTATAAGTGACTTTGGCGGGAAACTTGCTGCACTTTGCTACTTAAATACATTAAAGTGCTAGTACAACAAGCATCTGTGTGTTTTTTCAAGTCCCGTGGGAACTATAGGAGTCGCCTAAGGGAGTAACTTTGAAGGACCCCAGCATTGTAAACAGAAAGAAAATTTGAAACAACCCCTATTGTAACTTATTTTGCCAACGTGGTATAGTATAAGGTAGGTCAAGAATTAGTTAACATTTGAAAAATTATATAAAAAACCATTTACTAAATAATGAAAATTGTTTATTTACAAGAAAGCTGAAGCAGAATTAGTTGGAACTTATTTTCTAATAATTACATCGACTAAATGACCACCGTTTCGACGTTTGCACTCTTCTAAGCGAGCACAGAAATTTTCGAGTACTCGTCAGCAAAGAGACCGCGAGATCGCCGACATCTCTTCGCTGATTCTGTTTTTTAGTTGACGTCTTTGGTTTATTGATATAGACACGATTCTTCAAATAACCCCATAAAAAGAACTCGTCTACTCGGGATGGATCTGGACTTCTGGGTGGCCATGGAATATCACTTCGTCTGTAACGATAGGGGCCATCCTATAGCACGAAACTTTCTAAGATGAGGCCTATGTTCAGCAGTGGACTATTATTTGAGTAACAGCCTTTATGACTATAGCAAAAGATACACTTAACGTTTTTTCATAGAGCCGACAGCTCAAATAGTTCACTTTATCAGACCTATAGACAAAATCCTTTTTTAAATACAATACAAAAATTATGTTTTAAGAGGAGATTATATTAACTTAGTTATTATCTTGTAATTTTGATCATTGTTTATTAACGAAACCGGAATAAGAAAAAAAAAACTTTATCAGTGTTCAATGATTCAATATTTTTTAAACAAAATGACATAAATAATAAACATTGTTATAGTATCCAGCAAAACTGAACTTTTAATAATTAATGGCACTAGTGATGTATTTATTAACTAATTTTCTGTGATTAAAACTAACATTGAAATACAAGAATTAAAAAAAAAAAATCTCAGCCATATGGCGATGTATTTTATAAAATAATTAACGTTCAAAAACTACAAACTACAGATGTAGCAAAGCCAGTGTCAAAGTTTAGACACACTTCCTTAATAGTGAGATGGTCCCCAGGAGCATACCGTCGGGTGTTTTGGCTACCTTAATAGGAAGGGAATAAAGCATATTTTAAAACTACCAATCTATAATGTTTATGCAGACATTGTTAAAAGAATTCCAAAACATCAAGTATAATAAAATAAAAACCTTTTCTGGTTTAGAAAAGAAAGTTCCACATCCCTAACTTATTTTTATTTATGAGGCAGGTAACATTTGACAACAAAGCAGCTGACGATGAACCCGCCTTGAACATACTTTATATAAAAATACAAAATATCAATCACATGCAAAAAATAATTGAGTAAAAAAAATACTAAAATTTGTGAACTTGTGCAAAGACATAATTCTCTTTGTAATAGCGTACACGACGCTAAAAGTGGTAGTAATTTTAGTACCACTTTTAGTACCTCTTTTCTTCTTTGTATTATTCGGTAACATATTATTACTAATAAAGGTAACAACTTGCTAAAAGAAGATTCAAGCAACATTGATTTTAGCTAAACAATTTGAGATGATGAATAATATGAATTTTGATGGAACTTGATTGAATTACATAAACATAACAATATCTAGATATCCGTATGTACTCGTACATAAAAAACTCATCTAAGGTAGATAAGAAAATAACAAACAGTGATACACTCCTAACCGATCTCGGACACGGCGATCAGTCTTAACGGAGACCACCCATTACATAGTAGTTATTGTAACGCACAAGTGGGTGCGCAAACACAGGTGCACTCTTTGTTCCCTCACTCTCACACTCCAGGACGTTTCGACACGATCGGGGAGATCAGACGCAGGACTGATACCTTATTAGCCTGTCCGAGGCTCAGCGGTTAAAACTTCAACTTCCTAACTCCGGGCTGTTGTTCTCTTCTCTAATAACAAAAACTCAACAATACTTTTCTGGCCAACCTAAGTATCTAATCCAAGACCTCTTTGTTGGCAGTTGCATACGCTAACAGCTAGACCAAAGAAGCAGGCTATATGTAGTCAGCATGTAGTATAAAAATACAAACGGCAAGTTGCCATTCCAGTAATCATTTGGGACAATAACACAGGATATGTTCATGGAGCTCATTGGTACGCTGACAGTGCTGGAGAACGCTTACCAACAAGACCGCTGTGTATTTATCAGTTTTAACTACAAGTGAACGGTTATTTTCGTAACGATGATTGCAACTAGTTTTGTCTGATTTCACAAGAAAACAGCAATTGCTTACGTACAAATCGTGGTACAGACAAAGAAAATCGGGATCACCTTGATATAACAATTAAGGATTCCGTAATCCTAGGACGGAACCCTTCTAGTTTAATCACGAACGTCTGTCGTAAAATTATATATATTGTACAATTATCTCCACTGTACGTAAGGTTAGGTTGCTTTTTTTACTATTGTTCTTAATGTATGCAGATTACAGTTACGTCTTTAACTACTTTCAGGGATTTCATAACTGTTCCGTTTATTTTTACACCTTGTGTAATTTGTCTAATTAAATAACAGATTGACTGGCCTGTTAGTGATCTTGACTGCTAATAAGAGGTCGTGGGTTCGATTCCCACCCCGGCCAAGCACAATCATTTATGCTGTCTGAGTGTAATTTATCTGTGATGTGTATGTATTTAGAAATATTTAGATACGTCTAACAGCAGTTTAGTTACCATAGTACAGGCTCTGCCTAGTTTGGGCCGGTTGACCCGTGTGTGAGGGTATAATATTATGTTATTATTATTATTTACTTGAATATGCAAGATTAAATAGATATTACCAAACAACTATAGCAGTTATAATGAAAATAATAACCACAGGTAAGAAAAATTTAAAGTAATTATTATTTAATTTATTACATAATATATTTACATTAATATCAATCATTCAAAAGTTATTAAGAAACGTAAATATTTATATAATCACGTTTGTTTAAACTTCCTTTGTTTAAATCTTATCTTGCCTCGCCTATACATACTTAATTGATTCTGGCCAATGTAGTAATTAGGCAGCAAATATAGCATTTTAAAACAAGAAATATTATCGTGACAAGAAATCGTTGGACCACAAAGAACTGTGAAACTCAACGTCCTGTAACAATTCATGCAAGACCGTAAAATAACTTGCAAAGTTTTAAACTCACACCTATAATAACAATAGTTCCTTATTATAGACAAATTAGTCCATAGTATGAATATAAAATAAATAAAACATTAAATAATTGCAAAAATTATGATTAACCTCATTTTCATATAAAAAAATACAAATTTAAGTTCAAAATATAATTATAAAATAAGTAGATTAATTGAAATATGTATATAAAAGTGGATAAAATTAAAAGATGTTATAACACATCACATAAAATCAAAACAAATTAAATTAAAGTCAAGCAGCAATAAAAATATAGAAACACACAAATCAATACCCACTCATTACATAGAGTTCCATTGTTTCTGCTATCATCTTTATGATGCCACTACTAATACCACGCTAACGGAACACCACAGACGCTGTCTTTTTGCATATAATCACATAGAAATCGTCCACATGTTTATCGATAAACATACCAGAAGCACTATAGAAGCACAGGACCCTCAACACGAACCAACGACATTATTGTAGACTATACCCCTACCCAGTTAGGTTGATAGATCAGGGCCGTAATAAACACTCTTTAATTGGAGTCCATTCGCAAAATAGTGAGTGAGCATGAGTTTATCCACTATTTGAGTGAGTTTGGACCCCAAATTGAAACTCTGACTGGTATTTTTGTGTAATCTAGGAATAAAAAATTTGATGTGATATATTAAAAAAGAGAAATAGGAAAGGCTACGGAAGAAAAGGGAGAAGTATTAATTTTATGGAACGGTTGGCCAGTGTACCTTAGCAATTTTAATGTAGTATAAAGATATTAAAGGTTTTCCTTTATGACCTCATGAACGCTGAATATCAGGATAATGGTACAAAATAACAAATAGATAAGATATGTGATTATTCGTGTATGTATAAACTATTCTACATAGGTTTCATTTAAAACTTAAGTAGGAAATTTACCTGTTCCAGTTGTTGGATGCTTCGTTTACACGATGGTAACCGCGCAGCACAACGTGCGCTCGCGCATTGTTGATGAAATATACACGTACTGCGCCTTCTGTGTTGCAGCCTCTACACTGCCTATGTTGGCTGTGTCATATGTTGGTAAGCTTAAATATGATGCTGAAGTTCTTGACTCTTGTGAAACTGGGTTTTACTTCCAACTTTAATCTCATAAAATATTTTCATTCGTAAGTCCAGTTCAATATTCAAACAAATTGGAAGCCAATTATTCGAAATCATCCATTACTCATGATAAAATAATATTAGGATATTATGAGAAAAATGAAGAAAGAAAATCGAGAGAAAAAAATGTTTCTTCACGTAACAAAACGCTTACTTATTTCACAGTTGTAAGAGCAAGCAAATACCTATGGCTAAGATTATTATCCAGTCGATATCCAGACTTCGAATTTATTCGAACAGACACAGTGCGTTCACTTCTTGATACACATAGAAATCAGGGCATTATCAATGTTTTACTGTCTGTACAAGGTACGTAAATAATGATATGCATCTTATGTCTAATAAAATTTTAATAATTTAATTCATTCTGAAAAATACAGAAATATGTTATTTCATCCTCAATACAACTACTGAATTGATTTCCTAAATACAGTCTAATCATTCTATGGAGTATTTTCAAAGTTCTTTTCTGATTTTAGGCACATTTGACTCAGAACTTTTCAAGAACCACTTACTGCAACATGTAGTTGAAAAACGAGATAGCAAGGGTGATCTCATATTCCCCAGGATAAGGCATCAATTGGTGTCTTCCTGGGGAAATTATGCCTGGAATGCACATATAACTTTTAGAATAGAAAATCATATAATAGTCACAAATGCGGTTCATCGTGGACGAACAGTAGGGGAAAGTAATATTCAGGTACATAGCCTATTTCTAATCTTAGTTGACAAAGGTCAAGTGTCTCTGGTAAATTAGTTTTATAATATTCAAATACCTACTATATTTATCTTACAGGAGTATGTTAGTGAGATTGTTTCAAAATACTTGCCAAGCGATCACCCACCGTGGCAATATGTAATAATCCCCCTTAATTCAGAAAAAAAATACTACGTGTTGGTACGCGTGCATCACCTTCTGCTAACCGGCAAAAAGTCTTTGAATATCGGTGACTTCTTACTAGTGGAGCAAATTAATCCTGGTGACAGGATAAATCAAACAGAGTACACACAAAGTCCTCTGACAAAACTGTTTGCAACACCGTTAGCTATTCCAGAACTTTGGGGAAAGTTGAACGAGAATTTATCAAATGCATGGAATGAATTTGTATCAGAATATGATCCGGTAGAAAATCCTAGAGCTTTAAAAACATTACCAGGCTCTTTTCATGTAGCAGGATTAGTACTAATTTGTACTGTAAGTGCGCTCAGAGAGCTCAATAAGAAGGGTAATGGAAAGGATGGTACTACTGAAGCGTCAGTTACGGCCTTTAGTTTCTTAAATGCGTTACAACGTGAATGTAATCGAAGACATTTATCACTAACTAAGGTAAACTATATATGTATCGCACATAGATTTATTGTTATAATATAACTGCCTTATTGAATTATATAATCAAAAATACTGAAGACAAGAAATTTGAAGACATCATATTCCACTAAAGTTCATTTAGAATGTATTCAAAATAATGAAATATCATAACACTACACTCCATCCTCACAATTCAAATACACTAACTAAACGTTTGAATTTAGCACTTGAACTTACGATTTCAAATAGATTGGTCCTTTGTGTCATTCATCGTAGCTTAGTGACATAAGTTACGTCATATTTTTGTAGAATTAAAAAGTTTAATACAAACCTTGCCTCATTTAGACTTAGTGTCCAATAAACATATGAATATCAATACATGTAATAAGGAAATATTTCAAGCGAAATGGACTCGACGCGCAAATTTATTGTCATTAGCGGAGTAGATAGTAAAATCAATTCTATAATTCCACTTACAGATAATTCTATCACCACTTGTAACCGGGGATCCCCGAAAATGGCCAGGTCTTCTGTTTGGAGCGACAATAACCTCATGTCGGCTGTTCATAAAAATGCCAATTCATTTTAGAAATGAACTAAAAGCAATTAGAGAGTTGCGAATGAATGGACACGTTCGAAATCTTGATACTTTAACGTGGAGGTACGCAGAACTGGGACAGCTATGTGTGGCCGCGCTAGATGAAGCTGCTAGAGGACTGATCGAGGTGTATCGAGCGCCTGTTAGGCTTTGGACTGAGACAGTAGGCGCTGACGACGGCAAGAGACATTTACTGCAGACTGTGTCACTGTGTGGACGAAAGGTACGTATTACAGTTGTACCCCGGTCAGGGGGACGCGAACACCGTTCACTTCCATGCCAGCACTCGATCTTGGTTAATATTTTTGTTTCGTTTAAAATTTAAATATAAAAATATTTAATAAACTTTGTTCATATGACTTTGGAAAGGTAACCAACCTTGAATTTGTTTTAGAACAACGAGAACAACAATCCCTACTAGACAAAAATACTGTCTTTATGAGTTTAACTCATTCAGATCAGTTTTTAAATGTTCTGACGATGGTTCATGCACTTTTTTAATAAGCTGTTGTAGCAAATTGTACACACTTTATATTTTTATAAAAGTAGTCATGACTAATGTTTGAAAATATTTGTATTTAGTCGTTTATTAAACAGAAATGTGCCTTAGCACTTTTACCGTTAACCTCAATTACGTTATTGTGAAGTATGAAACTGATTTTAGCCATGCAAACCAATTTTTAATTTATTTTATTTTGTTATTTGCGAATTGTGATTGTGTAATTCGGGTTAACGTACTTACAAATGTGCAACGTAATTATTCGCCTTTTGCTAATGTCAATAAAATGATATGATTAATTATTAAAGTACAGTACATATATGTCTATGTGGTGACGGATTAGGAATACATAGTGTTACCACCCCTATTCATCCCATGGGCGTCGTAAAAGGTGACTAAGGGAACAAAGTATACAAGACAACATCATTAAAAAGAGAAGGAAAACTTGGAACAAACCCTTTTTTTTTTTTTTTTTAACGTGTGGAAACCCCCTCGGGCCGTCACCCCACCGGGGTTTACGGCGGGGTGGTGTGTCGGAATCGGACCGACTAAAACCACACGGTGTGCCACTCTGCGCCTGAGATAGGAGGGATCCGGGAACCGCTGCTATTACGACATCCAAATCCCTCCTAGCGCCTGCCCGCTACCTCGGGCACCATCTGCGGATAAACTCTCTATTTTAGGCGACATACGGCACACACGGACGTCGCCTCCTCGCGGCTGACCATTGTAGCGGGTGGAGGGGAAAACCCATCCCGTCCACCCGCGGCCACACTCAAGGCGGCATGAGGCGCTGGTATGCGCGCCTCCGCCGCCCGGCTCGCCGGCGGCGAATTGGGTCCGAGTGGATATTGTCCTCCCGGGCCTTCTCCGCCGCCTCCTTCCGCGAAATTACGTCTTCGCAGAAGGTTGCGACCGCGGTAAAACAACTGTCGCTACCGACCATGGAGCGTATTACGGCCGGTAGCGAGAGATCTCCTCCAATAACTGCAGTGAGGACCCCACGCTGCGCCGCCCAGGCGGAACAAACCGCCAGCGTGTGCTGAGCCGAGTCCTCACTGCAATCGCAGTGGTGACAGGCGGGACTCAATTCCCTCCTGGCGACCGAGTGCAGATACTTCCCGAAGCAACCGTGCCCGGAAAGAATCTGCGTCAGTCGGAAGGAAAGGGTCCCGTGCTGCCGCCCTGTCCACTCGGCGATGACCGGCTGGAGAGCCTCCACGGCAGCAAAGCCAGCACGTGGAGCCTCCAGCCGGGACGACCAACGAGCCATCGTGGCTCGACGAGCGGCCTCTCGCCACTCGCGTATCTCTTCGGGCGGGGGCCGAATGCCGCTACCCACCCGAAAGTCTGCCGTTCGCCGATAAACTTCAGCGAGCACTTCCGCCTCCAAATCCCACGAGGGAGTTCCGGCTAACGCGCACGCCGCCTCCGTCGATACGGTGCGGTAACCGCGTATGGCTCTAACCGCCAATATCCTCTGAGGGCGCCAGAGGCGAGCCCTATTCTGGGCGGTCAGAGCCGCCGCCCACACCGGTGCACCATACAGTGCCATTGACCGAACAACCCCCGTGTATAGCCGTCTCGTCGCGACGCTGGCTCCACCCAAATTGGGCAAAAGTCGCCCAAGAGCAGAAGCAGCGCCGACCAGCTTTGGAGTAAGCTATCGGAAGTGCTCGTCGAAGAGCCATCTGCCGTCGAGGATCAGGCCCAGATACTTCATCTGGGCCTTAATCGGTACGAGGACCGAATTGACTACGATAGAGGCACCGGGGGGTGGACCACGACGGGGCCCATGAAACAAAAGGGCTTCCGTCTTATCTAGGGCCACCCGTAAGCCCAGCGCCTCAATGCGCCCGACCACAAAAGAGACTCCCACGGTGGCCAGGCGCGCCGCCTCTTGAAAGTTCGCCCCCCGGGCCGTGACCAATGTGTCAAGACGACCTCGAAGGGCCCAGTCGTATCCCATATTCCACAGGAGTGGTCCGAGGACGGACCCCTGTGGAACATCGCACATGGGCCGCCGCCTCAGAATACCATCTCGGTCCTCGTACACGACGGTACGCTCCTCAAGATAGTCTGCCACAAGCCGCCTCAGGTACCCTGGCACCCCGTGGTAGTGGAGTGCTTCCCTGATGCAGCTAAATGGCAGACTATTAAATGCGTTGGCGATGTCCAACGACACCGCCAACAGCACGCCGCCACAGCTCACCGCCTCTTCGGCAACGGCCCTCAGGCGCAACACAGCATCGACTGTCGAACGCCCCGCTCGAAAACCGAATTGGGCGTCCGACAGATCGGGGCCCACTTCGCAGAGGTGCCGGACGATGCGGGCACTTGGAACAAACCCTATTCCAACCCGTCTGGCCAACGTGGTATAGTAGGCTAAAACCTCCTTGCTAAAGAGAGGCCTATAAGGAGCAAACTACGCAGGACAACAATACTGCAAAGAGGGAAAACTTGACACAAACCCAATACCAACCGGTCTGGCCAGTGTGGTAGGTATAGTAGACCAAAACCTGCTTTCGCAGGAGTCTTCGTCCCGCTGTGGGCTATTCAAGGTAGTTGATGATGGTGATGATGATATTGAAGGGGTAGAAAAATGTATAGTAAAACTTTAGTTTGATTTAATATAATTTTAGTGCCACTTTTGTAATAGGGGTCAAGACTTAGAACACTTCGGTTGTTCCTACCCTTACCAATAAGTTAAAACCTGGAACTTACTACAAGTACTTTCTACCCACTATGATCCCGGGTCTTTTAACGGGATGTGAAAAACATCTCACTTGGCCGCCATAGATTGGGTCAGATATACTGTCTCGTCTGCATTCGCAATGAGTATGGTGACCGCCAGTCCTGGATTCCGTTCATACCTTTCTTAGGCAGAGTGGAATCACTTTGGAAGGCTCTACTCTGCTCAAAAAAAAAGGAAAAAGAAAGAGAATGTACTTAATTCCACACAAAATTTTACTGGCGTACCGATATTTGCAGGTGGCTGCCTGGTCTCGACCGGTAGAACGTGCAAGCATCGAACGCGCCGCACGCGCTCTCGGCGTGTCGTCTACTGACATAGCACTATACGCGGCTACTGAAGCTGTACGGGCTTTCTTCGAATATTCACACACTGAACCACCCAATTACGTGCTGGCTACGGCGAGAGCCGCAACCGATGATTTCTTATTTACCTTTGCTCAAGGACACGGAAAGAGTTATAAGAAGTCCCAAACGGGAGGTAAGTTAAGATGTAAATTTATACGTTTTCCAAGTTACATTAATAGGACAGACAGAGCCGTATTAAACATTTATACTTTGCTTGTAATTTCGCTCCGCCCATGTATTTGCAAGTACGACAAATGTTAACACAAAAGATAACAGTACGAAATTAGGGACTTTATAACAAGGGAACGAAGTGAGATACTGATCATCGTTGAAAAGTAATCATCGGATAGTCGTCCCGTCGGTTATGAGAGTGTGCCCGTGTTTGCGCACACACTTGTGCGCTATGTCTCGGCCATTATGTAGGTATATCATAATCACTACTCACACACCTATAATTTGTAATAATCGCCGCCTTAAGTCAGAACCTCAGGGGGATAGAATATACGCAGCATACAAAATATGTCTTGTTAACATCATCGGTTGCCATTATCGAACCACTATTGAACGTAGATCTCTCCTTAAAAAGATTTTGGCGTACTATACCACGCTGGTCAGATGGGCCGGTTCAGGTTTTGCATCAAGTTTTCCTTCTGTGTGTAAACACACAGTGTGTTGTCCTTCATAATTTGCTCGTTCACTCGGTTCTTGCGGCAGATATAACTCAGGTATAATTAGAAAAAAAAAAGATCATTTTTATTTGTATACTGTGCAAACCGTTCAGGACACAGTTTTTGTTCTTTATACAAAGCAGTTTAAGTTTATTAGCAGTTTACGGTATTGGCAGGAATGATCTGCTTGCCGCTGGTGCTGGGCGCGAGTCCGCGCCACGTGAGCGCGTGCGTGGCGGGCGCGTGCCGGCGCCAGGCGGCGCTGGCGGGCGGCGCGGCGGCGCAGGCGCGCTGCGGCGCGGTGACGCGCGCGCTGCCGTCGCCGCTGCTGCGCCTCGCGCTCAACGTGCTGTCGCGCCGCTACGCGCTCTCCTACGCAGAGATCGGCGCGCCGCCGGGGGAACCGGCCCGCCACGCTCTGTGGGGACACCCCGTGGACGCGATCGTATACTGGCGACCCTCGCAGGCCAACATCAGTGAGTTACATCTATAATCGCCAATAAAATACAATTTTATGGAACGTACAGCATAGTTTCAAAAAAAGAGATCACAAAAAAATCGACTCTTAAAAAAAATATAGATAATTTAGAATATTTCCTTCCGACCGATCCGGCTAGAAACTGAGCGTCTTTTATGTGTAGCCAAAGTCCAAATTTTACCGAAAAAAAAAATCCCCGGTACCTCGACGGACCTCGAGTCATCTATGGTTCATAAATGTCCCTCTGGAGTGTGCAGGTGGCAGCGTGCCACCTTCTTGTAGTATGAAAGCCCGCGTGCACCGTAGCACATCACACAATCAACGTCTCTGCTAAGAGAAGAGAACTTCGGTTATATGTCAGGGTGACAGATCACCTAACTTATTAAGTGAACTTTAAAAGTCACTGTAAAGCACATTTATAACAATTTTACAAATATTTTAACTTGTTACTCTTGATTTGCAGGTATGTCGCTAACAGTTATTCACTATGCGGACACTGTACGACTCGCCGTAATGGCAGACGCACGTTTAGGGCCCTCACACACGATACCGGCGTCACGGTGGCCCACCGTGATCGAACAATTAGTCACAAAAATAGACCAGGAAATCGCCAAAATTACAGCTAAAGCACATTTAGCTGCAGGCACCATACCAAAGATTATAACCACACCTGAAACCACTACTGAAACTGAAAGTAGCAGAGATATGGAGCACAGGGACGTGGATACGAGGATGCTTCAGCCGCCAGTAACGATCGCCACTAGCCCACCGCCCATACGTAGACGAATTGTGTACAATTAAATAACAATTGCCTTGTAATGGCTCTAATTACGATATAACATTCAAAATGTACTGATGGTTTTGGGGCCAATTAGCAAATTTGCAAGAAATAGCCTAAAAAGGATATGTTGCTGTCGTTAATTGATTTCTCTCTCGAGAAACGGACGATTAAGTACATTCCAAGCGAAGGAAAGTGATTTTTAATTGATAAGACGACTCAAGAACAGGACTGTAATGTGGTCAATACCATACAAAACTGCCTAGTATATAGAAATAACAGACGTTTCAAGAGTGCGCTTATGTCACTATTAATTACCTTTAAAAAAAGATGAGTTGTTTTTACAATGTCCGAGTTATTAGATGCCGGGCAGTATAGAGTAAGTACCTGATTTTAATAAAATGTAGGTTACATTAGTTTTGTTTTAATATAATGTTTACAAAGTGAGATTATGTTAACTTTTCTAGTATTTCTAAACAGAATAGGTTTGATGTGAAGTTGCTGAGATTTATTTATGATAAAAACGTTGTTTATATGTACTTCAGTTGTTACACAAGAGTACTTAACGTAATATTTATGTGAATTATTTTCCAATGAAATAAAGAAATTGTGACTGAAGACAAGTTTTTTTTAATATAAGCATACGTAGAAAGTTACTTAAGTACACACCAGTTACAATATCTAAATATATATAACTCAAAGATGACCGACTGTCATAGTGATCTATCAACGCACAGCCCAAACCATGCATCGGACTGAAATTTGGCATGCAGGTTGATATTATGACGTAGGCATTCGCTAAGAAAGGATTTTGATCAATTCTACCCCCAAGGGGATAAAATAGGGAATAAAAGTTTGTATGAAACTTTGTCAATTTTAAACCGATCAGGCTGAGACTTTGCATGCATAAAGCTACTATGACGTAGGCATCCCCTAAGAAAGGATTCTAATAAATTCCACCCCTAAGGGGATAAAATAGGGGATGAAAGTTTGTATAAATCTTCATAGATTTTCGACTGATTGAACTAAAATTAAAGATTGGAGCTACTTTGATGAAAACGTCCACTTAAATAGGATTTTGATAAATTTAACCCCAATAGGAATAAAATAAGGGATGATGGAGGATGTAAATGTATTAATTTAAACCTATCAATACCTAATGGAACGATTAAATTAAGACGAACAAAATAATCTATAGTTCTAAATGTTGACAATAGATGGCGTTAGTAGTATTTTAAAACGCGCTATCATTATATTTCCTCTGAATTACATATACCCGATGATGAGTGACCGCCGTATCTAATAATACATACTATACCTAAATATCTCTAGCGTATTATATTTGACGATTTTGGCAGCACTTTATCGAACACCGCATATTATTCTAAAGCTTTTTGCTATTATTTTATCCCAGGTTGCCGACCCTTAATGTCTTTGGGAAAAATACAATAAATAACTTACTTACTTACTTACTGACTTTAAAAAAAACAGCTGGAAACGCAAGGTGACGTGGATGTAGAGCACTCATCGGACCTGATATTTAACAAATGCCTGTCGATATTAGAGGATGCCGTATTATCATTAGGCGGCCGTACAATTATCACAAGTGTAGATGCAAATGACGGTCGAATATTCTTCTTAGACGTTCCAGGTGGAACTGGTAAAACCCTCCTTATTAATTTATTTTTGGCGACAGTAAGAAGTGCTCACGGCATTGCTCTGGCAGTGGTGTCGTCCGGCATAGCTGCTACATTACTCGAAGGTGGTCGAACTGCTCGTGCTACTTTTAAGTTACCACTCAATTTAATCATTGCCGAAAACATTGCATTGATTGCCATTTGCAACATCTCCAAACAAAGTAATTTTGCTGAAGTTTTAAAGAGTACAAATATAATCACGTGAGACGAAATAACGATGGCTTATAAAGGTGGCATTGAAGCCTTAAACAGATCACTAAGGGCTATAAGGGGTAATATAAAATTAATGGGTGGGGTAACAGTTTTGCTGGCTGGAGACTTTCAGCAGATTCTACGAGTGGTGCCAAAAGAAACCAGAGCTGACGACGTAAAGTCGTGCATTAAGAAATCTAATTCGTGGCCCCAGGTTAATATTCTTAAGCTCTCTAAAAATATGAGAGCATATTTGGGCGCGGATGAGTCTGCTGGTAGATTTTCAGATCTCCTTAAAATTGATATTGGTGATTTTCCATCGTTTGATGGAATGATACCCATCCCGGCAGAATTGTGCACAGTTGTTACTACGGTTCAAGAATTGCTGTCTAAAGTTTATCCAGACATTATTCATATGCATAACAAACCTATTGAATGGTTGTGTGAGCGTGCCATACTAACTACAAGGAACGATCAAGCAGCAGCTATCAATGATATCCTGCTTATGTCGTTTGAGGGCGAAGAAAAAGTCTATAGTTCGATTGATACTGTGGTTAAAACGGATGACGCTACTACTTACCCTGTAGAATTTTAAATTCATTGAAACCGTCAGGTTTACCTTATCATAAGCTTATTCTACGTGTGGGCACTCCGATTATGTTGTTGCGAAATTTAAAACTATCAAAACTTTATAACGGTACGAGATTGCAAACGAAAGCGTTACATCGCAATATAGTGCAAGCCACTATATTAACTGGGTGTGCGAAAGAGGAAACTGTATTTATACCTCGAATCCCATTAATACCTAACGATATCCGAATTAATTAATAATTAATTCCAATTTAAACGATTACAGTTTATCCTAAAAATCTGCTTTGCCATGATGATAAACAAGTCTCAAACTCTCAAATTTGCGGGTATTGACTTGAGAGAACATTGCTTCTCTCACGGATAGCTTTATGTTTTAGCACCTAAAAACAGATAAGTTAAGAATATTGTGTAAAAAGAAGTTTTATATACCTTAATTTTTTACAAACGCTAAACAAAAGTAAAGCCTCAAAAATTATACCTAATTAACTATAATACTTCTTTACGCCAGCGAAGCCGCGGGCAAAAGCTAGTCTTAACATAATCAAACCCAATAATGACATATAACACAGAGTATGGTCCACTACACAAGATACAAGAAACAGAATTGATGTTTGGTAATTTATAGATGTTTCGTGTAGTAGACCGATCGATCCACCGCCTTAGGTATTGACGGCGGGGCGTTAGCTAGTGAAGTAAATACATTCAGTTGCAATACTAATATTTTCTCATTGTCATTGTCTTATTGGCACCTAATTGTCTCTTCTCGCATTTCAGTGGCCTACGTCAGAGTGATGAAACATTTATGTCGTAATTCGTGGTTGTGTGTGAAGCGTTTGCCACAAATTTGGACTGTTAGGGCGAGGTCAGGTTTCAGAAGTTCACCTCGGCTCAATCTTCGTGTACTCACCATTTCACACGCTCACATTCAAATAACACTAACATTTTACAACCTTCGGTCTACGACAAGGATGATCAGGTGGTTAAACTTAGCGGTTTTCAGTGATTCAAATTATCTAGTATAGTAGTAGATAAAATCGCAATTTGTTCGGCAATTTTCCCGTATTCTTTAACGTCATTTACTTAGCTAGAATTCAATCCCATCCCATCAACTCCAATAGAGTCGACCTAATAAATCTTGGTTATAAATCAAAAATTGCAGCTTACTTGTGCTTACGCGTGCCTTCAGACTTACTTAAATAAAACGACTCAAATTATTTTTTTAAACATTATATTCTATAACATTTTATTTTTTTTTGGTTTCTTTTTGCTTGACTTAACAACTACTTCTTTTCTCTTATTGGAATCCTTAGAACCATGAACATTATTTTTGTCTTCGAATTCTTCATCCTCATCCATTTTGTCTATATTTTCTGGCACGTAGCTAAAGTCAGGCACGTGAGGCTCGACTAGTTGGAAGACCAGTTTCCTGTGTTGTAAGTTTGTGCTGTCCAGACTCAGTCGGACAGTGAGCTCGTCAAATGTGCGCAGGACGACATCACCACACGACTGTAGATGTTCCTATAAAGATTTTTATCGTTTTTATTTGCATTTAAAACTACTTAAAAACTGATGTATTTACTAAACATTAATTTTACTATAGCTTAATTACGTTCACATTATTTTTTTGATCTGTACTTCAACTGATTATAAGAAAATCAATACGAAGACGGATTAGGACGTTTTCATACTAACTCTATCCAAAAAGGTGAATCATCAATATTAGAAAGTCGATTCGAATCCATGGACATCGAACTATAGTGGCTATATTTTTCTATTATCGTCCAATAGACTTGAAAGTCGCTCAAAGACGGTTTAAGAGAATGAGTAGTAAAAAAAGTAATGCAAAATATTTTTTATTCATTTTTCAAAAAACAATGATAGTATGCTGTACTTACTTCTCCGTTGTATAGGAATTTATCTGAGGGCAAATACAGTGGACCTTCCAACCCGTATTTGGGTATTAGAACTTGTAATGCGTTCCGTTTCACTGCCAGCACTACGGCTTTTTCTATTTCTACGCGATTTTTAAACAATATCTGTAAAACAAAACATTTCATTATTTCAACTGCACACTAGAGTGACATAACCTTTTATACACTTTTAAGTATAAAACAATTTTTTATTGTTTTTTTTTGTGTTTTTTTAAAGATTACTCTCGCATAACTCGTATAACTTTAAAGGCCTACATGAAACAGACAAAGAACACCCAGACTCAGAACAATAATGTTCTTTCCTCATTTTATTATTTAGCTTGATCTCTGTGACAGATGTCACTAGTGTCATTTTAGAAATAAAATTCAAATATGATAAAACAGGTACCTACGTAAAGAATTAAAATATAGGTGATATAAAATAAAATCGTTTGTTTAAAAATCTTTCGTTGGGGTCGAACAGTAATGTTCTCACATAGACAATTGTTATATTATAGAATTTAAAATGATTTAATATTGTTTTTACAAGAATGATTTAGCGGTTTCTAATCTATTTAGATATAAAAAACTATTAAGATATTCAAGTAGCAAAATACTACGCAATTTTATAAAAAGGCAAGTGACCGACTATACAATGGTTTATATTTATAATAATAAAAAATAATTAGCCGGGTTAATTAAATTCGTAATATTTTTAAAAAGTTTCAGCTTTACTAGTCTAAAAGTAATTTTTTCATCTTTTAGAAACATTATTTGTTAGATGAATTGTATTTCTACGACGTTTAACTGTCTGTCTGTCTGGGCTGTCCCCGAGTCTAAACGCGTCCACGGCTATCAAAAATCTTTTTGCTGTAGTACAGAGTATGAGCAGCTCTTTCTTACAGATTTTTGAAAGATATATAGAAGTGTTAAAGAACGAATACGTACATGAGTGTTGAGCGCGACCGAGGCCCGGCCGGCGTACTGCGCCTGGCGATGTCTGTAGTTGAGGTTGTCGCAGATGGCGGCCGCCTGCTTCGTGTCGAGGAGCGTGGCGTGCGTGATGTCACAGCCCACGCACGCGGCCAGCAGGCGGTGAACGATCACGTCTGCGTAACTAATAATAATAATAATCCTGTATAGTTATTCTCCGGCTAGTGACAGATTAAACAGAGTGTAGCCACCTTTATTCTTCCCATGGGTGTTGTAAGAGCCGACTGAGGGAACAAAATGTGCAAGATAATATCACGGCAAAAAGAAAGAAAACTGGAAACAAACCTTATACCAAACCCTCCGGCCGGCGTGGTATAGTAAAGGTTTATGTCTAGTAGTGGACTGTTAAAGGCTGTTGATGATTGATGATTTATTGTAACAACTTAACTTAATTTATTCTTGAAGTAGAGTGAGTACATCGGGAATCAGTTCCTAACTGAACACATACAACACTCAGTGAACAACTCCATTATTACTAAAAGCTGTGTTCACAAGTTTATCACAACTGTTTGGACTGGCCTTTTTAGTAAGTTTCTCTTCAGATTTGTCAGTTTAGCAAAATCAAAGCTGAATGAGAAACACTGATATAAATTTTAACTTTTCCGCATACAATTCACAACATTGCAAAAATGTACAAATTATCATACAAAATGCACAGACGCGCAAAACTAACAGCGACTTGAACTGTGAGTAAAGTACGATGTTGTACTGTTGTAAAACTTTCACTACGTAATTTTCCAAATACTTGAGAGTCAGTCATTTAAACGCATTTTGACATTAACTTTGTCATATTTTTGAGTTCCTCTCTGAAAACTTCCTATCTCAAATGTCATATACTTGTTTTTTAATATAAATTTAGTGTATAAGTTTAGATATACCTTAAACAAGGCTCAATAATGACTTAAAGGCATGTATTCACTCACCGTCGTATAGGTGACGTAAAATGTGTATAAATGGGACACGCAAGCCCATAATGGTAGAACTCCTCTTGAGTTTTGCTGCCACTGGAGAAGTAGACCGCTTGCTGCATGCACCTCGTTGCCATAATCCGCAGCAGAGTGTTGAAAAACGGACGGCTAGGGATTACCGCTTCGTCCAAAGATTTAGAGAACGATTTATTCGTAGACACGTCTAAGTCGAAACCCTGTAGGCGACAATGAAAAAAGTGTTATTTTTCATTATGTACCATGCCACCATATATGGCCCTATACGTAACCTAATACCCTCGGCTACTGTGAACTGTCTTTCCGTAATGCAATCTCTGTGTGGTGACGAAATAAGAATACCGAATGTCATCACCTCTACTCCTCCCATGGATGTCGCAATAGGCGACCAAGGGTCGCCTAGGCTCAGGCTAAAACCTCGTTGCTAAGGAGAGGTCTAAGTAGAGCAGTATACTGTACTAGTAGTGTGGGTACAATTGTGGGGCTTGAAGTGTCGCTAAAGTGTGTGCCACCTATTGCCTGGCGGCCTCGAGGAAGGTGTGGAAGTGTGTGCTACCTGTTGCCTGGCGGTCTAGAGGAAGGCGTGGAAGTGCGTGTTACCTGTTGGCTGGCGACGTCGAGGAAGGCGTGGAAGTGTATGTTACCTGTTGCCTGGCGGCCTCGAGGAAGGTGTGGCAGTCCGTGTTACCTGTTGCCTGGCGGCTTTGAGGAAGGCGTGGAAGTACGTGTTACCTGTTGCCTGGCGGCCTTGAGGAAGGCGTGGAAGTATGTGTTACGTGTTGCCAGGCGGCCTCGAGGAAGGTGTGGCAGTCCGTGTTACCTGTTGCCTGGCGGCTTTGAGGAAGGCGTGGAAGTACGTGTTACCTGTTGCCTGGTGGCCTTGAGGAAGGCGTGGAAGTACGTGTTACCTGTTGCCTGGTGGCCTTGAGGAAGGCGTGGAAGTACGTGTTACCTGTTGCCAGGCGGCCTTGAGGAAAGCGTAGAAGTACGTGTTACCTGTTGCCTGATGGCCTTGAGGAAGGCGTGGAAGTACGTGTTACCTGTTGCCAGGCGGCCTTGAGGAAAGCGTAGAAGTACGTGTTACCTGTTGCTTGGCGGCCTTGAGGAAGGCGTGGAAGTGAGCGGGCGGCGGCGCGGGGTGTCGGCGCAGGAGCGCGCACTGCGGGAACTCGGCCGCCAGCTTCTCCGCCACGCTCGTGTTGGCCAACAACATGAACTCCTCCACCATGGAGTTGGTGTCCATTATCTTCTTCGCTTGCACCTCCACAGGGTCATGGGTCTCCGAGTCCACCTATGAGGGTGAATTATGTATTTTTAACGTCTGTTAAAACACTTTTTTAAGATGTTTATATGCAGATATCGCAGTAATAAGTAGTATTTAACATGACACGACTACTTTATCACACGTTTTAGTTTCAGGACAAAAAATGGAATACTGCACTTATAAAAAAATGTTCACAACTGATTGCTGTTATAAATTTCTTTTAATTTTATTTTTTAAATGTTTTGTTGTTAAATTATGATTTTTATTATTATTAATTTTAGTCCTACACTATGGTATTGGATATAGTCTATAATGATAGTGTGCAGTCTAGAAAATAAAACAATTTTCACTTAAAATGACTTACCTGGAACCTGATCTCCGGCGAGGCCAAAGACAGCGCGCCGTTGTCCATTCGTTTCTTCTTCAGTTTCTTGGCGAGGGCGTTGAGTATCCGCAACGAGGACACTATCGCGTCCTTCCGTGACTTATCGTCTATCGCTATTTGTGCTTCTTCGTATGTCATGGCTGCCGCTGACTATCAAAATGTGAAATATTTTTAATGTGAAATTTCTTTTCTCGTCCTTCAAGAAGCCACTGAAATGACGGCAAAGAACTTGCGCCTTTGAAAATGCTAGTGCCAACTAACTATCGAGTGAATCGTCTGCTTGTTCGTTTCTTATTCCAAAGAAAAAGTTTAACTCACTTCTTAACATACTTATACAAAGAATGCTAAAAAGCAGCAATTTGCAATCATTTTTGAGAATCTGCATCTAGACAGACAAAAACTAATAAAAATAATAATAAATAAATACTCGTAACCTCGCACATATCACGCAAGGCTGTCAGATTCTAATTTAGGCAGAGTCTATGGTAACCAGACTGCTAGATAAATTACACCCAGAGACAGCACAAATAACTGTGCTCATCACACTAACATTTGTACTGAGTGGGAATCAAACCCACAACCACCGGTTTAGCAGTCAGAGCGACTTACCAGCAGGTCAATGTCATATCAGATATATATATAGTTTAAAAAGTAAGTATTTTGTAGTACTCACTTTAATAACACTCTTGTGGAACTTAGTACTCAAAACATTGGCATTTTCATCAATTTCCCAAATGCATGAGAAAGCCAACCGCTCCTCACCGCCACGCAGCGAACACAAGTTGGAACTGAGGAGATCTACAACAATTTATAAATATGTACCTTTTAAGAACCTTACGTAATTAGACTAATTCATATACAATGAGTTTATTGCTAGAAGGTATACTTGTTAACTCGAGTTTCGAGAGTGGCAAGTTGGAATATTCGCTTTTTGTTTAAAACTGCAGGGACTCAACGTACCGAACCTACTTAGTTGAGTTATAACTGTTTACGATTTTACTTTAGTTATAATTTAGATTTACTTTAGTTATAGTTATAAGTCATACTATTATTTAGGCAATAAATATGTATATAATATAAAAGGGGGAATAACGTGGGGACAAAATATATCTAACTTAGGTACTTCACTTTCCCTACATATGCAATGTTTATGTTAGATTATAATTTAGGTATAAACAAATCTACTTGTGTATAGCGGCGGCTGTGACCGTCGTTAAACCGAGAATAAACCCAGTTTAAGTGAACACGTCGTTACCCTTATTTGTCCCAGTTAGTAATAGGAACCCATCACACACACCTATTACCCCTTACTAGGTAACTCCTAAAAACTTATCATGTCAGTTACATACGTACAGGATACCTTTGAACCTCAGTTACTACATTTTTTTTGTAATTATGTAGTATTTTATAGCTTTGATTTATTTTACTTAATACTTACTAAGGAAAAGGTTTTTGTACAGGTTGAAAGTATTTTTTGCTCTAAAACCAGAATTGAATTCTGTCAATTGAAGTAATATTGAATACATTTATGTAGAATGCCTATACTAGCTTTTGCCTGCGGCTTCCCGCGCGTAGAATTTGACTTGCCACATTAAGTTTCGTAACAGACCATTTAAAAAGTATCCTAAAATAAATATATTAATAAAAAGTATCCTATGTTACTTCTAATACCTTCAAGAACATGTGTATAAAATTTCATGATGATCGGTTGAGTAGTTTTCGCGTAAAACCGTAACAAACAAGCTTATATTCGCATTTATAATATTAAGTAGGGATATATCATCAATCATGAGTTATCAATTACTAGAAATTTAAAACTGAATTCAACCCTACTAACTCTAACGTTTTCATGGCTGAACCACTGAACCGATTTCAATGAAGTTTGGCATGAAGATACTTTGAATCTGAGGAAGGGCATAATCTACTTTTTACACAACAACAAATCAACAAAAGCTAGTTAATATATATAGTAATAAATAGTTGAATAATACAAACCTGGGACCATATCAATCCTTCTATCTACCAGATACACAGTAGTGGACCTGTTCCCAGCCTCCTTGTCGAGAGCGGTATTGGGTCTCACGAAGTACGTGACGTCAGCGATATGTACGCCCACCTCGTACTTCTTCAAACCGTTGTTGGTGGTCCCCGGAACGGACTTAGCGTGTAAGGCATCGTCGATATCCGTACAGCGGGGCGGGTCCACTGAACAAATGCATTCGGAACGCAAATCAACTCTCTTCTTTATTTCCTGTAACGAATATATTACATGTATTTATGTCAGCCTGTTGGTCCAGTAGTCAGTGATCGTGAGTGCTAAGCCAGAATCGTGAACCCTGTGACAAACATGATAATTTGTTCTGTATCTGTGTGTAATTTATCAATTATTAGCGATCCGCACCAGCATCGCAAGCGTGCAATTTCTTACACATGTTACGTATAGTCTCTATTGACAAAAATCGCATTAAAACTCGTTACGTAGTTTGAAAAATTTAATCATACAAGAACGCGTAGTATATACTTAGAAATAATTTAGTTATTATAAATATTAATATATTAGTTATAATAAGCAATTTAGTTATCAATATACAGAATCAACTTAGCTTGTCGTGTATAAGGTAATAAATAAACAATATTTCGGACACCTGACATACAACGCCATCTAATCCCAAACTAAGCAGAGCTTGTACTATGGGTATTAGACAACTGATATAACTACATATATACTTTTCTTAATAGATACATATTATACATAGAAGACACCCAAACTCCGAAACAAAGTTTTATAGATCATAGGTACAAAGATTTGGTCCGGCCCGGGAAATGAACTCGATACCTCTAGAACAGTAGTCGCATACGTTACCACAGTCCCATTGAGGCAGGTGTGTGTGAATAGTTTATATTTTTTCCTATAGACACTACTGGGATAACAGTCCAATGCATAAATGGGTGGCAAAAAAAATTAACTTACTTCTTCTGGGATACTCCAATCGTCAGGTGGTAAACAAGCCAGCACAGCCTCACTAAAGCGAGCGTGAGGAACGTCATGCTCAAGCAATATCACTTCATTTTCAGCATTCTTATCACCTGCAAATATACCATCAACAGTTTTTAATAATTCACTGCTGGAACCTAGAAAGGAGGTTTTATAGGGAGGTTGGATGTTGGTATAGGGTTTGTTTTTAATAGGGAATGTGCATGTATTGCTTTTTATTTTAAAAAACGTGACTACTAGATATTAAAATATCAAAAATAAATATAATACATCTAAAATATAAACTAACAAACTAAAAAAAAAGATTAATATCACTATAATTTTCGGCCCATTTAAACGCCGCCATTCTGGCGCGTTTATTCTATGACGACGGACTTCACTCATGTCAACAACGAAGTATTTGGTTCACAAATGTACCAAGTTATTTTTTTATAATCAACTTATTAACATGGAAAAATACAAAAATATAATAATTGTGAAGATGATTTTAACATATTAAAAAAGTCATGAAATACATATAACAATATTTTTTACTTAGTTAACTGCACGTAGCGTTTTGTTTATAAAGTTCGACGAAAATATAACCTGCTTTACGAAAGGATCCGAGGATAAATTGAAGTTAACTTTTGTTCCACCAATAGCACTGCTTTTAGAAAATTACAAGAGAAATTTAAAAAAAAAACCACTATTTGATTAATAAATTTCACAATTAAATGGTAATAAATTTCAAAAATGATTACATAGATATTTTTTCTTAGTAAGAAAGTTCACAAATAAAAATAATTTGTCAATTTAGAAGTCCCGTGCATATACCCTGTTTTTCTTCTCTTTGCAACTTCTTTAGTCGCGTCTTACGACACCCACGAGATAAATAGAGCGTGGTAACACTCCGTATCCACACACGATTTATATAGATGCATTATATTTCTATAGGATTCATGCAATATAAATGAAGCCAATATAAAGCATTCCAATACAAACCTATAGGACCAAGAACTCGTACGAAATGTCCAAGCGGATACCGACTGCTTCTAGGCCAAGAGTCCAGTGCGACAAGTATCCGTTGTGAAGCAAGCAAATCGCTTTGGCGTGTCTCTATGCGCACGCGTGGTATACATTTCTCCGCAGGAGTGAAGAGATGCCGGGTCGCTCCTTGTGAAAAAAAAATGGATATATGGTCAATACTTTTACTATTATACTTTATTAATAATTAGAGCACGTAAAGCTCGGTCCTACGCCTGATCACTTCCCGGTCGTGTCAGATAACCATCCCGTCGGATTGTGAGTGTGAGGGAACAGAAAGTGCACCTCTGTTTGAGCGCATGCTTGTGCACTACAACATCTGTGTAATTGGCTAATCTCCGTTGAGACTGGCCACCGTGGCCGAAATCGGTTAAAAGTACATTATCATTTATACTTGTTTTTTTTTTAAGACATAGTGGGCAAATAAGCAGACAAAAAGTGTGTAAAATCAAATTACTATTTTATAACTAAGTTATTGTAGGTTTTAAATTATATTACTTCTGTGTAACATCTCAATAATACACTTTTCCTGATATTTTCATTGTAAAAGTAGTTACAATGAAAATGTCAACACAAGGTTGTCTATGAAAAGTTTACAATACAGAATTATATGAATTTTTTAATTAACTATACAATCTATCTGTCACACACATTATTTAAGACATTTTAGGTCGAGTACAATGTTGGAACAATATTTTCTTCTCACATAAGATCTCTCCAAACATTTAGAACCTAGTAATAGAGTATAGAGTAATAGAGTTAATTTTGTCTTTAAGATTTAAATAACAAACATTACCTGGAAACTTGCTAGGCATAAGAATACCACAATATTGACGCCATTTTCTTCTTATAATTCCTACAACTTTACCAGTGGGTGTAATCTCATCGTCACCCTTATTAGTCGGTTTTGCAGAATTCAGTAATACCCCTTCTTCTTCTAGAAGATCACCTGGATCATCAGCTTTGTCTTCTAAGACTATGTCACTGGGTTTTCTCCACTCTTCTTCAGGGAATATTTCTATGGCGACAATATCGCCGTCCACAGCTCTATTTATACCAATGTGTCCTTGCAGTAAAATCTGTTGACATTATTTTAAAAATTAATGAGGTACAAGAGTAATCGCTAGTCATTTTTGGATCAGAACTAAAATTGTTTTCAGCTAAATTTCCTTACTTCTACTTAGAAGTTGGCTTTATGAATAGAATAACAACTGCCTTGCTGGAATAGCGGTTAGTGTATGCAACTGCTAGTTAAGTTGTTAATTAAGAGGTCTTGGGTTCAATTCTCAGGTAGGGTCAAAGTGTTAATAAGTATTTTGGTTACATGAATACTTAATAACAATCTGGAATTTGGAAGTTGAAGTCGTAACCACCGCGCCTCGGAGAGCACGTAAAGCCCTCTCCCTGGTTGTATCGGATAACCGTCAAACATGTTTAGTCTAGTGGTTAGTGACCCTGACTGCTAAGCCGAGGATCGTGGGTTCGATTCCTACCCAGGACAAATGTTTGTGTAATGAGCATGATCATTTGTTCTGTCACCTGTGTTTGCACACACACTTGTAAATTATAATATTTCCTGCGTAATTCGCTGGTCTCCCTTGAGACTGGCTGCCGTGACGGGATTCGGCTAGGAGTACACCCAAAGTTTTCAAGAATTAGTAACTATAGTAATTTAATATAAGCCATGGCAATTTGTATGATAATTAACTTTAACCCGCGGCTTCGCTTGTGTGAAATTTGGTCTGCCACATTAAGTTTTTAACATACATACAATCCTATGGTACATCATTTTTGGTGTAACTTTAATGGTTTAGGCAGTGACGTCAAGACAATTCTCAGAGGCCATATTTTTTTCCGACTTAATTGACATGTATCGTTATATTACAACCAAAATTACATAAAATCATTACAAATTGTAGCCTATATGTTATTCCGATGTATAACCTATATTACGATAAAGTTTAATCCATTTGGATTAAACTTTATCGTAATATAGGTTCTCACGAAAAAACTACTAGACGGATTTCCGTCTAGTAGTTTTTTCGTGAGAGTAACAAACATCCATACACACAAACTTTCGCATTTATAATATTAGTAGGATTTCTCTGACCAACCATCCGATTCTCAAAAGCAGGTGAAATTAATAATATACTTACAGGTTTTTCATATCCATTAACATTAGCAGTGCCTTCTAAGAAATTATCCCGGGAAGCATGGAAAGCTCCTTGGTGCAGTTTACCATTTCTGATACCCTGATGCACCTGAGCTGGGGTCAAGTGAGCTGGGTACAAAGCATCCTTGGAACAGTTCTCTGGGGCAACATTTTTAGCTAACTTGTCTGTCAGGCCAACAAAGCCTGTTACATTCTCAATGTAGTCTTTCACTGTAAAAAAGATCTTATTTAACATGTTGACTAACATAACTGCAAAACCCATATAACTATTGCTATAGAAAAAAAAAAAAATAGATATTGAGTTTCATCTCTGGATATATAGGAAGTGACCAATAATAATAACCAATATGTTAAAATATCTGTAAAAGATTTTCCTTGTAGAAATAAATATCATCGTCAATAAATAAGAGCAAAAAGCGCACTTAAGATAACCACACAGAATGATACATTTAATAAAAGTAGTAATTAGGATGGAAAATATTAACAAGTTTTTGGTTACCAATAGAATCTTAACATTACTTTAATTTTTGTGTGTTGAATTATGATCTCAATGTTGATTCCTAAAGTATTTCTTCTAGCTCAAAGACTCTTAAAGCAATACACTGACCCTAAAACGAGAAAAAGTTTATGCTTCTACAGATATGACTGCTTACCAGAACAGCAGACAATTCCACTTTCTTGTGCAAGTTTCCTATTTCTCTCATCATCAGTAAGCAGTACAATTTTGGGGATCTGACACACTACACTATTGATACTCAAGTGCGTCTCATACCAAGCTGCGGCCTTTCTGATAGCTCTGTCGTTGCGATCATTTTGTTTTTCACCTGGATTTCTTTCTATGTAAGTGTCTCTGGAAGGATTAAATTATATGTTGAGTTTGGTATGAGAAAGCTGTGTTATATAAAGTAAGAGAATGATTAAAATATCTATATGTGACTCGTAAAGTGTCAGGAGTGACATTTTTGTTTATAAAGAACTACTGTGCCCTGGCAAGCTTCACTGTGGCAAACTGTAGTAGCGAAAATTAGATAAAAAATTTAAAAGTATTTTACATCACATTAAAATTTGAGTCGAGCTGCAGCACTACTTGAATATATGAAGTGTACATAAAGCAACTTAAAATTAATATATATACATCTAATTGTTAAAAGTACAATTAAAATTTGCATTTTTAGTTGTATATTTGGCAATGTTCATTTTCAAAGCATATACATTAACCACTAAGCTTGTTGTAGTACAAAAAATAAAACCATACATCATTTGTAGCGTGTCTTTGAGTTGATGTTTAGGAAAGACCCTATTTTCTCTATAAAGAATGCTGTACACTTTACCTAACAAGTGTGCACACTAAAGAATTGATCTTTAGATTTATTTTTAATGAAGTCACAATGAACAAGTTGAAATGTGAGTTCTAACCTAAAGGTAAAGATTTTTGTAAGCAATTACTTACTTATGATGTTCATTGACAAAAGAATAAAACCTTCTTTTGTTATTCCCAATAATCTCCAATAACCTTTGGAAAATAGCAGTGTTTTGATGTTTCACTTCCTCTAACACTGTCTGGAGTATTATCACATTGGTCAAGGCATCTTCCTCCAACACGTCTATCTGGTGTAATACAACGTTGGTGTCTAAGACCAAATAATGAGGATAATCAAACAATGCGCAAATTGACTCGGGATTCTGGTCTAGTACAAATTCGTCATCTTTATGTGGGCATATGTTACAGGCAGCAGATCCACACAACAAGTCATCACGTAAATAATGTTCCCTGACAATCTGTGAGATAAAACATAATGTATATTATTTATTTATTTTTAAAAACAAATTCTATAACTATCTAAAATAACCTCACTTTTAAAATGTTGCCGCGTTTTGTTTTGGTCAAAAATGTCTTTGTTGTCCACATCTTTAATGATGTAGATAATTAAATATGTAGCACTACACTATTAGTATTTAAACTTTATCACGGATAAAGAATAATTTATATTTAAGTAATTCACTCAAATACAATGCTGTAAAATGCAAAATAAAAACACTGTTCCTTATGTCAAGGATGGCGATCTGAGATTCATTGCACGAAGAATCAATTTATCAGTGCTAAAAATCTTTATAAAAACCTGTAATAACTTAGAGAATCTTTTTTTTTTTGTATAAAAGCTAGTGCTTCCCATTAAATTTTACAGTTACAATATGAATTCGGTTCTTTTTTGGTAAAATTATTTATGTAACAACTACAGTTAGAAAGAAAATATCTTTTTTAAATCTGATACCTTGACATTGAATTTCAAAAACAAAAATTTCATGATTTTCCTTATAATAGACCGTTTATTATCTTTCTTGTTTTCCATAAAATAAATATATATTTTTTAAAAAATCGAACTTTATGAAATTTCTGCTATCCCTAACAAATGTTGACATGTGATATACTCCGTCTAACGAAAAAAGTCCTACTTACGGCGATAAATGGAGCTGGTGGGACAGACCGGTATATTTGTTGTTGTCAAATGTTGTTGAAATGTTGATTCAATCATAGATCATTTTATTTTTCTCATTCATTCAGAAATTTCTATATGTTTAGTAGCATTGTCTTAAGCGGGAGGGATTGTTACTTAGCTGTATATGGCGAGGTACCGCTGCTTACTTAGTCGTAGATCACATGCAGACAAAAAGTTGCGGAGATAGCTTTATTCTACAGTATTATGCTTATCTTAAAAACTAAATCTCAGTACACGCCAAATTTTAGGATGGAACCGTGAATTACTAGTAAAATCTGAAGTTGAAATATTTAACAATAAAGGAGACGATATTTCGTTTCAATTTTGATGTAGGTAAATAAATTAAATGATTATTAAGTTACCTACGTAAAAGACATATGTTTGTCTGTAAAACCAGTGATACAACTGTTAGGTTGCTATTATTTTAAATCAGGATAATAATATAATGATTTGGGTTTACCGTATTGTGATTGGTTCTCGATAAGTTTACAAAGTTTTAACGAAAACTGATCTTGCAAAATATATAGGTCAAAATCGAGTTCTAAGGAGTCGGTTACAAACAAACATACAGATGTAACTAATAAAAGCGCATTAAAAATAATTAAATCGCTTAAAAATGAGATATCAAACTTTTTTGCAGAAATATACAGGTATACAGGGTATAACCACAGTGGCGTCCTCCTCTATTTTTTTCGGCTTTCTTAACTATATCTAATTTAACCATATCTATATCAATTTCTGTTTTTAGTTATTAAAATCTCACAATTTTTCAAAGCATACTCAAAGTAAACATAATTGTCGTCAGAGACAATTGTAAAATTTGTCATTTTATTTTTTTATTGAGCATCGATGGCAGGTTTTATTCGTACTCGACCTTGAAACATGCCAAATTAAAACTATGGCTTTTTTTTCTCGAAATTGCCATAACTTGAAATTTTATTTTGTACATCATAGCATTTGTTTTCAGAAAGTCGACGCTAAATATTTGGTTCAAAGCTACTAAATTTTCTGAAGAATGAAAAATCAACATTGGAAATCTACATGTGAAATTGTTAATACAGTTTAATTTAATACAACAAATTGACATTTGACATTTTACTTCATATACAAAATTTAATTGTGAATAATATTATTAAAAACAAATTTCATGACATTATAATAATTTAAAATTTCATTGGTGATTTCTCATAATCTACTAATTTAGTACACATTTTTATACTGCATATTTCACATTCACTGACAGACAACATTCACTGATGGACATACTGTATTCGTTTTTAATTTTATTTAAACTATAATCCATTCTATCTGTACGTAATAATTTTTAATATTTCAATCTAATTTAGGTAATTTATATATTGTAGAATATTGCAATTCCGTTACGTACTTAAGGATACAACTGAGTCAAAACTTATTAAATGTATTTAGGTGTTATAATCATTATAATCCCTGTTTAGATAATGAAGGATGAGAAAGATACGATTATGTAGATGATTCAATCATTTACATAATCATTTAATATTTAAAACGAGGTACAATTCTAATTATTCATGATAAGAGTTTAAGACCTTCTTTTCTAATAATCCGTTAGATATTGTGTAACTAATTAGAATTCTAGCAGTGCCGCATTAGTAAGTGAAAAATTGAATATAGCGTCTCCGCGTATCATACGAAAATATCAGTCTGCTGACGAATGCGACTCGCGAGCAGTCGCCTTTGTGTGTATAGAAACGATCTCGTGAACGACTGTGCATCTTTGTTAACGATAAAATGTGACATGAACTAGTAACCGTGAATGTACAGTGGCTACACTAAATTGGACTTTCAATACGCAATTTATGTTAATCATTTACAATTATGGCTAAAAGTAAGAGATTCAAATCCCCTCAAGAACTTTGGGAGTCATTGTCATCAAAATCTGTACACTTTGTTGAAGATACATTTTTTAAACTTGGTATATTGGTTGCAACACATCCATGGAAGACAATCATATTGACTCTTTCTTTTGTATCCCTAAGTTGTATAGGAGTATTAAAATTCCACATTGAGAAGAATCCTATGAACTTATGGGTGCCGCCAGATTCTGACTTCTTTTATGACACAAATTGGTATATAGATAATTTTGGTACCGGTTTTAGACTCCAGAAAGTAATCATAACTGCAGATGAAATCCTGGACCCTAAAGTGTTGATTGCTATACATAACTTGACTGAAAGAGTAAACAATATAAAAGTGAATTATCAAAATAAAACATACTCAATGAGTGACTTGTGTTATAAAGTTCCTATTGTTAATATTTTTAGTTCAGGTAGAGACAAAAGATCTTTAGATAATAAGCATATGGACACTAATAAAACTAGTAGTAATATAATTAGTGACTATTCAGACCCAACTCTGTGGGTCAATGACGAATTCTACTGTGAGTTTTTAGAAAGATTTCAGTACACTTGCCTTCAAAACAACATTTTGGATCTATGGAAAAGTAATGTGACTTATATAAGTCAATTAACAAAACTTGATTTATTAAAAAAAGTTAATAATGTCAAAGTCAATCCTATGACAGGTCATCCCTTTGAATATACACAGACTCTTGGGGGAAAGGAATATGATGAGCACGGGCAATTAGTGTCGGCTAAGTCTGTTATGTTAACTTGGTACACTCAGGTTAACATGAGTGCTATCAATCTTGATGAAGTGGGCAATTTAGTTGGCACTGAAGACTGGGTGTCTATTCCATTATCATTATGGGAAGGCCGTTTTCTTGAGACAGTAGGTGCTATATCCCTTAACTTAACAGGAACTCAAATATTTTATGAGGCTGGAAGAAGTTTTGCTGATATAAGCGGTAGTGTTATGGTTAAAGATTTAGACAAACTAGTTTTAGGTATTTTGTTGATGTTCTTTTATATTCAATTTGCACTCTCGCGTTTTAACTGGCTTGAAGTTAAACTGACATTGGGTAGTGTAGGTTTATTGTGTGTTGGACTAGCATATGCTGCTACTGTAGGATGGTGTTCTATTTTTGGGGTACCATTTGGACCAGTTCACTCATCTCTGCCCTTTCTTCTAATGGGCCTTGGTGTCGACGACATGTTTGTAATGAGTGCCTGTTGGGATAATCTTCCGGAATCAGCATCACAGAAAAGTCTTCCAGTGAGGGTAGGATTAATGCTAAAACATGCTGGTGTATCTATAGTGATTACATCGTTTACTGATATTGTCGCCTTACTTATTGGTGCTATTACGATATTACCGTCATTAAAATCATTCTGTATTTACGCCGCCGTAGGTGTCTTTTTCATATTTTGCCTCTCTGTCACATTTTATGTGGCTGCATTCACATTAGATATTAAAAGAATGCAAGATAATAGGAACGGAGTTTTGTTTTGTTATAAACACAAAAGAGATATCAAAGTAGTAACGAAAAAAACTATATTTGAGCATTGGTTAGCATTATTTTACAAACACATCGTTTTTACTATACCGGGTAAAATAGTAGTCATATTATTTACAGTCATCGTAACTGGCTTTAGTATTGAAGCAGTCTTTCACCTCGAGCAGAGATTTGATCCGAAATGGTTCATCCCTGATGATACGTATTACCATAAATTTCTCACTGCACATGACTATTTTTACCCCGAGGAAGGGAATATGGGAATGGTATTTCTAGGTAAAATGAATTATTTTCATGAATTTACAAGCTTACATGGCATGATGGAAAAATTAAAAGCCTCAGAGTATGCCAACGACTTCGTTGACTGGGCCGATTCCTTTCACAAGTATGTTTTACATAATTACGATCGAGACCTACTTTTAAACGCTTCAGCAATAAAAGATTCTGAGTTTAACATGTATTTGTCTAGGTTTCTACATAGCCCAATAGGAGGTAGATTTCAAGTGAATTTGAAATTCGAAAAACAATTTTCGTGCGGAAAACCTGCATCGAAAATAGAAGCATCTACAATGTCTTTTAGGTTTAAAAAATTTTCGGGACCCAAAGAATATTTGCCCGTAATGAATCATGTAAAAAATCTTGTAAAATCTACGAATATAACGACCGGAGATGGTTATCGAAGTGTCTGGTCAAAGGTTTTTGCAACTTGGGTAACTGATGAAATTATCGCAGTCGAAGTAGAGAGAAATATAGAATTAGCGTTAGTTTGTGTGATGGTTTGCACGATTATACTCATAACGAATCTACAAATGTGTTTGTGGATATTCCTATGTGTTTTATTAACTTTGATAAATGTGTTAGGATGCATGCAGAAGTGGGGTATGACAGTAGATATCGTTTGTTGTATAGGACTTGAACTTGCGATAGGTTTATGTGTAGACTATGCGGCTCATGTTGGTCACACCTTTTTAACTATAAAAGACGGTAGCAATTTAAACAGAGCCTTTAAAACAGTGACATCGATTGGCTTAGCAGTCCTAAAGGGAGGAGGTTCCACTTTATTAGCATTATCTCTCCTCAGTGCGTCTAAAGCATACACTTTTCAATCGTTTTTCAAAATTTTCCTTTTAGTTATTTTCTTTGGATTATTCAATGGCTTGGTGTTTCTGCCAGTTTGCCTATCATTGATAGGTCCAAAAGGATACAGTTCCAAGGAACCTGAGAATACAACTGAGATGGTAGCGTTAAATAAGAAGCATGATACCATAGAAAAATATTTAGACGACGGCTGAAATGCGTTTAGAAAATCTTGATCTTCATTACCGTATAAATTCTAAAGTTTTTTTATGTAACAAAATTCATTACAATTGTCGTTTTGAATTTATCGCAGGGATACTATGAGTGTACGTGAAGTAAGTAAAGAAGATTAAGAATTTTTCAATGTGCACAATGGAAAAAGAACTGAATAACTTTTAAGTGAATGTTAGCATTAATATAAGATTATCACAGAAAAGTATGTTATTTAATTATAAAATGTAAAGGGAATCAATTCAAGATAGAGTAGCTGAATTGTTCTGCTTCCGAAAAAAATTACTAAAAAATAACTCTCACTTTTGCATAGTTTCCTTTTAGTCTTCTTTTCGGCATTAATCAAAAAATGAATCATTCTGTATGATTATATATGTGTATAGAATATAAAATAAAAAAACACGTGTTTGATAACTGAACAGACATTTTGTAGATAAGTAATTTCGTGGCAAGCAAAATCATACCTACAAAATACGCTTTAAATTTACTAATCTCAAGGAAACATGACAATTTATTTTAGCAGTTTAACAATAAACTGTTGTTTCTTGCAATATATAACATAAATATACAAAATATAAGATTGAATAATTCCATTTCAGAATTAAGAATGAATTGAAATATTAGAACACCAACTAGCGTAGATTGCGATAACATTGAACTTTTTGGCACCTTCATTACACATCGATCTAATGCGTAAAATAAAAAAGGAGATTTATTTTAGGCTGATAAACATTTCATGTTCTATTTTTAATGTAATCCTTTATCTCGTATGTATCTTTAAAATGCATTATGTAGTGAGTCAAGACTTGAAGAAACACCTACTTACTGTCTGCCGCATATTATTGTCTTAAAGGACTGTTTTCTTTTATTTTGTAGGATTATTACCAAAACACTGTTAATTCTAGTCATATTTAGGTACTACTATCGTTACACATTGTATTTTAAACTACATTATTAAAAAATATATACAATATTAAAAGAGGATATCATCGCCGTGGATGTAGTGTAACATCCATTTCTTTCTAACCGTTGGCTTTTTTCTTGACTTATTCGAAGTACACTACATAGTACTCTGTGCAATCTAATTTAATAAAATATGACATCGAATATAGACTTTCTATGATATTTCTAACGTAAAACGACTATTCTAAATAGTAAACTGGTCTAAATTGATTCAGTATCATTAAAAATACCTAAACTTACGAACTAATAATATTTTATTGTGTACTTTACTCGATTTCTGTTGGTGTGTTTGAAATTACTTAAATATACTTACCATTACGTAATTTGTTGTTAAGTGTATGTATATGTTTAATGACTCATGTTGGTACATACATATTATGAACAATAAGTTTCATTGACTGTTTGAATACTCGCAATACTTAATCAGTTCACTGAACAATAAATTCTGACACAGTTAGTCCAATTTTCTCGATTACGTTTAGTAAGAAGATGTAATAAAAATACTCATTGATGAAGTGTTTAAAACGTATGATAATAAACTTTAATTGCAGTGATTGTGATTTTTGACTTGTTTACCTACCCGCTTCCAGCCAACCTGAGCTGTCAAATTATCTTTGATCTGTCAAATAACGTATACCTCTATGTAGACTTCAATTCTTTCAATGTTTTTTGTACTATTGTCCCCAAAATATAACGTACTAAGGTAGTGGTTACTTATAGGCCTCATACCATAGTATCTACATATTAAGTAAGTTCAGTGCAACTTTGCGATCAGCTGAATATTATGTTAGTTAAAAAATAATTAATGTAGATTAACTAAGTATTACTTATTTATATCTATTTATATTTATATTGTAACAATACCTATGTTAAATTATATGATTGACTCGGAATTGATATTAATGTAAATGTACTTAGAATACAATGTATTACTGAATAAACTTCGTAATATTGATTATTTTTGGGTTTATTTTGTACAAATAAAAAACAGGTTGCGTATCTATTGCTTTGTTTTCTTTACAACATTATTTATTTTATTACTCTGAGTGGTTAAGACTCATTTTGATGAAACTTTGTTGAGTTTTTACATAAATTTAAATCAGTGATATGCCTCGCAATGCTACGAAAGTCGTTGGTTCCAGTTGCTATGCGAATAACTTTGGCAATCGTTACGGGCAGTCGGAGCCCTAAAAAGTCTAACAACAGTCTTTTTACAAAACTTTGATATCTTCTAGTACTGTGGTCCTATGGCAATCGCTCAACGTAAAAAATTGAATTTCTGCTGTATGTCCAGACTTGAAGCCGACCTAACACAATTTGCGTAAAAAAGATTTAAAAGCAAACAAACAAAGGATTTTGTTTTTTTTTCAAATAACAAATGAAATATATGTAATAAAAAGGATATAGAGAGCAAGGCGTAAGAAGTTTGTCGCTATGAAAATGTACGCCAGTGGCACAGGATGTCCATGATGTGTTCCGATTAACTAATCACTAGCTAACTGAGAAATTGCTCTTTGATCTGTACGAACGTACAGCTTCCGCAAGTCTCGTTGTTTCTGGGCTGGTTTGCATGGCGATCATCTTACCTAATGAATTCAAAACTTATGAAACAGAACAGTAAGTACTCTTTCCTACTAAAATTTGATTCCTAATACCCTCTTTTGAAATTTTATGTTAAAGTTCAGCGTTACAATAACATTGCGATCATGGGCATCGCCAGAATTATTTCCAGGGAGGTGCATCTACAACCACAGATACTATTTACCAAAATGTATGCTAGGTCTTTACCAACAGAATCGACTTTTTATGAAGTAAGTTAAAAGTATGTATTTTTCTATATATTTTCTTTATTACCAGGAGGATTCAAAGGCACCCTCTTGCAGCTTCTTCCCAGCGGCCATGATTGTGATTAAATAAAGGACTAATTTTAGACACGTGATATGTTAATACTAATCTTAACTTAAGTAACATAAATGTGAAAAAGTATTCTGAAACCACTCAACAAATCACCATAAAATTTCGCATACAAAATAATGTATATATTTCTTAAACGTATCCAAAGTGAGCTGTTTTTTCTTGCCCTTGATTTCATTCTGATATGTAATGATAGTAATGGCATGTTTACCGGGAAAGTCGGAATCCAGAGATGCTGAAAATCTGTTAGGTACCTATTTTGTTTGGATACTGAGGTTAAATCTTTAATAGAGACAAATATGGAAACCTGTATAAGTCAGAGCAGGTTGCACCACCAAATTATTGTTCAGTTTATCTGGAAGGACAAATTGTGTATTACCTCTTTTGTTGCTGATAATTGAAATATAAAATCAATGTACCTAATTATTAAATTGATTTAATGTCAAATACTATTTTGTGTTGTTTTTTTTCACACCTAAATAAAGAAATAGGTAAATTAAATCAATTCATCTGTCGGTATTCCGCCATAAAAGAATTGATGTAATTTATTTATATAATCAAACGTGTGAAATAAAGTTGTGATTTATGTTTTTATATATTTCCGACTAGGTTTTACCAACTTTGTTTATGTCTGTCAAAAGGTAAAATTTGTCCCGTTTTGCAAAATTTTCAATGGATGCTCGGTTTCTATATGATTCGTAGGAAGATGTTATATAGCCTAAATACTTCTACAAATGAGCTGACAAATATTAGTTTTTTTAATACGAACTCTGAAATTAGTGCGTTTAACCAAACAAACTCTTCAGCTTTGTAATATTACATATATAAAATCACGCCTATTTCCTGGAAGGGTAGACACAGGCACATTAAACGCCCACTTTTTGACAGTGTTTTGGTCCGACGTAATAGGTGGCAGGCCTATTACTGCCAATTAGGATGTTTTGTTTGTCAGAGCCATGTTCGTAGATCAGTAAGTACCCCACTTGTAGGTAAGGTTGTCTTGACTAAGTTCTTAGTAGAAACCTTATCACCTCCATTATAATATTATATTAGTATTATATATAGTAAATTCTAATATTAGTATATATTAATTAGTTCAAATTATTTGTAATTCACATAACCATACGTAACTGCAAATGACATTAATAGTTATCAAAGTATTTGTTTCGATAAGGCTAGTGGCGTCGAGTTTGTATAAACTTCTTAAATAAATATACATTTTTATTATATAAGTACCTAGTTCGGTTGGATTTGGTTTCTTAATGAAAGACAATGAATAAATTGTGCTTAATAACTGATCGGCTTTTGATCCATTCAATTAATTTAATGACAAATATATTTCATTAGTACACATGTGTTAAATAGAGTATCGCAAATCTAAACATTGGTGACAGTAAAAATGGTTCCCATTTGTAAAGTCTACCCAGCGCCGAACGATATCGTCGTGTGATATCTTTTATATTAAATCCTGTCGTCCAGCTTCACTCGCTGTCTACTCTAACCTTATTCTATTTGAATAAACTTATTTTATTAAATATCTAGTGACACACAAGTATAGATACACTTGTTATAGATGGACAACGTCTAATACTCGGCATCGTATAGTAGGCTACTTCAAAGTCATATTTAAACTTACTTCGGTAGTAGTGTAGCTAAATCATATTATTTTATAATACATATATCATCCTTAGCCTCCTAAATTATCACAATTAAAAATTTAAATTTTACAACATATTTGATGAAACAAGGATTTTTAACAAGTATCCAACCATTACCATTACTATTTTTTATTGTCAACGTTCACTGCATGTTACATTTTATTTTTATTGTTATTTTATGAAATTAATTGCGCTATTTCTGCAGTTTCTTATAATTTACTTAGAGTCTATAAGTTCATTTATGAGTTGAGTCTACATGTAGTACAACTGGTTTTACTGGTTGTTCGAATATGAATTGGCATAAATAATTTATTATATGTCTATATTAGAATATTTTAGATCAAATTGTCTACTCAATAACAAGAAATAATAAAGAAAACGAGTTAGAATACATAATTGCAATGAACAAAAAACGGGTGTGCTAGCAAAAAGATATTTAAAATTTGCAGCAATAATAATCCCTTATAAAAATTTCCTTTCCCCTTATTCTGATGGAGGGGACTCAAAAAATGGTGATGCAATCTGTGACTCTTGATCTGTAGGTATCCATGTGCAGCGGTAGTCACTTGCCAACAGGTGACCATTTAAAGTTGAGGGAATTACCCCGCTTTCTATGTTATTTTCTGAAAATTGTTATCATATTGCTATAGCATCTACGAGTATATTCTCGATCTTATGATTGAGGTGTTCGTCGAGGTAAAGGAAATAAAAATAGATACAAATTAAAGATATATACGTATAGGTAGAAAGAAAACTCTCTAAATACAGTTACAATTAATTTTATCAATTTATCTGCGTAACATGTACATTTTGTTGGTTTACGCACAATGTAAAGCGATGGCTATGGTATAATCGTGATAATTAAAAATTTATACAGCTTAAACATAATTCTCCTGACCTTAATTACTCATATTCTGATAATATGTCGCAATCGTTTAATCTCTGATATTATTTATTACAGAATTAGTGTAATTTGAATGGAAGAATCGAAGAATTATTCGTTAATGTTATATATAATAATTAAAAGACATGCATTAATAAAAATTTATAACATACACAACAATATGAAACTTGAAACATTAGGCACACCTTTCTTTAGGACATTAGCGTAAAAAAGTAGGTAGATAACTAAGGCAGTAATGTACTTATTAGATATGTGTACAAAATACACACATAGTACTGGTTTAAGAGTGGGGTAACCGGGATGACCCAGGGGTGAAGTTAAAGAGATAACCTATACTATAAAAATAGTTTACCATTTAGAATAAATTATGATGTCTTTATTTTTACCAACAGCAAAAATACCAAAATAGTAGAGCGTGATGTGATTTAATCCAACATGCAACAATTTAAATGTTGTCAACAAGTTTTTTTATTAATTTAATTCGATGAATATACAAATAAATGTACTACGTAATCCCTAGTCGGATATTTCAAGATAAGGTACGATAAAAGTTATCAGCTCCGTACTCTTAGCTTAGTATGAAAACGTTATGGTTTGTGAACGAAAAAAACCTTATCTTAATTACATTTTTATAATTAGTTCTATCTAAAGCTCTACGGGCTTACGACCTAGATGAACCTATGTTCCTTTGCAAGGACAACTTGTAATAACATGTTGTTAAGACGCAATTGTGTGTTCTAGTCTAATAGAGCATTTAAATCTACCTCAATTAACATATGCAACTCGTGTTTGTTTTTCAATATTTTTTTGTATTAAAATCTGTGCGAAAATTCATATTGAGAGTTCTAAAAACGTTGGCAACCTTAATTTGACAATTAAAATTGATTGTTATCCTTTTAAAAACCAGATCTACCTGTAGTCAGCATGTATGTAATTCCCTCTTTAATTCTGATCGATATCAGATAAAACATAGCATAATGTAATTTTGTCTACTATAAATGGATGAATTTAAATAAACTTACTACATGACAATATTTTCTAGGCCTAACGGTCGGCCCTTCCATTTGTATAAATTCCTTCATATCATATACCTATTTTCACGAAATAATTTAATTGAATTGAACACGAACCTGAATTTTACTCTATAGCGCTCTTGAAAATTACAAATCAAAGTTCAAGAATTAGAATTACAACAAAAATAAAAAATATACAATTCTACTGATGGCCTTGACGCTAAGTTTGAGTCTTGTTTTTTAAATGCATGCAATTGAACCCTAAAGATACCCGGAGTGTCGGAGTAATACATCATTTTATCAAAGGACAATGAATGTAGCATCCGTTACAGAAAGAAATCAATTAAATTTAATATTTAAATATAGGAGTAGGTACTTGCAAAAAAAATCACTAACCAAAACATTTAATACAGTAGGTAATTATTGTGTCGTCACATTAACCTTTTTACTAACACTTTGACTTTGGCGAGATAATATGTCTGATAACAATACAGTATTAGGTACATATATATAAATAAGTATAAGAAGTAACGGCAGTGAGCTCAGAATGTTATCTGGCAGGTATAATGTCAACCTTGCCTTGTGACCATTTTAATAACTGTGTGCTAATAATCTAATTAGCTTTTGAAAAGTATTACCATCAGCAATGCACGTGCACCATGGTTAATTTTAATAAAATTGTGACGATATTCACATACAGCGCCATCTATCGCAAAAACACTGAACTATGGAGTTTAACATAGTAATCCTTGTGCCGTTTAGAATATATACAACGTCCCAACATCAACCGTTGGGCCAGGGCTAGTCGGAGGGTCTTTATATTGGAGGGACATGACACTCACACTTCTACAGTAGGCAGCCCGACGTGATTGGAAGCAGCCTTCAAAAAAGCAGAACAGCATCGAGCAAAATCATCACCACCATCGTGTTTATTCCCTCAGCGATTAGCAATAACTAAATCTCAGCCAGATATCAATTTCGGCCTCAACATGTAGGTAGGGACCACTCCAGCCTTGTTACCCCTACGATCTCATCAGCGCCTAGGCACAATACATTACATCTATGGTCCACGTAAGAAGAGTATTTCATTCCCGTCTACACAGTAGCTAGCCACTACGCAGCAACTGCCCCGACTCATCAGCGAACTTCAACTTCGCTTCACTGGAACTACTTTCTAATGACACTGACACGCTTCACAACAAAATATACATAGGTGACTCATCATATATCGACCTTCAATCTTGGAGCAGACCGATGTAGCGACATCTACATACAGAGTCATCTATCAAAGGCAAACCAAACTACGGAGTAACCACTAATCCTGTATCATGATATACATAGAAATCCCCGTGCTAATGAGCATATCTATAATATCTGTGATGATCCGTCCTTGAAACCTAGTGCGAGTATACTTAGTAATTTTTCTGCTATTTAATGAGGTTTGTTTCTACAAGCCAGCACTCTTCAATGTGAAAATGAAAATGAAAAAGAAAAACAAAATTATGAATCTGTATTTAACCAAATTCCTATACTAAATAGTCATGTGAATTAATGTAGAATTATCAATTGAGCTAAAACGCATTAAACATTTTATGAATTCAAGACGTCCGTCAACGATGTCTGCCCGCGCGTGTCTTAAGGCTTGGCACCGACTTCCAACCTATTAAAATTGAGTTAAGAAATGCCGGTTTGTTAAACCGGAATTTCTTAACTCAATTTTATAACTGCTATCTACCTTCAATATACTAAAATAGAATTTCAAGGTCCTTGGTAAATAAGAAGAGTGATTTAAGATTTTAAATAATTGGTCATTAGCATCCTACTGGTGAATTTTCTGATGTATCCGTCCATGTGAAGAATTAAGAATACCAAATGTCAATACTTCTATTAATCCCGTGGGTGTCGTAAGGGATCCGACAAAGGGATAAAATCACACATGACAACAGCACTTCAACGAGAAAGAAAATTTGACACAAACTCTATTATTTATAGGGTTTGTTTGGTTTGGATTATAAATTATTGTAATTATAGAAAAGTATTTCTCAAAAAAGGACAAATACAAATTATTCAATTAAAAAAAACTCTTGCCGAAGTTGATTATCATTTATTAAATTCTACAATATCAATTATCACACAACGTTTTTATTATAAACTAGCTGTTGCCCGCGACTTCGTCCGCAGTCAGTAGTTTTGATATAACAGACTGATTAACTTTCGTACCTTAGTAGGGAAATATAATATGTCAATGTACAATTCTGTTGAAAAATATCGCAATACGGAACTGCACAATACTCTGCGGTCTCCTTCCGGAGAATAACATCCTCACAGAAGGAGACCGCGGCTTCCCATCCCTTAGGACTCGCCAGCATTGCCACGATCAATGCTGACGGTGAAAGGTTTTGTCCGATCCGTCCGACCAGGACTCGACGCTCAGACGCCAAAGCAGGGCAGTCCTCCAGCGTGTGCTGGGCGTGCTGATAGGTGACACATTCCATCCCCTCTATCGACGCTACGAAGTTCGGCAGAACGGCTCCGACGGCGCGTTGGCTAGCATGGCCTTGAGTTTCAAGCCGTGCCTGCCAAGCCACCAGAGCTTGTTTGTGTGCGTTTTGCCGTAGCATTCCAGGCTCATGATCTGGCGCGGCCTCTTCAGCATTCCGACGTACAGAACGAATTTGGTCGTAGACCATCGCATCCATGTCGGCCAGAATGTCGAAGTGCGAACATTGCGCCAGGATCGTCGCCGCCTCATAGGAGATTGTGCGGTAGCCCCGCACGATCCATATGGTCATCAACCGCTGCAGGCTCCTTAGTAGGGCCCGGCAGCGAGAGACACCCGCCAGATCTTTAAACCAGACGGGTACCCCATAGAGGACCATGGATCTAAAACCCCCAGGTAGACGCGGCGAACTCCTTCCCGTGGTCACCCGAGATTGGGCAGCAAACGATGCAGCGCACCTGCTACCTCTCGCACTCGGGGGACTAATCGCCCGAAATGCTCTTCGAAACTCCACCGACTGTCTAGGATGAGGCCTAGGTACTTCATGTACTGGCCTACCTGGACTTCAACGTCACCTACCCGGAGACATGAGCTGGATGACTCCCGGTGCTTACACAGGTCATGGAACTATATCGCCTCAATTTCCTGAGGCGATATAGTAGGCCCAGTTTATGTATCTTTTCCACGACACTAGCCACACCCTGCTCGGCGAGCCAAAGCACTTCCTCGAAGTGTAACCCTCTAGCCAGTATTAATGTATCGTCCGCATAGCAGACGACACTTAGGCCAGAGGGCAGACTGGTGCGAAAGACAGCATCGTATGCGAGGGAGAGACAGCATCGTATAATAATGGGCGCAATACCGAGCCCTGAGAAACCCCGCAACATACTTCCCTTCGACTCTCCACTCCGTTCCGACCGATAAACTTCACCGTCCTGTCACGCAGATAGGCCTCAATTACGGTCCGCAGATACAGCGGCACCTCGTGATATTCGAGGGCCGCCCTGATTGCCCGCCAGGGGAGGATGCCGAAAGCGTTGACCATATCAAGGCTAACCGACAACGTCATCCCCCCTGATCGAATTGTCGACTCCGACAGGGATCGAACGAACCTACTCTACAGAACAGCATCTACTGTCGAACGTCCCCGTCGAAATCCAAACTGATAGTCCGATAGGTTAGGGCCCACTCGTGACAGATGCCCGCTAATCCGGTCAGAGATTATCCTCTCAACCCTGACTCCTTCCTCCTTCCTGTTTCCTTGACTCGGTCAGCAGGCATATCGGTCGGAACGCAGAGGAAGAATCTGCAGCCCTTCCTTTCTTTTTTTTAGAGCACCAGTCTTGCTTCTTTCCAGCCGAGGGGGAAGGCACCGAGGCGGAAACAATCTGTGAAAATCCGCCTCGGTTTGTCCCCTAGTACCGACAGAGCTATCACCAACGCCCGACCAGGAATGCCATCAGGTCCAATGTTGCGGGTAGCGAACCGCTGCGTGGTTCGGTCAAGTTCACCGTGCGTCACCTCAAACTCGTCGGACCAGATTTGGTGGACCGATTGGGACGTAGTTCCATCTACAGGAAGTTTAGTAGTGAATCTGCTCAAGACTACTTTTAGCGATCGTGACCGAGGCCGCAACCGCCGTTCTTCATCTTCTCCCACCTCCGCTCTTGATCTCAAAATTCCAGTTTTCATAACAGGATTAAGTACTTATAGAACGAAAATACTTCAGCACAAAGCTTCCGGGTAAACTATGTTGAAATTTGACCCGTCCGGCACGTGAACATAAAGATTTCTAGAACTGTTAACCCGGGAAAGAACGACGTACAACTGACCATGCGAGAAACAACTGACACCGAGATCTACTCCAGCAACACGAAAAGTCTACCCCTGAGCCGTATTAATTGTCATTGAATATCACACCGATACAGCGAATTGCATTCTTTTAAATTGGAATGAAAAATTATTTGGTATTATGGGAATTCTGGGAATAAAGACGGTTTCTCCTGCACCGCAACTTTGAGCCTCGATTATATTTTGTTGCAACTCGGTTACTTTCAGCCGAGTTCCATTGCAAAGTTTTGGTGGCCTTAAACTTCGGAGCAGAATAATCGGAATGCCAGTTTTTAAACAAATTTCATGAGAAGGAAGTCCGGGTATATTTAAAGAATTTAAAAATTCTATCGGGTAATTAGTGGCTTCTTGTTCATCGACCATGCTATTTATTGAAGTATAAACTTTACTATCCCCTGTATATTCGACAGTATTTTGTTTTAATCTCAAATGCCTGGCCATTGCGAGGAGTTAAAATGGATCTTTCGCATAGCCAAGGATTGTCCCTATTTAATATTTTTGTTATGTCACCGTAAACCGACGATATAAGATGTGGTTGGGATTGCACAATACAACATAATTCAGACGTCACAATAAGTTTTCCTTGGCGTAGTTGGAATAGGTACCTTCATCAATCTTTAATAATGTATTAGAAAATTGACGATCATTCGGGTTATCTCCAGTTCTCACTCGCATGTTTATAGTCAAATGCACCGATTGTATATCACGCCACAAATAAGAGCTTTTTAGGCAAGCCCTAAACTAATGAGCTCGGGTTACCCGTGGTATTATCGGTAAGATTTGTCGGAAATCACCACAAAATAAAACCGTGATAGCGCCCATTGGTCGATCATTTTGTCTTATATCCCTTGAAGTTCTGTCTACCGCTTCTACTCCTTTTCGATGAGCCATTATACATTCATCCCATATGATTAAATCACATTCACGTAATACCTTAGCTTTGTCATTATTTCTTGAAATACTACAGATTGAACTTACCGTGCGATTTTAATCAATTGGTATTTTAAACATAGTTTGAGCAGTTTTACCTCCAGGTAGCAATGTTGCAGCTATACCTGATGAAACTACGGCAAGAGCAATTTTATGCTGATTTCGAACATAAGCTAATATTAATTTAGTCAAAAAGGTTTGCCCAGTTCGTCCAGGTGCATCTAAAAACCATATTTTTCCCAAATTATTCTGAACACTCTCGCACACGCGATCAGAGACTGAACGTTGTTCTGCAGTCATCATTGGGACACCGGTTTCTAATGTTGCCAGCAATTCCATTGAGTTGTAGCCAATCTCTTATCGCGGAATATTCCCTATTGTTAACCTCTCCGACTGAGGTTGGTGTTGGCAAACCATATTCACAGAGTGATTTACCGCCTACTGTTGTTAAGTCTTCCTGAAGAGCTAATAAGCACTGATTTATGGCAAGATCACGAAAATTATTATTAGTTGCGCTTTCATCAGTATCTGACAAATTACAAAATGTGAGTAATGTTAAATGGTGTAATCGTCGCGGATTTTTACTAACACAGGATTCTGCTAAAGCGTCATCCCAATGCTGATCGTTTTCAAGCCAATGATGCGCTTGGCAAGCTGCATGATAAGTTGGATAAACAACATCGTCTACTTTTCTCAAATCTATAAATGATATTGGTCCTCGCACTGTATGTAATAATAATCGCAAATAAAAACACTCAGAGTTGTTTTCACGAACGGTACCAAGAACATGTTCTTTGAAAATACCTGACTCGCTTTCTACAGGCCTGCCACGGCGTCTACGATTAAAGACACCTCGTTGCTTATCGTAGTTATAACACGATGGAACTTCTTTATAGATAAGAGATTTTGCAAAACCATCAGTTTGGCAAAGTCGAAAGAATGCTAATAAAGTTGTTTGTCTCGGGTTCTCTAATCATTCTGTAATATTTTTGGCGTTGAAATATATACGTTGACCGCCTTCAAGATAAACATCCAGATGAGTCACAGGTGGATATCTTTTGTGAATGTTGAAACTTAAAATCCGCCACACAGCTTCTGAAGAACTGATATATCTGCCTGACTGAAATCTAGTAACTTCATCATGTTCATTTCTCAACGCAAATGTAGCTTGGTCACTGCCCTTGTTAATATATTTACAAATATATTTTATTGACTCTACACTATTACACATTTCAACATTAATGTGAGTTTGAAATGCTCTAGACATCATCTGGTTTTATCTTTAGGACTTTGGATTTTCTAAAGTAACCTGTTGTCTAGACACTCGCTTTTCAACAGTAAACCACCATTGTCTCTTGAACGGCGATGATATAATGCAGAATTTAGCAGAATTCCCTCTCAGTATACGTTCGGACTCGCGAGATAATGTATGCCGTTCGCGGTCAGCTGTGAGCCGCAATTGTCGTTGTGAAGCAGTTTCAGTTTCTCGGGATAACACACGTTGTTCTCGGTCAATGGTAAGTCTTAGCTGTCGTTGAGAAGAGCTTTGAGACGCCTGTGATGTAGCTCGTCTCACTCTGTCAGCTGCTAATCGCATCTCTCTCTCGGGAGAGCTTTCATAGCCTCGAGAAGTTGAGGCATTAACTTTCATAGAGTTTAACCGATATGCTCTTTCCTCTGCCGATTCTTAAGAATGCCTATTTCTCATTCTCTTAGTTTCTCTCGAATTTCAGATCAAGATAATCGTTTTTTAGGTGGCATCGATACAGGCAAATGAAAATAAAGCTGAAACGTAAATGAAAATAAAACTAATAAAAAAAAAGTATGCGTGTAATCTTTACGCGCGATTGAAGTAAAACTTCCTTGACATTTACGATACATACCACTAAAATAATTCAATATAAGCTTAAAATAAATATCATATTATAATTTAATTATATTGATAAAAAAAATAAAATACTTAAGAGTAAGAAATTGAAGGTTAGATCGGCAAATGTCAATATAACCTTGTTATCGAATATTGAAGAATTTCGCAAATGTCGAAAAATTTATAAATAATTTATTTATTTATTTATTAAAAAGTAATAAATAAACAAATTCATTTGAAGATTTGAAAAAAATGTTACTGTGCAATTTTTTATTTTAAAACTTTTGACTTTTTATTTACTTACTTTGCTATTAACAATTCATCCGTTTGAAAAAAAATTAAAGTAATAATTTCAATTTATTTTTCTTTGTCATTAGTTAGCGTAGTCAAGAAGCGTATATGACATATAGTCACGACCAATGCAAGTTATTATTTTTGAATAGCGGAAACTATCTACACAGACTACAGAGTACTGCGCGTTATTTCCGTCAGAAAAAAACATCTAAGTAACCCTCTAGTCGCGCATAAAGAAGTTTTACTTCAAAAAGTGAACGTAAATTAGCCAAAACTTACCTATCGATATCTAAAAATCTATGCGTACCTACTACTACTTCACCCAAAAAGAAATAAAATGTCAACTGTTAATAATTTGTAATTTGAATGAATATTTAAGCACTACCAAAATAACTAATACCTATTTTATAAAATAACAACAAAAGGAATCTAAAAATGAATTATCAAAGACTAAAAAAAGTCGCGCTGATAAGCACGGTTTGTTAATATCAATTAAGTATCGTCTGTCAATAAGGTCGAACGCTCTGAACTTCTATTCGCATCAATAGGCAAAAATTGTATGAAGTTCGCGCTTTTTTTTTGTTTGATCTATGGCTGTTGGTCTCAGATGACCTCTACAACCTTAGACGGAGTTTTCGGTGAGCGCTGAGGGCTCTCAATTTATTAAGTAACATCGCCCAAGGGCAGCCCCTGCGGGGTTCGGCGTTACTGCTAAGTTGGGGCGACCTAGACCCCTGTTTGGACGGATTACGTGGTTTAAAAAAAAAAAATCGGAGCACAGTCCCCTCAGAGGATATTGGCGGTTAGAGCCATACGTGGTTACCGCACCGTGCCGACGGAGGCGGCGTGCGCCTTGGTTGGAACTCCCCGTGGGATTTGGATGCGGAAGTGCTCGCCGGAGTTTATCGGCGGACAGCTAACTTCCAGGCGGATAGCGGCATACGGCCTCCGTCCGAAGAAATACGCGAGTGGCGTGAGGCCGCTCGTCGAGCCACGATGGTTCGTTGGTCGTCCCAGCTGGAGGCTCCAGATGCTAGCTTTGCCGTCGTGGAGGCTCTCCAGCCGGTCATTGCTGAGTGGGCGGGGTTATAGCACGGGATCCTTTTCTTCCGACTGACGCAGATCCTTTCCGGGAACGGTTGCTTCGGGAAGTATCTGCACTCAGTCGCCAGGAGGAAATTGAGTCCCGCCTGTCACCACTGCGACTGCAGTGAGGACTCGGCTCAGCACACGCTGGTGGTTTGCTCCGCCTGGGCGGTGCAACGTGTGGTCCTCACTGCAGTTATTGGAGGAGATCTCTCGCTACCGGCCGTCATACGCTCCATGGTCAGTAGCGACAGTTGTTTTACCGCGGTCGCAACCTTCTGCGAAGACGCAATTTCGTGGAGGAAGGCGGCGGAGAGGGCCCGGGAGGACGATCGCCATGCAGACTCAATTCGCCGCCGGCGAACCGGGCGGCAGGGGTGCGCGTACCAGTGCCTCACGCCACCTTGAGTGTGGCCGCGGGTGGACGGGACGAGTTTTCCCCTCCATCCGCTACAATGGTCAGCCGCGAGGAGGCGACGTCCGCGTGTGCCGTACGTCGCCTGAAATAGAGAGTTTACCCGTGGATGATGCCCGCGGTAGCGGGCAGGCGCTAGGAGGGATCTAGATGTCGTAATAGCAGCTGTTCCTGGATCCCTCCTATGTCAGGCGCAGAGTGGCACACCGTGTGGTTTTAGTCGGTGCGATTCCGCGAGACGTGTCGAGCGCGGCGATTCTCAAACTTTCACGGCTGGCCGCACTGCACGCTTGGCGCCTAGTTGCTAGGCCGGTCACGAATGTTCAAGAATGTTCGTTTTACGAAACTGCTCGCTAGGTAACTCGCTAGCCTCTAGGCGCCAAGCAAGCCGCTTGCCTATGTGTTCGCGAATTTACATACAAAAATAATCCTTATAGCATGATTCAGTATTCACGCGCGATGGCCATCATTAGCGTATTTCATGTATAATTTTAAGGAGAACATTTCCGTCATACATGATTTCTGTGTCGCTTTAACCATTAAGGTTGCACACGCGACGGAAGCTTAAAATTGTGTGTGTCAGCTCCCACGCACGACTGGAGTTTACTCCTTAAGTATGATTGTCAAAACAGACGCAAAAAAACCTTATTTAACTGAAATTAACTGGAAAAAGATTGATACCGTATGAAAGGGTAAATTAACAAATTAATGAAAATAACGTATAGATATAGTCGCTTTGCAGCATACTCTATACACGTCTTAATACACTCACAACCAGTGCAGCCGCACCAAAACCAGTGCAACTGCACCAAAAGCGTAACGAGGTCATTCGTACAGTAGATTTTATGCTTCACATTTTTCTCATACCGGGCGCCTTAAATCAGAAAACCGATTCTTAAGGAATAAACTCCAAAAAATGGAGTAACTACTTCCGTTTTCCCAACATTTCCCTTCACTGCTCTGCTCCTATTGATTGTAACGTGAGGAAAAGTATACTAAAACCAGCTCAGGAGTATGAAAAACAATTGTACCAAGTTTCGTTGAAATCCATCAAGTAGTTTTTGTTTCTATAACGGTTTTACAGACAGACAGACACAAAAATTTTACTAATTGCATTTTTGCCATCAGTACCGATCCCTAATCACCCCCTGATAGATGCTTTGGAAATATATTTCATGTGCAGAATTGACTTCTCTACAGATTTATCATAAGTATAGATCTATAAACTTGTTATTAAATTTTATTAACCCACGGTATGTTTCTTTCTATATACAGTCTGAACATTAAAATAAGAAGCATGTAAGTTAAAATATACATACGGAGAACGAAACAAGTGCACGAAGAAAGTTAAAATTTTTAGAATATATGTAAAAAAATTGTACGAATGAAAAGATACAAACTATTTTAAACATATTGAACATGTGATCTCTAGTGTGTTAAAAGGTAATACAATTAACTAACCAATTTATTGACGTAATTGAAATAACCGCGTAACAAAAATAACATATTTTTGAATTACCCGACCAGGTTGCATTGGCCATAATAAATGTGATAATAGGCTAGTTGGCATCACTTTCTTTAGAGAACACACTTATGTGGTACGAAACACAAAAGTCTACATCTAAAATGTGTTTCATCACATTACAAAACATTAACAGACTTTAACAGTCCATTACTTGACATAGATATCTCCTTAAAAAGAAGCTTTTGGGCTACTATACCACGCTGGTCAGATGAGCTGGTATAGGGTTTGTATCAAGTTTCGTTTCACGTTTGTCGAGAAGGCCTATGACGGCGTGGTGAGGAGTGATTTAGGAATTTTTTTTTCTAAATTATGCACCTGCCAAAGTAACTCTACTCAGCCTGAAGGAAAGTATGAATAGAATCTAGAGTTGTGGTCACTATGCTCATTACAAATGCAGAAAATGCAGGATGGCGATCCACACTATAACGGCCTGGTGAGATACTTTTTCAGGCCCTGTTTGGGGACGTGAAAGGCATGACAGTCATAGTGACAGTGTAAGGCTCATACGGTTACAACAATGACTGTCACCCCTGCATCAATGGGCCTGCATCAACAATGTCTGCGTATGGGGTCGAATGCAAATGGTGCAGGCTCTTAAATCTCTTACAGGTTGGTTTAACAACTCGAGAATTGTTAGGCAGGGATGTGTAGCATCACTTAGCTGTTTATCCTTATTCCCGGATAGTTGTTTAACGGATTTGAAATATTTTATTAAATTGGTATTGAGAATGAGTGAGTTACCAATCAAAGGCCTTCCTCTATACCGATGACTAAGTAATACTTGTGTCCTCAGCAGAGACTTTGTTAGATATTGTTATACTATTGATTGAGGGAAAATGAAATGGATGAAAAAGAACGTTATAAAAAAGAAAAGTTACAATTTTTGAAAGTTAAAATTTATGAGTGATCTGAATATTACTGGTGAGATGTATTCTCTATGAAGTATGTGGTGTGAATGTCAGTGAATATAAAAAATTTGGAATGTAGTGATAAGGCAACATTGCAGACTGAAACTAGGTGTAGTGACAAGAATTGAAAAGGTATCTTTCAAATATTTAAGTAATTTTTACGAGAGGAATTTATAGAGTGAATGTGTATCGAAATGTCGGTAAAGATGGTCTACGGTGAACCGATCAAATTGGTGAAGTTCTAAACAAGGGGCACGTGCAAATCTCCAGGAACCGATGAGCATGCATGCAGTGAAACAAAACTGATATGCCAGGACCGTAGCAAATGGAGATCAATTTTTGCTATCTATCCCTCTGGGAAATAGGCTTGACGTTAATTAAACATTCATTTATGTATTTTTTGTTTATGATATTAAATAAAAGTACAAAATTACTCTTAGTATCTTAAATTTTATATTCTGTTCAATATTCATTTTTGTACAACAAGGATGAAAGAAATGCATAATTAATTAGTTATTTACAGCGTTGGTAATATCAGAAAAAATAAACCTTGTTTATAATTATTACATTTTACAACTATAAGAAAAGTATATATTTGAAAAGAGTACATCACATTAATCTAAATAAAATGATAAAATTTAACTAAAGGTACGTTGCTATGTCTCCAGAATGAGGTAAAATTTTCAGTAGTCATAATGGTGAGGTCTCAATACCTTGTAGCCCTTATTTATAAGTAGTTGACTGCACGATTGGCCTAGTGGTTTAAGCGGTCGCCACGCCGCTCTCCGCTTCGCTGTGTTGTGGGTTCAAATCCTACATGGGACAACACTTTGTGTGATCCACAAATTGTTGTTCTGAGTCTGGGTGTTCTTTGTGTCCGTTTCTTGTATGTTTGTAAAGTACCCCGCGACACAGGATTTATTCTTAATGCGGGCACTGTCTTTGTAGCAGTGGCTCAATAATAAGTGATGACGTAAACGCTAAAGCCTTACAATTAATTATTTTATATAAATATTATAACAGAGGACATAAAATGTTAATATCACATACTTAGTAAATATTAACAATTGAGTCTGGCAATCTTTTTATTCAGACATAAACACAAGATGGGATTTCCGACAAAGACAGCGATGATGTTGAAATCAACTAAAAAAGTTATTTGGTGTACCCATAAAAAATAATAATGTTGGTCATCAGTGCTTAAAAATATCCATAATCATCACCAACAGCCTCTAGGAGGCCACTGTTGGACATAGGCCTCTCATTATAAAGTTTTGACCTACAAAACTACGCCGGCCAGCCGCTTTGGTGTGAAGGTTGGGGTCAAGTTTTCTTTTCTTTGTAGTACTGTTATCCTGGTTTGCTCAAGTGATGATTACATTTGCCGACAATGTATCGGATCAGAATAGAAACGATATCTTCATAAAACTTATTTTAAACAAATATGTAATGATAAAAATGCCCAGCCTTGAGTCGTCCAGCATACTTATGGAAAGCGATGAGGTACTTGGCTGATCTGACTGAACTCGTCGTCTGAAATATTGACGTCACACGTAAGACAGGTCACCAAATATTCAAGATATGACTTTGAAGTCTGAATAAACTAATGACCTAGGTTTTGAAGAATAAGAAGGCTCAATGTCACCAAAGAGCAATGGAAAGGGCAATGCTCGGAGTTTCTTTGCGTGATCGAATCAGGAATGAGGAGAACCGCAGATGAACCAAGGTCGTCAATATTGCACGTAAAATTTGCTAAATTTAAGTGGCAGTGGGCGGGGCACATTCCACGCAGAAAGGATGGCTGATGGGGCCATAAAGTTCTAGAGTGACCACCGCGCACTGGGAAATGCAGCGTTGGTAGGGTAGACTCCCAACAAGATGGTCTGTCGACCTGATGAAGGTCACGGGAGTTGGATGCAGGCAGCAAGGGACCGGCTGTTGTGAGAACCTTAAAGGAGGTCTATGTCCAGCAGTGGACATCTTTTGGCTGAGATGACGATGATGTTGATGATTTCGTTTGGTACGAAACTAAAAAGCCGTTTCACTTACAATTATAAAATATGAACAAATCTTTTACATCATCGTGACCCATCTAATGTACTCAAGTAAAATTAAACATATATAATTTGTTAGGAATAATAATTTAACATGGAACAAAAACAATATCACCATTCTGGAATAGAAAGGAAGAAAATTCTTATTTGTACTTCGTATTACAATATATATACAATGTACGAAGGACGCCCTTATTGGCAATGAATCAAAATATTTCAGAGAGACAGTGTTTGCCGGAGCAGTGAGTTTTGAAGAAGCATTTTCTAAGAAATATAATTAGATACCTATATGTATATATCTACACATATACATATATAAATATAAAACACATACTTATACATACCGATAGATACACATTCAAATATACATCACTATAATTACTTAAATCATCAATACATATTATACCCTAATTTGTGACTGACTCAATTATTTTTAATTGTTTTACATAAAATACCTGAATCATTTTTTTAACTATTTATTGTTTACGCTTGCCTGATGTTTATCAGCAGTGTATTCAATAATTGTACAGTTTCTACAATAAAAGTCTGGTCATAACTTTCATGGAATACAGAGACATTTGTAGTCTTAAATTGTACTAATTCACACAAAGTTATACTTTTTGTTTTAAATAAGAATACTTTCTACTAAAATGTAAATAAGCTATGTCAACAACTTTGTTTTATATATGTGAATTAGTACGAGTAGATTCAAGTTCTAGGCGTGAGTCGCACCCAGAATTCTGGTAAAGTGGTTATAATGCCTTGAATTCGTTTCGCAGGCTTGAGTAACGGCTTCCCGTCCGCTGTGGATACAGTGAACGCTTGCATAAAAGCGGTGAACACTTGGAACATTGTCTGACGAGCGTAAGTTTCACCGGCACATAGTCTTCTTCCTGTAAAGATATAAAAAGCTGTAGTCTCATTACAAATAACCAGTGTTACCAATCCTCGAAAATATTTGGCCAAATACTGACTAAGAAAGTCAGAAATCCCTAACCTACCCCTAAAACTTAATAATAATAGATATTAATATTTAATAACGCTACGATTTTCTCTAAGTCTCAAAACAAAGGGTTTAAATGTTTAATATTACAGTAAAAATATTAGTGCTTCAAAAAATCAAAGCTGTAAGAAATTATTTTTCCAAACAAATGTCACTCATGCTTTTTTTACTATCAATACTTTTATCGTAATTCTAAAATTAAGATTGATTATTAATAATTTGAATTTCTACTAATGTGAAACTGTTAATTTTGAAATTATAAGCTTTGAATTTTGAAAAATATCTAAAGTTACCCTTAAAAATAAAACAGAGCTAATAAATCCTATCTTATTTGTTTTGGCTCTTTGTATCCTACAACAAACACTACTGGATATGTGTCCTAAGTAAAAAGAGGTATATCGTTAGGTTAACAAACCTTAAGGACAAATAATTAATTTATGTGAAATTTAAAATAAAACACAAAAATCATAGTATATAGTTTCGACTATCTTTATAGTGAAGGATGACCCACAGACTCGCGTATGTAATTCTCCACCAAAATGTCAGCCATATATATTTAAGTATACCGAGATCTTTAAGTTCAGACAAAAATAAAAAAAATGTTAATTTTAAGAATTCGTTAATGCAGACATAAAAAAACTATCATTAATAAAATAATTGTCTATTGTCTTTCGTTATGCAGGTTTTGAGCGACTGTGGTTTTTTTATCTGCTGTAACTGGTGGTATCTGTAAGTTTATTTTAAAATTTTATGTTAAAAAAATACCTTAAACGAAACGGATTTACTGTAAAAGGATTTTTCAACTTGGACTCATAGACCTTTTTCTAACTTAAACCTTAGTGCTGACTGGTGGCAGAAGGGCATGAGAACTGTTTAGAGATGAAAGGAAATCACCCAGATAGTTACCACTGGTGTCGAAAGAAAGCAATGTATTAGTTTCTAAAGCGCGAAAGAGTGCGTGGCCGCAAGTTAAATTAAATTTAAAACAAAAAAAACGTAAATCTAAATAGATCCTGCCGTATGAGAGCTGTGATGTCAAAATTTTATTACCATTCAGCTTGTAACATTGATTTTTTTTCGAAAGGGCGTTTAAAAGAATAGCAATATATCGATATTTAAACATAACACAATTATATGTAATATCATAAAAAAGAATTAAAACATTAATTACATACTTTAACAATCATATTGCATTCTTTGTATAATATCGAGTGTAAACGTGTGCACGATAAAATAAATGTCCTGATTGTCCTGAACTGTACAAACATTGAACTGAAAATATACCTATATATAGGTACAGAATTATTGTTTTATGTGTAAACTGACATTAAAAAGTAAAAGGTTATCTTTACCTAAAGATAATCTCAAAATACTTATCAAAAATTTATTTTATCTAATACACATTTTACATATATACCTAATAAATTATCGTTGTCAGTGTTCATAGATAAAACTTGTAGAATTTATTTTAAATTTGCATCTGTTGGTATACACGTATTCCAAAATAAATAAATATTGATTGTAATTGCTGTATACTAAGATGTAAGTTTACTATTGTTTTCTATTATACCTGTTTCATTGTCACTTGAAATATGTGCGGCACCATCTACAGCTTGAGCCTGTTATTTTGATAAAAGGTTGTCTGGAAGTCATCGTTGTTAGCGATAATAGCGGTCATTGCACGTAATGCAATTTATAATGTAGTGTCTAATAACGAATTACCTTTTTTAGTGTAAGCCATTTCTGGTGACGTAGTGGAAAATCCCTCAAATGCGCATGCGGTATTTCGACTAAAACCACCTGGACGAGTAGCTTAAAGTGCCCTACCCTTTGAAGGTTCTACCATTTCAAAATCCCACATTTTGTTACACAAAATTGAGTCAGGGGATCACGATTAAATCACTTTTTTTATTCTTTGATTTTGAGGCAGCGATGCAATCTCTTGAGTAATTTTTCAGTCTTCATCTCATTTGAAATAGACTTGTTTTTCAACTTTAGATGCACAAACAACGCGATTTAGGAGGCACCCTTACACTCCCTTCGAAAAATATCGACAATATTAATATAATATGATACATACCAGCTCCAAAAGGTAGAGACTTATCGCTCGCGAGGTCTAGTTGCCCATCCTTGAGGAATCTTTCAGGTCGGAAGTTTTTCGGGTCACCCCACAGTTCTTCGTCCATGTGCAACATTGTGAGGTTCGGGCTCACCATTGTATCCTGTTTTTAAAAAAATAAATAACTTGACATCATACTGACTTGAAAAAAAAAGTTTATTTGACACAAAGAGAATATACTCATAGTGGATACATTATTGGTATACACTCTATGCAGTATGTATTTCAGTAAAGGTACTGAGGCTGTTAATCTAACTAGGCAGAAACCTGTAAATTGACTGACTGGACGCTGTCAGCCGTTGATTTGATTGGCACAACAATTTAATAATATATGGACGTGAATGTTGCTGTTACATTAAATTGTGTATGTTAGTGCATGAATTGAGTATATAGGCATGAGTATGTAGGAAAATATTAATTACGTGAAAAATGAGAGCTAATATGCGATGTAAGTTAGCAAACCATCGGTCCATGAGAAGAAAAATCAGGACAGTATATAAACTGGTACATGAACCCCGTAGAGTTAGTACACAATCAGTTTGTGATTAGAACCAATGTTTACAGGCTGACTGCATGAACAAGCATGTGACTGAGTCACAAAGACATGTATATTAATACCTGTTGGGTGATTAGTTCTATTAAGTCTGATAGATTTATATAATTATATATTAATTTGAATGAAAATTAAACACCTTTATGTTATTAATTGAAAATAAACACTTATATTCTTATTTCTAACGACATTGTAAATAAAATTAATGAATTCAATTATTTCAGCTAGAATGACATCTTCTTAAAACCAAAAAATCTCAAAAAAGCAGAGGCTTAATTTAGCTCCATTTAATTATAGTTGTTACCTCGAAAAAACCTAAGAGGAAATGTTAAAATTAAAAGTTAATTAATTGAAATAATATTATATCTTCTTACTTTTGAATATACATTAGAAAGTGTACCATATATCATTGGGTCAGTGTTTCATTTATCTGTATTAATAATTATTATTGTTTTTTATGTTTTTTAATCATATCACACGCGTTGCAATGCAATGCCCCACAAAGATAAAATATGTACATACGAGGACAGCATTACAGGATATAAATAAATCGATAAGTGTGAGTTTGTAGGGCAAGGCCTTTTGAACCTTGATTTCAAGAAATGTTTGTGATTTTGTCATTCTAGACCAATAAGGTTGATATTTTACTGATCAGCCTGATCAAAAGAGGAAACGTTAATAAAAGCAATAGTTATTATTGGCCAGTTTATGGTAACCTAAATATTGAAATATATTTTTTTTATAGTAACCTACCAAAGTGGCTCTATTCTGCCTGATAGAAAGCATGAATAGAATCCAAGAGGGGTGGTCGCCGTACTCACTGCGAATCAAGACAGTGCAGTATGGCGAACTACGCTATGGCTAGTGAGATGTTTCTTCATGCCCCGCTTAAAGGACCTGGAATCGTACTGGGAGGGAAACACGTGCGATGGTAATGAATTCCAGGCTTTAGAGGCGTGCGTAGATTCGGCTCGGTAGAGATGCAAAATCTACGTACAGCCAGAGGATAGAGAAGGATGGGTCCTAAAAGCAGCGCAGACGGCGGTAACAAACATCCGCCCTGACGAAAAGGCAAACTCCAGCCTTTGCGAGGAAGCACTCCTCAAGTATGTAGCCGAGATAGTGGAGATAAGCCGTGTCATCAGGGCTGCGTATTTGTGTCTCCGTCAGGAATAGCATGGCCGGCCGTACAGTCTCAAGATGCTGATGAACGGCGCTGAGGTTTGCATAGAGTCCACGGATATTTGTGAATTCCACCTCAAAAAGCGAGTTGGAGGGAGAGGAGGAGAGTACCGCTGCTGTACCTGTATTCGTTTTTCTTTGCGCTGCCATCATTGTATGTTAGAAAAGGGCAAACGAGGACATAAAAAAGGTATGCCAGTCGTCGTGGCAGTATAGTCTGAGACTTGGAATACTGTGGTTTTGTATTACGGTGAAGCAAGACGGTGACCAAACCGTTGGACGGAAGGGCCCCCGTGGTACCGCGGTTTGTACGGGTCTCCCTGGTCGACGGATCAATCTACGGCACCCCCTCAATGACCCCACCAGCACTCCACTGCTAACACATACTACGACAACTGTCACCCTTGCATCATTGGGCCTCCGGTCTCGCATTCACCAACGAAAAACGACTCCACGAATCCTGTCGTTTTAGGTTGATCTTTTGTGTGAGGGTAGTACCACCCCGGTCGAGTCATAATAATTGTGTAAAAAATATACAAATTGCACCTAGATTCGCGACCTAGGTAGGAAACGAACCCATGACCTCAGGCTTAGCAGTAGGGATCGCTAACCACTAGACCAACAAGCCTTTCAAATAGATTAATAATTTACCTTTATCGAATCTCTTAGATGGAATTAAATTATAATTTCTTACCTCTGGTATATTGTAGCCACCAAGCTTCGTGTCAGTCATTGCTCGGTGCGGCACACTCAACGGTACCGTAGTCTCATGTCTCAGTATCTCTCGGATGCAGGCCTCGACATACGGCATACTGTCAACCGAACAATAACCTCATTTTAATATGTAGACCCCAGTTTTGCTGTCACTTGGATTGTCAGGCTAAACTAAATTTTTAAGAGCAATAGCATTAATATTACATTCTATGTAAGCACTTTAAATCGTCTCCTACGATTATCGACTGGCCCTGAATTCCGAATTTGATTAATTCCGATTGTTGAATTGTGTTTTACACGGGCCTCTAAAGTGATCAGATTTATTCTTACCACCGTAATCATATTGATACAATCCCCAGAATAACTGGAAGATTGGCAAGTGTGATTGTATATCTTCCCATTATTCTAGTGTCTCTGTGTTAGGACGATATTTATCAAAACATGAAAGAAGCTAAGGACCTCACACATATCAACTATAAAAAAATAAAAAGAAATGTTTTGTTTTTTTTATAATATAAAGAATAGACATCTTTTCATACATAGAGACGATTGTAATTAGATGTTTGTTTTTAAATAATCTCTCCTATAATTGGCATCTAATTTGTGTAAGATCTGGGTCACTCTACTCAGTCACTACTTATAAGTACGTCTAAATATTTTCATACCTTCGTCACGCGTTGGTGAAAACAGTTCAATGACAGTGGTTTCAATTCATTTTTTTAGTATACTTTCAAGTAATAAATCTACTATTGCACTAGAAAAAACATAATTGTAATTAATTGTTTCAAATTTTTCATTAGATGATGTTTTTAAATGATTATTTTTAGAGATCATTAAGGTGTATTAATTATAGTCTTAGCTTTTAATAGAGAAGTCAAAAGTGTGATGAGAATAGATTATTGTGTCTGAGTCTAGGTGTCATTACTTACTTATAATATATGTTTATTTATAAACGTATAAATATGTTTTTCAATAGCTTGGCTTCTAAATTACAGAATCTTGCTAGTTTGAAATATAAGGCGTAAAAGAATACCTTTAGTTTTGCTCACTTTTATGGAATGAAAAGAGCTGAATTTGGATCACTTACGTGGACATGTTTTAAATGGTAGTTCACCTAAGAGGTTATTATTGGGTGTCCTTTTCAAACCGACTTCAAAAGAGCAGGTGATTCTACGTCCGATATTTAAATATTATACATTATTTTACTTAGCAATAACTTGATTGCCAAGTGAAATAATGGTATATCACCATTCATTTGACATTTTGTTAAGAAAAGCTAAACTATGGTTACCAAGTAAACTTTTGATTTAAGTAGTTAGAATAAATCGTGTATTTTCAAAAAATTAAATAATTTAGTTTAGTGAAATTGGTTTGGTTTTTGTTTTTTTCTATATGGTATGTACTTGCCTCTATACATATGAACTGTTGAATGTTGTATTTAAAAAATATTTATAACTGAGTCACGTAGTAAGCGTATTGCTGTGTGAGTAACAAAAGAAAAATATAAATGCAGAAATATATCATAATTAATAATAAAGCTATGTGGAACTGGGAAAGGTTTTTGAACTCTACTGGTCTGCCAGGCCCGGGAACGGACCCGGTAGTGCAGGTGACTCAGGCGCCGAAATGATTTTCGCCCTCCATAAGCGTAAGCCTGGGAGTGACAGGTAATCTGTCAGCCAAGTAAAAGCAGGCCGAGGTGATTGGGAGAACAAGTAGCAGGTGGGTAAGTAAGTAGCCTAAGATACGTCGGGGATCCAGAAATTTCCTTTCTAAGGTACAGCTGGATCCCCGGCTACTAGTACTCAAGACGGTGTGTGATTATTGGCCGGTTCGAGACCGACATAACCATCAGTAGGGGGATTGCCGCGCAAAAAAAAAGGTAAAACTATGGTATTCAGTTTCATACTGCGAATGGAAGAAATTTAAATAAAAATGTCAATCGTACATACTTTCGTCTATCGTCTAAGGTGGGCAGCCGGTCTCGTCCCACTACTCTATCAATTTCTTCATGTATCTTCACTTGGATCTCAGGTTGCAACAGTAGTCTTTCTATAAGGAACGTCACCGTGAATTGAACAGCCGACGCCGAAGGAAACATGTAATCAGTACACGTCAGTGTTAACTGATCCACTGAAAAGAAAATGACAGATCTGGTTAATACAAATACATAAATACCAATTTTTTACTTTACTGAAGAAATAACATAACTATAGAGAGATCACAAAGATAGATCATAGATCGCCCTTAGAATGAATACATGGTATTTGAAGCTGGTGGTAAAAGTTCAGAGGCTGTGTCAAGTATAACACTGGACCGCCCAGAATAGGGCTCGCCTCTGGCGCCCTCAGAGGATATTGGCGGTTAGAGACATACGCGGTTACAGCACCATGTTGACGGAGACGGCGTGCGCCGTGATCGGAACTCCCCCATGGGTTTTGGAGGCGGAAGTGATCGCCGAAGTTTATCGGCGGAAGGCTAACTTCCGGGCGGTAGCGGCATACGGCCCTCGCCCGAAGAGATACGCGAGTGGCGCGAGGCCGCTCGTCGAGCCACGATGGCTCGTTGGTCAGCCCGGCTGGAGGCTCATCGTGCTGGCTTTGCCGCCGTGGAAGCTCTCTAGCCGGTCATCGCTGAGTGGGCGGGGTGACAGCTCTCGGGACTCTTTCCTTCCGACTGACGCAGGTCCTTTCCGGGCACGGTTGCTTCGGAAAGTACTCGTTTCTGCACTCGGTCACCAGGAGGGAATTGCGTACCGCCTGTTACCACTGCGACTGCAGTGAGGACTCGGCTCAGCACACGCTAGCAGTTTGTGACACTCACATCCATTCGGATTGAGAGTGTGAGGGAACAGAGAGGGACCTGTGTCTGCACACACACTTGTGCACTACAACATACTTGACATCTTTTTTTTATTTCTCCCTATTAATGAGTGTGGCTGTTGTAGTTTTGTATTGAAAAGGAAACAGACTTGTGTAACAGAATAAATCGTAAATAAATAAAACGAAAATAGAAAATGTGGCAATAGGCATGCACCAAGTAAGTGATACTCAATTATCTAAGTAGTAAACCAATCAATTCAAACGCTTATCTAATGAAGAATATTATTTGAATTGTTTGAGACCCAATCTATCATCATGTTAACGTGAGCTAAGTGATAATAAATACTTTTTATTCGACTTTAAAAACAGGAGGTAACCCTCGATTGTATTATTTTTATATTGGTCAAGTGCAATACTCCACTATTTATAATTTATAAAATTATATTTAAATTGAGTAGAATAATCTTTTTGTTTGATACTATTTACATTTAGAAAAAAATACCTCATTTATTTATTTCTATTCATATTGATCGCTCATACTCTTTGAAAGTTGATCAAGCGAGTTTGAGTGCAACGTTCGATGAATCGATATCTTTTGTTACTTCTTCTTACTCATATTTTTATTTTACTGCAGTCGTCTGCACTATCAAGAGACGAAATAGTTCTCAAGTCAACTCACCGGAAAATGTAGTCTTCTGATTTATTTCTTGTTTCATTTTAGTTAAATACATGTCAATAAAATGGCGGTCATAATTTTCATCGTGCGTTTCCATGGCGTCTTTGATGATCTTCTGAGAATGTAAAATAGTAATTAGAATTGATTAAATTAAATCCCCAGAGTACCTTAAAAATAAAACTCAAGAATAAAACATAGTTTACTTCCCTTGCTTACATTAATGTAGTCTAAAATATTTTGATGTTTTGCATTATATTAGACTTCACTAAATTTAAATATTTAATTTATATGTTTTCAATGAATTGCTCTATTGTTTAAAAATGTATATACTGAGTTTATAATTCAATTTTTGGGCCACATGTATTAGATAGAATTTAGTGTAGGTACTTGCACGTGACTTGCTAGGGTATTTAATTAGGTACCTGCGATCTATGTGTGGGTCTTATCCGTGTGGTAACCGTATACATTCCGTGGGTGTCGTAAAAGGCGACTAAGGGAACAAAGTATACAAGACAACATCATTATAAAGAGAAGAAAAACTTGAAACTAACCCTATTCCAACCTCTCTGGCCAGCGTGGTATAGTAGGCTGAAACCTCCTTGCTAAGGAGAGGCCTATGTCCAATAGTGGACTGTAAAAGGCTGTTGATGATGATGATGATGATGTGTGGGTTAAGTATCTATTGGGTATTATTTATTTTATAGAGACACGATACCTAACAGTTTCTTTTTAATATGATTTTAATAGCTTTACCCGTATATTTGTTTGTTTATAACCGACTTGTGTAAGCGTATTTTAGTCTACAGCCTTTATTAGTCCACTGCTGGACATTGGCCTCTCCTTAGCAAGGAGGTTTTGGAGTACTATATCATGCTGGCTGGTAGTTCGTACAGGGTTTGTTTCAAGTTTGCCTTGAGTTTGTAGTGCTGTTGCCCTGCTCAATTTGCTCCCTTAGTCGCGTCTAACGACACCCGCGTCATGAATAGGGCTGGTGACACTCTGTATTCTTGTCCATCACTACATGAATTTCATTTTAAACTATGTTTATTATTTTTTTTTACTAATATGTAATAGTTATAGTAAAAACCCAGAATTCTATTAATGTTTACATGGTTTTTGTAAAGTTTTAGTTTATTTTTTTTAATATTTTCTCCATTAGTGTTAAATATAACTTTATTGTACTTGATGTACCTAGATAATAATTGTTCTAGTTTTAATAACCAAAAAAAAGTAATAATATTACGTTCAATCAAATAAAATCTTCTATTCGTTGATGAAATGAACATTTTTCTTGTATTTTGACGAACCTGTTGGTATAGTGATAACGAAGCTAAAAGTCATTAGTACAATTCTCAGCCAAACAAATAATTGCACGATAAGCAAGATAATTCTGTGTCTGAGTTTAATTGATGTAGAATATTTATTTATTTAAAAATATATATTATGCAATGTGTCAGCAGTCGGACTTTAATATAGACTCTGCCTTGTCTGGGATTAGACGGCCTTGTGTGAGATGTGTGAGAGGTTAGTTTTAAATATAATTGGCCATAAAAAACTGAAAAAAAGAATACCTGGAAAAAGTCCAACAAGTATTGGTTGCCTTTCACCAATCCATTGTACCCGCTATAGTTCGGTAACACGTTTTTAAGCCAAGGTGTTAGCGATAGCGCTCCACCCACATCATTTGAGCTTCTCTGGAATGTTATGGCACCGCGGACAAGTGTCCATAAGTCTTTATATGCAGATCTTGGTAGAGTGCTTCGTGACAGCACGTGTAATATACCGTTCACGAACGGTATCGCTATGAAGTATGGCAGATATACCAGGTCTCCTTTTACGATTTCCTGAAAAAAAAATCAATCACTTGCTCAAGTTGTAGCAGAAATCATATTATAAATATTATACTATTTAATAAATAAATAAATAAATAAATAAATACTAGTCGTATGATTTTGTTTGTGTCTACCTACGTAACTCCACTATTTATAAATATGTACAACAACCAGTTCTATCCTGTGTCAAATACGTACATATAAAATATTAAAGTTTTACTTTATCTACATGTTTTTAACATATAAAAATATTCCATTAGTGGGGCTTCGAATGCTTAGATTCTAGAAAGTCTTGATTATACGTGTATAATTCTAGCCTTCTGTCTAGCCTCTACTGGAAAAGATTCAAAAGTGTTTCACTGAATCGTGTTTAGAATTGAATATCTATTGTCCACAATACTATTAGTATGTACGTATGAATGTGCATACTGCGTTATCGGAGTATTACTGTCACATATAGTCCATGCACGTTCGGTACCTATATTTATCAGTATAACTTTTCCGTCAACCCGCCAAGAAAGTTCGAATAAGAGCAAGTACACAGTTTATTTTACGAAACAAGTAGCCTTAAAACCTTGCTAAGCTAATAGATTAATGCTAAGGATTTACCTAATTGCTTCAAAACTCCGACATGCTATGCAGATTTTAGAATTCCTTTTCACATTGTCAAGAGTTTTTTTATGATTAACATGAGTAAAAATATAGATACATTACTTTTTTACGAAGTATCTCTATGTAGGTTATAACTATTTAAATGATTGAGAATAAATTCATCTCTTTTTAATTTAATTTTCTTTTTTTCTACGTATTCGAAACGACGTCGTTTGCTCAATTTATTTTGGTTTTTTTCCTTGTTTATCCACGTCAACTCACGAACACAGTGCATTGTATTTGTTTCAAAATAAATTGAGATGTGATGATGTGTTGCGACAAAGAACGTAGGCCGTTGACCCTAATGGTTCCGTGCAACTCAAGTATTTGTATTGTTGACAGTTTGCGTATGTCACGTCATGAATACAATAAACTTACTAAACACGAAACATAGTACCATTATAGTTGAGTATAAAACACATCCCTTACCTTTTCAGCGGGATATTTAGGTCCGTTTAGTCTCATGTCTATCATTTCTTTTATTTCATCTGCTATCACCGCTTCCAAAGTACTGTCACGTCTTCCAAAGCCGTAATCTCTCAAATTTCGCAAGCTAAATCTTCTTTGTGTATGCCAGAAGTATCCATCCGTAAAGAAGATACCTAGAGAAGGAAATTAATTTTATGTTAAGATTAAGAGTCTTGTTAAGGTTGACTGTCTCAGTGGCGCAGTGGAAGCGTATGCGACTACTGTGCTTGAGGTCTCGAGTTCGATTCTCGGGTCGAATCAATTGCTTGCATGATCTGCAAATATTTGTTTCGGAGTTTGGGTGTTTTCTACATATAATATGTATGTATTTACAAAAAAAGTAAATATATATTTATATCAGTTGTCTAGTACTCATAGTACAAGCTCTGCTTAGTTTGGGACTAGATGGCGTTATGTATCAGAAGTCCAAAATATTATTAAAACATTAATGGCGTCATGGTGTTGTTAAATGTTTGTAAGCGTTGAGGTTTTGTAATTGGCAATCGTCAGTCAAGTCACTGATTAAAGTATTAATATTTTACATACTAAAGTAACTGACAATCTTTCAAAGTTTAACGTCTTTTCTTCCTAATCAAAAAATTATCATTAAATTGTACGGATACGTCATTAAGTAGGACAAGTAAAAAGATAAAAGCATCAGAGTGTAACATTTTCTACTTCCTGAGTGTCATTAATCGCTGTTTTTGAGTAGTGACTGTATTTATTGATATTATTGTACATGAGTTACAGTAGTGAGAGTGTGGGATGCTTAGTTCATAAAGAAACCTATTTTTGATAGATGTTCCCTATCAAAAATAAATTTCTTGTAATAAATTCAATGCTTATACCGTATAAAAAGTTTGATATAAATAATATTGACATATAAAAATAAATAATTTTGTTGTAGGTACTTTATAATTTATCGAAACATAACATCTAAGTATATACAGATGGCAGAGAATCGACATTGGTTAAGGAAAACATCGTGTATTTAAATTGTAATTTCTTGCCGCTTTGAGCGCAGGCATTGACATCTCAATATCAATGATATTTAGCAAGTTGTTCATATTATATATTAGCTGTTAGAGATATGGTTTTTGCTACGTAAATTTCTGATTTGCTGGTAATCAGAGGTAAAAGCAGCCTATATGTTGCCCCGTAACTTTCTCTAACTTCTAGTGAGAGTCCTATTAAAATCGGTTCTTCAGTGGTTGCAGAGATTAGACCAGACAAACAAACAGGTAAAGACAGACAACAAAAATTAAAAGAAAGTTAATTTATGTTTTAGTATCGTGTAAAGAGCTACAGGCACTTGAGAAACCCCAGTTTTTTTTAAAATCACACATTGACACTCCAGTTTTATTGATGTATTGATTTCACGTCCTTGTATTAATCAACAACAACAACAACAATTAATATTTAGATGACCTTATCGGACCGAAGGAGCAACAGTTTAACGTGCTCTCTGAGGCACGGAGATTAAGACCCCAACTTGCAAACTCCGGGCCCTTAATAAGCGTTATAATCAGAAAATTCGTTAATACTTTTCTTGTCCGACCCGGTAATCGAACCCAAGATCTCTTGATCGGCAGTCACATACGTTAACCGCATCATCACCGAGACAAGACCTGTGAGACGTGCCCGCCTATTTGTAACTTCTATGTGTCTTATGTGTCACTATATGACCTAATAAATATAATATAAGTAAGTAATACGAGTACCTATATCTTAACTGAGTATTTCTTGTTTGACAAACAAACAAATCAAGCAATAAGAACACGCTCCACGTTTACCTTCAGATTGTTTGCCAAGAACTTATGTAAATATAAACAAATAAATTACTGAAGTGACATATTTATGATCAGGAGCAACAAATATACAAATAAATGAGATTTTATTTATTCAGTTTCAGACAAGAAACTATTTGAGAAAACAAGTAATATGATACATTGTACGTACATTTTAGAGTTCCGTTCCTCAAATAGAAAAAAAGAAATTCTTATAGAATGTTTTTGTACTTATTTTCTTTGCTGTCTGCCTGTGTGTTCTTTATTTGAACGACGTGGAGGTTGAAATTCAAGTTAATCAACTCTGGGAAATTATTTAATCAACTATAGGCAACATTTTTTGGAACGATATAGTGACGCTAAAGTTAACCCTAGTAAGACTCAAGTGACAGTCATCGGCAGCTCCAGACTTATTGCAAAGGTGGACTGGCTTGCACTACCACAAGTATCTATCGAAGGAGGCAAAATACCAATCAGTGACAACGTAAAGAACTTAGGGATATATATCGACAAAACGCTTTCCTGGAATGTTCAAATTCGAAATGTTAGCCGTAAAATATACGCCTCTGCAGCCTGTTTAAGAAGACTACGGAATTTTCTTTCAACTGCCACTAGGATTGAACTTGCACAAACCACTCTTCTACCCATTCTCGATTATGCCGATGTCAGCTATCTCGATCTAACCGAGGAACAATTTAATAAACTTGAGAGACTTCAAAATTTCTGTATCAGATTCATTTTTGGCTTACGCAAATATGATCATATATCCGCATTTCGTACAAAACTCAAGTGGCTCCCAATACGACTTCGCCGGAATATTCATATCCTGTCGCTACTATATAATATCCTATATAATCCTACAACTCCTATCTACTTAAAAAAACGGTTCACTTTTATTCATGACACACATACACGATGCTTGAGGTCATTAGAAAATCGAACTTTGGAAATCCCAACACACACGACATCTTTCGCTGATAAGTCTTTCGCAGTGCAGGCTGCACGCCTGTGGAACTCCTTACCGGAGGTTATTAGGCGGGCACAGTCGGTGAGTATTTTTAAGAAACTCGTCAAGGATCATTATTTATCTTTTTAACAAATATATGCTATATCTGTATCTATGTTTATGTATGTATTCATATTTATGTGCCAATGTAAGTATATGAATGTGTATTCGTATATATGTATGTGTAATGGTAGCTAATATACCTAAATTGCAATGTGCACCACAGACTACATAATACTATACAGTATAGTCCATCTCATCCTGGAAGAGATCGCAGACTGTGATAAGGCTGCCCATTGTACTACTATTTTTTGTTTGTATCCTACATTGTATGTTTCCTACTTATGGTGTGCAATAAAGAGTACCTATCTATCTATCTATGACGCTTGTAAGGAAATAAATCTTGTAGGATGGATGGATGTCTGTTTATAGAAGTTAGTACGACACTTTTGGGTTCACACTTGTCCATTTTCTTTTAATAGTCATTGATTGTCTTATTTGGTTGGGTTGTTATAATCGCATTTGTTATAAAAATCATTTAAAACCGTTGCCCCTAACTCTTTCATTTAATTTTCCCAGGATGTCAAAGATGATCTCCCATGTGGAGTTTACGGGACTAACTGCTTTAAGACTAAAACTTATGGTGCGAAGCAAAAGTCTAACCATTTTCTACTAATCATTCTAATGTTAATATTGTTTGTTTTGCAGACGACAGGAGCAAGAACGCAGTGTAGTGTTTGTGTCGTTTTACAATTGATTTTTTTTTTTAACACTACTATTATTTTTATGTCATACAAATCATTTATGTTATTGCTTACCATATGTAATTTTGTTATACATTAAGTACATGTTATTATGATGACCCAACCTAGATGCGTAGATAAGGTAGGTCAATGGTCAGATGAATAGTTTTATCAAACGACCATATGTAGTCATATACTCGTATGATTTTCCTTAAACTTTGCAATTGCATTTTATTATTATTAAAAGTATTTCTTTATTACCAGTTATTAAAAGTATTTCTTTATTGTAGTACGTGATACGATTATATTGTTAAGTGCATGCCTTTCCTTTTGTGTTTATATACTTTAGAGTTCAATTGTGGGTTGCCAATCAAAACTAATTGCAGGACTACTTAATACTTATAGTACTTATAGAAAACACCCGAACTTTGCAGATCGTATAAACACTTGGGCCGACTCGGTCTTAATAATAATCCTAAAATAATACTTACCAAGTTTCTTCCAAAACGATCTCAACCGGAATAATATTATATCCATGCGACCATCTAATTCTTCTCTGTAAAACATCTCTTTTATTAGAGTTGGTTCATTGATAATGACAGCTTGTACTGGCCCCAATTTTAGTCCTAGCATCTTTGTGTTGTATTTCTGTCCAAGCTTGCGGAAAGCTGTGGACAGGTCACTGAACTCTTGTGCTAGGACAATCCAGAAGGCTCCGTATACTGGCAGACTCGGTGGTCCTGATGAAAATCATTGTTATATATTTGAGATGATGAATAGCGTTAATGTATGGTAGTAAATTTAATAGGAAGAAACGAGCTTATAATGAATAAATATTAATGTTTGGTTATCAATGGCTACTATGTCGGCTAAAGGTTAACGGGACTTGCGTTTACTGCTGCTCATAGTTCTAATTTTTTTTTTAATTTTCATATATTTATAATTAACCTATAAGTTTACACACAATAGTTTCGTGTTGGGAGCCTCTTTTAGCTAGTATTGCTTGTGTCAGGTGACCCACTCTTCCATAATAAAAAAATAAAAGTTATATTAGTACATGAGTCGTGTCATTTAACAAATTGAAATTCTTATGCATATTCTAATGTTATATTACTTTAGTGTGTGTTTGTGTGTATGTGTGTGTGTGTGTACAATTGAGCTACTTGTACGTGCTGCAAAAGAGCTTCCGTATCGTCGTAGGATAACGATATAATCCAGAAGATCAGTTATTTTTTGCATTTGCAGAATAATATAACGTATATGGACAAACCTTTATTAAAGAAATTATACAATTGAACAAAAGGTCTACGAGAAGAACCACAAGAGAGGGAGAATGTTTAAAGTATTGAATGCTTTCAAAACTTGTTTTTAATACATTTTCTAATTACGAGACGGGTAATAAAAAAACTATTACTGCTAGTTATCTCTCTTAGTTTTATAATGCAGTCAATAGATTATAGTCTATCAGTACCTAGCTACTGTATAAAATATAAAAATAATACAAAATTAAACGAACCCTCCACTGCATGAGGCTCAATACGCACTTCGCCTGTATTTTTAATATACTCGTACATTAACGTTTAATTTAAAAATAATTGTTTCAAGCCGTTTAGAATGGACTTTAAAACACGATATCTTATATTATATATATAATAACACATGTCATTAACCTGATTTTATAAAGCGGGCATAATAAACTTTATATAGGTTGTACTGTTATAAAAAGATTCGAATTCATTGCTTTTCTTTGTCTTAGTTTCAGTATTTATACATAAAAATATATTTCAGAATAGTTATGGTAACTTTTATCCCACTGCTGCGTTAAATTATTAAATGAGTTTTTATTTGTTTTATTTTTGTTCTTATGTTAATCCTAAGCATAAAGCTTCACCTATTTTTCCAATTAATATGAAATTTTGTAGTAACCGTGTCTAGAGAACAAAGTAAAATCTAAACGTATAAAATAACCTTTCCCGAGTGACTGATTGATTCATCAACACAAAGCCTAAATCAACATTTTAAATTTATTTATCACGATTCATTATTATCTTTTTTATTTTATTTAATAATATTAAAAAATAATATAATAAAAAATATATAATATTTACTAGCTACAAACTCAAGAATTAAATTTATTAAGAAATAATTAATAGAGGTATCATTATTTTATTTAAGAATACAGAGCATAAGGGGAAAATAGCTATATATATTATCTAGAGCTTTCACTTAAACTATATTTAAAAATTGAATCTGCAAAGTAAAAATAAGCCAATACTTTTTAATTTAATTAAAAAAATTACACACTTATTTATAAATTGTAAACACTATAAGAAACACATATACACGTATAACCTCACCTGGTGGAAAGTTCTCTGGTCTTTTGTAAGCATTTTTGTAACAATAAACAAATAAAATAGGTATCGAGAGAGCGAGGACCAGTGTAGCGATCATTGTGCCAACAAACTGAATATGCGGCAAAAAAACATACGCATAAGTACTTTGCGACGCTTCATACGATACCGAGATACTTATACAGGCTGACTGGTGAGATACCTTCAATACTTATGGAGAGTACTCGGTACTCGATTCTCGTTAACTTGATATAAAAAAAAATAGGTGCTTATTTTTTATCGAAATGTCTCTAAAAATAAGTGAAATATTTGGATATCGCGAGCGGCGCGGCGACACCCACCCCCGCTCTCCATCCCGCTACATAGGCAACAGCTGTACAGTGTAGGTACCTATGTATTCTGTGTTGATAGACACGTGCGGCCGCGCGGTGTCCAAGTATTCCGCAGTTAAATACTGGACTCTCGGTGTACTGTGTACGAAGTTTACTAAGAAGTTATTTAATATTTCGTTTTTATGTTATTTTATTTCATGATATATGTTCGCATACTATCACGTCCTCAAATATTGAAGGTATCTCACCAGTCAGCCTGTATATAGATACCAAAATCTAATTGATGAATTAGTGTCATCAAGTTGTACAAATTAATGTTTACAGTAGTGATGGATGACCTTTAGCTTTAACAATGATGTTAGTTCTGTTGTTCGAAACCTTTTTAAACTAAACTGAAAATCACTAAAAGTGAGTTATGTCCTGCCAAACGACGTTATAGTGTCAAATTGACAAAGATGTGTCACACTAAAAATAGAAGTTATGTAAATACATACATACAAAAAAATCATTTTTAAATTGCTAACCTAAAATAAGAAAATAAAGGATAATTTTTGAGAAATTTTAATTTGGTTACGCAACAACAGAATTAGCACCAGTGAGTACACGCACTAAACATCATTGAGAGGACTAAATTCAATCTTCTTTCATGTTATAGAGAACAAACGAACAGTCACCTGAGGGTAAGTGTTATCTGCACATTATCTCATCCCATAGACATCTCCGTGTGGTGGTCTACTCTGCCTGATGGAAAGTATGAATAGAATCCAAGAGTTCTATGAATAAATAGAACACCAGTTCACCATGCTCATGCTCATGAAAACAATGCATCAGCGTGACCCATACTATGGTGGCCTAGTGAAATGCTTTTTCACACTCTGCGAACTAAGAATACATAGTGTCACTACTCATCATCTCATGAGAGTCATAAGAGGTGACCAATGCAGGAAACTACGATGGACAAAATCACTATAAAGAGAAGCAAAACTTAAAACAAACCTTATATGAACTCTACTGGCCAGCGTATATCACGATTAGAATAGACTGGTAGACCAATGGCTCGTTGGTCGTCGTGGTTGGAGGTTCCATGTGCTCTCTCTACCGTCGTGGCGGCTCTCCGTCGGTCATCCTCGAGTGGGCAGGGCGGCAGCAAAAGACCCTTTCCTTCCGACTCACGCAGATCCTGTCCGGACACGGCTGCTTCGGGAAGTAGCTGCACTCGGTTGCTAGGAGGAAATTGAGTCCCTCCTGTCACAACTATGACTGCAGTGAGGACTCAGTTCAGCACACGCTAGCGGTTTGTTCCTGGGCAGCGCAACGTAGGGCCCTCACTGCAATTATTGGAGAAGATCTCTCGCTACTGGCCGTCATACGCTCCATGGTCGGTAATGACAGCTGTTTTACGGCGGTCCTAACCTTCTGTGAAGATGTCATTTCGCAGAAGGAGGCGCCGGAGAAGGTCCAGGAGGACGATTGCCACTCGTACCTAATTCACCGACGGAGAAACGGGCGGTGGAGGCGCACTTACCAGCGTGTATCTGCGGGTAGACGGGACGGGTTTTTCTCTCCATCCACTACAGTGGACAGCCACGAGGAGGCGACGTCCGCGTGTGCCGTACGTCGCTTAAATAGAGTGTTTTACCCAAAGATGGTGCCCGTACTAGGAGGGGCCCGAATGTCATAATAACAGCTGTTCCCGGATCTTGCCTACCCCAAGCGGAGAGTGCCACACTGTGTGGTTTAATCTCTCCGATTCCGACACACTACCCCGCCGTAAGCTGCGGTGGGGTGGTGGCCCGAAGGGTTTCTACACGTTAAAAAAAAAGCATGGTAGATCAAAACCTCCTTCCAAAGGAGAAACCTATGTCCAGCAGAGGACTGTAAAATGCCATTTATGTGATGTGATAGACACTTGCAATATACAGGATACAAGCAACTTAAGAATCATAAGGCATGACTGCAATATCATAACGATGATGTAGAATCATAAGTGGGTCGCCACCTTTTCAGTCCTATATCCTCAGTCCCTTTGTGTATCTAAATTTAAGTTTAATGGCGTAACAATGTTCAATGGCGTAAACTTAAGTTTAATCCCGTTAGCATAGTGCATATCTTTAGTGTTACAGCTTTTACGTTCACGTGTAAGCTGATTATACTGGGTCGTTTACATTCTTATTTTTTTGCGTTAAAAAACATAATCAACGAAATAACTAGTCCAAGAAAGCATCTTACGAACACAAGAATACAGGACAGGGCCAAGTAATTCTTGACTTTTAACATTTTAAAGATAAATATTAGGAAGTCGTACACGTGATGCGATGCTAACATATTAAGTTTTTAATAAACATGATAAGAATTTAGTACATAGTAGGTACCAGATCGCAAACAACTTTATTACGGTTTACACTTATAACGTCTTTTAATTGTCAGAGTAGAGTTGTTTGATTGATTTCTTTTAATTTTTTATAGTGTTTACGAAAAAAGGACTAGGTTTGTTAAGATGAGGGCAAATGGTTAGCTGCTGGTTAGGGATTTACCCCTACCTATGGACACCTGCAACGCAATAATTAGGAATACACACAAAGTGTGATCCATAAAAGACGACAATGTTGTTCATGTGAGGCTTGCACTCATACCACTTAGAAACGGCAAGTAGTTTAGACACCATCCACGTAGTCCAAGTACAATTAAAAATATTTTCCTAGTGTTTATAAAATATATGCTGTAGTTTTGACTTAAAGTCTCCAGTATTTAGTAATTTATAGATACTTTAATAGTTAATTTAAGTGATGTTAACCACTAATGACAAGATGACTAGACGAGGTTTGATAAAAGAGACATAGATTATGTAGATATTATAAATGCACAAAGATAATGTAACGATAATTTAAGTGTTACAAATCTACAGCAAATCGGTCATAACTGTGATAGTGAGTACATGAAAGTACAAAGCTTGTGTGCATACATGATTCAGTAACTGTTTCTGATAACATAATGTATGAGTCGAGAGTTAATGTGTTAGAACAACTGTTATAATATTGTTACGTACGGCTACAACCATTGAGAAAAGGGTAGGTCTTGTCTATGGGAATCAAAGACAATCTCTACTAAGCTGTAGTATTGTATTCTTCCAAACTGCTACTATTTTTTCGCATTGTGTTCTTGATTATTTAGAAAAAAAATTAACATAATTCGATACTTTGCGCTTTCGGATCGGACGTAATCCTGTGGCCAGTAGACTCGACGTTGGCTGCAGCGCCAGTTCCTAGATTTTGAGAAACAAGAATCATCGCGCATGGAATACGACCACTGCTACCTTAGGCTTTAAATAGCTTTTCATTCTTTTAGAACATAACCTAGGTAGGTACTTGGAATATTATTAATATTGAGTTCCCACAATTCCGCGTCATTCAGACTAATGACTAGGCTTTTCATCGCCCTAACAAAGCTCTAACATAAGGTCACAAGAATATTTTTATAATTTAGGTTAGTGAAATTCGTTGAATGTAACTTGTGGATGCTGAGGTACCATCCACAAGTCACAGCTCTTGAAGATTCATGTTTCTTTGTTCGTTCAAGTTACAGGCAAAACAGGAACAAATAGAAACTATATCTTTCAGTGACACACCGGTTCAATGACCGTGATGACGTCCATTAGGATATTAAAGTACTTATTGTGATCATTATCAGTCTCTAAATCTTTCTACTGTTATATAAAACGCAAACATTGTTCCTACCTAGATATGTCTGTCATATACGCTATAGACTTTGAGACTATCTAAGTGATGTTCAGGGTGGGCCACGAATTAGTTAACATTTCAAAAATATTGTATAAAAAATTATTTAATATTTTACAAAAAAAAAATATTTACAAGAAAGCTAATTGGTTATTAGTTTCGAGGTTTGCCCTCTTCTAAGCGAGCCGGCAATTTTCGAATACTTGTCGGCAAATAGACCACGAGATCGCCGACATCACTGATTTTTCTTTTAGTTACCGTTGTATATTTAGTTTATAAAAAATGTATATAAAAAGAAGTCTGCTGGGATAGATCTGGACTTCGGGGTGGCCATGGAATGTCGTCTCGTCTGGAAATCAGCTATTCAGGGAACATGGCTTTGACCACCGACAAGGACTCATTGGATGTGTGACAAGTGGCTCCATTATATTAAAACCATGTGTTACGATTGTAACCAGCAAATTTCAATAGCATCGCTCCCAAGAACTCCCGTAACATATTTGTGCGGAATGTTAGATTCAAATGTTAACAAATTCTTGACCCACCCTATGCAAAAGCGATAATGCGGAAATACTTTAAAATCACTCAAACAAACTCTTATCATCATTATAGACATCCTTTAACAGTTTACTGCTACAACGTAGAGCACAATGCATTTAGTTCCGAGTGTCCAATGCATAGAAAGTGAGAGGCACTGGCAAGAGCTAAGGTGGCATATTGCTAAGGTGGTTCACAATCACTCACGGGCGGGCGGCCCTAAAAGATGTTACGCAATCGTCGAAGCTAATCTGCAGAGAAAAGAATTAGCCACAGCGGAACACATGATTGAGGCCAAGGAACGCAAGATCGCGATAGCGTTGATCCAGGAGCCATATGTGGGTGGGATAAAAAGGATGAGGGACTGCCGTGAAGCGAGAGTCTTTCAGAGTGCTGCAGTAGGAGATGGGACAGTGAAGGCGAACTTGACATCATCCAGTGCCCGAAACTCAAGACCAACAACATAGTTGTAGTGAGGATCCGAACCAGCGCCTGGGAAATGGTTGTGGTCTCCTTTTACTTTGAACCAGATCAGCCTATAAGACCATATCTGAATCAGTTAAGAATTTAAGCGCGAAGAACTGGGCTCAAGAAGACTACTACTAGGAGAAGACAATAACGCAAAGAGTATCTAGTGGGGCAACACTGTAGAAGACCACAGAGGAGCCGGGATGAGTAGCACCCTGGAAGAGTCAGTATTGAACACCGGTAATACGCCTATATTTGACACCATCAGAGGTGGTAGAGCGTTGACAAGCTTTGTAGAGATAACAGCTTGTATCGACGATCTCCTAGGTCTTGGAGGATAGACGAACCGGTTACTAGTTCTGACTATAACACCATTTTATTGCATATAATTTTAGAAAAAAGAAAAGCTCTTAAAGTTCAAAGGACAAATAGGATCTACAACACTAAAAAGGTAAATTGGGTAAATTTTAAAAACAAATTAAAGAAATTCAAATTAAAAAAACAACAAACTGAAAACCAAGGATAGTAGCTACCTGAACTCTCACAATTCAGCAGACTTACTTGCCGAGACCCTTTACCATAAAGACCTACGGGACACAGGTAACGCCGATCATTCCCGAATCAGAGAAATGGCCAAGCGAACAAACGAGTTTTGTCATGGTAAATACTCGTATCTTGATCCACCGTTTACTTCGCTTGAGCTAGAGACTGCAAAAAATGATGAATGGGTAAGATCCTGAAAAAATTATAGTGGCAAAAATCAAGTGGTATATTGTACCACTTGTGTATTGGTATATTACCGCGAATTAGTACCCACCAATACGGATTCATACCCCAAATCTATACCTTGATACATCATGTCAAAAGTAAAATAGAGCAGAAAAATCTGGTTACCCTAGTGTCTCTGGAAATCGAAGGTGCCTTTGACAGCGCTTGGTGGCCAGTTATAAGAGTCCGTTTGGCTGAGGAAAGGTATCTGGTTAAGGTCAGAAGGCTACTTGATAGTTACTTAAGCTGTAAAAAGGTCAAAGTAAGATTCGCCGCTGAGGAAAATGTGCTAAACACCACGAAAGGTTGTGTACGAGGATCAATCGGCAGTCCGATCCTTTGGAACTTGCTTCTCCACCCACTCTTGCGAGAACTTAGCGCAGGGAGACATTGCTGTCAGGCATTCGTGGATGACGTGATATTGATCTTCCACGGAGGTACAGACCAGGAAATACAAGAACAGGCAAATGGCTCTCTCGACTACGCGCAGCAGAGGGGTATAAGGAATAAATTTGCATCACAGAAGACCAACGCAATGGTCCTAATAAGGCAACTAAAATACAACACCCACTGTTGACCATGGGGCGGATTGGCGTCTGCATGTCAAAGGAAGTACAGATCTTAGGGCTCATCATCGACGATCGCCTAAGTTTCAATGCACATGTAGCAGCGCAGCGTAGAAAAGCGATCGCAGTTTACAAGCAGCTAGCAAAAGCTGCTAGAGTTAGCTGAGGCCTGAGTCCTGACATTATTAGAACTATTTAAGTCGCGGTAATCGAACCCGTAGTAATGTATGCGGTAGCAATATGGGCGCCTGTAGTTGCAAGGCTTGGAATACAAAAACAGCTAAATATGGTGCAAGGAGGATTCGTACAGAAATTCTGTAAATCGTATCGCACAATCTCTCTGAACTCGACGCTGGTGCTTCTTGGGATACTGCTTCTCGATATCCGAATACAAGAAACATGAGCCGCTCTGTATGAGCCCAAAAGAGGGTCGTCCCAGACGGTACTAGGAGATAAAGAGACCGATGGTGTGGTTAGATTTGAGGAGATACCTCATCCAGCTGTAGTTGTGGCTATAGATTTCGTATGCCTAGTGAACCAAAACATTGTCGACAGGTACAATGTGCACCGAAGGCAGCAAGCTGGAAAGAAAGGTTGCAGCCACACTTTCCATATGTAATAGGGAGGCCGAGATTCAGACCCGAAAGTTCTACCTCTCCGTGTACTGCACAGTCTACCAGGTGGAACGTTTGATCGTACGAGAGACAACAAACGAAATCCTCAAAGAAGTGGAGTGGAGCTTTGGAGTATACAGTGATTCGAGGGCAGCGCTTGAAACATTATTGAACCATAGCACCCTGCACCCTCTTGCAGTAGAAGCTCGGGAAACCTACAGAAAACCTTCTTAAAAGGCAAAGGCCAGAACAAAGGTATCTTTTTGTTTTGGGTTAAGGCACATGCACGCCTCCATTGTAATGAAAGAGCAGACTGACTCACCAAGGAATCAGCATTAAATTTCAAGAAAAGACCTGATTGTGACCAGTGTCCACTATCTTTTATTAGGAGAACAATACGTAGCTCATCAATCCTAAAATAGGATGAATGATATAGAGCAGGAGACACCACGTCCACCACAAAACGCGTTCGATGCGTTCTTCCCAAATGCTTTCGATGTTTACCCTATAATACAAGTTCAACCGACAGGTCTGGCTACGCAAATCCTCACGGGGCATGGTAGGTTCTGTTACTATCTGAAACGCTTCTAATGTAGGGATAACCCGTCATGCATATGTGATCCCTCGAAGGATGAAACAGTTCCTCATTTACTGATTGAGTGCCCAGAATTCGATAGGATTCGCTATGCTACAGCAAAAAAAGGCATAAGTATAAAGCCATCTAACCTAAAAGAATGCATTAGTAGGAAAGGAATTCGTAATTATTTTATAGATTATTGTACAAATATATGTAAAGTAGTAAATAAGAGAAATAAAGATGTATAAATATTTGCTTATAATATAATTTAGAATGTTATATTACTTAAGTAAAATTTAATTAAGATAGATGTAAAATAATAGGTTGTAAGCTATTTAAGATGTGTAGTTAGAATTAAAACTAATAATGTAGTACCGTATACTTTAGTGTAGACAATAATTTGTATAACCTAAGTAAACAATAACTTTAAGAATGTATCTCATATAAAAATATAATAAAAATCCTTGAACTATAATATCAGGGGAAAGTAGATATAAAAAAGGCAGTAATACACTATGATGGTGGGTACCTGCAATTTAAATAAATAAAAAAAAAGTTCACTGCTAGGCATAGACCTCTCTTTAGAAAGGAGATTTTGGCCTACTATACCACGCTAGCAAGTTAGATAGCTTCAAATTTTCCTTCCCTACGCAGTAATGTTGTAGTGCGTTGTTACTCCTTTTGTCGCCTCTTGGGACACCCACGGGATGAATAAGAGTGATGACACTTTGTATTTTTTTTTCTAAATAAAGAGCCTGCCAAAGTGACTCTACTCTGCCTGATGGAAAGCATGAATAGAATCCAAGAGTTGTGGTCATCACACTCATTGCAAATGCAGACAATGCAGTATTCTTATTCCGTAATGACAAAAAAAATCAGTATGTAATTAATAAATCATTAATGGTTTCTGGCGAGTACGGCACTAAAATAAAAAAAAACAGTTAAAAAATTAACAAACCTTTTCTTCCAACAAAAACACAGAATGTATTTCTTTTTAGTGTAGTACATATTTATTATTCTCATAGCATTTAGATAGGGCTAATTATCTCGTTTGCTTTTTAAGCGATTTGTTTAATTTAGGTTCAGACATGTTGTTTTATACTTAATGACATAGATAAAGAGTATTGCATCACGATAATCATGTTAAGATTATCAGTTAGGCTTGCAATTAACTGTTCACTTTACTTGTCAGTTTAAATACACACCAGAGATACATTGGTAGCCATTGCTATGGTATATTGGTCAAAAGTCTAAACTTCTTCTATTTATTGGTACTTTAAATTTCGAAATAAAACGAATTCTTTTGTTAACGAAACTATGAGAAAAAGGGTACAAATAATTCTACCCATGTAATAATAGCCAAGTTCTTAAAAACGGATGTCTATAAATATTACCATCAACATGAAAACTAATAGTAATAGAATCTGATTTTTTTTTGTATGTAATACAGTAAGTACCTGTCAGTAAAAAAGTTGCAGTACAACGAACCGTGTCAACATTTACCTTTATCCCCCTTTTTGACAAAATATAAGAGGGTATGGACTAAAATATTTAAGTCTATATCAGACTTAAATATTTTTATTACATCTACATATTTTGACCAGCTAAGTTGTACAAGATGTAGTTATTCCAGTATGTATTACATAGATATTATATTTCTTTGAATAGCTAAATATAATATATAATAATAAATATACAGAACAGAAGCAGGCGGTAGACGGTGGTAGGAGCCGCAACCGCCTCTCTAAACAGCAAGGAAGACACGACCTGCACTAAACGATGAGGCTACTTGTGATAGCCAAGGTCTACCGGAGTTCTCGGAGACTTCCTTCCTAAGCTATACCTGAGTCCCTTGCAATAATATTAAATGTCAGAAAACGTCGAGTGATTATAGTCGGTTCGATTCCACCATTAGAACTCTGATAGCGTTACACCTTTTTCAGTCAGAACCCGTGGGGATTTAAACATGAAAAAAAGGTGTTGCGAACTCTTCTCTTGTCTTGAAAAAATAAAATAAAAAACAACTAGAAGAGTGAATTCTATCTCTTGAAAAACGTGACCGAAACACGGTGGTGACCCAATCACGTTTTATGTAAGTAATATGTATATTAGTATTAGTTTGACCTGTACTTATCTATCTTTATGTAAGTCCATTAACTTTAAACATTTAAACTTGAATTTAAAATAAATATGATAAAATTCGACTTGGCAGCAAACCTAATAAGAATTAGATAATGATTTTTAAATATGAGGAGTCTATTCTAAAACGATATTAAATGTACTGGTTCATTATACGAATTCCAATATCCCCAAAAGTAAAAAGATTATTTGAGTGCCCCGGTGGCGCAGTGGTAGCGTATTTGACTGCTGTGATTGAGGTCTCGGGTTCGATTCTTGGGTCGAATCATATGTTTGTATGATCTGCAAATATTTGTTTCAGGGTTTGAGTGTTTCTATGTATAATATGTATGCATTGACAAAAAAAAGTAAACATGTATTTATATCAATTGTCTAGTACCCATAGTACAAGTTCTGCTTAGTTTGGGACTAGATGGCGTTGTGTGTCAAATGTCCGAATTGTCTATTTATTTATTTATTATTTATTTAAAAAAATGTTATTTAATTATAAAAAAAAATTTTTTTAAGGTGTAGGTGTATATTTATAAGATAGAAAGAAAGAATGATTTTTTTAATTTTAATAACATTGCAACACAATCAAAATATTGTTGTACAAAGCTCGAACGTAATACAGCAGCAGAAGAATTAGAGTATAGTTTCATATTTAACACTAGCTATGACTATAGCTAAAATGTTGTTACAAATAACACATATTTATAAATGCCTCTTGCCGTGTGGTGCCCGCAAAGAATAGCACCACTCATCTCCTCCCGTGGGTGTCGTAAAAGTCGACTAAGGGATAGTACACCAGAGGATGGGCAGCAGCGTCCTGAGTACACCATCTTACTGCGATCGCCAACTCGCATGCCAAGCGTGGTGATTATAACAAAACTCCCCATTATGACATGCACAAAAAAAAAACGGCCCCTAGTCCCCGGCGGCCCAGCTACTCCTACGTTAGCGGTCTAGGAAGTGGTAGGGTAGGGTGTACAAAGAATCCTGGCAACATATAACACCTGCACATTGCAGACCAACGAGAAAATATTCGAACGCGAGGAGGAATTGAGCAGGTTGCGGTGCAATATTTTGGGTTTCATCAGTCCCAAGGCGGTGTCGGGTTCTTGGTACATAAGTACCTCATAAATAACGTGATTAAAATTGAGAGCGTGGCGTCGAGGGTTGTGTATCTTATACTCAGAACAACCAAGAGGTTTATTTGCTGAAAGTTATACAGGTATACGTTCCGACCGCGACACATCCCGATAATAAGGTAGAGACTTTGTATGAGGACATTAGTAGCGCCATACATATGTATTTTACTACACCATTGTTATGGGGGACTTCAACGCAAAGTTGGGTAAATGAAGTGGTAATGAGCTACGGGTGGGACAATTTGAAGTTGGTCCACGAAATCACAGGGGCCAACAACTGATCGATTTCATGGAGAGGAAGGGTCTTTACATGATGAACTCCTTCCTTGGACTTCAAAGAGCCCAAATGGTTTTACCAAAAATGAGATCGCTTTCATTATATCAACGAACAAGCAAGTATTCAATAATGTCTCTATGGTCAATATGATTAAAACTGGAAGCGATTACCGACTGGTTAGAGGCACATTGAATATCAACATCAAGCTTTAAAGATCGCGGTTGATGCAGTCTACGCTCCAACCGTCACTTGTTCATACATATGGAAAACCACGAAAGCTTTCAGCTCGAACTTCAAAATCCCTTCGAAGCCTTCGAGTCCTGTGTTGATACGAACGAACTCAGTAACCAGCTAGTGGAAACTGTCCGTACGGTCGGGTGTCAGTTACTCAAAACTCGTGCCACAAATAGAATGAAGAGGTTCTCTGACTGCACTCTCAGACTTATGCAAGAAAGGCGAAATGGGACTCTGCAGTTTTCAGTCAATGCATCAAAATACCGACAGCTTAACAGACAGATATCTATGTAAGTCTGATAGAAAAGACCTACGCCAACTTAAGACCTTGCGTATTCAAGAGGTTATCTAGGATAAACTATCCAGTTATGTAGGTCCAACTACGAAAAAGAGGTCAATTATCGAATCCAGCTAGGTTGGGCAGCGTTTAGGAAGCTAGGTGACGTTTTCTCGTCACAAATACCGCAGTGTCTCAAGAAAAAAGTCTTTGACCAGTGTGTGTTGCCAGTAATGTCTTACGGCACAGAGACGTGGTCGCTCACTATGGGCTTAATAAAACGGTTTAAAGTTACCCAAAGAGCAATGAAGAGGGCAATGCTCGGAGTTTCTTTGTGTGATCGAATCAGGAATGACGAGATCCACAGACGAACCAAGATCATCGATATTGCCAGTAAAATTACTAAACTTAAGTGGCAGTGGGCGGGGTACATTACACACAAAAACAATGGCCGATGGGGCCATAAAGTTCTGGAGTAGTGACTGCGTACTGGGAAACGCAGCGTTGATAGGCTCCCCACAAGGTGGTCCGACGACGTGATGAAGGTCGCGGGAAACTGCTAGATGCGAACGGCACGGGACCGACTGTTGTGGAGTACCTTGGGGGAAGCCTAAGTCCAGCAGTGGACGTCTTTTGGCTGGGAAGAAAAAGAAGAAGAAGAAATGCTTCGTTGATCAGAACTATTTAAAAATAAAAACAAGCCTTAGGATATGTGGCGAACCATAAAGACGATCACGAGTATGAATCATGTCAACCGGCCACCTCTTAGACGATTAAAAATATGCAAAAATTTGCAACTAACTCAAAATACAACAAACACATTCTACATCCACCTCGTTAAGTTGTAATCTACAACAAAATTCCTAAAGACACTGTGGAGTTGTTGGATTCCAATAACGCCGAAGTAGACGTGATTGTCGTCGGTCTGCGAAACAACACCGCCGTCGGTATTGTGAGTATACCAAAGTAATTTTGACATATTATTTTCTGTCGAAGACCATTTTCACCTCAAAGGACATGGAAACAAACAGAATTGCAGGTATTGCAGCAGTGAAAATCCTAAAGCTAAACACGAGAGGCCACTTCATTCTCCTAAGGCAACTGTATGGGCTGCAATTTCAGCACAAGGGATCATTGGACCCTACTTTTTCGAAGACTCTCGCGGTTCTACGTTTAGTTACGGTTAATTCTGCTAAATATGTGAAAAAGTTATGGGAGTTCTTGGGATCGACGCAACTGGAATTTGCTGATTCTAATCGTAACACATGATTTCAAAAAGATGGAGCCACTTGTCACACATTCAATGAGTCCCTGCCTGTGGTCAAAGACATATTTCCGGAAAAGCTGATTCCCAGACGAAGTGACATTTTATGACCACCCAGAAGTCCAGATCTATCCCCCACGGATTTCTTTACAGGATCGTGTCTACATCAATAAACCAAATACATTACGTCAACTAAAAGAAAAAATCAGCGAAGAGATGTCGGCGATCTTGAAGGTCCCATTGTCGACGAATATACAAAAATTTGTATAGTAATATAGTAATAATATTATTAAAAATCAATTAAAACACAAAATACAATAACAAATCAATTTTCTCGTCACTTTCCCACAGAACAAATGTACTCGTAAAAGCGTAAGCAGCACGAATCCCAAGTAAACTTGTCGTTTAAATAATCTAAAACTATGTAGTAAGCCTCTTCACATAGTTATTGTTTTTTAAAGTCTTAAATTTGTAATTACTTAATTTTTGAAATTGTCTAAACATTTTATTGTAGAATTACATACCCTGACGTCAAAAGGACGCTTATTTCTTGTAATCTAGTAGTTGGTAACAAGAATTTATCGTTACTTCCAATTTTCGTATCATTAATGTCGCTTAATTTAGTAAATAAATGAATATTTTTCTTTACATACACAAAATTTTTATAGACGTATTGATATGCGACTGTCATGATACCTATTTCTTTAAATTTATCCCTCAGTGACTACCTATAATTGAGATTGCACAAATAGTCCTCTACTACTACACAAAGATACTTCGAACGTCAATAGCATTCCCCCACAACAAAATACCATATAGCATTAGATATATCATGATATAGCTAAAATACTAATGTTTTTTAGCTCTTTCTATTGGTATATTTATCTAGCTGTTCCTACATTGGTTTATCGATGAATTTCGTAAACCGTGTTTGCTGTAGAGTTGAATCTATTCGACATTCCACCAATGTATGGGTCCCACTAAAATTTAAAGTCTAGAGTTACACCCAAAAACTTAGTTTCAACCACGAGATTCAACTTCTTTTCATGTATCAGAATACTAGTTTTAACTTGTTTAACATTTAGTGTAAACAAATCTAATGCATTTAGATTATTTTCAACAACATTGAATGAATTCACGTCCTTTTTTAAGTTTAAACGTTGTCGTTTAAGTTTAAATGAAAGCGAACTGTCGTCCGCAAATATCATTATCTCCTCAATTTTGTTTTTGATCAAATACGGTGGGTCATTAATCTAACCGAGAAACAAAAATCGGCCGAGAACAAAACAAATTTAGTTGGCAACTGTCTATATCTCTTATATTTTTTTAAATTCTATTATCTTTTTTCTGCCAAATGAAAGTGAAGGTTGCATCTGTACTGTTATCCTTTTTTTTTTTTTTTTTACGCGGTGAATGCTTTTCGCACCATACCCTCCGGAGGGACGAAGGGCGTGTGTGGGACTCCCGGAAAACCGGTATACCCACTAAACCCCGCGGCGGCCTACCTCGGCAGTCGGAAGGAGCTCCAGGAACGCATTAGCGGCTTCTAGAGTCCTCCCTGCCGTACCTCACAAGTGAGGTACATCCCGGGCACCTCATGCCCCAAGGACAGGACGCTATCACACCTCTCTCCGCCCTGCACAGTAAGAGGCAGAACAGCGCCCCGCCCCAGACGACACTCCCCGGCCGCACCGGAGTGTCACCTGTCTCGGGTCGCTTGCAGCAGTCACATCGCCCCAAGATATGACCGCAGCGACCCTTAGGCGGCGATTAGGGAACTAGCGACCTCTGCCGCGTCCCCTTCGCTGCCTCCTTCGAGCGGGATCGGCCCTTTCCCGATCTCGCTCTGCGGTCTCCTTCCGGAGCATAACATGCTCACAGAAGGAGACCGCGGCTTCCCATCCCTCACGAGTCGCCAGCATTGCCGTGATCAGTGCTGACGGCGTAAGGTTTCGTCCGATCCGTCTGACCAGGACTCGACGCTCAGACTCCCAAGCTGGGCAGTCCTCCAGCGTGTGCTGGGCGGAGTCCCGTTCGGACTCGCAGTGGTGGCATTGTGCCGTAACCTCCCGTCCTATTCGATTCAGATACTCACCAAAGCAGCCGTGCCCGGTGAGTATCTGAGTCAATCGATAGGTGACACAGTCGGTCCTCTCTATCCACGCTTCGAAGTTCGGCAGAACGGCTCCGACGGCGCGTTGGCTAGCACAGCCCTCAGTTTCGAGCCGTGCCTGCCAAGCCACCAGAGCTTGCTTATGCGCGTTCTGCCGTAGCATTCCGGGCTCATGATCTGGCGCGGCCTCTTCAGCATTCCGACCGACAGAACGACGAATTTGGTCATAAACCATCGCGTCCATGTCGGCCAGAATATCGAAGGGCGGAGATCGTGCCAGGATCGTCGCCGCCTCATAGGAGATTGTGCGGTAGCCCCGCACGATCCGTATGGCCATCAACCGCTGCAGGCTCCTGAGTAGAGCCCGGCAGCGGGAGGCACCCGCCAGGTCACTAAACCAAACGGGCGCCCCATAGAGGACCATGGATCTAATAACCCCCATATAGAGGTGGCGAACTTCTTCCCGTGGTCCCCCGAGATTGGGCAACAGACGATGCAACGCACCTGTTACCCCCCGCACTCGGGGGACTAATCGCCCGAAATGCTCTTCGAAGCTCCATCGACTGTCCAGGATAAGGCCTAAGTACCTCATGTACTGGCCCACCTGGACTTCAGCGTCACCCACGCGAAGGCATGAGCTGGGTGGTTCCTGGCGTCTGCGTAGGCCATGAAACCATATCGCCTCAGTTTTCTGAGGCGCCACCCTAAGGCCCAGCTCACAGATCTTGTTTACAACACAAGCCACCCCCTGCTCGGCAAGCCAAAGCACTTCCTCAAAGCGTGACCCTCTAGCCAATATAAGTGTGTCGTCCGCATAGCAGACTACACTTAGGCCAGAGGGCAGACTGATACGAAGGACCGCATCGTATGCGAGATTCCACAGCAATGGGCCCAATACAGAGCCTTGGGGAACCCCACAACATACCTCCCTCTGGTTTTCTACTCCATTCCGACCGATAAACTTCACTGTCCTGTCCCGTAGATAGGCCTCTACGACGGCCCGCAGGTAGAGCGGCACCTCGTGATATACAAGGGCCGCCCTAATTGCCTGCCAGGCGAGGGTGCCGAACGCGTTGATAATATCAAGGCTAACCGCCAACGCCACCCCCCCTGATTGGATTGTCGACTCCGACAGGGATCGAACACACTTGACAGCATCTACTGTCGAACGTCCCCGTCGGAAGCCAAACTGACAGGCCGACAGATCAGGGCCCACTCGCGACAGATGCCCACTGATCCGGTCAGAGATAACCCTCTCAAAGAGTTTCCCCGACTCGTTCAGCAGGCAAATCGGTCGGAATGCAGAGGGAGAATCTGCAGCCCTTCCTTCTTTTTTCAAAAGTACCAGTCTCGCTTGTTTCCAGTCGAGGGGGAAGATACCGAGGCTGAGACAATCTGTGCAGATTCGCCTCAGTTTGTTCCCCAGAACCGACAGAGCTATCACCAACGCCCGGCCTGGAACACCATCAGGTCCAGGCGCGGTGTTGCGGGAAGCCAGCCGCCGTGTGACCCGGTCCAACTCCAACTCCGTCACCCCATATTCATCGGACCAGGGTTGCCGGTCCGATTGTGACGGAGGAATCGGGGGACTGTCCTGGACCCTTGGGAAGAGTGTATCTAGCACTCTTCCCAAAAATTCTGGGTCCAGAGTTTCCGTCAACGGAGGGACCCATGGCTTCAGTTTGCCCAATATCATTTTGTATGGGTGCCCCCATGGATCCCTATCTATCGATCTCTTCGACTGTGGCTCGCCGTCTTCTCCGAGCTCGAAGGTACGGGCGGCGCAATCTAGCAACTGACGTTCTCAGCTGCGCGATCTCTGCGCTCCACCAATACGCCGAGCTCTTTCTGGCTGCCCTGACTCGGGGCATTGAGGCATCACATATGGACGCCATAATATTCCCAAACCAGAGAGCCAGTTCTTCTGGATCGTACGAAACTCTTTCCTCCGACCAATCCGCGACGTGGGATGCAGCCACAACCATATCTCTGTTGAGCTGCTTAAGGGACCATCGTCGCGAAGGTTCTCTTTCCTGCTGAGGGCGATCCGGGCGGCGGAGTGACACATCGAATAAAATGTGTCGGTGGTCCGAGAGAGTAACCACTTCCTCCGCCACTCGCCATCCCGACACCATATGTACTGCAGAGGGAGTTGCCCACGACAGGTCGACAATAGACTCCCCCTGCCAGCGTACACAGGTGCTAACTGAACCCCGATTGAGAAGTCGGAGGTCCAGTCCAGCTGCCCACTCCAGGATAGCCTCTCCCCTCGCGTCGTCCCGGGTGTCGCCCCACTCTCTTGAGTGGGCGTTGAAGTCACCTAGGACGAATACCGGACGGGAGGTGAAGCTGCGGATGCAGATTCCTAACCCGTGTAGGTACGCCTCATACTCAGCTAGGCCGCGATTGGGAGAGAAGTAGCAGCCTATCACCACTGTTATCCCCCACTCGACTGCCACAAAGCCCGCACCTTTTTTTAGAAGAGAGCAATGGAGGCTTTCCCCACCCACCCAATGTATAACCGCTAAACCATCATCCGCCCCGAACCAACGCGGATGGTCCGGTATGTTGTAGGGCTCTGCAATGACTGCCAGGGCAACCGACTGCTCCGCAAGTGTCTGAACAAGTAGATCCTGTGCTGCGCGGCAGTGGTTAAGGTTGCCCTGGAGAATTTTAGTCTGTGGTGGGAATTTCAAGCCTCCATTGCCTCTCCCGTCGAGTTAGAACTCGTTATGGGTTGAGGTTGGACCTCTCCCCTCTTCTTTTTCTTCGGTGGGCAGCAACTTTTGCTGCCCAGTCGATGATTCGCAGGCCGGCCGTGGTCGAGACACACTGGACACCTCGGTGTGTCTGCTACACAAGCTCGGGCCTTTTGGCCCAATTCCCCACAGCGGAAGCAGCGCCCACTCCTGTCAGCGTGGCCCGAGCACTTCACCCTAACGTGCCCCATTTCGAGGCATTGGTAGCACTGCAGGGGCCGTGGTGCTAATACTTCTGCACGGACTGATGCCCATCCCACTTGCACACGTTGAGCGGCCGCAACTTGGCGTATTGCCGTAAGTGGGCCCCGGACCCAAACCGTTCCCAGCCGCGCTGCAGATCTGCGTATTTCCCCGATCTTAATGTCGGACGGGGAGCAGCCTCCCGCTGCGGCTATTGCCTCTGCAACCTCAGTGGGGGTGATGGATTCGTCCAAATCCATCACCCGCAGTTCGGCGGTCTTGCACGGACGCACAAATCGTGCATCCGTGTCACTCATGGCCGCACGCAATCGTTCGGCTAGAGCATCCGCTTTGGCAGCACTGTCTGGCCCAGGGACCTCCAGTACTAGATCCCCTGTGACTGCCTTTCGCTGACGGACCCCGCCTATAATGCCAAGTTCCGCCAGTTTTACCCGGGACTTTGCGGCCTGCATTACCTCGGCCAGAGAAGCACTAGACTCCGGAGGCACTATGACTACAATTGCGGCATTGGTAGGTGGTCGTGGTAGCTGCGGCTTCCTCACCCTCTGAGAGGAAGTAGCTACTGGGCTATGTTTTGCAGCCGCAGCCTTGGCTTTTCGCCCTACAACTTGAGCCCAGGTGTTGCCTTCCTTCCTCACTGTTCGTTCCGGCAGGTTCTCTATTCCCGATGCCGATGGTTTTGTTAGCAGTGCAACAGGTGTCGGCGCTTGCACAATGGGTCTTTTCATCTTGTTTTTCTTTTTTCTCTTTTTCTTTTTCTTCCCTGAAGGAGCAGAGAGCATTGGGACTGCAACAGCAGGCTGCTGGATCACTGACGTCTGCCCCTGACCTAGAGGGGGCCTGGCACCCCTTTCTGGGAAAAATCTATCTAGGAGCCCGGACTGGAATCGGGCAAACTCTCGGTTCATAATAACCTCAATTTGCTCCCAGTCCGGGCAGTCCACCCTTGCCGGATGGGCTTTTGGAATCGTCACCACTTGGCCGCTTGTCAGCTTCGGAATCTTTCCAGCCACGTTTGGAGTTAAGGAGGCATGCGGTACCACCGAAGCCGTCACCATTGACTTGGCTCAGGTGAAGCATTCAATCTCCTGTTGGAGACTCCTCACCTGGTCAGCCAACTCCGAGACCCGGTTCCGTGCAGACACTTCCTCTTGCTCGCGTGACACTGCCCTATTGCAGAGCTCCTTGACGCCGTTTTGTAGAGTCTGCAGAGCTCGGCGAATGGTGCCCATCAATTCCGCCTTCGTGCTGCGAGGTTTGTCTAGCACCTCTTCGACATCAGCGAGACTAACGAGCATTTGGGCGCCAACTTCTACTGAGCTCATCTTGTTAGCGTTACTACCACTGTGTGCTCGTTTCGCATGACCAAACCCATCCAAAGCGTCATTACCGCGCTTCCGAGACTGTCGTCGCGTTTCTCTTTGAGACCCTACCGAAGCAGAGCTATCGCTCTCTTCGACTCGCTCATCTCCATCTAGCGAAAACGGAGTTGAGGGTCTGGAGAAAGATGTTATAAGCGATTGTTGGATTGTTATAACCGCTTTTCCTCACCTTCTCTCACGTTCTCCTCTCTAATCTTAATCGGTCCATTTTCGATAAAGCCAGTTTCTTTTGTTGATCCGGCCGTTGTTGTTTGTTTTTTTTGAGTTTGTAACATATCCATACTAAATCCCACGAGTATGGGGGAAATGAAGTCCGTCCGGGCGGTGCCCCCTGCACCCGGATAAGCCTATATACTGCGGAGGTCGGCCGGTATCCACAGGTTTTTACGACTTTGCTGTCTGGTGTTATAGACTATCCTTGTCATGGGCCGGCCAATCAAGGCAAGCCCTCCGGTCAACAGGTTCTCAGCGTACCCCCTTGGAGCCACCAGTCGGGTCGTTGTTGAGTCCCTGTTGATTACGGAACGCAAGAGGGTGGCTAATCCTCTCTCACCGGCGATAGCACTAATGCTTGTCAACCCCTGCGCAAGCAGTGGGCCAACCCGCCCCTGGGTTCCCTATGGATCCCACCTCGGCACTTGCCGACGCTCGTCCAGTCTCTTCTGCTTAACAGAAGAGTACGGAGAGCGTTTACCCCCCTGTCGAGTTATTCGCCGGCGGCCAATACCCACCTCACAAAGGAAGTCATTGACCGTCGCCCAGGGTGCACCGGTCCTCCTGCTTCCGTTCCCCCCGACCGCAATGGTCAGAAAGGACAAGAAACATGAGAACGCACGTGGAGGTTACCCGACCCGCACCCCCTGTACTGTTATCCTACAAAATCATGCCATATGTGAGCCACGCGTAGGTATATGAATAGTAAATAGCAAATGCTGTTTTTAGGTCTGTAAATTTTTTTATTTCTCGGAGGGCACAGTTAAACTTTGAAATTTTAGGTTTTATTCTAGCTATTCATTCAGGTCATTGTTGTTTTCATGTGAGGTGAGTATTGATATATCATCTGCAAAAAAAAAACCCATGGTTCATATTTATTTCAAGGAAAATCATTGATGAAAACATGACAAAAAGTAAAGTCCCCTAATACACTTCCCTGTGGAGTGAAGGCATTAATAAGTTTATAGTCTGATCGGATTATTTTTATTTAATTTGTCTTGTAGTTAATAATTATATCGATACCAGTTGTTTAAAACTCTTCAAGTATGATTTGAACGATTCCAAGCATTCATCGTGGATCCTTACACTGTTTAATTTGTTTAACAGTATGTCAAATTGTACTTTATCATAAGCTTTGCTTATATCGAGCATTGTTACTATTGCATATTTTTTTCTGTTTATTATTTCTAATGCTTTTTGAATAAATTTATACACTGCCATAATTTTAGACCTAGTTTTGCAAAACCCGTTTCAGTTATCTTTAAATATACAATTATTTTTACAGAATGCGTAAACGTGGTTACACAGAGTCTTTTTAAATATTTTGGAGTTTGTTGGCAAGACGCACAACTGACATTACCATGTTTTCTGATGTTCTAGAGTTAGTCTTGGTATAATACTCTTTTGTGACCCCGGCCCATTGAAGACCATATTTGCACTCACATTGCATACAAGCTAGACTTTTTTAGGTAATAATTTTTAATGACATCATATACACGTCTAGTGTGAATAATAGAACTTTTTTAAAAAAAGAAATAATTTTATAATAGTGACATCTCGTGCAGTGTAGTTGCAACTGGAACCGTTGCTCGATATTAGTAAATGAGGTGCGTGCTTTAGTTCAATCTGCGACAGATGGCTCTGTGTTCACAAAAATGCGTAGAAAGATGTATAATTTAGGTTTTGTGCACATTTTTTTTTTATTTTTCAATAAATATGTACCTTTTGTTGTTTGTAGACTTTCAGTTGCTGTGCCTGTTGTGTTGTACCGATTTTTGTGCACTTTACATATTATTATTTGAATTGGCAGGCCGTCATTTTTCTGCCACGGTATTTTTTTTTTATTTATTCGTTGATATTTTATTTTATTTACTTTTTCTTTAATACATGTTTTGTGTAGCGTAAGTTTCAGAATAGACGTGTACGATTTAAGTGACTCATATCTATGGTGTTAGTTTATTTGTGTTTATTTTGTTCTGAATTTCCGTATCTGTATTTTAATGCAAATTATTTTTAATAATTTTAAACGACTTAAATTAAACTCTATTTTCTAGCATTTAAGTCTTAATTAAAAGCTAGGTACAGGAAAACTTGTATAACTAATATTTTTTATTAAAAATTATTTTTCATGGAATGAGATAAGGTGCAGACGTCGACTACGTACCGTTGTACGTCATTTTCAAGCGAATCGTAGTGAACTGGGGATTCACAATTCAATTATTTAAATTATCAGTATATCATAATAATACCTTTGAAACCAATGTGACTAGTTCCATCACTACGTATTCTCAAGGTGAGGTCGGTCACCCTCATTATAAACTATTGAAATTATTCTCCACTGAGTACGGCCAAAGAGCCAAAAAAAAGGTAAATAAGGTCACTTAATGGTACTAGCCCAGGGCCCCTTAAATCCATGGTCCGTTCCTAAGGCGATTAACGTAATTCCATAACACCACAAAATGGTTATCAACTTACACGTTCCAAATGAAGGGAAGTAAGTAAGTACATTAGTAAGTATTTGTAACGCATGAATTTACAAATATATTCGTATAATTAGGAATAGAAAGCTAATTTACCTACTAGCCTACTTTTGTTTTATGAAACTTTAATAACCCAAATACATTTTGGCACATCCGTGTGGTGACGGATTAAAAATATCTACCTACTATAATTAACGTTACAAATACCGTATAGACATCTCATTTAAGCTCTGTCACACTGACACTCGAGTCAATAAATACACTATTATTATATTGTTCGCAAACTAAATATAGTGCAACACAACACTGTGATTATAATAAGACGGATAATAAATGTTTTGAATGACTTCCGTTTGAAATAATTGTGTAGCGCTTAGAAAAAGTGTTATTGGCACATTGATGGCCGGAGGCCCATTGATGCAGGGGTGACAGTTATCGTGATAACTGTGTAAGCCTTACACTGTCACGATGACTGTCATGCCTTTTACGTCCCCAAGCGGGGTGTGAAAAAGCATCTCACTAGGTCGCCATAATGTGGGTCACCATACTGCGCTGTCTGGATTTTATTCACGCTTTCCATCAGGCAGAGTAGAATCACTTTGGTAGGCTCTTAATATAGAAAAAAAATCATCATTAACACAACCTTTAACCTAATATTTCTACCACACTGGAGAGACAAATTTTCTTTCTCTATGCAGCGCTAGTATCTAGTTTTGCTTAATAGTTGTTCTCCCTTAGTCGGCTCTCACGACACCAACGGGATAAATACGGGCGATATTGCATATTCTTAATCCGTCACTACACGGATAACTGTACGTACTTTTTATGTGTTAAATTTTTATTGAACACTAACATGTACAGTACTCGTATGTGTCCACCGCCTATACTGTTGGTAGGAGAGGTGTATCGAAGTAATAAATTACAACGTCTAAACCTCTCAAAATTACTTTATTTGAGATCGTACAGTAGTGATCCTTAGATTATGTTTTATTGAGTACCTAGTTGTAGTTTTATCACTTCACTGTACATTGTGGTTGCAGTAATGACAAATTAGAAACAAAACTTTACAAAAATGACGCGATAAATAGCTACAATGAATCTTTAAGGGGGTTCAAATTTATTGTCCAAATTTGATTGAGGGTTCCCAGACAGAAATTTTAGACCTTATTTTTATTTGACTATTGTAAAGTCCTCCTATTGCCTGCCAGTTTCACCCAATGTGGAAGCACTCGTTTAAATTTTTCAGAATAGGAAAACCTATGTACAATGATGACTCCATTAATCAAAACAGTTGTCGTTGAAAGATGTTTGGGTAATCGAAACATCCAGAAAATCGGTTTTTGTACATATGTTTAACTCAAGAAACCTACTATGCATACGTGTGTCCAAATAACAAAACGAATTAAATTTGTCAAGCAAAATATTTGCATTAAAACATTATTTATAAATATACGTACGTACGAACGTATCTTAAATAAATTAAATATTGCAATCTTAATCATGCAACTATTGTTGATATACTCGTAAATCTTGTTGGTTTGAATTAGAATATACAGTAATTTGAACTGGACATGAACTTTTTAGAGTTTAGTAGTAGGACTAGAAACCCGAACACATTAAGTGGGTGTGTAAGGTGTCATTAAATAGTTAATATCTAGTTAATATCTTTTCAATAATATTGAAGGATTAAAAAGACCCTTTTTAGTTCAGTGATTGTAAATATTTAACTGTAAAGCAATTCTCTGTCGTAAAGTTATTTTAACCGGCAAAACCAATTGAAAGTAATTTTGATCACAATTTCATACTGTCTTAACATAATGTGGCGATTCCACATTATAACACAAACGAAAATATATATAGCAGCGCCATCTAGCGAAGATACATCTAACTATGAAGTATGAACGAAATGTATGAATGTAATGAACTATAATGCAACTACTAATCCTGTATCGCGATATAGAGATTCGAGTGGCAATTAGCATATATGCAACATCCCAACATCAACCGTTGGGCCGTGGCCCGCCAGACATGATCACCTCGCCTGGTCGGAGGATCCTCCCTTTATGTCGGAGGGACATGAGATACCCGTCCCTCCACAATAATTTTATAACGTATCTACATATGTATTTTCATACTGTTGTTGTTGCTAACAAAAACAAAAGCCAGTTATTGACGATTAGTGACACGAAGCGCGACACTAGCCCCAGTAGGACACTTGGGTACGCCGTGGAAATACTTAAAATCACCAGAAAGATACTTAATACTTAATGTGGGTAAGAATGATGATGTTCTTACCCACATTAAGAATTACAGTACACAAGCAAATTTGTCGTTTAAATAATCTAAAACTGTGTAGTAAGCCTTTTCACACAGTTTTTGTTTTTTAAGGATTTAAATTTGTTAATACCTAATTTTTGAAATTTGTTTGGAATTTTATTGTAGAATCGCACACCCTGACATCGAAAACACTTGCTTACTTTTTGTAATCTAGTCGTTTGCAACACGAGTTTATTTTTATTTCCAGTGTTGATGTCATGAATATCGCTAAACTTTGTAAATAAACGTTTTGTTTTATATATGTCTTGATAATAATTACTTTAAACTTATCCCTCAGTGACTACTTATAATTAAGATTATAAATTGCGCGAACAACCCTCTACTGCAACACAAAGATACTTTGAATGTCAGTAATACTCTCACCAACGAAATAGCATATGATATTACACTATGAAAATAGCTAAAATACATTAGTTTAACTGTCTGTACATTGGTTACATAATTAAAGAATTTTATAAACCACGAGTGAAGCAGGGCTAAGTCTATTCGACAATACATTAATGTGTGGGCCCCACTGCAATTTAGAGTTATATTCAAAAACTTGATGGTGTCCCCAAGATCCAACACTTTTCTATTTATCAGAGTACTGGCTTAAACTTGTTTAACATTTGTTGTAAAATTTTTAACACATTTGTCAACAATAACATATCATCATTTAACAATCAATCGACTGCCTCGATGGCGCAGCGGTAGTGAATGCGACTGCTGTGCTTGAGGTCTCGGGTTCGTTTTCCAGAACGCACCAAATATTTGCATGATCAGGAAATATTTGTTTCGAAGTTTGGGCGTTTTCTATGTATAACATATACGTATATATTTAAATGTATTTATATTAGTTGTCTAGTACCCATAGTACAAGCTCTGCGTAATTTGGGACTAGAGAGCATTATGTGTCAAATGTCTGAAATATTTATTATTTTTTTTCTCATCTTAATGTAAATTATTAACATTGAACCACTTCATTATATTAGAAAGTGTAACTCACGTCATCAACAACTGATTGTTATCGTTTAAGTTTAAATAAAAGCGAAATGTCGTCCGTAAATAGCACTATCTCCTGACTATCTTTTATCAAATTAGGTAGGTCATTGATGTAAACAAATAACAAAATACATTGTTGACAATCTGGATAATTACGAATCAAATAATTAATCGAAGGACGAATATTTGTGAATATATGTAAGTGGTCCAGGCCTGGATCGCTGGGTTTTTATTTTTTTTAAGACCGAGAGTTTTGTTGATTCAGCTTTTGTTTTACCTTCACCTTGCACACAAACACTCATAATACACGTGGAACATAAACTGGTCTAGTGGTTCGCGATCCTGATTGTGAAGCGAAAGATCGTGACTTTTCGGTCAACCCCTGGGAAATCATTGCGTGAGGAGCGTTCCAGTAACGCTAAGCATATAAGTATGTTTATAAACAGTGGATAGCACAGGCTGCCATCTTGATTGAGATTTGTATATGAGATGTGTTAATAGGTACTATTAGTTACATATTTTATTATCAATGTGCGGAAAATATAGTCTACGTTCCTTTTTAAGCACAGTCACATGTGGTGGAACCGTAGACTGAAGCCATGAGCTCGCTCCTCTTGAGGGATCTCTTTCACGTTTTTTTAGACGTAACCATAGTATCTTTAGGTTTCATGAAATGAATGACTTTTTCTTTTAACGTGTGGCAACCTCCTCCGGCCGTCACTTCACCGGGTTTTACGGCGGGGTTGTGTGTCGGAATCGGACCGACTAAAACCACACGGTGTTTTACTCTGCGCTTGAGATAGAAGGGATCCGGGAACAGCTGTTATTACGACATCCGGACCACTCCTAGCGTCTGCCCATCACCATCTTCGGGTAAAACTCTATTTAGACGACGTATGGCACACTGCAGCGGATAGAGGGGAAACCCGTCCCGTCCACACGTGACCACACTTAGGGTGGTATGAGGTGCTGGTAGGCGCGCCTACGCTGCCCCGTTCACCGGCGGCGGATAGGATCCGACCGTAGATCGTGCAACCGAGCCTTCTCTACCGCCTTCTTCTACGAAATGATGTCTTTGCAGAAGGTTTCCACCGCGGTAAAACAGCTGTCACTACCGGCCATGGGGCGTATGACGGCCGGTAAGTAGAGATCTCCTCCAATAACTGCAATAAGGGTCCCATGCTGCGCCGCCCAGGCGGAACAAATTGCTATTGACCTGACTCCTCATTGCAGTCGTAGTGGTGACAGGCGGGACTCAATTCTCTTCTAGCGACCGGGAACACATACTTCCCGAAGCAGCCGTGCCCGGAAATGACCTACGTCACTCGGAAGGAAAAGGTTCCGTGCTGCCGCCCTGCCCGCTCGAGGATGACCGATTGGAGTAAACGAATGCCTCTAAGTTTACCTTTAATGCTTAGAAATAACTAAAAGTCATAAGGTGCCAGGTCTGAGCTGTAACGAGGATGACAACACTCGCACTCTACGAAGGCCGCGTTTTGCATTACGATTTGCTCACATTCGAGAAATTTAGCCGAACAGTACTAGAAGATTTTTATATAATTCCAAACAACAAACCTGGCACTTAACAAGTTCCAGGATGTAAATATTTACAACAACCTATTTAGCCAATTAATAAATATTAAGTTCACCTGACACACAACGCCATTTAGTTTCAAATTAAGCAGAGCCTTTACTATGAAGGTTAGATTAACTGATAGCATACTTTTTAAAACAAACGTTTGCAGATCATACAAACATACATGGTCCGACCCGGGCATCGAACCTGAGCCCTCTGCACAGCAGTCGCATACACTACCACTGCACCACCGAGGTAGTGAATGGGAAGGTTAAGCAAGAATTGATATTAATTAGAATTAGTGAAGTGTCAGTAACAAGTAGAGATGATGTGAATATCTGTATTTCCGCTGTACCTATTTTGTCTGTGGGTCTTTGTCTGGGTAGTCTAAGTAAGAAGAAAAAAACATTACTTAAGTTTATTTATTGAAACAAGAAGTTTGAAAATCTGTAAATATTCAATTAGACCAATAAGGTTAAGGACACCCACACTTGATTTCTAAGTGTTTTGTTAATATGATGAGCCTTTGTGCTCTGGCAATAAGAAGTATACTGTGACAGGTCCTTTTGAAGTGTGCACTATTTCCTTATGTCTAATTAACTGAGTAGCTGCTAGTCCATACAAGAGACATGGAATACCTGTAAAAGCACATTAATCATTTATAATATATATTCTTGAACATATCAATATCTGTTTTTGATCAAAAATGGCTATGGCTCCATCATAACACAAAAATTAACTATTATGTTCGGTAAGCTTAGAAGTTACTTGTGTAGCTGTGTGTGCTGTGTGTAGACAGAAACTGAAAAGGAGAAAAACTTGAACAAACCCTAGACTAACCCGTTTGGTCAGCGTGGTATAGTAGGCCAAAACCTCCTTTCAAAAAAGAGGTTTGTTTTCAACAGTGAGTGAGTGTTTTCAACTGTTAAGGGCTGTTGAGGGAGACGAGAAATTTAATTTAAAAAAAAGCTACTTTTTTTGTAAACAGAACAAGTTTAATAAAAGTAATTACTGTCCATAAATAGATTAAAAAAATAAGGAAGTGTATATTACAGGAATATGATGAAAAGAAAATTATATTTCGTTTACCTTTCAAAGGATTGTAATAATATTTAATTTTGTGTTATAGTAAACTATGACATAAAGATCAATCTTAAATACAAACTGCATTTTGATATCTAAAGGAGGACGAACAAATTACGAGGCGTGTGAATGTAATAAGCCAAGCTTTTGTTAATAAAATATTAACTGCCAAAGGCGGACACAAATATTTTTTAAAAGCGTATCTAGATAGTCTAAGTTTACTAATTGGACTCGAACAAGTGAGGCTACTAAAGTACATGATATGACGATATGAGTATGGATCTATAACTTCTATAGACTTACATTTGTCAGTTGTTACTGTAGGAATTTGATATAAACTAAAGTAATTATAGCATACATACCAAAATTAACTACTTTTATAATTCTCATGAATTTATCTGAGGCTCCTAGGTCCTCAGCTTTTCTCCGTGAGCAATGGTATTTAATATATGGAAAGCAGCCAGTCCTTAATATTTGATAATTTGACTTTCCAACCTTCCAGTTGAAATTTGACATACCAAATTGGTCATTTACAACACTAGTCTGCTGGAAAAAAAAACAACAGTGTGATTACAATGATAAATCTATTAAATTATTGTGACTTAGACTCAATACTTCTGACAAGTGACAATAAACTTGCCGTCTTGCTTGGTATCACCTAATATTTATCTAGTACCTTGACAAAGTAAGAAGTCCAGGGAGGTTCATTACACTGAGTCAAATACGCTGTTAACACTTCGGAAGCCGTAGGTCTCGAGAAAAAAAATGCTACTTGATATTTTATTATAGTAGTTTTACTCAACAATTTAATATTTGTTGTTATGCATTTATTACGTAAACAAAGAACATGACAGGCCATAACTAACAGCTGTTTTTGACAATGAAAGTAGTTTGACGTTTGACTGGACGGGTTTACACAGTCAACTATTCATATCAATTTTATTTTAAAATGATTCTCACTGTCTTAAACTTGAGAAAATTTATCATCATTATCATCTCAACCGAAAGACGTCCACTGCTGGACATAGGCCTCCCCTAAGGCTCTCTACAACAAATGTGAATGAGCAGACCTAAACGTACATTAAGATTTAATTGACTATTTACCGAATTTCCGAAAATATAATTTGATTATCTAATGAACTGGTCCACCAATATCTTTTAGTACTCAAGCATATGTATTTTGTACTGCGCCTGATATAGGCACATAGTAGATGATAAGTTGTTCTGTTGTTGTTTTATAGTTTGTGTTGTCGATAGGTTCATCTACTACTTCTAGTTCGTTATCGTAAAACAGTGACAGCAATGTTTGTATTGATTCCTTTCATTTCCAGATGAAGCACTGGCTCCGTCTCCAATTTCTTTCATACTACGCCCCCGCATTGCTTCGTAAGTCATCAAGTCGACTCACTGTTAGTATTTATTACACATAGGCTACATTCAGAATGGCGCCACACCGCATTACATGTCACATTATTACGGACGCTGTAGCACGGCACCACGAAACACACAGTAGGCCTAATTAAAGTAAAAAACATTAGGTATTTTCTATCAAAATATTTTATTTTGCTACTTAGTCTCCCAGCAAAACACTTGATCTAGTATTCTTTCTACATCATTATTCCTGCCGGATAGTGACAGGCTTGTATACTATGAAAATATATACCTACCGTCAGTCCAGAAAACCATTCAGCTCTAAAAAAGTTTAACTTTTAGAGGCGAATGATTTCCCTTAAACAATCTTCAACTTTAAAAACAAAAAAAACTGAATCTGGAGAACTGAAATTCAAATGAATTAGTTTTTGTATTACTGTTTTCTTTTTCTAGCCAGATAATTTGTAGTTGCAGTTCGTCAAGAAGCATGTGTAGTAATAGTTATTTTGGGCTGTTATATTTTTATTTGAATCTAAATTTTAGTACTGCATTCATTAAATGTTAGGTACCGTCCAACTCGCCCACATTTTTCGCATTACTAAGTCTTTGTGACTGTTTTATATGTTATTGTTAATATTTTGTCGGAAAAAGAAGTAGGTACATAATTTTGAGTATTGTAAGTATTCAGAGATATAATTGTGTGGTTATTCAAGAAAATTCGATAGTTAAACGAATGCTCTACAAGCCTTGAGGGTATTTGCATATAACTCATACGTATTTGGGATTCTAAATTAAAAATGAAGTACAATTAATAAAATATAAATTTTATTCATATTTTTTTCGTGCTTATTTTTAAATTTATTATTTAGCAACTTCTCTTAATCTTATAAAGGTGTACTATTAGATACAGTTTCAAAAAAAAAAACAATTAGGCGCTAGGCCTTGCCATTAACAAAAAATGAAAATTTATGTGAAAAATGAAACAATATAAAGAACGTAGTTTTTAACGTTCTTAGTCAATAAACCCTCGGGCCATAAATTTTTCATTTAATATCACAACTAACTTTCAAATATCTAAAGTACATTTATTGCTATTTACTTCGCATGTATACGGTACGCAACAGGTATACCGCTGCACACAGGCTATTATGATAAAAAAATTAAGTGCCTTACTGATTGATTATAACAAAAACAACACATTATCAGTAAAACAGTTAAAATATAAAAAGCAATAAACATTATTTCTCTTTCGCATCAATTAGTGTGCACTTACGGTCTTGTTCTTCACTCCCTTTTCATATTTTAAGACATGAAGTAAGTGAATAGTCATTGAGTTATCATAACCAAATCACGATTAGTGCAGATGAAAGGTCGAGATCCGAATCAAGTGGCACATTAAGCCGCGAACCAATAGAGGACTGACCGAAAAGACAGTGAGCTGTGGCAACGTGTTGTTATCGGTATTGTTGGACATCACCAACGCATTCAATAGTCTACCAATTAGCTGCATCAGAGAAGTACTCTCCAACTACGGGGTGTCAGAGTAACTGAGACGGCTAGTGGCGGACTAATTAGAGGAGCGTAATGTCATGTACAAGGACCGAGATGGTATTTTGAGGCGTCGGCTCATATTGTACGGTGTTCCGCAGGGGTCTGTTCACGGATCAGTCCTGTGGAACATTGCCTACTGCTAGGTCGTCCGCTCTCCGACCTGGGCGTAATTTATTTCGCTGATGACACACCAGTCACAACTAGCGCGTAAAACATTCTCGTTAGACGTAGTCTCTGGTGGTTGTGCGGTTAAGGCACTGGGTTTACGGGTAGCCCATAGTGGTCAATTCGGTGCTCGTGCCGGTTCCTCCGATCAGGCCCAGATACTTTATCTGGGCCTGATCTTCGACGAGCACTTCCGACAGCTTGCTCCAAAACTAGTCGATGCTGTTTCTGACCTTGGGTGACTTGACGATGGAACCAGCGTCGCGACAAGACGGTTGTACACGAGGGTTATCGGGTCGAAGAGGTGTAAGAAACAGCCCGACTAACCACGATGGGTCGGGGCTGGCACGGGACCCTTTCCTTCTGGCTCACACAGGTCCTTTCCAGGCACGGGAATGTTCGGGATGTACCTGCTCTCTCTGCCGGTCGTCATACTCTCCGGGGCCGCTAGCGATTTATTAAGAAATAATTCAATTTACAATGTTTACTATATTTCATTATGGTAAACATAACAAAGGTGAAACAAATATAATAAAAACTTCACACCATTTGACACGGCAATCTGGTTCTAAACTAGATCGAGTCTGATACCTAGACTGCTAATAAACTTACTCAAATATATCTGAATACGTACACACTATACGTCAAGTTATAATGCTTCATTATAAGCTCAACAGTAGGGTGTCCCTTAAATTTCAAGTTCGATATTTTTTTACGCATACCTTCTTAAAAGTTTCGTAATAACCCTATATTGTCTAGAAAAAAATATTAGTTCGATATATAAACGATAACCCGTGCCGACTTGCTATTTAAACTTGTCGATACAAGTTGCTTAAGTACTGCCCAGTGACCTGTTACGACATGTTTTATTTGCCATTTCGTACGTGATTTTTGAGACTATTAGTGCTTCATTGTTTAGTGCGTAAACATGTCGGTGGAATTACGGAGTGATAAACAAAATATTTTTCTGATCGGATTGACTAGCTACCAAATAAATGGTGCAAAATTACCATCTAATCGACAAGTTCTCTCAGTCCTATTTTACAATATTCGTGAGGTTAAATTAACTGTTAGTGAAAGTGCAAATCTTGTGATTAGGGAGTGCATCATATATTGGGAAAAAGCAAGAATTCCAACAAGGGCATTTCCTAACTGCGTGAAGAAACTTATTGATTTATATCATGTTTGGAGAGAGTTGCAAAAAAATTGTAAGAAAACTCAGATTACGTTTAAGAGTCGTGAGAACAATTTTATAATTAATCTTGATAATTTGTTTGATATTGCACATGCTGATGCTTTTGAGAGAATGAAAATAGAGGAAGATAAATTATTTTTAATGAAACAGAGAGAGCCAGGTCGACCGGGATGCTTAAGTGGTGTAGATAAAAAATTGGCGGAAAAAGAACAAAGATCTAGACAACGACGATTGGAAGAAGAGGAAAGGATTGTAAGACAAAGAGAATCACTAGCTGTTGCATCTACTTCCACCACAAATAACTTAGACAGTGTAGAAGATTCAGACGAAGAACTGATCTTGAATTCTGAACTCAGCTTGCCGGACGTTCCCTGCCATGAACAAAGTTCAAAAAGAGGTAGAAAGAATCTTATAACACCTAAACTAGTTGCAGCTTTAGATCGATGCCAGTTAAGCATTAGAGATACCGTTTACATTCTTAATGCGGTGGTAGAAGCGCTTGGTCTGAGCAGCGATGATTTCTGTATTAACAAATCCTCGATTCAGCGAATTCGTACTGAAACTAGAAAATCAAGGGCAGAAGCAATAAAACCTAACTTCCAAAACAATGTACCCGACATAGTCACAGTCCATTGGGATGGAAAACTATTACCGGGGTTGGATGTACGGAGTTCAAAAGAAGAACGCTTGCCAGTTATAGCTTCATTTGACGATAGAGAGCAGCTTCTTGCAGTGCCGAAACTAGAAAGTTCTTCTGGAAAACATCAAGCGAAGGCTGTATCAGCAGCTCTCTTTGACTGGAACCTTTATGATAAAGTGCAAATAATGTGCTGCGACACAACAGCTTCCAATATGAGCCGTTTCAATGGAGCTTGTGCTATTTTGGAGCAAACTTTAGGAAGAGAATTGTTGCTTTTCGCCTGTCGTCATCATGTTTATGAATTGGTCCTAAAAGCTGTCTTTGAAACCAAGATTAAGCAAATTACTAGTAGCCCAGATATTCCGATGTTCAAAAAGTTCCAAGAAAATTGAAAAACCTTGATTGTACTAAAATTGAACCATCTCTTAATTTCGTAAAAGCACGGGTTGCCGAGACAGACATTCAAGCGTTGTTACTATTTTATAAGGCAGAATTAGATAAAGGTTTTGTAAGAGATGATTACCGCGAATTGGTCGAACTGTGCGTAATATTTTTAGGAGGAGACACAGAGGAAAAATTAAAACTAAGGCCCCCCGGAGCTATACATCAGGCACGCTGGATGGCGAGAGCGATCTATTCTTTAAAAATATGTTTACTTCAGTCACAATGCAGAGTAACTGCGAAAAACAAAAAGGCTCTACAAGATGTTTGCTTATTTCTCGTAATATTGTATGTTAAACATTGGCTCGAATGTACAGTGGCGACCAAAGCACCTAATCAAGATTTGCGCTTCTTGAAGATGTTAAAAGAGTATGAAAAAGTTGACGCAACAATTTCTAAAGCTTCTATAAGCAAGTTCAGCCATCACTTGTGGTATTTATGTGAAGAGACAGTCATTCTATCACTATTTGATGATGAAGTTGACAACCAAACTAAGAAGAAGATGATTGCCAACTTCAACAGGGACAAAATCTCGGATTTTAGCAAACGCTATGACCCGTCGAAGGAAGAACTGACTCAAAAGTTGTTTGGTAAGTTAAATTGACTTTTTGTTGGATTTCAGTTTCAATGTCCAATACTTATTTATTTATTTTCAAAATTGTTTTTGATTTTTATTTGTTATTTAACTTATTTTTCTTTTTTTTTAGACAAAGCACTGGATGATTTCGTATCGGAAAAGAGCAAACAATTTTTATCACGACTGCAGATCGACGACAGTTTTCTAAAGGAAGATGTATCTTCTTGGAATAACAATGCTGCTTTTCTGGAGGCTAAAAGAAGAATAAGTTATTTGAGAGTTGTAAATGATACTGCTGAAAGGGCTGTTAAATTAATGCAAGATTTTAACGGACTTATCACGGCTGAAGAAGAACAAAAACAGTTCTTGCTGCGCTGTGTCCAGGAACATCTAAAATTGTATCCAGACTGTAAAAAAACTACTCTAAAAAGAAGTTACCCTGAATGATTCTCATTTCTTTATGTTTTTAATTAAAGATTAATGTTCATCTAATTTATTATTTAATTTTATTCACTTAATTCATTGCATTTATAGTGAAATTATAGCAGACTGAAATTTTAGGACAAAACACGTTTTTTACTAAACTTTGAAGCTCGGTCGGCACTGGTTGCAATTATGCTAGATTGATAAAATTTTATATTTAAGTATCTTATAGCATTAGTAAAAATTATAGAGGGTATGCATTTCGAAATTCGAAAAAAAATTTTTTTTTGTCATATAAGGGACACCCTACTCAACAGTCATTTATTTTCCTGGAAAATTCTAAATTCTGAAAACAACTAGCTTTAAATAATCTCTTCTATATTTTTTAAACTTAAAATAGATATTTAAAAAATAGTATTGTACGTTTTTTTCCACATAAACTTAGAGTTTTCCAGTTATCACATTTTGCATATGAAAGATCATATGCAAAGTCTATCTAAAATGAAATATAAATTTCTCTCAACGCATGTAGAATAGTCGACTTTATCCGGGCTTTAAATCTATACTTCACAAAATAAAACGTAAAACAAATGTCAAACTATAAATTTACAAAATATTTATTTTTCTTATCTAATAACTATTTTCTATTACATCCCAACAAAAATAATCGTCTCATAACTGGCGCTCAATACGTAATTCATCCAACTTATATTATACTTCCCTAAGCCCCGTGTTATTTTCATATTCATTTTGTTCTAAAAAATAATTAAATTACAAATGATTTCATTAAATGCATATGTAAACAAAAACATTTGGTTCAGATATGTAATTTAAAACAGATAAATGCATGTACAAGCTATGTAGATACTTCACAAAAAAGATGTCTGTGCAGGAAACGTGTAGTAAATATTTAGTTACAATTTAGTCAATTCTATTCAAAATCGAAATAGGAACACTGACTTTTCGAGATCAAACAAGCGCTGGATCAATACGCAATACATAAAATATAATATATTAGTTATTCACCGAGATTTTACAGTCGTTTTAGTACTAAACATTTTAAATTCAACATCTATAATATAAAATATCAAGAGACGATTAACTAATTTATCACCCAAACTCGACCAGTCAACGCAACGTACTGTCGACCTTGCTGTATTTTGTGGTTTCGGTTCATCGAACGAATCAAACGACTATCAATTAGGTACACGGTAAGTGCGAAAGTTAAAAAAAAAATAAAATAATATTTAAAAATATTTAAAATTTAGAACTCATTTCAAATCCATCTAATATTTTAGTTCAATTTGGCATACCTATTCGTAGGTTTATTCATTTTATTCGCTGAGTAAAAATTAAAATAAAAGTTTTGTGAATATACTAACACTTACCAAAATCTTTGAAAAGTTAATTGACTAGCCGCTTAACTTACATTTTCGTTACCGTGGAAATTGTGATAAACAATAATTGGCACAAAATATATTGATTCGAAATTATCAGAGTATTTAAGAAAATGGTATGCTGCCAATGAGTAAGATAATTAACAAAGATTTGAACTATGTCAAGCACCTGTTACACATAAGTCTTTTTTATGTAGTACGCAAAATTCGTTTTCATGCACACACTCATGTACTAACTAACTTATAGTAAGCTTACTGACTAAATATAGTTCATATCATTCAATGTGTCTTCTCACGATTAAAGCAGCGTTCAATTGTCCTATGTCTTCTAATATCAACGCCAATGATTTCGACGTGATGTCGTCACGTGAGTCCTGAACAAACCAAAACATGTATATGAATTAAGCTCTAAGGAAATGCAATTAAGCACAGATTATAACTACAACAATAGCAGTGTAATGAATTTTATTAAGTTTTTATTCAGACAATATAGACTTAATGAGCCGAAAAGGTGTAGAAATGCGTGAATGTCCAAGATTAACGCTATTATCTTTTTACCAAATATGATTTTCTACTACAGTATATTTATAATAATCATATTTCAGACATCTGACACACAACGCCATCTAGTCCCTACTGACTATTACTACATAGATATATAGACAACGGATTTAAATACATCTACATTTTTTAAATACCTACGTATTATACATAGAAAATTATTATTTATATATTGTAGTATAGTTGAAATAAACTATATATTTTTTAATTAATTTATTAGGAGACCAACAGTGGTAACAGTAGATTTATGACATCAACAGTGCAATATTTGGGTGTTTTTTTTGAATTTGTACCAATAACAACATAATGTTGTAAATGTAAAATAAATTAAAGCAAATAACTATTTTATTTGAAATAAAAAATGCAAATCATCATTGAAATAAAATTATAAAGCAACAGTAAACTTAAATATTCTGAATTCGAATCGTTATTTATTGATCGTGATGGTAATTTTATTAATCATAGAAAAATTTCTATAAATTAAAATACACATTACAAATTATAACCTCTGCTTATAAACTCTTTATACTTTCAAATTATACATTTGTTTGCTTATTTCTCAATTAGAAAAAAAAAACTGAATGCTCCTGTGTCGACTATTACTAGGTATATATGTATTTAAGTTAAGAAAGTTATACAGATGTAGTTAATGTCGACTAAATATTATCGACTAGTATTGTACGAATATTGAATTATCGTGTAGCAAGTTCCATAGTTACCTTAAGGTGGTTGAGCAGAGTGAGCGTAGGGCTGGGCTGTGTTCCGTACCAGTCTAGCAATGCGTCGAGACGTAGGCGTTGGGCTAACAGGCGCCATGCACCTGCCGCGTCCAGCAATACAGACACCTCGCGACCGTACAGGCTCAGGGCTTGAAGACCCTGCTCGCACACATCCTGACACACAACCGAGGTTATATTACGCCGTCACATTAAAACTTATTATATAGAACACCCAGACTTAGAACAACAATTTTCGGATCACAAAAAGTAGCAAATCCCATGTGGGGTTTGAACGCACAACACTCAGTGGAAAGTGGCGAAGTGACCGCTTAAACCATTGCGCCATCCGTGCGGTTAACTTATTGTCTATCATATCAATTAACAGGGTACCTTACATTCCGAGGGCGTACTTGTAACTAAACTATCCATAATGGGTGCGTGCAAGCGTAATAAACAAACAAGTTTATATTAGCGTTCATAATATTAATAAAGGTTTAAATATACGTTTTATATATACATAGGCTCATATTATAATTTGCAAAAACATCAAAAGAAGTGCAAATAAGCATAATACTGAGGAATATTAGCTGAACATTAAACTCATAACCTATTCAGAGAAGTTAAGGATTGAATAAACACATTCAAACGATTGTAACATTAGTGTCAACGATAAATCTTAACAAACACACTATAGTAGTCTATAACTTAAGAATACTTATATTACTTTAACCATATTGATTTATTTTAAGATAATAAAAATCAAAAGAGAATTTCATTAGCATTAACTTTGGAAGCACACTCGACTGACTTATCGCTGTCTCCGTTCAGAATTTACTGGAGTAGGGATGCACAAATGGTGAATAAATATCGATATACAGTTAGGTGCAGAACTAGTGTACTGTGAACTCAAGTTAATAGTTCAAATGGATATTATCCAGTTACTGTGTTTAAAAACGTTGAGGTATTTGAATGTGATAGACTCACTTTTGCATCGTGTTTGTTACTGACTCTGCGCTCAAGTATGAACATGTTTAAACTTGTCAAGATTAGTAGAGAAAGACATTTTCGCTTTGTTTATTACTCAGTGTAATTTTAAATCGCAAAGGGAACGTTTCGTACGCTTTATTGAAATCATGAAACCGACATCGAAGTCCATTATAGAATCTGCTAAAGAGTTACTCAAAAGTGGAAAATCGACAAGATTTATCGCTCAAGAGTTAAACGCGAGTCAATCAACAGTACAGAGAATAAGAGCAAAGTGTAAATTTCCTGTGGCAAGTAACGTTGGTGGTCGTGTTAAAAAGTTATCTGACAGAGACGTAAGAAAACTTATTCACTACTTAAGATCTAGTAAAGCGTCTTCAGCATCAGAAGCGGCGGCAATTTTAAGACAAGACACTGGCACGTCAGTGAGTAAGTGGACTGTTCGTCGGGCATTACACAATGTAGGTATGCGAGCTGTACAGAAGAAAAAGAAACCTCTCCTTACTAAAAAGAATATTAGAGCAAGAAAAGAATTTGCAAAACAATACATTAACTGGACTGAAAGTGACTGGATGAGGGTCATTTGGTCCGATGAGACCAAAATTAATAGATACAGCACAGACGGGCGAAAATGGTCTTGGAAGAAAGGGGAACCATTACAAGCAAAGGATTTTATACAAACGGTGAAACATGGTGGAGGTAATATCAAACTTTGGGGATGTCTGACAGCTTTTGGTTAGGGACCAATTCACAAAATCAATGGAAATATGGATGGTAGAATGTATCTCAACATTCTTAAGACACATCTGATGGATGCTGTAGAAAATATGCCATATCCTGTAAATAAAGTAATATTTCAACAGGATAACGACCCCAAGCACATGTCAAAAATAGTAAAAAAATGGCTTGATAAGCAAGTTTTTCAAGTCCTTCCATGGCCTTCTCAGAATCCTGATATCAATTCTATAGAGAATTTGTGGGCATATTTGAAAAGCATGCTTTTAAATGAATATAGCGCACCACCATCGAACTTGAACATTCTATGGGAACGAGCACAAGAACAGTGGTACAAAATTCCACCCGAGTACTGTGAAAAACTTGTAAAAAGTTTGGTAAATAGGTTGCATGCGGTTGAAAAAGCAAAATGTCTTTGGACCAAATATTAAAGATTTGTTTTCATTATATTTTATAACTGGTGCAAAAGTGAACCAATTGTAATTGTGATGATTATTCACCAAAATAAGATTTAAACTTATAAGATTACTTTAATTAAACATTCAAGAAATAAAGTTTTTAAATATTACAATACATTTTTTATTTAGTAATTAATACCAATTTCATACAGCTATTTTTAAAAAATTGTAAGGTACTGACTCAGTTCTGCACCTAACTGTATATCGTATAGATATTTTTCAAATGTATCGATAAATATTGAATAAAAAATATCGATATGTTGATATTTCGATATTTTCTGCGACAAGCAGGTCATAGACTAAAATTTTTGTTTGTGTTTGAAGCAAAGAAACTAAACCCATACAGATAAGTCAAATACATGATGTGACGCATAAGCAAACAGCAGAGCTTTAAAAAATATATCGATTTTGATACGAATTTAATGTCTGAAAATAAATATTGAAAATCGATATATCGCGGGCAAAAACATTGCTGATTTATATCGATTTTTTTTCTGAAAAAATATCGGTATTTTAATAGATCGATTTTTTTTGCTCAAGCCCATACTGGAGAACCTAGCCAGACTTTTAAGTCCATAATTGCAGTTACTTCAAGAGGTATAGAGCTACAAAAGATATACATACTCGGTCATAGTTCTGCTAAATGGTATACAATTGTTTTCCCTTTCTACCTACTTTAGATCAGCGATAAATACTTACGCCTTCGTCAGCAGATTCATAATCATCTTCTGGTTCAGACTTAATATCATTTTCGTCCATAATTTCTCCGGCGACATAGTCCCACAGCACCGCCTTCAATTCTAGTTTGTTCTTCACTAATCGCCATGCTGAATCGTTACCATTTTCCGTTTTCATGGGACTTGCCTACGTAACATAATTATTATTATTATATTTTTGAAGCCGAATAGCAACATAAGAGTTATTAGTATACTTCGGAATAGGTAGAATGTTTGAGGATCAATGAATTCCATATAATTTGCCGATCCGAATCCGAAAAATAATTTGGCCAGTATTGTTTACTACAAAAAATCTAAAACCTTCAAGAACTTTAAGCGCTTTATAATTGCCTCGTTGGTCTTGTAGTTGATGTATGCTACTGCTGGTCATGAGGTTTTCCATTCCTGGGTCACGTCAAAAAGTGCTACTGAGTTTTTCTGGTTACAGTAAGATTTAATAACAGTTTGGAAGTTCTGGTAACCTCCGTGCCTTGGAGAGTACGTAGTCATCGATCCCACGCCGGCTCTATTCAGGATCGTGTCGGATAACCGTCCCATCGAAATGCTAGAGTGATGGAACAGAGAGTGCACATCTATTTACGCACACACTTGTGCACTATAACATCTTCTGCTTCGAAAATCGGCTAGAAGTACATCTTCAAGCGCTGCACAACTTTTTCCGTACATAGTATGGAATTTGTATTATGTAAGCTAGATTTACTGATAGAATACTTGTAAATACAAATATATTATACATGGGAACCACAAAAACTCCGAAACAAATACTGCAGATGATACAAGCATTAGGTCCGACCCAGGAATCGAACCCGAGTCCTCAAGACAGCAGCCAGCCACATACGCTACCATGGCACCAAAGACGCAGTCAAATAGAACTAATATGAAATTCGCGTACTTATCGGCTGTAAAACAATGAAGAATAAATCCAAAATACACGAGGGAAGTCATAAAATCCCACCTATATTTAAAATGATTTATCAACATTTATCAATTACATTTACCTTATGATCAAGTAACAGCCGCGCAATCATAACTGTATTCTCTCTAACTGTTCCACCACAGACAATCTGTAACGCTGTGTTGCCAGAATCGTCTCTAACGTCGACATCCTCCTAAAAACAAAAAATGCAAATATTTATTTCAAATGATAATAATAATAAAGTTAATGATAACTACACTGTGTTTATCTACAGAATGGTCCACGAATTAGTTAGCATTTGAAAATTCGTATAAAAATCATTTGATATATTATAAAAATTACTTGTGACTTTCTTCGGACTTCTGGGTGGCTATAGATGTCGCTTCGTCTGGGAAATCAACTTTTCCGAAAACATGTCTTTGACCACCGGCAGTTACTCACACAACAAAAACAAATGGCTACATCTTGTTGAAACCATGTGTTACGATTGTAGCCAGCAAATTCCAGTAGCATCGGTCCCAAAAACTCCCGTAACAAGCTTGTGCGGGAAGTCAGATTCAAATGTTAACGAATTCTTGGCCCCATAATATGTATGTGTAAATAAATAATAAATACGCAATCATTATTTGAATAGGGCGTAAGAAATAAATTCCTACCTTTGGTATGAACTCGAGGAGAGTTTTAGTGACTTCTAGGCAATCATCATAAGCGGCGAGATGTAGCGGAGTCCGTCCGTACTCGTCCCGCACGTTGTAGCTCGCGCCGTGTTGCAGCAACAGCCGAGCGCTGTTCGCAGAGTCTTCTATTACTGCCATGTGCAACGCTGACTGTTTTTCTGAAAAAATTTTAACATTTACACAAGGTAAACTACTTTCAGTATTTTTTATTAACTCCGTCTGTAGTGTTCATACTGATTTGGCTGCAGTACACAATGAAATTACGTCTACAATTAACTATCAGGTTTATTTATGATTCCGGAGGAACCCGGATAGAAGTGTGTCTGTGTTCAGGATAGTCCATCAAGGATCTACACTGAGTCTGCTTCTATTTAATTTCCTGGAATGTACTCTATGCTCATAACATCGTTCTAATCCTTAGAAGTGCAAAAGATAGGTAAGTTATTCTCTGCAATTGGGTGAACTCATTAGATAACGCCAGACTCAGGGTTTGTAGAACGAAAACCACATTCCCTGATGATAAATAAAATCAAGAGGTCGATAGTAGTTTTTTTTAATTTCCTGTTCCACACAAATTGAAATGATTTTACTAAAATACTTCCTACTGTCTCTCCAGAACATTTTGATCCGTCCTACGGTTGTCTGGAAGAGATTGCTTTTAGCAATAGGGCTCCCTTTGTACATTATATATCTGATATTTTACGTACTTTCTTATAACGGAGGCCCATTGATGCAGGGATGACAGTTATCGTGGTAAGTATGACACACTGCCACGATGACTGTCATGCCTTTTACGTCCCCAAGTAGGACACGAAAAAGTATCTCACTAGGCCGCCACAGTGTGGGTCACCATACTGCAATGTCTGCATTTGCAATGCGTATGGTGACCACAACTCTTGGATTCTATTCATGCTTTCCATCAAGTGGAGTAGATTCATTTTGACAGGCTGCTATAATAATAAAAAAACAAAAAAACATTGTAATGCAGTGTACACATAAAGTATTTTCAATCTATCTATACTTACTGTTATTGTAGTCGTTCAAATTGCAAGGCACGTCATTTTTCTTAATAGCTTCTAGTAATGTCTGTAGACACGATTTGTATTTGACAGCGTAGTGAATTGCGTTCATATCTTGATCATCTTTCCACATTGGGTTGGCACCTAGAGTGACATAAAATTACACATGATTTTTGTATTTGTTAGTTTGTAAATTCGTGTAAAATTTTGACAATTAATTGTGTAAAATAAACATGAAAATTTGTTCTGTATAAATGTAATCTATCAAGTTATTTAATGCAGCATTATATTATAAACAGGCTTCTGCAAACTGTGTCACATTAGTTGGAACAAAAGTTGTATGAATAAGTTTATTGAGGCTTATTTGAGGCCAAAGCCTCCTTTCTAAGGATGGGCCTGTAATAATAACAGATTTATACAGTAAATATAGTTCATATAGACATTTGTGTTAGAGACTGGTATCTGCACGAGGATGACTTGTATTACAGACTACTAGCCACAGATTCTGGACAGTGAAATATATGGTGGGAGGAGCAGTGAACAGTGTTTGTGTTCGTGTGTGTTAGGTGAGTGTATATGTTCGTATAAGCGTGTGTTCGTGTGAGCGTGTATGTGTTCGTGTAAGTGTGACTGTGTTCGTGTGTGTGTGTGCCACGGTGGTCTATTATAGACTGTGCATTATGATGATTACGTAGGTATAATGTATCATGGTGAATGCATTCATTGGTGGGTATATTTAGTAAATATAAATAAGTTACTTACCTTTGGTTACGAGTAAATTCACAATTTTTGGTAAATCGTGGAGCACTGCCAAATGTAAAGTCGTTTGTTGTCTGTCATTAGAACAGTCGAGCAGGTGGGTCGCTTTCACATTATGAATAATCTTCACTATGTACTCCAGGCAGTTCTGGTCCGAACACAAACTCATGTGAAGGAACCTGCAATAATAAAATCTTAAATAAAATTGTCTAATCGTTGATACATTTAATAATATATCTCAAAGAGAATTATTTAGAACAAAAACTCTCGCTTGTATTGCAGTTAAATGAAAAGCAACCCTATTTGCATGTCAATATCATTTAAAACTGCTTAAGATAGAATTTCACTATACAAAGCTTTTATTGCTATTTATTTTATTTTTTATTTTTTATTTAACCATATTAATACAGTAATTCTTTATATGATAAACAGCACTATTACACTAAGCCTTTGACGTCATCATATGTTAGGAGAATTCGGGGTTTATAACTAATAAAGTTTCAGTAATGTTAATAAACAAATACTTACGTATCACCGTTTGACAATCGTATGTCGAAAAGCCTTCCCAACCGACTCCTAACTTCCTGTTTCTTGAAGCCTTTCTTGTCTCTAATCATGTCACACAAATCTTTAACCAGCTGTAATAAAAAAAAAACTAACCTTTAAACGATAGCTTTACTATGTGTAAGTTTCTATTAAATATTCAATTACAAGTACAATTAAAAAATTTACCAAAAAAAAGCATTGAAGCAATATGTTTATAACCGATAGTTACTATTACCAGGAGTTTTTACGAATGAATGATCTTCACTTCTCAGAACTGCGAATTATTTCTAACTAAACGGTTTGGTGGTATCACTTTTATCTTTCAGAAGTAGCTGCAGGAATGGTGTAACAGTTTAAGCGATCATCTCGCCGCTCATACTGCGCTGTGTTCAAGCTCCGACGGAGCGACAACTTTTGTGAACCACAAATTGTTCTGAATCTGGATTTGTGGCTGTTACATTATTTGTTAGGCTCCCCGCCACATATTAAGTATTCCTACTGCGGGAGTTATCTTAAAACCTTAATCTAATGACAATTTAGTCGATCTTAAAAACGAACTCAGATTATCCACTAGTTTCATCAGAGCGAGTTTTTATATATAGCATCACGTCCTTTTCACCTTTCAAATCGCTTAACGTTATGATAAGAAAAATTAAAAATAATTTTAAAATGCAATGCAAACACCATGTATGGCACTTTAATTTTAAGTAATAATTGAAAAATGCAAAAAAATATTCGCCCACCTGAATACAAAATCTTAAACTGCCAACTAACTGGCATTTACGCAAGCAATAATAAAATATAATTGTTTCTTAGAAAATATGAGCTTATTTTACTTTTTACAAGTTTCAACACCACGAAATAGATACGAAAATGTCTAAATTACCTTTTTGACTTCGATGCCGTCCTCTGCTTTATAAAACGCATTATATTCCGCATTCTTTTCACTGTTTTCCTTTTTAATGTTGTCACTTGGTGTGATCTTTGTGGATTCAGGCTCAGTTTTGTTCTCCTCGGTACCAACCTAATAAAATATTTAGTAATATAGCAACATTGTTCCAAGTCAAAAATGAGCTCCTAGACTATATCTATTATAAATTATCATTATTTCGAACATCATTTTAAATAAACAGAAGACATCCAAACTTCAACTCAAATATTTGTAGATTTCAAAAATATTTAATCCGACCTAGAAACGGACCCGAGACTTCAACATATCAGTACGATACCACTGTATTGCATACGATATCACTGTATTGAGGCAGTCGTATGACGCTAAGAAGAGTTGAATTTCATTTTGGCATAGAATTTAAGTTATATTTACAAGTATACCATAGAAATTTTTGTTGGAATGGAACCCCATTGTGTAAAAATATTGCTGTTGAAGATTATAATTTTTTCAATAATTAAATTAATTAAAATAATTAATTGTTAATAATTAAATAAATCTTATTTTTACACATTTATAGTTCAACAGTCACTGCGGAATAACACACACCTTGTGCTTTTATAATCTCTTACCAGTGCTGACAAAACACTGATATTTTTTGGATCCGTAAGTGCTGGCCACGCAACTGTTGTATTCTATACAGTAGTGCTAAAACCTCGTGTTGCTGACAAGCGTGCTGAAATCACAACTATTGTGTAGTAGAACAGCAACGATACATACGTTTGAATGTATAAATGTTTTCAGCACTCTCATACGAAACACAAGGAGTGTGGGTAACAGTACGCTCGTCGGGAACACAACAGTTGCCTATTAGGCATACATACTGTTGACTATTCACGATACTCCAGTTCAATTCATTGTAATTTATCTTTTCGAGCTTTATGAATTCGAGTTCGAGTTTTATAAGTTATTGCAATTTTGTTCATACATACCTCAGACTTTATTTGGGGCGTTCGACCTGAGTCCGAGACGATGGCTGGCGATGGTCGGAATTCAATACTTTCTAGTGCTTTCTGAAGTAAAAATATTCAACATTAACACAGATTTTTTTTATTCATTGCAAATATATATATTAACATATGTCAATAGTTATTGTGAAATCTCTTTGAGTTTAATATATTAGGACTTCTTTAGGAATCAAGTAAAAATACATTTTCATTATATTGTTAAATACATATAGATTATTTTTTGTTTGCTATCACATTCATTCGTTAATTCTGTGAATCCTTTAGCAATAAAGTAATGTCAATTTTAATTTGATTTTTAAATTTAATCCATGATTACCATATTACTCTTTAGAAGTTTATATCGTCTCAAAACAAAATGGCTGTTTTGTGGCTAGCAATTTTTTTTTTGAGAAAAAGTAGAGTAAACTTAATCAGTAGCGGTAAATGTATCTCTAGTAATAATCATTGATTTCATAAATTATACAATTATGAGGCATTCAATGACACATTTAAACTATTTTTAACATTAAGAAGTTGTGAATTTGACTTACTTCGCCAGGGAATTCTTCATTGTAGCTTTTCAAATATTCTGAAATAAATAAAACATATCTAAATTGAGAAACTAAAATAGATACTTAAATAAATAATTAATTATTAATTCAGTTATTAATTCCTGCGTTCAGGCATGAAACTTAAAAGTTAGAAGATGTGGTGATGTAAAATATTTCATTTGTTCGGAACACATTTGCAAAAGATTTTATTATTGAAATACTGACCCACCGCACTGCATTACACTTTATTGGAGGGATTACGCTTATATAAACAAACCGTATAATAATTATATATAACAAGTTCTTTAACTTTTTTCCCAAAAACTTTCTTTTTTTATTACAGTAATAAGTATCTCAAACTGGCCACAAATAAACCTATCTAAGGTTTATCAGTGGTTGATAAGTCGCCGCTTTTTGATTGAATAACTTAAAATCCATTTCACAATAATAACCATTCACATTTCACACACGGCTGCCCGATTCCAAGCTAGGCAGAACCTGTGCCATGGCAAACACACTGCAGATAATCATTCTTAAACATTTCCATATACATACACACAAGTGATCGTACTCATCACATAATCATTTGCTCCAAACGGAAATCAAGCCCAGGACCTTCGGTCGACAGTTGCTATATGTCTTGTCGAGGTACAGACCGTCGTCTGCTGATCATAAGATCCGTCCGTTACACATATACTAACAGTTCGCATCTACCCTTCTTTATGGTTCTAGAACATAACAATTTATCAATCTTTTTTTCGAGTTGAGTTTGTATATGAACTTAACACGGAAGAGGAAACAATGTTTTGTTAAACGACTTATAGTTAGATGTGGTGAAGAAAAAAATTACGAAAATTATAATCTTACCACTGAAAAATTGAGTCATCCCTTCTGATAATTTTCGACTCTCGGGCTCAATGTTTCGCATTATTTCAAAATCTCCAGAGTTTAGCTGCAAGTCTGTACTCAGCGGATCAGCTGGTCGAAGCACACTATTTATTTGGGACCACATGGGGCTGGACAGAGGAGAATTGCTCGGACCTGGGGTAGCTAATGCGCTACCCATGTCACACTCCCCTGGCGTAACTGCAAATAAGTGCTAAAACATACAAAATTAAACATATAATTTGGCGAATATCTTTAACGTTTGCTCTGATTATATTATGTATAATATGCCGCTATCATCGGACATCCTTTAGCATCATAATCATCAATGACCGTGGTCCAGTATTTACAAAACTGGCCAGAGTGGTATAGCTAGCCAGAAGAAGGATTGAAGGGTTCATGTCAAGTTTTCCTTCCTTTTGCTGAGCTATTATTATCTTATCTTGGGGATCATCAACAGTCTTTTAGAATCCACTGCTGGATACAGGTCTCTTTATCAAGGAGGTTTTGGCCTACTATACCACGCTAGCCAGACGGGTTGGCATAGGGTATGTTCCAAGTTTTCCTTCTCTTTGTAATGCCTTGTATACTTTGTTCCCTTAGTCGCCTTTTACGACACCCACGGAATGAATAGGGGTGGTAACACTATGTATTCTTAATCCGTCACCACACGGACAATCTTGGGGACGTATCTTGGGGATGGGGATTTTTTTATTATAATTTCATTTCAAACAATGGAATAGCTTATAATAATATTAATTTTAACATAAATAATAGAATATCTATATTATGTACTAACCTGATTCATTACAAAAGAAGGGAACGGTGCAGCAGGGACCTCAGACATGCCTCGGTTTATTGGTTCTTCTTGAAACTAGAATAAAAATGAAAGTTAGAATTGATTTTATAACAGATGTAATTTAGAATATAACGTGTTATTATTATTATACTTACGTTGGCCACTGTTACAGGAATGTCACTGGTACTCTTCAATGATCCACCTGAAAGTATAAGTATATATGTATTACGTAATGTAAACAATTAAAAACATTGGTTAACTGTTGTCTATCTTAAAATTCAATAATATTAAAAAAAAAGAAAATTGAAAAAACGAATGATTGCAACACCGAACGTAATCACCCCGGTGTTCAAGTTGATATGAAATAAAATCACGATGTTACCAAATAAAATTAATAAAAGGATAACAATATGATGACGACGATTGAGAGAATGGTGATGATGGTCATTTTATTCGTGAAAAGGGGCATAAATTCTTAACTAAATTTCATTGTGATATAGTGTTTATCTTTATATATATACTCGTAACTCTACCTATCTATCTATCTGGACCGAATTGAATGAAATTTTTTGTATGCGTTTGGGTGACACCCTGGATGGTTTAGATTCACAAATCAGTCCGGCAGAAAAGGAGAAAGAAAATAGTCGCCGTGTCAGCAAGTATATATATAGTGTTCCGAATGTAAAATGAGCTAGCTCTGTGATGCGCTTTGGCAGAGGCCTATGAGCAGCAATGGACTGCAATGGGCTAATGATAATGATAATAATAATTATGATGATGATATATAATAAATAATTATTGAATATAATTATGAATTTAATTGCTGAAAATTACAGTCACTTACTTGAAGAACTACCAATAGAACAAAATGATGAGTTAACTTTTCGTTTCTTAATCTGCTTGTAGGCTTGTTCTGCTTTGTATTTAAAATCCTTAGGTTCGCTCGTGCGCCCGTCCGATGGCCTCACCAGTTCTATGTACACCTGGACATCATCGGGAGTCTTACGATCCTGATAAGGAGGAGTCCTGTAAAAACAAAAAGTTAAAATGTTATGATATCATCATCAACAGTCTTTAATAGTCCACTGCTGGACATAGGCCTGTCCTTTGAAAGCCGATTTTTGGGTTACTTGTATCACACTGACTACACAGGTTGCTTCAGAGTGTCTTTCTTGTTTTCTTCCTATTTGCAGTGCTGTTGTCCTGCGTAGCTCCCTAAGGCGGATCTTACGACACCCACGGGCTAAATTATGATGGGGGACAATCCATTATTATCATAGGTTATGTCACCCAACAACGATATAAGGCGCTAACAGCACTGAGAATAGATATGTATATTGTTAAGTGTCACTGCCTATCTTCTGAAGTAGTATGTTGATAGTTTTAAGTACTAAAAAGACAATCATTTTCCACGTATCTACATACAGTTTTTTTTAAGCCCATAAAAACATCTATACGTAAGTCATTATAAGGTGGCGTTTCGCGTAGCTACTTGCAAACCGTTATGTCCGAGAAAACGCAGCAGTACGTCAACAGAGCACGTTTCCTTCGCATTGTAACCCATTCGCTGAACGTAAGTTAATAACTTAATAAAGCGAATAAGATGCTTATGAACCCATACTAACTATCAAATGAATTGCACGGATGGAGTAGTTGTTTGAGTGGTCAGCTCTCCTCTTTTTACTGTTGATTGTGGTGGGTTCGATCCCTATATGGGACAACACTAGACTGGGTACTTTTATGGCCATTTCATGTACGTTTGTAAAGTTTGCCGTGACACTTAAATAATTGGTTAAATTGGTTGGGTGGGTTTTTCTTACAAGACGTTTTTAATAACAGCTCGTATGTAAGTTTGTCGGTGTTTCACGCCCGAGTCTCGGAGAGCACGTCACGCCTTCGGCCTCGGTTGTTATGAACATCTAAGGCAATCATTATTGGAAAGGCAGTACCCTCGAATATACTGACAACTAATTCAACTTTCAATTTCAGTTCGCCCTCAGCGTTGCCGAGGTCCGATGAAAGTTGCTCCGTGAAAAAACTTGTATTCAGGTAAAATCAATTGAACTAGTAGCTGATCCCACATAACCTGGGGCTTAATAAGGGCTAGGTAGATGATGAAAATTGGTCAAATTTACAAGTCACATGATGGTAACTGACTTCCGCCAGACATCATCACTCCGGCCGCGCAAAAACTTGGCTTTGCCACAGCAAAATTCACATATGGAGCTCAACTCAACTGGAGGTTTTGAAACAACTTTTGCAATGTTTAAAAACACAGGCATTTGGACATACAATAAAGAATCACTCGTGTCGTGAAAACAGTTTATCAAATACTGCCGCATGTTTGTATACAACATTTGATTCGTATTTGCTTTAGTAAATTTACATTTGTGTTTGGTGCGCTCCATCTGCTTCTTGTATTGTAATCAGAGTTTACCGACCAAGGCAAGGCAAAGGCATCCATAAAATATATATCTATATATATCACAAAAAACATTGTAAGAAAATGTTTAATACCTGAATACAATGGCATACTGGTGGTGCACATCGCTTTGCATGAACTGACCGATCCCTTCCCAAACTCTCTCTCCAGACTCATCCACCTCAAAAAAGCGGACCATGATATTCTCTGAAACAACATAAAATGTGTCAATTACAAGTGTAAGTATAATATATTTGATTGCACGGTGGCTTAAGCGGTCGCCCGGTCGTCAGGTTCAAACCCCACATGCGACAACACTTTGTGTAATCCATAAATTGTTGTCCTGACTCTGGGTGTTCTTTGGGTTCGTTTCGTGTACGTTTGTAAAGCCCCCCGCGACACAGGGTTTATTCCTAATGCGGGCGTTCTCTTTTTAAAAAGAAATATATATATATATATATATATATATTTTATTTTTTTATAACTAGCTACTACTATTTATATATATGTATATTTTTATATGTATATATATATATATATATTATATATATAAATTCCAATCTCAAGTGTCACTTTTAAAGTTCACATTTCAACATCAATTAGTCCAGACCGCCATAAATTTTAGACGTAGAGTTTTTTACGCATTCCAGTCTTTTTTATTGAGCATTTTAATACTGTTTATTCACATAGAACAAATGACCGTACTTATCACAATGTTACCTCTGGCTTATGTGTCAGGACCAACGGGCCCTTAAGTCCATAGTGTACTTACATACTTAACTTTTACTACAGAACATGAGATATTTACTACTACAATATTATTATTTACAGATATTGATATCCCTACTAATATTATAAATGCGAATGTAAGTTTGTTTGTTACGGTTTCACGCGAAAACTACTCAACCGATCATCATGAAATTTTGTGCACATGTTCTTGGAGGTATTAGAAGTAACATAGGATACTTTTTATTAAAAAAAAATATTTATTTAAAATAATCTGTTACAAAGCTTAATGTGGCAGACCAAATTCCACGCTAAAGCCGTCAGCGGCCGCGGGCAAAAGCTAGTATAATATATAATGATTTCATAAGTGCTCTTGCCGTTCTGTATATTTCATTTTTAAAATTTACGAAGTATGCAGTACATGCTCAAGATGGTGTTACGCGACATGCTCAAACGCTTTTACATCCAAGCTATCCAACTAACCTTATCTTACTTTCCACTAACACAATTATTGATCTACATTAGATTATTGAGGAATTGGCTTTTAAGTGGTTTTTTTTTGTAAATGTTTAACAAATACACTTGTAAATTGTGTATTGTGTAGTGGCTGGCGTAGTAACAGTTTAGAGTACTCATATAGTTGAATCTGCATGCCTGCTACTTCTCCATGTAATGTTTATTATATTTTTAAATGAAAAAACAAAAACTGTTTTGCTGAACAGATCTGTTTATATATTATACACATTTTATGCAATTGATGTGTTTTGAGATTTTCGTTCGTTTCGTTCGTTTTCGGTCTAACTTCTTCTAATGATTTATGGCTCTGGCTTCTCCGCCATTGGCACTTATATATAGTTTTTAATGTTATCTTTATTATTGATGGCTTGACTTTATTGGAAAACTTGTAACCACTAATACCTACATAACTTGAATACTTCAACAACGCTTTAATGTATCCCACTCACTTCAGTTTCAAAAGCTATTTTCTCCTACTTTATCAACGTTTGAATAGACCACTTAACAATTAGGGGTCCGAAAAGTAAATTATAAAAAATGGTTGTAAGCAAACTATTTAGCGAGATAAAATCATATTGTAGTGTTATTGTATATAACTTTGGTTTGGATTCTGTTAACTATATGTATGTATCAGTAGTACCGTACTAAATTATAGGTTAACTTTTTTTGTGGAATAGGGGGCAAATGCGTACACTGGTCAACTGATTTTAAATCCGCCAAGGCCGTCTCAACTCATGAGTCACAAGTACTTTACCGCCGCTTAAAATATCCCATTCCCCAGGACTAAGGGAGGTAGGCCCAAATATGCAGAAGCATAATGGCTGGAATTAGGGACCTTTATCATTCTTTCTAAGATTTCTGATACTGAACTGTTTCATACAAATTCAAACTAGGAACATTTTGTGGAATGTTAGTTTTTAGCATAAATAACGACTAATAATACTCATATAAGAGTGTTTTCAATAAAATTGTAAGCAACGTATCTTCGAGTAATTCTCGCTTTTACAACTATGAGTGGTATGATATCACAGTTGGTAAGTATTACGAGTAACTATGAATCACCTCTTAAATACAAAGCACTAGACAATATACCGCTATAAGTTGTTAACTTTGTTTATCACAGTATATAAGTATAAATGTGCTTACTTTTATTCACCTTCTCCACTAATATAAAGACGTCTTCTCCACCGGACGCGCTGCCAGAAGTGCGGCTGATACGGCATATCTTCAAATCGTTAGTCGCAGCGCTCTCTAAACACATCCAAATATTTTTATTAGTAACTGACACCCGGAAGTTACGGGTGTGTGGTTGTATGTGGTGTATGTGGTTGTTAAATTTAAGCGTATAAACATATACTTCGTGTCATATAACATGTAATACATACACAATGTAACTCATGTAGGCAGAGGTGTATCGACTATTAATTTGGTCAAATATTAAGGCAAACCTTTTACCATCATCCAGGCAAAGTAACAATTCAAAATTGGAAGTAAAGCAAAGAGAGAAGTAAATGTGAAAGAATGACAATGATAATGGGATATTAGGCTAGTCAACAAGTTCAAAAACTTGTTAATTCTCGATAAAGTCCTTAAAAAGATGAGGGATGGTTCATTCGATTGGGAATGACGTATAGAAAAATTTATCGAAAGTATAAATTAGAACAAAAATGTAACAAGTAATAAAATGTTTTTGTGTGGTACGCTGTCTTTAGGGTAGAAACCCCCATATCGCTACGGTTGTACGGGGTTCTATTATCGGTGTGGAACTGTAGAATTGGCAATTCTTTCTCTTGAAGGTATTTTTCAAATATAAATATTACATAATATATATTCGATACATTTTGCTAGACGTCATCATTTAGAATCGAATGAGCAATCGCTCATATTTTTAAAAAATTCATTAAGAAACAACACGTTTAAAATTGTCGACTAGTCTATTAGTATGATATAGCTTAATCGAATAAATTAGTGTCTGTAATAGTTACAGTTTAATTCAAACTGATCATTGCCGGATAGTTGCACATAATATTAGTTTGTCACATTCTTAATTAACTTAGCGTTCGTTCCTTAAGATCAAGTTTTTAAAACCCCTTTGAGAATGGACATTCTCAATTGCAGAAACAGTTACTTTTATTACGTCAATCACATCAAGTGTTTTAGTATTGTAAAACCAAATAGAGTCCATATTTAGGTGGTTTATACATCGAAAATAGTTGTTTGTAAATACAATGAGCAGAGCCCTGCATAGTAAAACCGTGGTATTCCAGTCCAAGATTAATTTTGTATAGTTATTTCTTAGAAGAACCGAATTACTCTTCTCGTTTCTTTTGAAACCGTTAAAGTAAATAATAAAGTAATGGACTTAAAATAGGTTACTAATACACTTACCTCTGTACACTCTGTACACTTTTTTATGTCTCTATTTTAATATATTAAACCTTACTTACCACAGACCATTATTTGAAAAAAAATAAAACTACTCACTCATATTGTGTATGGGTTCAGAAAACACCGGCGCGCAAATCTCCTCACCGGTACGTACATCGTGTGCACTGAATTTCAGACGAACTATGTTTAAATTTATTGTTTTCGCCATGTTTTCGCATCTTGTTTGAAGCTAAAATGTAAATATTATAATGAATATACGTACCACAATTTGCACAATAATACATTTTAATAAGCCCGATTATTTCTTGTTAAGTTTATAATATAATTATATGATTATGTCATTTATTTGTAGCTTATCCGTCCGTTCACATAAGTGTATGCGCACATGACTTATCGCTGGCAATACAATCGCACAACTGCCTTAGTCTAACGAAGGACGGAAGTTAGCATAGTAGGCATAGGGACAGCGTCAATTAAGTCAAGGAAAAATAATGTCCTGCCTCTAAGATGTGCAACTGCTAAACAACAGATTTTCAAGTTATGGACTTTTATCACTTTTCATTATGTTTTCAATATATGAAAATAATGAATTTTGTTTTTTTAATTTTAAATAAGTTTCATAGTTTTGGTATTTAATCTCAGATACATAAAAAATATGATACTACTAGATAGCATATTTAAAGAAATATCGTTTAATAGAGTGCCATGAGGAAAAGACGGTGAATTTTTATTATGTAGAGTTCTATTAAATATTTAGTTAATTATATAATGTCGTGAAACAAGGACTATATTGTACGAGGACTACTAACATACCATAGATAAGTTTCAGTATTACCGATGACATGATCAAGATTATGTGCTAGATGTGTGTGTCAGGAGAAATTATTTTAAAATTGCGATTAAGGCCATTCTTTATCATGCCTGATATTTAATTGAGCTTACAGTATTTATTTGCAAAGCAAATAATCTTCTGCGATTAACAAAATACTCAACAACTTTTAGGTGATTGGTTGTGTTTTTTTTACGCGGGGAATGTTTTTCGCACCATACCCTCCGGAGGACGAAGGGCGTGTGTGGGACTCCCGGAGAGCCGGCCTAGAAAAAGGTATCTACCTAAACGATATGAAATTGATTTGATATTATTGAGCATATACCTAGTCAAAATAACTATCGATGGAGTATTAATATAACATATTAAATCATAATTTTCTGTAATTAATGCACGAACGAAACATGAAATAACATTAAAAATCATTTTACTTTTTACTACTTATATCTATAAAGTAAAGTAAATGTTTTTATTTTTCATATATATAAATAAAAAATATAAAAATATTTACTTCACAATTTATAGTCTCAATATTTAAGGGTCTTCATGATCGTGTGCCGGCTTTCTCGACATACGAGTATACTTTGTTGCAGATGTGGAGAAAGTGCCGCAAGCCATAAATACGGGTCATAAACGCACACCATGTGCAGTTAAGTATTTAAAACAAAAGTCATGACAATACAGGTAATATACATGCATCATGAACATTAACTAAATGCGAGTTATTAACACAATATTTGACAGAACATCCATGTCATTACGAATTAAGAATGCGAAGTGTCAACACTGATATTCATTACGTGAGTGGCGTAAGATCCTGAAAAGAGGGGAGAAAACTGGACATAAACCAACCAGTCTGGCTAGCGGGGTATCAAATTAACTTATCGCCGTCCACTGCTGGAGGAAGGTCTCGTCCAAGAAGCGCCAACCAACCCGGTCTTGGGCAATAAAAATGAATATTGTTTTGAATAGTAGGTCTAAACCTCATTCCTATGCACAGACCTAACAACAATGCCCCATTATATCTACGTGTCCAAAAGACGGAGCTTTCAACTTGATATAGAAGGTACCGTGTTACCATCCATTTTATAAACAAATGTAATCTGAATTTAATCAATTTACCAGGCAAAAATATAAACTTAATTTTAATAATCAAGTAAGTGCTAAGGTAGGAATAGTACTTATTTAATTATATTTTATTTCCATTATTTAGGTGTGTGCAGTGTAAACTTCAACACAAAGACTCGTAGATAATGGTGGTAATATATATTCAAAATGATCACTGACACTAACACAATGCGATTTATCAATGGAACACTTCACAGGAAGCCTAACCAAACAACAATGCCTGATTATACCTAGATATCCAAAAGTCATTGCCTACATAGATTTTTCGGCGGTACGAAACAAAAATAAATGTTTTCTTTAGTAAATATGTCAAATAATATTATATCTTGAATTCATTGTATAAAATTAATTTTAAATCATTAACCTAGACTATTCTAGACACCTAGCAGCGTGTCCAGCCAAGTTAAAAAAAATTGACCTGGCAAGGCGTCGCGTATATTCTAACACGCTCAGTGAGTGTAGAGCACGTCTATGCGTTACTGTTTTAATATTCCAAGACGAGCTCATGTTACATTATTCCTGAATCCAGCTAGTATTTAAAAAATGCAGCGTCGGCGAGACCTGCACTTAGCTACATATTTATATGGCTACGTTAAATACAAAACGCCAGCATATTTTATTTCTAGAATTTATTTGGATGGAGCGTAAAAAACACAACGCTAGGGAAGGTTCTGTACCACTACACATTCCTTTTTTTTCTTTATTTTGTTGACGAGGTGGACAGACATACTAATCTAGAGCTTCAATTCATTCTGAGTGAACACAAAACTTAGCATCTATACAGATCTTGATTTTTTGTCCGGTGAAGTCGAGAACGATGCACTATCGATTTGGCTCTCATTTCACATTTATGTTTTTGATGGGATTATAGATTTACCTTATGAATATAGAGCCTATGCTTCGATAACTTAACTTGATACTCGTAAATATAGTTATATACACTCACCGGCACGGAAACTTGGCCAAGTACAAAACGTATGACAACTTCCTTTTTTTTTCACTTAGCTCTACAATTTTGGCTAATTGTGATCGGAGTCTATCCAGTGAACGTTCCTGATCACTTCTTTTCACATTAAAAGGTTTTTCGGGTTCATAATGAAGTTTATGCAAAAAATCACGTTTTCACAAAATTTTACACTAGAGTTAAAAGCACTACGAATTTAAAATTGTTTGATTTTTTGTCGCGTTCTGTCCTTTTTAATAGCGTGTGTTGCCTACTCTAGCCCTAATGACCGCCTACATTCGGTCTGGCATGCTTTGCATGACGTTCTTGATGTTGACTTGTGATAAATCGCGCCAGGCAGTAAGTGCAGCATCTTGAAGCTGGTTAAGGGTTTGTGGTGGGTTCGATGATAACTTTATTGCTCGTTTCAGTTTGTCCCATTCGTGTTCTATTGGATTTAAGTCCGGGCTGCGAGCTGGCCACTGCAATTTTTGAACACCAACCTCTTGAAGGTGATCTTCACGATGTGAGCGACATGTAGACGGGCATTATCATGCATTAAAATGAATTGGTCATAACCAATAAACCCTCCGAAGGGCACAACATGATCTTGAAGAATTTCTTCGACGTATCGAGTTGCATTTAAGGCGTTATTGACGATGACTAATTTCGTACGAGCATCAGAACTCACGCCACCCCATACCATTATAGAGCTTTCACCAAAACTGACCGTCGGTGTGGTTGTCATCGCCAAATAGCGTTCCCCTTTCCTTCTCCAGACACGTTGTCGACCATCAGGTGCATTTAAAGCGATCCTGCACTCGTCTGTAAACAAAACCCTTGGCCATTGCTCAAAAGTACAGTTAGCGTGTTTGCGGGCGAAGTGAAGTCGAGCTACTCTGTGCTGTGGGAGGAGCTGTGGACCACGGGCTGGTCTTCTTGCTCTCAAATTAACTTCCTCCATACGTCTTCTCACCGTACGCTCGCTAACATTCACACCTCTGGAGATTTGAAGCCGCTGACGCATCTCAACAGCGGTCAGGAAGCGATTTCTTAAAATCTCTAACACAATAAAGCGGTCGTCACGAGCTGATGTGCATCTTACACCGCCACTACCTGGTCTTCGGGTGTAGCGGCCAGTCTCTTGATACCGTTTTAGTGCATATTGCATCGAAGAACGCGGCACGTTTAGGACAATAGCCACTTCACGATGGATCAAACCTTGTTCGACTAATGCCACTGCCTGTGCTATCTGACTTGATGACAAAGGCATTTTTATGGAGTCTAAGGGGCCTTTAGGTGTTTATTAACCACAATAACAACAAAAGTCTTTGTCAAATTAAAACTTAAAATTTTTAGAGCACAATTAAAAACTTCGACTTCGTCGGATTAATGACACGATTTAACTAAACTTTAAAACGCAGACCAAAATGCATTTCAAATTAGTGAATTACCCTCTTGAGATGAACATAAACATTTTTTCTACCCACTTACACGATAAGAACAAAGTTAGACACCCTTCAAAAAATGTCATCGCATGTTATGAGTTTGGCCAAGATTCCATGCCGGTGAGTGTATAAGTCTACACACATACGAGTATATGTTATAGATCAGTGGATTCGTATCTATGAGTACAGCAGTAGGAGCAGTAAGAATCACTAAACACTAGATCCATAGTGGACCTCTTGGGCTAGTGGTTGGTCATCCTTATCATTTAATGTTTAAGCATCAAAAATTTTATAAATAAGTAATTAGGTAAGGTGTAGGCGGACTGAGGAGTCCTTTGTTTCAAACATGTACAAGAAAAAAATTGCCGAATCTCGTCATCATTTTGTGCATACACAAGCGCTGTCAAAAATCGGGTATATAAATATAATAACTAATTTTAACTGATTATTTTTAATATTCATGTTTACTGATAAACTTCATAAACATACTTACATCTCTCATATTGACGTTCAGATTTACATTTGTCTCTGTGAGTTTTTTTAAAAGAAGTGCAGGTACGTCTTTCTTAGCCGTATGTATAATACCAATACCACCAAATCTAAAAGAAAAAAATCAACATCATTTTACAATATTAATCTAATTGACTTTATTTTTAAAGAAGGATGTGACCATGGCAAAATATTCTTTACTACCGGCCATAGAGCGGACGATAGCCGGTACCCTAATAGATCCTCTCTAATGACAGTAATGAGCACCCGACACTGCGCCGCATAAAGTTGGTAATTTGCCAGCTTGTCACTGCTCACTACAATCGCAGTGGTAACAGGCAGGACTCAATTTTCTCTAAGCGGCCGAGTGCAGGTACTTCCCGAAGCAATCGCACCAGCAAAGGACCTGCATTTGTCGGAAGAAAGGAGCCCCAGATTGCCATTCTGCTCAATCGACGACGACTAGGACGAACAACGAGCCATCGTCACTCGGCGAGCGGGCTCTCCTCACTACTCACGTTCATGTTTGGGCGGAGCCGCCACCCCAACCCGCCCGGAACTCGCTTTCTGCCGATATACTTCGGCGAGCTCCTCCGCTCCAAAGATAACTTGCGCCTGTTGTAGGTACAGGAAGTTATGTATTCTACAGTAGCCATAAAATAGATAAAAGTAAATTAGATAAAAAAATATTCCAAGATCCCATTTTTAGATTTCCTTAGTAGGATATTACGACTTTTACGCAAAGAAAAATCCAATACCCGGGACAATTTAATTAATTAGTAAATAAAAATCATACTAACGCCACTTTATAGCTTCCTTGTTCAGGCACAAGTTGACTAACATCCCGATCTTGTTCATCTTCTAAGAGTTTGTGAGGATGCTCTTCTGGATTGTTGTGTTGGGCCAAACTACATCTTATTAAAGCCTGGCCACCGTAATTTCTCAGCTACGAACAGATCATTTGATTAAAGGTGGACAACAAAGAAAATCATTTAATATTACTGTTTTCTCTTTGCTATAATTCTTTTATACTTATTTGAACTTTATGTATAAAACAAGTGTGTCTATTGTAGAGTTAAACAATTGCTACATTTCTACTAAACCGATTAATAAGAGGTACACATATAAACTTTAAACTTTTTAAAATTGATTTAAAACTTATAAGGACCACACAATTACAAAGCGTATTTCAACTGTTCAATAATATAAAGTCTATAAAACTATTCCCTTCATCTTCCTTCAAATAAATAAGAAGAGAAAAGTAGAAATTTTTATTTTATAAATATGTCCATGAGTACAAAATGGCCCATTTTTTTTTATCACAAACTGCTCTTGCTAGTTTAAATCATAGCCTGAGTAGACAGTATAGATACTCATAATACCAACTCACCTCAACAGTTGGATGGGTCTTTGTTTTGTTTGTGCCATAGGATTTGCCGAGAAGGCAACCATGTGTTCCGATCATCTCACTGACATATCGGAACCGAAAGTGATTCTGAGGCTGCTCAATGATTTGCAACATCGGTTTCATACCTGGGAACAAAAAATTATTTAACTCAGTAAATGTGTTGAAATATTAGTCAATGCTTATTTACTAAAAAATGGATGGTACTGCGGTTTCTCCTATATCGGAGATGGAAGCCACGTCGTTTAGTCATCTAGATATAATAGAGCATTGTTGTCAGATTTCACAAAGTAGACCATTTCTGAATATTTCCTTAGAAAGGAAGTTTTGGACTGCTATACCACGTTGGCCAGACAGATTAATATAGAGTTGAGTTGTTTCAAATGTGCCTTCTCTTAGTGCTGTTGTTCTGCGAAGTTAGTAATAGCGGTAGTAAGAGTCTGTGTTGCTAATCCATCACCACACAGACAATGGCTGCAGTTAGTTATAGGCTTAGTGTTGAATATATCTGACAAGCTCGTTTAGTGGGTAGAATCGCCATGTTTCAAGAATGAGTAACTATTTACTAAAATTAAAATATTTTTTTAGCTCAGGTACATTATGTTAGTGCGTTCGTCCTTAAAACTCTATATATTACTAAAAAAATCAAAATCCCTTTTCAGTTGCCAAACATAATTGATTACGGCAACTGACTAATTAAAAACTTGCAAGTTATATGTCTACATAAACTATTCAAAACAAAGTAAGGGTCGAACGTAAATTTATGTAATATATAAACATTACTTTGTTTAATGTTTGTAACGATAAGAAATTAAGGAATCCTTGTAGGGTCAACGATATTGGGACTGCTTACCAGCTGCCTCCGTAACAGCGTATTTCCTTCCGGCTGGAAGAAAGCCAGGCTGGTACTTATCCAGAAACCTGGCAGGACTGCAAATTCTCCATCGGCGTTCCGACCGATATGTCTGCTGGACGAGGTGGCGAAACTCTTTGAAAGAGTAATCGCTGCCCGTATCAGCCGGCACCTGTCGCAGGCGGGTCCCGACTTATCAGATAGTCAATTTGGCTTCCGACAGGGACGTTCAACGCTGGACGCGATTGAACGTCGGAGGAGGTTGTCTGTCGGGGAGTGGCGTTGGCCGTCAGTCTTGATATAGTCAACGCTTTTAACTCTCTCCCGTGGGGGGTAATTAGAGAGGCACTGGTGTATCACCAGTTGCCCCACTACCTGAGGGACATCATCAGGGCCTATCTTAGCGATAGGTCTATATCCTATATGGGTCGGAACGGTGAGGACCATCAAAGAGAGGTCACATGCGGGGTTCCGCAGGGGTCAGTCTTAGGATCCCTTTTGTGGAATCTCGCGTATGATGAGGTCTTGAGGACCAGTTTGCCCCCAGGAGTGAGTGTCGTCTGCTATGCGGACGACACTCTAGTACTAGCCAGGGGGTATGGCTTCCAAGCAGTCCTAGAGCTCGCCGAGTTAGGGGTGACTTGTGTTGTTCAGAAAACCAGCGGTCTGGGTCTACGGGTGTATGTATGTACGGTATGAGGTGCAACCTCATAAGACCGATGCCTTATGGTTTCACAGGAAACGTGGAGGTGCCGTTCCCACCAGCTCGCTTATCAGAGTGGGTGAAACAGAGGTCGAGGTCAGTCGGCACATCAAATACCTCGGCCTCACCCTGGACAGCCGCTGGAGCTTCGAGGAGCATTTCGAGCGGATGATCCCACGAGTAAGGGGGCTGGCGGGCTCCCTACAGAGGCTTTTGCCTAATTTAGGGAGCGCCGATATGGGTCAAACGCCTATCGGCCTCCTCCCGCTGCCGAGCCAAGCTCAATCAAGTGCAGCGGATTGCGGCCATTCGGATCGTACGAGGATACCGTACCATCTCGTCGGAGGCGGCAACAGTCCTGGCACGTTTCCCGCCTTTTGATATCCTGGCGGACATGGACGCAAGGGTTTATGACCAAACTTGCGCTATCCGCCGGGGTAAGAGCGAGGAAGACCAGGACGAGCTCGAAATGCGGCAGAACGCTCACCGACAGGCATTGGCACAGTGGCGTGCGCGGTTGGAACAGCCGCAAAATGCACGCCAACGCGCTGTCGGTGCTGTTCTGCCCAACCTTGAAGTCTGGATAGGTAGGGAGGGAGGTCGCGTCACCTACCGACTTACACACATACTCACCGGGCATGGTTGCTTCGGTGAGTATCTGCATAGGATCGGACGCGAGGAGACGGCACAATGCCACCACTGCGCAGCCGACTGGGACTCCGCCCAGCATACGCTGGAGGACTGCCCCGCGTGGGCATCTGAACGCGGAATCCTAGTCGATGAAATAGGACGAGATCTGACACCGCCAGCAATCGTTCCTGCCATGCTGGCGGGTGAGGAAAGTTGGACCGCAGTGGTCTCTTTCTGCGAAGCTGTTATGCTCCAGAAAGAGACCGCTTAACGGGATCGGGAGAGGGCCGATCCCGAGCGAAGAAGACGTCGGCGGCGTTATGAACCGTCGACGGGACCGCGAGCCGCCAGAGAGTGGGGACCTCTGGTGGCGGATTAGTTGCTGCGGTCGGCGATAGGATAATTTGTTACGGCCTAGTCGCAAAAATGTGATTGGGCCGCAACAAATTATAAAAACCGAATTGATAGGTGGGGAAGCCTTTGTGGCCTCCCCAGGATAGGGTCTGACTAGGCGCTGCGTCAATTTTGGAGGGGACCTGAAATAATATGGTCCGGGTCCCCTTCAGAGAAGGACGCCTGAGACTGGCCGCCGGGGTGGTTTTTAGTGGAAACACCACATACTCCTGGCTCCTGCTTCCCGAGGAGCCGGAGATCCGAAGGGATTTTCCACCCCGACAACAAAAAAAAAAAAGGGTCAACGATATTTCTAGTGAAGTGTATACTATTTCAAGTGAACTGTTGGATTTTTTTAATCGCTTATTTTAAGGGCATTTGCAAATGGTGTCTTTGTAACATTGAATTTTATAATTTCTGGTTAGTTTCTTTGACTATCGATGCCGACAGATAATAAAGATACTAAAATTGCATAGTGTGACTTAACAGAACGCATATTTACACACTTAATGCGATAAGGGTAATAACTTTAATCGACGAGGTTCACAGTCAGTGTACTGTGGGTTTAATAGTAGTTTTCGTGGCGGACGGTTTTAAGTATTAGATGTCGGATTAAGTAGTAGATGATGATGATGATGTGAAATTTGAGTCACAATAGCTCAAGATGATTGGTATATCTCTTTAACAGTACAAAGAGAGTAAACATCATATGAAATGCGTTGCAGCGAGCTACAGGCAGTCATGTAAGCGACCAAATAATCGAAAATCGCCTTCAAGAAGATCAGCAATACTCACGAAGACGTTTAATTCGTATTCCTAACGGACACCAGAATTGAAGCCAGATGGACCGAATTAATCTTGAAGTGTAGGAGAAATTTTTTTTTAGTACAGATCGACTTTAATTGTGGGGGAGATCTAGATAAAGGGTTTCAGATTCCTGCTGCTTGTTTTTTCTTGTTTATCTCACGTAAACATCCCATTTATCAAAATCTATACCCGAGTGAAGACTCGCGTATAAACGTCGTTCTGTAATAAACTATAACTCACTTGAGTATGAATTGGTGAATCTTGTTTTAGGTGACGTTTAATAATAAAATCTCTACTTAAAATCAGTTTTAAGATTAAATTTACAATTGAGACACGTTTTAAAATACGAGCTTTATACATTAACATAACTTCGTAAATTAATTTGTAATGGATTATGTAATTACATAGCATTTTGCACAGTCAAACAGAATATCTTCTCTTCATTCGTGTGGCCGATTTTGACTAAATTTAAAAACTACAATTATGTAGTCAACTGTAGTTTCATATAATTTAATGCTTAAAAATATTCGCAACCAAAGTAACATTACTTCAATAGATAGTGAAATAATTAAAAATGTACAACAAAATGTGTTTTCTTCAAAAGTTCTAAAAAAGTATACGACAGCATGTCTATTTCTTAAGGTTGATTCACTATAACCTTTTTTATTTTAATCAAATTTGTTTAGGCTGTATAACAAATATCACGCTACGGGCAATAAGAGACACAGACGAGGTTGCGTGGGTCAGTTAGTTATATATATTGTAATTTGATCAGGCAATTACACTTACTAATTATTCCCACCGTTAGCCCTAAGGGTAATTTTAATTATACTTATTCCTATCTAATTCAATTCATTTTATACTATATACTACTACATACTACATAACACTAACCAATAGCGATAACTAGTAAAACTAAGAGTAATTTCTAAAATATTCACTATACTTAACAGTCCCGACAGGGATAAGTATAAATAAAATTACACTTAGCACTGCCAGTGGGAATAACGAGTAGGGCTAAAATTGTCGATTTGATCTCACACGTGCTATAAGCGGCAAATCTATTACCGCTAACCTGGTATTTTGGGAAGAAAAAAAAGGATCATGAATACACATCACTTATATTTATTGATAAGTAGAAAGATAATGGATAAAAAATGTTTTTATGGATATAATAGAAAAAAAAGAATAAGCTCGAGAATGTCAGAATTGCATTCCTATTACACGAAATGTCTTTTACCATTCCTCCTCCTTCTTGATTGTCATTCTATTGTCGAGTATTAATCCGCAATTTCATATTGTAAGACTTTCATAAATAGATTGTCTGACTGCATGGATAGTGTGCCTTAAACGATCACCTCGTCTCTTTCTACTGTGCTCAGTCTTGTGAATTGGAACCTCACATGGGACAACACTTTGGAGTCTAGGTGTTGTTAATATCCGTTAAATTTGCCGAATCCCCGCAATACGTTACATATTTCTCCAGTGTTAGAAAAGTTGTCTGTTGTTAAAAAAGGAAGAAAAAATTATAATTTCAGCCAGCAGCAGTCTTTCTATAGCAAAAGGATGACTAGAGTATTACGTTTAATTACGTAAGCCAACGTACCATTTCTTGAATTGATAAACTTTTTTGAATCGAACTTTTTTGGAATTTTGCTTAAAGAATCGTTAGTATCTTTGGCAGTTTATAATTAATAGTCCATACATTGCTGGACTTAGGCCGCCCCTTAGAAAGAATGATCGACAATAAACAAGTATAATTTTTGGAATCTAAGAAAATTTAAATCCTATATTTGTTTGTTTATTTTTATCCTATTGAGACTGCATAAGTAGTTGGGAATTCTATGGTGTCTGAAAAAAATATTTTAATTGATAAACAATCAAAAAAAACAAGTGAATTGAAAATCGTCTACAACAGCGTGTGAAACATTAGAGAAAATATAGGTTTAATTCATTAGAAAAGTTTGGATATTACTAGAAAAGTTTTAATTTATAAGAAAATTAAGGATCTCTTAATTTTTTAGATTGTTGATCTTCAGCAGAACACCATTTCTAATTTTAAATACAAAAACTAAAAACTACTCCAGATCAAGGTGAGCCTTGTAGAATTTTATTACTAAAAATATGTTTTAATAAAACAAAATTAAAGCCTAATAAGAAAATAATAATAATTAGGAATGCATACCTAATTAATTGCTACTGATCTCGTCAATTGCACAACAGTTGAATCTTAAGTTCAAATTAAACTACGACCGGACAGTAAAACAACACCTAATATTTAGATAACAATATTATAGACGTGTTTCACCAAATATCGTGTTATCTACATCCCACCAACAGGCATACAACACCCCTCCCACTATGGATAAAGAAGCTCCGCCCTAAAAGTGACGTAGACTTCGTCGATAATTTCATAAAACCTCAACTAGAGATAAAGATCAACCAGAAAACGTAAAACTACATTGCATTTTGCCAGAGCCACACTAAGGCACAGCCTAGATCATAAGAGCAAAATATGTTTTTTTAAAAATTGCCATTACATTAAAAAATTGAGAAAGACTAAGAGACTAGAGAGTAATACTCAGAGAATCTAGAGCGGTTCAGTTAAGTGTGATCTATTTCACTATTATACACACCAGGGGTAAAAGCTCACAAAATCGGTACTGCGTAAGATGTTTTGCCAATACAAACTCCAAGTGTGCAGACTACAAGTTTTCTGGTTTTACAATCTAAAAGAAACATATTACTGTCGATTAATTAAAGAACTTACAGCTGTTTAAAGAAACGTAAGGCCAGTTACTATATAATTGTGTGCTATCAACAGCATTGAATTTTATTAATCAGTATTTTCTTAGGTAAAAACTGCTTAAGTGTTATATCAAAATTTGTAACTAAAAACATAGAACTGAAGATTTGTATGATAGTAACAAATAATCTTACATAAAGTTTTTAATCCAGGGATAAAAAAATACTTCAATAATATATGCTTACAGGACTAAGTAAATGAAGGACCTCACAGATTCTCTGGTTTAAACGACAGCCCATTCTCAGCAATGTAATATTGATTATTAAAGTTATCGTGACAGTTCAAAAGATTCTAATTTGGAAAAATGAGTTACAGAAATTTACTTATTAACCCTTTTAGACATACTTTTTCGAAACTTGAAAAAGTTACCTAAACGAACAGGTATCTTTACAAAGTACATTATAACAAGCAAAACAATCGTACTTCTCTGCTAAACCTTTGCAAATTTGTAAAATGTGAATACACCACATATAAAAGAGACTCCTGTTAAACAGAATAAAAAGCCATCTCATGGTCAACATTAATTTGGATACAAAGAGCACCATGGTACTGCATAAATTTATTATATATATATATATATATATATATTTATTTTTATGCAGCTTACTTACCAACTATAGTCCCCAAATCATTGTTGCTACATATGGTGATGAAACTGTGCTTCTGTACACTTACCTTAATCTAGTAACGGAATCTGCTCCAATTCAAAGTCGAAAATGGCTAAAAATCCATTAAATGAAGACCAATCAAGGCAAGTGAACCCATGTCTTGTAACTCTAGGAGACAAACTTGTTGACAAATTAAGTTCCGAAGAGATGTTGATAATAAAATTCAAAATATCTAGACATGTACGTGGCACTAGCGTAGAGATGGCGCCAATAATGCCAATTATATACGAAGGTTCAGAAGTACCAACCTTCAGATGTGTCAAAATTTGATGTAATTCGAAACATAACGAAGAAAGCTATAGTGGTTAAAAGTAACGCTACCTTTGCAATCGTGAAAAAATGAACCAAAACGAGTTTCGTGTGTTGATAAAACATTGTTTTCTAATGGGAACAAACACTTCAAGCTCAGCAGTAATGGCTTGAAAAACCTTATCCGGACTCTACTCCGTCGAAAACAACCATTTGTCGGTTGTATGCTGACTTCAAACGCGGCCGTGCTGATACAAATGATGTGGAACGTTCGGGTAGACCAAATGAGGCAGTAACTCCCAAAAACACCAAGCAAGTATTGAAAATCGTGATGGGTGACCGCAAAATGAAAGTGCGGGATGTAGCTGTAGATGTAGCTAAGATGGTGAACATATCAACTGGTAGTACATTTACTGTTTTGCAACAAAAATTGGCTATGAAAAAGGTTTTTCCAAATGGGTGCCGCGTTTGCTCACAATGGAACAAAAGCAACAACGTATCAATGATTCCGAGAGCTGTTTGGCACGGTTTACTCGCAATAAGCAGGATTTTTTACATCGATATGTGACAGTGGACGAAACATGGATTCACCATTTCACTCTGGGGTCAAGTCGGCAGTCAGTTGAATAACGTACGACCAGTGAAAGCCGCCTGAAGCGTCCAAAAACACAACAGTCGGTCGGCAAAGTGATGGCGTCCATATTTTGGGATGCGAATGGTATAATTTTCATTGAATACCTCGAAAAAGGAAATACCATCAATAGCAACTACTACATGGTGTTATTGGAGCGTTTAAAGGCCGAAATAGCGAAAAAACGCCCACGCAACGCTCACGTGAAGAAGAAGAAAGTCATCTTTCATCAAGACAACGCACCGTGCCACAAGTCAATCAAAACGATGACCAAATTCAACGAATTAGGCTTCCAACTGCTTCCTCATCCTCCGTACTAGCTGGATCTGGTCCCCAGCGACTACCGGCTCTTTGCGGATCTTAAAAAGATGTCACAGGAAAAAAGATTTGGCTCAAATGAGGAGGTGATCGCTGCTACTGAGGCTTATTTTAAGTCAAAAGACAAATCATTCTACAAACATGGCATTGAAAAGTTAGAGAAGCGTTGGAATGATTGTATTACACTTGAAGAAGATTATGTTGATGAATAATAAAGAAGTTTGCCGATAAAATGTTGTTTTCATAGTTAGTCCTGGGACTTATTGAACGATGTGTTATGGATTAAAGAAAACGACACTAGTAATTTCTACTACGCTAACTCATAAAAGGGTACTTTACAGTAGAAACGTATGAAAGTAAAAACGTGATTAATCTTTATATTAGTTAAGATACTGATTTGAAATTTGATACACTTAGTAGTTAATTTACTCATTATAATTTCCTGTTCTTTTTTTTTATTGTATATACCTACTTTTTAATATAACGCAGAAAAACGTGTCTATAGGACTACTATATACACGTTTTTTATATTCTATATTAAGAGTTTGCCAAAAGTGGCTCTACTCTGCCTGATGGAAAGCATGAATAGAATCCAAGAGTTGTGGTCACTATACTCATTGCAAACACAGAGAATGCAGTATGGTGACCCAGACTATGGCGGCCTAGTGAAATTCTTTTTCACGCGCAGCTTGGGGACGTAAAAAGCATAACAGTCATCGCGGCAAAGTAAGGCTTACACATTTACCACCATAACTGTCACCCCTGCATTAATGGGCCTCCGGTTTTTATTCTGGGCCTACCAAAATGACTCTATTTTACCTAATGGAAAGCATGATTAGAATCCAAGAATGGTGGTCACCACACTTATTGAGAATGCAGACAACGCAGTAGTTAGCAATCAAATTTCACGTTATACTATACACGGCTGGCAACAGTTGGCGTAATGTAGTACGTTAACACTTACTAATACGATGTCCCATAAAAAAGCAATCGAAGCGCTGGATCGGTCTATGAAAGACATCAAGGGTAACCAAAGCATCATGGGGGGAATGTTAGTTCTTTTAGCTGGAAATTTCAGGAAGTCACTGCCGGTAATCATCACAAGAGGCACGCCTGTAGACGAAATAAATGCATATTTGAAAACATCTACATTATGGGTGCATGTAAAAAAGTTTTGTTTATCTACTAATATGCGAGTACAATTGCACAATGTCGTACAATCAAGGCTATATGTATATAGTTTTATTCACGCAGTAACATTTTTAATACCTACTTTCGTAATTTTCAGTCTATTGCTATTCCTATCTAAACAATACAAAACAATCAAAACAAAAAATTACTAATGAAATTTAACTAAAAATAATTTTCTACGTTAACACTTTTTATCTGCTTTTAACTTATTTCTGAAATCCACGCAAACGAAGTTGCAGGTGCCATAGCTGTGGTAAACGCGAACGTAGCTCGGTCTGTTTACACTTTCACACCTAAACCACTCAATCAATTTTGACAAAAACTCTAGACCTTGGGAAACTTCGGGGCTATAGGCTACTCCGTACCATGTCGCGTGATATAACCGAATTCCACGCGGGCGAAGTCACGGGTGGAAAGCTAGTAAATACATACAGCTGACTTTTATGCCTATTGCTACTTTTATTTTTTCTTTCGACGTGGTATAAGTACCATTCTTTGTTACATAAACGTTTCTCATTTTTCTTCTAAGTTTGTGCCTTTCACTCAAGACATTAGTCCTTTTTTAGAACCATGTTATTTTTAAAGTCGCTACTGTCTACAGTTACAGAATAATTACTATCATTGAACGTTGCAGGCGTAGAACTTGAATTACAGGAAATAGTATTGCCAATACTGCATGTGCTGTTTAGTACTGGAATCGGAAAGACTTTCTTTGGTGGACTGTGAGTGTTCTATCATATATTCAATATGTTAAACAGAAGTCAGCACCAAAGTATTTTTCAAACTTTATGAAGATTCCGAAAAATCACAATAGTGATCTTACGAGGCTATTATTACAGCTATTAGAGAAACTATTAGTGATGGCAGAAAACATGGGTTACTTTATACCGTTTGCTGTTTGTGGAGGTTTTTGGATGAAGTCAAATATCACGCGAATAAATATTACAATGAATATTAGGAGTAATACTACATCATTTTCGCAGTTGCCAGTTGCCGCACTGAGTGAAGGTGCTTCGTACAATCCAAAGTACATGACTTTGAGGTGCGGAGGAAATCCGACCTGGATGCAAAACGCGATGCTCTTAAGGTTAAACCACCAATCTAGTATTTCAGCTAACAATAATGAATAGCGGTCATCATAATCGAAAACGGCTGGGAAGGAATCAATCAATCACATCATTTTCATAAATGACAATATCTCAATTTGCAGAGCTGGATATATTTTAATCCTGCTTCTGAATAGATATATATATATATATATATATATATATAGATATAGAGATATAGATATAGATATATAATATAGATATTATATGTAAAAAAATAAATACAATCTAGAAAGGAATTAGTAACTACATGAGTCAGCATAAGCTTTAAAAGTTTGAAAGATTAAGCCATAAAAGTCTACCAGCAAATTATCAAGGCTCACTGCGACTTATCTTTCAGAAACTGATTTGGGCTAAAGTAAGGTTTACCATTTAATTTAAACAGGTTGTCATTGCTGATAAAATTACAAACAAAAATTCTTCATAGATTTAATTTTGTACTATTACTCCTGGGCATTTTTTTAATTTTTTTTAACTTTATTGGTATAAGTGTTCACAAATTCTCAGAGCACTCCTCACAATACAAGCGACAGTGAATTATGTCATAAATATCTTTGCATAAATCCTTTTAGTGTACTTTTGTGTCTATGTTTATACATGTCCTTTTATTTGCATAAATCCTTTTTAGTGTACACAAACAAAACCTACATGAAAATTTAATTGTTGCACTGAAACGCTACAAGCTTGGCAAGCCACATTCTTTGCTCCATTGGTTGTTCATCTTAGAACAAGAAAATACTAAATGAGTGTAAGTTTAACATACTACATTGTCCACCAAAACTTACACTATTGCAATTCTGTAAATCCTCACCTTAACAAACAAAACAACTTTGTTATCAACTTTGCTTGCTAATATCCAAATCTATTCTATATAATTTTAACTTTTTCATTTTATTTTTGCTGCTTATAAGACTTAAAACTATATGGCGCTACACACATAATTTCAGCAAAGTCTTGAACATAGAGGACAACCTGACAAAGGATTTATTCAAAGCTGTGATACAGCTAAAGTGACCTTGTAGCAATTCAAAAACCAAAGGAATATTTTTAAAAATTATAAACATCAATATCTAGTTAATTACATTACAGTTATATCATCATTCGGCATTGGTTCTACAGCTTTCTAAAATTTGTTGTCCAGATGAGTCAGCAATGTTATAAGAATAAAATATGTGTATAAAACAATACAATGCAACATATTTAAACAAATATAGTTTGCTGTTAATCTAGTACTTACTGAAATTTAACTTCTACATTATTTGTATTTCCTATATATATATACAACCTAATGTACTTTCAATTAAAATTTAACAGACTGCCCAAGACAATTACATTAATAATACATTTGACAAACTATAAATAACATCCCAGTAATTGATAAGAACTATTATTCTATTGGGATTTTACGTAACACGTCATTAGTTAAAATTATACCCTACAATTTATATTTATGTCAGACTAGCTGATTCCCGCGACTTCCTCATTCCAGAGATTAGTGAGAAGAAACAGACAGACAGAAATTGTAAAAAATGTTATTTTGGTGTATGTATTGTTTGTATATTTATATATATTTATAGTAAAAATTTCAATATTATGCCGTTATTTCAATATTACAAACAGACACTTCAATTTTATTTGTATGTATAGATATATTTCTTTCCTAAGTTATAAAGGCAACGGAACAGATGTAAAATCTGACATTAAGGGACCATCCCCGTCCATATACTAAAGATTTACAAGTTCACTTCCATAAGTGTCCTCCAGAACTGGGAGGCAAAGTTTGGTTATCTAGTATCATGTATAATTAACAAGGAAAATGTTTACAAAAACATCAAATGAAATAAATGAAACAAAGAAAAGAAACTTACAGAACTTAAAGAAAAACTTTATGATTTACACATCAATTGTGTTATATTTGTATATGTGTATACTAAATACACTTTTAAGTGACTAATTTACAGACAGACAGACATTAATAAAATTATAACCTATGTAAGTTTGTATTAGAAAGAATTTTGTTTTGATACAAATGTGTAATAAGTACTGTTATAAATAATCAATTTTAGAAATAGAATTATGTAGGAACATATATAACAAATATTCGTTTTTAACACTACTGTATTCATATGCTCATAGTATTATTACAACCATACAATAATGTAGGTAGCTTAGCTGGAGGTTGCAATTGTAACTAAAAAAATTGTATACACAACAACAACGCAATTCTCGGAACGCGTTCTTATCAGCAAATGTCAAAAAACAAAGATCATTCATTGTACTCACCGACTAAGTACTGCCTTCTATTGTCGGCACAAGAGAGTTCAGTTAAATCTGTAGTCAACTGTGGCACCTGTTGTGATGGAGAATTGTATGGAGAATATCGCTGATATGAAGTTCCAGAGTTAGAAGAATCACTCATTTCGTGATCACTAGGAGTCGAAGACATGGTTAATAATCACTTTTTTTAAGCACAAATTGCACACAAAACTACCACCAACATTAGTAACTTTAGTATTCAAGTTACTACAATAATTAAGACACAACACTTATTAGAATGTGTTTGTTTAAGACACGCGAGTCAAGAACGCGAGACGGGCAATCACTATATTATTTTACAATTTTACATTAGAAACTGTCAGTACTAGAATGTTGCGACGTTAAGGCTGGAATTACCCCATAACTTATTTTTAACTATTAAATGAAACAAATTAGTTAATTTAAACACAAGAACAAACTGTATTGAATTATAAATATTTATTATTATTGAAAATTGTGTTACTAAGCTAAGAAAATAAAACATTTTTAATAGACTCGGTTGAAAATAAAAAAACCACTATTAAATAATTGTAAGACAGGCAGAAGCACTAATAACATGTTATTGTAAATTATAATTTTAGAACTATATAATATTGAACTACATAATTTTATTAATAAAGCCAAAAAGAAGCATTTTAAACTAATGAAATTTAAATGGTTCTTTATCGGTGATTGCAATCCACAACGATTTTATCGTAAGTATCAAATACTAATGCGATTTGGAAGGTAAACAAACAAACAAACTCTTGGGACCTAAAAGAGTGTTTCTTCAAAGGAAGAAAATATTACCCTGAAATCAAGGAAAATTCAGACAGTGGTAACATTACAAAATGGAGAACAATGACGTTATCACTAACAAACTGGGGGAAGAACCAGTACAATGAGTCACAAAAATCCCCGAGTACACATAGGCACATGTAGATATACATATACACTACAATCAACCATATATTTGGATTTAACTATTTGTATGACCATGCAATTTTAGGAGGATATGTTCGGTCGGTACTCTAATGAGGAAGTTAGGAACTCAGAGCTGTACTGAATATAAATAGATAATCTAACCTTCGTGCTCCAAAAAACTGCTGGGTTAGTACCGTGTCTAGTACTACTTAGTAAAGGCCTTCATTGATTCGTAAATGTTCACAGATTTAGATATTTATTCTTAATTGAAAAAAAAAAACCAATTACCTACTTAAATTTCTATCCGCGCTTCGGTGGCACAGTGGCAGCGTATGCGATTGCTGTGCTTGAGGTCTCGGGTTCAATTGCCAGGTCAGACCAAATGTTTATATGATCTGTTTTGTATGTCAAGTTTTAATTCTCCTTTCTTATCCTGTGTAGTTTGCTGTCTTAGTCGCCTTTTACGTACGAGTACATATAACCGTAGGCGACGGTAGTCGCTTACTTCTTTGCCTTTTATACGATAAAAAATAAGGAATTAATATATACATAAAGTTTTAATAAATGTATGTAGTTGCTAGTAGCTACAACAAAGTGTGGACACTTTCAACATTATTTGTGACGCTTGCACGTTATCAACTCATGCGTCATTCCAAATAACAAGTGGGTAACCCATCGTGGGTTCAACAACATGAAAATCCGACTAAACATAGTAATAAACAATTTCTACATAAAAACCCAGATCAACACAAATAACATACATATATTACAATAGGAACGCAAATATATATACTGATCAACATTTGAATCTGTAGCGTGGCAATCCAGCCCATATCCACTACAGACCAATTTAACAGATAAACTACTTGAGTGGCGGACGACTGCGATTTGGACAGAAATTTAATGCACCTTTAATATTTTTCAAGATGTGTCCGTTTCATACAGAAGCAGTATGTTTTAAAAAAATACTTCACTCGCGAGGAATTTCGTCTGCAACATTAAGTTTCGTAACAGATCATTTTTAATAAATATATCTATATTTTTTTAAAACCTCCAAGAATATGTGTACAAAATTTCATGATGATCGGTTGAGTAGTTTTCACGAGCAACCGTAACAAAGAAACTTACATTCGCATTTATAATATTAGAAGGGATGATAAATTGAGAAGAAAAAGAATTGAAAACCCGCTCTTTTTTCAATCTATTAACAACATTATAGACACCGTTGTTACGGAATAAATTAATAGAACCGTAAGCCTGTTCATTCTAACAGTAAATGATCTCTTCAACAGCTTGATTGCAGTGGTACGTTCATCTAATTAAGTATCACTGATATTTTTAACAAATTGATTTTTTTAAAAACAAATACAACGCCTACACTCAGCATTGGTAAACGAAGGTACTGTGATGTGAGAGACTTAAAAACATTCATTCAAACTAACAAAAAAACGCCTGAACTCAGAACTACAATCTTTGGATCACATAAAGAATTTTCCCAGGTCGAGATCACAACTCTCAGCGCAGTAGGAAGGAAGAACCTTTTAAACAACAACACCATCCGTGCAGTCGAGTATTGCTATGGTCTTCAGTTGTGTGACAGTATTTGTTCGGGATAGACGCGTTCAAGATTATATTAAAAATCAGCGGTTATTTCTACGCTAGGTGTAAAGTGACTTGGCAAGCCAGCCGATTTAGATTGTGATGCAAGGGATGTTTGAGTAATTGTTTACCGACACTCTTTCTCGTATAATGGCCGATGACAGCAATTACAATAAACACAAATTTGTTTACACGGATATGTTATCGGAGACTGACGTAATAAGTGAGCACGCTATGTTAGAAGGTTATAAGGATCAAATCAAGGGGAAAATGAGATCAGTAAAGAAAAAAAGTCAGCAAAAAGGGCAAGAGATGTGACAAATGTGAAAGAAAAGTGGTCAATAGTACAAAGAAAAGGGAAAAAGGCAAAAGATACGATCGAAATATATATTTCCTGCAAAAAATATTTTCTAAACAATTTGCATTGTCGAGATTGTTCAAAAAAGAGGGTATCAAAGATAAAGAAAAAATAAAATAAACAAATATAAACAACGAGTTGAGCTAAAAGATGAAACAACTGTTACAAGTTAGAAACTTCCAGTACCTTCCTTCAAAAAGATGTAGGACCAACTGAGCTATGGTTTTGAATAGCACATACGGAGTAATAAAAAATGTTGTGCCATTCTGTGCCTGAAATAGTAGGGATCCGAGAACAGCTGTTCTTACAACATCCGGTCCCCTCTTAGCGCCTCCCACACATACGATCCCCCTAACACAACTCCGTCAGATAAATAAGCTGAGAATTTAACTAAGAAACATTACTGTCAAGACTTAAGAAAATTTTGTTCTTTAAAAATGTCTCGTTTCAATATAAACTCCCTACATGGGTGCGCTTACACCTACTGGTAGAAAATAAAATACATAAAAAAGTACATATATTTAGCTTATTTCATAAAAAAAGTTGGTTTCATGGTTAAATAATATATGTGGATGTAAATGTACTTTCTAAAAATAATTCTGGCGGCACCCATGGCTCCTTGATATTATTAAATATTGTGCGCAGTGGTTAATTATAGTGGCAGTTGAGAACACTGCAGTGACCAATATTTAAAAAAACACTAGATTTTGTGAATATATAATACTAAAATAACACATAGACTATGTATTATCCAATGGAATACACAAAGCGTATGGCCCAAATTAACGTCATTTGAAAATTCGTTACTTCAAGAGAAGATCTACGTCACTCCCCTAAGTGAAACACGGTTAGAGCCGGATACCCACCAGCACATACATAAGTGGTTATAACATACACTGCATGAACAGAAAAGATGGTTATGGTGGCGTAGCTATTGTTACACATTCTCACATCAAATCACAGCCACACACAATAACAATAAAAAACAACGGGTTGCACTCCAGCAGAAATGAATGCAGCATTGCCAGCAGAAATAAAAACTTGAATATTAACTTTGTGCGTTTTTGATGCTTTGGAATGATTAGGGAATCATTTTGCACGAATTGCTTTAATTATTAGAATAAAAGTACTATTATTTATTTAGTAAAATACAATGTTCATTTATTAGGCTATCGTATACAAATATGACAATTTATATACACACACACATTCGCGCAAGCGCCCTGTACCGCCTAAACGAAACAGCAGGCGCAGGCATACATTTTCGCCGCGTGGTAGATAGAAGGGGGATACTTCCTCTCCTAAGCCGCGCCGGCGGTCTACTCTCCCGCCGTCTTACGAAATTTCGATCATGTCTCGTGTCTTGACGCGAGTTTAGCATCTTAGCGCAGAAAATGAGCAGCATCTCGTTAACATAGTGAAAAGCATAGGTACCGCTGTTGAATCATCCATCAAGAACTACGGTATTAAGGATACCTTCTACTATATATCCAACTCGGTTTCGACTACAGGTCCGCCCATTTTAACCGAATTTAGGAATGGCCAAGGATGAAACAGTCGATAGGTGGCTAAGGATTCTCTCGTTAAGATTTTGTACATATGTATGCCATATTTTACTGATTTGCTGCATGTGATTAAGAATCGGTGTCTTCAACTATAGTCAGAATTTTTGATAAAAGATCGCTTACTTAAGGTATTTAGTACCGAACCATTTGACCTACTGTATTTAGACATTCCTGGATCGATCAAGCTAATATGAGCAAGTCAGACATGGTCATGACGTTTAGACTTCGCTCCGGACTCATCCCACTAAACAACTTTACATATTTAATTGGTAAGATCAGTTCCTCCAACTATTAAATATGTAAAAAGGTAGCAGATGTACATCATATTTCGATGGAATGTGTCCAGAAAAAAACTAAACGAAACAATTCTTTTGTAAAATTAATTTTAATGTTCCTCTCTCTTTGATGTTTTTCTACTTCTACTTCTACTTCTACATCATGGTTACTTACACAAGATTACGCACAAACCGAAACCTTATTACAGTGAAAACACACATACACTCGCATACACGCATACACACATATTCGCATAGTCACACTCGCACACACACCCATTTGCATACTCCCACACACACACTTTTAAATGTATTTTTATTGTATAGTTTGATATAACAAAAGGGGTGAAGACACTGTCTCCTGTAACACAGATTGTTACCTACCACAGGAAACAGAGTACCATTGTATCTTAATAATGCTTATACCAATAAAGAAATTATTATTATTTCTCAACATTTATTTTTCTCGAAATCAGAATTTCGGTATTATAATGAAAACCACGGGCCTAGACCAAGTGGGGCTCATTTGGGGTATTAAAGTGTGATGTTATGTCTTCCTGTAAGAACTTTCGGATGATACGGCAAGTGTTTAGTATAGCGGCTTTTTGCATTGTAATGTAAGTGTTGGTGAGTAGCTCAATCTGTCGAAGGAAATGATGGAGGTTTTTTGGTATAACTCCAGTACTGGAGAGTACCAAAGGCACAATGTACACTTTAGACATTTTCCAAATCCTAATTATTTCTTCTTTTAATTCTGTATACTTATGTATCTATTCAGTTATTGTTTTTTGTAAATTATGTGTATTAGGGACTGCAATATCTATTAAGTATGTGTGTTTAGTGTATTTATCTATTAGAGTTATGTCAGGTCGATTATTGTGGATAGTTTTATCGGTTAGGATGGCTCTATCGAAATATATCTTGCGACTTTCGGTCTCCAACACCGGTTTTGGAGAATATTGATAATATAGTACTATTTTAGGTGGTATCAGTTTATATTTAACTGCTAACTTTTGATGTACAATGTGTGCGATTTGATTGTGTCTGTGAGTATAGTCATTTTAGGCTAGAGTTGGACAAGCACTTGTGATGTGTTGAATGGTTTCTGCGAATCGGTGACATTTTCTACATTTATCATTTTGTCTATTAGGGTCTTTTAAAATAAATTTACTATAGTTTTTAGTGTTAATAACCTGGTCCTGTATTGCAATCATAAATCCTTCAGTTTCAGGGAAAAGGGAACCGAACTGTAGCCATTTATTCGAAGATTCTAAATCTATGTGTGATTGTTCGAGGTCGTGTAGATGTCTACCATGAAGTTCTTTCGAACGTCATCTATTTTTATTTTTCTTGTCTTAAAGATTCTGAGTTTTTGTAGATTACATCTCTATTGCATAAGTTTAATGGAGAAAAGTTAGCATCAATTACATTAATGGCTGCATGTATATTATTTGTTGTGGCTTTACTGTAGAAGAAATCTTTCAAATTTTTTAATTGTCCTTCCCATAACGCTGTCAGATCTATAAGTCCTCTTCCTCCGTTTTGTCTCTTAAGTGCAATTCTTTCTATGGCCGATTTGGTGTGTAAGTAGTTGTGTTTTGTTAGTGTGGTTCTAGTCTTTTTAATTTATTTATGTCAGTACGAGTCCATTTAACTATTCCAAATGAATATGTTAGCACGGGTATGGCGAATGCGTTAATGTCTTTGAATAGATTTTTAGAATTTAGCTTCTTTTTACAGATTAAATTTAATCTTCTAGTGTATTCTGTTGAAAGTTGTTTCTTAATTTCGATGTGATTAATGTTATAAGACTGTTGGATTCCTATATATTTATATGTATCTGCTGGTTTCATACGTAAAAATTGACAAGCTTTCAGTGTGTTATTAGTGTTAGTTGCTATTTTTCCATTGTTTATATGCAAAGTTCGACATTTATCAAGTCCGAATGACATATTTATATCCTGACTATATTGTGTTGTTATTTTCAATAAATTACCAAGGCACTTACTAGTTCGAGCAAACAGCTTAATATCGTCCATATAGATTAGGTGTGTAATAGATGTGCTAGTGTTTAATTTGTAGCCGTTAGTGGCAATGCTATTAAGGAGAGTGGATAGAGGATTTAAAGCAAGACAAAACCATAAAGGACTGAGTGAATCTCCCTGAAAAATGCCATTTTCAATGGGGATCTCTTCTGAGATAGTGGAGTCTGTTCCGTTAGATAGGTGAGATGTTGTTCGCCATTGAGACATGGCACCCGTCAGGAAGTTAATAAGTACAAGATTAATTTTATTAATTTGAAGAACGCGAACTAACCAAGAATAAGGAACACTGTCAAAGGCCTTTTTATAATCAATATATGATATGAGATATGTAGATTCCTTTTATGTTTATTAGCATGTTTTAAAATTGAAGGGTCTATAACTAGTTGTACTTTACATCCTTTATGATTCTGCCTACACCTTTTCTGCTCTCGGATAAAATATTATACAGCTCTAAATGTTTACTAATTTTCTGTGTGATTATTGACGTTATAAGTTTGTAGATTGTGGGAAGACATGTAATAGGGCGGTACTGCGAGGGATTGCTTGTATCGTTGATTTTAGTAACATGTAAGTGATACCTTTGGTTACAAATTGAGGTAGTTCTTGTTCACCTTTAATAATTCCAGTTATATTATTTGCGAAGTAGCGAAGAGTAAAAAACTTTTTATACCAGAAACTGTGTAGGTACGTTGTCTATACCGCCCGCTTTCCAATTTTTCATTTTTCTTGTGGTTATTTCTATATCTTCTAAAGTAACATCATTTAATTCCTTTATCTCAGCGTTTTCCATTTTATATTCTTCTTCTACTATCCAGTTCGCGCTATCATTGTGTTCTCTTTGTTTTTTCCATAAGTCGGTCCAGTAGTTTTTAAGTTCGTTAGATTGAGGCATATCGTAACGTGTGTTGTGCTGTGTATTATGGCTGTTGAATGATCTGTAGAAACTTTTTTCATTAGTGTTAAATCATTTATTATCTTCCTTTCTTTGTAATGCTTTTAAGTATCTTGATAAACGTTGTGATTTTATCGTTAATTTTTGTTTTAGTGTGTCCAAATATTCTTCTGGCCTATTGTTATTTTGTTCATGAATCGTATTTTTGTTTTTTTGAAAATGACCTCGACGGCTGCTATTACTTTTTTAGACTTATTATTATTGATATACTGTGTTAATCTACCTATGTCAGCTCTTAAACGTTTAATGTCTGCTACAATTCTTATTTGCCATGGTGGTTTTTGTAGTTTATGTGTCTTGGGTTGAATAACAGTATTATGAGTTATGATTTTATATCCTAAGTTCTGACAAATAATAAGTGCACTACAGTAAATGAGAGTGTGTAATGTATTTAAATCAATTACGAAAGAAGAAAAATTAGGAAGTATTTGTTTATTGAAAATGTCTACATATCTTGGGACATTTGCGCGTCTTTCAAAATTTGTGTAATAGAGTTAGTATTGGGTAAAATGGTACTCTGAGTAGAAGCGTGTGGTTGTGTAAATGTAGGTTGCTGAGTAGTTGTTGTAGTGGCGGGTGACATTTGAGTGTGGGAGACAATTGATAATGAAATATTTCCTAGTGATTATGTGATTGGTGTTGAAATAGTGGATGTTCAGCATAATGTATTTCCTGTTTCTTCTATACTGAGCTGTTCTGTTATTTCTCGCTTCATTTCATATTCAATGACTCTCCTTTGGTCGGCTACTCTTTGTGCTGACACTTTTAAATGTGGAAATTTTAGAATGAATTTTTGGGTCGAGTAGTACTGACACGTTCAATTAATTTAACACCAGCTACTCGACAATCTGCAATAGCCGCACAATATAGAATAGAATGTGTATCACTGAGATCTTCGCTATTATCAAAATAATCTGATAATAATGAATCCAGGGCACTAACAAACGCTAAATTACGTTTATGAATGGGCAAACGGCATAACCGTAGTCTACTATTAATATTTACAAATCGGTATTTCTGAATCGCATCCTCCAAAGCACTCCTTCTCTTATCGTTATATTGGATACTTACGGATATAACTTCACTTTCCACTAGTTCATCAACATATTCAATACCTGATGCCAACTGAGGTGTACTACTGGCCACCACAGTGTGTGATGAAGAAGGGATAGTAAAGCTTTCCGTATGTCAGAGCGTATCCTCTCAAGTACTGCGTCTTCCAGCAGGTGACAGCGCTGTATAGCTCGTACTTGATCCGACAATCGTTGTGCTGAAACATTGATGGTTGGTTCAAACTCCTGAAACAGAGGCTAGTCTAACACGGTACGCAGTAAGGTTCATTCCCAACTCTGTAGCCCGAAAATATGCCCGCATGACATTCTCGTTTATCGATTTTGTCCACTTCATGCGGTGTACATCACCGGTAGCGGGGACCCTGTTTGAGGTCAGTGGTCCTCGTGATTCTAAGCTGGTCGGTGGCCGGGTACTCTCCTGCCAACGTACAGGTCTTGGCGACGTCGCCGGAGAGAAAAACTCGTCGCTGGAACTTGAGCTCGACGCCTCTACAACAGCCGGAACTTCCATTGTTTCCTCTGGAGACAGCAAGGCGGAGCGGAGCGGCGAGTCCGGGGATCTAATTTGTGCTCTAGACTTAGCTCTCGTAAGCATATTGCTAGAACTCCTCCGTTAAATATTTAGACATGACGTTTAGATGTCATGTCTCACACAGATATTTCTTTAATGTAATTTTATGGTTTTTCTTGGTAAAAAAGTCCTGTTTTTTATATTATAGTGCATTGTAGTTCGTTTAAGTATTTGTTCCAGTTGTTTTTTTGTATAACACAGAAAGGAAATGGAATGGAAAAAATGGAATATTTTTGCAAAATATGTTTGAGAAATTGTAGCTGCTTTCAGTGTTGCTAAAAAAACTATGGTCTCTTATTAGCTGTAAATAGTAAACTCTTTTATTTAAAAAAAAATTAGACGGAAGTAGGGCTTTTGGCAAGAATTTAGGACATTTATCATGAAATTATCATTATATATACATACATATGTTTACATTAATGTGTACATAGTATATTATTGATGTTATAGATAAGTAGATCTGAAACGGATATAGATAAAGACATTGTTTACACATTTACATCGTAATAACTCAATAAATTTAAATATTAAAAATGATGTTATTGGTATTTTTATTGCGACTACTCACATTATCGATTTTTGTCACTTAGGTAAGTTTAATTTTAAAAGTGTTTTTTACAAGTAAATTGTTATTTGCCTATCTTACCCTGCTCACTTGTGTTCATGTTTAATACACCACTCTTGAGACTAGCCTGTGAATACAACTCTACCCAATAGAAAAAATATTATTTAAAAAAGCAAAAACGTTAAAATTTCTATACTGTACATATGTTAGGAGCCACCTAGATAACGCATCTCAGATATAAAATTCGCAATACAACAAGTACATAGACCATATTGAGGGTATCCAGAGGCGGTTCATTAAATTTCGGTGTTTCTGATTTCATATACCATACAAGTCTGGAAGCTATTTGGATCTTTGTAGGCAGTTGCATATTTAACCCTTAAGTTATCGCCGTCCACTTACGGATGGTACATTCTTCTCCAAAATCTTGTCTAATGAGGTGGCTGACCCTGACCTCCTACATAAGCTTGAGTTTAAATGTTCCTACAAGAAGAAACAGAGTCTACCTACATTTGTACATGTAGCACATGCGAATTATAGATCGAATTCGCTTGTGTTTCGAGCGAGTAAATTCTTTATGAATTATGCGGGTAATTACTGTTCAATTCATACCCAGTGAATGGCAACACTGCCAGGAGAGTGATGAATCGTGTCTTTTTTTCAACAAGTAGGTAGATTTTCTATTTTTGTTTTTCGTTATTAATTGTCGCACTTACATAGGTGCAGCTTTGTGTTATTTAGTGTTCCAGGATTTCTATTAGTTTGTAATGTAATTACTCGTTAGTGTTTTAGCGTAGTAGTAGTGGGGCGGCAGGAGCGACCCGCCCCGGGTGCCACTTTTTAGGAGGCGACAAAATTTAACAATAGAAAATAAAAATATTTTGTAAATATTTGAACCATTTTATATTTTTATCGCAATTACAAATTAGGACAGATTGAAATTGAAGGGAGCACGGAATTTTTCTTTACTTACTTTGTGGCGAATTCGGGCATTTCTTTTCTTTGAATGATATTTTGTGGCGACTGGCAACAACGTCTATACTGACTTGTGGCCATTCCCATTTATGACTGACTCAGATATCAGCGAGAATGACTTCTATTACATTTATATTAAGTTCAATATAGTTTATTACACGTACGGAGAAGCCCCTTTAAGGTATGGGGAATTAAGTGCTTTGACAAAGTTTGGCAATTGTAAGAAAATTTTATTGATGGATTGTCAGTTGTCCAATTCACATTGTCTCGTATTTTAATTAAGTATGTTACGCTTTCCAAATTGTGATTTTTGTACAAATAAGTACGTGTATGGTTATTAAATTATCGAACAACTTTCAACTGTGTGAGTATTAAATATTATATTTATCTAATTGTATGTTGGACTAACTGAGATGTTGTTCAAACTTTTATTTATTAAAAAAAGACCACCCAAGTGTTTTCGCATTTTAAAGGAATCTAGACTGGAAATTCTGATATAAATTTCAATTTAATATGTGTAAGTAAGACAGACGGTCAATGAAATGATTTAATAAAAATAAAGATAGATAAAGGTTCAATTTTTCCTCTCTAAAAACGGAAAATTTTAGTAAAGCAAGGTTTTTTTTAAATCTACTAGGTATTCCTTTTGAAATGTTCGATAGTTTTGTTTACAACTCTAACTTGTACTTTTATCGTATAATATTTTTTTGATTTTAGCATCAAAAATGAAAAGATTAAAAGAAAGTGAGGCATCTTACCGTAATAAGAGAAGAGCTAAGTTCGAAAATAAAAGAGTAAAAAGGAGTTTTACTTAAACATGTGAAAAGTGTTGTACCTGAGACGTCAGATTCCTCGTTAGGCTTACATTCATCACAGACAACTGGGCCTTCAAATCCAGAACAAGCTGAATAAATACAAAACTTGACAATGTTCCTAAAGATCAAATTGCAACAACATCTATTGAATTAGTGTCTCCATCTGTATGTCCAGTCATGGACATACAACATACAACATCAGCATTGTCTGCTATTCAATAACAAAATTTCGACGATATTGGAAAACGGTCTGAACACAGACGACTATATCAGCAAGGGCAAGCAATTATCCAGCATATTGAAACTAATTTCGCTGAAATGTCAATAGTAACACGCTCAGATTCGTGCTCTTTAGCATCAAAAGGAGAGACAAGGCGGCTTACTAGGGAATGGTTTTACCGTACATTGATTAACGGCGAAAAAGTTTTACGTACTTGGATGGCTCATTATCCATCTAAAGCATCATTATTTTGCTTTTGTTGTTTTTTATTTGAGAACGTAAATACATTGAATGGATTTAAATTTTGCTCATCTGATGGATTTAATACTTGGTGGAAATTAAATCCTAACATTTCAAATCACGAATCAAGTGCACTACACGTCCAAAATTATTGCAAATGGAAGAAGTTGGAGAGCAGACTTCAAAAAGGACAGACTATTGACAAAAAAGAGCACATAGTGGTAAAAGAAATAAAGAAATGGCACGAAATTCTGATCAGAATGTTTGATATTATAACATTCCTTGCCAAACAAATTTGGCTTTACGTGGACATATAGAAAACGACACCATTACCAATAGAGCAAACTTTTTAGAATTTGTTAATTTAATTGCAATTGCAGTACTTCGTGAACATCTGGTAAGGTCTAAAATGTGTGGCAAAATTTCAATCACTTATATGTCACCACAAATACAAAACGACTTTATTGTCATATTGGGCAATAATGTTCGCCAAAATATCATCGGCAGGATGAAAAAGGCTAAGTATTATGCAATTATATTCGACAGCACTCCAGATCTTTCTCATAAAGATCAAACAAGTCAGGTATTAGGATACGTAAAAGTAATGGAATCTTTAATAAATTTCATTGAAACTAAAGACAAAACTGCTGAAGGAATAACAACGATGATTTTAAACACGATTTAAGCTGATGGCCTAGATATAAGCAACTGTAGAGGCCAAGCATATGATTATGCTGCTGTTATGGCGGAAAAGTATTCAGGAGTTCAGCAAAGAATTCAAAAAATAAACCTTAAAGTTGAATTCGCACCTTATTCAAATCATTCGTTAAACCGTTCGTTAAGTTTGTTTGCACGCTGCCTCAGTTGAGGTGGATTCAGTAACTTTTTTCGGCACTTTAGAAAGTTACTATTCTCTTTTTTCCACATCGACACATCGTTGGGAAGTTCTGATAGCAGCTACAGGCAAAAGCTTATAAAGGGTTCAAGACATGCGGTGGAATGCAAGACGCGATGCCGTAACTGTGACATGGCATCATTACAAAGACATTCTCGTCACTTTGGAAAAACTGACAGAGGGAGGTGAAAGCTTAAACACTAGGACAGATGCAGGTACTTTACTAGTTTCGATGCAGTCATTTTCCTTTTTTTTTGGTTTTTCGGGCCTGTCGCAACCGGTGCTGCATGAAGTGAATGATGCACAAAAATATTTACAAACAAGGGGACTTGACATAAGATTGTGCGCTCAGAAAGTAAATGCTTTGCAGATGATATTGACGGAGAAAAGAAAGGAATGGGTAAGTGGTGCGGTTATGCAAAAAATATGTGAAGAACTTGGATTTTCTTAAAACCTCTAAGGCACGTCACAAGAAAGCATATTTTTGATGACGGAACTAGAGATGCTAAAGTGTCTTGTGAAAATGAGTTGAGACGAAAGCTGTTTTTTTCATTAGATAGTTATTGTAGAAATTCGTGAACGTTTTCAACAGCTACAGAGTTTAACGGATAAGTTTGCTTATTTAACGCCGGCTATATTATTAGATCCAGACAACATTGAATGTAATCTAGATTACGCATCTGATGAAATTGACGAGCAGGATTTAAAGCTGGAAAGACTTCGACTGCGGACTTTCGTTGCTGCTACAGGCAACGAAAATAAATTGATTAATGCAGACTCACTTGAATTATTTAAATTTATTGTTAAATCGAAGCTGGAAGATACTCTGCCCAATATTTTAATAATGTTCCGAATATTTTTCACAGTTGTCGTAAGCAATGCCAGCTGTGAAAGAAATTTTTCAAAATTGAAATTGATTAAAAATTATTTAAGATCGACAATGAGTACTCTAATACTAACTAATTAGGCTATTTTGTCTATTGAGCAAGAGGTGTGTGATGCAATAGACATTGACAGTGCAATAAGACTGCTCTTAAAAAAAGTAAACGTATAAATTTTTAATTGAAAACGGAAGTTTTGTTTTTAATCCTAACAAATACTCATATTACTTTTCAATAAAAATAAAAATATAACATTATAGTATCGTTCTAGTTCTAATTAAAAATTAATTTTATTTAATCTTGTCGATCGTCAAGGTGTAAATAATCTTAAGTGATGGGTACCTAAGTTATATCAATCTATCCAAGCGGTTAAAGTAAAAGAATCTTTGTTTTAATAAACATGATTGTAAAACTTAGATAAACTTTTTTATTTAAAATCTAACCAGTATAATGTAAAATAATGATGACTGTTCTCGGCAAAAAGTTTTCTATACCTAATTAATGTATGTAATGTATAGTATACATTAAATTAAAATACCTAAATCAGTTGGCGGCAAAAATGTCTTCCGCCCGGGCAGCCAACAATCTACGCCACTGCTACTAGTGAAAACCTAAATTCGCTAGATGCTGTGTATAAAACTGCCCATTGATTTTTAGTAGCTGTTAGTTTTTGAAACTTTAATAAATGATAAGTAAATAATTATTTATTCAGTATTTGTATAATTTATATATATTATGCAGTTTTGATTAACATACCTATTGGTGTTTTTATCAAGTCTCAGTCTGGTTTGGAATCATATGGCTGTGTGTAAGGTGTCTTAATACGATAATGTTATTCCATGTGCGCGAGTTCACCTTATAAAGCGAATATACCTTTGTGAGGTCGGTAAAAAAGGCATTTATATGCATTTTATGAAATAGTTTAATACATTATTAGTGTTTTTCCAAACAAGATAAAATAATATCTATGATTTAACACATAACTATGTTGGTAAGTAATTAAAAAGTTCAGATAATTAATTGTTTTTGAAAAAAAAAAATATTGATTTTTTTTATGTATTTTAAAACTTTATTATTAATAATATTGATATTTAATGCAAAAAACTTCAAAAAAAATTGTTTCAATTAATTATAAACAATTAAAAATTGATGAAATTTAAATAAAAATCACGTGACTATAAACGCGCCATGATTGGTCACCATAGTTGTGACGTCATAATGTTATAGCTATTTAATAACAGTACAGCGTTTACGGCTATTACACGTGACTAGACAATAATATTGAAAATTTATTGCTAAAATACGAGTTGTTAGTTGGTTCCGATTAGCTATGTGTAATAAAGGATTTATTAAGGCAAAGTCTGATAATATTCCTGATGTTGCTATATTTATGATTAATATAAATTAATATTATAAATATGTGAGTAATAAATAATAATAGTAGTACTTATAATAATAGTAATACTTTATATTATTTATATTATATTAATTACATTTTTAATATAAATTTAAATATTTAATAATGACAACAAAATTAAATAGATCAAAACACTGCATTCATTATTTTCCTATTAGTCCAAGAGCCCGTGAGTGCCAGACCTTCGTCATTTTATAAAAGCTGAAAGTTCTTCTATGTGTGTCCCTAGTACAGGTAAGAATGATCCCCAAACATGAAGCTGAGGCAGCGGTGGCTTTGGCAGATAACAGGCAACAAAGGTGTGTAAAATTCCATCTCAAATTCGTCATGATATAAAACTTGATTTTTTTTATATTTGATTCATAATAATATCAAAACTCGCGTTGCTCATTGCCAGACAGTTGGTATAGTTCCAACCCTCTGCCGGACACCCCTAAACTATTATAATTTATAATTATACTTACGTTATATTATAAAACCTAAGTTTCATATATATTTTTTTGGGAGCCTATTAAACTATGTTTACATAGTAGCCGGACAGTTTCGAAGGTTCTATCATCTTGCCAGGCGCATTCAAAGTGAGCAATAATCGGGAGAGCAAGGAGCGAATACAGTAACTAAACGTTATATTACAAAACCTAAATTTTATATATAATTTTTGGGAGCCTATTAAACTATGTTTACATAGTAGTCGGACAGTTTCGAAGGTTCTATCATCTTGCCAGACGCATTCAAAGTCAGCAGTAATCAGGAGAGCAAGGAGCGTATACAGTAACTAGTGCAAATGAAACAGAGCGCTTGGTCTATTGCGGGATTTCACTGCGCATCCATTGTTATTAATTTTAAATTGTGCAGTTTATTTTTTTCTTAATCCAGAAATTTCATTAATTAATTTTTACAATTTCAATAACAAATATTTAAAATAATACTGAGTAAAATTTTTCTCATACAATGTCAATCATGTCGAAAATCTAATAATTTAATTGATATTATTTTTCATTTTTAAGAAGTTTATTATTGTCAATGCTATTAAAATTATAAAGCCAATGAAACAAAGTAAATCAAATTTTAGTGTTTATTATACCAAAGGACACATTTTTTTTAAAATAAGAAATTTACAGAGAAATTAATTTATTTTAATTAAATCTAAATATTTTCATCATTTTCATCGTTATCGCGCGCTCACTAAATCGGTCCACACGTTAGCAGTTTAAACGTCGTAAGTGCTGTGAGCACAATTCGGACCGCAGCCTTTGAATGCGTCTGGCAAGATGATAGAACCTTCGAAACTGTCCGGCTACTATATAAACATAGTTTAATAGGCTCCCAAAAAATTATATATAAAATTTAGGTTTTATAATATAACGTTTAGTTACTGTATTCGCTCCTTGCTCTCCCGATTACTGCTCACTTTGAATGCGTCTGGCAAGATGATAGAACCTTCGAAACTGTCCAGCTACTATGTAAACATAGTTTAATAGGCTCCCAAAAAATTATATATGAAACTTAGGTTTTATAATATAACATTTAGTTACTGTATACGCTCCTTGCTCTCCCGATTATTGCTCACTTTGAATGCGTCTGGCAAGATGATAGAACCTTCGAAACTGTCCGGCTACTATGTAAACATAGTTTAATAGGCTCCCAAAAAATGATATATAAAACTTAGGTTTTATAATATAACGTAAGTATAATTATAAATTATAATAATTTAGGGGTGTCCGGCAGAGGGTTGGAACCATACTAACTGTCTGGCAATGAGCAACGCGAGTTTTGATATTATTATGAATCAAATATAAAAAAATCAAGTTTTATATCATGACGAATTTGAGATGGAATTTTACACACCTTTGTTGCCTGTTATCTGCCAAAGCCACCGCTGCCTCAGCTTCATGTTTGGGGATCATTCTTACCTGTACTAGGGACACACATAGAAGAACTTTCAGCTTTTATAAAATGACGAAGGTCTGGCACTCACGGGCTCTTGCTCTATATCAACTGCATTGAGTGAAAACTAACATTATGACGTCACACGCGCTCGGGTTTGTTCGGGAGTTGTCGGCGTGTCTTCGGTACTGGATTCAAAAATTAATTTTTATTTTGAAATAACTTTTGAATTATTGCAAAACAAAAAAAATAGTTTTGCTATAAAACTAATACATAATCTTTCTATTTATCACAAAAAAAAAATTTTTTCAAAAACCCAATTGTAATAAACTTACAATAGGACATTTTAATTTATTTCTTTCATTCAGAGTGACTTTATGAATCTATACTAATATTATAACGCTGAAGATTTTAGTTGTTTGGTTGAAAGCGCTAATCTCAAGAACTACTGGTCCGATTTGAAAAATTCTTTCAGTTTTAGACAACTCATTTATCGAAGGTCTACATGTCTTCATGCTATGACTCTAGCAGCGGAGTATTAATTGAAAATGTTGTAAAAACTAATGAAAATTATTTCTTTTGAGAGCTTTTGTTGCATAAACGGTTAAGTTTGACAATAATAGTGTATTAAAAAATTATCTATTTTTTATATATCTAATATATAAAATTCTCGTGTCACAGTTTTCGTTGCCATACTCCTCCGAAACGGCTTGACCGATTGTGATGAAATTTTTTGTGCTTATCCGGTATCTATGAGAATCGGCCAACATCTATTTTTCATCCCCCTAAATGTTAGGGGTAGTACAACCCTAATTTTTTTTTTTATTTTTTAGACAAAATTTTTAATTTCTATTTTTTATGATACAACATACAAAAATACATACAATTCTCAATTTTCACCCTTCTTCGATCAACCCTTATTTTTTAATAGCCATTTTAGTAATTTAATCATTTTTCATCCCGCTCAAATTACTTAGAAATAATTTATATGGCAAAGCAACGTTTGCCGGGTCAGCTAGTAAATATATAAAAAATAAAATATCTGTTTTTCACCAGCACACTATGACGTCATTGTTCCTAATTTATGAACGATTCCCCTGCTATTTGCTTATTTTTGGAGGTTTCTGATAACATATCATGTGGCTCAGCACAGGGAAAAACATATTTTCACAGATATTTCAATGCTATCTTTTAAGTGTGTAAATTTTAGGTCATGGTTACTGCAAATGACTTCACACTTCTCGATACTTGTATGTGTTTACCGTGTACTGTTCGGGGAATAAAATGTTATCAAACGATCAAGTGTGAGTCAAACCCGCGTTCGAATTTTTGATCTCACGGATATTATTAATTATTGTTACTTTTCAAATTGTACATATTTTACAGGCACTGTTATGTTGGATAACTTATTATAATATATATTATATAAAAAATAGTTTGTACATGGTAGGGCAGCTTATTACACAACGACGAACGTCACTTCTAAAATACAATTTATGTTGGGTATGGATATGTAGGAATTATTGGTAGAGTTGCAACTAGACTTATTTCTTGATGCTGTAGATTTTTCACACTTAATTTGAGCTTAAGCAGCTTATCCTGTCGATAGTATTCCTTCAATAAACGCATCCTGCCAAATAAGCCAGATGAAAGATATGTATATGCGTTTACACCAAGAATGGAAGGACTAATGTTGACTGAAAGAGAATGTCTTGGGCATTAAGTCCGCCGATGTACAAAGTGCATAAACTGTAAATAAATAAATAAATAAATAACCGGTTCTAGAAGACTACCGTGTGGAATACCGCATTCAAATTTTGTATTATCATAAGTAAATTTACTTCTAATAAAATTTGCTTTCTGTTAACGTATGAAAGTGAAAACAGATTACGCACTTTTACACTTAAAATATTTAAAGTTAGGATTAGGTAACAGAAATATTACTTAAACAGACAAATTTATGATTTATATCTTATCAATGTAAAGTCCCGCGTAGTGTGCATTACATTTATCTTTATAGGAGTGCCATTAAAAATAATTTCGGGTCATTGTATACATTCGTCACGAGTCGTGCGTGACGTCACATGACTAAGGCTACTTGTGGACTGTTCAATATTAAAGCCGTTTCCTACTTAATCTACGCAAACATAGGGTGAAGTTCTTCTTTACGTGGAAATATTAAAGAACAAGAACACTATACATTTTATAGAATTCACTACACGTGGCAGTCATCCATTAAAACTCAGTTCTTGTTCAACAGCCATGGACATTTTCATTGCACATTTCCAAGCGTAGGCAAATGCCCGTAAGGTAAGTGGCCCAATTGATTGCGAAAGCTTTCTGTATCTTCTATTCTTCTTCATTCTACTGCAAAGCCGCGGTCAATAGGCATTGTTACTAGTAGAGTTGGCTAGTGTGGCAACCCTACACATAAAAGGTGTTACAGTAACAACTATAGCCAGAATTTTAGGCCGCCAGTGTGAGTCGTAATACTCAATTGTCTGCATTCGCAATGAATATTGCGACCACTTCTCTTGAATTTTATTCATGTTTTCCATCAGAGTTGTTTTAGATACTCCATGTTTACTATGTTGAAGGATACTTATCGAAGGGTAAGAGGCTCATTAACAGTGCAGCAACTAACTAAATTTGACTGACAAGCCGAAGCCAACGAAGTAGATGATTAGATTAAGTAGCTAGATTAAAATCTTGCCCAAAATGTAATGTCCCTGGAATGCAACATTTCAAATCATTCTATATAATGAATAAAATAACTATTATACTTGAAGAGTCTCAACTAATCCTTTTTCAATATTCTTTTAATTAAGCATTTTTCAGCAATACAATTTTAACATATTTGGAATTTATTGGTGCAGAACACATGCTGCATGCTAATATTGTATCTTATTCAATAAACTGTTTTCCTTTGTGGACATTGATAGCAAACGGGAAATATATAAATCGGTTCATTCAGTAGTACATAATTCAATAACTCTAACATGACAATTGAATGAGAACCTATGAAACAAGCCTTATTGTTTTATTTATGCCAGGTTCAATAACAAATATTGTAGTTTTTTGTTTTACTATCCAACATCGCCAAAAAAAACAGAAATTCATATTAAGTAAAAAAAATATGAAAAAAAGAAAAAAATTAAATTATAGCTAGGATGTTGGTTTAATTATAGTTCCATTAAGATGACCGGCTGTTGTGGAGAACCTTGGTGGAGGCCTATGTCCAGCAGTGGACGTCTTTTGGCCGAGATGATAATAATGATGATGATGATGATGATGATGATGATAACAATGATGATAGTAATAAAAGTTTCATCATCATTAACAGCCTTTGATATTCCACTGCTAAACATAGGCCTCTTTATAAAAACGATTTAACATACTATACAACGCAATAAAAGCTTTGAAAAACAATATTATTTAAAAGCGAATGTGTAACCTAAAACAACCTGCTTTGTGCTTTGTTTTTAATTATTTACATACCTGTTTAGGTTTAGGCACCTATTACCTTTGGTCTGGATCACCAAGTATCCCTGTCTTGGTCATTCTGCCTTCAAGTTGATGGAAAGTCACCCAACTGTGAAAGTGTATTTCATGTAAAAATATTTTGTTATTAAACAAAAAGGAAGTATGATGGAAAGTAAATATAACCTCTGTTGAAAAGTAAATAGAGGCAATAAAAAAAATAAACAAATATTATATATTTATTGTATTCAAAATTCTTATAGTATTGCAACTGACAAAGCTTGCCATGTATTAGATACTTAGATGTAACATCTTACCTTTTACATCTTTCCCAGAAACCAGTTTTACTTTGAAAGTAAATTCAGGTGCAATCCTGATCAACCAGAGTAATAGCTCTGATTTTTTTTAAAAAAGTTAATTATAATTAATTGAATCTATAACTACAATGACTAAAATATAAGTGATGCTTCTTTCCTTGTCTTGTCATTTTTTATCAAGATTTAAAACTTGCAATGGGTGACCAGTTGCTACCTCCCCTGGGACAGACAGACGCAATATCTTAAGCTTACTTTAGTAATAATATAATTCTTATCTAAAACACTACTGTTAGACAGTCGATATAAATTTTACAAAATGTATAATAAAAAAATTGGTTCACTTGATGAACTTTGCGTCAAAAAATATCACATCTTACTTTTACATCAGTCATACAGTTGCACCTTTCTATATAAACTATTATATAAAGACACATACATTATACGTTATTATACATTATTAATACTGCAATGCGTTGTCACCCGTGAACACTAGTTCAAGGGTGACAAGGCAGAGAAATTATTACTTTTAACCTCAGTTAACATCACTCAGTAAGTAAAAAAATATTTTTTTAACACTTTTTCTCCTAGGTTGTAGTTTCACTTTAGCACATCTGTATCTGCCACGAATTAAAAAAAAATACACATTCTTTTTTTACGATGATTGAAATTATTATACTTGGTTTCCACAATTATAAAAAATATTTATACAATAATTATAAAATGTAATAATAATAAATATTAGGGATATCTGATTCACAACGGATCTAGATTCAAACTAAGCAGAGCTTGTTCTGTGAGAGCTATATTTACTGATATAAGACTTACACTATTTTAATTAGTATAAATGCTCGAAAAAAGGTATACCTCGACAGGTACTTAAAGACAAACAATAAAACGCACGCGGCTCACAGACTCTATTTTTTTTTTTATAAAAACATAATCTTACAACACAAAATGTAACAGTTGAAACGTTGCAAGAGGTTTTATTTCTATATATAATACATATCCTGCTTTTGTTTTTTTTTTTTATGAATATACGTACGTACGTAGGTATACAACTAACACCCAAACTCAGAACAACAGTTTCTGGATTAAACAAAGTGTTATCCCATGTGGGTGTGAGCCTATACCATTCAGTGTTGTAGAAAATGACGAAGTGGTCGCTTAAATAAGTCATTAGATTATCATAACATACACAACATAATTTAATAAATATAATATGCATTCAATGCTATTTTGAAATGTTTATTGGAAAAAAAATGTTATAAAGCTTAGAGTTTCTTTAGTTAAACACTTTAATCTCAGGAACTGCTACTTCTATTTCAAAAAACTTTTTAGGGTTAGATAGCCCATTTATCAAAGGAAGCTATACGACCAATAGGAGCGGAGTATTAATAAACAATGTTGCAAAATCAGGAATAAATTATTCTCTTTTTAAAGTGTTTATTGCGTGTGCTGCGTAAACGATTAAAGTTTCGCAAAAATAATCGCAAAAAACTATAAGAGAAAAGTTTGCGTCAGAATATCTATTTATGCCTATCTTTTAAGGTTGGTTTACATGTAAAAGTGTAATAATATACTCACTGGAATAAAATCATTAGTGTAGTTTTGACCAGGTATTTCGTTTACCGTGTGTACAAAGATTTAATTAAGGGATAGATTTTATAACAAAATGCTATGGCACATAGAAACGGAACAGTGACTTTAAACGCTGGTGAAATTACGGGCAAAAGTTAGTAATCTAAACACTATACAAATCTCTGTCCAATGCATTTGGTCGACAAATCTCTTAGACTGTCGTGGATTTCCTAATTATACACATTGTATAAATTTACGACTATTAAGCATACATTTATACACTAAGAAAATGCATCAATTGAATAAACTAATTAAAAATAACAATAAAAATTAACATTAATAAAAAATAAAATATTTAATTTATCATCACGCGTAACGCGATCGTCGATATGTGATTTCAGTAATGATTATTGCGATAATTATATTATGCTAATGGATTGATGAGCAAGAGCCTCGAAGACCTTAGAAGACCTCTTAGGGATGCCTAAGAGGTCTTCGAAGGTCTCTGAAGGCAAAATAATATTTTCTGACATCTAAAACACGAGAATTCCAAACTAAGCAGCATTTGTACTATGGGTACTAGACAACTGATATAAATCTGACCCGGGCATCGAATCCGAAACCTTGAGTACAATCACATACGCTACCACTGCGCCACCAAAGCCGTCATTTCGGCAAAGTTTGGTCTCAATTTAGTACAGATCTACTTTAGATCGTACAAATGTCATAAAAGGTATTCTTGTAGTACATACATAGCTGAAAAACCTGAAAATCTGTTCTGCTAGTCTTAATAAGCGATACTTAAATAGTTCGAAGTGTAAATGAACTAAGATTGAGGCTGAGAATTGACTTTCTTAGCAGAAATTTTATTTTCAGTGAAGGCGTAATTCAGTCTCGATACAACGTTTCGATCTGTGATGTTTTAAAATTAGGAGAATTCGCCTTTTGTATGACTGGGTCAAGACACTGATGCAAAAGTCTTCGATAAAGCAGCTGTCCTAACTCACGGTGATTTGATCCTTGTACTCGGTATTCGTCCTATATTTGTACCTTGTAAAGTTATACACGATAACTTGTGGATATATACATAAATTGTACACAGAAGCATCCAAATCTATACTAATTAGTACTTGGTGAAATCGAACCCGCCAAATTTAAAGATTACGATATTAAATTGTAAGAGAAAGAGAGGTTATTGTTTACCATCCGTCTTCTTACAATACTCAGGGTCGTCCATTGTCGAACACATGTCATATCTATTATTAGAATTGAAGTAAAATGACGAATTTGTCGTATTACGTGTGCAGATGCTAATTGCCGTTTTTCGTCTTCTCAGTTTGATGTGACATCATCGCCGGTTTCCTACACAGATAAATTTAATATGTCAAAATATTAATTAAAAAATTAAATATAGATGTTTTATCTTAAATGACGTAAAGATTTGAAAAAAAAAACAATTTAATGGACAGGATGCTATATTTTATTTTCTGATTTATTTATTTCAACCTTTATGATTTTTTCTACATCAACGAACTTAGTGCCCAAAGCATTCTCTACCAGTAAACCTTTGGTGGTGAAGAAATCTTGTAAGGGGGGTCCACAAAGATTGCGTCATCAATGAAAATACACTACATACATATATAATATATACAATACAAACATAAATACATATATATTCATATATATTCGTGTACACACATACACGATTTAATCGTCAATCAAGTCTTTAAGTTACAATCCTAGCTTATTTAAGTTTATTTTTTTCGCAACGAGAAATGGGGCTAATTATGAAGGTACATTGGAATAAAGAATCTTGCCCACTACTGTATTTCTTCATTTCTTTCAGGATCATCAGCGAACAGGCCAACGTAAGCTCAACTGTCTTGGAGCCCGTAACGACATTAATTGGGAAACTTGGAAATAAAATAAATCAAATTGTGTCCTTAACAAAGAAAACTATATAACAGAGGGTACGCATAAAATATTTCGCTTGTTCCATATGTCACTATTAAAATATTCCCAGTAGTAGGGGCACTTTTCTGGAGAATAAATTTGCTATAAATTTATACGTAGAGATGAAAAGTTCGTTTGTTTGGTTCAACAATTATTTGATTATTGGATAGTTCATTTATCGAGGAACGGCATAGGCCACTGGTTCCCGATTAGTTTTTTCTACGTACCACTTCAAGAAAGACCTCGAACTTGCGTACCCCTCAGTCAAAGTCAAAGTAAAATGCGTTTATTGAAAATAGGTTTCTAAGAACACTTATGTAAAAAGTGACATTTAATTTAACATTAAGAAAATGACTCGACCACAAATAACTTTAAGGAGTCAGGAGAGAAGGATTAAATAATCATTAGGATTTTAAGGATTTAATATTTTAATTAAGAGATTGCTCGCGTACCCCTTGATGCAATCTCACGTACCCGTGGGGGTACGCGTACCACTAAATGGGAAACAGTGGCATAGGCTATAAAACAACACAAAAAATAGGGTTTGAATATCAATGAAATTTGTTGCAAGAACGGGACACTTATTTTAAAAGCCCATAATAGATAGATGTTGCGCTAGTGGCAGTCATAAAGATATAACAACAAACAAATTTATTCTTAACGAACTACATACAAATAGGTTATATATAAAAAATCAATAAGTTACTCAATAGATTATAACAATAAACATAAAATTTGTATCAGAATCGGTAGCTCAGCACTCTCAATGTCGTACAAGAATATTGTCTTGCAGTTTTTATGCATTAATATGAAGCAAAAACAATAAGAAATATTATACCTATATCCTATTTATCCGTCCGTGTGTTAACGGATTAAAAATACATAGTGTTACTACGCCTATTCATCCAGTGGATGACGTTAGAGGCGACTAAGGGAACAAATTATTCAGGTAAGTATCACTACGAAGAGAAAAAAAACTTGAAATAAATCCTATTCTTTTTTTTTAGCAACCTAACAAAGTGACTCTATTCTGCCTGATGGAAAGCATGTATAGAATCCAAGAGCGGTGGTCGCCGTACACACTGTGAATGAAGACAGTGAAGTATGACGACCCACGCTATGGCAGCCTAGCGAGATGCTTTTTCACGCCCCGCTTAAAGGACCCGGGATCGTAGTGGGAAGGAAACACGTATGGCCAAAACCTCCTTGCTACGGAGAGGCCTATGTCCAGCAGTGGACTGGTAAAGATTGTTGATGATGATGATCCTATTTATTAAGTAATCCATTGGTGTGCGTTAAAATGTGTAATAAATTACTTACACCTTCGTCGGCCGACAGGAATACTTCTTCGTCAATTTCGTGTTCATCTTTGAATTCTCTAGGAATGTAATCCCACAACACTGCTTTTAGTGCTAATTTATTCTTCACTAGACGCCACGCTGACTCGTTTCCATTTTCATTTTTCATAGGGTTCGCCTTAAATAGTAAAGAAATGTTATTTAACATGGCGACGGGAGCTCTGAACAGAACGAAACTGTTACGCACTGATCAGTATCAAAGCCTTCTGCGACACATTTTATTACTTTATCAATAAAATATACATAACACTGTACACCGGTTATTCATCTATGAACAATGGCTAGTTGTATGACCATTAAGCATTATTCGTAAAGATTCCGTAATATTTGAACACTATCCCATGTGCGGTCAAGTCGCCGCACCGACCATTACTGCCCGCGTACCCGTTCTCGCAAGTTACTATAACTGATCTATTGGCCTAGTGGTTAGTGATTCTAGCTGCTAAGCCAGAAGTCGCGTGTTCGAAAAAATGTTTGTGTTTGAGCACGCTGATTTGGTCTGTGTCTGGCTGTAATTTATATCTGATATGCATGTATTTCCGTGTGGTAACGGATTAAGAATACATAGTTTTACAACCCCTATTCATCCCGTGGGTGTCGTTAAAGGCGACAAGGGAACAAAGTATGCAAGACAACATAATTACAAAGAGAAGGAAAACTTGAAACACACCCTATTCCAACCCGTCTGGCCAGCGTGGTATAGTAGGCCAAAACCTCCTTGCTAAGGAGAGGCCCATGTCCAGTAGTGGACTGTAAAAGGCTGTTGATGATGCATGTATTTAGTATGATATAAGTATGTTCATCAGTGGTCGTGTGTGAGATTATCATTCAATTAGATCATATTGCAAATCTGCTAACCTTTTACTCTCGTGGTTGACCATTTGAAAAATATTTTATTAAAGAGATTTGATGAGATTTTTTTTAAAGAATTAGATTTTTTAAAATCAATTTCTATATTTTAAAACCTACATGAACTGTCATATGTTTTAATAAATTTATACTAATAACTAAACCACTAGTAAAGAGACGTATAAATACATACATAAAATATAATTTATTTATAGGTCGGTCATTCGGTATAGTACTTTGAATCATTAAAAAAATTCTTTCTTTTTTAATGGAAGTCCCAGTAGAAATTTTAATAAGTATATGTTAAGTATAAAAATATAAGTACGACAGAGTTGAATATAAGAAAAAATGATGTAACAATTTAACGGTATTTTTTTTTTAATATAAGTTTGCTAACATACCTTTTTCTCCAGCAGAAGTCTAATAATTTGAACCGAATTGTCTCTAACGGTACCGCCACAAACAATGTGAAGTGCTGTGTTGCCAGAACTGTCGGTGACATCTATATCACTCTGCAAATATCAAACTCGATTTAACTCACACACACTCATAAAAAAACACAATCTTCCTAAGCCAATACTTGTATCATACAAACATGTGGAGGGAACGAGTGTCATGGCCGACCAGGCGAGGTAATCATGCCTGGCGGGACCCGACTCAACGGTTGGTGTTGGGACATTGTAAATATGCTAATCGCCGCGAGAATTTCTATCTCGCAATTCAAGATTAGTAGTTGCTTCGTAGTTCATTACACTCCGTAGTTTGATGTCTTCGCCCGATGGCGCTGCAGTATGTATTCCTGTTTACGGTGTATGTGGAATTCGCCACAAACATTTGGTCCAACCCGGGAATAGAACACGAGACTTTAATTACAGCAGTCGCATGTGCTACTGCTGCGCCAACGGTAGTATTATTATTATAAACTAACCTGGGGTATGAAGTCAAGCAGAGCCTGCACGACTTCAAGACTGTCATCATAAGCGGCGAGGTGTAAGGGGGTACGCCCGTATTCATCCCTTACACTGTAACTAGCACCGTGTTGCAGCAACAGGCGAGCACACCGCCCTGAATCTTCAATTACAGCCATATGTAAAGCCGACTGCTTTTCTAAAGACCAAACGATACCATTTATTCAATTAGTATTGAATAACTGTCATAGCAGTAACTGCTAGTGCTGCACTCTGTTACGCTTCGCTGTGGGATATTGTGGTTGTATTGATTAGAAATGTGGGACAAAACTGATGCGCAAATTGATAAAAAAATCTTTGAAGCGAGCTGTATTTCGTGTCAAAATTTGAGCCTAATAGGTACAAAACTTTTCAGTTTGTGATAAGTATACGGACCAACTAAAGATTTCTTTATATATAAATAGGTTGTAAGGGTAAAGAGTTTGTTTGCTTATTTGAAGGCACTACTCTCAGAAACTACTAGATCCAATTCTAAAAATATTTTAGTGACTAATTCATTCTATTTATCAAGTTAGGTTATATAATTCAACATGAGCCGAGCATCGATGAAAAATACTGGAAAGACGGAGAAAATCCATTACTTTTGAGAGATATAATTGTGCAGGTCAGCTAATTAAAAATATAATTGTTATTAGGAAACAATTACCGCCATTATAGTCGTTTATGTTGCAAGCGACATCATTTTTCTTAATAGCTTCCAATAGTGGTTGTAGACAGAGCCCAGATTTGACAGCGTAGTGAATGGCGTTGTACTCACGATCATCCTTCAACATAGGATCGGCACCTAAAATGACGTAGATTTATTTTAATTAATCTTCCAAAAAAATAACTAACAAACTAACATATCCAAAACGTGTTTTCTGGTATTTTTTTATTGGTGTACTATTAAGACTTTCTGTTGTATTCTAATATAATTGCTAACCAACTCAACCCTCCGACTCTGACCCTCCTTTCTAGGAAGAATCCTACGTCTAGCAGTGGACTGTTAAAGATGACAATGACAACTTAACTAAAGAGTAGGAAACTAAAACAGAAAATAAAAAGTTGTAAAAAAACAAGTTATCCAAATGAAAAGAATATCTCTGACACTCATAAAAAGTTAGTAGTTCTAATAATATATGTAAAAATAAATTAGTAGCTTAAATTCTTGTAAGAAGCTAGAAGACTCGGTGAACTTCATACTACCTTAGAATTAATCAATTTTGTGTTTAGTTATTAGCTGATGGTAACATACCAACAGAAGTGCCACCTACCGAGTCTAATTGCGTTTTCAAAGCACCCAAGAACTCATTGAAATATACACAAAATTTCATCCTCATCAGGCCAGCCTTTTAGCAAGAATTAGATGACAAACAAGTACAGGATATATATTAAAATATGAGAGAAAATGCATACTGAACAATTATCGTCCACTAATACAATGTCGATTATATCGAACAGCAACTGAATATCTAACAATTGACAATGATGATTTTCTTTTTATTTAAACAGACAACGTCCATAATAAGAACATATTCTGTGTTGCGAGGAATTTACTAACATGCAAGAAACGGACACAAAACCACCCAGACTCAGAACAAGAATTTGTAGATCACACAATGTGTTGTCCCATGTGGGGTTTGAACCCTCAACCCTCAGTGCAGTAGCACTACGTCATCCGTGCAGTCAAAATTACTCAAATAAATTTAAAATTATACGCATTGTTTTAAAATAATAAATCTTTAACTATGCTGAATGCAGTTGCCTATTAGAAGCCTGTCCAGCAGTGGACTGTTTAAGACTGTTGATGACGATTGTAAAACTAGCACTAGACCCCCTGCCTACCTTACTGAACACAGTCGAGCCGGTCTACCAAATACCAAGTACACTTCGGATAACACACCGTGGATCTCCTACCTTTGTATAAATATTTTATTTTACTTACTAGTGGTACTACTGTTCACCTTTTATCAACAACATTAGTCCACAGCTGGACATAGGGCTCTCCTTAGAATAAAGGGCTTGGTCACGCTGGCCAGACGGGTTGGCTTAGAATTTGTATCAAGTTTTCTTCTTTGCAGTTGTACTGCATACCATATGTGACCTTCAGTTGGCTCTTACGACACTACTTGATGAGTAGGGTAAGTATTAAGAATACACAGTGTCACCACACTGTGTATTCTTAATGCGTCACCAAACGGACAAGTATTAGTAGTCGAATTTACCTTTACTGATAAGAAGAGAAACGATTTGAGGCAAGTCGTTTAAGATTGCCAGTTGCAATGTTGTCTGCAGTTTATCGTTGGAATAGTTGATGAGGTGTGTCGCTTTCACGATGTCGATCATCTTCACTATAGAACATATACAAGCCGGGTCGGAATACACGCTCATGTGAAGGAACCTTAAAACAGTAAATATGAATATGGTGCAACAAATCGATTAAACTAAAATTAAACTATGATATTTTTTACACAATTTATTTTTTTAACAAGTTTTTTAAGAATAATTCAGTCTAGTGTTTATGTCATAATTGACTAAATTTTTGTATTCTTCAATAATTAACGTTCATTTATTCCTATTATAAGTTTGACTTCGAAAAAAAAAGGTTATTATATGTTGTATTTTTTCTGTACAGGGATTTGTTTTAATGCGATCCAAGCGATGTAAATCAATTACTATACCATAAATAGAACAGTAATACTACATCTTAAATTGATAATATTAAAAAATTCTTATTATCATCATATGACTACTTCAATAGCGCAATGGTAGTGTATGCGACTGCTGTACCTTAGATCTCGGGTTCAAGTCCCCGATCGGTCCAGATATTTGTGTGCTCTGCAAATATTTGTTTCGAAATTACGGTGTTTTTATGTATAATATGTTTATATTTACAAAAAAAAGTAGATAAGTTTTCTAACATTCGATTCATGTGTATAGGGCGCAATGCGTTCCCACCAAGAACTTAGGGACCATACATATCATACGTAGAATACGCACAAAGCCCGAAACAAATATTTGCAGATCATACAAACATTTGGTGCAACCCAGAAAGTGAACCCGTGGACTCGACACAACCGTCGCATATTTTATCACTGCGTAAATTAGGAAATGACGCAGCAATGACATAAAAATATTACGGATATAGGCAAAGAGACACGCGATATAGGCTTACAAGAAGTACCTACAACACTACCCAAGACCAAAATCGACCAAAATGTGCATGGACCGAAACTTCTGTGATTGTCCACAGATCGAACAAACTGCTACCATTAAATATCCGAGACTGTGCTTGGACATTCATCTTACGTGGTCTAGGCATTTGGAGACGCTCAGTGGGGAGAGTTAGACTGTCGGTGCAGGTGTTTAAGCGTCTCGGGGAAATAGCTGACGGGACAGATGTGAGGCTGGTCTGCTATTCTTTATGTCAATCTATACTTAACTATGGCACAATATCGTGGAGTATTGCGGCTAAATGCTACTTAATGAAAGTGGAACGTGGGCAGAGAGCCCTTTTAAAAGTGGCATTCAAGCGCCTATTCCGATATCCCACTGATTAACTATACGCTGAGGCTGAATTGCTTAGGGTTAGACAACTGTATATCCTCTCTGTTGCTTTGAGATTTCACAGAACTTCGTTATCCACCTGCACCTGCAGCCACTCTAACCGAAGAATTTACTGGGATAAACTTATATGCCGCAAATCGTTTGGCAGGAAATATTTTGGCTTCATGGGACCCTATGGTCCAAGAGCCCGTGAGTGCCAGACCTTCGTCATTTTATAAAAGCTGAAAGTTCTTCTATGTGTGTCCCTAGTACAGGTAAGAATGATCCCCAAACATGAAGCTGAGGCAGCGGTGGCTTTGGCAGATAACAGGCAACAAAGGTATGTAAAATTCCATCTCAAATTCGTCATAATATAAAACTTGATTTTTTTATATTTGATTCATAATAATATCAAAACTCGCGTTGCTCATTGCCAGACAGTTAGTATGGTTCCAACCCTCTGCCGGACACCCCTAAACTATTATAATTTATAATTATACTTACGTTATATTATAAAACCTAAATTTAATATATAATTTTTTGGGAGCCTATTAAACTATGTTTATATAGTAGCCGGACAGTTTCGAAGGTTCTATCATCTTGCCAGACGCATTCAAAGTGAGCAATAATCGGGAGAGCAAGGAGCGAATACAGTAACTAAACGTTATATTATAAAACCTAAATTTTATATATAATTTTTTGGGAGCCTATTAAACTATGTTTATATAGTAGCCGGACAGTTTCGAAGGTTCTATCATCTTGCCAGACGCATTCAAAGTGAGCAATAATCGGGAGAGCAAGGAGCGAATACAGTAACTAAACGTTATATTATAAAACCTAAGTTTCATATATAATTTTTTGGGAGCCTATTAAACTATGTTTACATAGTAGCCGGACAGTTTCGAAGGTTCTATCATCTTGCCAGACGCATTCAAAGTGAGCAATAATCGGGAGAGCAAGGAGCGAATACAGTGACTAAACGTTATATTATAAAACCTAAGTTTCATATATAATTTTTTGGGAGCCTATTAAACTATGTTTACATAGTAGCCGGACAGTTTCGAAGGTTCTATCATCTTGCCAGACGCATTCAAAGGCGGTCCGAATTGTACTCGCAGCACTTACGACGTTTAAACTGCTAACGTGTGGACCGATTTAGTGAGCGCGCGATAACGATGAAAATAATGAAAATATTTAGATTTAATTAAAATAAATTAATTTCTCTGTAAATTTCTTATCTTAAAAAAATGTGCCCTTGGGATAATAAACACTAATATTTGATTTACTTTGTTTCATTGGCTTTATAATTTTAATAGCATTGACAATAATAAACTTCTTAAAAATGAAAAATAATATCAATTAAATTATTAGATTTTCGACATGATTGACATTGTATGAGAAAAATTTTACTCAGTATTATTTTAAATATTTGTTATTGAAATTGTAAAAATTAATTAATGAAATTTCTGGATTAAGAAAAAAATAAACTGCAAAATTTGAAATTAATAACAATGGGTGCGCAGTGAAATCCCGCAATAGACTAAGCGCTCTGTTTCATTCGCACTAGTTACTGTATACGCTCCTTGCTCTCCTGATTACTGCTCACTTTGAATGCGTCTGGCAAGATGATAGAACCTTCGAAACTGTCCGGCTACTATGTAAACATAGTTTAATAGGCTCCCAAAAAATTATATATAAAATTTAGGTTTTATAATATAACGTTTAGTTACTGTATTCGCTCCTTGCTCTCCCGATTACTGCTCACTTTGAATGCGTCTGGCAAGATGATAGAACCTTCGAAACTGTCCGGCTACTATGTAAACATAGTTTAATAGGCTCCCAAAAAATTATATATGAAACTTAGGTTTTATAATATAACGTTTAGTTACTGTATTCGCTCCTTGCTCTCCCGATTATTGCTCACTTTGAATGCGTCTGGCAAGATGATAGAACCTTCGAAACTGTCCGGCTACTATATAAACATAGTTTAATAGGCTCCCAAAAAATTATATATAAAATTTAGGTTTTATAATATAACGTTTAGTTACTGTATTCGCTCCTTGCTCTCCCGATTATTGCTCACTTTGAATGCGTCTGGCAAGATGATAGAACCTTCGAAACTGTCCGGCTACTATATAAACATAGTTTAATAGGCTCCCAAAAAATTATATATTAAATTTAGGTTTTATAATATAACGTAAGTATAATTATAAATTATAATAGTTTAGGGGTGTACGGCAGAGGGTTGGAACCATACTAACTGTCTGGCAATGAGCAACGCGAGTTTTGATATTATTATGAATCAAATATAAAAAAATCAAGTTTTATATTATGACGAATTTGAGATGGAATTTTACATACCTTTGTTGCCTGTTATCTGCCAAAGCCACCGCTGCCTCAGCTTCATGTTTGGGGATCATTCTTACCTGTACTATAGAGCAAGAGCCCGTGAGTGCCAGACCTTCGTCATTTTATAAAAGCTGAAAGTTCTTCTATGTGTGTCCCTAGTACAGATAAGAATGATCCCCAAACATGAAGCTGAGGCAGCGGTGGCTTTGGCAGATAACAGGCAACAAAGGTGTGTAAAATTCCATCTCAAATTCGTCTTGATATAAAACTTGATTTTTTTATATTTGATTCATAATAATATCAAAACTCGCGTTGCTCATTGCCAGACAGTTAGTATGGTTCCAACCCTCTGCCGGACACCCCTAAACTATTATCATTTATAATTATACTTACGTTATATTATAAAACCTAAGTTTTACATATAATTTTTTGGGAGCCTATTAAACTATGTTTACATAGTAGCCGGACAGTTTCGAAGGTTCTTTCATCTTGCCAGACGCATTCAAAGTGAGCAATAATCGGGAGAGCAAGGAGCGTATACAGTAACTAAAGGTTATATTATAAAACTTAAGTTTCATATATAATTTTTTGGGAGCCTATTAAACTATGTTTACATAGTAGCCGGACAGTTTCGAAGGTTCTATCATCTTGCCAGACGCATTCAAAGGCTGCGGTCCGAATTGTGCTCACAGCACTTACGACGTTTAAACTGCTAACGTGTGGACCGATTTAGTGAGCGCGCGATAACGATGAAAATGATGAAAATATTTAGATTTAATTAAAATAAATTAATTTCTCTGTAAATTTTTTATCTTAAAAAAAATGTGTCCTTTGGTATAATAAACACTAAAATTTGATTTACTTTGTTTCATTGGCTTTATAATTTTAATAGCATTGACAATAATAAACTCCTTAAAAATGAAAAATAATATCAATTAAATTATTAGATTTTCGACATGATTGACATTGTATGAGAAAAATTTTACTCAGTATTATTTTAAATATTTGTTATTGAAATTGTAAAAATTAATTACTGAAATTTCTGGATTAAGAAAAAATAAACTGCACAATTTGAAATTAATAACAATGGATGCGCAGTGAAATCCCGCAATAGACCAAGCGCTCTGTTTCATTCGCACTAGTTACTGTATACGCTCCTTACTCTCCTGATTACTGCTGACTTTGAATGCGTCTGACAAGATGATAGAACCTTCGAAACTGTCCGGCTACTATATAAACATAGTTTAATAGGCTCCCAAAAAATTATATATAAAACTTAGGTTTTATAATATAACGTTTAGTTACTGTATTCGCTCCTTGCTCTCCCGATTACTACTCACTTTGAATGCGTCTGGCAAGATGATAGAACCTTCGAAACTGTCCGGCTACTATGTAAACATAGTTTAATAGGCTCCCAAAAAATTATATATGAAACTTAGGTTTTATAATATAACGTAAGTATAATTATAAATTATAATAGTTTAGGGGTGTTCGGCAGAGGGTTGGAACCATACTAACTGTCTGGCAATGAGCAACGTAAGTTTTGATATTATCATGAATCAAATATAAAAAAATCAAGTTTTATATCATGACGAATTTGAGATGGAATTTTACACACCTTTGTTGCCTGTTATCTGCCAAAGCCACCGCTGCCTCAGCTTCATGTTTGGGGATCATTCTTACCTGTACTAGGGACACACATAGAAGAACTTTCAGCTTTTATAAAATGACGAAGGTCTGGCACTCACGGGCTCTTGGACTACTAGGGACACACATAGAAGAACTTTCAGCTTTTATAAAATGACGAAGGTCTGGCACTCACGGGCTCTTGCTCTACTACATTTACACTAAACTCAACAATACTCATAATATAATTAAAGTGAAAAGAAAGAATTGCAAAGAAATTTTAATAAACTGGCTGTATAACCTAGATTACTATAAAAGAGAACATTTTTTAAAGATATTGAAATAATACTTGAATGCTATTTAAGAAACAAATATGTAATGTGTTAAGAGATAAATTAAATCAGTATCACGCATACACGCAGAACACTTCACTCCATATTACGCCACTCGTCATTTCAACACACCTCAATTCATCATACCACATCACATTACATTACATCTCAGCACCCCACATCACACCACATAACATTACATCACACCTCATCATATTAAGACACCACACCAGATATTACACGACACTACATCAACACGCTCCACCTCATAACGTGACATCAAACACACCACAATTCATCACATCACATCAATAAACACATCACATAATCATATCTTAATCCCATAATTTCACATAAAAACACACCACACCAGAACTTTAATATTGTCAATAAATGTAACCAACGAAAAAGTCCAGACCCCACTACACAGGGAATCCTAGTGTGGGGTCTAGAGCTTCCATCTATGTACATTCTATTTTTATGAGACAATAAATATTATTTTTATTATTATTATTATATACTTACGTGTCTCCATTTGACAATCGTTTGTCGAATAACAGTTCCAAACGTTCTCTAATTTCTTGTTTCTTAATACCTTTCTTATCTTTGATCACTCCACACAGTTCCTTAATCAGCTACAAATAAAACAAATATTTTTTTTCATATAAAGAAGATTTAAGTAATAATAATAACACACTCAAAATAATAAGAAATATCCCCTAGACCTCCCAGACTACATTAACATATTCTATATTATTTAATTTTTATTTACGTAAACCAAGAATTCGTTAACATTTGAAAAAAAATGTATTAAAAAAAACTATTTGATTTATTACAAAATATAAATATGTACAAGTGAGCTCATTAGTTGAATTTTTTTTTTTAAATTTCATCGTCTAAATGACGAGCGTTTTGACGTTTGCACTCTTCCAAGCGAGCACCGAAATTTTCGAATACTCGTCGGCAAAGAGATCGCGAGATCGCGAGATCGCCGACATCTCTTCGCTTATTTTTTCTTTTAGTTGACGAAGTGTATTTGGTTTATTGATGTAGACACGATTCTTCAAATAACCCTAAAAAAGAAGTATGCTGGGGATAGATCTGAACTTCTGGGTGGCCATGGAATGTCGCCTCGTCTGGCAATCAGCTTTTCCGGAAACATGTCTTTGACTACCGACACGGACTCATTGCATGTGTGACAAGTGGCTCCATCTTGTTGAACCCACGTGTAATGATTGTAGCCAGCAAATTCCAGTAGCAGCGGTCCCAATTCGTGCGGCATTTGTTTGCGCGGGATGTTAGGTTCAAATGAACAAAATTCTTTGACACATTACGCTTCACTTTATTAAAAATAATATCTCTATAGAATATTTTTAATATTATATATTTATAAGAAAAATGATAATATTCTTGCATAGTGTCTTACATGTCCCCAATATACGAACAATATTAATTTGGCATAACTGTTTAGGCATAATTTTTGTAAGCAAAGTCCTAGAGTTGTTAAGCGTACTATTCCAAAACATAAATATGTTTAGGCATTATAATATTTCATAATATTTTTAGACGTAACCAATTGCGCTCACTAAAAAGTAAGTTATGTAAATTTTGTGTCTGTATTTAATAAAATATTTTTCGTATATAAAATAAACACGTTATCGACTTAGGGACGGCGCAAGTGACATTCTCACCACACTCTTACTATTACACTATGGTACTCAAATTATATGGAATATAATACCTTGTTTTTATTTTGCATATTCAAATAGCCTACAAATTAAATACCTACTGAAATGGTATGCCAAAAAAAATATGTAAAAGTATTATCATATCTCGTTTATCTCTCTAAATTAGTCTAACAAAAGGATCCTGTTTCCAAATCCTTCTGTAAGTTAGAGAGGATTGTAGACTATCTATAGTGCACTGTTTGTTAAGGTGTTTGTGGCAACTTCCACATACAGCACAAATAAAAATACATACTACAGCGCCATCTGGTGAAGACACATCGAACTACGGAGCAACCACTAATCCTGAATTGCAATATAGAAATTCTCGCGGCGATTAGCATATGTACAACATTCCAACATCAACCGTAGAGCCGTGGCCCGCCAGGTATGATCACCTCGCCTAGTCGGAGGATTCTCCCTTTGTGTCGGAGGGTCATGACACCCGTTCCCTCCACATGTTCAGGGTAAACTAGGTAGAAGAGGAATTGAACACTACTTTATAGATTGAAACCCATGTTGGTATATTTCTTAGAAAGTGTGTATATTGTGTACTATAGTCGTAAGCCTAGTCTAGTTAAAAATAAGATAATAATGTTTTAAAAGGCAGACACATGCCACCAATACCTTTTTAACCTCGATGCCATCTTCTGCTTTGTAGAAAGCATTGTACTCGTCGTTTTTTATCTCAAGTGTATACTTCTGCCCAATCCGTTTGGTTTTTACAATAACTGGATCACGACACATTTGGCCTTGAATAACGTGGTCACCAAAATCACACTAAAAAATAAATTATAATAATGACAATATTTTAGGAATTATTAGTTTTATTTTGTTTTTTTTTTTGTATTTAGGACTCTGCCATCATTTAACAGTCCACTGGATATAGCCCTCTTTTTAGAAAGACTAGAGTCAACGTTTTTGAATTTAATGTTTAGGTTTATAATATTTTGATAGTTGTAAGAGAAGGGTCTCTCACTTTGCGCCTGAAATAGGAGGGATCCGGGAACTGCTGTTATTACGACATCCGGACCACTCCCAGCGCCTGCCTGGAATAACGCGGGCACCATCACAGCACACGCGGACTTCGTCGACTCGCAGCTGGCCACTGTAGCGGATGGAGAGAACCCGTCCCGTCGCCTCCTTCTGTGAAACGATGTCCTCGCTGTGACGGCGTTACAATAGGTTACGACCGAGAAAACAGAGATTTTCTGCGATTCTTTGCCACCCTGGAGGCTCTCTATTTGGTCATCGTCGAGTAGGAAGGGCAGCAGCGTGGAATCCTTTTCTTCCGGCTGACGTAGGTACTTCCCAGGCATGACTGCTTCGGAAAGTACCTACCTGCACTCAGTCGCTAGGAAGTAATCGAGTTCCGTCCCGTTTCCCGATTTCGGTAAACACTGGCGGTCTGCTCCGTCACATTATAAATGTATAATTGATAACAAATGTATGATATTTCTATATAGGTGAAATAATAAGAAAGTTGGCACAAAGGTGATTATCTAGACAACTTACTTATTTACGTAGTATACCGTATTTCTAAGGAGCAGCGTAGACATATCCAGTAAGTGACTATGGATGATGATACAATATATTCCCCACCTTTTTATATTTTTCTATATTAAGAATCTGTCAAAGGGACTCTAATCTGCCTCAAAAGTTGTGGTCACCATACTCATTGCAAACGCAGACAACGCAGTATGGTGACCTACACTGAGGCGGCCTAGTGAAATGCTTTTTCACGCCACGCTTGGGGACGTGAAAACCATGACAGTCATGATTGCAATGACGGTTACCACGACGACTGCATCGTGGTAACCGTGTGAGCCTCACACTGCCACAATGACTGTCACGCCTGCACCAATGGGCCTCCGGTTTCGCTCTCACCAACGAAACACGAGAGCATGGACGCTGTCGTTTTAGATTTGTCTTCTGTGAGTTTGTCTAACTGTTTGTGCTGAAATCAGCGTGTCTCTACTACCTACATTTTTGTTACATGGTGTTATCCTCAGCTAAATTAAAAATTAATCACCTATTCTAGTTATAAGTAAGTATAAGATTAGTTAAATACTTAAACTGAACCAAAATTAAATCAGCTTACATACCTCGTGACGGATGTTGCAGCCTATGCCGGAGTCCGAGACTAGACCGGTATCAGACTGGCTCTCCAAACTTTCCAAAATCTAAGGAAAAATAAAAAAATCTATGTATACGAGCCCATTCATCGAAATTTGTAGTGCCTTAGAATTGGGTAGATGACTGTATCGTAAACAAATACCAATGTCCACTTCATTAAAACTAATATCGCAAAACATCTCGGCAAATACAATTAACATAGCTTTTTATGATTATTATGAATTTCAATCAAATATACCGTGAAATACATTGTTCAATTGAGTTGTCTAAAACAGTGACGTCACAATTTGATATTTAGTACATTTTTCATACAAAATTGTCGTTTTGACAGATGATAAAAAGTAACTAATTTGACTAAGGTGTCATCTAGCCTATTAATAAATATTGTGTGGAATCAGTAGATGAGTAATAATATAAGTTTTATGAAAAATACAGCAAATTAAACTTGATGACATTTCGACAGCAGTGTCACCTACCGAGTCTAATTGTGTTTTCGAACCATCCAGGAACCCATTGAAATAATTTCACCTAAATCAGTCTAGACGTTTAGGAGAAGTTGACAAATTTATGTACAGAAGAATTACATATAATAATATATTAATTTACAACGAAACTTGAAGCAATTTACTACTACTAATAAAGTTTACTAATTCATACCCAAGCATACTGTATTGTTTGCATTCGCAATGAATATGGTGACCACCACTTTTGGATTCTATTCATGCTTTCCATCAGGCAGAATAGTCAGGCCTTTGGTAGGCCAGCACAAAATAAAAATTGTACGAATTGCTTATTAAAACTTGGAAACAGCTTTATCGATTTCATTAATTTGGTTCTTGAAATATTTTTGAAATTTCAGGACCCGGAGAGGTTTAGAACTCTCCCGGTCCACCAGGCCCGGGAACCGGTGCTGTATCACAGACGGCTCGAGCGCTGGAGATCGTAGAACGATCTCCGTCCTCCATAAGCGCAAGTCTGGGGGTGACAGGTGAGGCCATCCGTCACCCTAGCAGAAGCAAGCCAGGATGGCAGCGGGACGTGCAACGGAGCACACGCTCGCTCACACTACGGAGCAGAAAAGGGGTCATCTGCAAGCCGTAGGTAGATGGCTCGAGGTACATCGGGGTTTCAGGGGTTTCCTTTCTAGGGTACCCCTGGTTCCCCGGCTACTGGTACCTGAGACGGCGAGCGGTTTTTGGTCGGTTCGAGTCCGATGTAACTACCAGTAGGTGGTATCCGGGGAGATTTCCGCACAGAAAAAAAGGGTAAATTTGAACTATGATACAATACAAAAAGAATCTGAAGAAAACAGTCAAAATAATAAAAAAAACCACAAATTAGTATTTTTCTTCCTATGCGTCGCTCGTCCCCTTTCGTGGAAGGTATTGTTTGTTCAACCGATCCCTAAATAAGGTAACCGCTCAGATCCGACTACTTATTGCCTAGTTATCAGACCAAAAGAGAGGTTTGTGCGCTTTTAAATAAATTTTATACCTGGCATATCCAATTTCTAGAACAAATGGTTATAGATTGCCGGACCGATATGACCTTATGACGTTCAAAAAGATTTAAAAAAATATAATCTAACTATTATATTATTACGAATCTGTTGACACCTCATTAATTAAATTCAGTTCAGTAGTTTAGGACCTACGGTGGAACAGACATACATAGACTGTCAAAACTATTACCCTTTCTGATAACTTATAATTAGGGGTCTAATTATAATACCTAACTAGATACAGTACAATGTTATTTACTACTTACATCATCAGGAAACATTTCGTGCAAGTTCATCAAATATTCTGTAAAATGAAAAAAAAATGTTAAGATCGTGTTACAAAATATACTTACTGCGAAAAAAAAATCGTCTGATCTTAGGTAGTTTGAAAAAAGGAAAAAGTTTGAAAAGTTTCAACCCGTGATTGGAACTTTAACTTTGAAACAGCTTTTTGTCTAAACTCTTATAAAAAAAAAACTTACTATTTGCGAATGTATTCATGTCGTCCGAATCATCAATAATTTGCATCGTTTCATAACTTATATCGTGTAGGTCTAAATTTTCCAATGGTAATTGTAAGTCTCCATTTGTTTGAAGTGCGCCATTTTCAGAACCCAACAATGGATCTGATAATGGAGAAGGACCAGTCTCTGGAGTCACGTATTTAATATCACCTCCGTTTAGGGATGATGGGTATAAGAACTGAAAAACCAAAAACATTTGTTAATTTCAATATTTTTTTTTATCAAAAAGACTATATCTTTTGTCGTGGGAGAGTTTAGAACATACATAAACGGACACCGTGTACATTTTAACTCAAAACAACAATTTGTAGATCATAGAACATAGACTATTGTCGCGTGTGGAGATCGAATCCACAACACTAGGAAGAGGAGAGTAGACTGCTTAAATTCACTACGTCATCGGTAGTTTTGTCGCTCTAAATTATTCTAAGTTGCGTGTGCTTCTAAAATCGTTATTTCATTAAGTTGTTCTCTTCATTATAGTACATTAATATGAGTAAATATAATTCTGATAATATGGAAGCAATCAATTTTTACAGTTTACTTATTGCAGTAAGAAACACCATATGAGGTGTACGTCAAATTTTATTAAAATAGTTTCAGTATTTAAGGTGTCAAACCAAACAGACAGTATGTTTCGCACTTATAACATTAAATTTCGGAATTATTTCGTTGATATAATCTATTCTATGTGCTTTACCACAACTCAATCTATCTCAATTCCAAATTTCGGCTAAAGATTTTCAGTTATTATTGATTCCCGTACCATCCCTCATTTCACCCTTTAGGATAATTTCTAGAATAAATCCTATGTCTCTGGACTCTAACTACTTCCAAACTAAATTTCATCTAAAACGGTTCAGCGGTTAAGGCGTGAAAAGGTAACAGACAGACAGACACGCTTTTACATAATTTAAAAGATGATTTCGAGGATAAAAATTATTCTGTACCATTCTCCATAATTCAAATTATCTCCATGCCAATGTCATCAAAATCGTGTGATCATTTACTTATTGTTCATACAAAAGCCCACCCCTCTTTTCACCTTCTTTAGGGACCATTTCAAGAATAAAAACTATCCTATGTCTTTTATAGCTTTTGTTTAAATTGATTCAATGGTTATTAATTCATACAAACTTACATGCCCCTTTTTCTTTTCACCTTAAGGGGTGATTTTAGTTATAAAACTATGAATATTCTTTCCCTTTACTCATACTATCTATATAAAAAAACATTTCAATTGAATCTGTTCAGTGGTTATTTGCTTACTATACAAAATTCCACCTCCCTTTTCACCCCTTAATATAATATAATATAGATAATAATAGATAATCTCTGAGATAAAAATACGTCTGGCACTCTGGGACTGCCGCGGTAAAGCTATTTTATTCAACTTATGCAATTATAACATTTCGGAGCAGCTCACTTCGATCCGTGCGAACTTCGTAGTCTACACGCATACGTCTAGTCGCACGCACACAAACACCGTGCCGAAGTCTGCCGAACTGAAACGACGTTAGACGATCCACGGCTTTCAACGCCGCATCACTGTGCCAGTCTGATTGAGGGTGTTAGGTTTATTTTCGTTACGGAATTTCTTGATAAAGGCTATGCAATAGCTTAAAAAATATTTCTTTAACTGGAATCGAACTGCGCTAGTTAAGTCATTAATGACACCGATAGATAGATTACAATTACGAAAAACAAATACAGTGAAACATCCGTTTTAATAGCCGAAAAGGGGAGTTTAAATTAACTATTAAAGTGGTGTACCCAAACCACGGACCTCTATGAAAAGGAGAAATGCAAATCCTGTACCACTAGCGATATGTAATGGATAGTTATGGGAGTTAAATAGTTTATAAAGTGAATAATGTTAACTATTTTCATGTAACTATCATATATTATTTATTATATTTTTAAAATTTTGCTAAAGTAATTTAAGTTTATTCTTCTTAAAAAGTTGTTCCAATTGCGATAACAAAACGCATTCTTAGGTTTTTTAAACTTACACTTACAATTTGTGTCAGAAGTTTGAAAGTATTTTTATTTTATTATAAATTATTTTAATTTCAAAAATATGGTACTTCGCCATTTTGTTGATAACTATGATAACCCGTTTGCGATAGACAGCTGTTATGGCTGTTGACTTAATACCTAGATTATATGTTATATGTAAACTACAAATTAACTATTTAACGCAAAATTCTAAAAATCGTTATTATCGATGACATTGCTAGCCAAATATATACAAAAACAATCCTTAACATCAGATACGCAAAGCGGTACAAAAGTCCCATACACTGCTGCCGTTTTTTTTACTACTCAACTCTTTTTTGCAAGTCGTCATACCAAAACAGATCATTGGCACATATATTCATGTTGAAATAAAATAGTAAAATTTCTGACTCAAGAACCATGCGTGCAATCAAGCCGTACACGTACCAAGCCAATTTTATACAGAAGGAAACTAACCTCATTAATTGAAAGTGTCGAAGACAGCCAAGGACCTTGTAAGGTCCCTCCCGGTAACGATTGTGACTGCTATGTAAAAAAAAAATCTATGTAATAATTTAATTCTTTGAAGATATTTTACTAATGATAAGTAAATTTAACTTACATTAAAAACTGGTACTGAAGTTACACCCCTTTCCATTACTGTTGCAACTGAAATAGATAAAAACGTACAATTTACTTCGTGTTAACTCAGTAAAAGTATAACTATATAATGTGTATAATTATGCAGAGCATTCAATATGAAACGCGTCGTCTAAAGAAAGTACCTTATGCCATTCACCGCGATCTCAAATCTAAAACATAGGCTATAGGAGATAAAGATGGCAAACCTAGACTCATACGAGACGACCTTGACTTTGTGTCAGAAATATGGAGCGAGTGATATTCGCTCCATATTTCTTCTATTTATGAAAGAGTATACCCGTAGTCAAGTCGCTGTGAACTTGGTCGTCCGAATGCTTTGCGGGACGCGGGGCGGGTATACACTCAACTAATTAGTAAGTGCATCGCTGACGTGAAAGCATGGCTGCACATATTATATTATGTTTCTCAAACCATAATATAAAAAAAAAACAAAACAAAACAATTTTTCAACATAGATAATACGCCGATTTTGTGTCACAAAAAATAAAAAGAGACAGGTGAAATTATATTGTTAATATTGAGCTGTGTTACAGAATATATTACATCAAATAATGAAAAGTTTGAGGCAGCAGTGCATCAAAGGCATGCCGATCTGGAGTTGATGCAGTTGGTTCGCGGTATTAATCGCAGTGGTGGTCAGATGGTGCTTATAATATATTTTTTTATATTATTATTCATATTTGAATTATTATTCGTATTTATAGTTTATTTTTTATAAAGTACTGTAAGGATGTAGGGATCATTTAGTTATATATCATAGTAACATTTGTTACCTGGATCAACACAATTCCGCTTCTGACGCGCGTCCCGAGTGGACGTGTCCGACAAGTGCTCGAGTGCTCTCGCTGTGACATCGCGCCCGCGCCACGCCGCACCTGTCGCTTCGCGCCATCGCGCCGCCTACGTCACCGCTGTGTGTCGGTGTGTCGTAACGGTCGCCCGTTTGCGGCATACTGCGCTCACAGCGTCAGTGTTTTTGTGAACAAGGCGCCCACATTCAAAGTCGTATTTTTCAATTCGACTTTGTTTAGTGCGTGTCTGTCACGGAAGCGCTAGTTTTTCGTTTCTTGGTAAACAGATAAGTCATAGTCAGCGCTCTTTGTGAACGAGACGCGTGCGTTTAACGTCGTATTTTTAAATACGACGTTGGATAGTGCGCCGTCCTTCACAGAGGCGTTAGTTTCTGTGAACAGTGAAGTCTTTGGCCCCTTCAGGGTAAATCCAATTGGTCACTCGGTGGAAACCTTACGGTGTCAACGAACCGAGTGGGCGGTGACCCGACCCGCCTGCCTAGCCCCTTCTGGGTTAGGCAAAGTCGGCTGGGGCTAGACAACTCGGCCTTGGGGGTGTCCCCTAGTCGAGCCTAGCCGTCGCCCTCCCACCCCACCCTTACCTCCACATCCCATTCTCAGCTGTTTGTTTGGGTGTGCCGGCCGACAGGCCCATACCACCCCGGCACCTGGGCAGTTAGGAACCCGACGCACAATAAGATCGGCGAAGGGAGACTCTCTTAGGGCACACCTAGCTATAAGTACACCCTCCCGGCCTTACCCCGGCTGGGAGGCCAAGCACACTCACACCCCCGGGTTGTCCCACCCGGGGACTAGGACTGTTGCTGCTGCTGTTGTTGCTGTTGGCAGCACAACAACCGCCGAAAACCGCCGAAATGGCCCTCGCGGGCCTTTCCGCGGGGTCCGCTCTCCAACGTCTGGGAGCGGACATAAACGCCATCCTCGAGGACCCCGAAGTCCTCGAGCTAATCCAGAGGAAATTCCTCATAAAATTGACCGAGGAAAGGACTCAGGACATGGAGACGGAAACGTCTCCAGAGCCCGAGGCAAACTCGGGCGATGACGAAGGAGCGGACCAGTCCGGGGGCTCCGACGCCAGCGAGGACGAGTCCTCGTCCTCCACGTCCTCCTCTTCTTCAAAGGAGTCCGATTTTACGGTCGTGTCCTCCTCTAGGAAACGCGCCCGTAAAGGCAAGAAGGGGCCAAACAAGGCCCCAAAGCTGTCGGAGGATATAGATACCTCGACAGCACCCGCCCCCGTTCGCGCCTCTCCGGGGCCTAAGGGCGGCAACTCCCCCTCGGGGAGGTCCACGCCCGCTATCGCCGACGCCTCGGCGGCCGCGCCAAGGATCCCCGCCCCACCTCCGATTTTCATCCAAGAAAAATCGAGGTGGACGGCGATCTCCACCTGGTGCAATGAGCGCCGCATACGCTACCATTCTGCCCGTAGCACCCAACAGGGCATCAAAGTTGCCCTGGCCACCGCGAGCGACCACAGGGCGCTCTCGAAGCTCCTTCGGGAGAGGGACGTGAGTTACCACACGTACACTCTGCCGGAGGACAAAAAGCTCCGTGTCGTTGTTCGCAACGTACCCAAGGAGATCTCCCCCGAGGAGATCAAACAAGCCTTGACACCCAACTACCCGGTGCATGAGGTACACCGGATGGTTCGAGGCCGCACCAACGTCGTATACGACATGGTGTTGGTTACTCTCGACGACACTCCCGCCGGCAAGGACATCTTTAAGATGTCGTCCATCTGCGGGCTGTCGGGCATAACAATAGAGCCACCTCACCGTAGAAGTGGCATCTCACAATGCCACCGCTGCCAGCTCTATGGACATTCGGCGCGCAACTGTTTCGCGCGCCCCAGGTGCGTCAAGTGCCTGGAAGACCACGCGACGGACCAGTGCAAAAGGCCCAAAGACAGGGCCCAATGCACTGAGCCAGTCGCGTGCGTACTGTGTGGCGAAACAGGCCACCCCGCCAACTATCGAGGTTGCCCGAGGGCGCCTAAAACCCCCAAGGCGAAAGGACCTCAGCGTCCCCGCCCAGTCGTCCCTGCTGCTGCTGCTGCTGCTGCAGGGACTGGGGGGAGCTTTAAAGCCGCTCCTCTGCCAAAAACGAACGCCTGGGCCACTCCCAGGACGACCGGAGAGACCTTCCCACCTCTGCCCGTGCGGAAGACGATGCAGGCCCCCATACCTGCCCCAGTACCCGCAAAGGCAGCCCCTGTCGAGCGGCCCACAAAGCCTCTCCAGGGAGGGCCCAAGCCGCTCGTAGTTGACTACAGGAGCCAACTACCGCAAACGATCGACCCGGACCTATCCCTAGTGGCAAGGTTCGCGAGTGCGATCGACTTCAGCGAGCTACGACATCTCGCTAGTCTAATCCGGCAAAACGAGGGCAATCCGTTGGCCCTCCTCAGTGTTAGCGTCAGGTACTCGAGCGTACTCGAGAAGCTAGGCGCGTTTAAGTGTAACCCATAATGGATTGCACACCAACACGCAGAGTCAAACCCCGATCACTCAAGTTAGGATACATCAACGCCAACGGCATCGGTAGGCAACGAGATGAAGTTGGCGTTTTTCTTAGGGCACACCAATTGGACATATTGCTAGTGCAAGAGACCTTTTTGAAACCCTCGCAGAGAAACCCAAACGTTGCGAACTACTCTGTGGTCCGCAACGATAGGATTGACTCTGCGCTAGGGGGAACTCTCATATATTACAAAAGGTCCCTTCACTGCGTACCTATGGATCCGCCTGCGCTGACTAGCATCGAGGCTTCGGTCTGTCGAATAGGCATGACCGGACACCAATCGATCACGCTAGTTTCAGCCTATCTGTCACCCAATCGGCAACTACTCGAGAGCGACCTCCGAGCGCTGCTAGAACTGAGCGACGCCGTGATAATCGGCGGCGACCTTAACGCCAAGAACACCATTTGGAACTGTCACCAGTCCAACGCCAAAGGCAGAGCCCTGGAGTCGCTCTCGAATAGACTAGCGTTCGACATCATCGCCCCGCTCGAACCGACCCACTATCCGCACAACGTGTCTCACCGACCCGACATTCTGGACGTGGCACTCCTAAAGAACATAAACCTACGTCTGTGTTCAGTAGAGGTGCTACACGAGTTAACTTCAGACCACAGACCTGTGGTCGTGGAGTTCGCACCCAGACTGGGTCCCATCGACACAGGTCATCGTACCCCCACTAGACGAACCACGGACTGGAGGCGCCTCGGGACAAAACTCGAGGCAACCTCGTCCGTGCATCTAGATAGGATACCCGACCACATAATTAGCCAAGAGGACACTACGATGGCGATCGACAACCTCACAGCACACGTGCAATCGTTAATTAACGAATGCACTCGGGAGGCACCGGCGACGAACGATCGCCGCTGGGACCTACCCGATGACGTACGTGAGCTGCTGAGGCGGAAGAACGCCGCCGTACGAGCCTACGACAGATATCCATGCGACGCCAACAGGATCAGGTTACGACGCTTAGAAAGAGCGGTCAAGTCACGCATCGACCAAATGCGCCAAGACAGGTGGGATAGGACACTACAAGACCTTGAACCTACCCACCATGCCTTCTGGCAACTATCCCGCTCGCTTAAGAGAGACACCGTCACCGTTATGCCTCCTCTAAGCAGACCTAACCTTCCACCGGCATTCGACGATATCGAAAAGGCAGAGTGCCTGGCCGAGAGTCTAGAGAATCAGTGCACGCCCAGCGTAATACACTGCGACTCGGACCAAATAGCCGAAGTTGATTCGGAAGTAGAGCGCCTAATAACCTCACTTCCCACATCAACATCAACGCCGACGGGGATGACAGATACACAACCAGACCTAGACACGGTCACCCCCGAAGAAGTCGAAACGATCGTCAAGGGCCTACACGCTCGCAAGGCGCCCGGTTCGGACGGTATCACAAACAGGGTGTTAAAACTCTTTCCGGAGAGGCTACTGGTCCTGCTGACGTTCATCTTCAACGCAGCACTCAAAAACAACATCTTTCCACAACAGTGGAAAGAAGCCGTTGTTATTGGGATACCCAAACCTGGCAAACCGAAGTCCGAACCGACCAGTTATAGACCGATCAGTCTGCTTAACGGATTAGGCAAGCTATACGAGCGTCTAATCTACAGTAGGCTGAAAGCGTATGCCGATGCTAATCTTCTCGTCCCCCACGAGCAATTCGGGTTCCGAACCGAACACTCGTGCGTCCACCAAGTTCACCGCATCGTTGAATACACCAGCGATCGGCTTCAACGCAACCTGTTTACAGGAATCCTCTTTTTCGACGTAGCGAAAGCTTTCGACAAAGTGTGGCACAACGGCTTACTATTTAAGCTGGCAACCATGGGAGTGCCACACGGACTCGTGCTCATCATACGAGACTACTTGTCGAATCGAAGCTTCCGCTACCGAGTAGAAGGGTCAATGTCCTCCACTCACCCCATTCGAGCCGGTGTCCCACAAGGGTCCGTGCTCTCCCCCCTACTCTTCACGCTGTATACTAGCGACATTCCGAAGCATCGGTATGTGCAGACGGCTCTATTCGCAGACGATACGGCTATCTACTGCTCAGGAATGAACCCCTCGACAGTAGCCAAGAAACTCCAGACCGCAGCCAACGCACTGGGCGTTTGGTTCCGGAAATGGAGGATCGAGGTCAACCCCGAGAAAAGCCAGGCGGTGCTGTTTCACAGAAGACAGCTAAGCTTGTATCCTTTGGAGAAGACCCCTCAGATTAGGATGTTCGGCAAGTCTATCCCTTGGACTAGGCAGGCCAAATACCTAGGCATAACCCTTGACGACCGTCTATCCTTCGGCCCCCACATCAAGGCAGTCCGCAACCGGGCTGCCTTCGTGCTAGGACGTTTACACAGTTTAATTAACGCGCGTTCGAAATTAAACTTAAAAAACAAAGTCCGATTATACACTGCATGCATACGTCCTATAATGACGTACGGCAGCGTGGTATTCGCACATGTAAGGCCACACAGGATCCATAGGCTTCAAACACTACAGAATAGGTTCATGCGCACAGCGACGGGAGCACCGTGGTATGTACGCAACGTCGATCTTCACATCGACCTCAGATTGCCGACCATCAAGCAATTCATTAAACAGTGCTCCCTTAGCTACTTTGACTCTGCTCCGACTCACCCCAACCCTCTAGTGGTTGCGGCGGTAAATTACACACCGAGCGAAATATCTAAGATACGTCGACCCAAACACGCGTTAGGGGAGCTAGACGACGAAATTACACGCGCTCAACGCAGAGCGAACACACTAGGTGCGAACCGTCCGCGTTTTCGTCCCCGCCGGCGGGGGCGGAACACGGGCCGCGTAAACCGACAACAAAACATGGGAGTAGGCCGCCCCAGTGTTTCAGCAACACCCCAAGCCGAGGTTCGTACCCCGCAGGGGGTGCCCTTGGGCAATGTTGTTTAATAAAGGCCGGTTGAGAGCCCTCAGCGCTCACCGTAACCAAACCGGGTAAAGTTGTAGAGGCCGTCTGAGGCCAACAGCTAAAAATCACTACAAAAAAAAAAAAAAAAAAAAAAAAAAAAAAAAAATGTTACCTGGATTTAGTTGAGCAGTTTCTAAAGGAATACTATTAAATCGGTTGGAAGAGTTAATTTTTCTTCTCTTGGCATGTTTGTAGAATTCGTCAGCTTTATATTTGAACTCTACGGGTTCGCTCCTGTGGCCGTCGGTAGTTCGCACTAGTTCAACGTATACTGTTACATCCACTGGACTCTGACGATCTCTGTATGCTGGAGTCCTATAAATATTGTAATATTTTAGAGTAGCCTTATGAATTAAAGGTTCTCTGAAATCTGAATTTTTCTAAGGCATTCTTCATAGCTTAAAGAGAAACTGATTATTTTTAAATTTTCCTTCAATGTAAATTGTATGCCCATAGGTACACTGAAGTAAACTAGCATGAATAACATATTTATCATCTAATGTAAGTTTTCCCTCTATTAATAAATAAGTGTTTCTATTTCTAAAGTAATTATTTCGTTGCTTTTACTTACTGAACGAAATCACCCTAGGACATCATCTTTCTATATTTTTTTTGCCACCAATTTGACAACGCCCGCACTAGGAATAAATCCTGTATCGGGAGGGCTTTACAAACTTACAAGAAACGGACACAAAGAACACGCAGACTCAGAGCAACAATTTGTGGATCACACAGAGTGTAGTCCCGTGTGAGGTTTGAACCCACAATACTCGGTGCAATAGAGAACGCAGTGGCGGCCACCTTTTTTAAAGTGTCCGCGGCATCCACCTTAAAGAAGGTGATCTGAAAATACTTCGGTCATCTGGCACACCATGTCGTCTAGATTTAAAATAAGCAGAACTTGTACCATGAAACTGACATACTATTTAAGTACATAATTTTTTTGTAAATACACACAAATTACAAATAGGAAACACCCAAACTCTAAAACAAATATTTGCTGATTGGACAAACATTTGGACCGAGCCAGGCATCTAATCCGAAGCGCAGTGAGATTGCAGTGTGAAGTTACAAACGTATTGTTCCTTGTGTTATCAAATATTCTGATGGCATTACGAATATACGTACCTAAACGCAATAGCATATTGGCGATGTACGTCGCTAGGCGTGAACTGACCGACACCCTCCCAAATCCTTGTTTTTCTAGTTTCATCAAGCTCAAAAAAGCAAATATTCACATGCTCTGTAAAATAAAATAATATATCTGTTGAATGTTTAATTTTGCTTAGTATTGATCTTTTGTGATTCGTACCACGTAGAGGTCGGTAAGCTGTCGGTCCTAGTTGTCATATGAACATCTGTAACAATCGATTCACGTACAGACGTAAGTCTGAAAATGGTCTTTCTTCGATATCGCCTTGTACTTGGGTTGTGGCATTCTGATCACTCCATTTCAAAAATCGAAATTCAATCATATCGCAATAGACTTAAAGACTCAACTGAGGTTTGGGAAAAGGGTCGAAGAAAAACAATGTCTTTTTGTTATTTTCTGAATCGAGTATGTATCTTTGTGTTAAAAAAAACTCTGTAATCAAATATTAAAATAATTTAAGATAGAGAATATGCATTCCAGTCCAAACATCATCATCAAACAAACCTAAAAATTTAGATATGATTTTCCTAATTAATCCACAAAAATGTTGTTCGAGCTTCTAGAATAAATCGAAATAAAAATCATAAAGAAAAATGCAGAGTAAATCTGTATTCATTATCAGCTGCTAGTAGGAATACAATTAATTGTTTGATGGCTTGCGTTCATTTTTTTTGTAGGTTATTAGCAGTGATGAGGGCCTAGCGTGAGTTTATTTCATACCAACATCAATGTGGACCAATTGCAACGAACACGACTTTCGAGTAGATATGAAATAAATTCAAAGCCCTCTGAACCAACATAAAGTTAAGTAAGTTGTTATTGGACATTGCCATGGATACAAAAGTCAACACAGGATTAAAATCGTTTCTTACTCTTATTCACTTTCTCCACAAATATGAAGACATCGTCGCCGCCAGATGGACTCCCACTGAATCGGCTCATACGGGCTATTTTCAAGGCATTCGTTGCTGTACTTTCTAAATACATAGAAATCATTTTATCAATAATTAGCACTCGAAACAATAAATTATGAAATAAGTATAGTTAGAAAATACTGTACGTATTTTATTTTAAAGTATTTTTCATTTAAACGTTTAAAAATAATTCTATTTCTTTAAGGTTTATTCCTATTAGTTCCATGAAGGCAGTGGGAAAAAACTAGTTCCACGAAGTCAGTTGCAACCTAGCTCGCTGAATTATATTACTTTCCTTGTGCCATGAAAAGGCATTTAAAAGAATATTTTAATCTAAGAATTACATCTGTGGCAGTAAGTATATTAATTTTTTCGTAGAAACTTCAAATACTTGTTGCTAAGCTAGCTTAGCTTAGCTAGCTAAATGTAGGTTACACGTAATACAGGACTATAGTTAAACTAAATCTAAAGTTTCACTCAAATCCGTCCGGCTATTTTATTTTTTTTTAAGTCTGCCAAAGTAACTCTACTTTATCTGATAGAAATCGTGAATTTGACAAAAGTTGTGGTCATCACACTCATTGCGAATGCAGACAATGCAGTATGGTGACTTACGCTATGGCGGCCTAGTGAGATACTATTTCACGCCCCGCTGGGGGCCGTAAAAGGCAGGACAGTCATCGCAGCAATGTAAAGTTCATACACTTACCACGACAACTGCGACCCTAGCATCGACGGGCCTTCGGTCTAACACTCACCAACGAAACCAGACAGCACGGGTGCTGTCGCTCTAGGTTGGTTTTCTGTGAGAGGGTAGTACTGCCCCGGTCGAGCCGGCCCGGTGCTAAAAGTAGGGTGGCTCTACTACCTTTTAAAAACTTTGTCCCGAGTGGGGTTTGATTTTACAACACTCAGCACTGTAGAGAGCGGCGTAGCGACCACTTTAAGTACTATGCCATCCGTGCAGTCAGTAGTTACATCTACGATGTACTCCTGTGGCATTTGTTATAAGTTGTCTCTTACAGTTTTAGCGTATGTATAGAGAACCATTAATTTTTGTGGCTCAAAAAAAGTCAGCTCTAAAAGGAAGTAGTATTATACATATATAAATAATGGGGCACATTCGTATATTTTAAGGTTGCAAATGTCCCACGTCGTACTGGTTATATGGAACTACAAGGGATAAACCTTATTTACAGTTTGAAATACTTGTAAGAACTTTTAGTTGTTAAAATACTCTAAGAGTTACTAATTAAATTTTTTATATGAATTGCATTGCAAAAAAAACTTACTCATGTTGTATATGGGTTCAGAAAATACAGGAGCGCATATTTCCTTATCAGTTTGTACATCATGAGCACTGAATTTCAGCCGAACTATGTTGCAATTGATGCTTTTTGCGTTTTTCTTATACTTCTTTTTAATCTTAAATAAAGTAAACAATCGTCAGACACATAGATATATACGTATTTCGTACTTTTGTTATTTTAGTTTTACATTTTAACCATAGTCAGTTCTAGCACAATTTTATATGTCTTAAATCTCTATAAGAATAACAATTGTATAGGATTTGTGTTTGTACAAGACAAAGAATATAATACCTTCGAGAGCAATGATCCGGGTCCGCCTCTTAATGAGGTCAATTAACAGTCGGACAATATGTTCCTATTAAGTATCATCACGGGGATGTTCCCCGTAGGTTAATTTTGGTAGGTGAAAATTCAATTTTTAAAAATCTATATAAATTTGTAAAATTATGATATCACATTTTTTTTTTAATTTCCTCAGTTTTTGATGCTGTTTACAGAAAAAAATAGTAGCATACTTGAAAACCCTGAGGATAAAAATTTTCTCAAAAAATTGCAAAAATATTTTTTTTCAATTTTTGAACTTGAATAATTAATTGAAAAATTAATTTTTCATCATTTTTGGAACGAAGTTCCTTACGGCAGGCTTGGAGGGGATAGGGATTTCGCTGCGGGACCGAACTAAAAAAAATGTGATAGTAAAACCGTAAGAAAAAATCCGTGGAAAAAGTGCGTGGAATAAATCTGTGGAATGGAGTTTTGTTATTTCAGTTGAAATTTGAATTACGATGTTTTTTTTTATTTTAAGGAATTTATTATTTTATTATTTTAAGGAATTTATTATTTTATTTCCTAAAATACTGAATTTCCTAAATACTTTCTTGTACTTAAATAAAAACTAATCAGCAAAATTTAAGAGAAAAATCAAGAAAACCTACATAAAATTGAGCACGATTTTTTTTGCAAATTGTGTCGATTCCACATTATCCGAAGGAACTTCGTTCCTACCTGGTGTCCCACGACACCATTCATTTTTTCAATTTTTTTTTCATAAATCCGTCGTAAAATAGAGTAGATTCAAAAAATAAAAATATTCCCGTAAGTTAATATTTCGATTTTTTATTGCCAAAAAACGGTGGAGCCACACATCTAAACAATTACCGCCGTTTTATCACATTAATAAGTTATTTATATCTTTAAAGAACCATACTTACTTTTTCCTGAGCTGTGTGTATTATGCCAAGGCCGCGAAATCTGAAAGGAAAATGTTTTAATACAGCTATATTTTCACACTAGTCATCATTACCAGCAGATATTTATTATCTTATTAGGTAACAAGTTTTTTAAAATGTATAACATTGTGTCCGTTTCAAAAGCAACTGTTCACTAATGAATGCAGGTTTAGACTCCGTTAACCAACATTGATGTGTCCATATTTTGTGGCGTACACACATCTATGGCATGACATACAACGCTCAGAATCTTATGAAAGAAAAAAATAATAATATTTACCCCACCATGTAACTGTCATGTTCTGGTACAATTTGACTAACATCACGGTCCTCTTCATTATGCAGTTTGTGAGGATGTTCATTTGGATTATCGTGTTGAACCAACGTACACCTTATCAAGGCCTTATTTGCATAATTCACCAACTAAAACAATATTGTTCCATAACTGACAAACATATTATTATTTTATTTAAACAAACTCCTGTGCTGTGGGGTAGTCAGACAACAATTTGTGAATCAAAGTATCACAACACTCATCTCAGTAAGTAGCTACGAGGTTACCCCTTAAGCTATCATGTCATCCGTGCGTTCTAATAACATAATTGAGCGTATTGACTTTTTTAGCAAAGATACACTGTCGTATAGTAGCACGTATATTAGCTGGTATGAAATAATAACTTATAAAAATACTATATATAATATTAATATAAATATTCTTATTTTACTACCTATAATATTATATTTTGTGGTAGTGATCAAGATTCATAATAAGAATCATAAAAAATGAAGGGAAACTTGAAACAAACCCTTCTTCATTATTTTTTTATAGAAGCATACCAAAGTGACTCTACACTGCCTGATGAAAAGCATGAATAGAATCCAAAAGTGGACAATGCAGTATGGCAACCAACGCTATGGCGGCCTATTAAGATGCTTTTTCGCGCCTCGCTTAAAGAGCCCGGGATTATAGTCGGCGGGAAACGTACGTTGGTGGTGGTTCCAGGTTTTAACTGATCCGCACAGGAAGACATATTCGAACCGTTTAATTCGGAAGTGTATGTCTACCATTCTTAAACGGTGAACTCTAAGGCCCGCACGAGTTGTCCTGTAGAGGGAGAAGGTGGGACCAATTGGAAGTTTGCCAGAACACTCCATGATAAAGACGATGGAGGACTGCCATAGAGGCGACATCTCTTCGTAACTGCAGAGACTAAGGGATTCAGTGACTATGGAGCTGTTGATAATTCGGACTGCTCGCCGCCGTAACCGATCCAGAGCGTCACGCAAATAATGCACGGATGCATCGTAAAGATGAAGACAGTACTCTATACAGGAGCGAATCTGGGTCTCATAAAGAAATCTGTTTCTTCTTTAGCTCAGGCGCGAAGAACTGTCTTACTCTGTTCAGTATACCCAGCCTCCGCGAGGCCGCCTTAATTGAAAGCGTCGCGCTTTCAATATACTCTCGTGGTTTTAGATCCTGGCAAATATTCATACCCAGTATACTGAGGTTTTCCTGCAGTGGCAGTTGAGTTCTCTGAAAAGTTGGGAGGGGAAGAAATGGAGAGCGCTGGCCAGTGTGGTATGGTGTCTGTTTATCAGTAGTCTGGCTACTACAGCCCAGGTTCTGTCTAATATAGAATGAGACTTGTGATAGGATCGTGTGAGATATACAAGTAGTTACAAGGATTATCGTTCTATACAGATCGAGCTCTGGGTAGTCTTCATACTGGTACTTACATTTTTTACAAGAAGACATCAACAAACCACTTTCGTCCTTACAAAGTTAAATAAAATTGTAAATTCAAATGAAAATTAAAAGTACTTCTTATGTAAGTGTATACAACTAAAAAGTAGTACGAAAAAGAGAATGAATTACAGAAACAAAAGGAATTTAGACAACATTACCCTTCATGTTAATTAATCTTACTCGCCAGATCAACGACATCGATACATATAATAAAATCGTAGGAAAGTCAAAATTACATTGAATATTTTTTTAAAAGAATACTTGGGGCGTGATCTACAATCGATATCGAAACCAAAAATATAGTTTTTAGATTTGTCTGTTTGTCTGTATGTATGTTCGGGCTAAATTCAAAAAGTATGGCAGCGATTTACTTCAAATTTTGCATGAATATTACTAACAGGTCGGGTCAATATATAGGTTACATATTATCACACTTTCACCTACGGGGGAGGAGCTGTGCATTTTTATTTTTCTTATGCATTCTGTGACAGCGTGTACTCTAACGACGCATATTTTGTAAGGTATGATACCTTTGTACGTATTTTTACTCTTTTGTGTCCTGGAATTTATTCCTGCATTATTTTCTTTATTTCCTTCAGCCACATGTTATATATATAACTCTCTTCACTTGCTTCACTTGCAAAAAAAATGTATACTTATATTTTAATGCTATTTTAAAAGTTGTTTCATTATAATGCTATAGCAACACTGGCATCTTAGGTATGTTTGGTGCTGTAGAGCCTTCACGCAGACGACGTCGCGGGCAGCAGCTAGTTTAAAATAAATGGTTTTCAAACTTTATTTAGGTACCAAATACTACTTTATTGTTTATATGTATTATAGAGTGGAAAAACAGGTTTGCAAAAACCTTTAACTGTATGTTCATAGCACATGAGAAAAAAATGAGGAAACTTTGTATTGCAAAATTAATTAAATATAAATATCATATTTTACAAAATTATGTCTACTACTCCATGGTGATAGATTAAGAATGTAGAGTGTCAGCATCCCTATTCTTCCCATGGCTGTTGCAAGAGGCAACTACGGGAACAAAATAAGCAAGACAACATCACTGCAAAGGGAAGGAAAAATTAAAACAGATTTGTTAAAGCATATTTATCATGCTAATATAAACTTACCTCGACACTTGGATAGCTTTTGTTATCGCTGGTGGCTGCTGAATTGCTGAGCAAGCAGCCATGGGTTTCAGCTAGCTCACTGATATACCGAAATCTGAAACGGCTTTGTGGCTGTGCTATAATCCTTAAGAACGGCTGCGTTCCTGTATGAAAAAGAATAATTTGCTATGTTGAAACTCTTGAGATTAATCATTTTCACAACTAAAAAGCTAGTTAAATGTTTCATGTTATCCCTCAATTAGTCTGTGGGTTATATTTGGTGAAAAATAGTATAAACACATTTGCCATTTCTAGTTTTAGTCTAATCTTAGTTTTAGTTAAACTGTCTGTTTATATTATGTATTATTTACCAAACAAAAGAGCATCTGTTGTTCAGTCTAGTCTGGTTTTTGCTATTTCAGAATTGAATGGAGACTCGATTGATAAAGCAATCCATTTACAAAGAATTTGGCTCCAAAATTATTGTAAGTTTAAGTTTAAAATAAGGATGGAAACCAATGAAACTTGTATACATAATTTTATAATTTATTCCTCTGTAATATAAATATTAATAGTATACACTTACGTATAACACTATATGTGTAATGCAAAGTCCAAATCAAGATTTAAAAACAGAGTGAACTTTTTCGGTTAATATTCAATTACTGAATAAGAAAATTAAGCACTATAATTAAGAAAATAAAATAATAATATATACATAAAGGATTTTTTTAATATCATAGTACAATTGTAATACTTTTTTTTGAAGAGTGAGTAATAAGACCAATCAACTTTCTTAATATATTATGTACATATATACAACTGCTTTACAAAAAACTGCTAGCAACTAATTAAGACTAAATCGGTCTTGTGTAATGTATAATCTCTTTGTGAAGTTTAGTAATTGATTCATATATATTTTATTTTATTATTTATTGAAAAATTTTGAGACTATGTGGAGAAATAATCAAACGAGTTTAATGTGTTCTCATTGTTAAAAAAATGGTACTTACCGCTAGGCATATCTGGTGACTTTATTGGTACTTGATATAAGGGAGAGTTTGTCATGTAAGACACCCCAGAACATGAGGAATCACTTATATCATAATCACTAGGACTCGTCGACATCGTGTCTTAGTAGGTAAATAAAAAAACTTTAAAAATATAGTATAATTTTAAAATATTAGAGCACAAAAAAATAAAAAGAATTAGAAAATTCTGATTGTCACATTATAGTAACCAATAATTACACTCATTAACTCATTGCACTGAGAGACGAAAACACAGACTATAATTATAAGACTAGAGTATTCTATATTAAAAGTACTGTTGTCTTTGTGCAACGAAAGCTAGTAAAAATATTTTTATCCATTTCGCTGAAATGACAGTATTACTCACAGTATTAAAATGTTGCCAAAATAAATTTTTTATAACCCCAGAGAAATTAGAAAAAGAGAAGGACAGATCAGAGAAGGAGAGATAAAACAATATTAAAATTTTATAATATAAAAATAAGTATATAGTATAATCTTCTGGGACTTTATTATGTTGTCACATCATTGGAGGGGTGAGACACATTTAACACATTAACTGTCGGAAATAAAATGTGACAAAGTAAAAAAATCTTTTGATCTCAGTGTGTGAATTTTCATTCCATCACGTAAATCAAAAAGTATGATTATTGTATAGGGTTTATAAGGAGAGGCCTATGTCCAGCAGTGGACTGTTATAATTGTTGATGATTGATGATGAAGAATAAAATACTGTTGCTATATTGTGTTATAATGTGTTACTATTTTGTTTTATGATAACAAAATTTCTTTAAGTATTTTAGATCAATATTTGTTCTTAAACTTTGAGAGTATAATCTTCTTAATATGTTTTATTAGTTTCACTTGTATGATTGTTCGTTCGTAACCGACTTTTGTGAACTTGATTTTTTAGTATTTTTACAACTGTATTTTTTTATTATTAACCACAAAACACACACTGAACTTTGTTTACAAACAGGGTGATATGGACTAATTACCATGGTGGTAATTTTAATGCAGGATAACTTTGAGGAGTAAGAGGCTATAAGCTTAGGTGAAACGTGTTACATAATATACCTTAACATATTTTTTTCCCAGATAATAGGGTAATTTTAAAAAGCTGGTAACATTATAACAGTTTATCATTTAGGGAAATAACCGGATAATAAACCTCACAATGAGCTGTTTTCCTTCGATTTTAATCATTTTAGAGTGGTTTTAAGATTATTATATCATATAAATTGAAAACATTTTTGGGGATACCTGTTTTTATGAGCAATAGACATTATAATGTGTGAGATAATCATAGCATAATTTAGGTGTAATTTTAACTGCCTTTTACTTAAATATTTTTAATTTTAAATACTTGTAAATTGCAAGTCTCATTATTGCATTGGTGTAAATGTAAATATAGTTCATCATCAGCCTGTCGCAGTCCACTGTTGGACATAGGTCTCTCCAATTGCAATAAAAATCTGGAAAGTGCTACCCTTGTCACGTAAGGGAACAAAAAGTATCTTGTGGACGATTCCCATTTATAAAATATACATTAAGTCATAAACCGTTGCGGAGGAGTTCGATAACAAACTTTATGACACTAGATTTTTATATATTGGAATAAGAAATTTTACCTCTAACAAATTTGAATAAGATTAACGTGATAAATTTAATAAATTGGTTTAATGGTGACGCCAATTAGTACAGGACACGTCAGTTTATTCTCAACTTACGTGTCCTGTGTTAATTGATGTCACCACACCCGTCACACACTCAACTTACGGCTAAGGTGAAAGTTACTTTAGTAATATTACCATGGAAGCCACTTAAGAGTTATTCATGTTCAACTTTAAGTGAGATCTTGAAATACATACTTTTGCTGCAGAAAATAGGTTTTGTAACCTTGTATGTCCGTGTGGTGACGGATTAAGAACACAGAGTGTCACTGCTCCTATCCATTCCATGGGTGTCAGAGCCGGCTAAGGGAGCAAAATTACACAAGAACAACATCGCTGCAATAAAGTATTGAGTATTGAGTTTAGATTTCCTCCTCTCCCCGCGATTTTCGGCAGGCGTCGGGGGATAGCCAGTTGACCCAGGCTGCCTCCGATTTCGTTCACCGTCGCAATGGATTGCGAACTATGAGTTGCTTTCTTGTCACTGTGAGCCTCCAACTGCATTAGAGGCTGTGGTATGTTGGACGAAGAAAATATGTTTACTTATTGACACAAAGAAAATGTAACATAGTCTGGTGGTCAAATAGTGAAATCGTTACTCATTATTTGGAAATAATTATTTATTCTTAAAATTGTAAACATTAAAAAATGAAAAAAAAAAACGTAAATATATAGTGGTTGTATATGTTGTTTCTATTCCATAAAATGTTACAGAAAGAAACTAACAACCCACCTTACATCCCGAAGTGGAATGTCTGAATAAATATAAAAAAATACAGAACATTAAAATGCTTTTAAAATCTTTTAATACACTAGATAGTCTTAGAGATGTAAGTTAACATATTGTTAACCATTTACATGATAACATTATTATAAAACAATTTTGCTATAACCAAATATTATCTATGTAAAAAAATGATTGTAATAGGATAGTTGACTGTATACTGAATGTTAGCTTCATTAAACCAATAGGCTAGATGACACTTTAGTCAAATTAGTTACTTTTTATCATCTGTCAAAACGACAATTTTGTATGAAAAATGTACTTATTACCAAATTGTGAAGTCACTATTTTAGACTACTTAATGGACCAATATATTTCACTGTATATTTGATTGAAATTCGTAATAGTAATAAAAAGCTATGTTAATTGTATTTTCCGAGATGTTTCGCGATATTAGTTTTAATGAAGTGGACATTGGTATTTATTTACGATACAGTCATCTACTCAATTATCACAAAAAATGTCGGCAAATACAATTATTATAGTTTATTATTGCTTTTAGGAATTCAAATGAAATAAACATTATAATATTGTTCAACTGAGCATTACATTTTTCATACAAAATTGTCACTTGATAGATGATAAAAAGCAACTAATTTGACAAGTTGTCATCTACCCTATTCTATAGATGTTATTTTAATATAGTACTCTAGAAAGATTGACTTTATTAGAACTATTTCATGTAATATTATTGAATTGGGATTGAGATTCCAAGAATATTAGTACAGAATCAGATAAATCATAGAGTAAATTGTTCCTAAGATACTATATTACTAACTAACTCATAGTTACTCAATTTATTTATTTATTTGTTTATTTATAGGTTTGCTTACAATTCTTACATATTACTTAAAAGTAATACATGCATGAATATATATGTGTACAACATCAATCGGTAAACACAACATTTATAGAAAATATTCGGCTTTTAGTATTGACACTGGTAAAATGATTTAAATGAGTTGATATAAAGAGTAATTTTGATAGTTTTTACATTTTTATTTAATGCTTTGATAAAGTAAACACTATGAAATGAGTAAGTTATGTTAAATTTTAATCGGTTTTCATTTTTGTAAAAAAAAGATGGAAAAATTTAATTTGTTACAACAATGTAGCTTATACCTACATAAAATCTTAACTTAACGAGGTTTTATTTAATGTTGTCACTGAAGATCTGAAGCAACCGCAACAGGTGTACTTCAGTGGTGGAAAAGTCTGAGGTTAGTGTGTGCCATGATGATTTTGTGCTCATTGCAGGCGTCGATAACTTCTTTGTCGTTGTTCGAGCCGGATGGACTGCCGATGTATTCAACTCCACACTGATATAATAAAAATAAAATTATTAAAATTTTAGTTTAGTTATAAATAAATAAATAAATTTTTCGGACATTTGAGACCCAACATCATCTAGTTACAAATTAAGCGGAGCTTGTGCTGTAATAACTAGACCGACTGATAGAAAACTTATATACTTTCTTTTGTAAATACATATATATTATAGGCACATAGAAAACACTCAAACTTCGAAATAAATATTTGCGGATCATACAATCATTTGGTCCGACCTGCGAACCGAACCCGAGACCTCAAGCACAGCAGTCGCATTTACTACCGCTGCGCCTCCGAGGCAGCTAGAAAGTCTTCACTTTTTAAGGGGTTAGGTTTTCAAAACGCAAAAATAATGTCTATGAAATTGGCAGTCATTGTCACATCGTGGTCGACACAATTTCAAATGTTTTTTTTTTTATTAATGGCCATTTACATGCCGTTCACCTTCTTTGATTTATAGTCATTTTCAGACGGGACAAAGAAATGAGGTTTTGGTTAAAGAAAAATGCATAGGACACGGGAATTAGGAGGGTGTTAACATAAGTTAAAATAAGTGGGGCTATATATGGAGACGCTACTGAAATAAGGATATTTTAAATTAGCGCTCCAAACAACTCCGTGTGGTGCGGCTTAAAAATACCGTGTTACTGCCCCTATTCATAGTATTGGTGTCGTAAGAGCCGAATAAAGGAGCAAAATACGCACGAAAACACCACTGTAAAGAGATTGGAAAATTTGAAATAATCCCTTCTGAAACAACTCGTCTGGTCAGCGTAGTATAGTAGGTCAAAACCTCTTTTCTAAGAGAGGCCTATATGCACAGTGGACTGTCAAATCTGTTGGAGACACATGACAGTTTAAACCATCAAAAAAAATTTAACAAACAAACCTGTACAGCTCTGTCGATGTTGTCTCTGAATGGGAAGAAAGCATCGGACGCTAGAGCGACGCGGTCCATTTTGCTGGTCCACTCTTCGCGTTCTTTCTCGGTGAGGAGGGCAGGGGCCGGCCCGTCAAATAGAGCGTTCCATTGCTCTAGTGGTAGATCTGAACCTATATTATAAAATTCTATATTAGTAATGTGATTTTTTTGTAAAGTGATTTATTTTCTTATTTACTACTTTATTATGGTTATGATCATAAAAGTTTACTAAACAGAACGACACGAAATGAAGCTCAAATCGGAGATTTCATCAAGGTTCTAGACAAAAACCAACGGTTTCGATCACTGTACAAATAATAGTTTATTGTATTTCGTCAACACTCTTGAAATAAAGTATTGAACTTTATTTTACTTTTAATATTTTTGTTACGGCTATTTCGGTACCGTTTACTATAAATTTTATAATTCAACAATCGACCGCCGCGCAGGCGCAGAGCGCAGCACATTCGTCGGGTTCAGTGGTCAGATTCGATAATGTCTCCTCTACACTACTCGCGAAGTTGGTAGTAAATAAGTAAGTAACACACAGACCGTGGTCCGAATCACACCGACACGGCTCACAGCGCTCCGCATAATTCAAGCATTTTTACGCAACCATAGATTCATAGATTCAAATAAACGTCAATGCTCACGGTGCTAACGATCCGACCCGTCAGTACTGTGAGCACTAAGTAGTGACGTCACATGTGACGTCATAACATCCACAACGCTAACGGTGAGAGTGAAAAGCAAGAATTGTACCGCACGTAGGTACGCTATGAGCGCTGTGAGCGTGATTCGGACCACGACCTGTGTGTTACTTACTTATTTACTACCAACTTCGCGAGTAGTGTAGAGGAGGCATAACGATTAGAGCAACAGGTCAGCCGGTAGAGTACGTACCGACGGTCCCGTTGACGTAGTTGTCGACGGCGTTGGCCTGGAGCGCGCGGGAGACGCCGGGCGCGAAGCGGAAGGCGCGCACGCGCGGGTGGCTGCGCAGCCACCACAGCGCCGCCTTGCCGCCCGCCAGCCGCGTGCAGTGGATACGCGACTGCTGCCCCGCGCCGATACCCACCACCTGCGCACGAGTGTACCCGTGTGTCACAGCTCTACTCATACTTTTACAAACTTATAGCATTACAAACTTGTTGGACTTATGACCTTCTTCTATTAATCTATATCACACGAAACACTGGCCATAAGTGTATATAAAGAATATAACTATTTTTGTGCATGTACGAAGATCACAAAATAAATAGTTCAAGAGAAAGGTTTATATGTAAAAAGAAAATCTATAAAAATATTGAACACGGGCAATCCCCGAACGTAAATCGTAAACACCACGATAACTACGGAGCAAGAGAGTACAAGTAGTGAATTTATAACGTGTGATAAGAGGCGCGAAATTTAAATTAATATATTATTCTACTACGGAACCTTGAGACCCCAAAGGTCACCCTTCTCACGTTATTAAAAATATATCTATGTATCTCTAAATACGTACATAAACTGTTATTTCTGACTTAGTAGGTAACTTACTATTACACCGATGGGTCGGTATGTACATATAATACGATAACAAGTTAAATTAGACAATTAAAAATTGAAGAATTAATTTGCGCCTGAGATTAATTACCTGTCCATCTCTGGCGTAACATACGGAGTTACTTTGAGTATACTTTAACGCAATGGTGGCTACGATCAAATCCCTCACAGCATTTGAAGGCAGTTCTTTCTTGTTCGTGACGATATTTTTGAACAACTCCGGAGTAATCTTTGCGTCATTACGTCTCTGTTCTAGAGTGAGACCGAAAATCGTCTTTTGCTCCAATAAATCTGGTTCATAGTTTGGATCCATCTGAAAACAAACCATTAGAATATATGCATACATAAAACGTCTGTTTCTTGGACGGGCTAGTCAGAGCTATATTAAACGTCTACTTTTCGCTAGTGTTTTAGTACCACGTAATAAGTGGCGAGCCACTAATCTGTTGCAATGCAAATGGTGCACCACTTGCAAGTGAAGTGGGCTTGGAGTCCTTAGTTTTTAGTGGGAACTCTAAGTAACCTACATTAGAAGTAACATTTGAGAAAGAAGTTACTTCATGGTAATTCATTACACCTACCAATAGACACAACTATTTTTCTGATCTTTCAGCGTCTCCTCATAAAAAGGGTAAAAACCCACCTTTTCTCCCCTATTGTATAGTGATTACAAAGTAAAAAGCATCGGCTAACAAAATTTCAAGTTCGTAGCACTGGGTAGTCGTAGTCTGAGTTGATGAACCAGTCAAGGAAAGTAGTTTTACAAGGATTGATGTACAAACCTGTAAAACGCAGTAATTACCGCCCTTCTTCTTCTTCAACAGCTCCAAGGCTTCAGGGGTGTACCCGGGAGCCACGATACCGTCGGACACCTCCCGGGATATGATCCTGGCGGTGACGGCATCACACACGTCCGATAGTGCCACGAAGTCTCCGAACGAGCTCATGCGGTCTGCACCGCGGGCACGCGCGTATGCGCTCGCCAGCGGGGACAGCTGGCCCCACAGGTCCGACACCATGCACACGGCCGCCTACAAACATACCGCTTACTTATACTCACCACTACTTCATATTCCTTCATTCTTTCTGGTTAAAAGACAACTCAGGCACTAGGAATATTCTAGGCACTAGGACTTCACAAACATATATGAAACGGATACAAAGAACATCATGTTGGTTTTGAACCCACAACACTTAGCGAAGTAGAAAGCGGCGAGGTAACCGCTTAAACCTCTACGCCATATCTACAGTCCATAGTGCAAACCTTGGTATATACCCAATATACTCACACTGCTAACAAGTTTTTCATAGAAACTGTCATTACAAATCCTTGATAAATTATATTCTAAAATATTTAAAAGTTGATAAAATAAACGAATTTGAACTAAGTGTGACTTGTTACCTATTCTTAAAAATGAGATATGGCCTATACTATCCTGATCACACAGGTTGGTATGGAGTTTGTTTCAACTTTTCCTTTTCTTTCCAATGATATTGTTCTGCATACCTATTTACGTACGTACGTATTTGCTTCCTGTTACCTCTTCACGTCCCTTTTCACACAATCAAAAATGTGTGTACTCATCAAAAATATTGTTCAGAAGTTGTCAACAGTGTGACAGCTCAGTTCAATAGTTCTATTGTTATTTAAAAATGTTGATAATTAATATCAAAACCGATAGAATGATAGTCTTGAGCCAAAGAATATCTTCATGACTGCATATCTTTTCAAACTTTTATGATGTATAAAATCATTTCAGATATTTTTTTTTCAAAGACGTTGATACTATAGATACAGCACTTACCTCTTCCTCACTCAAGGGAATACCAACAGCTGCACCAGCGGGTGAGACGTGCTTAAAGCTCGTGGCTGCCGGTAGTCCTAAGGCCTCCTTTAGCTCCTTAACTAACTGCCAAGCGTTGAGAGCATCACACAAATTGATGAAACCAGGCGAGCCGTTAAGTGTGGTGAGTGGCAGACGATCGCGTGTTGTAAACACTTGAGCTGGTTTTTGGTGAGGATTCATTCCTAGAATAAGAAGGTTCGCATTCATATAATAATAATTGGCCAGAGTTTAAAAATTACCTATTATATCCTACATTTTTAGGCCGCCATAGCGTGGGTCGCCATATTGCACTGTCGGCATTCGCAGTGAGTATGGCGACCACCGCTCTTGGATTCTATTCATGCTTTCCATCAGGCAGAATAGAGTCACTTTGGTAGGTTTAATATAAAAAAAAAAAAGAAATAGTATGAGCGCCAGATCCAAATACATACAACATGGGTATTATTGTGACTATTGAACTCTTAATATTGTAAACACTGTTATGAATTGATGGAAAAGTGCAAATAGACAAGTTCAATCAACTTGATAAATGGGAAAGTATATTTTTGGCTTAACAAAAGGAAATGAAAAAAGAAATTTAATTAAAATGTAGAGAATAACAGCAATATAGAGGCAGGACGAGATACTTTATGTAATCTTACCATATCTAAGAGTGAGTTGCGACTGTCCAGCTGAATACTGTCTACGGAAGTAGTCTGAAATAGCCAGGTCATACTCTGATGTGTGTGTAAACGCTTTCAGAGCCAGTAATTTCCTACAAAAGCAATATTGCTATGTCAATATAAGCTTAAAAAACCACATCTTCATTTTTAGATTAAGAAAAAAAATAAAGTCACTTTTTCAAGTACTATACTAATTTTTTAACTTTCGCACCTATACGGCAGAACATGGTAGGAGAATGTTGATCATCTTGCATTAGGAAAAAGGGATCAGAAAATGTGCTTTAACAAAGCATAGATTGGGATAGACGGGTCAAGAAGTAAACGATGACGATTTATTGGTAGAGTCAATGATGATACTCCTTTTGCATAGGTGCCGGGAGGAAGGTGCAAAGGGGTCCCCGTTGGAAAAAAATACATATTTCTACTCGACAACACCAGCGAGTGTGTTTATCCGAGAGGCAGTACAAAATGTCTTTGAAGAATTTATTACCTTTCGTCCAACTGACATCTTCAAGAAAGGCATCAATAAGCTGCGACTGTGTTGGCATAGATTTTATGGGTGATTTACTTAATAGATATACAACATACAAAAAATACATTAACTTATTTTGTAAAAAGAAGTCAATTTCATAGGTGAAGACCTAGTACAATTATATATTGTATATTGGTTGATAGTATATGTGTAGATGTATATATGCAAATAATTCTGCCGGCACCCATGTCCTACTGTTTAGCAATAAACCCAATATGATGGAATTGAAGTCGAAGAGTAGATCATTTCATTTGGAAGTTAAAAGTTTACGTTCATTAATACCGCAACTGGGTAATAATCGTGCCAAATTATTTATAATGATAATCATTTATTAAAGAGCAATGTTACCTGAAATAATCCTGTAGTTTCATTAGAAAAGCTAGACCTGTTAATAAACAGTTTCTAATATATATCATTATCAAAGAAACTACTGTTACTACTTTTTTCATAAAATTTTCGAATAAATGTATCGTGAGTTCAATATTAAATTTAACATTTCAAATATTTATATCTCATAAACGTAACATAATAATACAATTATTAATTCATTACGGAACTCATAACTTACCTTGTTTCTAAAGATGTCTGATGATCTTTGCTCTGTTTCAATTCTTCAATAACTTTATCGTAATCACTAGGGTCACAGATCACTGTGACTCTATCGTGGTTCTTAGCAGCGGCTCTTAGGAGTGTTACTCCTCCGATGTCGATGTTCTCAACTGCATCAGCGATCGTCACACCTGCCTTTGATACTGTTTGTACGAAAGGGTACAGGTTGCACACGACTACGCTTATCATGTCAAACTTCTGACGATTCATATCTGCCTGGTCCGAATCAGTTAGCCTAAAATTGATATAAAATTTGGACTTAAGATTATTTGTAGTATTTCATTATCAATTATTATCTCAGCTGAAGACATCCATTGCTGGACATGGGGGTTCCCAAGTTTTACCACAACAATCTGGTGAAGATTTTCGGACCATATTATGAGGGCTGGCATCTGGTGCTTAAGGCGGAGGAAGGGGGATTTGCTGCCCTTGTAGTATTTATGGATGGAAAAATTTTAAGTATTTATATGGCGCAAAAACAACTTAAGAGATTTATTTGTTTATGTCTTAGAGCAACCCTTGTCTATATCGTCCTGGTCATTAGCATTTAAATGCATGATTACAACAGATAATAAATAAAATGTACATAATATTGGTGCAATGACAGATAGTGAGGAGTCATCTTTTATATCCATGTAAGAAATTATGAGCTACATACTACGACTTTAAAGATTCTGATTTGAAAATACTGCTATCATTAAAAGAGAAACAAGTTGGTCTGAAACGATCTCTTGTTTCATTCCCGTTTTTATATTTAATTTTGCAAACACTTCCTCGTATTATCAGGAAGTATAAATATAAAATATAAAGTACGAACAAACCTCGATAAAATTCCAGCGTGAACAGCCGGATGCAAGGTCTTAACGCGACCGCCTAACATTTCAGGTGCCTTCGTGATGTCTGACACTTCAGTGACATTAAAGCCGGCATTACGTAATGCGGTTGAGGTGCCCCCACTGGCCACCAGACCAAGTCCGATCTCTGACAAACATTTGGCCAAGGGCAGTAGACCGGCCTTGTCTGATACGCTGAGGAGTGCTGGAAAACATATTTTATAGGTTAATTAAAACAATTTGGTGTAGATTGCAACATATGGAAAGAACACTGTTTCAAGAAAGACTAAGAAAAGATGCCTCACAATAATAACATTATAAGGTGACTCATAGAATTCTTATATGCTTTCCTTTTTTGCAAATACGTACCATAATACATGAAAAACACACAAACCCTGGAACAAATATTTGCAGATCATACAAACGTTTGGTCCAACCAGGGAATCGAATCCGTATCGGGTTCACGTTCACAGCTGTCATATATGCTGAGAATGTATCACCGTCATCAGTCGCATTTTAAAAAAAAATGCTTTAAGTGCCTATCATGAAGCCTTCTTTCCATTATAGAAGCAACGTTTATTTTGATTAAAAGAAGGTTTACATTCAAAAATCAATTAAATTAATTATTTTCATCATCTCTTTCACTAAACACTATACTTAATATTTTTATTTTAACGCTTTAGACAGCATAGCAACATATCTGTTTCTAGAATACTCGAGAAAATAAATAAGCACTTTCTCACCTAACTTTCCGTTAGCAGCCATGTTGTTCTTGTTAAAATGTTTTGTAATAATGACTACAAGAGATAATTGTTCCCAGCAAGCTTATATTTACTTCGTATTCTTGACCTTATGCAGGGGTTCCTGATAACAAACAATCGTGTTTACCAAGCGGCTAGGGCTGTAAGAATTAAAAAATATATAATAAAAGAAAATTGTTATGATAGTACACTATTAGGTACAACAAATTTCACATATGTAAATAGTTATTTTTTTCAATTAACAGCAATTAATATATACATACATAATGTCACGCCTACTTTCCATGGAGTTAGGCAGAGATAATTAAGCTGCTAACACACCTCTTTTGCCTTATCCACATTCATCAATCGCTACACGCATGATTTTCGATCCCTAATGTTTTTCAAACAGCCAATCAGAACATCACCAATTTGGTTGGTAAAATTTTCTCACATATTCGCTCGTATAAATTCTTTTAAATGCTACTAATACAGTCAAATACTACTAATATCTATAGCAGCTGTATAACTAGTGGCACCTATAAAAACTTAACACAATTTTAGATAAAAATTAGCCTTTGCGTGCGTCCCCACCTACGTATATTTCGGTTTTAGTAGCCTATGTGTTATTCTGAAGTATAAGTTATATTACTGTCACGTTTCATCTAAGTCCGTTCAGTAGTTTTTGCGTAAAAAAGCAACAAACACTCATACACCTATACAAACTTTTGCATTCATAACATTAGTAGGAAGTAGGATACAGCAAAACGCAGTGTAACCGACTGCACAACAGACCTAATTAAACTCAAGATTAAATTTATGAAAACAATTTAACACCGTTTCCGGTCGAAAATACAAAGAGTATACTATATTTTATCAAAAGTAAAAAATTATATGCAGCCTTTTGACGTTTTTAACTTCATTGCTGGCCATGCCTCTCCCATTGTGCGACCCTGATCGATTTTGAGTTTAACAAAGTTTTATTCAATCACAAAAAAGAAAGATAGGTTCTTCCAATTTCGCATTCTTATATTGAGGACACATGATGAAAACTCCTCAGAATTGTCCAAAAATTTATTAAAATATTACAGCAACCCACCACAAATGCCCAACCCTAATTATTATCGTGATGTAAATTAAACAGATATTGCTCTTTAACAACTGAAAGTTGAACAAATAAAATTTTATCTATACTAATATTCAAAGCTGAAGAGTTTGTTTGTTTGATTAAACGTGTTGATCTCAGGAACTACTTCTCAAATTTTAAAGGCTTTGCTTGCCTTTCACGCTACGAAATCAATTAAAGTGTTGCAAAACGAAGGGTTTTGAGAGCTTCCGTTGCGTGCGTTAAGCAAACAGCTATTTTTGTAAAAATCATGTATGACAATTATCCCTTTTTAAAGTTTTAAAAAAAAGTCCGCGACAACATACCTATGGCTATCTTTTAAGGTTCTCAACTTCTACGCGGACGACGTTGCGGGTAAAAACCAGTCGTTAAGTCAACGAATAACATCGTACGTTATTTTTAAATCATTGACGTCCAAGTTGTGGGAATAATATTTCAAACTTCTAGTAAATTTAACAATTAAGTGAACTCTCTAACTGCTTTGGTGAAAGCCATTTAATGAGACTCTCATAGGTCAAAATGTAAATACAAACCAACTGGTGTTTAACGATTAAGCAAGCTATAAAACGACCAATCACCGCTTGCGGCTATGAATAGCATTGTAAAGTGTGCGTTCATCTTGGGAAAAAGGGTTCATTATTCATTTGGAATCTGATTGTCACATTATTAAAATATTTCAATGGGCACGTTAGTCTAGTGGTTAGTAACCCTGACTGCTAAGAGGGTAAGGGTAAGACCTCCGGGGTCGCACGTTGGACTTCCACTCAGTACGACTATTGTGTGAGGAACACGATCATTTGTCGTGTCATAAATATTTAGAAATGATTATCTGCACTCTGGTTACGTCCAGGTTCTGCTAAGTTTGGATCAGTAGGTTGTGTATAAAATGTGTCAAATATTGAGACAAAAAGTAATTATCAACAGAGGTAATGTTTTGTTTCACAAAAGTGAAAATTGGTGGAGCGTTTGTTTGTGCTGTGTAAAAGTGAATTTCTTTTTTGGAACGGGACCATCTAAAGATTTTTTTACTATACTAAGAACCTGCCAAAGTGACTACACTGTCTGATGGCAAGCATATATAGAATCCAAGAGTGGTGGTCGCGATACTCATTGTGAATGCCAACAATGCAGTATAGTGATTCACACTATGATGGCCTAGTGAGATACTTTTCACGTCCCACTTGGGGACGTAAAAGGCATGACAATCATCGTGGCAGTATAATAGTTACCACGATAACTGCCAACTCTGCATGAATGGGCCTCTGGTTTCGCACTCGCCAAGGAAACACCGCAGCACGGATGCTGTCGTTTCCGGTTGCTCTTCTGTTAGAGGGGTAGTACTGCCCTGGTCAAACTGGCCCGTTCGTGCTTAAATCAACGCGGTTCTATTACTTACAGTAAGGCAGCTGCAGTTTTATCTCATAGCTTGCCTTGCTTGTACTTGTTCTATAAGATCTGTTATTTAGTAATAGATAAATGTGACAATGAATTACATTGCACATATATCACACTAGCTGACACTCGCAAATTCGTTTATCTCTTAAAGAAATTGTTGTTTATCTGTATTTTTCCCAATTTTCTAACTGTTTAAACTTTCCCTGGAATCTCATGAATATTTTAAATAAGCCGAAATAGTTCAGTGTTTCTCGTGTTTTATTAAGACTAACGAACAGCAATTCATATTTATATATAAGATTATTAGCTTTATACACTTTATGCCATGCCCTAGTAATTATGCTTACGTACGGGAATGAACATAGCACCACAGCTGTATGCATGTGTAGGTACATAATCATACCCACGTGTAAAAATGTCTGTAAAGACTAACAAAAATAAAATCATTATTTCATATTATATCATGGAATGCGGCAGTTTTAAAACTATGAAGTGGTATAAAAATAATGTAGATATATTATGTTTGTCATTGTAATTTACATCCTAGTTCAAAGTTTTATATAAATTCGTTCTGCTCTTATGTAACTACTTAGTGGTAAGAAACAGTCAAGTACTAATTGTAATGCACACTTACAACATGCTAGTTGCTATAAGGTCTGCTATATTATAATAGCTATAAATAAATGAAGTTTTTTAATAGATAGTCTATATACATACACAAATTTAAAAGAGATCGTGAGCTTCAAAGGAACTTACTAAACCGTCCCAATGTATAGAAACCGCTTAATATTGCGTAAGCACACCAATTAAATGACCTTTGTTAATAAATAAAACAATACTTTTAATTCTTCAATTTTGTGACGCAAGACTTAAGTTATCAACTTAACGTGCGTCGTCAAACCAGTTATTGTAAATAATCTCATAATACAAAATACAGATCGTCTGATAAGCGAATTTAAGACATTTACACTGTTGACTGGTATTTGTTGAATAGATGTTGACGAATTTTTGGTGGAATAAGGAAATGTGAAGATGCTTCGCCTATGGCACAGTGGCTACCGCTGCTCATGGACCCCTGCAAGTCAAGTCACAAATATGTGCAGGTCACTCAGTGAAAAGTAGCATAAGAATTCTAGTCGCGTGGGCCCATTTTTCGTTTAATTTTGTTACTGTTGAGTATGACTTATAACTTAACATTTACTTATAGCCTTATGCAGACGTTCCCACACAGTTTTAGTTTCGTCATTTATGTTACAATTATTCTTACAATATTCGCATAAAAAGAGGTGGGTACAAAAACATTTAGTTGGATGGTGCTATTATTAGCTTTTTTCGCCCCGTTGCCTACGGTACAAAAGCTGTTTTTACACTATAAAAGATACCTGCATTTTCTGATAGATTGTACTATATTGAATAACGTACCTAAACTCCTTATCGATAAACTTTTTACTATTTTTGACATCAAATATTGTAAGTACGAAAGTTTATAAGTATGTAGGGATGTTTGTTACTCTATCACGCAAAAAATACTGTACCGATTTAGATGAAACTTTACAGTAATATAGGTTATACATCAGAATAACGTATAGGCTTTTATTTACCACGATAACCGACATACACGCGGAAGGAGCCGTGGGTAAAAGCTAGTATTGTATAAAAAAGGATATTTTGATTGTATTGAATTGAAAGTCGAGATTTCCTACAGACAATATTCAGATAGACTGATGCAATTGGTTGGTGCATAATATTGATGAGAAAATAAATACGTAAACTGTAACGACATATAGTCTAGAATTTTTTTTGAATTCATATTTACACCTTAAGCTTGGTTGGTATTTGATTCGGCATAAAACATACAACAACATATAAATAAAAAAGGATATAAATTAAAAAATGAAAGTTTATTAATTGAAAATCAGCTCACATCCTTCTTCAAATACAACAAATTCTTTATCTTTATTCTTAAAAGACCACTCTGCACTAGGAATGTTTCCATGTCACAGGGGATTTTACAAACATTTATGAAACTGACATAGGAAGACCTAGAATAACAATTTGTGAATGACATAAAGTTATGTCCTGTGTAAAGGAAAGCCATGTGGCAACCGCTTAAACCAATATGCATCCATGGAGTCCAAGGAAATTATTTTTCTGTCTTACTTTAATTCTAACAAGTTTAACTAGAAAATTATATGTAATAAGTGGTCAATAGTAAAAATCAAACCAGAAATGTAATTAGAATAACAGATACATTATGATTTTTATTACAATTACACCAAACATGATTAAATATATTTACTGCAACATTTCTTAAAAATACCCAACTGTTAATTTGTAAGTATATTAATTGCCTTTAAGCATTAATTTCGGCATGTAAATCCAGTTTCTGAACATTGACATAAAAGTTACAGTTTAAAAATTAGGTTCCTAGCAAAGTAAATTAATTGGTAAATAAATGAAACAAAAAGATTACCTATACCAATCAGGAGAAGAAAAAAAAAAAATTTGTTTAGTGACAAATATGTTATTAAGTAATACTATATAATTTAAATGGAAATTAGTTCTTCTCATTTTCTTTTTAACCCTTACCACCTATGATAATGGAAATGTTTTTTTTGAAATAGTTCTGTTAAGCGAACCTATTCAGTGTAACGAGGAAGTAAGTAATGGAGTCGACCCCTATATATCCTGTGGGTATGAACCTGTCGTAAGTACCGACTAAGGGAGAGAGAACAGCACTGCAAAACTTGAAACAAAATCTATACCAATCCGTCTAACCAGCGACGTATAGGAGGCAAAATGTCCCATCTAAGAGGTTTATGCCACGCAGTGGACTACTAAAGGCTCCGCGTGCGTGCTAAAGACCATAAAAATCTTTGCTGATGCTGCAGCAGACTCTAAAAACTTGTCGACTGGTTCGACAAATTTGATAAACAAATTTCTTTGGCATAACGATTTAGACGAGTTTTATGGACTATAGACTTAAAAATTTGTTAAAGCTTCCCAAAAACAGAAAATAAAATATAATTACCGGTCGCAGTTAAGGCAAGCAATTGAGGTTACGTTCTATGATTTTTAATGAATAAAACATACCTCTTTCCAGCATATACGTCAAGCTGATTAACAAACTCGATTTGAAAACCTTGGTTATTTTACAAAAATGTGTCTTATTGGAATTATATATATACCATCAAAAAATAAACAAAAAAATGGCAAAGCAGTGAAGTCCGATTTACATAGAACCATAGAGTAAGGAGATTTATAAGACGTTATTATTGTATATTGTAAAACAAAGTACCTAAAAGACTTAGTAAATGTAGATTTAATAAGTGCCAGTAGTTTTGATAGAACTGACTAATTTTCACAGAACCGATATTAGCACGAAACTATCACAAAAGCATGGACTAAACCGAATTATCGAGACAATTATTATCCAACGGATAAAAAGATTTCGCACCAATTTTGACATTTAATTTTAAATGCTAGTTTCTACAGGCAACGAATCTTAAATTTACTAAGAAAACTAATTGAAATGTACGATTACCTTCTCTTGGCAGAAAATTTAGATTTCGAAATTGATTATCCTATTATTTAGGAAACGACAAGCTTTAATATAGTACCCGAATTCGTTTCAATTACGTAATATTTTTTTTTTATTTTATTTCATGCTTTACCAAACAGCTTATATTTATTTATTTTATTTTACTTATTCTTTATTGTACACACAATTTAATTTATTTAATTACTACGAAATAACATATACAAAGGCGAGCTTAACACAAACCTGAATCTTCTTCCAATGAATTTCAAAAGCGAATAGAGAATAGTTTAGGTCCTAAACTTTAGGGCAGTGAATAAACATCAGCAGATACAAAGATTTTGCAACCATTCAAGCTTATTCCAGAGCTCTTCAGTAGCGTCGAGAAAAGGTCCATCAACAATACAAATACTAAATACAAATTTTACATATTATTTTATATAATAAGTTCCTCATTCTCTTATACTAAATGCAATTTAATTTCATTCTCGTAAAAGCTATTTTAAAAAATATTTCGACGGAATAACATCGATTAAAATTGAGCGACGATGCAATACCAATCAAACATTTGAGCGTAACTAATATCCATAGCACACAACTGTAGCTGTCACCCAATCAACATTTGTTTCATAATCTGACAAATGCGACGATATAAACAGAGAGCTGAAAGAATGTCGAACAGATATTTTTGATTTATTTACGGTATCGTTAATCTGTTCTAAGTTTATAATTTTTACATGTGGTGTTTTAACAGATGATTAAATTAATTAAATCGATTTTATCTGATTCGATTTCAGCTTTTAGGTGTAAATTGATGTATCTGACACACGTCTACAATCCAAAGACTATTGCTAGTGCACAACACTAATTGGAAGTTGGGGTTTTGTTTGACAGTTTAACTGCATGGATTTTTTAGGTTATGTTGTGTTGATGTATTTTAGAGAAATTTATTTATAGAGGACATTTTAAAAACATGTCACAGCCAGATCAGGTATCGAAACCCGCCGGTAAAAGTTGGCGAGAAATAAATCAAGAGAGGAAAGCTTTAAAACGTCAACGAAATGAAGAGAAAATAGTAAAACGTGAGAAAAAAGCTGCACTGGATCGTGAAGTAGAAGCACAGAAACATGAAGAAATTGAACGGGAAAAGAAGTATGCCGAGATATCGACTATTAGTATAGCTGTCCCAGGTTCTATACTTGAAAACGCTCAATCTGCAGAACTCCGAACTTATTTAGCGGGACAAATAGCGAGAGCAGCTTGTGTGTTTTGTGTAGATGAAGTTATTGTGTTTGATGATATTGGTGATAAGTTGAACACGAAGAAGTCAAAGATGGACGATAGTGAAGGAGCCAAAGTGGCCCGTAAAAGTTGCGTTCAATTGGCCCGTATCTTGCAATATTTGGAGTGTCCACAGTACTTAAGAAAACATTTTTTCCCTTTACATAAAGACTTAGAATTTGCAGGGTTACTTAATCCATTAGATGCGCCACATCATTTGAGAATGTCTAACGATTTTCAATTCAGGTGAGAAAGCTTTCAGTAAATTAAATACAATAAACATTAATATCTTAAGATGCTATTTTGAGATTTAGCTTTCATTCACCTAGGTTAAATAATAGTGTAAAGACCACAGATGATTTTTTCTGTATCTGAATGTTATCTCTGATATCTCACACACAACTTTCTGATCTCAAACTAGCCAGAGCATGCCCTTTTTTTATTTAAGAACTTTTTAAAGTTACTTTGTATATTGTGTTGGCTTGCTAACATGACTGTCTAGCCATGTTAGAAACTTACTCGTAAAAGAAATTAGAAGATTAACAAGGGTATTGAACTCTTATTTATTAATTTATGTTAATATAGAATAAAAATCTTTACTCTATTTTTATTCTTTACGAAGCTTACTTTTTATAAAAGTATAAATAAATATATTGTTAAAGACTTGACCAAAGAGACGTTATGAGGATGTACAATACATTTTTACTTTTCCACTACAATTATTGTTGATATTTTATAATAACTGCCCTGTTGGTCTAGCGGTTAATGTATGTTAGTGATCACTGATCAAGAGATCTTAGGTTAAATTTCCAGGTCGGGTTGAGAAGTATTATTGAGTTTTTCTGGTAACAGAAATGTTTAATAATATTGAAACAATTAGTGCCCAGAGTTTGGAAGTTAGGTCTTTAACCCCTGTGCTTCAAAGAGCAAATAGAGCCGTTGATCCTATGCATAGTTTCTCCCCAGTTGTGTCTGATAACTGTCGCATTGGACTGTGAGAGTGAGGGAACATAGTGCACCTGTGCTTGTGCACTACAATATTTCCTACGTAGTTGCCAGGTCTCCACTAAAACTGGCCATGGTGGCCGTAATTGGCTAGAAGTTTGCTTAATTTTGCGTAATTGCTGCTTATATAACTAAAATAAAATATATATTTTATTCATTTACAGAGAAGGTATAACTATGAACAAAAAAGTGAAACCAGGCAAAGGTTCTCAAGTCAACGTGGGCCTTCTTCAAGATATCTCTACAGACAAACTTTTGAACCCTGGCATAAGAGTTACAGTACGCATGTTACCTGTACAAGATGGGAGCAAAAAGATGAAAGGGAAGATAGTCAGCCTGACCACACCAAGGGCTGAAACAGGGGTTTATTGGGGCTATACAGTCAGAATAGCTAATAATTTGAGTCAAATCTTCACACAGAGTCCTTACAAAGATGGGTATGTATGGCTACTAATTTTTTTATGATTTACGAGTCCATTTATAAAAATGTTTTGTAAGGAAAAAAGGTGTAGTGGTTACTTGTGGCTTGCTACTACAGTTCACCCACTTGGATGCCAGTTTATTATTTTTAAAGTGTTAAATATCCAACATTGACTGTAACGTAATTTAATTGTATTGCTACTGAAATTCAAAATGTCTATTAAGAAAGTTTAATCAGCATCCTTTTATGCTTAGTAATACTTTGACTTTACATTTTGTGAGATGTAGATTAAGACTATTTTGAGCAACATTAAAGAAATGTATAGTTAGGCAGCTCATTAGTTTTTCATTGTTTTTTATTTGTTTTACTCTTCTCTTTTTTTATTCTTTAAAATTGTAGTGCTCTGAGGTGTGCATCCGCATGCTGGAGTATCACGATTATAGTAAGGAGGTTAAATTGAATACTGTTTATTAAATTATATTCACTGCTACTATGTTATAACTGTAATGTATTTCTGCAAGTGAAGAGTTGTAATTAGCTTTCTAGTAACTGTGAAAGATGATTTATTATCTTGTAAATATCTGTTAGCCTGCTATGTATTAAATAAATTGAGAAAAATTGAGTTTCTATTTACTCCATTTTTCATGATTTCTTTTTTAATTGCTATGCTAAACCTATTGCTAAATTGGATCTTTTAGTAAAATCCATTTGGTTACATATTTCTGTATTGTATGCTAACATTTAAAATTGCTTAACATAAGGATCCTTTTATTTCAGATATGATTTGACTATTGGCACATCAGACAGAGGAGCTCCGATAGATGAGTTACCCAACAAAGGACTGAAATACAATCATGCACTTATAGTCTTTGGTGGTTTACATGGGATTGAGGCTGCTCTAGAAGGTGATGAACAAATACAAGTAGATGAAGCAAGTTTATTATTCAACCACTATGTAAATGTACTGCCTAACCAAGGATCTAGAACAATACGAACAGAAGAGGCAATACTTATAGCCTTGTCTAGTTTCAGGACGAAACTACAAGCTAATAATGAACCAATTGTTTTTTCTGGCGCGGGTATAGCTGCTAGTTCATTATTCCCCACTGCTAAAGTAGAAGCTGAACATTCTACAGTTGAGAACAGTTTAGATTTAAGGAGATTTGACTAATAAATAACTACTAAATTAAAAAAAAAGTTTTAATTGCAAATACTTAGTACAAAAATATTCTTAAAATATTGGAAGACTTTATCATACATATCAAGTGTAGTCTGATAAATAATTTTAATGTAAAGAATTTTACATTTATAGTAAGTAAACATTTGCTTCTAAAAACTGGATGATTCTTATTTTAACTTAAATTGCCTGGGAACGTGCTTAAAAAAATTAACCATTTGTTCATTGTTTATCTAACTATTTAATTAGGTAATTAGTATTTATATATTTCTAAAAAGTCTAACCCGTTGAATTTTAACATATTATGTAAAAAACATTAACTTCTCTGAGCCTTTTTTCCTAAATTATATTGGGATCAGGATCGCCTTTAAGTCCACTACAATATGGATAAATATTGATATTTTACTTGGAGTGAGTGCAATCAGATATCAATGTTCCATAGAAAGACAAGGACAGTCTTGTTGTAAAGAATGGCCTGACTAGATTAACTTTGTTAAGCAATTCTAGCCTAGTCAGGCCACTCTTAACAATGCATTAACTTGTAAAGTGGGCCACGAGCCATCATATATGTAGAATCGGAATTTACTATATTAAAATTAATTGATATATTTTTCTTTAGAATCAGTTTAAACCATCATGTTCATGTTCCATTTGAATGTACTATTTATAGTTTATCAATGGCTTCTTGTACTGTGTTTCGTAGTAGCTTGATAGTTGCTGCTTGATCTGCTGCACCAATAACTGCTGTGCCAGACACTATCATGTTTGCTCCAGCCTGGGGAAAAGTGACAATTAACTATTATATATACAATTATGTTTGCAAATAAAAATTAAGCAGCTATCGGGGTATATGGCCTCAATAGTAAGCTTCCTTTTATTGATCTTTTATTTTTTGGAAATTCGATTACTTCACCTGTAAAATTGCTCAATTCTTGTTGTCTTTTTTTTTTATAAAAGCCTACTAAAGAGATAAGGTGCCTGATGGAAAGCTCATGCCTCATATAGAAAGCTAGATTGGTGGTTGCCATACTGACTGTGAATGAAGACAATATAGTATGGCAACCCTTGTTATGGCGGCCTAGTGAAAATGTAGTATTGTGAAAAAAATTGTTGCTTTAACAAATATAATATTATTAAAAAAAAATAAAACCATATCTGGCCATGTTAATCTATAACTGCTCATTTTCAATTGGTTAAATGTTGTTGTGGTTTGTACATTACGATATATTCAATTCAGCCTATAATAGTGCAATGCAGGATTAGTAGTAGCATTGTAGTTCATTACATTCATACGTTTCGTTCATACTTCGTAGTTCGATGTATCTTCGCTAGATGGCGCCGTTGTACATTTACTTTTGAGTTTATAATGTAGAAGCCGCCACAAGTACAAACAGTTGTCTAAACATGACACATGATTATTGCAGTTGAAATAATCTATGGATGTAGAGGAAGAATTTATGCTGAGGTCTAGAATTTGAACCTGTGTTAGACTAAATGATTGTGATCTGCAAATATTTGTTCCAGAGATTAGGTGTTTTGTATTTATTAATTACATGGAAAACTTACAGCTAGAAACATCTGGAAATATGCATGTATTATTACAAAGCAAGAAGTATATACTTCTCTATCTATATAAGTACTCTATTAGTCAAGCTAACTTTTATAGTAGTAGCTGTTTAGTATGAAACTAAATGAAGTTGTGTCTATTGAAAAAAATATAAAATAAAAAATTTGAAAAATCACTTACATTTGCACAACAGCTAATTGTAGAAGGTCCTACACCACCATCAACTTCAATATTCAGCAGCGGATAATGCTCCCGTAAATGTTGTACTTTAACCATTTGGTTTTCCATAAATTTTTGACCGCCAAAACCTGGTTCCACTGTCATTACAAGCACCATGTCTGCCATTGAAATGTATTGTTCAACTTCTGAAACTGGTGTGCCTGGTTTGATTGCTAGACCAACCTGTTAATTTAAAAAACAATAGTGTGAAGAGCATTCTACCAATGTTACAACATGGCTATTTATTGTTCTAGTAATCAAACTTATACCTCTTCATCTATTAATATAATAATGCACATGTAGAGGAAACAGAGCTAAATAGATTTGGGATTTAATAATAGAAATACATCTCTTTATTGTACACCAGATTAATTACATACATAACTTAAAACTAAGGAAGTACAAGTGGTGACCTTATCACTCAGAGGCAATCCCTTATAGGCAACCATAGGATGGAAAGAAAATTTAAATAAATTAATTACAATACTAATTGCTCTTAAGATGCTTTCTAGAGGTTTGTACTTAGGTTGCTCTTTAAATGCAGCAATTGTAATGGGACAGTTCTAACTTGTTATCTAAAAAAAATTATAATGGGCATATTTGCGATTTACCACTGGATAAATTATTATATGATGAATGCTATTATGGCTTTTTGAATTTATAGCCCATAAAGTACATACAAACATTTGTGGGCGACTTAACATCTAATGCAAAAAAATCCTGAGTGTTTTTTATCAGACTATTCAAAAATGGTTTGACCAATTTTAACAAAAAAATTCCAGTATATTTGTCTGAGATTAGATTGTATGTTATTTTTTATTCCCTTAGATGGTAAGGTTTTTATTATTCGGCACGACAATTGCTAGTTGAAGTAGTAAAATATAAAATTAAGTGGGTTCACCTTCATGCCATGTTCCTTTATTTTCCTACACAATTCTGGTATGTTGTCAACTGGTTCAATATGGAATGTGTATTGGTTTACCCCAGCATCAGCCATAGGCGCAATCCACTGAAAATAATGAATTATGTGTTCAACGTGACATATATTTAAAACTTGGTTTTTTATTTTAAAACCGATCCAAGGGTGAAAACAAAATAAAGACAAAAAATTACTAACTTGATCAGGATTAGATACCATCATGTGAGTTTCAAAAAAGACATCTTTGATTTTATTCCGAAGGCATTTCACTACAGGATGTCCTAATGTTAGATTGGGTACAAAATGCCCGTCCATAACATCTAAATGCAAGTAATCGGCACCATTATCGAGTAGTTTTTGAGATTCTTCGTATAACCTCGATAAATCTGAATTTAATACTGACGGGCCGATCAGTGCTTGTAAACGACGTGCCATGTTGATTTATCAGTTAAAATAAACTTCGAGATTCAAATTACACAGTCTCACTCAATTTTTCAATTCCTATAAGGTGATAGAGGTTATCTCTTATTAGGCTTATCACTAACGTTCGTAACTTGTTGTACTTGCGGAAGTTGGGACCTCTTTTAACATAACAAAAACAAACTGTGGAACAGATTATACAAGAACTTGAGTGTCGAGACCATAAATAATACTAGAGTTAAAACTACGAAAATTGAACCTAGCATGATGGGGCTAATTTAAAAAAAGTTATGGAAGGCAATATCCACCTTGGTAGAAAAAGACATTGAGACTTTCATTTTATTATGCTAAATATTATTTGTGAGCAGGAAAGTGTATTTTATAGTATTGTACAGGAAACTATACTGAGGTTACTTTGATTATTTATATGTAATTTAAATATAACGAAATAACTGCGCACATAGGTAAACTACATTCATTTAATTATCCTTTCGTGTTTATAGATATAAAGCATGAAATTTTGAGGCATCTCGATATATATGGACCAATCTAGAATTTGGTTGAGTTCATTAACGTTTATCGAAAAAGATGAAAGAATTTTCATACATTTAGTACAAGCAGTGGCAGCACAAACTATGATTTTCCAATATAAGTTCATATATCAAACAGGTTAGCATTGTTGCGACACAACGTAATTAATCTACTTACTTTTTTCATATACAATATTTACGTGAGATTATAGTTTAAGTTTAAACGAATATAGGAACGTATGGAAGCAATTGCGCCTTCCGTTAAGTCAGTAGTTCCTTAGCCCCGCAATTACTCCTTGCTTTCAACCTTCTTGCTTGATTTTCTGCACAAAGTACTAATTAGTCCATGCAGTTAGAATACGAAATACGTGATACCATATAATTCCACCCAGTGTTGATAACTAAGTGTTTAGTATAATTGTGTATTTATTTACGTGTGCGTGTATGTTAATAAACACTATACTTTTCAGTGACCTGATGATGTAGTGATAAACATCTAACTTTTGAGATAGACTTGCATTATTGCTATTGATGCGATAAGTGCATAGATTAAACACGAATGGATAATATATTAGTATAAACTAACACACACATTTGTGGCTTATAACTCTGCCGTTTTGGAATTTAGAGAAGAAGATACGTTTTGCCACCTTTTCACCAGAAATTCACGAGATCTGTTCAGATCATTGGATTTGTCGCCGTAGCAGGTACGCCTCTATACTGTAAACATTAGCGGTACATACAGTAACATACTTCGGTATTTCTACCCGGTTCAACCATTTGAACGTCTCGAAGGTATTTTAAATGACATCTGTCCAGAAATCATATGTGTTTCCGATAGGGAACTAATGTCTCTGAGGAGTATAAAAAGTTAGGGATAATTATGGCCTTGTTAACGGCGTTTTTTGTAGAAAGCTTCCAATCAAGTGATAGTAGGACTTTAGCTTGTAATTTATCGAAAGTAGTTGATGCAGAGCCTATGCGATGATTTATTTCGGCATCAAGGTCGCACTTGGATGTAATTGTACTGTCCAAATATTAAAATGTATCCACCTGTTTTAGTTCTATATCATCAATGTACAGCTTGATGATTACACTAATTTTGAGACCGGAACGGCAACAGACTTCTTGTAGGTTCGTAATCAGATCCTGGAGCTCTTGTAGAGAGTTAGCTACAAAATTCGGATCATCCACATACACGATCTTTGTTATTAACACGTGTGATACATTAGTAGAAGCTCCTAATCTGGCCAGGTTGAAGTGTCCCCCATCAGTCCAGAAACCAACGATAGAAAAGTAAAGGGCGAACAGTATTGGTGTGAACACACAACCTTGTTCGACATCACAACTGACAAGAAAGCACTCTAACTGATCGCTATTGTAGGTCACGCTGCAGAGTATTTCGCCACGAAGAAGGCGAATCATTCGAACAAACTGTTCGTGTAAATTTTATTTTTGTTACTAAGGTCCAAATGGCTACCCGTGACACACTGTCAAATACCTTCTCCAAGTCTACAAAGCACTTAAACACAGGCTGACTTTGTTCTCGACTTTTTCGTGGAGTTGTCGAATGAAAAAGAGGGCTTCGCTTTTTCTTTTGTTGTCGCAGTAGAAAATCTCTTTGGATCTCCGGCTCGTCAGGGACGCAGGAGCCAGGAGTATGTGGTGTTTCCACTAAAAGCCACCCCGGCGGCTAGTATCAGGTGTCCTTCTCTGAAGGGGATTCGGACCATTTTATTTCAGGTCCCCTCCAGAATCAACGCCTCGCCTAATAAGGCCTTTTCTTGGGGATGCCACAAAGGCTTCCCATCGTATCATTCTGGTTGTTAAAATTCGTCCTATCGCCGACCGCAGTAACTAATCTGCCACCAGTGGTCCCCACTCTGGCGGCTCGCAGTCCCGTTGATGGCTCATAACACCACCGACGTCTTCTTAGCTCGTTATCGGCTCTCTCCAGATTCCATTCAGCAGTCTTCATCAACAACTTCTCAGAAAGAGATCACTGCGGTCCAGCTCTCTTCACCCGCTGGCATGGCAGCAACGATTGTCGGCGGTGATAGGTCTCGTCCTATTGCATCGATTAGGACTCCACGTTCAGATGCCTACGAGAGGCAATCCTTCAGCATACGCTGGGCGGAGTCCCAGTCGGCTGCGCAGTGGTGACAGTGTGCCGTCTCTTCGCGTCCGATCTTTTTTAGATACTTACAGAAGCAACCATGCCAGTGAGTATCTGCGTCAGTCGTTAGGTGACGCGACCTCCCACTCTACCTACCCAAACTTCAAGGTTGGGCAGAACGGTACCAAGAGCGCGTTGTTGCGCATTTTGTTGCTGTTCCAGCTGCGCGCGCCGTTGTGCCAAGGCTTATCGGTGAGCGTTTTGCCACATTTCGAGCTCGTCGTGGTCTTCCCCGCTCTCACCTCAGCGGATAGCGCGAGTGTGGTCATACACCTTTGTGTCCATATCCGCCAGTTTACAGTTTGCCCCTATCAGGACGAAAGTGAAATTGAGTTTCTGGCAATATGTTTTCAGCAAAATATTGTAATTTATCATCAGACCTGTACATAAGTCATATCACAGCATATTTTATCCGTGAAACAAAGTAGTACATACCTTCATATGCAAAGCTAAAGCTTAGTCAAAATCTAAGCCATCTAGACTGACTCTTTGAAGCGTGAATCATTTTGATCAGTAATTTTTACCTTATAAATATCCATGTTGACTATAAAGAAAATATTATTTATTCTTATTTCTTTACAATTAGCTATGAAATGTACAACAAAGGACTATTGCAGTGCCGTGTTTTGTAACAATAGTCGACAACATACTTTATGCAAATACAAGGTATGATACGTTATGTTTCATAGAATTGTTTTTTTAGATCATATAATATAACAGTTTATAAGAATAATGTTCATTAGAAAATATTAACATGGTTTCATATTTTCGCAAAGTATAAAAGGCTTAAATAATTTGGCTTCAAAAGCCTTTAAACCTATATAATTATTAAAAGAAGGCTAAAGTAAGCTAAAAATATGTGCAAAATATTCTTAAACGACGCGAGAAAAGTTATTAGCAAAGGAATATGTGAAGAACTTGTATGATAATTAGTTCATGCTGAAACTATGGAGGTACTGATAAATAAGATGGCTTTTCTAGTTTAACATAGTGCCACTAAGGCAGCTTTGCATTATACGATATTCTTTACAGTTAAATTAGTTTGTGCTAAAACTATAAATCTACATCTACAGGGGTAATTTTTAAAGAAGCTGTTCGAAAGTTGCCCGTTACGAAAAAATATATTAAAATAACTCTAAAAAGTTGTTTTTGAATTGTTATTTTTTATCTTTTTAGTAATTATAGATAGTACACATACTCTGTTTACAGGTAAAATTAAGTAAGAAAGCAACTTTAGATTTAGAAATTTCATATTTTTACAGTCTGAGGAACCAGCTAGTACATGCTTGTCGTACGAGCGAACAATTCTTAATGACAATGACAGACGCCAAATAGTAGATAAAATAAATAATCGGCGCAACAAGGTAGCAGCTGGTGAAATCAGATCCCTACCACCAGCTGCTGGTATGATGAAATTGGTAACGCTCTTACGTTTTTTAACATTAAAGCGAGCAAGTTACGGTATGTGTATGATCTGGTATTTAATGTTCATTCTTCTAAAAAGAAAGAGCAAACAATTCAAAATAACTTTACAGTCAAACAGTCAATGATTTATGACATAATTATATTTCTATCTTAATAAATTTCTCCCAATACTTTTCCTTTTTTTTCTATTTCTTTCTTTTTTTTAAACACAACGCTCATATTTGGAATAAGTCCTGTGTCACGGGGTACTTTACAAACACGCAAGAAACGGACACAAAGAACGCCCGATCCAGAACAACAATTTGTGAATTACATAAAGCACTGTCCCATGTGGGGTCTGAACCCATAAATCTCGGCGCAGCAGAGAGCGGTGTGGCGATCGCTTAAAGCATTAGGGCAACCACGCAGTCATACTTTGTTTCGAGTTTGTCGAAAACTCTGTTAATTGTAAAGTTTAATTGTTGTCCTTTCTATTAGATTTGTGAGTACGTGCAAAGAAAATTCCATTGCAGATTTACAAAGACATGGAGAACCCTTACGCTGAGTTGCGCTAAGAAGCTTAGTTGTAGACTTTATACATTCGCTAAAGTTATACCTTTCTTATAATTTACAGACTTGGCATGTAGGTACTGTTTAAGAATTGATGATATTTTGTTTATGTTTTTGTGATACTTTAAGGAATGGAATACGGAATTAGAAAAATCAGCACAACGATGGGCTGATCAGTGTGTAAAACATAAAGATGCAGATTTGCAGGACAGCTGTCGAGATTTGGGTAAGTCAAATATTACACATTTTTAAATTAATATAAAATTTGTCAGGCGTCTATATCTATTGCTTACTTTCCCCTTCTATCGGAGAATTTGTGAGCATTATCAACTTTTTCTTTGATTTTGTAACATATATTTTTAGTAAGATTTCGCAAACTTGACCACCGCTGTACAATATTGTGTGTGAACAAGTCACAAGATCTGCCCCACAATTTAGGATAGTTCCTCTATAGAATTCGTAAATATTTTGCCCGCACAGCAATCCTACTAAATTACAAGACAAGACTGTACGGAAGCAGGAATTTTTATTTCAGACAATGTACCCGTTGGCCAAAATATCGCTACAGTGCAAGGAGACTCATCAGGTTTAACGCCGTTAGCTCTAGTAGATGTATGGTATATGGAGTTACTGAAAATTAACTCATCAGTAATATCTCGCTTCGTACCGTAAGTATCAATCAATCAATGTTTGTCTTGTCTGTATTTATATTTTAATAATTTGATAGATTTAAGAGGTTTTGATAGCCTAAAAGTAAAGGTCTACTACCTTAAAGCTAAAAGTAAAAGTAGTAGTTAAAAAGCGGGTGTAATTTGTCTTTTCTATTATTATGTCAGAAATACAATAGTTGCATGTTTTAAGCATGAATAGGTTAATTGAATGATTGCTTGTACTACTTCGGTATTTTTGTATTCTTTTTATTATCTACATATTCATTGCCTACATTTCCATTTTTTTTATTTTTTTTATTGAAGCCTACCAAAGTAATTCTATTCTATCGTAATGGTAAGCATGAATAGAATCCAAGCGCGGTGGTCGCCATACTCACTGCGAATGAAGACAATGCAGTATGGCGAGCCACGCTATGGCGGCCTAGTGAAATACTTCTTCGCGCCCCGTTTAAAGGACTCGGGACCGTAGTGGGAGGGAAATGCGTGCGCTGGTAATGAGTTCCAGACTTTAACTGATTTGCACAGGAGGGAAAAGCCGAACCGTTTAGTTCGAGAGCGTATGTATGTCATAGTTTACCATCAGAGTAAAAACAAGTAAAAAAAGCGTTTTAAATAAGTACGGCTCCTACTTTTGTTCTCGTTCGTTTCGGTTAGTCTACTTGTGTGTTTTCTTTAATCTTTAATGGAAACAATATAAATTCATCGAATCGAAATTGAAATTCGACATCGAATGGTCAGTAAACTTATGCTTTTTGTAGGTACACATTAATTTTGCTGAAGTGTGAGTTAACTAATTACTCTTTACGTGTCTCACTACGTATTCATGATATTTATTATATTTATTAGGTAACACCTTTAAAATTAAATGTTAGTACGAAAATTATGCAAGAGAGTGTGCTGGTTTTCGTATATATCTATATCGCATATGTATATAGTCAATTTTAGTTTATAGATTTCAGAGAAATGAGAAGTTTTATATGAGTTAAAATATTCTTTTAGAGTTTTAGTTTGTAGACCAAAGAAAAGGTGGAAACGTCAAGAAAAATATATTGTATATTTCACCGACAGTTGAACTTAAGTGGATACTCTGGTATTTTTTTTGTTAGTGAACGAATACTACACGAACATGCTTTGATAACAGTTCGTTGTCTAATTGCAGATCATCAGAGACCGGGGAATTACATTACGATTATTTTACCCAACTAATATGGGAACAGACAACGGAAGTCGGATGTGGAGGAGTAAAATTCAAAGTAAAAACCATATATTATTGGTGTTTTTACTATTTTTACTGTTTACTAGGCAAATAATTAATCTTTATTGGAGTTCATTATACGATTACAGACTCGTACTTATAGTATTAAATTTACTTTTAACTTATTACTTTTGATCCCTTCACAATTCGTGAACTATATAATCTACATACATGGAATTCGGCACATTTATTAAATCCACCTAGCTTGTAAAGAATTTAAAATGTACTCAAATCAATCGAAATTATTTTGTTAATTAAAAAATAAAGTAAACATATTATAAAAAGGAAAAATATTATATTAAAAACATAAATGTGAAATAAGAGCAAAGTTTAATATTGAATAATATGTCGTTCTCGACTTTACCGTCAAAAGAATCGACATCTCTAAGTGCTGTGTTCCCTCGGAATGTAATTTAAGCTCAAGATTTCACTTGATATTTTTGACCTACAAACGAAATATTTGAATCTAATATAATATAGTATAATATAAATCCAATAAAATGAGGAAGTACACTACACAGAACACTAACTTTCTAATATAATATAGTTTAGATGTAAAAGGAGGGGGCTTGTTTTGAGATGTCGCCAATCAATCATCATCATCATCATCTCAGCCAAAAGACGTCCACTGCTGGACATAGTCAATAATAAGTGTAAAATGTTATAATTTTAATTTCAGGAGCGTTTGAATGACACCAAGCATAGAACTATATATAGGCTAGTATGTAATTTTTCCCCTGCCGGTAACCGTCGTAATAAAACTGTATATTCATGCGGACCACCTTGTTCTGGTTGTCCTGACGGAGTTTGCGACCATCAGTACACAGCATTATGCGGTGAGTATCAAAACATTACAAGTGCATAACAAAGTTACATTTTTCTGGTTGGTTTCACGACCTTGGTTATGTTTCAGAGCAAATTCCTGCAACAAATGACTATGCTGCAACGAACAATTACGACGAAATTATCTCGACTAAACCAGATATATTATTAGATATGTCAACTAAGAGCACTCCAGTAACGGCTGATCCTATTTTAGCTGGAATAACAATCTCTACGCCAGACGTGAATTCTGAAAATGATTCTTTAATGTTTACCTATTTCCCTCATTTACCTGATGCTAAAGTGACTAGGGAACGAATTACTTCATTTGCCAAGCAAGTGACTCGTAATGACGCCTTACTAGATGACTTCATTGAGTTGCTGAAGAACAAATTAAGCAGCGATTCGCTTATTAAAAACTTCCTTTTAACAACACTACCGCAAAGCACAGAAGTATCAGATATTTTCAGTGATGAAGGTGTAGCAGCATTTATCAACAAAGTTTATAGCAAAAAAGAACTCTCCACCACATCGAGAACAACTCCAAAAGATTATGTAAACTCAACGCTGCTGGTAGATTTAATTGAAGCTGTAATTTTTAGAAGTAACGGTATTGAAATTAAAATTTATTTAATACAGTGTCTCTATTACACACACTTTATATTACAATAAGGAGCCAGTATTGAGTATTATTAGCTTTCTCATATCCTCTTTTCTTTTAATTGTTTTAGATAAAATGGCTAGTACTGAGATCTATCAACAGGAATCTCAGACAATACCAATAGTAAAGCCAATTAAAGTCCAAGCTGAATTAGCAGAAGTGAAGCAAAATCGAGAATTCACGGGTCACTATTTTTTTCCGGAAGATGACGATGAAAACAGCAAAGGAACCCATGAATCATATTATGATAATACAGATTTATCTCAAGCTGACATAGAAATGGAAATTGATTATCTAAAAATGAGCTCAATCACAAGAGATTTTTTGGATGATATTTTTGAATCTGATATGTCCACCGAAAGTACGACTACACTCAATACCCACTCACCGGATAAATTACCGCTGTACAAAAATGGATACAGATTCATGAAAAAGTTTTTAAAAAACATAGAAAATAAATCTGATTCATAACGTGATAAAAAATCAAGCTAAAATAAGTCGCTTTATCTTTTTACAGTACTTATATAAGTAACTGTTGAACTGAAGCCCAACTTACAATCGGTAATTGTTTTGATATAACTATATAATTCAACTACTGTTTTATTATTACAGAAACACACAGAAATTATAATAGTCATACGAAGACTGCATATAGTCAGGACTTGAAAAGAAAACGGAGGAATGCACATCTTAGCAGAAGAAATTTTAGAGACGTCGAATGTTCTCATAGGCCTAGTAATTTAGAAAATACCGAGAGATTTTGCAAGAATAATTATAAAAAGTATCTCAGTTATAAGGTATTGCTCAAAAAAATTGCTGGTGATTTGAAAAATTTACAGTTAAATGAATTATTTCCTTGTTCGTTCAATAAATCGATCAAAGCTGTCTTTAAATCATTGTTACTATTTTTTGGATTCATATTATTGATTTTTATTAAGTATTAAAACAGTAATTAGAGATGGTATTCCTTTTTATTTGCATCGTATAGTTTGTAAATGTATATATAAAAACAAAAGTAATACAAAACTAAATGAACAAAATGAAATTCTTCTGAAACTATTTGAAGAATTACAGATACATTTATTAGTATTGCGCGATTCAACATCGTTGGATTTCATCATCTTATTTAAAACTAAATAGTAAAGATCAGCGTAAGATATAAGCCTTGAGCCTTCTTTTGGTGATAAGTTTTCCTGTCTTTTGATCCTTAATTTTTTGTCACAAATACAACTACGAGATGTAGAGGAGTTTAAATTATTTGAAAGTGAATTTAAAAAAACTTTAAGGTTCGTAGATGAAAGAGTTTTATTTTTTTGACAAGATTCTCGTTTATGAACCTTAAGGTTACGTTTCTCGCAATAGTCTTCATCATCAGTCTCAGCTGACCCTGCAGCACCATTATCTTCATTATCACTTGACGTGACGGGGGGCCCTTTGTTTCTCTCCAAAAAATCACGTGTACATGTAGAGGTTCTTGTACAACCCTCTACATATCCGGGGGGTGTTCGAGATCCAACATCGATTATCGGGATTGGTTTACCATCTGGAGCTAAGCCTGTAAATACAGTCCACGTACATGTCAATTTTCGCGTACATTGTTTTTTACGTTCAAATGGGGTATTGGCTGTATATATTGAAGAAGTGATTGCGTTAGTCAGTTTAAGTGGTTGAGTGTTGGTCGTTGTTTTTGTTGTAGCTTTGGTCGGTGCCTTTGTTGTTGTTTTAGCCTTTGTTGTCATTGCAAGCTTTGCTTTGTTAGTTGTAGGATTTGTTTTCTTTTCGTTTGATTTTTTTGTTTTGTTCGGTGGTTTCTTTGTATTGTTTGGTTTGTTGGTTTTCATTGTTTTGGTCGTTTTGTTTGTTTTAGGCTTTCCTTTTGATTTAGACTTGGTTGTAACTTTTGCATTCTTTGCCTTGTTTTTTCTTCGGGGATTAAAATCCATGTAATTATCATTTAATTTTCGAAGATACATTAACTCATCAAACGACAAATATTTTTCCGTTATTGTTTCTTCCTCACTATCTTCTTTATCATTATCTTCATTAGAATAATCATCCGTTTTTATTGTTATTGATTCTGTGATAATAGGCTTAATAATTGGTTGCAAATTTGTCCTTGTTTTTCTGTTATTTAGAGTTGTATACCGCAAAGATTTTAATTCGAATGGGTTTTCATAGTAGACATTAAATTTCCAAAATGGTTTAGCATCAGCAATACTTTCTCCTTGGCGTTTCTGTCTAAAATTGGAATTAATGGAACGATAAAAATAGTCACGATCTTGTCCATTATATTTTAAATGTTCCCTGTCACTATGTTCATTTAATTGAACAGTTGTTATTCTTTTATAGTTTATTTGGTGTTTTTCATTTAAATTTGAGTCATAATATTGTTCAGGATCCTGAATTAATGTAGAAGATTCTATTGGGCTGTCACGGTTGCCACTGCGGAGCATGTTTGGTATGTGCTTACAACACTGACCTGCATCTCTCGAACAACTACAATCTGTATTGCAGTTATCCACAGTTGTTAAAATAGGTGGACAAATGCTTGGACATGTAATGGGACATTGTGTAGTTAGTGGACACAATGTGCTAGGAACAATTGGATTTGTAAATGTTTCACATCCAGTAGATCGTTGACAACATTGATTTTGTCCCCTTGTGCAGTGAAGATTATCGCAACATAAATCATATTGTGGTGTGCTATGACGAGTACACTGTGGATGCAGATTATATTTTCTGTAATTAGGACTAGAAATCAGGTAAACTGGGTTAGGTGTATAGTCGTGTTTCGGAATATATTGGTCGTTATTGCTTTGAAAATAATGTGTCGTAAACATCGGTACAGGCAGTGGTTCCTCCTGCCCATGATACAAACGTGAGTGACCTTGTGCGCTTTGATAAAGATACTCATCGTCGTCTTTCATATTTTTCATCATGTTCTGCATCAGATTATTCCTCATATTGATCTTACGTAATAACGGTCGTCTAATTGTATCTATGACAGAAATATAATATAATTTTTATTTGTTATAAAAACTTATTTATTTATTAGCTTTTAAAGACTATGAGGAGGTGGATAGGATACAAAGGATCCTTAAACTTATATGGTGGAGAGTGTTATAAAAATCACAGTAAATAAACAATATACTTATTCAGATACACTGCCTGATAAGATAACTATAATAACTATTTATTTCAGTTAGCAAAACATTTTTCGAAGATTGAATATGAATTCTATAAGGGAATACATAAGCAAGCATTGCTTTTTAATAGACATGAATGACTGATACGATTATAACTAAGCTCACCGTGGCTATTATTTGCAGACACATGTCTTATTTTTTGATTTCTTTGTTTATTTCTTTTCTGGTTTCGGTCTTTATAGTTATAGTGAATGGGATCAATTTCTTGTTTCACTGAGTCATTTGATAAATTGAGTATCTTGAGTAAACTGCTCACCGGGTACCTCTCAGTTGATTTTTTTACTGTAATCATAAAGTACGTTTTCTATATCTATTGTATTATATAAAGGGTAACTGACAGATTGAATCCTGAATGATCAATCAACGCAGAGCTGAAAACTATTGGGTCTCGAAGCATAAAATTTTGCGTCACATAAACGCACCATGTACGTTCTTTATACGTATACATATACATACACGCTCGTTTAGTAAAATTACTATTTAAAAGTATTGTATTGTAAGAAAAGTAGTTGTAGAGAAAATATTGAAGCGTTTATATTGTAAATTTTTGTCACTTGTTTATGTACGTAAACTAACGGTTTAAAAAATAATTCTGGAAATACGTACATTTTTCTTACTAGTCCGATCTTGAATACTTAATATATGATACTAATACTATATGATAGTAAACCATTCTAATCAATCTTCAATTTATTTTACTTTCTTTTTAATACTTTTAAATACATCAATAATGACTAACTCTTGAGATAGAGCTTTTTAACTTGCCTAAAATGTTCTGTACATTTAGCGGTCGATAATGGGTGCCAAATAAACGGTAATAGACACACACACCATGTATTGCACCGGTAATGAGCACAAAGATTTTTTTTAACATTTTCCTTCCTTTTTTTACTTTTTTTATTTCTACTAGTTGTTTCTCTATCGGACTTAAAATATTTTGATTTTCAAAAATAAAAATAAATAATTAAAAAATTACCCTAGTTACGAAACATATATTTATTTCTTGTGTTTAAATCTGAACTTAGCTTAAACTGCTGGTTATAGGTGCGTCTACGTTAAATGTTTCTAAGGTGATGTAGGTGGGTACTATGTACAGCAAACACTACCCGGAGCCATCTCCTTTTTTTTTTTTTTTTTTGTTGTCTGGATGGAAAATCCCTTCGGATCTCCGGCTCCTCGGGAAGCAGGAGCCAGGAGTATGTGGTGTTTCCACTAAAAACCACCCCGGCGGCGTCCTTCACTGAAGGGGACCCGGACCATATTATTTCAGGTCCCCTCCAAAATTGACGCCGCGCCTAGTCAGACCCTATCCTGGGGAGGCCACAAAGGCTTCCCCACCTATCAATTCGGTTTTTGTAATTTGTTGCGGCCCGATCGCATTTTTGCGACTAGGCCGTAACAAATTATCCTATCGCCGACCGCAGCAACTAATCCACCACCAGAGGTCCCCACTCTCTGGCGGCTCGCGGTCCCGTCGACGGTTCATTACGCCGCCGACGTCTTCTTCGCTCTGGATCGGCCCTCTCCCGATCCCGTTCAGCGGTCTCTTTCTGGAGCATAACAGCTTCGCAGAAAGAGACCACTGCGGCCCAACATTCCTCACCCGCCAGCATGGCAGCAACGATTGCTGGCGGTGTCAGATCTCGTCCTATTTCATCGACTTGGACTCTGCGTTCAGATGCCCACGCGGGGCAGTCCTCCAGCGTATGCTGGGCGGAGTCCCAGTCGGCTGCTCAGTGGTGGAATTGTGCCGTCTCCTTGTGTCCGATCCTATGTAGATACTCACCGAAGCAACCATGCCCGGTGAGTATCTGTGTAAGTCGGTAGGTGACGCGACCTCCCTCCCACCTATCCAGACTTCAAGGTTGGGCAGAACAGCACCAACAGCGCGTTGGCGTGCATTTTGCGGCTTATCCAACCGCGCACGCCACTGTGCCAATGTCTGTCGGTGAGCGTTCTGCCGCATTTCGTCCTGGTCTTCCCCGCTCTCATCCCGGCGGATAGTGCAAGTTTGGTCATAAACCCTTGCGTCCATGTCCGCCAGGATATCAAAAGGCGGGAAACGTGCCAGGACTGTTGCCGCCTCCGACGAGATGGTACGGTATCCTCGTACGATCCGAATGGCCGCAATCCGCTGCACTTGATTGAGCTTGGCTCGGCAGCGGGAGGAGGCCGATAGCCGTTTGACCTATATCGGCGCTCCGTAGAGGGCCATGGATCGCAACACCGCACAGTAGAGGCGGCGCACTTCCTCCCGCGGACCCCCTTAATTAGGCAAAAGCCTCTGTAGGGAGCCCGCCAGCCCCCGTACTCGTGGGATCATCCACTCGAAATGCTCCTCGAAGCTGCAGCGGCTGTCCAGGGTGAGGCCGAGGTATTTGATGTGCCGACTGACCTCGACCTCTGTTCCACCCACTCTGATAAGCGAGCTGGTGGGCACGGCACCTCCACGTTTCCACCAGCTCGCTTATCAGAGTGGGTGGTTTCACAAAACCATAAGGCATCCGTCTTATGAGGTGCAACCCGTAGACCCAGACCGCTGATTTTCTGAACAACACAAGCCACCCCTAACTCGGCGATCTCTAGGACTGCTTGGAAGCCATACCCCCTGGCTAGTACTAGAGTGTCGTCCGCGTAGCAGACGACACTCACTCCAGGGGGCAAACTGGTCCTCAAGACCGCATCATACGCGAGATTCCACAGAAGGGGTCCCAAGACTGACCCCTGCGGAACCCCGCATGTGACCTCTCTTTGATACTCCTCACCGTTCCGACCCATATAGGATATAGACCTATCGCGAAGATAGGCCCCGATGATGTCCCTCAGGTAGTGAGGCCATATACCAGTGCCTCTCTAATTACCCCCACGGGAGAGAGTTAAAAGCGTTGACTATATCAAGACTGACGGCTAACGCCACTCCTCCCCGACAGACAACCTCCTCCGACAAGGAGCGGACGCGTTCAATCGCGTCCAGCGTTGAACGTCCCTGTCGGAAGCCAAATTGACTATCTGATAAGTCGGGACCCGCCTGCGACAGGTGCCGGCTGATACGGGCAGCGATTACTCTTTCAAAGAGTTTCGCCACCTCGTCTAGCAGACATATCGGTCGGAACGCCGATGGAGAATCTGCAGTCCGGGATCCCATCAGGTCCCGGGGCGGTGTTGTGGGCGACGAGTCGCTTCACGGCTCGGTCCAGCTCATCCTCCGTCACTTCAAAGTCGTCGGACCACGTAAGGGATCCGATGGTAACAGAGGATATGAGGGACTACCCTGGCCCCTGGGGAAGAGAGTATCAACTACTCTTTCCACTAACTCGGGGTCCAGACTCTCGACTCCAGAGTCTGCGTCAGTGGTGGGACCCACGATCTGAGCTTGCCCAATACAAGCTTGTAAGGACGCCCCCATGGGTCTCTGTCAAGTCCCTCTATGAGCTCCTTCCAGGAACGAGCCTTGGCTGCCGCAATCGCAAGGCTTACTGCCTTTGCTGCGGCGCCATACTCCCGCCTCGCTTCGGCGATCTCCTCGGCTGTGGCTCGCCGTCTTCTTCGGGTTCTCTGAAACCGGCGACGGGCTCTCGAGCATGCTGTGTGAAGTTGCTCGAGTTCCGATGTCCACCAGTACACAGAACCCCTTCTGCCTCCCGGCCTGACCCGTGGCAACGACGCGTCGCAGACGTCAGTCATGAGGCCACGGAAAAAGGCCGCCTGCGCTTCGGGATTCGACGAGACCCGTTCTTCCTCTTCCTCTGGCCAAACCGCGACAATGGCTGCGGCGATGAGCATATCTCGGCTCATCCGCTTGAGGGACCATCGCCGCGGAGGACAGCTACTGCGGCAGTCCAGGCCTGTACCCGGGCGGCAGATGGCCACATCGAAGACGATGTGTCGGTGGTCTGACAAAGTGACCAACTCCTCTGCCACCCTCCATCCTGACACCTGCTCAATACCTGGGGGAGTAGCCCACGTCAGGTCGACAATAGACTCCCCCTGCCATCGCACGCAGGTGCTGACTGAGCCCCGGTTCACAATACCGAGGTTCAGTCCCACCGCCCACTCAACGAGTGTATCTCCTCTTACGTTGTCAAGGCGATCTCCCCACTGTGTTGAGCGGGCATTGAAATCACCCAGGACAAGTACCGGACGGGATAGGTAAGTGCAAATGCAGCTCCTAAGGTCGTCCAGGTACGCCTCAAACACGCAGAGACCGCAATTTGGAGATATGTAGCAGCCCACAATGACCATGGGTCCCCATTCAACTGCCACGAACCCCAGCCCTCGCTGAAGGAGGGTACAGTGGAGGCCGTTTTCCACTCCTGCCCATAATATGGCGATAGTGCCATCATCGGACCCGAACCATCGTGGGTGATCCGGGACGCGGTACGGCTCCGCCACCACCGCTAGGGCAACCGACTGCTCCGTGAGTGTCTGCATTAGCAGGTCTTGCGCTGCGCGGCAGTGATTTAGGTTACCCTGCAGAATTTTCTGGGGAGGTGTGAATTTTAGGCCTCCATTACCTCCTCTGCCGGACGGGTTACCGGCTGTGGTACTCTCGTAGCCAGTGGGCGCTGACTAGTGCCAGCACTCACTAAGGCTGGGGCGGGGACTGTTTGCAACCCCCTTTTCTTTTTCTTCGGTGGAGAGCATTTGCTTGCTCCCCAGCCGATGATTCGCGGGACGGCCAAGGTCCGAGCAGACCGGGCACTTAGGCGCTTTTGCCGTGCATGTGCGCGCCACTTGACCTATGCCGCCGCACGTATAGCAGCGTGCGCCACGGTCTGTTTCGTTGGGACACTTCGCTCTCACGTGTGCCAATACAAGGCATCGATAGCACTGCAACGGGCGTGCCACTAGTGCCTCCACCCTAGCCGAAACCCAGCCCACTTGCACCCGTTTGGCGTTCGCAATTTTGCGAGCGGCCACGAGCGGGCAGCGGACCCAAACTGTGCCCAGCCACGACGGAGATACGCGAATGTCTCCGACTTTTACGTCGGAGATGGGACAGCCTCCCACCACTGCTATGGCCTTGGCAACCTCGGCTTGGGTAATGGATCCTCTAAGTCCAGCACCCGCAGGTCACTTGTCCTACACGGACGCGCAATAATAGCATCAGTGCCGGACAGTACCTGCCGCAGGCGTGCTGCCAAGTTATCCGCCAAAGTGGCGCTACCTTCCCCGGGGATCTGCAAGATCAGGGCCCCGGTCAAGGCTCGCTTGGTGCGGAGCCCGCCTGCGATGACATGCCGCATACTTGAGTTGACCGGACTAGAGTGATATTACGAAAAGTATTTATGACTCTTATGTTGTAGTAGTCCATTGGCAATGGTTATCACTTACCGTATGGTCAACCACCTACTAGTTTCCTCTTGTTCTTTGAACATTCACGTAGTTGAAAGCCTGATTCAACTACGCGTCTGCTCAGCAATTGAATAATTAACGTGTTTCTAACTTTAATAATACTGTATACTTGCTATTGTAATAAATATATTTATAGTATTAAATTTTGCTTAAAACACAATACAAATATTTGAAGCAGTTGCTCGATAAGCTTTACTAATCCCTAACAACTGTGACAAAACAAATTTAGAGAATTAACGCGAGTAACCTTTGTGTCAGCTTTACCCAACCATTTTACGTGTCCTAGAATATAGATCTTCAATAAACAGTATTTTAACATTTCATCCACCAAAAAGGAACGTATAGTGTGTATAACAATTACTTTTTATATTATTATTAATTAATGATTATACTTTTAATGCAAATAATAAGGATAAACATTCAGTGTTAGTCAGAATTAAGAATGATGATAAAAGCGCTTTTAACAAATAAGTCATTCAAATTACTGCACAAGCCAGGCTTATTAAATTATCTAAACTATTATAACTTGAAAAGGGAAGGTTGCTATGGTATAAAATAAATTTAAACACCTCCGTGCTGTATCTACTTCTGAACAAGACTAAAAACAGAGGAGTAAGAGAAAAAAAGTGAGAAGAGTGAAATAATAAAAAATACGTGTGGCACTCGGGGACTGCCGTGGTAAAACTATTGCATAGCATTTTTTATCACCTTATGCAATTTTAATATTTCGGAGCAGCTCATCTCGATCCATGCGAGCTTCGTACAGTCTACACGCATACGTCTAGTCGTACGCACACAAACACCGTGCCGAAGTCTGCCAAACTGAAACGACGTTAGACGGTGTACGGCTTCCAAAGCCGCACCACTGTGCCAGTCGGAGTGGGGAGTATTAGGTTTATTTTTGTTACGGCATTTCTTGATTCAGTCGCCGCGCTTGAAACCCACGATAAAAGCTATGCAATAGCTTCAAAACACTATATACTTATAAAGTTCTAAAAAGGTGGATGGTGTAGTGAAAATGATTGCTGCTTATTAAAAGTTGACTGTTCATGAGATTTGCTGCTCTATTATAACAGAATCACTAGTATGTATGAAATATTTGTATGGAAGGTAATAAATTGGCTACATTACATATTTCTGAACTTTCATAGTTACACAGTCCTTGAAAATCACTATCAGGTATCACATTAACGTTATTTTTACATTGTGTCCGTGCATATCCAACAGTATACACGGGTTTTCCTTCAATGTTGCCTTTAGGAGCAAAGTTACATACAAGTCTAACTATTGTCATTTTTCTTTTCTGAGCCTGGAACGTTAAAGATCAGTTAATTTCATTTGACATTGTTTGTTGTCTTAGTTCGAACCGCGCGGGTCTGATTAGAAAGTTAGACGGACGGTCAGATATTTACATAGAATTTCACTTTGCCACATCCAACAAACTCTGTTTCAGCCCATATCAATTGTGTGAAATCGTTCGATATGTAATCTCGGGATCTGTAACAATGGATTATTAAGCTGTGAATATAGTGGTAAATGATCAAAAGGGTAATCTGGTAGAATGTGATTAACGATTCCCATCGACGCATATTCGAAAAGATGCAAAGGTTCGTTGTTGCTGAATATATCTAGAAGTAGTACTAGTATGACCAGTCTTATCACCTAATCGTCGAACTGACTAAATACTTATTTTTGACTTGACTATCCTTAGTAGCCGATTAATAGTTTCTATGGTATTATATCTAATGTTTTATAACATGTGTTTTTATAACTTTCAGTTCATTCAACTATTACATCATGATCTCGTTGCCCGGAAGAACGTATGTTGACGTTCAAATAGGAGTAAGTACATAGTATACGATTACACATGAAACTATTTTTAATAGTTCTTGGTACATACATACTGGTTATAATAGGCGACAGTTCCGACATAATTCAGTATCTGCATGAACCACATCTCAATAAAACTTTTAACGTTGAGGCCTGGCGACATACCGACAATGCTTGCAATATTTTGCCCGACTTTAGCATTCTCTGGAACACAAAATTGAAAATTGTGGATTGTTAAAGGCTGTTGATGATTGATGATGAATGATTGCAACATAACTTACCTAAATCTCTACAATTATCTTCCCTGTCCGGATGCAAGAATGGATCGCATTGATCTGCCCAACGCTGAGCAAATTTAGCCAATTCATTCGACCAATGCTGAAAGCGATAAATATACGTAGTTACATAGTAATATTAGTTACATTAGATCCTAACCTATTTTCTAAGGAGAGATCTATGTCCAGCAATGGAGTTTTAAGGGCCGTTGATGTAATTAACTACATTACTTCACTGAAAATGCGTTGTCGTAACAGTTATTTTAATCTAATTAGGTTGGGGTCGGCTTTTGAGTCTGGTACGGCAACGCTTAAACTACATTTTTTAGAGTGACTGCCATCAGACTTCCAAGTTCTGTAGAAAGACTAGTGTCGGATTTTTTTTGTGTTTCAACAGCCCGTAACGATAGACAAAGATAGTAGATTTCAACAGAGACCAATGCGACAATAGCTTAACATGCTCTCCGAGGCACGAGACTTTTAAATATATATTTTTTTAAACAGTTATTATGTTGGACATGAATTACTACAATAATATCCTTTCAGTGCTTTTAATAAGCGTGCTACTTATTTATACACGCTATATATTGGCTATGTACTAAGACTCTTTTGAAAATTTTAAAAATTGTACAATTAGCTTTCTACTGCTGCATGAAAATAATATTAATGTCGGCAGCACTGCCTCACAATAAAATACCACAAGTTATGACACGATGAAAGTAATTAAAATAAGCTAGATGTTTAAGTTTTATTCTAAATATTTATATCACTACTATCAGTTGTATTTCAAATTATAATAAATTTAGCATCAGGTTTCACTTGCATTGAAGTCAATTTCTTTGTTTTTGGGAAGAAGACGTGATGCAAAAGTTTGGCTGACTAACTAACTAGTAACTTTCTGAATTATAAAAAATTATAAATAGTTTTAAGCAGTCAAATTATGTTAAAATCTGTAATACATACGACTTTATTCATGTTAGCCGCTTGTGGGAGAATTGTAGAGCGGCCCATAGCAACGAAATTTCTTCTTTCATTGATTTTGTATATCACATCTTGAATTTCTTTACTTGAAAGTAGTGCTGTGTTGTCATATAAGTGGCATGCTGCACTGGGACCTGGTAACTAATATCCAGAATTTACATATTATAATAACATCATTAAATTAACGTTGAGTTGATTAACAAAGGAACATTATCAAATTTCAACCTTATATTGGCACAATGTGTGATTTAAGGATATTTTACAATAATTAGTTTGAAGTGCACTAAACACACTTATGCATCCAAACAATACAATAAATTTAACAATAATCATAATTTATTAATATTATAACATAAACATAAATATGTAAATTCAAGGGTTATCTAACGTTCAACTATGACAATTATGGCTAAATCTATAGGACCGCGACTCAATACAGGTTGGTTTTTGACATATAAAAGTCATGTCAGTTAAAGAAATTATGATTTCTTATATATATCGGGAATGTTTTTTGTGTTTCATATTTTAGTTTTAATTAATTATGTTTCCATTTCAAAGAATTTTATTTTAAGAAAGAATACAAAAGGAAACGAGGCACTTGTTGTTCTAGATGGTAAAAATGTTACAGACATATTGTGTACCTCAAATTATTCGTTGGTAAGATTTTAGTTACTTTAATATCATCATAAGTAAACTAATTTATCGTTTCAGATGATACTAACTACTCATTTTCTGTTACAACGGAGAGATTGTTATTTGAAACTATAAAAAGCAGCAGTCCAAACATAAAAGTTCGTTTTCGAAAAAATCTGTCAGATAAAGTGTTACCAATTAAGCAAAATATCAGTAAACCAAGGGTAATTTATTCTTCACAGGAAATGAAAAATAGTAAAAATAATGGCACTTCTAGATTAGAGTTTCAACAAAAATCATCCAATGAATTTGAAAATGGAAGAACTAATGTTTATGGCTTCAGAAATTTGTTTCCTGAGCAAAATCATGATGTAGTACTAGATTACAGACTTGACAATTCAGAGAAAAATCAAGCCCTTCCGAAGTGTCAACGTTCAATCCAGGCTCCCGAACACGATGATAATTCAATTGTAAAAAGACATTATCTTACGCACAATAATTGTACAAGAACTACTATGTTTTACACTCTAATGCCTTATTATATACCATACATGAACTACGCACCGTATCAATTGAATGCAGGTTTTGCTACATTCATACAGGATAATTCATATTACGATGAACTACCAAGGGAAAGATCAACTAGAAAAAAACACAATCACAATGAGTCTTATAAACCTAAAATAGAATGGGACACTACATTTCTAGAAGCTCGTCCAGATGTATTGGTAAATGATATAATAAATGATTTAGATATCTTCTACCCCAATGTAGTTGTAAAAAAATGTTATTGTTCCAAAGCTTCCCGTTCTTGCCAACATTATTCTTTTCGTTATTTATTTTTATATGCTTGTTATCATTTTATAAACCAAATAAATAGTAAATAGTATATTGAGTTATTTATACGTTGCTTTCCTAAAATGATCATCAGTATGTGACGTATTAGTGGAACTTAAAAAAATGTACAACACGCCCAGTTACATGCATTTATATATTTAACCGTGTCCCTGTGGTGACGGATTAAGAATACATAGTATTACCACCCTTATTGCTCCCGTGGGTGTCGTAAAAGGTGACTAAGGGAACAAAGTATGCAAGACATATCATTACAAAGAGAAGGAAAACCCTTTTTTTTTTACGTGTGGAAAACCCCTCGGGCCGTCACCCCACCGGAGTTTACGGCGGGGTGGTGTGTCGGAATCAGACCGACTAAAACCACACGGTGTGCCACTCTGCGCCTGAAATAGGAGGGATCTGGGAACCGCTGCTATTACGACATCCAGATCCCTCCTAGCGCCTGCCCGCTACCTCGGGCACCATCTATGGGTAAATTCTCTATTTTAGGCGACGTACGGCACACGCGGACGTCGCTTCCTCGCGGCTGGCCACTATAGCGGATGGAGGGAAAAACCCGTCCCGTCCACCCGCGGCCACACTCAAGGCGGCATGAGGCGCTGGTATGCGCGCCTCCGCCGCCCGGCTCGCCGGCGGCGAATTGGGTCCGAGTGGATATCGTCCTCCCGGGCCCTCTCCGCCGCCTCCTTCCGCGAAATGACGTCTTCGCAGAAGGTTGCGACCGCGGTAAAACAACTGTCGCTACCGGCCATGGAGCGTATGACGGCCGGTAGCGAGAGATCACCTCCAATAACTGCAGTGAGGACCCCACGCTGCGCCGCCCAAGCGGAACAAACTGCTAGCGTGTGCTGAGCCGACTCCTCACTGCAGTCGCAGTGGTGACAGGCGGGACTCAATTACCTCCTGACGACCGAGTGCAGATACTTCCCGAAGCAACCGTGCCCGGAAAGGACCTGCGTCAGTCGGAAGGAAAGGGTCCCGTGCTGCCGCCCTGCCCACTCGGCGATGACCGGCTGGAGAGCCTCCACGGCGGCAAAGCCAGCACGTGGAGCCTCCAGCCGGGACGACCAACGAGCCATCGTGGCTCGACGAGCGGCCTCTCGCCACTCGCGTATCTCTTCGGGCGGGGGCCGTATGCCGGTACTCGCCCGGAAGTCAACCGTCCGCCGATAAACTTCGGCGAGCACTTCCGCCTCCAAATCCCACGGGGGAGTTCCAGCCAAGGCGCACGCCGCCTCCGTCGATACGGTGCGGTAACCGCGTATGGCTCTAACCACCAATATCCTCTGAGGGCGCCAGAGGCGAGCCCTATTCTGGGCGGTCAGAGCCGCCACCCACACCGGTGCACCATACAGCGCCATTGACCGGACAACCCCCGTGTATAGCCGTCTCGTCGCGATGCTGGCTCCACCCAAATTGGGCAAAAGTCGTCCAAGGGCAGAAGCAGCGCCGACCAGCTTTGGAGTAAGCTGTCGGAAGTGCTCGTCGAAGAGCCACCTGCCGTCTAGGATCAGGCCCAGATACTTCATCTGGGCCTTAATCGGTACGAGGACCGAATTGACAACGATAGAGGCGCCGGGAGGTGGACCACGACGGGGCCCATGAAACAAAAGGGCCTCCGTCTTATCTAGGGCCACCCGTAAACCCAGGGCCTTAATGTTCCCGACCACCAAAGAGACTCCCACGGTGGCCAGGCGCGCCGCTTCTTGAAAGTTCGCCCCCCGGGCCGTGACCAATGTGTCATCGGCGTAACAAATTACGCCCAGCCCGGGGAGAAGACGACCTCGAAGGGCCCAGTCGTATCCCATATTCTACAGGAGTGGTCCGAGGACAGACCCCTGTGGAACACCGCACGACATGGGCCGCCGCCTCAGAATACCATCTCGGTCCTCGTACATGACGGTACGCTCCTCAAGATAGTCTGCCACAAGCCGCCTCAGGTACTCTGGCACCCCGTGGTAGTGGAGTGCTTCCCTGATGCAGCTAAATGGCAGACTATTAAATGCGTTGGCGATGTCCAACGACACCGCCAGCAGCACGCCGCCATAGCTCACCGCCACTTCGGTCACGGCCCTCAGGCGCAACACAGCATCGACTGTCGAACGCCCGGCTCGAAACCCGTATTGGGCGTCCGACAGATCGGGGCCCACCTCGCAGAGGTGCCGGACGATGCGGGCAGAGATTATCCTCTCAAACAATTTACTCGCCTCGTCCAGCAACACGATGGGCCTATAAGCCACGACCGAATCGGCCGGCCGTCCCGGCTTCCGTAGTAGGACCAGCTTCCCGCTCTTCCAGCCCTCAGGGAAGCGCCCGGACGCCAAGCTGGCGTTTAGGACTTCCCCGAGGTGATCCGACATGTGGTCGAGGGTTCGCGCCAACACTCGGGCAGGTATCTCATCTGGCCCAGGGGCGGTGTTTTTAGAGCGAATCCGTAGAACGACCGCCCCTATCTCCGATTCTCTGACGGGCGCAACATTATCCTCGTTCCGTCCCCCGTCGTCTTCGACCATGAAGGCCATCGACGGCGGTGTATGCTCCGCCCGTTGCGGGAAAAGACCCTCGACCACTTCCCGCAGGAAGCTGGGCTGGAGTGTCTCTGTAAGGGGGGGGCCCGACGTGCGGAGCTTTTGTCGCACCGCACGATAAGGGCGACCCCAGGGGTCACGATCGAGACCCTCCAGCATCTCCTTCCTCTTCACTTCTTTGGCGCGGCTAATGGCCAGCTTCAGAGTTTTCCGCCTTACAGAAGACGGAGCCTGACGGGATCGAGACCGAAGATCGCGACCTTCCTCTACGGCTGCTGATGACTTTAGGAGGCAACATCTCCTAGGACGTGTCGCTCTCTTCGTCCCTGGAGCGCCCGCGTTTTCGGGAGTTGCACAGCTCCGTTTCCATCAGGTCACCTCCCTTGCCATCCGACGAACACGTAGATTTGGAACGCAGTCGTTCCGATGTTCTGCGGCTCCCGGCAGTCATAATGACTTCTGGGAGCCTCATCGACATAGGTGTCTCAACCGATGCGTCCTTTAAATTGAACGAGAAGTCGTCCACTCCGCTTTTCTCATTCTTCTTCTCTTTCTCTTCTTCTACATTTAAGTTTTTAGTTTTGTTTTGATTAGATTCCATATTAGACCCACGAGAGGGGGAGAACTAAAGGTCGACCCGGGCAGAGATCCCCCAATACCCGGGCAAGCGTAAATTTATGCCCAACCGAGGGGTCCGCAGGTGCCTCGGCTGGGAGTGCGCTTACGACTGAACTACCCATCAGCCATGCATCGCCTGGTCACGGACCAGAACACGGGATTCGGGGTAATTTTTTAAAGAGATTTTCTTCCTCGCAGTCCGGGCGGCTAAGCCAAGACCCTCGCCCCCGATTGGTGTCGCGAGACATAACCACGACACTCCTTTCGGGATTACGATGTGACAACGGTGGCAGGAAGATTAAATCTTCCAATGCCTGCTCGGTGGCAGTGTGAGTACACACCGAGCCCGTTCTCCTTTCTCCACCATCGACAGTGGAGAAACGCCGACCCATGAAAGGGTCCCACCATAGTGATTTTTTACCGAGGTTTTCCTCCTCAATGCTCCGAAGAGCGAAGAACCAACAGAGGATCCGACAGACACGCCCGCTCTGTTGGACCAAGTCTCGGCCGAATTGCCGAAGAAAATGGCTTCCTCTTTGTGCTAGAATATTAGCCGTTGGCAGTGATGAACGATATCATCGCCAACGTTTCCAGGGTGCACTACGTGGAGGTTTTCTAGCCCAGCACTCCGAGAAGGAAAACCCTATGCCAACCCATCTGGCCAGCGTGTTATAGTAGGCCAAAATTTCCTTGCTAAGGAGAGGCCTATGTCCAGCAGTGGACTGTAGAAGGCTGTTGATGATGATGATATATTTAACAGTTATTTCTGTGGAGTGATATAATTATATAGCTTCTATATTCTAATAGACCCACTATTGAAAAAGTAAAGAGTCGGTCTGTACTCCAGTAGCATATTATGTGCCGCAGGGCAATGGTGACCTTAGAGGTCATGAACGAGACGCTCCAGTATCTCTTTTCTTTTTTTTTGGCGTGGTTAATGACTAGCTTTAGAGTTTTCTGAACCTTTTGTACTCCTCATAAAACTGGTACTCTTCAAGATCTACGTCATAAGGCCGCTGATTTTCGAGTATGAATATCAGCCACGTGGAGGTCTGCTAACTCCTGGGATCACCAGCAGGCCTCTTTCCGTGGAGTCCAATAACTTAGGATCCGGGTTATAGTCGCATCACAAATTTGCGTAACCACATGAGGAAAGTCGATCAGCTGTCATCAGCTCCTATGTCGATCTCTTCGTTCGGGGTCTGTTAAAAAAAAGCCGGAGTGAATGACGCTGCTTTCTCTAGTGACTTCTATTCAGTTTGGCGTGAATATTGTGCCTTAGTCAACTTACACGATTTTTACAACATTTTTGAAGTAATGTGATATAAAACTTCAGTATCATTGTTTCATAAAACGTGAACTGATATCCCAATTATCTGTGATATGAAGTCCTCCATAAAAAAATGGTTTTACGAGCAAGCTCTTCTCTTACGCTATACAATTTCATGTCATAAAGAAGTCATGATTCTTATCGATGTAGGGTATTCCTTTTACGTTATAAACAGATAAGAATTAATATTCTAGCCTATCTTATTATTTGTACATTATAGTGCTTGAATATACTTTAAAAGATGTACTAGAGATTTTGAAAGTGACTTCTCTATGCTCTATATTTTTGTTTCTGTTATTTATAAAAGAATTTCATGTTTCATCATTAGAGTAGGTTAAAACATATTAAAGCTAAGCGATAATAGCCAGATCAGTCTACGAATAGGTGACCATTTCTTAATATATTCAGACACCTCCATGCCTCGATGAGCACGTTAAGCCATCGGTCCTGGTTTATATCGAAGCCATCATTTAAATCGAAGTTTAATCGTATCGTAGTCGATTTAAAGCCGGTCCGAACCTAGTTTAGGAAAAAGACTCGGGAGAAATAAAAATAATGATTCTTGACTTGTAATTTTTTTGCCACGGGTCAAGTACCGCTTCGCTCTATTAAGCACACTGGCTACTTTAATGCCAGCTTATGTTTGCCTTCTAAGTTTTGCAGATTAACGTTGTTAGAAATGTTGACAGCAAGTTTTCTAATTCTCTCAGAGATGTCGAGGGCTCTGTTTTAGAGCTTAGATGCCGACGGTTTACGGTCCATTTATGACATCCATTTTTGTGTTTTAGTAGCGTCGACAGTAGTAGACATAGAATACAATGATTGTTTTAATTGCAGAATAGCTTTTTCTGAGTGGGAATCGAACCGACGGCCTCCAACAGTCAGGGTTGACACCAGCCATTGATTCAACAATTACGTCAAAATTATCGAATATAATTCCTATAGCTCGCATGTCTTGCCTATCGTTATCATTAATTCATAATGTAAACGACAACTGTTAGACCTCACTCAAATAATTCTTAGAAATTAAAGGGTTTCGCGGTAAGGTCCTAGACATCCAAGTCAAGAATGACGAAGAGCTATTGGCAATATATCCTAAAGATAGTACAATTGACATTTACCGGGCATATCGTCATCGTCCTAGTGAATATATTAGTCATGTTATTTTTGGTTTTTCTCGCCCTATCAGTGGCGAGTATTTGCACAGATACAACATGTACCATTGTCTGACGAGTTGCCGATATGTTGAGTGTGGATTTGGCGATCATTATTCTGATTGCCATATTTGCTCAATTTCCTGTCTTGGGAACCTTAACTACTTAGTCAATGTACCAGATATACCTTGCTCCTTTGTCCCTTCTGGAAATGATTACCTATGCGTCCACTTTAGGCATTATTTGTATATCCAGGAGATTTATCAAAGTAACAGGTATCAACCATCGGTATGGCAAGTAATTAAGCTTCCTAGAATTGTTTTCTTTTTGAGAAATTCGTATTTCATATATATTATGCTTCATTCTAGTGTGTTCGCAGCTTGTGTACTCATTTAACATTAACAGCATATAGCGCCCTTCGAGTCCAGTATAATAAAGTTTTTAGGGTGCTGATGGGATTGTCACGATTCTGAAGTGCTTAAGGAATATTTGCAAAAACCCATTTTGTTGACTGTTTTTATACTGTAATATGTAAGAGATTCGCCTTGGGAGAATGAAGTGGTCTCACGTGTTTAGCTTTGGGATTTACACCGATCCAGTACCTGTCATTTTATTTGTTAATATGTCTATTAAGGTGAAAATAAACTTAGTCAGAAAATAAGATGTTGTCAAAATTACTAAATCGTTCTAACCTTGTTTTAGTATACGGCTCGCGCAAAATTTAAACCATTAGGTATTAGTTCCTACACTTTCTGGATCTTATATGGATGTAATTTCAAATATAATTTCAAAATACGGCGTAACGATGTGCGTGATAACCCCAATTCAGCCTCACGTTTACGTCGAACAGAAGGGGTGACTTACTGCACATTTAGCATGGATTCCGCATCTTTAAACTTCTTCACATATTGTTTTATTAAAGGAGCACTCACAGGACTAAAAAGTAGATTGATTCGAGTGATGGTCTTTTGTATTTAAAAATATCTGAAAATATTAGTAAGCCTTTCTAAGCTATCATAGAACTCATTCTAGAAATACTGATAAAACCTCAAAAAATATTCACTTCGATACTTTAAAACTAACTTTTACATAACCATGTTACGTCCGTGCACAATTATATTTACGGCAATTAACGTGATAGCAATATCAATAGCATTTCACTGGTGTATGTTGGAAATAGGAATTAGCAATAATTATAACATCATATTAAAACAAAAGTTCTTATTTTGATCACTACATTGATGATCTGTATCGATACATCATAATACAAGTACGTCACTTCATGGAAAAGCACCGCAAGGTAAAGTGTAATGTAATTATTGCAATTTATGCAGTCATTTCCATTGCACACAGTTCTATTCTAACTGCTTACCACATTTTTATGTAAAGGAAATAGGTATAATAACTTTGACATAAAATGTTTTTGAATGTATTTTGATATGAATCATCTCATACTCTGAGAGATGCTTTGAGACATTAATGTTATCAATCATTCATATTATTGTATTGGCACATAATAACCCAAGCTGCACAAACGGGTAAAGGCATCCGAGGGTTAGGTGTGAGGTTGGGTTTAATCATAAACTCCTTATAAAATATGTACTTAGTTTTAGTTTGTTTTTGGACTTTTTTGTTTTATGAATTTTACAAATATTGTTCAATAATGATGAAATGTTATTTTTTTTTATTTAAATAGAGAGTACCAACTTAATTAACTTGTGATGGTACCCCCTGGTAAAGGAACAGACAGATCACTCGATGGTAAGCTATTGTCTCCGCCCATCAACATCTGCAACTCGAAAGAAGCGTAATGTTATTACTTGGGTACTTTCCCCAAACTGAGACTTAGTCATCTGGTAAGTGGGCTTTGGCCTTGCTCACTCGGGAGATCAAACCTTGCAAACCACTCACAAACCCAGGGTTTAAAAGAGGGAGCGCGTAATTCGACACCGCCGTCGCTTATGGCTCGGAACTGGAGCTCTCCATCTGTCTGCCTGCAGTCTCATCAGGTTTCTTAGGTTGTAGCTTATTTACATTCTTGGTTTTTAAGATAAGTGTTAATTCTTACTTCACGTTTGAATGAAAATACAAAAAATAAAATATAGATTCAACGATTTCAAATATTTGCAAAAGGAGTCGACTAAATCTAGAAATGGTAGTCCACAATCTCTAGATTGTCAAATCCATAAGTAAACGTATTGTTTTTATAGATAAATTGAAAGTTTTAGGAAGAAATTGTTTAAAATATTATCTATATGGCCATGATATACAAATTCGTCTGATAAGTTTGGTACGTCACTTATAATGCATATATTTTTTTTCATTTTGTAATGTTTTTTGTGTTCTACATTTTAGTATTAATAAATCATGTTACCAAATTAGAAAGTTTTACTTTAAAAAGATTAAGTAACGATAGTAAACATCTTGATTATCGTACACAAGGTAACGTTAAGTGCTTTGTATAAATAACATTGTTTCTTATTATTTTTTTTATATTAACTTATTCTATGCTAAAAAAATCGATACCTGATAGCAATTTACATTTGTTTACATTTGCAGATGTTCGTAATACTGCTCAGAATACAAGTCCTGTGCTATTTTCTAAGGTTGGTCAAAATAAGAGAATTGCAAGAGATCCAAATTTGAAAGTAAACCTCATAGACAAAGAATTGTCTGATGAAATGTTGTCATTAAAGCAAAATATTTACGGTAGAGACGCGCAACGTAGCTCGAGAAAATTTGCAAGTACTCTTGGTCCTATAGTAACTCCTACAATACCTAGTCACCAATTGCTCAATTCAGAAAGTATTGATGAAGATGAAAATGAAGATAGCGCCTATAACGAATTAGATTTCAGGCATTTGCTCCCAGAGAGCTTAGATAAGAAAACTTTCAGTACTGAAGATTTCTTACAACATGAACAAAGCATCGAAGAAAGCGCTGTCGACCAACAAAGCCATTTAGAAGATAAAATTGTTGATTTAAGAAGCTTGTCGCATCAGGTAAAAGTGCCAGATATCAGTGAACTTCAGGATGTTTCTAAACATAACTGCAGTTGCAGTCGGCACCTAACCTACTCCCATGAAATAGTAAGCACATATCCTCAAAGCCGTAATGTATATAGAGGAACTACTCTCTCATATCAGTTCATGCCGATCTATTTACCATCATACCCACATTACTTTCATTACCTTCCGAGTTTCGCTATGGACTATACCGAGGCCTCCCTAAATGATGTTTATGATGACGATAGTAATGATGATGACATTGAATCTAACAGTGAAGAAGAAGAGGATCACACACACTCCGTAAAACCAAAAAAGAGGAAGAAGAAAAAGAAATGCAGAGCAGAAAAAGATAACGTATTTAAAATCGAATACGATTTATTGCCTCGAGCAACGACTATTAAAGAAAGTACTACAGTCCAGGACACTAAATCGAAATCAAAACACCTATTGTCGGATATTCTAACGGGTTTATCACTTGGTTGCAAGTTTCAAAACTGTCCTTATTCTTTGTACTTCAATTTTAGCTCTTGTTTACTACCTCACAAATTTTTATTATTGTTATTGTTTGTGGCTGGTCGTTTAAATTATATACCATAATAAAACTTTAATATACACTTATGACAGTTACTAATTACACCTATAATTACCGTTATAGTCAATTAGGCTATCTATACATATATTTATATTAATCTTACTGTAGCGTATTTTGCCATTAAAATTTTTGTGTGACAAACACGCAAAATATTATTCGATGTAATTTCAGGAATAAAAAAAATAAAATAAAATAATTCAGAACTAAATAAAAACCTCATAATATAAAAGATCATCTTCTGTAGTTGTCTGTACAGTTTATTCGTAGATTAGATTTTTTGAAAAAGGCTATTCGTGATCTAGGATAAATCTCGTGTCATTTTAAAAAGTATCCCGCGCATCACGGGTAACTTGACAAATTTTATTTATTTATTATACATCATGCACTTTATGTACATAGGCGGACTTAATGCCTAAAGCATTCTCTACCAGTCGACCTTTGGGTTATGCAGAGAAAATAGGAAGTAGGTGCGTTTCAGGTGATGTTGAATAACAGAAGTAAACATATATGTACATACTTATCATATACTAAAATTTATATAAATATATAAATATACATACTTAAGTTGATATAAATCTATATACATACATACATACACAAATAAATATCATAACAAGTATAAGATGATAATCATGTATTGGTGGATTCTGACAGTTGCTTCAGTAAACACTGCTTCACTTTTTTTTGAAAGAAAAAGCGTTGGTAGCCATCCTGACCTCGAGGGGAAGCTCATTCCAGAGAAGAACAGGCTGCACAAAGAAAGATGAGCCAACAAACTTAGATGTATGCGAGGGGCAACGAAGGAGAAGATTGTTAGAGGACCGAAGCTTTCTGTTGTGATTGCTACATATGAGTTGGAAATAGCATTTTAAATATGTTGGCGAAGATGGGTTATTGAGTATAGAGTATAGGACAGAGAGTGCGCGTTTTCGGCGTAGACGAATTGGTAGCCAGTTGAGCTGCGAACGGAAAGAGGATACATGGTCATATTTATGGAGATTATAAGCAAATCGAATGCAGTTATTAAGAAGACGGTCTAATTTATCGAGAAGATCTGCATTCAGGTCATAGCAGCACACATCACCATAGTCGATTAAGGGGAAAATAAGAGTTTGCACAAGCATAGTCTTGGTTTTTACGGGCAGGAAGTTTCTCAGACGATTTAGAGCTCGAAGTGTCCCAGTAACCCTCCGGCACTGTTTAGCAACTTGGTCACGCCAGGTCAGTGTGCAATGGGGTGCTGGGCTAGAAAACCTCCACGTGGTGCACCCTGGTAACGTTGGCGACGGCACTGTTACTTCCTGTGCCATTTGGAAGAGGACATCACGCCAACGGCTAATATTCTAGCACGAAGAAGAGGAGGCCATTTTCTTGGGCCATTCGGCTGAGGCTTGGTCCAACAGAGCGGGCATTTTTGTCGATTCCTCTGTTGGCTCTTCGCTCTTTGGAGCAATGAGGAGGAAAACCTCGATAAAAAATCATTAGGGTGGGACCCTTTCATGGGTCGGCGTTTCTCCACTGTCAATGGTGGAGAAAGGAGAACGGGCTCGGTGTGTACTCACACTGCCGCCGAGCAGGCATTGGAAGATTTAATCTTCCTGCCACCGTTGTCATATCGTAATCCCGAAAGGAGTGTCGTGGTTATGTCTCGCGACACCAATCGGGGGCGAGGGTCTTGGCTTAGCCGCCTGGACTGCGAGGAAGAAAACCTCTTTAAAAAATTACCCCGAATCCCGTGTTCTGGTGCGTGACCAGGGGATGCATGGCTGATGGGCAGTTCAGTCGTAAGCGCACTCCCAGCCGAGGCACCTGCGGACCCCTCGGTTGGGCATGAATTTACGCTTGCCCGGGTATTGGGGATCTCTGCCCGGGTCGACCTCTGTTCTCCCCATCTCGTGGGTTCAAATATGGAATCAATTATGAATAAAAATAAAAATACAGACGAAAAGAAGGAGAAGAAAAACAGAGGGGAAAAGAGTGCAAGAACGGACGACTTCTCTTCCAACGAAGAGGAGACATTGGTTAGCACGCCTATCTCGGTGGGGCTCCCAGAAGTCATTATGGCTGCTGGGAGCCGTAGAACATCGGAACGATTACGTTCCAAATCCGCCGCGGGTGCTAACTCTAGTGCAAAGGAGTACACACTGGAGCTTATGGAAACGAAACATTGTGACAGCCGGAAACGCGGACGCTCCAAGGATGACGGCAGCGATACGTCTCAGGAGATGTTGCCTCCCAAGGTTGCAAGCAGTCGTAGGGGGAGATCACGAACTCCGGCCTCGGTTCCGTCAGGCTCCGTTTTCTGCAAGGCAGGAGCCTACAGAAGAGTCAGGGCGGACGGCGAAGCATTAGCAGAAGAGGAGGTCGTAGATCTCCTGCTTAAAATTAAGGAGCCAATGGAAGGGAGTTCTGTTCTCCAAACACCATCGTCCATGCAGGAGAGAGCAAATGCGGCGGTGGCCATCCCAGAGGATACTCCCTGCCCGCATCGTCCGGCACCTCTGCGAGGTGGGCCCCGATCTGTCGGACGCCCAATTTGGTTTTCGGGCGGGGCGTTCGACGGTCGTACCGTCATGTACGAGGACCGAGACGGTGTTCTGAGGCGGCGGCTCATGTCGTGCGGTGTTCCACAGGGGTCTGTCCTCGGACCACTCCTGTAGAACATGGGATACGACTGGGCCCTTCGAGGTCGTCTTCTCCCCGGGCTGGGCGTAATTTGTTACGCAGATGACACATTGGTCACGGCCCGGGGGATGAACTTTCAAGAGGCGGCGCGCCTGGCCACCACGGGTGTCTCTCTGGTGGTCGGGCGAATTGAGGCGCTGGGTTTGCGGGTGGCCCTGGACAAGACGGAGGCCCATTTGTTCTATGGGCCCCGTCGTGGTCCACCCTCCGGCGCCTCCATCGTGGTCAATTCGGTCCTCGTACCAGTTCAGAGAAGAGAAGAGCCACCTGCCGTCGAGGATCAGGCCCAGATACTTCATCTGGGCCTGATCCTCGACGGCAGGTGGCTCTTCGACGAGCACTTCCGACAGCTTTCTCCAAAGCTGGTCGGCGCTGCTTCTGCCCTTGGGCGACTTTTGCCCAATCTGGGTGGAGCTAGCGTCGCGACGAGACGGCTATACACGGGGGTTGTCCGGTCAATGGCGCTGTATGGTGCACCGGTGTGGGCGGCGGCTCTGACCGCCCAGAATAGGGCTCGCCTCTGGCGCCCTCAGAGGATATTGGCGGTTAGAGCCATACGCGGTTACCGCACCGTATCGACGGAGGCGGCGTGCGCCTTGGCCGGTACTCCCCCGTGGGATTTGGAGGCGGAAGTGCTCGCCGAAGTTTATAGGCGGACGGTTGACTTCCGGGCGGGTAGCAGCATACGGCCCCCGCCCGAAGAGATATGCGAGTGGCGAGAGGCCGCTCGTCGAGCCACAATGGCTCGTTGGTCGTCCCGGCTGGAGGCTCCACGTGCTGGCTTTGCCGCCGTGGAGGCTCTCCAGCCGGTCATCGCCGAGTGGGCAGGGCGGCAGCACGGGACCCTTTCCTTCCGACTGACGCAGGTCCTTTCCGGGCACGGTTGCTTCGGGAAGTATCTGCACTCGGTCGCCAGGAGGGAATTGAGTCCCGCCTGTCACCACTGCGACTGCAGTGAGGACTCGGCTCAGCACACGCTAGCGGTTTATTCCGCCTGGGCGGCGCAGCGTGGGGTCCTCACTGCAATTATTGGAGGAGATCTCTCGCTACCGGCCGTCATACGCTCCATGGCCGGTAGCGACAATTGTTTTACCGCGGTCGCAACCTTCTGCGAAGACGTAATTTCGTGGAAGGAGGCGGCGGAGAAGGCCCGGGAGGACGATATCCACTCGGACCCAATTCGCCGCCGGCGAGCCGGGCGGCGGAGGCGCACATACCAGCGCCTCATGCCGCCTTGAGTGTGGCCGCGGGTGGACGGGACGGGTTTTCCCCTCCATCCGCTATAGTGGCCAGCCGCGAGGAGGTGACGTGCGCGTGTGCCGTACGTCGCCTATATAGAGAGTTTATCCGCAGATGGTGCCCGCTTTGGCGGGCAGGCGCTAGGAGGGATCTGTTCCCGGATCCCTCCTATCTCAGGCGCAGAGTGGCACACCGTGTGGTTTTAGTCGGTCCGATTCCGACACACCACCCCGCCGTAAACTCCGGTGGGGTGACGGCCCGAGGGGGTTTCCACACGTTAAAAAAAAAAAAGGTTAGTGTGCAATCGAGGTGCAAACCTAGATCTTTCACCGATCCACTCACAGGTATGGTAGTTCCATCAAAAGTAATAGCCTAAAGAGTCTTAATGTCTACTCTGCTTATCGAACGGTGACTTCCCACAATGATAGCTTGACATTTTGTGGGGTTTACTGATAAACCAAACCTTTGAGACCATGTGTTAATTGTTTTTAGGTCGTGGTTGATCTTTTGTATTGCTATCGAAATATCTTCCACTTTACTCTGTGAGTAGAGCTGTAGATCATCGGCATACAGATGACACGCACAAAGAAGTTCCAGGGATAGGAGGTTAATATACACAGGAAATAATATAGGAGAAAGAATACCGCCTTGAGGAGCACCAGAATCAAGATCACACCAGCTCGAGGAAGATTCATCGACATGAACAGACTGCTGGCGTCCCCGAAGATATGATGAGAACCAATCCAGTGCTTCAGGTGAGACCGCAAGGTAGGAAAGGATAGACAGGAGTATATTGTGATTGACTGTGTTGAAGGCATTAGAGAAGTCGATTAGTACCAAAACAGTAACTTCAGTGTCTTGCATACCTGCCTTGATATCGCCAATCACTTTAAGAAGAGCGGAAGTAGTGCTATGACCAGGCCTGAAACCTGACTGAAAGAGGCTCAATAGGTTGTTTTTGTAGACAAAGTCAGAAAACTGTTTGTGCACACAGGATTCTAGGACAAATATATATACATGTAACAGACATAAAGTATACCCAGACTTAGAACAAAAATTTGTGGATTACATAAAGTGTTATCCCATGTAGAGATCAATCTAACCAACAACACTCAGCGTAGTAGATCACTACGCCATTAGCGCAGTCACTTCTCCTGAATTTCCTTTGAATTGTCATTTCTATAAGTTAATCGCTAGTGTTTTTATAAAGGAATAAAAAAGAATACGGATTTATTTAAAATTTTCTTACATATTTGCGAAGCCAAAAAACCAGTGCTGAATTCCTTCTTATTGTAAATCCTTTCAGTAGGGAGCTTACAAAGGTCAGTCGGACTCAGTTGAGGCAAGCTAAAGTTCAAAGGACAACCAAGCTCACCAATTGAATATTTTGACCGTAAGTGGCTTTGATATATACGAGTACTTCAAAAGTTATGAATACGGATTTTGTCTTTGTTAGTTTTATAAGAACTCCAATACGTGTTCTCATATTTGAAGTCATGCTTATACATTGTATGCCATATGTTTATTTCAGTTTTGTTTTATGTATAAAAATTTGTTTTATGTATAGAAATTGCTTTAGACAGCGGCTTCGACTCGATCCCTCGAGATTATATTTTCCTGTAAAGTATCCTTTGTTGTATCTCTTGTAACCTTACAGTAGTAAATTAGAAACAAGAAGAGATTTTTTATTGGTGTAAAATGTATGTAAGACTGGGACACGGGAACAGTAATTGAAAAGCAATATTTCACAAAATGTCTTTAGGAAAAACCACACAACTAAATTATTTTTTTTTGGGATCAACGCAACCCAGTGCTAAGTAATTCTTTCGTTACTATGCATTGCTCTAATTATCCCAATCTCACTCTTTAATATTAGGGTCAAGTACACAGTAAGTAATACCTACTATAATACTATTGTACTATAACATATTGCTGTGTGACACAAAGGTAAATATCTCATTCAATTTGTACGAGGACAGTTCTGTCTACTTATTTTACTTGGTGTTTTGTTAAAAGCTGTCTCGAAAACTCTGCGCATCTCTAAGATATACATTATACGACTGCTCAGAATGGAAGTGTATTTTTTTCAGGTTATGTGAGTTTATTGATGATTTCAAAATGCCTCAACGGATTGGAAATCGTCAAAATCTTTACATCTAAGTGACAATAATTGTAGATATTGTAAAAAATTTTCAAATACAGTAAAGTATTCCCGTCGCGATCGTTTAATCGTTTGTTTTGGGATATTTTACAAAATTTTTATATGAATATAATTTGTACCGATAATCAATAATGTAATTATTGATATTATTCCCTTAATTATCTCTTCAATTTAAAGAACTGATAAATATAAGTACATGGTTTTGATATTTTTGAGTTACTACTTTTTGAGTCCCGATTTTCCGAGTCCCGTTATTATCGTCCCGTACTTGTGATGTCTCTTACCTCCGCTTACTATTCGCTTTATTACCTCAATTCATTTTTTCCTTTAAAATCTAACACTTCAGATCTGAAAACTATTATATTTCCAAAGATTTTAGGTGTTTAGCAAACAACCAATGTACATTGGGTAAAGAGAAGAAACATAATGAATACAGCCTTGGTGAAAAATTCATTATAACAACTAAATGAAACGAGGCATGGAAAATGTTGAAATAAATGAAACACATTTATTTCAATACTTTCCATGCCTTGTTTCATTTTGTTATTGAATCATGAAGACGAAATAAACAATTATCATATTTAGAACAGTGTGGATTTTTACCATTAAGAGTTGATAAATCTTAGATTTTACTGGTAGTTCTTATGATTTACCGTGTTCAAGCGTTTATAGTAACATGTACATATAATTTGTGTGTAATATTTAGGCTCATTTTATTTGTTAAGTGAATATGTTACCGTAAGATGTACATACACCAATGTCATCTTGAGTAATAATTTTAATTTATAATATGCAAATTAAATTTATAATGTTTGTGTTTGTAGATCAGCATCCGTGTAGTGACGACTTAAGAATACGGAATGTTGCCACCTCTATTCATCCTACAGGTGTTAGAAGAGCCGACTAAGAGAGCAAACAACGCAGTACAATAGCATTGCGAAGATAAGGAAAACTTGAAACAAACCCTATATGTATCACATAACCCAATACTGCATACACTGTTTGGCCAGCGTTTACATTAGCCACATTAAATCAAAACCGGATTCTAAAGAGAGATCTATGCCTAGTAGTGGACTTTTAAAGAATTTTGCTAAAGATGATTGATGTTATTCTTTAACGTACTCCTACTTTAGGCTAATAAAGGTATTTACAAAGCAATAACATTTTAACAAATAATTGACTTCGTGGGCGTTAGGAAATTTGATTGTAAATATTCAAATTTATTTCATCGTTGTGAATAGGCACTAAGGTTTCAGCTTTCAGACATAAAATTTTAATTAGTACGAACGCTAAAACGATTTCAAGTTTATTGGTTCAATTCAGTCCATTATTAAGTGTAGGATTTAAGATGGAAATATTATTTAGTGTTTACGTATTTATTATACATAAATACTATAGACACAGATAAATCTTTATACAGTACTTACATTTTGTTGACAAAATCACGAAGGTACTTGTAGTCGATTAACCCCTTTGCAATGTTGATTGACACCACTGACAGTAAATGAGATTGAGAGAAGATGTCGAAGAGTAATCATTAATCTAGTCAGGGAATTTTAATTATTTATTGCAAATTTACAGCACTACACACAAACTTCTGTATTCTAATCCACATTACTCTTTTAGAAAAAGGTATGATATTTTATGTTAGTGTGAGAACTAGTAAGTGTAGATGATAGGGGCATAGGAGGTAAATGAGCGGATGAGTCCCTTGATGATAAATGACTACCACCGTCCATGCATTGCTGCAACTTCTAGGAAGTCCCTCTCCCTGGAAGCAGGTAAAAAGGGGTCACTCATTCGGTGAAAAGCAACGAAAGAATTGTTAAAAGTCACTGTACGATATTACGTCGGCCGGTTCGTTTCGAAGCATGTCTTTCCCACGGGTACTACATTACAGTCATAGGCATAATATGGTGTTCAATACGGATCTGCCAAACTCTTCAACCAAAATCAGATTTGTGTTTCAAGGAGCTGTCTCTTCTTCTGTTTATTTCCATTAATAAGCAAGACACTCAACGAGTAAGACAAAATATATGACAAAAATGTTTCCAGAATTAAAGTAATGGAAAATGCCATTAACAATCCATTTCGCTTCAGTGCTTTGTTTATAATCGTATAAAATGGCAATAACCTTGGAAAGATATTCAGAGAATTTCTTTGATTTTCTCTAATATGATAAGAGCATGAACAAAGTATTTTTATAGAGAAATTAAGACCTTTTATTTCAGTAGACTTCATAGTATTTATCTTGTGCACTAATAGAATTAAAATGGAGGTGTTAAAAAATTTTAAAAGAATTTATAAAAGTGCGTTTTAATAACGTTATTGACTCACACAATATTCAATTTAGGGAGCTAATGCTAATATTTCTTCTGAGAGTGTTTCTCGTGATTACAAAAAAAGTTTTACTTAGAAAACGCAAAGAAATATTATGTCTATACCTATGTCTTGATCTCTATAAGTTTATCTTCAGATGATGTAAAGAAACAGTAACAATTTAATACATTAATAATTAATTACATAAATACATTTTATATACTTGCTTATAAATAGATATTTACGTTTTTAAAACGATAGTACATATTTAAAAAAAAGTTATCGAGTGGGAATCGAAAATGTTGTGATGGCAAAATTTTGTTTTCGCTTACAAAAGTTGCCTACCATCAGTGAATTACACAGTCAAAACTATCATAGATTAAAAAGAGATATAGCACTAAAATTTTTCATGTCATTCACACACGAGAGAGTGTATGTAAAATATATTTTACTTAGATCTATATTGTTTCGCACACCACAACATATTTTTTTATACTTTAAAACACCTGAAACACACCTAACACATCTAGCACTAACACCATCTAGTCCCAAACTGAGCAGAACTTGTACTATGGGTACTAGACAACTGATATAAATACGTATATTTTTTTTTGTAAATGAATACATGTTACACATAGAAAGCACCCAAACTCCTATACGAATATTTGCAAATCATACAAACATTATGTGTATTCTTGTAATCGGACCTGTGAGTTCAAACACAGTAGTGGCATGCGCAACCACTGCGCCACCGGGGTAGTCAAACTAATCAAATATGATAATTCTGTTAAATTAACTAAGAAAAATCTTTAAACGATTTCTGATTTTTATTTTTCAACTCATTTGAAATTATCTAAAACTGACTTCACAGCTTATATTTTTCAAGAAGTACATCAAAAGTTCAGAACAACAAAGTTAATAGGTAAACTGCTAAAATTAAACTCGAAAGCAGTTTGTAATTAGACACAAAATATGTATGCTAGGACTAATATTAACCGAACATTTTATGAGGTAACGAACATAGGCGACTGTACATTATCATTTCTGATTCACGAATATTAGGCCAGACAAGAGCATCAGCTAACCTTGCTAATAAATTCCTTAAATAGTAATTCAATGGGGTTTAAAATTTATCTCATTCATTTTACAGTGACTATTTTTGACTGTTATTCTGTTTTTCTGTGTGTTTATGCGAGTTAATCTCCGAAGTTTTTTTCTTTTTTTTTTAACGTGTGGAAACCCCCTTGGGCCGTCACCCCACCGGGGTTTACGGCGGGGTGGTGTGTCGGAATCGGACCGACTAAAACCACACGGTGTGCCACTCTGCGCCTGACATAGGAGGGATCCGGGAACAGCTGTTATTACGACATCCAGATCCCTCCTAGCGCCTGCCCGCTACCGCGGACACCATCTGCGGATAAACTCTGCGGATAAAACCAAGGTTGCGACCGCGGTAAAACAACTGTCGCTACCGACCATGGAGCGTATGACGGCCGGTAGCGAGAGATCTTCTTCAATAACTGCAGTGAGGACCCCACGCTGTGCCGCCCAGGCGAAACAAACCGCCAGCGTATGCTGAGCCGAGTCCTCACTGCAGTCGCAGTGGTGACAGGCGGGACTCAATTCCCTCCTGGCGACCGAGTGCAGATACTTCCCGAAGCAACCATGCCCGGAAAGGACCTGCGTCAGTCGGAAGGAAAGGGTCCCGTGCTGCCGCCCCGCCCATTCGGCGATGACCGGCTGGAGAGCCTCCACGGCGGCAAAGCCAGCGCGTGGAGCCTCCAGCCGGGACGACCAACGAGCCATCGTGGCTCGACGAGCGGGCTCTCGCCACTCGCGTATCTCTTCGGGTTGGGTCGGAATGCCGCTACCCACCCGGAAGTCTGCCGTTCGCCAATAAACTTCGGCGAGTACTTCCGCCACCAAATCCCACGGGGGAGTACCGGCTAAGGCGCACGCCGCCTCCGTCGATACGGTGCGGTAACCGCGTATGGCTCTAACCGCCAATATCCTCTGAGGGCGCCAGAGGCGAGCCCTATTCTGGGCGGTCAGAGCCGCCGCCCACACCGGTGCACCATACAGTGCCATTGACCGGACAACCCCCGTGTATAGCCGTCTTGTCGCGACGCTAGCTCCACCCAAATTCGGCAAAAGTCGCCCAAGGGCAGAAGCAGCGTCGACCAGCTTTGGAGAAAGCTGTCGGAAGTGCTCGTCGAAGAGCCACCTGCCATCGAGGATCAGGCCCAGATACTTTATCTGGGCCTGAACCGGTACGGGGACCGAATTGACTACGATAGAGGCGCCGGGTGGCGGACCACGACGGGGCCCATGGAATAAAAGGGCCTCCGTCTTATTTAGGGCCACCCGTAAACCCAGCGCCTCAATACGCCCGACCACCAAAGAGACTCCCGTGGTAGCCAGGCGCGCCGCCTCTTGAAAGTTCGCTCCCCGGGCCGTAACTAACGTATCATCAGCGTAACAAATTACACCCAGCCCGGGAGAAGGATGACCTCGAAGGGTCCAGTCGTATCCCATGTTCCACAGAAGTGGTCCGAGGACAGACTCCTGCAGAACACCGCACGACATGGGCCGCTGCTTCAGAATACCGTCTCGGTCCTCGTACATGACGGTACGCTCCTCAAGATAGTCTGCCACAAGCCGCCTCAGGTACTCTGGCACCCCGTGGTAGTGGAGTGCTTCCCTGATGCAGCTAAATGGCAGACTATTAAATGCGTTGGCAATGTCCAACGACACCACCAACAACACGCCGCCACAGCTCACCGCCTGTTCGGTAACGGCCCTCAGGCGCAACACAGCATCGACTGTCGAACGCCCCGCTCGAAAACCAAATTGGGCGTCCAACAGATCGGGGCCCACCTCGCAGAGGTGCCGGACGATGCGAGCAGAGAGTATCCTCTCAAAAAGTTTACCCGCCTCGTCCAGCAACACGATGGGCCTATAGGCCGCTACCGAATCGGCAGGCCGTCCCGGCTTCCTTAAAAGGACCAGCTTCCCGCTTTTCCAGCACTCAGGGAAGCGTCCGGACGCCAGACTAGAGTCCAGGACTTCCCTGAGGCGGTCCAACATGTGTTCGAGGGCTCGGGCCAGTACTCGGGCAGGTATCCCGTCCGGCCCGGGGGCGGTATTCTTAGAGCGAATCCGTAGAACAACCGCCCCTACCTCCGATTCCCTGACGGGTGGAACATTGTCCTCGTTCCCCCCGTCGTCTCCGACCATGAAAGCCATCGACGGGGGTGTGTGTTCCACCCGCTGCGGGAAAAGGCCCTCGATCACTTCCCGCAGGAAGCTGGGCTGGAGAGTCTCTGTAAGGGGGGGGCCCGATGTGCGTAGCTTTTGTCGCGCCGCACGATAAGGGCGACCCCAGGGGTCACGATCGAGACCCTCCAGCATCTCCTTACGTTTAATTTCTTTGGCGCGGCTGATGGCCAGCTTCAGAGTTTTCCGCGCCTCTCGGTACTCGTCATGAAGCTGGTCCTCTCCGCCTTCTTCGCGGTGTCGCCGTCGTGGGTGTAGGACCTCCGGGCACGAGTACAGGCCGCACGGAGGTCCGCCAACTCCTGGGACCACCAGTAAACCTCCTTCCGTGGAAGCTGACAACCTCGTACGCGGGGCATGGCCGCATCGCAGATCTGCGTAACTGCATCGCGGAAGCGACCAGCCCCCATGTCAACCTCCTCAGCCGGGGCCTGCGGAGACAACCAAGAGTGAATAATGGCCGCCTCCTCTAGTAGGTCCCTATTTAATTTGGCTACAGCCCACCGCGGAAAGCGAGAAGAACGCCGCGCCGCGTGACCCCTACTGGGGTCCTGGGTCCGCGAGAGCTCAAATCGGATGTAGAGGTGATCCGAGAGCGTCTCAACCTCTTCCAGGACGCGCCAGTTCCTTACTCGTGCGGCGAGGGCAGGGGTAGCGAACGAAAGGTCCACTATCGACCCTCCCTGCTGTCGCACGTACGTGTTGGTGGAGCCCCTGTTTAGTAAACAGAGGCCCACCGAGGCCGCCCATTCCTCTACGGCCTCGCCCCTAGCGTCCGTCCCGGGGGAACCCCACGCAATGGATTTTGCGTTGAAGTCCCCCAGCACTAGGATGTGCCCAGACGCTAGTCGCCGCATCGAGGTCTCCAAGCTATTGAGGAAAACCTCGAAGTCGCTCAAACTCCGGTTGGGGGAGAAATATATACCATATATGGTAATCCCACCCCACTCAGCAGCAACATATCCAGAGCCCTTGTCTCTTAGCGACAAGGGCGGGGAATGAGCCGCCATGGAGCCGACGACTGCCACGGAGCCGTCCCGGTCACCCAACCAGTTTGGACGGGGAGGAACATAATAGGGCTCCGCAGCTACAGCAACACCAATCGACCACTGTGCCATGGTTTGCAGGAAGAGGTCCTGCGCCGCGGCACAATGGTTCAGGTTCGTCTGGACAAGGAGGCTGGAGACCTGATCCATTAAAGAATCATCTCTACAGCCCCCTCCATAGGCGACGAGGTTGACGCACGAACTACGTCGGAGGCAGCCTGGGCTGACTTGCTAGCCTCCGACGTTTGCCGAAAACTGCGGCAAGGCTTGCAGCCCCCCTGTCCCATCTGGTGATTGGCAGGCCTATTGCCCGCCGCACACGTTGGGCAGTGAGGGGCGGCAGAGCACTCCGCTGCCTTGTGCCCCGGTCGACCGCAGCGGAAACACAATCCGCTGCAGTCGAAAGATCTATCTGAAGCACCTCATCGGTCTCGCTGCCAGAACTGTGACTCTGGCGTTCACGAAACCGACGAGGATCTTGCCGACATTGCCCAAAATCTTGGCTGACGCTACGGGACAGCTTATCCACGTCGCACCAAGGCCTCCTGGACCGGGACGGATGGTGCCAACCCGGATGCTGTCCACGCTGCACCCGGTTTTCTCCCGAATTCCAACGCGGACATCCTCAACCGTCACGGAGTCGTCCAGGCCCGAGATACGCAATTCCGCACATTTGGTGGGCCTGGCGATTTTTACACCATCCGTATCTGAAAATATAGTCCGCAGCTTTTCGGCAAAGGTATCAGCCGTCTTTATACCTTCAGCCCCAGGGAACTCTAAAACTCGAGCTCCTGTTTGGGCAAGGCGCATCTTGACACCTACAGTCCCAAATTGATTGGTGAGACTATCCCGAGCCTTCTTGAATACGGCCGCATAGGATAGCCCGCCATTTGTCGCCTCCGGTGACACAGTGATCACCACAGCCGCAGTCTTTGGCGTCTGTAGTTTACGCGGCTTCTTTTGGGTGGCCACTGCCACCGATGACGACTGTGGGGAAGAGGCTACTTTTTGCGTAGCCTTCTTACCCCGCTTTCGGGACTTCTTGACCGACCCGACTACCTGCCACCCATCATTTGAGGGGCAGAAGTAGAGGGGCCAGATATAGGTGTCGGAGTGGGAAGCGGAGGGAACTCAGCTCTCGTCTGTGCTGTAACCTTTAGGCCAGTCTTGGGAGCAGCCGTCTTTGCCACAGCCGCATTTGTCGCCACTTTTGTCGCTTTAGCAGTCTTCGCAGCAGCAACAGGGGCGGACGTAAGTGTTGCCGCCGCATACGATACACGACCGCCCGCAACGGGAAGGGGAGCCGGCGGCGACGTCTTCAATCGGTTGACCTTTCGCCCCATCCGCTGCGAGTGGCAGCCGAATTACGGCGGCTGGAGGTAGCCTCGCCTCAAGGCCCGCGAGACGCCCCACTGCGCCAAGTACTTGACGCAGATGGGCATCAAAGACGTCACCAGAATCGTGACTGTGGGCAGGTCGCTCGGAAACCCGGCCCTGTCGCTCAGGGTGTTCCGTCTGGGCCCGAAAGTGAGCAAATTGAGTGCTCAGCTCAGCCCCACCTGGCCCGTCAGGCAGTCGTTATCTGCCTGCAGGCGAGCTACATCCCCAATGAGGGTAGTAACAACCCCTGCAATGGTGGAGGAGGAGTCCTTAAGGGCCCTAACAAATGAACCCTTAAGGTTTGTAGATTTCGTGGCCACCTTGTTAATGATGGCCACAGCTACATTCGCCCTCTCCTGCAAAGACACCGGTGCCTGAGCTGCCAATTCTTCCACTGCCGGCGTCCGAATTTTTTGCAGGAGATCAGCGATTTCCTCCTCCACAACATATTCGCCCTCTACTCTGACGCGTCTGTAGGCTGCCGCCTTAGTGAATACGGAGCCTGAGGGAACCGAAACTGGAGTGCGTGATCTCCCTCTGCGGCTACTAGCCACTTTGGGAGGCAGCCACTCCTGAGAAGTATCTCCTTCGTCGTCTGTGGAGCGTCCGCGTTTTCGGTTGTCCTGAATCTCCACCTCCATTGCTCCCAGCGTCTCAGTTGTTGCGCTAGAGTCACCTCTGTCTGTCGGAATAGCGGATCTCGAACGTAGTCGATCCGATCTTCTACGGCTCTCTGAAGCGAGATTAGCTTCTGAGAGCGAGACAGGCGTCACACGTTCCGTCTCATTGGTCGAGAAGTCGTCCGTATTCCTGGACTTTCCCGTCTTATTTATGTCTTTCTTTTCTTCGTCTTTTTTATTAAAATTTTTGATTATTTGCATATTCATAACTATTCCCACGCGTGGGGGAGAAATAAAAGTCGACCCGGGCAGAGATCCCCCAATACCCGGGCAAGCGTAAGTTTGTACCCAACCGAGGGGTCCGCAGGTGCCTCGGCTGGGAGTGCGCTTGCGACTGAACTACCCATCAGCCATGCATGCCCTGGTCACGCACCAGAACACAGGATATGGGGTAATTTTTTAAAGAGGTTTTCTTCCTCGCAGTCCGGGCGGCTAAGCCAAGACCCTCGCCTCCGATTGGAGTCGCGAGACGCCAACTCGGCACTACGATATGTCGACGGCGGCAGGGAGACTACGTCTTCTAATGCCTGCTCGGTGGCAGTGTAAGTGCACACCGAGCCCATCCTACCTTTTCCACCGCTGAGCGGAGGTACTCCGACCCCAAATCGGGTCCCACCATCGTGATTTTTTACCGAGGTTTTCCTCCTCAATGCTCCGAAGAGCGAAGAATCAACAGAGGATTCGACAGTCACGCCCGCTCTGTTGGACCAAGTCTCGGCCGAATTGCCGACGAAAATGGCTTCCTCTTCGTGCTAGAATATTAGCCGTTGGCAGTGATGAACAGCACCATCGCCAACGTTTCCAGGGTGCACCACGTGGAGGTTTTCTAGCCCAGCACCCCTGTCTAAGACGAAAACAAACCTATAATTAGGTCCACGATGAACGCGGAACACAATACAATCTATGTTGTCTTTGCCTAACTAGATGGCGCTGTATTGGTTCTCTGAATCGCGATATCGTTGTTTACTGAGCATAATATAAAGGTTACCACGAGTGTATGAACAAACAATCAAATAAATAGCTTGTCAGATCAGCAGATCAGTTCACAGTGGTTTTATTTTGGATAACAAGTAACCCCCTAGTGTACACAACACGTTAAGTGCTAGTACGGCATTTAACATTGGTCCTTCGAGCCGGATCGACAAGCGTTTTTGAACAAGTGGTGCCCAAGTTGGCTCGCTACCCCCGTGATACTCGCAGTGGATCGCTGCGGAAGAGTACACGGACCCCGCAGCAGCGGTGATAGCTACGCCCTACGGTGGTAAGCTAACCGGCGGACTAGTACAAAGTGTCGCCGATAGAGGGCGCTACCTCCACACGAAGTGAAGAAGCATCCGGTGTGTCACGTGCAGTTCAACTGGTCGCCTATAGAGGGCGTCTCAGGCAGTTCAACGGCATCAACAAGTTTGTGTGCAGTGCAGTTTTGTGAGTACAATTTATTTACTTTTTAAGAAGACAGTGCAAATTTCGAGTCAAGCAATTTTGAACTTTATTATCGTGAAGTCATTAACATAGAATATTTGGAAGAAATATTGGACTTAGAACAATTTTATATTATAACTTTAGACTTAGAAAATTTCGTTATTGTATTTGTGTATTAAATTTATGCATGTTAGTTTAGGACTTAGAATATTTTATAAAAAACGGGGGAACGTGGAGTCTATGTCCGTTTTCTACCCTATTTGAATTATTTCTTAAACACTTGTAAAATTTTTACGAAATAGCCAACACTTAGAATAGTTTTACCTTTAAAAACTTAATCTTTATTAATTCTTGATAACTTTTCACCGTATTACTTGTCACATAGAATATCTTACTGAAAAGTTAATAACAAAATGGAAGGCTTAATTAATATTTTAAAGGATAAAAGAAACATTATATCTAAGGCACTTGTCAATTACAAAAAATGTGGCAAAGAGAGATTAACTTTAGAATATGTTGAAACCAGACTAGATTTGTTAGAAAGGGATTGGGAATCTTTTAAGGATGTAAACACTAAATTACATGAGCGTTTTAAACTAGAGGATGTCGAAAAACAGGTAGGTGATATTTACGATACTGCGGAAGATAACTACATAACATGTAAATGTTTGATGAAAGCAATGTTAAACAAGTTCAATGTTGTAAAAGTACCCTCACTACAATTAAGTGACACTGCGAGTATGAATACATCTAGTGGGGTAGTGAAATTACCTAGAATTGCGATACCAAAATTTTCTGGTAAATACGAGGAGTGGACAACGTTCCACGATTTATTTATTTCTCTCGTACATAATAATAACTCACTGGACAATGTACAAAAGTTGCATTATCTAAAGAGCCACCTCACTGGGGAAGCTGAACAACTCATAAGACATACACCCATAACTGAGGCGAACTATACTCAGTGTTGGGAGCTTTTATTTAAACGCTATAATAACAAACGGTATTTGGCTAACTGCATTTTAAATCGTTTGTTCGCTCAAAAACGCTTGCAAATCGAATCGGCAACAGCGTTAAAGGGTTTGTTAGACGTTACAACTGATTGTCTAAATGCGCTTACTAATTTAAAAATAGATGTGTCCACGTGGGATGTTATTATTATTCATATTGTGACCTTTAAGTTAGATCCTGAGACGCGAAAACAATGGGAACTCAACATTAGTAACAACGATTCGGGTGACTTACCAACCTTTACCCAATTTAATGTCTTTGCTGAGAATCGTTTTCGCGCGTTGGAGAGCTTAACGGCAACAAAATCAGCTACAGCACATCAGGTCAACAGACATAACTGTAGTTCTCATATTCATACTTCCAAAGCAATGTTAGCCACTAGTACATCCAACGTGCGATGTGAATTTTGTTCAGAAGTTCACAAACTCTGTTTTTGTAAGAATTTTGCTAAACAATCTGTCGAGAATAGAAGATCATTTGTATCAAAACATAACCTATGTTTCAATTGCTTAGGTGCCAATCACACGGTCTATAGTTGTAAAAAGTATACTGTTTGTAGAATTTGTCAAAAACGGCATCATTCTCTGCTTCACCTTTATCGGGAACCCGGGAGTAAAGGTCAAACGACTACGGTTAAGCCTACTATGGACAGTACTAGTTCTGAAACTAATCCATCTCCAGTAGTATCGTGTTTGACCACAGGAAAAACTCTAAAACCCAAGCATGTTTTATTAGCCACGGCGGTAGTAAAAGCCGAGACAAGATCGGGTGTATACCAGACAGTTCGAGCTTTGCTTGACCAGGGTTCGCAGGGTTGTTTTATAACCGAGGCCACCGTGCAATTACTCAGATTGAAGAAAATTCCTGTGAAAGGACTTATTTCAGGGTTAGGAAGTGATACTCCGATAATTTCGAGGCACCTGGTACATTTAACCATTCAGTCTAGAATAGAACCAAATTTTAAATTCACTGTCAAGGCATATGTTTTAAGCAAATTAACATCTTACTTACCTGAGCATAGCATAGATACAGAGTTGCATTGGCTGGATGTTGCAGAATTACAGCTGGCAGATCCAGGCTTCAATACCCCTAATAAAATAGACATCTTATTGGGTGCTGAGGCATACACTTACATTATAAAAAACGGTGTTCTGAAAAGCCCTTCGGGTACCCTGATAGCACAGAGCACCAGTCTAGGATGGATTTTGTCAGGAGTTACAGACATAAGTAAGAATACAGGGACAAACAAAGTACAGGTAATGCACGCACAATTGAATGAAGACGACATGCTTAGGAAATTTTGGGAAATCGAAGAACAAAGGTGTTTTAAGAAAATTCTTACGCCAGAAGAAAAGAAATGTGAAGAATTTTATAGCGCAACAACTGAAAGGGACAACAATGGTAAGTATATTGTCCGATTACCTTTTAGAGATGATATTCCGTCTTGTATGTTTGGCAATTCACGCGCTATAGCTGAAAGAAGATTTAGAGCATTAGAAAAAAGATTAAATAATAACATGGATTTAAAAATGAAGTACACACAAGTAATAAACGAATATTTACAACTGGGACACATGAGATCTGTAACTAAGGACGACAAAAATAAAGAAAAAGCGGTATACTTACCTCACCACGCCGTTATACGAGAAGACAAAAGTACCACAAAGGTACGAGTCGTTTTTAACGCCTCGGAAAAAAACTGCAACGGAGTGTCGTTAAATGACACATTGATGGTAGGACCTACATTGCAGTCTGATTTAAGACATACAGTTCTGCGATGGAGAGTATATCCCATTGCGCTTGTTGCGGATATTGTAAAAATGTACCGTCAAGTCAAAATAGCTGAAAGAGATGCAATGTTTCAACGCATACTCTGGCGAGACAGTCCTGAGCAAGAGATCACAGACAACGAGCTAGTAACTGTTACCTTCGGCACTGCTTCTGCACCGTATCAGGCAGTTCGTACCTTACATCAAGTCGCCTATGATGAGAGTGAAAATTATTCGTTAGCCAAAGATAGGGTCCTAAAGTGTTTCTATATGGATGACTTAATGACTGGTTGTTATAGTGTAGAAACAGGTATAGATATATATAAGGAAATAACAGAATTATTAAGAAAAGGAGGATTCGAAATGCAAAAATGGAATAGTAATAATCAAGACATAGTCGAAAAAATAAATGCAATCGAAAGACAAATAAAGGACAACTTAGATAAAAATAAAGAGTACAACAAATCAACGAATATAGAGCACGAGATGGAAAAGGAAGTGGAAATAAAATTAGACAGTACTATTAAAATTTTAGGTCTCATTTGGAATCGAACGGACGACACTTTTCAGTACACAGTGAATGTTCCGCCGCTGACTGTATCTGTAACTAAAAGATCAATAATTTCAGATATAGCCCGCCTATTCGACCCATTAGGATGGTTGGCTCCTAGTGTGGTTTTGGCGAAAGTTTTCATACAAAAGTTGTGGCTTGCAGGGGTTGGTTGGGATGAAAAGTTAACCACCGAATTGATAAGTGAATGGAGAACTTACCGTGAAGACCTGTTAATGTTGGCTGACGTTCGAATACCTCGTTGGCTTGGTACAAAGCCCAATGATGATCTGGAGTTACATGGATTTAGTGACGCCTCTAAGACAGCCTACTCTGCTGTAATCTATTTACGAAGCGTTGATATAGAAAGACAGGTACAAGTGTCTCTCTTAACAGCAAAAACCAGAGTAGCGCCCATTAAACAAGTAAGTATTCCTAGGTTGGAGTTATGTGGAGCAGTATTATTGTCACAACTTTTGACCGAAACAGCGGAAGCCTTGAACATACGCACCGATAAAATAAAAGCTTAGACTGATTCGATAGTTGTGTTGGCGTGGATAAACAGCCACCCTAGCAAGTGGAAGACCTTTGTGGCCAATCGTACGTCGGAGATTCTTACCACCATGAAATCATCTCAATGGTTTCATGTGGCATCTAAAGAGAACCCAGCCGACTACGCGTCCAGAGGTGTCCTGCCCAGTTCGCTTCTTACTACTGACATGTGGTTTTCTGGGCCTTCATTTCTTAAGGCCACATCTATAGTATACAAGAGAGCAAACCACTATACTATAGATCTAGAACAGTCTATAAAGGCTCATACCACAACAATACAAGATATTTCTCTTTTCGAAAGGTATTCCACACTTGCAAAACTTGTCCGAATTGTAGCATATTGTCGGCGATTTTTAAATAGGCGCACTGAATGTCAAACACTTTATTTGCAAAAGGTAGAACTAGATGCCGCACTCAAATGCTGTATAAGAAAGACACAAAGAGACGTATTTGAAACAGAGTATGAACAATTACAGGATAGACACTACAAACAGTCAAAATCAAGCACACTAAAATCGCTCTGCCCTTATCTTGATGATAAGGGTTTAATAAGAATTAGAGGTGGAATTGAAAACTCGCAGTTAAATGAACAACTCAAACATCCGATTGTTTTACCTCACTCGAGTCACTTGACTCGATTGATTGTAGCCGATGCTCATTTGAAAACCTTGCATGCAGGTCCTCAGCTTATGACGAATTACTTGAGGTCATCCTATTGGATAATAGGTGTCCGGAACCTGGTCAAACACCATATCCGCAATTGTGTGATATGTGCCAGGCAAAAAGCAAATATCAAGAACCAATTAATGGGTTCACTCCCAACAGTTCGATGCGTGCCGGCAAGGCCTTTCTTACATAGCGGTGTGGACTATGCAGGTCCTGTAAATATACGGACAACAAAGGGTCGGGGACACCGGTCTTATAAAGGCTACATATGTTTATTTGTGTGTATGGCGACCCGAGCTGTCCATTTGGAAGCAGTCAGTGATATGACAACACAGGCATTTTTGGCTGCATTTAGAAGATTTGTGGCTAGAAGAGGTCACTGCTCTAAACTGTGGAGTGATAATGGTACCACATTTGTGGGCGCCTCCAGAGAATTGAGTCGCTTAAGTGCAATTCAACCATCGATCGCAGAACATCTGGAAGCAAATGGTACAGAGTGGCATTTTCTGCCCCCTCAGAGCCCCAATTTTGGAGGACTTTGGGAAGCAGGAGTTAAATCCACCAAGTTTCACTTAAAACGAGTAATTGGTGAAACTGCCCTCACATTCGAAGAAATTTCCACCCTTCTCAGTCAAGTGGAAGCTTGTTTGAACTCGCGACCCATGAGCATTCTTAATGTTTCTGATCCCGATGAACCATTGCCGTTAACTCCTGGACATTTTCTGATCGGAGAACCGTTAGTGAATGTACCTGATGATGAATATGTAAATGCAAATATTAATCATTTAACACGTTGGCAACACATTCAAAAAATGATACAGTCGTTTTGGAAGCGTTGGTCCCAAGAGTATCTTACTACTTTGATGAACAGGTACAAATGGTCTTCTCAAACTCCTGAGCCGAAAATTGGAGAAATAGTCTTGATTAAGGAAGACGGCTTGCCGCCAAGTCGTTGGTTATTGGGTAGAGTGTTGGAAAAGCACCCTGGTGATGATAATATCACTCGTGTGGTCACAGTGCGCACAAAATCGTCCACTATAAAAAGACCTACATCTAAAATATGTATTTTACCCATTGTAGATTAAGTTCTTTTTTCTTTCTGTTTTTTAAGTTTTATATTTTATTTATAGGTTTTAGTTTAGTATTGTTAATTCTTTGTGTGTTTATGGGTTCAGATTTGTCGAACTTTTAAACGTATAAACTTGATTGTGTGTAATGTTATGTGTTTCTACATTATATTAAAATTCAAGTTCTTTTCATATACACTATTTCATGTGAAACTCATGTGCAATTGCATATCTCGTGCAATTTATTTTGTGTGCGTTATTATATTTTCTATTATGTTTCAAATTATGAAAGACATTTCGTCTTATGTAGTTCAAATTATGAAGGACATTTCGTCATAACGTCCTTGGTGGGCGGTATGTCTAAGACGAAAACAAACCTATAATTAGGTCCACGATGAACGCAGAACACAATACAATCTATGTTGTCTTTGCCTAACTAGATGGCGCTGTATTGGTTCTCTGAATCGCGATATCGTTGTTTACTGAGCATAATATAAAGGTTACCACGAGTGTATGAACAAACAATCAAATAAATAGCTTGTCAGATCAGCAGATCAGTTCACAGTGGTTTTATTTTGGATAACAAGTAACCCCCTAGTGTACACAACACGTTAAGTGCTAGTACGGCATTTAACAACCCCAATCTCCGAAGTGCCTTAACCAATTTGAATGCGTTTTTACAGGTGGTTACAAATAAGAAAGTTACATCAGTTTAAAGAATTACGTAGAAATGACTGTCATGCCTTGTGTTTTAGGTTGTCTCGAGTTATCTCCTCATCTATATGTCTCTGTGTCCTATGAAATCCGTTATTACATTTTTTGATAGAACGAGACTGTACGATAACACGGAGAACTATTAGACTGAAGTGGAAGTGTCCCGATCATGTTGCCAGACAACCTGATGGTTACTGGAGCCGAAATATGCGTACTAGAGTGGAATAGGTAAACGTAGTGTAGGACGCCTGGAGGCATGATGGACAGACGGTTTGTAGAAAGTGGCTAGTTGCTGATGGATACGGGTCATCTAAACCGGTTAAGCGGTTACTGATTTTCTATGTAAACTTCTAGCTTCCTATTGAACCCCTTAATGGACGATTTGTGGAATAAAAAATAGTTATATGCTTCTCCACAACTTAAATTATCTTAATAATAAACTATATCTGAATCTGTTCAGTAGTTATCAACTCTTACTTTTAACATTCCATTTTCCAGACACCTTTTCAATGTTCGTTTTCACCCCTTAAGAGGTGGTTTGGGGATAAAAATTGTTCTTTATCCTTCTCTACAATTCAAATTACTTTCGTACCAAATCTCTTCTAAATTAAGTCTAAGTCTATCTGTATGTTACATTTTCAAAGTTAAATCAATGATTTATTTTTTTACTTTTTAATTTTAATGAAATTTGTCTTGGAGATAGTTTCATTCTTGAGGAAGGACAAAGGTTATTATTTACCATGATAACCGACATACACGCAGGTGGAGCCACGGGCAAAATTTTCTGCATAATAAATTAGATGCAAATGAGATTACAGACCAATAAATCCGGTTTCAGTTGGTAACCAAAAGCTCAAACGTCGTATCCTTTCACAACAACTGACACTTGATTTGAATTTATTCTATCTTAATCTTAATTTTGTAATCTTAGTTTATGTCTATTTATTTTATTACAGAATAATAAGTACCATAGACAATTAATGGTTCTCTTATTTGTTCTCACAAGTTCATGTGTTTAAAGAAATCGTTTAAATCATGTAAAGTAAGTAAGAAAAGTAACCAATAAATTATAATTATAAGGTGCATAGGACTAAGCTTGTCGTAACAATAACTTCTGTGTCCACCGTCTTTGAGTGTGAGAACTATATTGGGAGTGTGTATCCTAAGAAATTTTGGTGTGATATGTGGAGGAGGGGTATCAGAGGGAAGGGAAAGGGAGGATCCTCCCACCAGGCGAGGTAATCATGCCTGGCGTGCCACGGGTAACGGTTGGTGTTGGCAAGTTATGTATATGCTTTTTAGAATTTCCATTTCGCGATACAGGATTAGTAGTTGCTCCCTAGTTCATTACTCCGTAGTTCGATGTATCTTCGGTAGATGGTGCTGTAGTGTTTTTTGTTTTACGCTGTATGTGGAATTCGCCACAGATGTTCTGCCGGCATCTAAGAGGTGTTCCTTCACTTTACACGAAATAATGCTAAAATCGCCATTAGTAAGATTATACTTGCTGTAGCGTGCGTCAGGAACTACAAAAAAGTATTATTATTATTACGTGCAAATCGGTAGAAGTACGTCATCATCATCATCAACATCACAGCCTTTTACAGTCCACTGCTGGATATAGGCTTCTCCTTAGCAAGGAGGCTTTGCCTTACTATACCACGCTGGCCAGACGGGTTGGAATAGTGTTTGTTTGGAAGAGGTTGAGACGCTCTCGGATCACCTCTACATCCGATTTGAGCTCTCCCGGCCCTAGGACCTCAGTAGGGGTCATGCGGCACGGCGTTCTTCTCGCTTTCGACACCGCGAAGAAGGCGAGGAGGACCGGCTTCATGAGGAGTACCGAGAGGTGCGGAAAACTCTGAGGCTGGGCATCAGCCGCGCCAAAGAAATTAAGAGAAAGGAAATGCTGGAGGGTCTCGATCGTGACCCCTGGGGTCGCCCTCATCGCGCGGCGCGACAAAAGCTCCGCGCGTCGGCCCCCTCCCTTACAGAGACCTTTCAGCCCAGCTTCGGAGGTGGGGGTGGTTGTTCTACGGATTTGCTCTAAGAACACCGCCCCTGGGCCAGACGGGACACCTGCCCGTGTGCTGGCACGTGGCCTCGAACACATGTCAGACCGCCTCAGAGAGGTCTTGGACGCTAGCTTGTCGTCCGGACGCTTCCCTGAGTGCTGGAAAAGCGGGAAGCTGGTCCTATTAAGAAAGCCGGGACGGCCTGCCGATTTGGTGGCGGCCTATAGGCCCATTGTGTTGCTGGACAAGGCGGGTAAACTGTTTGAGAGGATATTCTCTGCCCACATTGTCCGGCACCTCTGCGAGGTGGGCCCCGATCTGTCGGACGCCCAATTTGGTTTTCAGTCGATGCCGAACTGCGCCTGAGGGCCGTTACCGAAGAGGCGGTGAGCTGTGGCGGCGTGCTGATGGCGGTGTCGTTAGACATCGCCAACGCATTTAATAGTCTGTCATTTAGCTGCATCAGGGAAGCACTCCACAACCACGGGGTGCCAGAGTGCCCCCCGGGCTGGGCGTAATTTGTTACGCCGATGACACATTGGTCACAGCCCGGGGGGCGAACTTTCAAGAGGCGGCGCGCATGGGCTCCGTCGTGGTCCACCCCCCGGCGCCCCTATCGTAGTCAATTCGGTCCTCGTACCGATTAAGGCCCAGATGAAGTATCTGGGCCTGATCCTCGACGGCAGGTGGCTCTTCGACGAGCACTTCCGACAGCTTACTTCAAAGCTGGTCGGCGCTGCTTCTGCTCTTGGGCGACTTTTGCCCAATTTGGATGGAGCCAGCGTCGCGACGAGACGGCTATATACGGGGATTGTTCGGTCAATGGCGCTGTATGGTGCACCGGTGTGGGCGGCGGTTCTGACCGCCCAGAATAGGGCTCGCCTCTGGCGTCCTCAGAGGATATTGGCGGTTAGAGCCATACGCGGTTACCGCACCGTATCAACGGAGGCGGTGCGCGCCTTGGCCGGAACTCCTCCCTTGGGTTTTGGAGGCGGAAGTGCTCGCCGAAGTTTATCGGCGGACGGCTGATTTCCGGGCGGGTAGCGGGATACGGCCCCCGCCCGAGGAGATACGCGAGTGGCGTGAGGCCGCTCGTCCAGCCACGATGGCTCGTTGTTCGTTCCGGTTGGAGACTCCACGTGCTGGCTTTGCCCTCGTGGAGGCTCTCCGGCCGGTCATCACCGAGTGGGCAGGGCGGCAGCACGGGACCCTTTCCTTCCAACTGACGCAGGTCCTTTCCGGGCATGGTTGCTTCGGGAAGTATCTGCACTCGGTCGCCAGGAGGGAATTGAGTCCCGCCTGTTACCACTGCGACTGCAGTGAGTACTCGGCTCAGCACACGCTAGCGGTTTGTTCCACCTGGGCGGCGCAGCGTGGGGTCCTCACTACAGTTATTGGAGGAGATCTCTCGCTACCGGCCGTCATACGCTCCATGGCCCGTAGCGACAGTTGTTTTACCGCGGTCGCAACCTTCTGCGAAGACGTAATTTCGCGGAAGGACGACCTCCACTCGGACTCAATTCGCTGCCGGCGAACCGGGCGACGGAGGTGCGCGTACCAGCGTCTCATGCCGCCTTGATTGTGGCCGCGGGTGAACGGAACGGGTTTTTCCTCCACCCGCTATAATGGCCAGCCGCGAGGAGGCGACGTCTGCGTGTGCCGTATGTCGCCTAAAATAGAGAGTTTAACCATAGAAAGCATAGATGGTGGCAGGCGCTAGGAGGGATCTGGATGTCGTAATAGCAGCGGTTCCCGGATCCCTCCTATCTCAGGCGCAGAGTGGTACACCGTGTGGTTTTAGTCGGTTCGATTCCGACACACCACCCCGCCGTAAGCCCCGGTGGGGTGACGGCCCGAGGGGGTTTCCACAGGTTAAAAAAAAAAAAAAGGGTTTGTTTATAGTTTTCCTTCTCTTTGTAATGATGTTGTCTTGTATACTTTGTTCGCTTAGTCGCTTTTTACGGTACCCACAGGATGAATAGGGGTGGTTACGCTGTGTATTCTTAATCCGTCACCACACGAACATGAATTAAAAAGTACGTGTAGCAGGACAATTCAGTCCTAATTCATGTCAAAGATATTTTCAAATAAGTAATAAACCAAAGAACAAAGAATAGACCTCGATGTCAAACATAAATTATTCCGTAAAAATATTCTGTTGCGACTATTTACTTGGATTCCACTCATAAGAGAAATTACCGGTATAAATAAAGGTGAAAGGTCCACAAGAACTCTTACATTTGTAATACTTAACATGTAATATTTATAGTGTTATGTAAGCATACACAACGACACACACTTGTCTCACAATATGTAGTAAGACATATGTATGTGTAACAGAATAAATGAACTCACTAAAGAAATGTTCTGTAATCATTTGAGCGCTACACTACAGCCTAGAATGAATCACGTGTCTATATAAGAATATTGTCAAGTTTGTTTTAAGTTTTTTTTTTTAGTGCAGTGATCACAATACATAGCTGGCAGTTTTGTGCTTGAAATGCGAGAAATGAAATGTAACGTTAAGCAAATGTGCCGTAGCTTTTCAAGAAGAGAGTAAGGGAACCGGAACTTAACCCTCTGTAGAGACACACACACGTACATAACTATGTAAGTGCACGGGCATAGCAGTGGTTGTGTCAAATATCATCTTCATAATTCTCTGCCATATCTAAAAATGAATGTTTGTTTGTCTGTCTGCATGTCTGCTGCTGCGGGGAATATTTGCAGCCACGGATGTTGTGAAGATCACCAGGCCCACAAAATGCGCTGAATTGCGCATCTCGGGCCTGGATGACTCTGTAACGGCCGAAGACGTCCGCGTTGCGATTGCAGAGAAGACGGGGTGCAACGCGGAAAACATTAGGGCCGGACCATCTGCCCCGGTCCAGGAGGACTTGGTGCTGTGTGGGTCAGTTGTCCCGTAGCGTCGGCCAAAGCTTTGAACGACGCAGGCCGACTACTCATCGGTTTCGTGAACGCTAGGATCACAATCCTGGCGGCGAGACCGATGAGGTGTTATAAATGCCTGGCATCGGGACACACACGCGCCAAGTGTGGTAGTCGTGTTGATTGCAGCGGACTATGTTTCCGCTGTGGTCGACCGGGGCACAAGGCGGCAGAATGCTCTGCTGCCCCTCACTGCCCAGCGTGTGAGGCGGGTAATAAGCCCGCCAATCACCAGATCGGGCAGGCGGGCTGCAAGCCTCCCCGTGAATCTCGGCAATCATCGGGGGCTAGCCAGTCGGCCCAGGCTGTCTCCGATGTTGTTCGTCTGTCAACATCATCGCCTATGGAGGAGGTTGTAGAGACAGTCCGGTAATGGACTAAGTCTCAAACCTCCTTATTAAACAGAGGCTCCACTAACACGTGCGTGCGACAGCAGGGGGGGTCGATAGTGGACCTTTCGTTCGCAACCCCTGCCCTCGCCGCACGGGTAAGGAACTGGCGTGTTCTGGAAGAGGTTGAGACGCTCTCGGATCACCTCTACATCCGATTTGAGCTTTCCCGGATCCAGGACTCCAGTAGGGGTCACACGGCGCGGCCTTCTTCTTGCTTTCCGCGGTGGGCTATTTTGAAGCTGAACAGGGACCTACTAGAGGAGGCGGCCGTTATTCAGTCTTGGCTGCCTCCGCAGGTCCTAACCGAGGAGGTCGACATGGGGGCTGGTCGCTTTCGTGACGCGATTACGCAGATTTGCGATGCGGCCATGCCCCGTATCCGAGGTCATCCTCCTCCACGGAAGGAGGTTTACTGGTGGTCCCGAGAGCTGGCGGACCTCCGCGCGGGTTGTACTCGTGCCCGGAGGTCCTACACCCGCAGTCGCCGGCGTCACCGCGAAGACGGCGAAGAGGACCAGCTTCATGAGGAGCACCGAGAGGCGCGGAAAACTCTGAAGCTGGCCATTAGCCGCGCCAAAGAAGTGAAAAGAAAAGAGATGCTGGAGAGTCTCGATCGTGACCCCTGGGGTCGCCCTTATCGTGCGGCGCGACAAAAGCTCCGCACGTCGGGTTCCCCCCTTACAGAGACTCTCCAGCCCAGCTTCCTGGAGGAAGTGGTCGAGGGGCTTTTCCCGCAGCGGGTGGAGCACACAAACTCGTCAATGGCTTTCTTGGTCAGAGACGACGGAGGGGAGAACAAGGATAATGTTCCACCCGTCAGGGAATCGGAAATAGGGGCGGTTGTTCTACAGATTCGCTCCAAGAATACCGCCCCTGGGCCAGATAGGATACCTGCCCGAGTGTTGGCACGAACCCTCGACCACATGTCGGATCGCCTCAGAGAGGTCCTGGACGCCAACTTGGCGTCCAGGACCTGCTAAGCCTGGACCTGCCAGAAGCTGGTCCTGTTACGGAAACCGGGACGGCCTGCCGATTCGGTTGCGGCCTATAGGCCCATCGTGTTGCTGGACGAGGCGGGTAAACTGTTTGAGAGGATACTCTCTGCCCGCATCGTCTGGCACCTCTGTGAGGTGGGCCCCGATCTGTCGGACGCCCAATACGGATTTCGAGCGGGGCGTTCGACGGTCGATGCCGTGTTGCGCCTGAGGGCCGTGACCGAAGAGGCGGTGAGCTGTGGCGGCGTGCTGTTGGCGGTATCGTTGGACATCGCCAACGCATTTAATAGTCTGCCATTTAGCTGTATCAGACATCATTACGTAGATGACACATTGGTCACAGCCCGGGGGATGAACTTTCAAGAGGCGGCGCGCCCGGCCACCACGGGTATCTCTCTGGGCGTATTGAGGCGCTGGGTTTGCGGGTGGCCCTGGACAAGACGGAGGCCCTTTTGTTCCATGGGCCCCGTCGTGGTCTACCCTCCGGCGCCTCCATCATAGTCAATTCGGTCCTCGTACCGGTTCAGGCCCAGATGAAGTATCTGGGCCTGATCCTCGACGGCAGGTGGCTCTTCGACGAGCACTTTCGACAGCTCTCTCCAAAGCTGGTCGGTGCTGCTTCTGCCCTTGGGCGACTCTTGCCCAATTTGGGTGGAGCCAGCGTCGCGACGAGACGGCTATACACGGGGGTTGTTCGGTCAATGGCCCTGTATGGTGCACCGGTGTGGGCGGCGGCTCTGACCGCCCAGAATAGAGCTCGCCTCTGGCGTCCTCAGAGGATATTGGCGGTTAGAGCCATACGCGGTTACCGTACCGTATCGACGGAGGCGGCGTGTGCCTTGGCCGGTACTTCCCCGTGGGACTTGGAGGCGGAAGTGCTCGCCGAAGTTTATCGGCGAACGGCTGACTTCCGGGCGGGAAGCTGAATACGGCCCCCGCCCGAAGAGTTACACGAGTGGCGTGAGGCCGCTCGTCGTGCCACGATGGCTCGTTAGTCGTGCCGGCTGGAGGCCCCACGTGCTGGCTTTGCCACCGTGGAGGCTCTTCAGCTGGTCATCGCCGAATGGGCAGGGCGACAGCACGGGACCCTTTCCTTCCGACTGACGCAGGTTCTTTCCGGGCACGGTTGCTTCGCGAAGTATCTGCACTCGGTCGCCAGGAGGGAATTGAGTCCCGCCTGTCACCACTGCGACTGCAGTGAGGACTCGGCTCAGCACACGCTAGCGGTTTGTTCCGCCTGGGCGGCGCAGCGTGGGGTCCTCACTGCAGTTATTGGACTAGATCTCTCGCTACCGGCCATCATACGCTCCATAGTCGGTAGCGACAGTTGTTTTACCGCGGTCGCTACCTTTTGTGAAGATGTAATTTCGCGGAAGGAGGTGGCGGAGAAGGCCCGGGAGGACGACCTCCACTCGGAGCCAATTCGCCGCCGGCGAACCGGGCGGCGGAAGCGTGCATATCAGCGCCTCATGCCGCCTTGAGCGTGGCTGCGGGTGGACGGGACGGGTTTTCCCCTCCATCCGCTATAATGGCCAGCCGCGAGGAGGTGACGTGCGCGTGTGCCGTACGTCGCCTAAATAGAGAGTTTGTAAGCTGATGGTGCCCGCGTTAGCGGGCAGGCGCTAGGAGGGATTTGGATATCGTAATAACAGCTGTTCCCGGATCCCTCCTATGTCAGGCGCAGAGTGGCACACCGTGTGGTTTTAGTCGGTCCGATTCCGACACACCACCCCGCCGTAAACCCCGGTGGGGTGACGGCTCGAGGGGGTTTCCACAGGTTAAAAAAAAAAAAAAAAAGACCTTCGTCAGCAGTTTACGGCGTAAAACATAAGTACGTGTGGTACGTGACGGTCTCAGAATCGTCATGTAATCGTCAGGTGAGTTTGTAATACTAAATAAGTACAGCTTACGTCTAACTGTTGTAATATGACACATACCTACATGAATTAATGGTTGGAAGTGTAAATAATGTATGTGCTGGTGAATTATGTTTCAAACAGATTTATTACGAGGATTTGGACTGCCTTATTTTTTCTATAGAATAAACCTGTGACTACAGACATATTTATCTTTGTAATATATATAAAGTAATATATAAAAATAAATATAATATTTTATTTTTATTACTCGACTTCAATCAAGAGAATCAATGCAACCTTCGGGTGCCATAGGGTTGCAGGGCAGTGTGCAGTTAGTATTTAATAAATTGCATACATATAGGAACAAAAACATTAGAGTTTACAAGCGTAAAACTGATAGTAAATACAACAGATATTTTATAAAACTGTAAAACAGAGAAAGTTTAACAAACTGATCTTTTTACATTTTTTCACGCTATCATTTAGGTATAATTTTTAATCAATTCATTTTAAGAGTGACACTTATAGGAACCAAGGGATAAGATATACGTTTTAAGAAGATATTATATTATGTTATTTAGCATATATATTCAGGGCTTTAGGAGAATCCCGTAAAATATCGGGCACCCCATAGCCCGTAAAGTATAAGATATAAAATAACTTGGTTTGACGCGCTAACTGATCTATGAACATATTGGCTTAACCACTAAGGCTACAGACATGAAATTTTGGTAGCTGACACAATTTTTTAGGAATTAACCTACTGAGTAAGAATTTGTAAAAATATCACCCCTTAGGTAGTAAAATAAGAGATGAACGGTTAAATGGAAGTTCACCTTTTTAAAGTTAGAAACACGAAATAAGAAATCACCATAACCAATCTCAATGAAATTTGGTATAGAGAGACATCGATTTACGAGGAAGGAAATAAGCTACTCCTTGTAACGGTACTCACGCGGGCAAAAGCTATTATTAAATATACAGACACAAAACAGAACATCTTAACAGTATCTCTTTATTGTATTTCTCGACTAATTTTAATTTTTTTCTGACTAATCTATTGTATGTCTTTATTAAATATCGGATGTAGCTTTATCAATAATTAAATTCTTACCGGTGGAATATACACTACACTTTTCATTATTCTGATATCCCTGTGATCATTTAACGGTTGTTTTACTATAGAATCATAAAACTACTTTGTTATAGCTGCGTTTGAATTATTATGACATCATTTTACACACCTTATTTTCTTACACTTAATTGCACTTACTCAAAATTTACAATACAAAAAAAGGAATATTGATTGATTGGCTATCATTTGTATACGTATAACAATAATAATGTAATAAAACGTAAAACAAGTTGATAAAAAGGATCTAACTAAGTCCAACCGATACAAGCGCAGAACATTGATCTGTAAGTACAAATTTGTATTGTTAAGTTTTGCGAGTATAGTGAGAATGTAAACTGCACGGTTGACGTACTGTTTTAAGTGATCGACACTTTGTACTGCGCTGAGTGTTGAGAGTGCAACACTTAGTGTGATCCACAAATTGTTGTTCTGAGTCTGAGTGTTCTTTATACCCGTTTCATGTATGTTTATAAAGTCCCCCGCGATACAGTATTTCTAGTGCAGACGTTATCTTTTTAAAAAAGGAAGAGAAAAGAAAAGAATATTTATAATAGAATTTAAATATTGGAACACATTTGGTAATTAAGTTTGTTTAAATATGTAAGTTTATAACTGTATTACGGCAGTGTTGTTTAATGTGGTTTGAAAATAAGGCGTTGATAGGCTTTGATATTATAGCCGTATTGGACATTAAAGCGAAGGCCATTAGGAAAGGAGTGTGACAACCTGTAATATAATATTTTAGTATTTTTTTAATGTATTTAAAAAAGATAGGTGATTTTCAGTTCGATTTATTTATTTTTTGCTTTGTTATTTAAGAGCTCCATCGTTTACAAACCGATTTGGAATATTTATTTACAAAAAACATATTTAAGTGTCAATCAATCTAGCATTCATAATACAAGCTCTATTTACATAGTTTGAAACTAGAAGAAGTTGTGTGTCAGTTATTAAAGATAAATGTAGCATTTTCATTTTAAAGAGTACACTGCCCGTTTAATACCATTAAAATTTAAATTTCAAGTACTAATTCTAAGATTTTAAATAAAGTTGATGATTTTTTTTAGAATTAATTGTGTTATTTTTATTTATCTGAATTTGGTACTTCTTTTAAATAGAGTATTCACTGAGTCCTTACTTAAGTTGTAATACCATCTACTTATTACCTTTCATTCCTTTATTTTTATTTGTAAAAGATAAATTTGTTAAAAAAGTAAAGTAAAGTCAACATTTGTTTTAACTTACAATTCTATACCAAGAACCGTAGTAATGATCGTAAACGGTATAGTTATAATTGACTAATACCTACCTACTAAAAAATACTTTGATCAGATCAGAAAACGTAGAAATTTTCGCTAATAGTATATTTTAGTCGGTGGACTTTAATTTAAAATGTCCCACATCACAGCGTTCGCAATGTTGAATAACTTTCAAAATCATATAAGAATTGATACGAAAATCATATAAGAATTGATACAAAAATCATATAAGAATTGAAACGTGGCTATCTCGGACTCGAACCGATCAAAGGACACAAAGAACATTCAGACTATGAACAACCCAGACTTTGAATCCATAATACTCAGCGAAGTAGAAAGCGGCGTGGCGACAGCGTACACCGCTAAGCCAACCGTGCAGTAGTATAGTATAGTCACCACAGCTCACCGCCTCTTCGGTCGCGGACCTCAGGTGCAACACAGCATCGACTGCCGTACGCTCCGCTCGAAAACCGAATTGGAAGTCCGACAGATCGGAGTCCACCTGACAGAGGTACCGAACGATGCGGGCAGAGAGTATCCTCTCAAACAGTTTACCCACCTCGTCCAGCAACACAATGGGCCTATAGGCCGCTCCCAAATCGGCAGGCCGTCCCGGCTTCCTTAATAAGACCAGCTTACCAGCCTGTTTTTAACCTTGTAGCAACCTTCTTACCCGACATTGTCTTACTGGATCCCAATCGACGTGTCAGGTGCTGTAGATGCATTGTGGCTACGTACTACATTACTTTAGCGACCGGTTTATGGTGTTGCTGTAAATGAGTCAACGAGAATCTATTTGCCAGTTGATAACTATCCTAGGACATATAGAACGTACAACGAATAAGATGATGCAAAGGTATCATGAGTTTTGCTTTAATTCGACCATTAATTTAGATACTGTGACTTAGTACTAAGTCTTATTCCCAAGATCATTAATTATCTGATGTCAGACTACATTTACGTACACAAGACTGTAGCATGCATGAACTAGTGACATAAATTTGGCGCCAGCAAGTTTACATAAACTATTATGCTGATATTTCGTTACAATAGTATTTGCGCAAATATTGAGCGTTGTTGAAATGACGTACAAATTCTAAGGAGATATTAGTCATCGTTTGCGATGCTGAGTGAAAATTATAGTTCAAATTTACTTGTTTTGAGGCGTTGGCATTTTAAACCCCTTGTAATACAATTGCATATTAGAGTTTCCATAGAAGTTGTAACCAGTTTTGAGATTTAATATGTAATAGATTAATTAATAAATAAGAGTAAGCTTTTATCTTATGACTAAGATTAAGTAAGAAACGATATTAGTATATGCTTTTGTAAAGGGTCATTTTGACTATTATAGTCATTTGCAGAATAAGCATAACTGTTTAAGAGTTTCTGCGATTATTGATGTCGAGTTAAAATGAGTGTAAAAATGATGAGTTTGAAATGTACGCTGTTTGGCAATATAAAAGTAGATAATGCTAATGAAAATCGGGATGATGAAATACATATGAGAGGAAAATATAATACAGAAAGGAGAAAGCCAGATCTTATTTGGACACCATCCCCACTCTCCAACAGATATGGGATGCTTGTCAGTTTGATCGTTATTATATACAAAAAGATAAAACATTTAACTTAATAGTAAAGCTATTTTAAAATTTAAAAAAACATTTTAGAAAAAAATGTGTAGAGTTTTCTATAAGAAGACTTCTTTTATGTTATCAGTTTGATAATATACATAAGAACAATGAAGAATGTCGGACTGAAGTAAATACTTTGAGAAAGGAAAACAAACTTCTCTGTTTTGAGTTTGACAAACAATCTTTTAAATTACTACAACTCGATCAACTGTCTCGATGTTCTAACTTAGAAACACTGTGTTTCTTAGACAATAAATCCGAGAACGTTGTTTCTATTGTAAAACAACTTTGTCGTATCGTTAAATGTTTAGTACTCTGCACGTATTACAGAAATGAACCAACCTCGTGTTTGTCCGCGATAAATTATGATTAAAATGAACTGCCCACATATCCAAGATTTGTGGCCTACAACAAAACATACTCCTAGGGTAAAATGAACACTGGCGACCTTTTTTTGTTGCTTTAAAGATCTGGATATCTGTTGCAAAGAGTGAAAGCTATCGTAGCTGACGAAATCATTGTCGGCACGAAATATTATATTCGCAACAGTGAAGTCGTCAATATTATCTATACAGCATTCTGTCTTCATACAAATGATCAGAATGTCGGTCATGACTGCATGTCTCAAGTTTGGTAAACACCCGGTATACATATATTTATATATTTCATATATTTCATTGAAATAGGTACAACTAATATGGCAAAGATTTCTGTATAGTGACAGATGAAAATGTCATGTCATCACATCTATTCATCCCGTGAGTGTCGTAGCAGGCGAGTAAGGGTGCAAATTATGCAGGACACCATCACTGCAAGGAGAAGAGTAATTTGATACAAACTCTTTTTTATAACCCCACCGGGATTTACGGCAGGTGGTGTGCCGTAATCGGCCTGATTAAAACTTTAGTTTTAGTCATGATAGTGGTGTGATACTTTATGGATAGAATGGGACGGATTTGGTAACTGCTGTTATTAAGCCATCCAGACCCTCCCGCTCTGACACGGGCACCGTATACGGGTAAATTCTCTATTTAGGCGATGTACGTCATACGCGAACGTCGTCACCTCGCGGCTGGCCACTGTGACAGATAGAGGGGAAAACCTGTCCCGTCTACCCGCGACCACATTCAGGGCGGCATAAGGCGCTGATAAGCGTACCTCTGCCGTCCAGTTCGCCAGCGGTAAATTGAGTCTGAGTGGAGATCGTCCGTCCTCCCGAGACTTCTCCTTCTGCGAATTGACTTCTTCGTAGAAGGTTGCGGCCACGGTAAAACAGCTGTCGCTACCGGCCATGGAGTGTTTGGTGGCCTATGGCGAGAGATCTCCTTAAATAACTGCAGTAAGAGCCCCACGCTGGACCACCCAGGCGGAACAAACCGCTAGTGTGTGCTGTGCCTCTGCACTGCACCTCACCACTGCAGTCGCAGTGGTGACAGGTGGGACTCAATTCCCTCTTCGGGACCGAGTGCAGATACTTCTCAAAAGAACCTTGTCCGGAAAGTACCTGCGTCAGTAGGAAGCAAAGGGTCCCGTGCTACCGCCCTACCCATTCGATGATGATCAGCTGGAGAAACTTAATATAAACCCTTTTTTTTCTTTTAGCGTGTGGAAACCCCCTCGAGCCGTCACCCCACCGGGGTTTACGGCGGGGTGGTGTGTCGGAATCGGACCGACTAAAACCACACGGTGTGCTACTCTGCGCCTGACATAGGAGGGATCCGGGAACATCTGTTATTACGACATCCAGATCCCTCCTAGCGCCTGCCCGCTGCCCCGGGCACCATCTGCTTACAAACTCTCTATTTAGGCGACGTACGGCACACGCGCACGTCACCTCCTCGCGGCTGGCCATTATAGCGGAAGGAGGGGAAAACCCGTCCCGTCCACCTGCAGCCACACTCAAGGTGGCATGAGGCGCTGGTACGCGTGCCTCCGCCGCCCGGTTCGCCGGCGGCGAATTGGGTCCGAGTGGAGGTCGTCCTCTCGGGCCTTTTCCGCTACCTCCTTCCGCGAAATTACATCTTCGCAGAAGGTTGCGACCGCGGTAAAACAACTGTCGCTACCGACCATGGAGCGTATGATGGCCGGTAGCGAGAGATCTAGTCCAATAACTGCAGTGAGGACCCCACGCTGCGCCGCCCAGGCGGAACAAACCGCTAGCGTGTGCTGAGCCGAGTCCTCACTGCAGTCGCAGTGGTGACAGGCGGGACTCAATTCCCTCCTGGCGACCGAGTGCAGATACTTCCCGAAGCAGCCGTGTCCGGAAAGAATCTGCGTCAGTCGGAAGGAAAGGGTCCCGTGCTGTCGCCCCGCCCATTCAGCGATGACGCTCCTCAAGATAGTCTGCCACAAGCCGCCTCAGGTACTCTGGCACCCCGTGGTAGTGGAATGCTTCCCTGATGCAGCTAAATGGCAGACTATTGAATGCGTTGGCGATATCCAACGACACCGCCAACAGCACGCCGCCACAGCTCACCGCCTCTTCGATCACGGCCCTCAAGCGCAACACGGTATCGACCGTCGAACGCCCCGCTCGAAACCCATATTTGGCGTCCGACAGATCGGGGCCCACCTCACAGAGGTGCCGGACGATGCGGGTAGAGAGTATCCTCTCAAACAGTTTACCCGCCTCTCAGGAAAGCGTCCAGACGCCAAGCTAGCGTCCAGGACCTCCCTGAGACGGTCCGACATGTGTTCGAGGGCTCGGGCCAGCACTCGGGCAGGTATCCCGTCTGGCCCGGGGGCGGTGTTTTTAGAGCGGATCCGTAGAACAACCGCCCCTACCTTCGATTCCCTGACAGGCGGAACACTGTCCTCGCTCGCCCCGTCGTCTCCGACCGTGAAGGCCATCGACGGGGGTGTGTGCTCCACCCGTTGCGGGAAAAGGCTCTCGACCACTTCCCGCAGGAAGCTGGGCTGGAGGGTCTCTGTAAGGGGGGCCCGATGTGCGGAGCTTTTGTCGCGCCGCACGATAAGGGCGACCCCAGGGGTCACGATCGAGACCCTCCAGCATTTCCTTTCGCTTAATTTCTTTGGCGCGGCTGATGGCCAGCTTCAGAGTTTTCCGCGCCTCTCGGTACTCCTCATGAAGCTGGTCCTCCTCACCATCTTCACGGTGTCGCCGCCGACTACGGGTGTAGGACCTCCGGGCACGAGTACAGGCCGCGCGGAGGTCCGCCAACTCCTGGGGTCCGCCAACTCCTGGGAACTTAATATAAACCCTATATCAACCCGTCTGGCCAGCGTGGTATTCGCTTCTAAAGAGAAGTCTATGTCCAGTAGTAAATAATTAAAGGCTATTGATGTTAAAATGATGATGATGTGATTCTTACGTCTCAGCCGTAGCACAAACATTTATCAGTGTTAAAAAGTGTTAATTGTTTAAAATCTACACCACCACGACATCAGGTAGGAACGAAGTTCCTTCGGATAATGTAGAATCGACACAATTTGCAAAAAAAATCGTGCTCAATTTTATGTAGGTTTTCTTGATTTTTCTCTTAAATTTTGCTGATTAGTTTTTATTTAAGTACAAGAAAGTATTTAGGAAATTCATTATTTTAGGAAATAATATAATAAATTACTTAAAATAAAAAAACATCGTAATTCTAATTTCAACTAAAAGAACAAAATATGTCTCTTTATTTTTGTTTGACAACATTAAATTACATAGAAATAGAAAAATAGAAAAATGGATGTATAATGTGAGTATTCGCCACGTGCTTGTCCATGAATTCATGAGTATATACTATGCATTGGCAGGGTGGAGTGGTAATAGAAAGAGGAGGGATGAGAGAACGAAAAGAAAGAGGGAGAAAGAGAAAGGTATTATACACTACTCGCTTGTGTATGCGACTGTCGTGTGTCGTGTCGTGTGTGTGTTTATTCCACGCACTTTTTTCCACGGAATTTTTCTTACGGTTTTACTATTACATTTTTTTCAGTTCGGTCGCGCAGCAAAATCCCTATCCCCTCCAAGCCTGCCGTAAGGAACTTCGTTCCAAAAATGCAACATGTATTTTTATTGCATACTTCCTATTTCATTGCCAACGAATTCTTTTTTCAAACTTAAAATATAACATTTACTATCACAAAACTAAATACTGTAAACGGTTAGCTCTACCGCTTGGTTACATACCGCGCAGCCGTAGGTACTCATTTTGATAACAGACCCGAGTGACAATACTGTATCCATAATATAATCATCCCTGCCTCGTGGTGAACTCGTGCGAGCAAAATACTGCGGCTGCGCGGTGCAAGGTCTACACAGCCGGACAGTGAGACAGGGGTAAAATTTAAGCTAAACTTGGGTACTGAGGACTCTTAAACCCCAGAAAATTTGTCTGCTCCACTAGACACTTGGAATGGCATGGGTTTCAAATCAATTGGTGGATGGGGACGGTGTTTCTCAATGTCCTTTAATTAATGTTATTTTATTTATAACTTAGTCCTATTTTAAAATACTTGTGTATTGCAATACCTATCTAAATATTTCAGGAATGTTTATCAGAAAATACCACTTAAAATATTTCAAGTTATCCATTAATCTTATCAAGAATTTTAACATTATTCGAGTTTCAACGCAACCATGATTTATGTAGTTTGAAAATGTAAAGTCGAAAATAATTTGAGTTATAGTAGATAAAAAAATATCTACAAGTTGATAAAAAAATCATCTATCAAACAATAAGCAAAGTTTGATAAAAGCTTTAACTTTGTCGGTCAGGCATAAAGTCAGAAATTAAAAGACTATAAAGACAAAACTTCCGTGTGATTACGGATTTAGAATACAGAGTGTCACCATCCTTATTCATCCCGTGGGTGTACTAAGAGCAAATTATGTAGAAAAACAGAATTGCAAAGAAATGGAAAATTTGACACGAACTCGTCTAATCATCGTGGTATAATATTTTTTTTATTTAATAGCCAAAGTGACTCTTTTCTGCCTGATGCAAAGCATGAGTAGAATCTAAGAATTGTAATCACCAAACTTATTGCGAATGCAGACAATGTGGTATGGTGACCCACAGTAGGGTTGCCTAGCGAGATGCTTTTTCACGATTTGCATTGGGGCATAGCAGTGTAAGGCTCCTACATTTAACAAGGCAACTATCACACATGCATCAATGAACCTCCGATCTACGGTCCGGTTAACGTTTTGGCTTGGCCGTCTGTGACAGGGTAGTACTGTCCCGGTCGAGCCGACCCGTTCGTGCTCCAAAACGCCAGAACCTCCTTTTTTAAGGTGAAGTATATGTTCACCTGTGGACTAGGAAAGGTGATAGTATTGGTGATTGGTGATGGTATTGATGAAAGATTAATTAACGGTTATAAACATTTCTATAACAGTCAACTTAACTATGTGTATATCATTGCAAATACATAATGAATGTCAAAGTTACGTTAATACAACCCCGAAATATAGGCTATAAAACATACATACAATATTTACTTACAATTTTGTTTTCTTCAAAACGTAAACAGCGCAAACATATAACGTATATCGTAAAAGCTTGTTGCAAACTTCCTTTGATTTTTGTTGAATAACCGATCGGGACCCCCTAGTCAAATAGACATTTACAAACGTAAACCTTATTAGCAAACTAACAAATGTTTGGGAATGACGTCTTACATCGCTAACACGTGTCATCAAAAGAAAATATTAATCAATAATGCAAGAGAATTGAGAAAGGCGCTGTTTCAATTCACGACGAGCCCACGCGAGCCGATCCAAGTCGAACCAAACACTCCACTTGCGTTTGTTTAGACTTCTCGAAGCTCGGCTAGCGTGTAACGTGTAACGATAGTCTTACCTTTTGTTATATATCTTTGCTTGCCTCTTCTAGGACATAGAAGTATGTGCCTTGATGAAGCGTGGTAGTGTATGCGACTGCTGTGTATTGAGGTCTCGGGTGCGATTCCCGGGTCGGACCAAATGTTTGCCGAGTTTGAATGTTTTCTATATATAATATGTATGTATTTATAAAAAGAAGGATATATATAATTATATCAGTTGCCCCATAGCTCTGCATAGTTTAAAATATGTATATTTGATATACCACTAAATGAATAAACACCAAAAACACGACTCGTCTTCTTTTTTTTTCTATATGAAGAGTCTGCCAAAGTAACTCTACTTTCCCTGATGGTAAGCATTAATAGAATCCAAAGAGTTGTGATCACCATACTCATTGCAAATGCAGACAATGCAGTGTGGTGACCCTCACTATGGTGGTCTAGTGAGATGCTTGTTTACGTCACGTTTGGGGAAGTTTTTCTTTTTTTTTTATTTACAACCTATCAAAGTGACTCTATTCTGCCTGATGGAAATCATAAATAAAATCCAAGAGCGGTGGTCGCCATACTCACTGAGAATGACGACAATGTAATATAGCGACCCACGCTATGGCGGCCTAATGAGATGCTTTTTCACGCCCCGCTTAAAGGACCCGGGATCATAGTAGGAGGGAAACACGTGCACTGGTAATGAATTCCAGGCTCTAACTGATTTGCACAGGAAGGAAGAGCCGAACTGTTTAGTTCGGGAGCGTATGTCTATCATTCTGAAACGGTGACTTCCAAGGCCAGCACGAGTTGTCCTGTAGAGGAACGGAGAAGATGGGACCAGTTGGAAGAGGTCGTCAGAACACTCTCCATGATAAAGGCGATAGAGGACTGCCATAGAGGCTACATCTCTTTGCAACTGCAGAGATTCACGGGATTCAGTGACTTTCGGGTTATTGATAATCCAAACTGCTTGCCGCTGTAACCGATCCAAAACGCCCAGTAAATACTGAGCGGATCCATCGTAAAGATGAGAACAGTACTCCGCGCAGGAGCGTACCTGGGTCTCATAAAGAAGACACAGATGCTCAGGCACAAAGAACCGTCTCACTCTGTTCAGTATACCCAGCTTCCGTGAGGCCGCCTTAGTAACGATTTCAGTATATTCTCGCGGATTGAAGTCCCGGCCAATATTCATACCCAGTATACTGGGCTTGTCCTGCAGTGGCAGTTGAGTATTCTGAAAAGTGAGGAGGGGAAGGAATGGAGACTTTTTGGCATTGAACTCGACCAGATTCTCATGACCCTATTGAGAAATGTGGCCTAGGACCCGGTCGAGCTCAGTGATAAGCTTTTGTCGCTTTTCCTCAACGTCCGCTAATTTGGCTGTAGGGTGACCATAGTAACGTCAATGAACTGTGGTGTCGTCTGCATAGCAATGTATATTGGCGTATATATATATATATATATATATATATATATATATACACATACATACATATAGTAATAGGCATGACAGTCATCGTGGCAGTCTACGGCTCACATGGTTATTACGATAACTGTCACCCCTGCATCAATGGGCCTCCGGTCTTGCACTCACCAACGAAACACGACAGCACGGATGCTTGTGCTTTAGGTTAGTCTTCTCTACGAGGGTAGTACTGCTCCGCTTAAGTCGGCTCGTTCGTGCTAAAATCAGCGTGGCTCTACTACCTAAATAATAATTAATACATAATTACATATTTTTTTAATTTATTTGTTAACGTCTTACACAGTGTTTACAACATGTGAAGCAGTTTGTTTCGTATACTAAATGGTTAAAACAATGTCTTTGTTCAGCTGGTACTTAAAATAGGAAAACCTGTGCTGTAAGTACGAGTATATAGCTTAAAATCAAACGATCGACGCAAAAGCCATCAAATCAAACATCTTTAGATGCGAGAATATCACACTCAGACAAGGACTCTTCAGCTCTATAGTAGAATCACAAATCTACTACGATATTCTCCCGAGATATTCAAATCCATTTGTAGTGGTTAAGTTACTGTTAATTGTGTTCTATATTTGAGTTTACGTATTTTTACGGCAATACTCACTATGATAATTATTACAGGCGTTCTAATCTAGTGGTTAGTGTTCTAATCCAGACACCTGTTATAAATATACAGGTATGTGCATAAAAATATTAATAAGGAGTGGTGAGCTGGTGACGTCATGAGTTGGAATACGGGAGCCTATGTAGTCCTAATGTTTCACCCAAATGGAAAACGTCGACGAAGCAAAGATCCAGACTCGAGAACTGTATCCATGATCATGCGCTATGTCTGGGCGTAATTTATCTATAATACCGGTATATATTTATAAATATTTAAGTATATTAATCAGCAATCTGGTTATTAAAGCGCGAGTTCTGCCTAATTAGGAATCAGACGGCTGTTATTTATTTTATTTATTTGTACATGAAGTTCACTATAGGTATAATATTCATTATATTAAAGTCCATGGATTTGTGTTTGAAATGATATTTTTTTTTTATAGCAACCTACCGGAGTGACTCTATTCTGCCTGATGGAAAGCGTGAATAGAATCCAAAGCCGTGGTCGCCGTACTCACTGCGAATGGATGGAATGCATTATGGTAGATAATCTGTAGTCGTGATGACTATTTTATGTTCTCAACTTCCACTTTAGAAATATGTTTTTTTTTTCAACTACCCTAAAATAACGAACTTTTTATTACCTTAAATATAGTAAACACTATTATGATACCCGTACCACATTATTTATTTGATTTACTACTGACCTCTTTAATACTATCATAAATATTGAGCTGGAACTCGAAAATTTATGGAAAAATGTGTCCAAGTGTGTACCGTTTATCACTGCTGTAATCAAACGATTACTTGAAGCGATTTGACTCGAGTGTAGCTTAGGTATGGACATATAAAAATGCTAACATTAAAATGAAAGCAAGTTTTTATTATAGTATGTAAATAACACATTTGTTAGTGCATTTTAGTCTTTAGTTAAGTTAAAAACAATAATAACATCAACTAAGCTCCAATATATAGTAACCTTCACCTTTCGAGATACATATATCATTCCTGACATATGAATCCAGACTGCTACGCCTTAGGTTGCGTTTCATTTTCATTTACATCGAACCATTGTCTGATTAAGAATGTGATTTGTTCTGTGGGTGAGTGTAATTTGTCTGTAATAAGCATGTACTCGTATTTAGTAAAACATATGTATATGTATTAATAAGTTTGTTTGGAGAACGAAAGTAATTTAAAGTTCAACAATCTGTTGATAAATAAACGATGAAGGAGCAGGTATAAGTTGAATAAGCTAGAGAGACGCTGTGAATGATTTAGTAGTACAAGAACCTTTGTATGGCACTAAGAGAGCAATTTTCCGACCACCCGCGCTTTTGAGATAGATTAGGACCTGCGACGAGTTGACCGCCGGTCTCGTTCTGCAGTCTGAACACTTGAAATTCTTCATTGCGTGTATGGTAGTTCAAAAATTTGAGGTTCTAAAGACTTTAGTGTGTATGTGAAGTTAATTTTTGTAAAAAAAGTTTTATAAATTAAACTCAAAACTGTTAAATTTTCAGATTGGACAACGTAAGTAACAAATGATTCCGAAAGGAAATACAGAGGTAAGTAACGTATTAGTTTTTCTACCACCTTAAAAACATTTTTTTCAAATGTTTTAAATTTTCTGGCATAAGATTTTTATAAAATATTATTTTTATTTGAAAGTTTCTTATGGTTCAGTTTGAAAAGTTTTTATACAGAGCTTAAAATCGTTATTAAACTTGGATATTTTTACACTTGATTAATTCATGGCAAACATTTTCAACAAGTATCCTTTAGTTTGCGTTCCAGGCGCTAATTTCATCATTCATTATCTTTTGTTTATTTAGTAAACAATAAGCGATTGTTTAAGTGATTAATTATATTTTTCACTTTAATTGGTTCCATGATTGCTTTAACACTGTAATAAATCGTCACGATTGTGATTTACGATTAGGTGAAAGATGAAAACAATGTATTCACTTCTGGTGAAATATGAGTAAAGAATACATAGTGCTTGCAGTGTTATTTTCGTACAGACCATAGTACAGATTTCGTTGAGGCAACCATATTTTTACCAACAGTTCTTTATTTAACGTGTTTGAAGTTCATTATTTTTAGATTATTTTAATCTTTTGTTCAATATATGTTATTTTTTTTATTTTAGTAGTCTGCCAAAGTGACTCTACTCTAATGTATCTCCCTATGTATCTACCATTAGACATCTTGTCAACTTGTTCTTGTCTTTCTAATAAAACAAACAAACTTATTAACTTTACTTAACGCTTAGATAAACTCATTATTGTTTTGACAACAGTAGACAGCTTATTAATTTAAAAATAAAATAAATAATTAGACATACTAAAACGTATACAGCGCCATATTAATTAAGTAGATTTGTTATGCTTCAAATCTTGTTTAGTATCATCTGTGTCTCTACTGCCAGGCAGCAGTTAAGTCCATATGTTCCCACACCATTGAAATAACAACAGTTATAATCGCCCTACAGACAACAAACAATGTTGTTCAAAGGCGGTCCAGTCTATATTTCTAGAAATTTTCAGCCTCGGCCTTGCAAATTTTTTACAATTTAATTATTTCATGTCCAAGCCTATTCATGTTGATCACAAAATGCCAGCGAAATTCAGTTATTTCGTGAAGGCTAGCTATAAGCAAGTTGTAGGGTCTACACATTTTCAGGTATGATTTCAGGATATATTCTTTTAAATGTTTGTGTAGTATTGCTTTAAATAGTAACGTATCGGTGTACATTCTTGATTTACATTAAAACCATTAGATAACCTCATGTCAAAGTAATTAGAATGATGGTATTTTAATTTTGTTAATAATATTATACACAGAAACGACTTATTACAATTTATTGTTTAGTAAGTTTGTATATTAATTACCTATCTAGTTTTTTTTTGTTTTATTTATTCACGTCCATTTTCCCGATTCATTTCTTTTGGGTTTAATCTCTTTGCTGAACTCTTTCGTAACTGGATGAACAGGAAACAATTTTCAATATCATTAACCTTGCTCACAATCTGAGCTTATCAAAAATAATAGAGATTTATTTTATAGTTACTTCCTTGTAACAAATTTCATCGGATTTTTGAAAAGAGCAACGGTTTTTATTGCATTACATACATTAATATCTTTGGAAAATTTTGTACTGTATTCGTTGTGTAGGACCTAAAATCTTCGACATTATTCCTATCAGTATGGAACAGAAGTGCTTATTATTATTTCATAGCTCCCTAAATAACTTCTACTCACTCTTCATTAATTTGTCTTGGTCAGTACTGTAATATTTTTTTTTTTTATTAAGAGCCTGCTAAAGTAACTCTACTCTGCCCAATGGCAAGCATGAATGAAATCCAAGAGTTGTGGTCACCGTACTCATTGCAAATGCAGACAATGCAATATGGTGTCCCACACTATGGCGGCCTAGTGAGATGCTTTATACCCTACACCCTACTTAGGGACGTAATGGCCTCACAGTCATCGTGACAGTGTAAGGCTTACACAGTTACCACCATAACTGTCACCCCTACATCAATGAGCCTCCGGTCTGACACTCACCAACGAAACATGACGACACGGATGCTGGGGCTTTAGGTTGGTCTTTTGTGGGAGGGTAGCACTGCCTCGGTCGAACCAGCCCGCTTGTGCTGAAATCAGCGTGGCTCTACTACCTAGTAAATTTATTTTCAACCCTAAACATTGTTGAGTCAGAAATCTATTTCATCCATCACTTGTCACTTTTATGTCCATTTCATTGTTGTCTTCTTGGTCCTAGTGGCAGTTGCTGTCTTAAATATATGTATAATCACTGCTAAATATGTTAAAGTGGAATTTCTGTTATTTCTTACAGGATGAATTTATGTAGAAAGTAATAATAAAAAAATAACTGTTGTTTTTCTTTCCGGGATAGCCGAACTAGATAGTTGGTATATTTTTCTTACCACGTAAAGTTAAATAAGACTCACCTCTATACATTCAGCTTTGACTTCTGAAGTATATTTTAGAAGCTTTCAATAAAAAAATCGATTCAAGACTTTAAAGCCATTCTTCAGGTACGAAGTAGCGCTAATATAAAAGAAAGTATTTTTGGACTCTTTTGATGCTAAGTAATTATGAAAACATGAAACGTACAGATTGGGAATTAAATAACATTGAGTTTAAATATTTCAAATTTTTAGAATAACAATGAAAGGAAACATTTTCTTGTATAATAATTTAAAAAGAACAGAATTAAGTGGCATATGTATTATATTATACACGTAGAATGTAAATGGGATATGGTTTAGTAACGTGTATATTTTAAGGACATATGCTTGCCTATAGACTTGCTGTAGGTCTCCTGGTTCATTGCCGATAGTTCCAATAGCTGACAGAACATTCGGACTCGACCGCTTATGAAAAACGTTTTCAAACTTAAATAAGGCAATCACGTGACTATTTATTTGACCTTATGTATATTTTAGTAAAGTTTAGTAAAGTTTCTCGAATCTTCGTGATTCCTGTGTGTGAAAAAACCTGTTTCGCTAAAAGAGAAATTAAAGGTTACCCTAGTTAGTGCTACATGGATTTAATTAGATTAAGTTGTCCGCTCTTTGCGGCCACTATTTACTTGTTATTCTGAAAGGTAAATATCCCAGAGCGTCTAGTTTTAAAGTGAAGTACAAAAGTTTTACTACCATATTAATTGAAGATACACGCTTTGTGACGGACGTTAGGATACGGAGTGTCATCACTCTTATTCATTTCGTGAGAGACTAAGAAAGCAAACCACGCTAGACATGTCCTTATGCTTGATCTGTCCTTAAAAATGAAATTTTATTATACTGTGCCAAGCTGACCAATATTGTTATAGGGTTTATTTTAAATTTTCTTTCTGTTTACAGTGATGTAGTCGTGCATAGCAGTCCTCTTCTACTCACCTCTTACGACATCGATTGGATTGATTAGGCTGGTAAAACTTCGTATTTTCCATCAACACGCGGAAATTAGCTTGAGCAGCTCAATGTTAATGTTTTTGCATTGAAATGTTGCGAATGGCAAAGTTCTAAAGGATGGATGTTCATAAATTTATTCTGTAATACTTCGAGTTACATACTTAATCACAGCAGAACACAAAACTAGGTAGAATAGTTAAATGGATCTGAAAGATCTTTCGGGTAGAGAAATAGTCTGGTGTATAGTCCGTAATAACACAAAAGCTTAATTACATCAAAGTAAAATCATGCCTGTATTACTAAACATGACGGAGTCTGGCCTCGTTCACATACACATTCGCAAGAGAAGCAAGTTACAGCGTCATCTTTACACTTTAAATTATTAAAGTCATTAATAATTTACCTCTTAAAACACGATATGTTATTTCTTATTTGTATCTTTTAAACTGTAGTTTCGTATTAAGTTTATATTAAGTTAATTCTTAAATATAAACTGTAGAGGTCTAATAATTCGAGTGTGCACTCATGTGTAAATGTAGGCCATATAATACCTATGACATAACATCCTGTAGTAGCAGTTTTTTCAAATAGTTCTGTTCAAGTAGTTTCTGATTGATTATGATGTTGATTATGACAAATATTTTGTAATCTTACTTACTGTGCAGTTTATGTTACATTAGAGCTTTCGCATAAATATATTGTGTTTTCTTCTACTTGTGCGCGAGTTACACAAAAGTCATCGCCCTAACATGGACCTTTAGGGAAAAGCACCAAGTGGATGTTTTTCTAATATCAAATGAGATCTTTTACTGAGTATTCTTGTGAATTTATGTTGCAACGAGTCATGCGTAAAACGTAATACGCACTAGATTTACGTAGGCTATAAACTGTATCGAGTAACAATATTTATTGAACCTAGAATAGATTGTTACAGTCATTGAGTATAACAATAAATATGTTTTATGTTTAAAATTGATGTTAAATGCGTTTGTTTTCAGCGAGTTTTATATCATTTACAGGTTAATGGATAATGTTAGTTATGTCATGAATATACATATATACATATGTACATATAAACATATGTATGTATTGCAATTAGGTTGAAATTGGACCGCTTTTGCTGGATTCTAAGTAGTTTGTTTGTCGAATATTTAAAGATTTTTATACGACTGATATAAAAAAAGAAGTATATTGTTTTCAGTTTCATGTATGAAGTTTGTATGTATGTAAATATAAACGGAGATAATTTGTTTTCAAACAAGTAGTGTATAACAAAGGTTAGTGGACATTATTCACTTAAATTTTTGGCTTAGTTATTGAGTTCAAATTGCATTTTTTTTTACAAATTAGTAAAGTTTTACTTTATTTTAAGATGAGTGCAGATAGAAAAGTACACTACAAACCTACATTACCCCAATAGTAAATCATTTGTTAGTCTAAAACTAGAACCAGTGTGTGACAGTAATAACTTAATGTTAATTTTGTAATTGATAGCGTTCTAAAAATATTTCTCCAATACTTCACCACACCGTAATAATACCATCGAAGAAACAGGGCATACATTGCTCTCTTTATGACTAATAATGCTTTACAGGCGGTATCACTTTTGATAGATTTGTTTAATGGTACACGTTATAGCCAGTTAGGAGTAACGTCACACCCAAGTGTGGTCAATTAACTACCCTAGGGTTTAACGACAACTTTCTGTTATCGTTTGATCAGATACTACAAGTTTACTTGATTAATCGTCTAATCGCTACCTTATCTTTATGCCTAACTTTTTACTTAACATTTGTTTAGTATCAACCATTAAAGTTAAAACTTTATAGGAAGGTGATTTGACTGAATATGGATTAATATTCTCATCTCAGCGTAACATCCCAGGTCCAGTTGCTTTTTTTAGATTACATTTAATAAACAAAGAATTGTTAGAATATTTTGGATCATCATGAACTCTTATTTTTCCTTAACTCTACATTCACTCTCGTTTTTATTACAGGGGTTATTTTTAATAAATTGATTGGGATTATGCCGCTATCTGTCATCGTTCCATGTTTCACAAAACGTCCTCGTGTAGATCTTACTCCATTACTGTGCCCTTTCAAAGATACCTTTTGCTTAACCAATTCGTGGAACAATCGAGATAAAGATTATCAAATCGACACCTCCAAAACCGCAATTAATATGTGGATACAAGTTACAAATGTCCACAGGTAGTTATTGTAATGCTGCTTGTCTGTTTGACCTCCATTTTTAAAAAAGACTTTTATTTTATTTACTCATATTTCTAATGAATTACGATACGAAAGTCAAAAGACTTCTATGGATTAATTAATAAGTTTTCGATTTATAATTATTTTCACGATAAAATCTAAAGGTGAAAAGTAATAAGATATTTTTATGTATGACATGAATAAAGGTGATTGAACCCTTTACAAAATCCAACACTTAACGCAAGCTTTTCCCTAAAGGTTCACTGCCATCTTCCTTGAATCAGATTCTGTCCCTTGACGGTCATTACCACTGATTTCTACCCTTTCGTGTTTTCTTTTCTTCTATTCTAGCATCCAATCGTTGCTTGACGTTACAAACTATTTTGTTTACATTTATATCGAGTACACAAGTATCCAGCAATAGTCTGTCGTCTTATTTGAGAAAGTAATCTTTTAATGTTATTAAATATCTAAAATTAAAAGATTATTCTAGAAGGTAAATGATTCTAAACGCAACAATTTAATGTTAACTTCTATTTGTTAAAATATATAGAAACATAATAACGCAAGAATTTATTAAACGTTTTGATTTATCTTACGGTTGCGATTTCTATACCACTACATCTTAGATATAAATTGCTTCGTTATTTTTCTTTCAACTCATATTGTGTTTTTGTTATGGATTGTAATCATTCAATTATTCTAAGCAATGGTTGCAATAGATGTTTATAATGCGAGAATTTTCCATTATAAACCGGCCTGGCGGACCGGGAGAGTTCTCAACCTCTCCCGGTCCCGCTCCGACATCTCCTTTGCAAGCATAACTTGCTCGCAAAAGGAGACGGCGGAGTTCCACGCGCTCTCGCTCCACAACATGGCGGTGATCATGCTACCGAGCGAGAGAGTTTCCACTCCGATGGCCGTCACAAGGTCACGCCTCAGCTCCGCCCACGCTGGGCATTCTGCCAGCGTGTGGAGCGCCGTGTCCACGGTCCGGCCATCGCAGTGGTGGCACTCAGGCGTTGGCTCCTTTCGGATCAGACACAGGTGATCTCCGAAGCATCCTTTTCCAGTGATCACCTGCGTCAGCCGATATGAGAGGGTCCCGTGATTCCTCTCGAGCCAATCCTCCATAACGGGTATTACCGCCGCAATGACGGCGTGCCCGGCGCTTGGTTGCCCAAGTCGTTCCTTCCATTCCTCCACAAGGACCTGGCGGAGTTGGGTTTTCTGATTCTCGATTTCTCGAGTTTCAGGACTCCGGCCCAACTCCCGTGCCCCCTTGCGCCACTGATAAAGAGCCGCAAGGGCTCTCGCCTCCAGGTCCCATGGTGGAGTTCCAGCCAGGAGACTCGCCACTTCAAAGGAGATTGTGCGGTATCCTCTTATGACCCTGATAGCCAGCACTCGCTGTGGTCGTCGCAATATTGCGACGTTGATCGCCTTGAGGGTCTCCGCCCACACTGGGGCCCCGTAAAGGGCCATTGACCGCACAACTCCTGCGTAGAGTCTCCTGCAGGAGTCATCGAGTCCCCTCATGTTAAGCAGCAGCCGCGCCAACGCCCGTGCTGCTCCCACCAACTTTGGGACCTGACTTCGGAAATGAGTTCCGAAGTCCCATCGGCTATCTAGTACGAGCCCAAGATACCTCATGGAGGACTCAATGCCGATGCGAGAATCTCCTACTATGAGGCTGGATCGATTTGGTGGCTTGTTCCGAGGCCCATGAAAGAACAAGGCCTCGGACTTGTGTAGAGCTACCTCAAGACCCAACCGCCGGATTCGCTCCACGACTTGGGCAACACCGGCCGTGGCCCTCAGGGTTGCCTCACGATGTGTCTTGCCGCACGCCGTCACAAGTGTGTCGTCCGCATAACACGTGACGACGACGCCATCTAAGAAAGCACCGCGAAGCAATCAGTCGTAGCCAATGTTCCACAGGAGCGGTCCTAGGACCGATCCCTGCGGAACTCCGCACGACATTTCACGTCTACCGAGACCGGTCTTACTTGGGTAGATGACGGCTCTTTCCGACAAATATGACCCGACTATTTGACGGAGGTAGAGAGGCACTCGGTGATATACGAGTGCCTCCTTGATGCAACTCCAGGGCAAAGTATTGAACGCATTGGCAATGTCCAAAGACACCGCCAATACTTCTTCGCCCCGGGAAACTACTTCCTCCGTCAGAGTCCTCACGCGCATGATCGCATCCACGGTGGAACGCCCCTGACGGAAACTATACTGGTTCTCCGCCAGATCCGGCCCCACCCTGAAGAGGTGCTTGACGAGGCGTCGTGCAATTACTCTTTCAAAGAGTTTGCATACCTCGTCAAGCAACACTATAGGCCGGTAGGCAGATGGTGAGTCTGCCGAGTGCCCCTCCTTTCGGATGAGAACCAGTTTCCCCGTCTTCCACAATTTTGGAAACTGGCCCTGCTCGAGGCATGCGCTGAAGAACTCTCTCAGTCGGGGCTCGAGAGCATCGTCGCTTAGAGCCAGGACCCAAGCTCGGCCTAGTATGCCATCGGGTCCTGGGGCGGTGCTTTTTGCTTTAAGCCGTCGCACCGCCAGCGCTAGTTCTTCCCAAGTGACCTCTGGCACGTCGTCGTCATCCACGCTAGGCGCTTCGGGCGCCGAAGACGGAGCCATCAGTGGCGGAGTGTGCTCCACCACTCGCACCGGGAACAAGGAGCCGACAACCCGCTCAAGCAACTCTGGCTGAAGACACCGGGTTAGCGGTGGAGCCCATGGGCGCATTTTACCCCTGACCATACGATAGGGGCGCCCCCACGGATCTCGCTCCAGGATCTCCACCAACTCGCAGCGGGCCTCACTCTTGGCCCGCTTTATCGCTGCTTGAAGGGTCCGTTTGGCATCCCTGTATCCCGTTAACAGCTCCGCCTCCCAAGCTGCCGCATCCGCGGGGCGGCGACGCCTTCTACGGAACCTGGACCACCGGCGGCGCGCGGTCACGCAAGCTTGTCGCAGCCTTGCGATATCCGGCGACCACCAGTAGACCTGACGCCTAACAGCATTTGGCTGGACCCTAGGCATCGCCGCATCGCAGACGCGGGTCATGGCCTCCCGGAACCATTCTGCCTCCGCTTCCACGTTGACAGGCCTGTCCGGTGCAGGGACCCAGGCCTGGACGATGGTGGCTTCCGGGAGGAGCTCACGATCTAAGCGCTTAAGCGCCCAACGTGGTTCTGGTGGAGCCACTCCGGTCGGCGCGCCACTTGTAGGAGCAGAGACTTCAAACCGAATGTATCGGTGATTCGAACCTGTCTCCTCCCCCACAACGATGCGCCAGTCCAGAACATGACGTGCCAGCAAGGGGCACGCGAACGAAATGTCAACGATCGAGCTGCCCCTCGCCGTAACGAACGTAGGTACGGCACCCCGGTTTAGGACAACTAGGCCGGATCTTTCGGCCCAGTTCTCCAATGCCCTCCCCCTTGGATTCGTGCGCCGAGAACCCCAGACAACCGACCAGGCGTTGAAGTCTCCGAGCACAAGAACCGGAAGGGGTCGACAGGCATCGACGACGACGGCTAGCTGAGCGAGCCATTGCTCGTACTCAGTTATGTCTCGGTTTGGCGTGAAATAAGCGGCCACGACCGCTATATCCCCAACCACCGCCGCTATGCAACCCCAGCGGCAGTGCCGTGCACCAGTGCAGCCGAGCCATCTAAGTCGATCTCCCAGGCAGGTCCGAGAAACCGGTGAACGTATGACTCGGCGACTGCAGCAATGTGGATTGACCACTGTGCCATGCTCTGGAGCAGAAGATCCTGAGCAACAGCACCGTGGCCCACGTTCGCCTGGAGGATGCGGAGATTTGAATCCATTATTGAGTTTCCATCTCCACATCCCGTCGCGAACCTTGCCGTTCTCTAGCGACACCTTCCGACAGCGATTTGAAGCCAGAGGGCCGACCTCGCAGTTTCGGCATCGATACGACACAAGGCTTACTGCCAACCCGGTGGTCGACAGGCTTGCCTTTCGCTGCGCACCTAAAGCAACGCAGTGGAGCGCTACAACCGCCCGCCTTATGACCGGCTTGACCACAACGGAAACAAAGGTCACCTATGGTGACCGCCGCCGTACATTGAACCCCCACATGTCCCACCGACAGGCACCGGAAGCACCTTGCCGGTCGGGCCTGCAGGAGCCGTGCCTGTGCCCTCAGGAAATCTCCAACCAGAAGGGTATGTCCATCAGCGACCTTTTGGGCCACCGCAATAGGGCAACTGACAACTGCTGCCCCCTGTTCACTTGGGCCGAAGCGAATTGCTCCGACCTTTATATGTTCTAGAGGGCAACCTCCGCTCTTCCTCACTGCGAGCTTGAGCTCGTCCACCGTGACGGAGTCGTCCAGGCCTGTAATGCGTACTTCAGCGCATTTTACGGGCCTGGACACTCGGACATCAGCTGCGTCCAGTGATTCCCTTAGCTTAGCCGCTAGGGCGTCGGCTTTGGGCCCACTGGTGGCACCGGGAATCTCAGGGAGCCGGGCTCCCGTCCGTGTGTTTTTACACCGGACGCCCGGTACCTCGAGAGCCTTGAGGTTAACTTTGGTCTTTATTTTCGCCAAGACCTCGGCGTGTACTGTATGGTATTGGCCGAGGCTAAAGTTGGGGTCTGGGTGTGATTCGCCTTTCCATTTCCCTTTCTTTTCCCCTGGGTGACTTTAGTAGGGGCCGTTGACGCTGGCTTTGTGACCACCCTACCTACTGGCTGAGCTGTTGAACCAGCTTTGGCAGCGGCCGCATAGTTTGTCTTCTTTGGTGGAGCTAGAGGTGGGCGGTAGTGGACACTCTCTACTGCCGAAATACGCCTCGTGAGCCGCTCCTCCATCTCCACCATGAGTCGGACTATCTTCTGTTCCACCCGGCTTGATGATACCGCCGGTGGCGATGATGCTAGCGTTGCCCCAATGTTGGTACGCATAGAGCCCGACGCTCTCTCTCTGGCTTCGGCGAGATTCACTTCGAGGCGGGCTTTCTCCCTTTCATGAGCCTTATTCTCGGCTACGAGAAGTCTCCCTCCCTCGACAATGGAGCGCACGAGTGCCAAAAGGGCCTCATGTTCAGGGTTCTTTGATACTTTAGACGTCTGAAGTAAGCAATCGGCTAAGCCGATTGCCTGCTCGATCTGTTCCACGGGGTTGCCAACTCTGCGGCGTAGCTCCTCCACGCTTACGTCACTCGTGGTAGTAGTCGTTGTCATGTCGGATGCGACCTTTTCAAGTAGAGCCTTGAGCAAGAGCTCACCTTCGGCCCTCTCTGATGTCGCAGATCCGCCAATCTGCCTCTCCTGGGCCATCCGCCCAGTCTTGGGAGGTCGACCTCTGCCACGAGCCCCCCGACGGTTTGTACCCCCTTTGACTAATGTGACCTCGTCACTAGAGGCCGACAGCATGCTTTCTTCTCCTGCGTGGGTCTGGCGCCTTTTTCTTTTTTGAGCAGTCCGTTGGTACTGTTCTACAGCTGACATCAACGGGGTGCTCGCACCACTCCTTTCCGAGGCAGTGTCACAATCTAACACCGCTTCACGGTTTTGCGCGTCCTTCGCGATATGTTGGTCGCCGGATTTATCGCTCGGCGACGGGCGAGTTTGGCAGTGGTTGCTCCCCCCAGAATACGACTGGGAGCTGCCGGAGCCGTTTGGCTCCGGGAGGGATTCCCCAGGCGAAGTGCGTCTGGGACCCTCCTGGGTAGGTGAGACCTTTACTTTACCCATGCCATGTTTTTGAGTTTAGTGTCCTCCGATAATAGGACGCCTTCGGCACTGGATTTCCTCCAGCGACTCAGCCCATTGCCAGGCGTCAGAACGTGGGCTTAGGGTTTTTCTAGAGAGGTTTACGTCCTCGTGGGTCCGAAGAACCACCGGTCCTGTCCGTTCAGAATTACGGCTGGGCCTATAACCCTAACGCCAACATTTTCTAAAATAATTGAAAAAGCCACATACAATTGTATGACTACGAGTACTTTGAAAGGAATCATATCTTTCGTAAAGATATGTTCATAAACTAGCGTTTAACTTATCCTAGAGTAGGTAAAAGATAGCCTGTCTATGCGTTGTTTATGGACATGTCTCAAAATTTAATTTTTAAGAAATAATTAGTATTAAGAAAATCAAATTAATATAGTTTAAACAAAAAACAAAAAATATTTTACATGGAAAAGTAGAATATAATGGTGAAAAAGTTGAATTAACGACTACAATAACATTTCTTGATTTGAAGTGACAATTTCATATCGAATTGGTTTGCCAAATGATGTCAAAGTCACCTTACATTTTACACATGCCAATGATAAATTTCAATCTTAACATATATGTGGCATATTGTGTGGGAACCCCGATGTTCTTTTTTTTTGTCCTTAAAAGAGCGTACGCGATCCGAAGCGCTCGCACTACTTGCGTCACCGGCACTACTTGCGGCTTACGCGTATGGAGGATCTTCGGCGCCTGGTGGACCGGGAGAGTTTTAAACCTCTCCTGGTTCGTCTATTATTATCCTAACAACTTTAATCCATAATTGGTAATTTTTATCTTCTTCGTCAATTGTTTAGTTACATTTATAACTATTTGAATCTATTTTTCTGATCTTTATGTAATTACGTTGATATCTATTGACATATATTAATAACTGAACTGTATTTAATTTAAATTATCAGTGACATTTCTGAATGTTTAAATATTTATCCACTATATAATGTGGTAGGATAAGTATACCTCTAACATAATCATAAGACCTGTGAACAAAAACTTTTTTTTTGCAAATAATTGTGATTGTAATTACTATTATATTGATTGATTGACACGGTGTCACACTTGCTGTCAATAGCAAGTTGATTTGAAACAAATAAGTACATATTTACCGAGATAAATGAATAATTACAAAAAAAAAAACAGAAATAACTGCCTCGATGACTGTCAAGCCTTTTACGTCCTCAAGCGAGGCGTGAAAAAGCATCTCACTAGGCCACCACAGTGTGGGTCACCACACTGCATTGTCTGCATTTGTAATGAGTGTGATGACCACAGCTCTTGGATTCCATTCACGCTTTCCATCAGGCAGAGTAGAGTCACTTTGGCAGGTTCTTAATATCGAAAAAAAAACATGAACCCAATTCACATTTTGTCGAAACGCATCAATAAAAAACAGATTCAAGTAATTTTCAAGTCCGTGTCTATTGCTATGGTTTAATATATCGTATATAACCTCTTTTGGATTAACAACGAAGTAGATCAAAAAAGATTGTCACATTAATGATTTAAAAGATACAAAATTTTTGGCTTATATCTTTTATCAAACGTATACGTTTACGTACGTATTACGTAACGTATCCGTATGTATACGTATACGTTTGATAGTATCACAAAACCTCTTATTTAAAGATCAAAATTTGCTGGTGAGATAAATATTTAGCGCATTATAAAACATTGCAGTATTATTCCTCTTTCGGATTTCATAAGCGATGAACTTAGTGATTAGCTAATCTTAATTACATTCCATCTGGTACCTTGCAAAGTTGTAAAAAATATACATATAACAGTTTGTATGAAATTATAAAATAATCTCGTGTTTTTTTCTTACAAATAAGCTTCATTTTAAAGAGATGAGAGTTAAAACTTTCGCTAGTGTTCAGCCATTTTCAATCCTAAAACCTCGCTACGTTTGCAATGTTTTCCGGTCCACGCAAACTTTTTATGTATTTTACCCACTATGATGACAAAGGTAAATCAGACACAATTCAATGTGTCAAGGAAAAAAGAATTTATGCTGTTTTCAATGTGAGAGGGTCGTCCTTCGGCACAATGACTTGACAAGAATCATACAATGATCTCACAAAAGACCAATGCTGGCAGTTAGGAGCTGTGTGTACAAAAACAAAAATATTGTAAGAAATGTTTTAAAGATTCGAATGTTTTAAGTCTTATTCGTTAAATCGAAGTAGTTTGTATTTACCCGACTGCGTCAGAAGGAGAATATTTTTTTTCAAATTTATGTATAATATGTCCATTTCTATGGCACGCCTTAAAATCCAAACACCGTGTAGGTTTCGTTGAATTTATTAGAATTGTGGTAGTGACAAACGATACATAAATTTTCAATGTGGCAACTACAAATGAAAATAAATTGAGGGGAAGAATTTTTTTCTTGTCTTAGCAATATAGGTACGAAATTAAAGATCGTAAAAAGAACATTTCAAAAATATATGTATCATGTCGTGTTTATATTACAGCTTTAACATAAATTGCTAAGAATAATTAGATCGGTCAGATGACCAAAATTCTTCAAAAGAGTTACAACAACTACGGGATTTAAACTCTACAAATTGATATTTGAAGAACTTGTCGGTTAAACTAAAACGCGTCAAATGAAATTATCGTTATAACAACAAAAACCCGACTACCTAAAGTGATGGACTGAAAAGAGAAAAACAAGTATCACAATATCTACCTAGACTAATACATTGTTTTATAAGCTTACATAATCAAATAATAAAATAACTACATAAGTGTATACGTAGTTAAGCTAAATAATACCTTACGGTGCTGCAGGCAAGAATAAACAATACTTTATTACCTACGGGCAAAGAGAGATCTACCAAAACTACGTTTGTTACATTTGCCACAGTAGTGACATTTGTTTTCGTCTTTTCAGCTCATTACTTTTAAGAAATCGTGTATCTTATTTTTATTTCAATAATTTTAGTTATTAATACTGTTTAACAGTTTAAAGAACAAAAGAGCAGGTGGTAACTGATCGTCCATGGACCAAATCGGCATTTTAGAACCTTAGAAATGCTTAAAATACCATGCAAAATACGATTAAAAAAAAGGAAGCTTTCACATGTTTAATTGCAGTTTAACCTAAGAACTTAATAATAATTATATAAGTTTTTCCGAGTGATGAAAACTTAATTAAATTACTATTACTCTCCTTTTTCCTAATTGGCCTCATCGTTCCCAATGAATTTTCAGGTATAATTAATGTGCTTGAAACAATGCCTCGTTAATTAAAACTGCTGTTAAGGGTAACATATTCGTAATATCCCATGTCATTGGTTTTTGTCCTTTAAATAAATATAAATGAAGAACATTATTAACATTTTAAAAGGTAATAAAATGACATTTTTTTCTCCTTCATATAGAGCCTGCCAAAGTGCCTCTACTCTGAATGATGTAAAGAATAAATTTATGATTATGAACTTTGTGTTCACAACTTAGTTTATTTGATCGTTTTCTTGTTCATTTTTGTATAAATTATTATTAAAGTTTGTCTTTCTAAGTACTAAAACCGCCAAGCGCTTTGAACTGTAACTTTTGAATCAATTAACTAAAGCTGTGCGTGGTCTAGTTATTGTTATGACGGAAATAGCTCGGACTTACAAATAAATGCTGAGTCAGAATTAGATTACTATTTGTCATTAAATGTAAGTACTTTTCATTTGAGTGTACTATATATATGTGTATATGTATTTGTGTAGGTGTATGAATGTGTATTAGTGTAGTATTGTGTACGTGTAGTATAAATGGGTGTGTATTTGTGTACTCATCTTTATTGATACTTAAATATTATCGTTATAATGTGTTACTTGTATTTAAAATAACCTACGGTGTTTAAACACTTGATGTCCGTGTTAATATTGTCTGGAAAAAATCGCCGTGAGCTTCAAGACCGCTGATTGTTACGTTAACTTATGTTGTAACTCATTTTTTATTTTCTTTTGTGTGTATACAATAAAGAGAAATGAAAAAAATTACTTATTACTTTTATGTAACAGTAAATAGCTGAAGTAGATATGTACAATGAAGTTAATAAATATTTCGGACATTTGACACACAACGTCATCTAGTTTTAAACTAAGCAGAGCTTGTACTATGATAACTAGACTGACTGATAGAATATTTATAAACTTTTTTTTGTAAATACATACATATTATTCGTAGAAAACACCCAAACTTCGAGTCAAATATTTGTAGATCATACAAACATTTGGTCCGACCTGGGAATCGAACCCGAGACCTTAAGAACAGCAGTCGCATTCACTACCGCTGCGCCAACGAGGTAGTTATTGTTGAAATTTAAGAAGATAGTTTATTTGCATTTCTGAAATCTGGGTACGATTCAATGTTTTTAAGCTAGTGTTAAATCAGCGAATGTTTATTAGTTAAATTATAACTATTAACGCTTATATGTATTAGCGTATTGATTAGAACAGATTATATAATAGGTGTATCACTCAATGATAATTTAGTATCCCATTAGTTAAAGAACAATCGAGATATGTTTGATCATTGATGAACAATTTATAGAAATATATGCTCTATACTTTATTGTTATAGGTACTCACCTGAACCATTTTAAGCCATCGAGATATAAACAATAGTATGAGCTAGTGCAGTAAAAAAAATCATAAACCTGCTCGCACCTAAGTCATCTATCTATTATAAGAAAAATTTAAAACATTGTAGAGAGAAAACAAAATAAACATATGAATTTGTTATCGGAATATTTTATAAGAAATTCATATAATTTTAAATTTCTAATAACAGGTAACACTAGTCTTAAAACGTTGCATTGAAAAAGCGTTCTGAACTACATCCAATATGACTCCAAATGCTTTTGATGTTAGTCGTTCGAAAGAATAAAATATAAATAAAAAATGTCAGATACAAACAGTTGAAAACCCTCATTGGATATTACTTCAGCGTCACAAGCAGATTTCGAAGTAAACCTCTGAGAATCCCTGTATACCTTGACCATCTGAACAGCAGACCATCATACCTTAAAGTTATCCGTACACCGTCTTGTCCTATTTCTAAATCGTACAGGAAAAGCCTTCGTACAAACGCTAACTAATGTAGAATACGTGACCAAGCTCTCTGGAGTTTACAGACTTGTTTGACAAAACGGAATTTTTATAGTTTTATAACGTCTGTCCATCCGTATATCTACACTATATCTCACATACACAGTACCAGAAACCTGTAATTTTATATGTTCATGTTCAGTTAGAATGTCTAACTAATCCGACAAAGAGATAAAATAAGATCTGGATTTTTTTGTCTTTGGTATATACTTCTGTACTAGAAATATGTTAGCGGTGATTTTGTTTTTTATATTCATCCATCTTATGGGATTCACACATCATGATTTTGGGAGGTATTGGATACGTATATACATGTATTTTAAAAAAGGTATTTAATTGTGCGCACCGGTTGGTATGGAGAAACTTGGGTGAGGACTATGTCCAGCTGTGGAGGTCTTTTGACGGCGATGATGATTAGGATTCGTTTGTGCGATATTAAGCCTTTACACTGATTTTTGTTATATTCAAACGTCCCCTCATTTCTTAGCCAAATGGTAGATTTTGGAGATCTGAAAGAAATTACGGTGGTAGCATGTAAAGTGAATTTAAGAGGACATATATCATGGCTACATGGGTTTATTAGTTTACAAGTTGTAGTTGAGCAACTGATGTGACGTTTTAAACTGCCGAAATTGTCAACATGAAACAGTTACAATAAATCCATTTATTCTCTCTCCCAAAACTTTCTTATGCTAGTTACAAAATGAGATTATAACCAGGTAACTTCATGAAAGATGAGTGCCTGAAGTAGGTTTAAAAAACCTGTCATTACAGGTCCTCCCACAGCAATGATTCTATACTAGTATTTATGAAAACTTTAGCAGTTTATAAGAAGGAAATATTAGATTAAAAAATATATTAAAATATTTATAATATAAAATAAAAAAGCCTGTGACCGTTCTTTTTTACTATTAGGAGTACAAATAAGTTCCCGCCGTTTTAATGTAGATGGCGCGGCACGGATTGTCCGTTAGTTTTCGCAGATGATAACCGGCTTAAAAGATAGTTTGGACATTCAAGAACAACATAACCTATTAATATCATTGATTTAGCGCGTAGATTGCTCGTAGAAGCATATGGAGAGGTGCTTTGAGTGAGAGAACGTGTCGTGAGTGGTTCCAAAAGTTTAAAAACGGTGATTTCGACGTAGAAGATAAAGATCGCAGTGGAAGCTCAAAAATTTACGAGGATGCAGAATTGGAGGAATTATTGGAGGAAGATTTATCTCAAACACAAAAGGAACTTGCTCTAACATTAGAAGTCATTCAGCAAGCAGTCTCACATCGTTTAAAATCATTGGCAATTATTCATAAACAAGGAAATTGGGTTCTGTAGGAATTAAAGCCGAGAGATATTGCCGAGAGAGCTTAAGTGAAATACTGCTAGCTAGACATAAAAAAAGGGTTTTCACATCGTGTCGTAACTGGTAATGAGAAGTGGATACATTATGACAATCCCAAAAGTGTTACCTCACCCGCCGTATTCACCAGACATTACACCGTCCGATTATCACCTGTTCCGGTCCATGGCACATGCTCTGTCGACGCAGCGGTTCACATCTTATGAGGATAACAAAAATTGAGTTGATTCGTGGATAGCCTCAAAATACAAGGAGTTCTTCAGACGTGGGATTCGAATGCTGCCTGAGAGATGAGAAAAAGTGGTTGCAAGTGATGGATAATATTTTAAATAAATTAATATTACCGTTCCTTTATAACAAACATTTAATTTTTGATAAAAAACGGCGGAAACTTATTTGTACTTCTGTATAGAATACACTGGTATACCATCGTGACGTAACGACGTAACATGACGTGACGTAATACCATCTTGTTTTATTCAATTTAAACTATATTCACCAGGCAGCCACGCAACGTGCAATGGATCTGGCGCGAGTGTCGGTTTTGAGATTAGAAGTTATGTTGCCATTCAAAATAAAAAGTGCAGCCGGAATAATGTGTTTACTGACAGAGAGCATGCACTGTAGCTTTGAAGCTACTGGCATTTGATCCGACACACCACTACGGACGTGTCTGCACGTGAACTGATAATCTGCACCTGGTTTTTATTTTATTTTAAGCCATCTATCGCTTTGGTTATTTTTAAATACTTTATTTTGGTAATTATCATGTAAGAGTTAAATAACATTTGGCGCATAGTCAGTAATTTGTATGAAGTTTATAGTTCATTTAAATCTTTACATACTTCTTTGTAATTTCAATGTTTTTTTGTGTTCTACTAAGCAGTATCTATATGTAATATACGAAGCACTTGAAACCACTTTTCCCCAAACACTTTTATTACCAATATATTTAAATTTTTCAATATTCATACGTTATTATTAGCTTCACCTCAATGTTTATTTGTTTGTAACCAACATTTTAATATTGATAATTATTTTGAATTTTCCGCTCTTAGAACAGAACAACAATTACAATTTTGTGATAAATTTAATTTGAAAAACAGTATTTCATTTAGGAAATGGTACAAAACGGTAGCAAAATAATTCAATTTGGGTATATAAATTATCAAGTTAGTATTTGATCGAATAAATCTACTTAAACCTCGAACCTTAAAGCTTGGTGTTCTGAATAGAGCGAAGCGATATTTCACACCGGCACAAAGGCTACTACTGTACAAAGCACAAGTTCGGCCTCACATGGAGTATTGCTGTCATCTCTGGGCGGGAGCACCGAAGTACCAGCTTGAGCCTTTCGATTCAGTCCAGAGACGTGCTGTGAGAATTGTCGACGATCCTGATCTCACGGACGGTATCGAGCCACTAAGTCTTAGGAGAGACTTTGCCTCCCTGTGTGTACTCTACCGTCTCTACAATGGGTTGTGTTCTGTAGAATTGTTTGATATGATGCCCACAGCCACATTCTACCATCGCACCGCTCGCCATCGTCAGGGAGCTCATCCACATACATTGGAACCTAAATGGTCGCGCACAGTGCGGTTTCAGAGAAATTTTCTCCCGCGAACAATCCCGTTATGGAATGAGCTCCCTGCCACGGTTTTCCCTGGGAACTACAGCATGGGGTTCTTCAAGAAGGGGGTTAATAGGTTTTTGAAGGGTCGGCAACGCGCACGTGATGCCCCTGGTGTCGCAGGCGTCCATAGGCTGCGGTAGCCGCTTACCATCAGGCGGGCCGTATGCTTGTTTGCCACCGTCGTGGTATAAAAAAAAAAAAAAAAAAAAAAAGACTTACTCGTAAATTACTTTAAACGGAATTTATAGAATTTTTTTTGAAGCAGCCATTTTATTATAAATCAATAACTTTAACATTGCTATTACTTAAATAATATTAAATAGTTCTGTTAACGAAGTAAAGTGATACAATACATGCAAAAGTTTCCAGAGTTTATGATGTTTTCCTTTCAGTAAGCAGTCATTTGAGAAAAATGCTCTAGTGCTTAGTTTCTAGTAAATATTTGATGTTTTCTCGGTGAAGGTCTCGGGAAACCAATGGATAAGGGTAGCATTGGAATGATCACGGTAAAGAGCCTGGGGGACGCCTCTGTCCAGCAGTGAACGTCTTTCGGTTGATGATATATTTTTATCCCAATAGAACACACAAACATTAGTAACCAGTTTAAATTAAAGGTTTAAAATCCTTTTAAAACCTAATCACACGGAAATTACGTAATAACATGGACGTGGGGTGGTGTCGGATAAGAAAATACATGGAAAAAGATATATTTTTATTTGACTACATCAGCGGGTGGGTAATGTTACCCAACAGGCAGTAGAGAATACTTTTGAAGGATTTTTTGCCTCTCAGTCAGCTGATATCTTGAATAAGGGGGTCAATAAACTACCATTGTGTTGACAAAGATGTCTGTGTTGCATAGATTGTATGGGCGATTACTTTAATTAATAGATATAAAACATACAAAAAAGAAATGTTAAATGATTATATTTCACAAAAAACGTCAATTTCACAGATCTAGTATAATTCTACATTTTGTATAGGTAAACAGTATGTGTGGACGTGGATGTAGCAAATTACGTTAGTTGCAATCGAAGGCTCGAAAAAAACCGAAATGATTTTAAATCTATTTAATTAATTAAAATTATATCACAAAACTAAACCTTATGAGCGATGATTCTACTTCTAAGTAGGAATATAGAATAATCGCTCTTACAGAATGTTGCAATAAATATAACTCGCGATATCGATTCAAGTCATTGATGCATCAGCAATTTGGTGTACTCTATAGGTATTGGTGCATGTGTAACATCAGCGATCTTCATATATCAGCACGATGTAATTAGATTCTTAGATTTTTGTAAGGATGCTCATTTTGAACAAATATAAATAAATAACATTAAACAATACATCTTACACATAAAATTTCGTGTCAGTGTTTGTAGCCAAACCCCTCCGATACAGCTTGACTGATTTTATGATTATTTTGTGTATATTTTATAGCTCCTAGAATAGATCGTGAACTATTTTTATACCCCTAAGTGGTAAGGTTGGCTTACCTTTAGCTGTTGTAGAGTGGTGCAAATTTATTAACAAATAATTTATTTGACAAAACAACGTTTGCTGCGTCAGCTAGTAATATAAAAAAGAAGTTAACAGATTCTTTTTAATTTGGATTTTATTACATGTTTTCGAAATAAAGACTGACAGACTAAAAAATCAATTATTGTCTGAATAAAACTATCCCTATTAGCATCGATTGTCAGCAAATCAGCGAATAAATATGTATTATTTGTGAACGCCTAGTTTCGTTTTGTATAATAACATGTTCACATGACAAGGCGACAACGCAATAGGCAAGACGATGTATTTATAATGTGTCTACGTGAATATTATTTCACTACATGTCTGTTGATATTGCAATGCGTTGAGTAACAAAAAAACAAAGACCTAGTCACACTATTCTCAGTTCTAAAATTCGAGTAAGTTTAGACCCCTCCTAAATATCCTTCACTATGTTATGGTTATGTTTGTTATGTAGGTGGTTATGGTTATGTTAAGTTAGAATGCTATGGGTTCAGTCACTAATTTTTTAAATTATTTCTATGCATATTTTATAATTATATACTGGTGATTTTATATTGATATTAGTTAAGTTTTGTCACTGACGTAATCAACTACTTGCTGATCATCAAAATACTACGGCACGTACAATGATCACATTAGCTAACAACAGTACCCACAACATATACCCCAAAAGTAGATTTGTCTGCCTACAAATTTTGAAACAGCATCTAAAAACTCTGGATAACGATGCAACTGAGAGTAATGTGACCGTAATCAGATGAAGTTCTAGTCAAAATATCCCTTCCTTTATATCTAAAACTCGAAAAACAATCTTAAGGCACCCTCTTCACAAATTACTACCGTTTACACACACACTCACATAAACCTGTACACGTACGTGTACATACTGATTTCTGCTTTAGCTTAAGTAGACTGTCTGTCTTCTAGAGTCATTGTGTTTCCTCTTTATTTTCCTTTTAACACTGTAAAGTCTTCTACTGCAGTTAATTCTCTCACATGGTCATTATTGTCGTTTCATTCATACCGTGTTGAAGACCTGGTGACCAGGTTATCTTTTTTTAACCTACATTGAGTTCTTCCAACTTATCCCATCCTCTCCATTCCTCTATAGGACAACTCGTGCTGGCCTTGGAAGTCACCGTTTCAGGATGGTAGACATACGATCCCGAACTAAACGGTTCGGCTCTTCTTTCCTGTGCAGAACGGTTAAAGCCTGGAATTCATTACCGGCGCACGTGTTTCCCTCCCACTACGATTTCGGGCCCTTTAAGCGGGGCGAGAAAAAGCATCTCATTAGGCCGCCATAGCGTGGGTCGCCATATTGCACTGTCGGCTTTCGCAGTGAGTATGGCAACCACCGCTCTTGGATTCTATTCATGCTTTCCATCAGGCAAAATAGAGTCACTTTGGTAGGTTTAAAATAAAAAAAAAAAAACATAAGGCACCAATCTTTCACAAAGGTAAAATCCGAAAATAAAATCACTATTGTATTATCTAGTCTTAAGATAACATAATACAATAGTGATTTTATACATAATATATACATTTGTGAAAAGAGAATACAGTTTTTTTTATTTTTATTATTATTTGTACATTATACATTGAATTCCGTATTAAAACACAGGTCTTTAATAGGGAAACGGTTTTTACATAGAATTTTCTTTATTAATAACTTCAAGTAGGTAATTAATGACTTATTACTAACTGATTGAATGAACGAATGTTTATTTTCATAAATATATCTTATATTTATATGAATCTCCAACTAGTCAATTAATTAGATAAAAGCTTTTTACAAAGTTTTTGCAAAGATGCTTGGTTTCGTATATTTGGTAGAAATGTATTGCGAGACTTGTAATTTGTACACGTCATGTTTTGATGGGATGTTGGATACACGCATTCTAAATGGGAACATCGACATAAACCATATGAATAATGTATGTGTGTCTATGTCACTGTCAGTGATTTGAGTGACAGTTTTTTAATGTAAAATGTATAATTCCAATAATTATATAGGTAACATAGGCTCAGCTCTTGAAATACCATTTAGCCAAAATTAGGACAGCAAAACTCAATTTCACCTATTAAAAGGTCGTGTGGTTATGGATTGTGAATATGGAGTGTCACGACCCTTTTTCTTCCCATGGGTGTTGTAAGAATCAGCTAAGTCTTGTGACTAGCAGTATAACATCAGTGCAAGGAGAAGGAAAACTTGAACCTATACCTAGCCGTCTTGCCAGCGTGGTAAAGTAGGTACGAAAGGTATCGTGACGGATATACTTTTTATTTTCCTCTTTATTGACAACTAACTTTGCCCGCTGTTCCGCCCGCGTATATGTCGATTATCACAGTTAATTATAGCTAATGTCTTATTCCGATGTATAAATTTTATTACTGTAAAGTTGCCTCTAAATCTGTTCAGTAATTTTTGCATGAAAAAGTAACAAACATTCATTCTTTCTCACAAACTTTCAAATTGCTAATAGTAGTATTTCTTAATTATTCACATACATAACAAATTCTACTATTTACCACCAGAAAAACCTTACTCATAAACTGCGGGAAAAAGCTAGTATCACTAAGTAATTATGCTTAATATCACTAAGTGGTATTTTTCAGAATTTGTTTAACGAGTCAGTATAAATCGACTTATATTTATTGAGTAGTTTATACAGACGAGAATAACAGAACTAGCTCCAAGTTTTGCCCTACGCAGAGGTGGATAGGTAGACAGGTAGGAGAGCTACGCTGATTACAGCATGAACTGGTAGGCTCAACCGGGACAGTACTATCCTCTCACAGAAGATCATCCTAAAGTGACAGCATCCGCGCTGTCGTGTTTCGTTGGTGAGTGCGAGACTGGAGGTCCATTGATTCAGGGATGACAGTGATCGTGGTAAGAGTAGTGTTGTAAAGAACTCGAGTCTTTGAGTTCTAAATTTAGAGCTCGACTCGGCATTGCACGACTCGACTCATAATAATAAGACTCTTAAGACTAAAGAACTCAAGTCTATATGAGCTCTTGAACGCGAGACTCGAGACTCGAGTCTTCTTTAGCGCTCGAGTTCTTTTTACGCGCCGAGTCGCGCTCGAGTTCTTTTCCGCTTTGAGTCATTCTTTTTAAAGCAGCCAATAAAAGGTTATTTTTGTGAGATATAATCATGTGTAAATAGAAGGAGATGTCGAAAAATAAATGAAAGAATGAAAGTTTTCATTAACATGAAAAATCAGTTTAATTAATTATGATCATGAAAATTATTACAAAAGAAAACATTAATTAAAAAAATGTAATTTTAGTCACATTAAACAGTAGGTATAATCATTTTTGTTATTATTGGAGATTAATTCACGTGTTTATCATTATAATTGCATACAAAGATTTATTTAAAAAAATCTAGCCATGATGCAAGACACATTGAAGCTTGTATGGTCTTATTGCCAAGTCTGTTTCTTCTTTTGGTAATTAAGTTACCGGATTTTGAAAATGCCTGTTCGCTCGGGACGCTCGTTGCGGGAATACTGAGTATCTGAAACGCTAATTTCTGAAGCTGTGGTAATCTATTAGCTTGCTGTGTCCACCAAAATATAATATCAGTGTTTTCAGTTTCTACTGGCATCATTACATATTCTCGAAGTTCATCCGTAAAAAATGTTTTTTTTTTATAAATTATCGAAAATATACTTTTCCTTGAACTGTCTCCTGTTTCTTCATTTGTGTTACGAGTACAACGTTGACCATATTCTGTTTGGAAAAATGTAGTCAACAACTCAAGTGGCTGACTTTCCTCTTTTTCAGAAAAATAATGGTTTTTTAGACGGGGGTCCAGAATTACCGCGAACTTTGCATATTTTGAGCGCAAAAGTGGGATGTATTGATTTAATTTGTCAGCCATAGCATGTGCACAATCATTCAAAAAATTACCGTCGTCGTAATTCTTTGCAATATGATACAACAGTACATCAACTATAGGTATCACGTATACCAAACTAGGGTATTTTGATTTCGATAGTAAAAGAGTAGCATCGTAGTAAAGTTTTAAAAAATCTATATTTTTTTTTACTTTTTCCCAATCCTCGATTAGATACTTCTTAAATTCCTCGAATTGTTTGCACATATGATCCAAAACAACTCGCATGTTATAAGCGCGTTCCAACATTAAAAATGTGGAGTTCCATCGTATGTGCATTTCTTTAACTAGTGTTAATCGTGATACTTGCAACAAATCACAAATTTCAAAGAACAGCTGCTTTTTCTTGGGTGAAAAATTAATAAAATTTACTAGTTTTGATATATCTGACACGATGTTATCTAATTTTTTTAATCCTTTTTTAACACTTAGATTCAATATGTGCGCTAAACAATAGTTATGCTAAACAATATGTTTCATAGTTAACTATGAAATAGTTGCAACAACTGTATAGTTTTTGTATTGGTGGCCTCGCTATCTGTTGTTATAGACATAACTTTATTTTTCAAACCGTAACATTCAAAACCATCTATGATTTTTTTTAATATTTCGTTACTTGTATGCAGAAATGGTATAAGATCGAAATCTAATATAATAGCACTCATTTTTGATTCATGAACAAAATGGGCTGTAATAACAATGTACGGTTTGTTCGTTACAGATGTCCAAAAATCAAATGTAACCGACAATTTATTTATTGACGTTATGCATTCTATTACTTGTGCTTTTTTGTCCATAAAAAGTGTTTGTATATTCAGTATGGAGACATTATTGACTCTAATATTTGTCAAAGAAATCGTTGGGATTCGTCTGATGTACGACCCCGTACAAGCTTACTAAAAGATATTGATTTTGGTTCAAAGAAACCGTGTGACCCAAGGAATCAAGAGTTTGCTAAACTTATAGCATTTGAGATGGATCGAGTACCCGAAGAGAAACGTACTATGACTTACTCCAGGATATTAGACTTTATTCGAAAAGTACGAGAGAAGGATAGCTTCAGGAATGTTAGTTTGCCTAGTTTCTCTGATTCTGAATAGATATTCAGTCGATTAAATCTTTCAAAAATTTAATCGATCTTTTATTGAAAACTGAAAAAATTTCCAAATTGGACCAGTAATTCCTGAGATTAGCGCGTTCTACCAAACAAATAAACTCTTCAGTTTTATTATATGAGTATAGAAGTATAGATATTTATTCTAAATAAATCACTGTCAGCATTTCGAAGAACAGTTTGAAGAAGACTCGAGCTCTTTTAAGACTCAAGCTCTTTATAAGACTCGAGCTCTTTTTAAGACTCGAGTCTCTTGAGTTCTATTTAAGGTTTCGAGTTCAATTTTGGCGCTAGAGTCTTCATGATAGGACTCAGATTCGGCTCGACTCAAGACTCCGAGTTCAGTTAGTTCACTAAGTCTTAGAAAATTGAGCCGAGTCTATCGAATAAGACTAAAAGACTCGAGTCCTTTGCAACACTAGGTAAGAGTGTGAGCCTTACACAGCCACGATGACGGCCATGCCTTTTATGCCCTTAAGCGGGACGTGATAAAGTATCTCACTAGGACACCATAGTGGGAGTCATCGTATTTCATTGTCTGCATTCACAATGAGTATGGTGACCACAACTGTTGCATTCCGTTTGTGCTTTCCATTAGGCAGAGTAGAGACACTTGACACTTTGTAGTGACTCGAAGGTTTCTAATATTTTTTGTTTTCAGTAATTTTGACTATTGTCCTTCAATAAATAGATTTAAAACACTCTTTTCTATTAAAAGTTTAAACTATAAGAAGTGTATATCTAGCTCAGATAAAACAATTGCCTCTCTAGAGTTTGTTGTAAGTACTTCGTTAAAACAATTCTTAAGGCTACTTTTAATTAAGAAACTTAGTTAATAATATATTTTTCTCCGATATTGTTTATATATGGTTTATTTTTCACTGTCTCTAACACAATAAGAAAGTATAATTTGTATTTATAGTACAACCTATCACATCACTTATCATTGTTTTGAGACGTCTCATCCATATGAACATACATAAAATGGACCCAAAGAACATTCAGATGGGGCTCCAATCCACGATACTCAGCGTAGGAGGAAGCTGTGAGGTAAATAATTAATTAAAAGCTTATTTGTGATAATTATTTATATATTTAATAATTAATAAATTAATAATTAATGCAACCAACACACATACGCACATACACACGTACACATAACACGGAACCTGTTAATAATAAATATCAATTAGTCATTTTCAAAATGTTCATTTTGTATGAAGGGGTTGCTTTCAAAACTTCACCTTTGTAGCTAAAATCATTGTTTCGCACGTTTGATACGTTGATATTGTGCTGACTTGTGTCCCGTATCTATGGAGAACATATTTGATTTAGCAAGTAATACGTATAGTGACTCTAAGGGACCGTGTTCACGAATGAGAGAATCGCAACAGATACACGCTTCTATCACCGGTTAATCCTGATGAAAGAGCGATTATTCCTTCAGCATATCGCCGTTACTCGTAACAGAATCGTCTTGTTACTGTGACAAGGTGTTGTGCAATAGTTTTATTGGAAGAGGTCAGTTAGGTGCTCGACAAGCACACAATAAGTAGTGTCATAATTTGTATTTGTGTCTTCATAATAAATAAAAAAAAATATTATGGATATAGTATTGTGGAGTGTTTCTATATATGGAGTTAGTGTTTGACAGGTCGCTCACCGCCTTCTTCTACGTTCCGCGTCGAGCTCGCAACGACCACGCCGCCAGTAACAACGCGTGCGCGGCTATACCGATGATATTTCACTCGCACTCAGCCACTCGTCAGATCGTCGCGGTGACATTTAGACACATTTTATGAAAGTATAAAGAAATACGTTGTATATTTAGGTGTTTATCTGAAACTTTTGATACATACTTGTAACAATTTGTAAAAATGTGAAGGTAACAGACAAAAGTAAAAAAGTAAGGATGAAGTGATGAAAAAATATCGATAGCTAATCCGACACAGTTCTACTTTTTTTTACTGCCTGCCAAATGACTCTGCTCTGGTTGATGAAAAGCATGAATAGAATCTAAGAGATGTATTTTAAGTATTAAATGTAATACTTGTCATTTTTGTAACTACCCTTTTTGGAACAACAAACTGCAATAACTGTTCTATGAACATTCCACAAACTATGTAAACCGGTAAACACTCTGCACAATGAACCACAAAGAGTAATGAATACAAAGTTTTTAGGGTAGTTACAGATTGTTGTGTAATGAGAAGTAACAGGAGTACTTATTATAAAATTTTACGGGAACTTTTGCACTTACAGAATAATAAAATCTTAAACACTTATGATTAGGCATTTTCACAAGAACCATTTATTTATTTTTAACGGCCCTTCTGTTCTAGTGGGTAGTGTCAGCTAAGCCGGTCTGGGTGTAATTTATCTATGATATGATATGTCTTTAGAAATAAATAAGATGTTTATGAGCAGTCGTTGATGTTCATTGTCATTGTCGTTGCTATTAGTATTTCGTGTAAGTGACTCAAACTTTTTTAGTATTGAAAACCTGACAATAGATTGCCCGTGATGTAAAATATTTTTGTTTGTTATATAGGGTAGGCCAAGAATTCGCTTACATTTTATAGGTGGTTTCAACAAGATGGAGCCACTTGTCCAAACGTCCAATCCCTGCAGGTGGTCAAAGGCATGTTTTGCGGCAAACTGATTTTCAGACAAAACGACATTCCATGGCCACCCAGAAGTCCAGATCTATCCCCAGCAGACTTCTTTTAATGGGGTCATTTGAAAAATTGTGTCTACTTCAATACACTAAATACAGTACGTCAACAAAAAGAAAAAAATCAACTAAGAGATGTCGGCGACCTCACGGTCTCTGCTGACGAGTATTCGAACGTTCCGGTGCTCGCTTAGAAGAATAAATACGTCAAAACGGTAGTCATTTTGGACGACGTAATTTTTAAAAAAATAAATGTCAACTTATTAACTTTCTTGTAAATAAACAATTTTTATAATATACTAGCTTACCCCGCGAACTCTGTTCCGCCTTAGAGGCAATAAATAAGCAAATGTTTTTTTACTTAAACCTATTTTAACGGCCTAACTAATTTAAAGTATCCTATGTCCGTCTCCTGGTTCTAAGCTACCTCCCCACCAATTTTCAGCTAAATCCGTTCTTCCGTTCTTGAGTTATAAGTGGTGTAACTAACACCACTTTCTTTTATATATATAGATTACATGTTTTGTAATACAATTTTTTCGAATGTTAACTAATTCGTGGCTTACCCTATACTTAAAAGTGTCTATTAGCTTTTGTTGCAAGTAGTCGAACAAATGTTTTATTTATAGAATCGCCATATGTCTTTTTGTAATACTTACGGAAATACCAAATGCTTTGTGTTCAACTGAACAGACAGGTGATTGACAGACATGGCATTAGAAATAAAAAGTAAAAGTAACAATACTTTGTTCCACTGTTACTTTTTATATTTTAAATTCGAAGAAAAGTTTTTATTGCATTCAAGTTTTTATTTAACTTGCGATGTTTGTATGTGTGAATACTCATGTATTGGACACGAATTTCGGAAGCGATATTATAACTAATTCTCGATGTCCGCTTGGGCTACTACATCAATATGGTATCATACAGATTGCTGATGATAGAACCGGAAAACGGACATAGGACTGGGAAGGATATAGCAGGGATAGGGTCATTTATTTTATTGTAGTGGGTACCTTGTTAAGTACAGGTAGCTTTTTTTGTGTTTACGGAGTGGCAAGTACTTTCGGATCTCCCAGCTCCTTGGAAAGTCAAAAGTACATATGTGGCGTTTCCGCTAAAACCACTTCGACGGCCGGCCTCTACAGGCCTTCTCTAGCAGGATCCGGTCCATATGATTTCAGATACTCTCCAAATTGACACGGGAAAATATATTTCCCCCAGAGTACATGATATCTAAAGTCTATAAGACCTTGTGTTATTTTTTTTCACAATTAACTTGTGATAAATGGTTATTATCTATGTTGTGTGTTAATAATGTAACATACTTACAATTGCTTGTAAAACACTACGTTCCATACTTCCTAATGGATAATGCCAAAGAGGAAATCGTGTTCCCAACATTGGAATTATATATCAGAAAACACTGTATTATCTTCAAACGAAATCTCCCCCGCAAACGAAGTCTTTTAATTAATTTGCTGGCTTATTTTATAAAGTTTTTTTGGTCCCAAAAAAACCAGAGATCTGTATAAGATAAAAGTAATAAACTTGAACGAATCAGGCAGAGCTATCATCAAACTTTCTATTATTACCATTATAGTCTGTACTTAGAATTTATCTAAACTCATCAGAATATTTTTTTTTGGCACAGATTAACTTTTGTTTACTAAAAGATTAAGTATTCTTCAGTGATTTATATTATACTACTTTCATTGAATGTACATCGATAAGAATAGATAGTAGTTTCAAAAACTGAAAATACAGGCTATTGTAGAAAATCAAATGAAAAGGTGAAAATTATTTTCAATAAATTTAAATTAAGAATGGAAAATGTAGAGTACTTGATGCCAACTGTTATAAATATTTTATTGATAAATATTGGTATAAGTAGTCATTTTTTGAATGTCTTATAAAAGCTCTCCACGCTTTATTACAATCATACTTTTTAATTTAAATTTATTGAAAATTATTTTTCGCCTTGTAGTTTGATTTCAACCAATAGGTGTTTTTTAAGTTTTTTTTAAAATACTGCTTATTTTCAACTTTCTAATTGAGTATATCTTAAAAAGCGTCTTCTATTTGAATTGTAATTTACCATTGTTTTTTTCTGCTAGTAATCAACGAATAATTTAATTTATTCTGTTATCACATGTGAGAACTCGCTACTAAGTTGTTTTATGTATTACTTTGTAATCTAGTTATTTCATCTAATGCATCACAGTTACATGAAACTTTTCTTGTCAATTTCGAGCAATCAAATCTAAATACCGTCCAGAGGGCATTCGCGGCCTTGTGCTACATGAGTTCGTTCAGCGCTAAACAGTTCAGAACTTAGATGACTGCATGATCAACTGTGTAGCCTTGCATTTTGTGGACAGCCAACCTAAGGATCAATGGTAACAACTGCATTTGGAAACTTTATCGACATGGGTTTAATTACAGTATACCATTTATTCCAAAGCTGAAAGTAACGTTCAGAGATACAGCATAGTGAACCACGCTATGGTGGCTTAGTGTGATGCTTTTTCATGCCCCACTAAAAACCACCTTTCGATGGTATCCGTGGGAATTTCCGCACAGAAAAAAAGGTGTTTATAGGTAGCGATAGTCACTTATCGTTCTTATTCTTACCTTCTTGTTTACCCTCTATACTATACAAAACGATTTCTTGACAGTGCCGAAAAAACACAAATGCTCCATTTATATCCCCAATGAATTGTTAATGCTTTAGCGAAGTCTAGTTAATACTATTTACAAATTAATCACCAATATAATCAGATTTTGATGAAAAACTATTTTAAATCGGGCATTCGCACTGTCCAGTGACGTCGGACGATCTATTTCCTATCCAATAAAAAAGCTATGTACCAGTAACACGCAATGTTTTCATCAAGTCATCCGACTAGTGGAATCTACAATTTACGTTTTTATGTTCGTAGTGTTGACGCTTATGTCATGTCCACACATAATTAAATTATAAATTGATTATCTCACATTTAGTCTACAAGATAATAAAGTATGGGTTTCGTAAACAATTAATAGAAGCCAAATATTATCGTAGGTAGGCAAATAGGTATGCGTGGAGAAGTACATTGTAATATCTATTTTTCGAGTACAGCTTTATATACGTACGTATGTTGTGATGTTATGTACAAAGAAAACTAGGTAAAGAAAACTAACAATTTCTACTTTTCTATTTAAAAGATATTTAGTAAAGAACGATAGACAAAGTGATTTATATGATCTTTCTGAGTATTTCCTTGCGTTGTGTGTTCTGAGAGAGTGGTTAAACACTCCAGCTGTTATAAAAAATATAATTATTTTTTCTGCAAATGAGCATTTCTACTTTGTGTTAAAATAGACATATCGAACTGTTATTGGCATTTCCAATAAAATAATCAAAACATTAAGTCTCAGACTATAGATGACAGAAGGAGCGCACCAAACACGAAAATAAGGTTTCCAAGAGACATAATCGAATCGAAAAACGAATACAATCTCACACGGCAGTGTTAAACAAACTGTCATACTGCTCACAAGCCATGAGAGATTCTTTACATTATGTTAAAAATGTCATCTTACATTTTTAAAAATTGTAAAATTTGTTGCTTCCTAAATATAAAAGATAATCCTTTCACAACAAAATGTGGTTTATTTGTTGTCTTCCAGTGTTTACTAACCCAATAATCGTACGGTTGTGTTAGAACACAAAGACGTTTGACTGTGTTGCAAGTTTTCAGTCCTTGTTTTCCATTTCAATTGAAGATATTAGTTGTTAGTTCAGGCGTTAAAGACATGGTTTCAAAACCCCCCTTGATGTGCTTTACACAATATATGAATAGCATTATAAAATTTCTAATACACGATTTCAAACAAACAATTTATACGGCAATTCATAATTACGGATATATACTTACAGTATAAGCTTAGAATATTAACAAAACAGTAATAATATAGGTATATTTTACATAATAATATACGAAAACAGTACAAAATAAAAATATTTAATTAAAGTGACTCTAATAAAAACAATTTAATAATGTTTGTTTCACATGTAAACATTTTTTTTCTAATACTTAATATAAATAACAAAAACGGAGTTTCATGCACGGATATACGTCTCCCTATAATGCCACTATTAGTTATCACGCACACAAATATAATAGACGGCGTCATACTTTTTGTGTACGTTTCGTCTGCCTTTTGTATTTTGTAGTCTGAGCATTAAGTATTCAATGTTAAGTTTACCTATAATTGTTATTTAAGTTTACACACATTTCCGTGTGGCAATGGAATAAGAACACGGAATGCCATCACTTCTATTTATCTCGTGGATGTCGTAAGAGGCGACTGACGAAGTAAACTATTCTGAACAACATCATTGTTAAGAGAAGGAAAACTTGATACAAACTCTATGTCAACGCGTCTAGATACCGTGGTATATTAGATCAAAACCTCATAAGAAGAGGTCAAGTCCAGCAATGGATTATTAAAGACTGTTGATGATGATATTGTAGACACTAAGCAGGAAAAAGAAATTGTTAATTTAAATTTTATTTTGTAACTGCACATGTAATGTGAAAACATTCTTACAATGTGAAGATTTGATGTGAATGATGCGGTTGCCCAATTGGTCAGCGCCCGATGTTATGAGTTTCCGATCGCACAAATATTTGTCTGATCTATTATTAGTAGCTTGGAGTACTTGGGCTCTGAGAATATTTCCTGGAACAGGGGATAATTTAATCTATGACTTTAGAACTGTATTGAAATTTAAAATGAAAGGAAATGAAACACTAAACATCTGGACATCATTTAAACGACGACAAGTCTTTTACGGGGTAGGATAACGAGTGCTCATATTTTTGTATGTTACGTGTACAAGATTTTTTTTGTTGTGCTTTATGTTAATATTTATTTGTGTTGTTGGATGCGAGCAGTAAAAGTCCGGATTTTGTGGAAAACCTTGGGGGAAGCGTATGTCCAGTTGCGGACACCTTTTGGTCGCGATGATGATGACGATTTATTTATGTTTACCCTAACTTTTACATATATGTTAAACCATTTACTTTATGGTGATCGAAACGATATGTTTAAATAACACAAGTGACTTTTAAAAATAAAAAAAATCAACTAACGTCATTGATCCTAAGTCCTGATACAGTTTTTTTTTTTTGTTTTTTTTTTTTTTTTTTTTTTTAACTTGTGGAAACCCCCTCAGGCCGTCACCCCACCGGGGTTTACGGTAGGGTGGTGTGTCGGAATCGGACCTACTAAAACCACACGGTGTGCCACTCTGCGCCTGAGATAGGAGGGATCCGGGAACCGCTGCTATTACGACATCCAGATTCCTCTTAGCGCCTGCCCGCTACCTCGGGCACCATTTGCGGATAAACTCTCTATTTTAGGCGACGTACGGCACACGCGGACGTCGCCTCCTCGCGGCTGGCCATTATAGCGGGTGGAGGGGAAAACCCGTCCCGTCCACCCGCGGCCACACTCAAGGCGGCATGAGGCGCTGGTGTGCGCGCCTCCGCCGCCCGGCTCGCCGGCGGCGAATTGGGTCCGAGTGGATATCGTCCTCCTGGGCCTTCTCCGCCGCCTCCTTCCGAGAAATTACGTCTTCGCAGAAGGTTGCGACCGCGGTAAAACAACTGTCGCTACCGGCCATGGAGCGTATGACGGCCGGTAGCGAGAGATCTCCTCCAATAACTGCAGTGAGGACCCCACGCTGCGCCGCCCAGGCGGAACAAACCGCTAGCGTGTGCTGAGCTGAGTCCTCACTGCAGTCGCAGTGGTAACAGGCGGTACTCAATTCTCTCCTGGCGACCGAGTGCAGATACTTCCCGAAGCAACCATGCCCGGAAAGGACCTGCGTCAGTCGGAAGGAAAGGGTCCCGTGCTGCCGCCCTGCCCACTCGGTAATGACCGGCTGGAGAGCCTCCACGAGGGCAAAGCCAGCACGTGGAGTCTCCAACCGGAACGACCAACGAGCCATCGTGGCTCGACGAGCGGCCTCACGCCACTCGCGTATGTCCTCGGGCGGAGGCCGCATGCCGCTACCCGCCCGGAAGTCAGCCGTCCACCGATAGACTTCGGCGAGCACTTCCGCCTCCAAACCCCACGGGGGAGTTCCAGCCAGGGCGCACGCCGCCTCCGTCGATACGGTGCGATAACCGCGTATGGCTCTAACCGCCAATATCCTCTGAGGGCGCCAGAGGCGAGCCCTATTCTGGGCGGTCAGAGCCGCCGCCCACACCAGTGCACCATACAGCGCCATTGACCGAACAACCCCCGTGTATAGCCGTCTCGTCGCGACGCTGGCTCCACCCAAATTGGGCAAAAGTCGCCTAAGAGCAGAAGCAGCGCCGACCAGCTTTGGAGTAAGCTGTCGGAAGTGCTCGTCGAAAAGCCACCTGCCGTCAAGGATCAGGCCCAGATACTTCATCTGGGCCTTAATCGGTACGAGGACCGAATTGACAACGATAGAGGCACCGGCGGGTGGACCACGACGGGGCCCATGAAACAAAAGGGCTTCTGTCTTATCTAGGGCCACCCGTAAACCCAGCGCCTCAATGCGCCCGACCACCAAAGAGACTCCCACGGTGGCCAGGCGCGCCGCCTCTTGAAAGTTCGCCCCCCGGGCTGTGACCAATGTGTCATCGGCGTAACAAATTACGCCTAACCCGGGGGGAAGACGACCTCGAAGGGCCCAGTCGTATTCCATATTCGACAGGAGTGGTCCTAGGACGGACCCCTGTGGAACACCGCACGACATGGGCCGCCGCCTCAGAATACGATCTCGGTCCTCGTACAAGACGGTACGCTCCTCAAGATAGTCTGCCACAAGCCGCCTCAGGTACTCGGGCACCCCGTGGTAGTGGAGTGCTTCCCTGATGCAGCTAAATGGCAGACTATTAAATGCGTTGGCGATGTCCAACGACACCGCCAACAGCACGCCGCCACAGCTCACCGCCTCTTCGGTAACGGCCCTCAGGCGCAGCACAGCATCGACCGTCGAACGCCCCGCCCGAAAACCAAATTGGGCGTCCGACAGATCGGGGCCCACCTCGCAGAGGTGCCGGACGATGCGGGCAGAGAGTATCCTCTCAAAAAGTTTGACCGCCTCGTCTAGCAACACAATGGGCCTATAGGCCGCCACCGAATCGGTAGGCCGTCCTGGCTTCCTTAATAGGACCAGCTTCCCGCTTTTCCAGCACTCAGGGAAGCGTCCAGACGACAAGCTAACGTCCAAGACCTCCCTGAGGCAGTCCGACATGTGATCGAGGGTTCGTGCCAATACTCGGGCAGGTATCCCATCTGGCCCAGGGGCGGTGTGGCGGAACATTGTCCTCGTTCCCCCCGTCGTCTCTGGCCATGAAGACCATCGACGAGGGTGTGTGATCCACCCGCCGCGGGAAAAGGCCCTCGACCACATCCCGCAGAAAGCTGGGCTGGAGTGTCCCTGTAAGCGGGGGGGCCCCGACGTGCGGAGCTTTTGTCGCGCTGCACGATAAGGGTGACCCCAGGGGTCACGATCGAGACCCTCCAGCATCTCCTTACGCTTAATTTCCTTGGCGCGGCTGATGGCCAGCTTCAGAGTTTTCCACGCCTCTCGGTACTCCTCATGACGCTGGTCTTCCCCGCCTTCTCCGCGGTGTCGCCGCCGACCACGGGTGTAGGACCTCCGGGCACGAGTACAGGCTGCGCGGAGGTCCGCCAACTCCTGGGACCACCAGTAAACTTCCTTCCGTGGAGGCCGACAATCTCGGATGCGGGGCATGGCAGCATCGCAGATCTGCGTAATCGCATCGCGGAAACGACCAGCCCCCATGTCGACCTCCTCGGTCGGAGCCTGCGGAGACAGCCAAGAGTGAATAATGGCTGCCTCCTCTAGTAGGTCCCTACTCAGTTTGGCTATAGCCCACCCCGGAAAGCGAGAAGAACGCCGCGCCACGTGACCCCTGGGGTTCCTGGGAGCGGGAGAGCTCAAATCGGATATAGAGATGATCCGAGAGCGTCTCAACCTCTTCCAGGACACGCCAGTTCCTTACTCGTGCGGCGAGGGCAGGGGTAGCGAACGAAAGGTCCACTATCGACCCTCTCTGCTGTCGCACACACGTGTTGGTGGAGCCCCTGTTTAGTAAACAGAGGCCCACCGAGGCCGCCCACTCCTCTACGGCTTCGCCCCTAGCGTTCGTCCTGGGGGAACCCCACGCAACGGACTTTGCGTTAAAGTCCCCCAGCACAAGGACGTGCCCAGACATTAGTCGCCGCATCGATATCTCCAGGCTGTTAAGGAAGATCTCGAAGTCGCTCAAACTCCGGTTGGGGGAGAAATACACACCGTATACGGTGATCTTCCCCCACTCAGCAGCAACATATCCAGTGTCCTTGTCTCTTAGCGACAAGGGCGGGGAATGAGCCGCTGTGGAGCCGACGACTGCCACGGAACCGTCCCGGTCACCCAACCAGTTTGGACGAGGAGGAACGTAGTAGGGTTCCGCGGCTACGGCAACACCGATCGACCACTGTGCCATGGTTTGCAGGAAAAGGTCCTGCGCCGCGGCACAGTGGTTCAGGTTAGTCTGGACAAGGAGGTTGGAGACTTGGGCCATTACTCGACCGTCTCTACAGCCTCCTCCATGGGCGACGGTATAAACGCACGAACGACGTCAGAAGCAGCCTGGGCCGACTGGCTAGCCCCTGACGCCTGCCGAGAACTGCACGGAGGTTTGCAACCCCCCTGCCCAATCTGGTGATTGGCGGGTTTATTACCCGCCGCACACGCGGGGCAGTGAGGGGCAGCAGAACAATCTGCCGCCTTGTGCCCCGGTCGACCGCAGCGGAAACAAAGTCCGCTGCAGTCAAAACAGCTGTCGCATTTGATGCGGGTGTGTCCCACGCCCAGGCATTTGAAACACCTCATCGGTCTCGCCGCCAGAACCGTGACTTTGGCGTTTACGAAACCGATGAGTATCTTGCCAGCGTTGCCCAAAACTTTGGCTGACGCTACGGGACAACTTAACCACACTGCGCCAAGGCCCCCTGGGCCGGGGCGGATGGTCCCAACCCTGATGTTATCCGTGTTGCATCCAGTCCTCTCCCGAACTGCAACACGGACATCGTCGGCCGTTATTGAGTCGTCCAGGCCTGAAATGCGCAGTTCTGCGCACTTTGTAGGCCTGGCGATCTTGACACCATCCGTGGGTGCAAACATGTTTCGCAGTTTCTCGGCAATCGAATCTGCTGTTTTTGCGCCTTCAGCCCCGGGGACCTCCAAGACTCGAGCTCCCGTTTGGGCGAGGCGCAACCTGACCCCTACCGTCCCGAAATCAGTGGCGAGACTATCCCGAGCCTTCTTGAATAAAGTCGCATAGGACAGTCCGCCACTTGCCACCTCCGGCGATACGGTAACCACTATAGCCGCGGTTTTTGGCGGCTTCAGCTTCCGTGGCTTCTTGGTGGCTATTGCCACCAATGGCGACTGCGGGGTAGGAGCTGCTTTCTGGGCAGCCTTTTTACCCCGCTTTCGGGACTTCTTCTTAGCCCCTCCGACCAATTGCCAACCGTCATTGGAGAGGACAGATGTGGAGGGATCAGGTGTAGGTGTTGGAGTGGGGAGCGGAGGAAATTTCGCTCCACTCTTTACCGCCGTCTTATTCCCTGTAACCGGTGCAACCATCTTGGTTGCTGACTTGGCCGCCTGTTGTGTCCTCGTGGCAACAGCAGGTGCAGACACTGACACCGCTGTCGCATACGATTTGCGACCACTCGCGACAGACAGCGGAGTCGAAACTGATGAGGCCTTTCGTCTGTCTGCAGCAAGTGATGGCCGCATAATAGGGGCAGGAGGCAGTCTCGCTTCCAGGCCTGCGAGACGTCCATCCAGCATATGCCACACTGCGTCCAAAATTTGACGCAAGTGTGCGTCACTGACGTCACTGGAACCAGTAGTGGAGGCAGGTTGCTTCGAAGCCATATCTTGCTGTTTTGAAATTTCCACCTGCGCCCGCAACTGCGCAAACTGGGCGCTCAACTCTGCCACCTGCCCCGTCAGACATTTGTTAGCAGCCTGAAGTCGAGCTACATCCCCAACGAGGGTCTCGACGACCCCAGCGATAGCAGAGGAAGAGTCCTTAAGAGCTCTCACGAAAGAACTCTTAAGGTTCCGAGATTTGGTAGCCACCTTTTGGATAATGGCGACCCCGGCATTTACTGTCTCCTGCAAAGATACCGCTGTTTGGGGGATAGAACCCCCTTCCGCCGGCTCTCGAATCTTCTGCAGGAGATCTGCAATCTCCTCCTCTGCTGCGCTTTCGCCCTCCGCTCTAACCCGCCAATAGGTTTCTGCCTTAGAAAAGACAGAACCAGACGGGACTGAGGTCGATATTCGCGACCTACCTCTACGGCTACTGCCCACTTTAGGAGGCAGCATTTCTACAGACGTGTCACTCGCCTCATCCTTGGAGCGTTCGCGTTTCCTGCTTTCGCAAGGTTTCTTCTCTGTCGACTCTAATACGTCCATATTCGTACTGGAGCCACCATCATCCGACGGAATAGCGGACTTGGAACATAATTGTTCCGATTTTCTTTGGCTGCCAGCAGCCGAAACGACTTCTGGGAGTCCCATCGAAGTAGGTGGCCCAAGTAGGACGTCCTCCTCGTTAGATGAAAAGTCTTCTGCTTTTCTAGATTTCCCCTTCCTTGTGCTCACTTTCTGTCCTTTTTTGTTTTTCGTTAAATTAATGTTGATAGATTCCATTTCAGACCCACGACCCACGAGTGGGGGAGAATTAAAGGTCGACCCGGGCAGAGATCCCCCAATACCCGGGCAAGCGTACATTTATGCCCAACCGAGGGGGTCCGCAGGTCCCTCGGCGGGGGGTGCGCTTGCGACTGAACTACCCATCAGCCATGCATCCCTTGGTCACGTACCAGAACACGGGATTCGGGGTAATTTTTTATAGAGGTTTTCTTCCTCGTAGTCCAGTCGCCCCCGATTGGTGTCGCGAGACATAACCACGACATTCCTTTCGGGATTACGATGTGACAACGGTGGCAGGAAGATTAAATCTTCCAATGCCTGCTCGGTGGCAGTGTGAGTACACACCGAGCCCGTTCTCCTTTCTCCACCATTGACAGTGGAGAAACGTCGACCCATGAAAGGGTCCCACCATAATGATTTTTTATCGAGGTTTTCCTCCTCATTGCTCCGAAGAGCGAAGAGCTAACCGAGGAATCGACAAATATGCCCGCTCTGTTGGACCAAGCCTCAACCGAATGGCCGAAGAAAATGGCCTCCTCTTCTTTGTGCTAGAATATTAGCCGTTGGCAGTGATGAGCACCATCGCCAACGTTACCAGGGTGCACCACGTGGAGGTTTTCTAGCCCAGCACCCCAAGTCCTGATATAGTATAGTAACCTTTTTTCTATTTCACTTATTTTTCTACTTTTGAAAATATCATATTTTGTTAAAATTTAAATAATAAAATTGATATTTTTTATTTTTCTTTGTTTTTATTAAAATAGGTTTACGAATGGCTGACACATCGCAATTATGAATGTAGAGATTATACGATGTCTGGTTAAAAAGTGGGTGAAACCGCTTAATTTCATTTCATATATGCTTGTAAAGTCTCCTGTGACACAGGATATTTTACTAATTCGGGTGGTTTCTATTTGACAACAAAAAACTGATGAACATCGCACGTCATCTGCATGCTATGTTGTGCTTACTTTCTGTTATTAAACTTGGAGAAGACTTTCAATGACCAATGATCAAGTGATTCGAATTGTCATATTGCTATTCCATGAATAATTTTATGCTATATTGCCATATTTGATGTGTTGCCTTTTGTCAACCAAAAATAAATTGTTATTTATTTAAAAAGGATATTATTAATTAATATTTGCACATGGACGTAGTCATATATCATTTTGATGAATCGACAAACATTTATGAGATTCTTAATGAAAAAAATTAAGTTCCGTGTCAAAGTTTCATGTTTAATGATCTGTGAATAATTATGTAAATAGTAATGAACATCAGAATGAACACAATCTATTAAAGAATGAATAGGATTTTTCTATAAAAAGTGACCGCTAAGATTGATGTGCAGTTATTACAATAAAAATAAATTACTTTGACGTTCCACTACCTAAGATATTTTAGTTTGATTGTATTTTCGCTAGTAAATTATAACGAATAAAATTATCTTTGAAAGAGAAAGAAAAATGGGCGCGTTGATTTTTTATTGCGTACTGAGCTAATTAATGTACCTAGACGGCAGTCAACGTCGCATTTTTTTTAATATCTTTGTTGTAATTACTATTGCATACCTCGCTTACGTTTTAATTTATTAAACTTAAGTTGGAATAGTCTCATTTCATTTGCGCAGTGCAAATTAAATTCTTTGTGATTCGAAGTAACTGTTACTTATCTCTGTCTTCTTTTGGGAACACCTATAGTTACAAATTAAATAAGTCTACTCTTTGATATCGTTACTATCATGGTTTAAATACACCATGATAATGATACATACATGTTTTATTTTACAATACGTTCAAAACTAAATATCTTACCTTGTACTCTTGACACACAATCGTGGCTTACGCCTAATAGGCAGTTTATCTATGATCGTTATTAAGTATTTAGAGAGGATTGTGCCTACAAGTGAATAAGATGGAAGTGGCACAACTATCAATGTCGTCCTTGCCGGGAACCTCTTGTTTGATTAGGTTCTTTCGTTTAGTTGTTAGAACGTTGACTTGCATTAGCTCTTTTCCTTCTACATCTGATATCCTGTATAGCGAGTTTCTGATAACTTTTATTGGGTATTTAGAGAGAATTAAAAGAAAAGCGTAGCCATAAATGCCTTGTTCTACGATGGCTGTGTTCGGTGAGATTGACGAAGTGGTGGGCACGGCAGCTCTTAATGTGTTCGAGTATATTACAAATGCAATCCTGGCAGCATTGATAACATTATCAATGCTGCATACATGTCACATAACTGTAGACATGAATATTAATTGGCACACTGTAGTGGCAGATAGCAGGGATATATTTTAAAATATTTTATACTAGGTTGTTCACGACTCCGCCCGCTTGTACTACAGTAATTAAAAGATTAGATGGAAATAAAAAGATTTGGACACTTGAATGTAAGCGTTATTACTACAGGCGCTTTATTAGTAACTACACTAGGCAGCAAAAGATATGATTGTATTTATTTCGTTAGGAAACATGATAGGTTAGTACGAATAGTGCGTAGTTGTTTCATACTACGAAGCGTAGAACGACTGTCGTAGACTGAGCCAGCTCGTTCTACAGCGGCTATTCTATTTTCTATACATATTCTATACATATTCTATACATATTCTCTATACATTTTAATAATGACAATAAAATGAGACGGAATGACCTTCCTCTCATCTTCTACACTCTTTTGCCACACATTCTAATTGCCACAATTCAAAACAATACTTTGTTCCTTTGTTTGAAAACCACTGTTAGAAGGTTAAGTTATACTTTTCCCTGAGTGCTGGAAAAGCGGGAAGCTGGTCCTATTAAGAATGCCGGGATGGCCTGCAGATTTGGTAGCGGCCTCGTCCGGCACCTCTGCGAGGTGGGCCCCGCTCTGTCGGACGCCCAATTCGGTTTTCGAGCCTGGCGTTTGACAGTCGATGCCGTGTTGCGCCTGAGGGCGGTTACCAAAGAGGCGATGAGCTGTGGCGGCGTGCTATTGGCGGTGTCGTTGGACATCGCCAACGCATTTAATAGTTTGCCATATAGCTGCATCAGGGAAGCACTCCACTATCACGAGGTGCCAGAGTACCTAAGGCGGCTTGTGGCAGACTATCTACAGGAGCGTACCGTCATGTACGAGGACCGAGACGGTGTTCTGAGGCAGTGGCTCATGTCGTGCGGTGTTCCACAGGGGTCTGTCTTCGGACCACTCCTATGGAATATGGGTTACGACTGGGCCCTTCGAGGTCGTCTTCCTCCTGGGCTGGGCGTAATTTGGTACGCCGATGACATATTGGTCACAGCCCGGGGGATGAACTTTCAAGAGACAGCGCGCCTGGCCACCACGGGTGTCTCTTTCTTGGTCGGGTGTATCGAGGCGCTGGGTTTGCAGGTGGCCCTGGACAAGACGGAGACCCTTTTCTTCCATGGGCCCCGTCGTGGTCCACCCTCCGGCGCCTCCATCATAGTTAATTCGGTCCTCGTACCGGTTCAGGCCCAGATGAAGTATCTGGGTCTGATTCTCGACGGTAGATGGCTCTCCGAGGAGCACTTTCGACAGCTTTCTCCAAAGCTGGTCGGCGCTGCTTCTGCCCTTGGTTGACTTTTGCCCAATTTGGGTGGGGCCAGCATCGCGACGAGATGGCTATACACGGGGGTTGTCCAGTCAATGGCCCTGTATGGTGTACCGGTGTGGGTGGCGGCTCTGACCGCCCTATTCTGGGCTCGCCTCGTGCACCCTCAGAGGATATTGGCGGTTAGAGCCATACGTGGTTACCGCACCGTATCGACGGAAGCGGCGTGCGCCTGAGGCCGCCGCCACGATGGCTCGTTGGTCGTCCTAGCTGGAGGTTCCACGTGCTGACTTTGCCGCCGTGGAGGCTCTCCAGCCGGTCATCGCTGAGTGGGCAGGGCGACAGCACGGGACCCTTTCCTTCCGACTGACGCAGATTCTTTCCGGGCACAGTTGCTTCGGGAAGTATCTGCACTCGATCGCCAGGAGGGAATTGAGTCCCGCCTGTCACCACTGCGACTGCAGTGAGAACTCGGCTCAGCACACGCTAGCAGTTTGTTCCACCTAGGCGGCGCAGCATGGGGTGCTCACTGCAGTTATTGGAGAAGATCTCTCGCTACCAGCCGTTATACGCTCCATGGTCGGTAGCGACAGTTATTTTACCGTGAAGACGTAATTTTGCGGAAGGAGGGGGCAGAGAAGGCTCGGGAGGACGACCTTCACTCGGACCCGATTCGCCGCCGGCAGAACGGGTGGCAGAGGCGCGCATACCAGCGCCTCATGCCGCTTTGAGTGTGGCCGCGGGTGGATGGGACTGGTTTTCCCCTCCATCCGCTATAGTGGCCAGCCGCGAGGAGGTAACGTCCGAAATAGAGAGTTTATCCGCAGTTGGTGACTGCGTGAGCGGGCAGGCGCTAGGAGGGATCTGGATGTCGTAATAGCAGCTGTTCCCGGATCCCTCCTATGTCAGGCGCAGAGTGGCACACCGGTGGTGGTCCGATTCCAACACACCACCCCGCCGTAAACCCCTGTGGGGTGACGGCCCGAAGGGGATTCCACACGTTAAAAAAAAAAATACTTATCATTTTTTCGGGTGTCAGGTGTTTGCCGTAGGGTATACTCTTAGTATTTGGTTAGTTTGCAAGGTTTTGCACGGCCAGTCCAACGGTTTAACTACACACCGACTTAGCTGCTCTGCTTGTTGACAGCATACCCATACATCATATGGTATTTAATCCAATGTTTACTTTCGGACAATCATGTGTATTATATGTTAAACAAACCAAATATTTATGACTGTTTATATGTTATCATGTAATTATTATACAACAATTGATAATTCATAACAGTTATACTAAATATGTAGTACTTTGGAATAGGGCGCGCAAAAAAGTATATGTGCTAAGATACTGTAGAAGCAATAGATGGCAACACAGATCGTATTAAACAAAGAATGATGACTTCTGTAATACCTGAGGTATGAGAAGGTGTTACATAAATAGTTTTAAATGTTTATAGTCAAATTTTATATAAAACTAGCTGCACACCACATTATTGCCTGTATTTTTGTTACTTTTCATTCGGTGTTCCGATCTCACTCTAGGGTCCTGACAACAAAAAAGAAATCATTTTGTCTATTGTTTTTCTGCTAATATTATATTGTATTCCAACCGTTAGCCGTCTTATTATTCTATATCCATAAATAAATATATTCTATTTATGGATATATTTCTCTTTATACTTGCATTTATAACTGTAAATAAATAAATTAAACAAAACAGAATACATGCATACCTGATGGGTAAAGGTCTGGTCCACTTTTTAGTGCACAGCGCTGTTTACTCGTTCACTAGTATTAAATGGACAATACGAAAATGCTCACGGTGTATTTTGACTGTGCCTTTGATGGATTAAACTAAAATAAAAATATTTAAGTAATACTATTGTATTTCCTTCTTGTGTAGGAATATATAACGTTTTGTGATACTCACTATTTTATCTCCAATTGCTTATTTGGTTATGATCTTAAACTTTTCTTCTAAGCACCGTAAAAATATATTTATGTCGAAATGTTTGTCGTTTATCTGTCTTTTTCTTGTTGTGCCAGCACAGATCTGACGCAGTAATTTGCGTGCAGCGAAATGAGCGACTTGAATGATGCGTCTCATCACGCGTTGTAATACCACCTATTTACTATGTATACATTTCTAGTTACGTGAAAATGATATAAATACTTATCCGTGCTGGTGGCTCAGTCGAATTAGCTTTGCACTTACAGGTTATATTTTGTTTTTCTGTGTTTTATTTAATATGTTTCAAGAAATATTAACTAAAAGTTCTATCTTTAGCAAGAAAAATATATTTCTACGTATCTATGTTTCTACGTATCTAAAGTAGCCTAAGTTACTCCTTATAACATCAACTATCTGTTAGTGAAAGTCCCGTCAAAATCTGCCAAGCCGTTACAGAGGTAAGAAGGTGAAACCAACAGAAAGACATATAGACATAAAATTTGAAAATTAATTTTTTGATGTTAGTATCGTATAAACTTACATATGTATTTAAAGAAAAGCTCTTAACTTGAAATTACATACATACACTTCAATTTTATTTATTTGTTTAATTACAAATTTAATTCGAAAAATTATAAGGAACTCACATAGAGAAAGTTTATAGGTACCGAAACATGGCTACTTCTATTTTTATAACGTAATTTCTACTCGTTATAATATGTTTGTTAAAGTTTATCGCACTTTCAGTAACATTCCATAAGTGAGTATAATTTATAGCTTTGTTGCTAAGGGCCGATCCCTCTTTTGACAAATACAAGGTACACGTCACGTAGATTAGGTATAATCTAATTGAACGTAAAGGGATATCAATTTAGCTTATAAACTTAACAACCACTGCCTTCTACATTTCAATTTAGCTTAGAGAGTTTAATTTCTTTTTGTTAAACCCCGTACATATTAAAAAATAAGAAGTTTTCTCAGTACACAATATAATTAATCTATTATTCTCAAAAGTTTTTCTTTAATTAGCACTTAGAATCAAAAACGAATTCGTAAATAAGTTAATTACATTAAGAGTATTAGAAGTGAAAATAAAATATCGTTTTTATTTTAATCTTACTTATCTTTAAATTAATCTTTTCTCTACATTTAGGTTAATTTTGATCACAATCAGATATGTAAATGAGAAACACTCCATATTACCCCTGTGTAAAGAAACATCCACAATTACCAGTACAACAAATGACCAACACATTCCTTTTCACATTGCGACAATTTATCATAAAATACAAATACAATACAAAACACATAATTTTACATCAAATGATTCTGTTATCTTTTGATAACACTCTGCAAAAGTTAGTATGGTAGTAAATTACAAGTGACATTTAGTGCATTCAAGGCTAGCGTAAAAGAAGGCTAGAGTAAAAGAATTTGAATGAACACATTGAATGAAAAATGTCCTCTAACCACATTTTGACTCATATATTTTTAAAATGATTGAAAATTTACTAGAAGATGAATATCATCATGAATAGGCATCTCCATAGAAAGGAGGCTTTGGCCTTCTATACCAGGCTGGCCAAAGGGTTTGTATCAAGTATTCTCTTTGCAGTGATGTTGTCCTGTGTAGTTTTTTTTTTTCATTTTTTACGCAGGGAATACTTTTGGTACCATACCTTCTGTAGGTAGACGATGGGCGATGTGGGTTTCAAGGGGAACCTCACGGCGGCCTACCTCGGCAGCAGGAATACATTAGTGGCTTTTGGAGTCCTCCCTAGCGTAATTCATGATTGATGTACATTCCGGGAACCTCATGCCGCAGGACAGGACGCTATCCCACCACTCACTGTTCTACACAGTAAAGGCAGAACAGCGCCTCGTCTCAGACGACACCCCCAGCCAGTGTCACCTGTCTCGGGTCGTTTGATGGTGGGATTTCCTTGTATTCCTAATCCATCACCACACAGAGTGTGGAGACACGAAGACAGTAGATAGTATTCGTTAAAAAGGTTCTTATAATTTGAAATGCATCTTATATAGAATAAGATTATTATTATTTCAGTACAGTCTTATACATGTATATATATTATATCTTTTTAGTACATCGCAAAGAGCTACGAATATTATGTGTGCATGACAATGAAGGTCAGTAGATCTGTTCTGGGACACGCCCTAACTCTCGGGTGTCAGCTTTCTTGCTTTCTTTTATTATAATTTGCTTTTACGGTTTACTTATTTCTACAAAAAGCCAGATTCTCACATAGGTTTCCAAATAAGTGGTTTTGGTTGTTTAAGGAGGTTTTAATATTACTGAAGATTATTATTATTAGTTTACATGCATTATATCCCATGTGTTTTCAATGTTTTAAATGTGTGAAATTTCTAAGAAACAATACTTTTCTTCTTCACAAAAGAAAGCCTACAATCTTTATTTGGTATCCTTAATAACTTCTTTTCAGTAAATATTTTTGTTTTGAGTAGACCTTTAAGTAAACAGTTTGTAGTAAACATCTTTGCGTTGACTCTCATTCTCGCATTTCAATTTTAATAAGTACTAGGAGTGGGTGCGTGAACATGTAGCGTTGCTTCACATACTCGTATTAAGGTGTAACTAGGTACATTTTAGAAGTTACAATGTCTTTTAAAGGTTCCTGATAATGAACACGCCTTGTATTTCTCAGTATAAAGCAAGCAGAAGTAAATCGTTTTAATAGCTGTTATTAGAGTTTACGAGTTTAGTGAACTGGTTATCTATATTCTAGAATATTAAATGAAATCAAATAAAAGATTCTAATGACGAACACGTTTGATTTAATTTTGATATTTTTGATATTGATAACGTTAACCTTAGCGTAACCGGAACGCTGCCCCTCGGGTTTGCATCTATTTGAACGATGAATTTATTTGTAAGCCACTTTCTAAGGCGGCCGGAGACTTATCAATGCCCTCCGTCGCCCGGTGTGTCTTCTGCGGGCAGAGGGGACGGTGCTACGTTCTTTCTGCCATCCGGCCGCGCTTCCTCGATTGATTGATTAATAAAATGCTTTTTTCGTATTGTGAAAAACGTCTAAGGCAGTCAAAATCATTCTTTGTGATTTTCCGGGTCAAGTCGATTTGAGGCAAATTGACAATTTAAATATTAATTTCAGAGCTTGAGCTTTCCGTTATAAATACATTCGTATGTACGTATGTACGTTATGGATTACATGTGGATGTACGTAAGAAATTTATTTAAATTTAAATGTGATTTATGTGATCGCATTAAGACACACACATACGTTAATAATTAACTAAGTAAAATTGTTAAACATGTACTCTGGAATCGCCTCATTCTTCCACCGAGTTGCAGTTGCCGTGGCACAAACTGGTCTTATAAGATCGCATTAATTATCGTATGTTTACAAAATTACAAATTAGGTATATGATTGGTAATAAAATGCTTAGTAGATTGTTTTTTTACGGTGATTTGATTAGAGATTTCGTTATCTGTGTCTGCTTTGTTGTTTCATGCAAATTAAAAAACTATTCTCATATAAAAGCATGTATTGATTTTATATTATTTATATTACAAAAATTTTATACTTTGTTAGGCTAATCATTTCATTATATATAATCTTTGAAAGTACATTAGTGTTAGTAAAGTAGCTACATTTTTAAATGTCTAATATACGTGTTAAGGTTGTCTGGAAGGAATTGTGTGAGCGATAATACCGCCGGTTATTACGCCTACTTATGTATTTGTAATTTACCCTTTCTTAGGTGCTAAGTGTGTGTGGGTGTTGGTGTAGGTTATTTCTCTCTAAGTTTGAAAGGTTCAATTCTTCAGAAGGTAAAAAAATTCGATAGGTATGTAGATAACTATTTAAGGGAAAGCCTAATCACATTATGACCACGCCGCCACGTATGCTAGAGATAGGTCTTAGATATTTGGGTTTCCCACAGATTAGTACGTTCAGGTCGATCGTCGAAGTACTTTCTAGTTGACACAGAAAACACTTTGACAGGAGATCCGAATCCGAAGGGTGTCAAACCCGTTTGAATCTCCTGACTAGGGTCACAAAAAAGATATACATAAATATTTATAGGTATACAGAATTAGTACTATCGGTAAATATTGGCTTTTATAAAATAATAATATCTTCAGTGGAGCTATGAAGTGGCGAAATTTTAATCCTTCTATGTATAATGTAAGCATGCTCCAACAAAAACTTAGATACTAGAATCAGCTATATTACATATATTCTTGGTATTATAAACTAGTGAGGGCTCTAAATATCTAAAATTTGTTGAGATTAAGGATGAGTAGGTATATAAGTTTTTTCATTAAAAATTTAGTATTCAAACGATACTAGGTTGGAACAACTACAATTTATTTACCTGTTTTGCTAATTTTTAAGTCAGTCTGACGTTTAATATAAGAATTGATTAGTTTTCTCCTTATTTATTATTTTTTATTTATGTTTGACATTGGTAGACATTAAAATTTTGTTATATGATGGTATAATGATATATTATATGTCCATTGATGCAAGAGTGACGGTTATCGTGGTAAGTCTTAAAGCCTTGAGACAATGACTGTCATGCCTTTTACGTCCTCAAGCGGGGCGTGAAAAAGAATCTCACTAGGCCGCCGTAGCGTAGGTCACCATAATACATTGTATGCATTCGTAATATGCATGGTGACCACAACTCTTGGATTCTATTCATACTTTCCATCAGGCAGAGTAGAATTACTTGATCTTAAAACATAAAAAAAGCTCAATAAAAAGTGACTGTAATCTAAGAGAAACAAGCTGCTGTTAGCAAGCTCTTGCTTGACTTTAGTTTTCTCATGTTTCATTTTGAGTAAAATAAAATAAACTTTAGTGTACACCAACAACAACATATTGCTCAAGATAAACAAAGTAAATATATATTAAGGATAGCCTTACCGACGACAACTTTAATATTTGTTTCTTAAATACGATTGAACTTCTCGTGGATTTGAATAAAGATTTGAAGAAAAAAGACGTGTTTGAAATTAATTCAAAGTAACATTAACCTTTAAAACAGCATGGCAATTAAGAACTAAGAATTATACACACTGCTTAAAAATTGTGCTAGATGGGACCAACATCGACTGGCATGACTATGATTGATGAAGCAACATCTTCAGCCTGTTAAAATATTTGCAATTTAAATGGTATGTCGTTACCTTAACGAGACTTCTCTCTTGGGATATATTTCTGAATACATTATATCCGTACGTTCTTATAATTCCTAAAGGTATGACAATGAAAGTTAAAGCCTGAATCGACTTATGTCTTATGATAATATTTAGGATTACTTCTTCTTGTTTAGTCATAGAAGATTAATACCGGCAGGAAGGTAACTTTTAAAGATATTTTTAAATTATGCGTTAATGATCTTTATTTTACTTTATACTTTTTTATAAATACACATATATATTTTATATAGATCACTCCCAAATCCCATTACAAATAGTTGCAGATCATACAAACATTTGATCGTACCCGGGTATCGAACCCAAGACGTTGAGCAGAGAAGTCCCATGTGTTGTCATTGCACTACCAGGGCAAACTAAGACATGTAGTCATGTAACCATATCAATGATGGCATATTAAGTAAAGGGCTATTTCTGCCACAATATAATTAATTGGACTCAACAGGGTCACATCGGTGAACGTCGTCTGGATAGATTATATTTGCACACCATGTTACAGAGTTTCATTTCATTCATTCACATTTCATTCTCAAGAGAGTACATACAATTTCAGATATATAATATACAAAGGGCGGCCTTATTGCCAAAAGTAATCTCTTCGAGGCAACTGTACGTATAAGCAAGATCATATTTTCTGAAAGGTCAAATACTTTCTTTACCATATATTTTTTAAATTAATTGACAAACAATTTAATATCTGACAATAGTTTAGGTCGCAAATTTAATGACAATTTGCTACCTAAAACATTCTTAATTAAACTTTGAGATTGACAAGAATATATAGAGTTTACATAAAAAGGGAAACTTGCAAAACTTCATCGATTTTTCATTTATAGAAATTTGAACCTTCGTAGTTGAAGGAATAAAGTTCTATGCATCTACTAAATTTAAAAATAGAACCAAAGGGTTCGATTGACTTTTTTTTCTAGAAATGTAATCTGTGTTGCACTTTACAAACATACATGAGACGAACACAAAGAACACTTAGGCCTAGAACCTAGATTTGAACCCACAACACGCAGTAGAAAGTGGTAAAGTAACCTCTTAAACCACTACACCATTTGTCAGTAAACTTTCCATCTTTTTAGAACTTAGTGACATCTTTACGTCTATCTATTACAACGGGTGTATGATACTAGTCCATATATAATATTTCATGTAGCCGTTATAATGGAGATGTCATTTTTTAGAGCAAAACTTTCACGAAACTAATGTTTTACAATTAAATACAATACAATGAATACATTTGAGTCGAGAGCGTATCTTATAATTTGAAACAAATTCAAGTAATAACTGAAACCAAAATAGAATCGGCTTATAAAGTTAACTATCTTAGCAGAAATTGTAGCCTTCATGTGATGTTTATGATGCTGTAATTCACATTGCCGAGGCGTATGAGGTTCACCAAAACTGTCAACTCCTTCAAGAAAGCATTGCCAGCCTCTCTAGCGCTTGAATAAACTATATCTTTTAGATAATGTTGTGTCAGACTTCAAAAGGAGAAAATGGCTGTAAAAATATTCTTAACAGTAGCATTAAGACGTCAGTAGCAAAAAAAGGGACTCTTTTAAGAACAGGAAGACAATTAAAACCACTTAAATTTTGCCCAAAGAGAAATAGCTGTTCTATTTAAGAATCTGACTATGAAGTGTGGGTTCAGAGGTACATGAAACTATTTTTTGGGACTAATCAATTGTATCAAAATATGCCTTCAAATCTCGTTCACCTTTACAAAAATGATATTGGAGACAAATAGAGCAAGGGACGAGGCTAATTGTTGACAAAGCAGTTTTACAATAATCAAAAAGTATAATTCCATAAAATTACGTGAATTAAATATAAAAAAATTGTCTAAGACTCATTAAAAAATCGTTTCAGTTTGACAGATGATATACTTCCTTGTCTCTATGTCCTTTGAAAACTGGTACGAACAGTTTACTTCGCGTATTAGTTGGAAGATATAATCTATTTTCCTTTACTATTGAAAAAAATGATGGCATCTGAATTATTCTCTTATAATTTTCAATTTCATTGTGGTCGATGTTTTTCAGTTTTGATTATTAACACATATATAATATGAGAATTAGTTAAGTATATCGAACATATATGTTTGTTCATTTTATTTTATCATTTCTTGTTATAATTCATTTTCCACCTCTCTATTTTTTATTGTAATTTTAAACATAATAATTTTAAATTATTTTACATATCATATTATATTACATATTAAACCAACATTAAACTAATTAAAAATACGAAGTTTGGTGCTTCACATTTATTGTTTTTATATTTCTATCTGTTGAAATAACGTATAATTACGTGTCCGTTGATAAATTTTGGAATATGCATCTGAAATCTTTATTTTATAGACAAAATTTTATTAATTTCAAATGTATATACTATGTACCTACAGAGAGAAAACGATGTTTACAGAACCTCTTCAGATTACGTACAAATATCGTGTAAGTACGTGGAAACGAGTGTAAACCTCTCAAACTGAGATTAAGATCAGAATACACCACTGTACTGTGTAACACGACGACTATTTATTGTTGCTATTGAGAAAATCTTGAGAATTTCTCTTTTGATTCAACATTCGCAACATTGATTTCGAAATGGTAGAAGTAAGGTTTTATTTCAGTTCCGCTTACTTATCGAACACCTTTAAACGAGCAATTCTTGCATATATAATCTGCATCTCGTACAGGAGGTTTCAGGGGCGATAAATCGATCTAGATAGGTTGCTAGGGATGGAAACAAAAGAAGTTGGTAAATTGCGAATCGATTATCATACAATAATACTGAGCTAAGCTCGATTTCCAGGTATCTTAAGGATCAAAGATCTGTTTGATATCATTAGTACATACTAGATATTTATTACATTCAGATACAATGTCCGGTAAGAGGGAGGTGTAGAGAGAGGACCCGGCAACTGTTGTCAGTTCGAATTACAGGTACGTGATCTGACTCTTTCAAGTCATTATCTCGAGTAACTAATAACTCTTTTATTCATCAATAGGGTGTACCTAAATTTGAATACGAATACTAGTCTGATCTGGACTTCTGGGTTACCATAGAATGTCGCCTCGTCTGGAAACCAGCTTTTCCGGAAACATGGCAGGGACTCATTGGATGTGTGACAAGCGGCTCCATCTTGTTGAAACCATGTATTACAATTGTAGCCAGAAAATTCTAGTAGCATCAGTCCCAAGAACTCCCGTAACATGTTTGCGCGGGATATTAGATTCAAATGTTAATGAATTCTTGACCCACCCACATATAGATAATGGCCTTTTCTTACCGTTGCCTTTCAATCATATCAACTTAATCTTTTATTTTAAACTTAAAGTATAATACGGTTCTGCTGACAGGCAGAATATGACGTGTAAGCGCGTGAATGTATACATTTAATATTAATGAGATATAACATAATATCGCTTCTTTATTACATTTTGCTGAGAAACTGGGAATTTACATCTTAATTAATTAATTATCGCTGTAATTATTTTAAACGATAACTGTTCTGTTATCATTAAAAAGTAATTATTTGCTAATGTTATTTGTTTGAGACTACCAACTAGAGAATAGTTTGAAATTATTGCTAGAATGCTTGCATTTCTATAAGTAAATCTTTTGCAGATATTTCTACATGTCGGACTTTACATCTATAATAATTTTATTTGGGCCCTTAGTAATAAGATTTTTGGGTACAATTAGTTCTTTTTATGTATAAAATTCTATAAGGAAAGAAAAGTGATTGTTACCAGACCGCTATTGAATTTTCTGGGACAGACATTTTTAATATTGGCCTTTATAGCTTACACGTGCTTGGTGTTTTGTACCGCCATCCTAAGTCTCACAATATGAAGAAATGCCGAAAAAAACATCACAACAGCGTCCTTTTTTAAGTCTATGAACACTGATTAAATAAGCGAGAACAGGATAGTTTGGTTTAACCTTTTGAAGAAAGGACTGTAGATTGGAGTCAGTCTGTCAGTACAGACGTGTTAGTTAAGATTTACGATCTAAAACGCGACAATCCGTCAGTAGGACATTTGGGTAGGCCGTGGAAATACTTAAAACCATCTGAAAGATACTAAATACGAACTAATGTCACAAGCTTAGACTACACTTACTTTTATATATATATAAAATGTTACTTTCTTCTAGTGAAGGAAAATAGGTATTAATTTTTGTATTGTAGATATGTAGATATCAATGGATTGAGTAAAGGAAACGAACGCCAATCGTCTTGACTAACACATTAAGTTCGGGAGGTAAAATTTGGTGGTATTCATATATTACGTTACTGCCCGTTATTTAAACAATTTCAGATTCTATTGAGCTTTTAATTTGTAACTAGATAACATATTAGATTGTGGTCTTGCTATTTGTCCTGCTATTTATTTAACCTGCGCAAGGTGCTGACTAGAAATTGAAAATAATTTCGAACATAGAACAGCAACGATCAAAACTGTGGTTAAGGGGAAGTGAGTTATTGCGTCAGCTTACTACGATAGCCCGGTGAGATTGTTTCAAAATGAGTTTCTGAGGTAAGTCAGTAGAAGTGTACAGGTAAAAGATATATACGTTTTATGTCAATATTGCATATTTGTTCGATTTATCGTCACTTTTGGACAGTAATACGTTTCATACAAACATTTGAATGTATGATCTGTCAATGATCCAAATATTTGTATAATCGGCAAATATTTTTTTTTGGAGTTTGGTATTTTCTATGTATAATATGTAGATATTTACCAAAAAAGGTTATAAAGTATTCTATCAGTTAATCTCACTGTAATAGCACAAGTTAAAAAAAAGACTTACAGTTTTTTTTAAACAAAATAGCTCCGATGTACGCAAATATTATTAACTATTTTTCCGACATGATCGGTCTCGTTTTTTCCTAAATTGTATTATCTCACTAATATTACAATTATCATTGTAAATTTATTTATTTCTTATTTTTTTATTCATTGCGAATGCCGACAATGCGATCGGTGAACTAGTAAGATGATTTTTCACGCCTCGCTGGGGAACATAAAAGGCACGACAGTCATCGCGACATTGTATTGCACACACACGACGACTATCATCCCTGCATCAATGGGCCTCCGGTCTCGCACTCACCAACGAAACACGACAACACAGATGCTGTTGCTTTAGTTTGATCTTCTGTGATAGGGTAGTACTGCCCTGGTTGAGTTAACCCACAATTTTATTACACTATCATGTCGAAATACTTGCAAGATTCTCATGATTTTTTACGTAGCGTTTATCAGGGGCTTAGAAGAGGATATAAGAAACCTTTTATGGCCATAAAAGTATTGTTTCTAAGGGATAGAAAAATAAGTTTAACATAACGGCGAGTAAAAGGAAGCTCTGCATATTTATGTATAATTTATTCAAAGTTAGTGATCGTTTAAGAACCCTACAGATTTTATGGTAAACATTATTATACAAGAAACTGTATGGAGTTTAAGCTACTGAAAAGGTGCCCTACTGGTTTTAAACAGAGTTTAAGGTCGTAAGGTCAAGTACTAGTTCCAGTCGCTCGTTGGATTCCGTATATTTTAGCGTTAAATTCACGTTAATTGCTGGGTAACATATAATGTTTTTTTAAATTTATTATATTTTTACAGCGCATAAAAATGTAGTGTATAAATTTGAAAGATTTATTTATAACAGTTTACGAGATACAGCTCGCTAACAGATATATTAACGGATAGTGCTTAGTAGCAGGATTCCATTTTTTGTATTTTAGAAAAGAATCCTGATATGTCAGTAATGTTTTACTCAGAAATAGAGTTCAAATAAAATAATCAATAACTTACGCATACATATCTACCACTTCTCTATGTAGTCCTTTACTAAAAATATGCCTCTTTGATCGTTACGAATTTACACAATGTTTGTTATTCTTGTACATATTCACTTTGATAACGGCAGGAGGAAAGTATGGATCAGAACAAAGTAATCATCTCTTTATGTTATGTTCATGTTTTCTAACTCAAAGCTCGCGAAATAATTCATATGAACACTGTTTTGAAAGTGGTTGGATTTATAAGATTGACCCGGGGCCATTCGACCAAGTTTAGTGGTGTTAATTTTAGACTTTTCAAATTAGTATTTTGAAATATAAATAATTTTAAAATGTAAATATAATATAAATTTTTATATATAACTGCCGAAGTCTAGATTATTGTTAAATATTTCTTTAATCAGATAAACTTAGTAACATAATTTTGGCTTGACCTGGAATTGTACCCCGAGACCTCGTGATCATCAGTCGCATACGGTAACCACTTGTTCAACGAGCTCGTCGTTGCCCGGGTCAAAACCTAACCCGAGACCAGTCACATACACTAACCACTACATTAACGAGGCAGTCAACATTTAATGTACAGCTAACGCCTAAGGAGGACGTGTGACCTGCAACAATGTCGGAAGAACACGTACTCCTGCATGATACGGTGCAGTGTACTAATCATCTTAGTCATTATTTGCATTCAAATTGTCACTTTAATAATAAGAATTTGAATGAATTAGAAATTAGAAATTATGAATATTAAAAACTTTACTATACCAGCTTAATATGTAAATATCTTTCTGTAACATCCTCACCAGTAACATGACTGAGGTATTTTATAAATACATCTAACTCATAAAAATAACTAAGCCATAAATCTTATTGCTATAAATCTGTTTCTTAATATAACTCGACGAATTTGTTAAATTTACGACTTGTGATTAATATTTAATGTGTGTATATCTCATGATATGTTTGATCATTGATGATGCTTACCATATTTAAAGTTTTAATAAGCAGGTGAAAACATATTTATATTCTAATACTTAGTCAAATAAACTGAAAACATTTATTAAGCAAAGTATTTTGGTAACATTATGACTTTCTACTAAATTAAAAGACAATGAAAAATGTGAGTATTTGCAATTTCTCTATGTTGGTGTTTTCTTACTCAAACTATATCTGGCCTTTATTATGCGCACACACAACTGCCTCGTTGATCTCGGGTTTGATTTCAGAGTTGAGCCAAAAAGCGTTATTCAGTTATTCTGGTTATAGAAATACTTTGAATTTGGAATTTTGAATCTTAATTCCCGTGCTTCGGAGAGCACGTAAACCCATCGATCCTGCGCATGAAACCTGCTTAGTCGTATTGGATAACCGTTCCATCGCATTGTGAGAGTATGGGAAGAGAGAGTGTAAGTTTGCGCACAGACTTATGGTCCAAGAGCCCGTGAGTGCCAGACCTTCGTCATTTTATAAAAGCTGAAAGTTCTTCTATGTGTGTCCCTAGTACAGGTAAGAATGATCCCCAAACATGAAGCTGAGGCAGCGGTGGCTTTGGCAGATAACAGGCAACAAAGGTATGTAAAATTCCATCTCAAATTCGTCATAATATAAAACTTGATTTTTTTATATTTGATTCATAATAATATCAAAACTCGCGTTGCTCATTGCCAGACAGTTAGTATGGTTCCAACCCTCTGCCGGACACCCCTAAACTATTATAATTTATAATTATACTTACGTTATATTATAAAACCTAAATTTTATATATAATTTTTTGGGAGCCTATTAAACTATGTTTATATAGTAGCCGGACAGTTTCGAAGGTTCTATCATCTTGCCAGACGCATTCAAAGTGAGCAATAATCGGGAGAGCAAGGAGCGAATACAGTAACTAAACGTTATATTAGAAAACCTAAGTTTCATATATAATTTTTTGGGAGCCTATTAAACTATGTTTACATAGTAGCCGGACAGTTTCGAAGGTTCTATCATCTTGCCAGACGCATTCAAAGTGAGCAGTAATCGGGAGAGCAAGGAGCGAATACAGTAACTAAACGTTATATTATAAAACCTAAATTTTATATATAATTTTTTGGGAGCCTATTAAACTATGTTTATATAGTAGCCGGACAGTTTCGAAGGTTCTCTCATCTTGCTAGACGCATTCAAAGTGAGCAATAATCGGGAGAGCAAGGAGCGAATACAGTAACTAAACGTTATATTATAAAACCTAAGTTTCATATATAATTTTTTGGGAGCCTATTAAACCATGTTTACATAGTAGCCGGACAGTTTCGAAGGTTCTATCATCTTGCCAGACGCATTCAAAGGCGGTCCGAATTGTACTCGCAGCACTTACGACGTTTAAACTGCTAACGTGTGGACCGATTTAGTGAGCGCGCGATAACGATGAAAATGATGAAAATATTTAGATTCAATTAAAATAAATTAATTTCTCTGTAAATTTCTTATCTTAAAAAAATGTGTCCTTTGGTATAATAAACACTAAAATTTGATTTACTTTGTTTCATTGGCTTTATAATTTTAATAGCATTGACAATAATAAACTTCTTAAAAATGAAAAATAATATCAATTAAATTATTAAATTTTCGATATGATTGACATTGTATGAGAAACATTTTACTCAGTATTATTTTAAATATTTGTTATTGAAATTGTAAAAATTAATTAATGAAATTTCTGGATTAAGAAAAAAATAAACTGCAAAATTTGAAATTAATAACAATGGGTGCGCAGTGAAATCCCGCAATAGACTAAGCGCTCTGTTTCATTCGCACTAGTTACTGTATACGCTCCTTGCTCTCCCGATTACTGCTCACTTTGAATGCGTCTGGCAAGATGATAGAACCTTCGAAACTGTCCGGCTACTATATAAACATAGTTTAATAGGCTCCCAAAAAATTATATATAAAATTTAGGTTTTATAATATAACGCTTAGTTACTGTATTCGCTCCTTGCTCTCCCGATTACTGCTCACTTTGAATGCGTCTGGCAAGATGATAGAACCTTCGAAACTGTCCGGCTACTATGTAAACATAGTTTAATAGGCTCCCAAAAAATTATATATGAAACTTAGGTTTTATAATATAACGTTTAGTTACTGTATTCGCTCCTTGCTCTCCCGATTATTGCTTACTTTGAATGCGTCTGGCAAGATGATAGAACCTTCGAAACTGTCCGGCTACTATATAAACATAGTTTAATAGGCTCCCAAAAAATTATATATTAAATTTAGGTTTTATAATATAACGTAAGTATAATTATAAATTATAATAGTTTAGGGGTGTCCGGCAGAGGGTTGGAACCATACTAACTGTCTAGCAATGAGCAACGCGAGTTTTGATATTATTATGAATCAAATATAAAAAAATCAAGTTTTATATTATGACGAATTTGAGATGGAATTTTACATACCTTTGTTGCCTGTTATCTGCCAAAGCCACCGCTGCCTCAGCTTCATGTTTGGGGATCATTCTTACCTGTACTAGGGACACACATAGAAGAACTTTCAGCTTTTATAAAATGACGAAGGTCTGGCACTCACGGGCTCTTGCTCTATTATACACTATTATATCTCCTGCGTAGTTTACTGGTGTTCGTTGAGACTCAACACGATAGCCCGAATCGGCTTAGAGTACGTCATTATCCCCAACATTATTTGGGGTCGGCTAACCAACCCAAACTTACTGCGGGCATTACTATTGAGTAGTATTACAGTGCAATTTGAAACGTCATTAATAAACAAATCGTAAGCATTCTTAGAAGCATTTAAAGAAAACAATACACAACACAATAGAGATGAGATGATCCTGATGAATTAAGTGGAAGGTGATAAAAGTTACACAAATACAAAATTCTTGTTGGAATACCTAACGCATAACATAGTTTTGTTAAATTTATTATAACTTTGTAACATTGAGAATGACAGAATGATATAGATCGGTCTATGTTAAAAAGAGAACAAAAATCATATTTATTTTTATCTATAAATGCATTTAAATGTTTTAAAGCAGGTAGATGCACAGTCACACCTGTCGTCAGACAAAAACATGGCGACGTCTGCGACAGGCGTCTCGGTGACCTCATTCATTTTTATAGCATTTTTATATTGAACAGTGAAATACCAAAGCTGTTATTATGTGTTGAACATTGAAATACCATGTACTTGTACAATATTTTCATGATTTATTTACCATACAACGTTTGATTTAGTAATAACACATTTCAAAGTTACGTAATTCTAGACAGTTTTGTTTATGGATGAGTGACAATTTCTCAGAAATTTTTCTCTTATATTGAGACCACGAGAGATACGGCTCAAACTGTTGATTTTGGTTGCCATACAAACTTCTTTGGCAATCGATACGAGTAGTTGGGGTCTTAAATAATTTAGACATCAATTTTTCTACAGAACTTTAGTAAAAGGCTCGGAAGAAGTATCGACGACAAGTTATATTTGAGTTGTACTAACCACTCTAACAGCTCTAACCACATATACACACACATACACACTTAAGGACAAGAGTGTGTAAGCACCGTCGCTAATAAAATTTCCATTAACTTGACCCGGTTTCGTAAAATCTTTATATCAGCCCATCAGTTTTCTTGTAGGATCTTTGCTAGTGTGTCTCATTACAGCGTTTTAACAATGTTAACATAGTACGGTTATGCTAACGATGAGAATATAAATCAGTAACGTTAAAGATTTTATTCATTTGTTTTTGTTTTCCTTGTTCTTGATTTAGATACTTAAAGTATTAGTTACGAGTAGTAAGATCATCCCTTTGTGTTGGAACAGTTTGTAGACACAGTGTACATAATAATACAGAGTCAAAGGTACCAGTTGGCAGATGTTGGCATTAAAATCTTCTGAATTATTATAAAATAAACATACTGATTTATTTATATGAAATTTTTTGAGAAATGAAAGAAACTCGAAAATTTCTATGTTAGTTTATGTGAACTTACTGATTCAATTATAATTAGCAAAAAAATATGCAGAAAAGATTTAACAACTTTAATGCAGGTACATCGTCCGACATAACCACCTTTCGGTGGTATCCGTGGGGATTTCCACACAAAAAAGGTACATCGTATTAAGTTGTGCCCTTTCAAATAAAAATAGTTTGCCGAATCAGTTCACAAATTGTCAGTTTAGAACATATCAGCGTCGAGAATAGAATTTCCTTTTTTAAACCTAAACCCAACAATTTTTTGACTCAATTATTATGTTATATAAGAAGAGAGCCTAAAATGAAACATCCATAAGTCACTTCAAGAAAAAGTAAATAGTCAAATTGAGAATTTTATCATTCTTAATATTTGAAAATAAGTGAGTCGAAAATTGTTGGATTTAGGTTATGCATTATAAGAGAATTTAAAATAAAACAACTTGCGCTCGCTTCGGGTAAATAAGTCAATATATTGTCTCTATTGCCTCACTTTGTTTACATATAAAATCATCTGGTTCACTCGTAAGCCTCCATTAAAAACGATAGGAATACGTCTTATACACTGGCTGAGCTATAATTTACCGTGTAATTATACACTCAGATTCTATATTTTATCAGTTGATGTTTTACTGTGTTCAATTCCTCACACACCAGTTGAATAAGTATTTATAGAAATCTATTGTAGATTGGTAAAATCGGATACATCTCGGTTATCTATTTAGTATATGCCAAACCATCCAAATTAGTTCGTTGTTTAAGAAGAAAACGAATCCAATAATTAATCACAGTTTCACCTCTGTTAATGTGTACTTCTTCGCTCTTAAAACTTGTAACTTCATGATATTTAAACATAAAAAACAATCTAAGCAGTTGTCCGCATTCAGCATAATAACACGATCAGGGTGTTGTTCACATAAAAGTACGGCAGTCATCGCGGCACTGTAAGGCACACACACTTACCATGATAACTGTCACCCCTGTATTAATGGATCTCCGGTCCTGCAATAGTCTACGAAACACAACAGCAAGGATGTTGTCGCTTTAGGTAGAGGATACTACTGCCCGGGTTGAGCCGGCCCACTTGTGCTGAAGTCAACAGAGCTCTACTACTTACACCGTCATGCGAAAACAGAAGAGAACATGATAGCAAACTCGTTAGATGATTAGATATGGTAGTGTAATTTAGACCACTATCTAGATTGTCCATAGGTATGTAATTAATTGCATTAGGGTTTCAGCCGTGCCTGCAATGTAATGAGTTTAATCTTCTGTAATTATAAAATGCCGTATTGGTAGAACCAATACAGCCGTTAGTTGAAGTTGATACAAACACTTTTGAGTCTTACTTACTCCAATAAAATGTATTTACTATTATTAATATATTTAGTACACCTTCCCTAAAACTCCAAAAAGTACAAAAAATAAAATTTGATTTGTGTTATAAACAATGAAATAAAAAATTCTTCATTATCATCATTTCAGGCATAAGGCTTCCACAACTTTTACAACAATCTATCCTATGCTGTCCGTACTCAGCCGGCTTCTGTGACTATCACTAAAATCACCTTGTGGTAGGCCTGCCAACGCTGCGTTTTCCGATACACGGTTGCCACTGAGCTGTAACTTTATGACCCCTTTTTCATTTTCATTATATTAGTACGAGTGTAACAAAGATAGGAAAGGCGTAGAACTCCTTTGTTTTAACCATTTATACATAGATTTATTTGTATACGATACTATTTACACAAAATATTTTTTATATTAGATTTACGTCTGATGAAAGGATAACAACAAAAGTACACGCAGCGAACGAAAAACCTAATTAGAAAGGAATTATTTACAATTCACACGCATGTAAACGTTTAACAATGTACTTTCCGGAATTACGCACACAATTAAACCTGACCTGATATTTTGCTTGGCGTGTGGAAAATTATTTTTATGTTATTTAAATTGTAACGTATATTATACATCTTAAACTTCATTTTATGATATATTAATTACATTTTATAACAAGTATTAAAATATTTACTTTTAACAAAATCTCTTATTTTTGAAAGCGGCTATCATAGGTTTTAATGTGTTTTAGGATTGAGTAAAAATATTTTTGAAATCTTATTTCATATGTATTTTTTAAACTTAAAAATATCTATTGTATATTTACGTCATGTATCTTCACACGTCCAATCCAGTCTACACTCGTACTATTCGTACTCGCTTAGTTTTATTTAACATTAATCACGGACTTAAAAAAGACACCTCGGTCGTTTGTTTCGGCGTTTTTTCCCAGAAAGTAAAGTAAGTAAAGTCCGACTTGTAAAAATGTCTGAAAGACTTACCTACAAAGATCATTTATCTTTTAATATTTATCGTGATGTATCCTGAGATTATTCTGTACACAAACTCCTTCGTTGCTCTTTAACGAGTGAATGAGGTTACTGGTTCCCAAAAATTCCTTGGGTATGGTTTTAAGTGAAAGAGACGCAATACACTTGTGATTATTGAGTTATAAGTTCATGACCGACAGCAGACACTGTCTGATGACCCGTCTGCCCCTCTTCATCATGAAGCTTCAAAAAACAAACGCCCAGCAATGTATGGATAATAATAGATCTTTGATAATGCCTCAATGTAATATTAGTTCTACGTTGTTAAAATATTCAGTAGGTAGTGCTTCTATTTTCGAAGATTCTAATTTTAAGTTAGCGATTATATTTCCGCTCCAGACCAACATTTACTTTCTTTTCATGACTTCAACATTCAATATTAAGGACCCATAAATTTATAACTCGTAAATATTTGGTTTGATATTAAATCCTGAGGGAAATCGGACGATTTACTAGATTACTTCATCAACTTTTATTCAATCGTCTTTAAAATATTTTTTGTGACGTCACGTAATTCATTAAATTTTATCATCATCACATCAACAGCTCTTAACAGTCCACTTCTGGACACAGGCCTCTTTTTAGAAATTTTATATTTAATTTACTATCAAATTAATTTACAAAATTATTTTGTAAGGCATCTTAAACATCGATCTGAAGTATAGATTTAACTAAAATTATTCACATGTGGCTTCAGTTTATTAATTTTCCTTTCTCAAAATCCTATGTGTTCATCCAGGATATACTTTATTTGTTAGAAAAAAAAATGAGAATTTATTCAGTGCTATTGACATGATTTCGTAACAAGAAGATTCCCTATTATATTTGGAAACATTCAGGTTGTCACATATTTTATTATTTTCTGTAGTAATTGAGTTATTTAGTTTTCCTGATGGTTAATTTACAGCTAAACGACTTTAAGAGACATTTTACAATGTGTGAAATTATATTTTGTTAATTTCACTTAAAGACTTTTCCAATTTTCTTTTTCCAGAGCAAGTAAAAAAATTTATAATGTTTTTGAACAAAGATAAAGGATTAAATATCTGATAACTGCCAGCAAATCCCTGCTAAAAATATATTGGCAAAAGTAACACTGTCTGTAACGATTTCACGGGTAAACCGTTGAACTGATTTTGTTGAAACTTTGCTTGGAGATGCTTTAATTCTTGCAGAACGACGTAGCCCTTACTGCAATCACCGAAATATAGGCGAGTGAAGCCGTGGGCAAATGATAGTAAAAATAAATTTGAGAAACGAGTCATATTATGATGCTGATTGAAGCGTTTAAAATAATCAAAAGCTCTCCACCAGAGCCCGTTATAAATCCGGACGTGTCTGTGTTAAACAAATTTTTGCCTGGTAACTATAGATTTCAAACAGATGGCATGGAGTCATTCAGTACTCATCAGCAGATGGTATGAAAAATATGAGCGTTATGACAGGTTACTTCACAAGTTTAAAAATATGAGTATGTTCTACAAGTTTTCTTGATAATTTATTTCCTATCGAAATTAGTTCTCTGTGAAATTTTCCCACTTAATAATAATTTTCTGGATAAAGTTTAGAGTCTCAGTATGCACAGAACTAAAGTTACATTTTCAATAAAATCAATCTTCAAATAACCATGATAGTGAGGTACTAAACGACACTTAAGTAGTCATGATACAGAATAATTTTTACAGAATTTCATTTTAATAATTCTACGGTTTACTTTTTGACATCTTTGATATAACGTAACATGAATAACGAATTTCAGACAAAAAAAGAGAAGTAGCTAAGGAGTTTGTTTTATTTACGCTATTGTACCAAACTGTTGAATGTACAGATGATTGTTGTGCATACGGTCTAGAATAAAATGAAATAAATAAATAGAAAATTCGTCGAATTCATTCAATAACATATCATAGATAGCATGGTTAGCCCACATAGCTAAAAAGATTCTGTTGAAGTGTTCTCGTAGTCTATGTATAGTTTCAAATGAAATTCTATATTTTATTCCTGCCTTTTTATTCAAAGTTGTCAAAAAAAAAAACATCTTGATTGTAAATATCTATTTATTGCTTTTTATAACTTTGTTGTTTTCAAAACAAAATTTATAATTAAAAAAACCATACTATATTCAAATTGTCGCCTATGTCTGATCCATTCGGTCACGTTTGGGTAGATTAAGGTCAAGTCGGGTCAAGTACCAAGTTAAGGGTTGCTTTTCTACATATGTTAAAGACTTGTTAATATTATTCTATATTTTCATGTGTAGTTTCACACTGTATCTAACTTTGACTTCTATGAATAACAATTTAAGTTTGTACTGTCTAATGAAAGTCCAATCTACAGTAGCTTAATTTATTGTAATGCACTTCTTATTCTGCAGACATCATTTTTAGACCTAAGTTGTAATAATAAATACAAAGTATCCTAAAAGTCTTATATATTTATACATATGTCTTGTGATTTCGTTTCCAATTATAGTACAAATTCCTATATGAAATATGTTATGAATGTTGTGGTGCAAGCAAGCAAGCACGCAAGCACGCGCTTGATTCGTATTTGAACAGCTTTTTGCTCCTAAAGTTTAACTTCTATGAAACGATATATTCAAATATTTAAACTTAAATTTAACGTAGTCGAACTACCAAAAAATATTTCAATGTACTTAAGCCACAACAACAGCCAGTTGTCTCTTAATAATAATCTTTTATCAATGCGTTTTTTATTGTACACACTACTCAGTAATATCAAAGTACAATTTATTATTTTTCTTAATATTTCGTAATGTTCGAATCATAAGGCAAGCTTCGAAATACTCAGAAAAATAATCTAAATTGAATATTAGTATCGTAGAAAGAATTTTAACTTATATCACTGGATAAATTTATATTTGAATAAAATTACCATTGGTTAATTCATTTACTTTACTGTGGCGAATAACAAAGTGTAGAAGCGATATGAGATACTGAAATACTAAATACTACTACTATTTAACTACTACTAATACTAAATACTGAAATATGTATATGCATAGAAATCATTATAATAATGTTGGTATAATGTAGCTGCGGGAAAAAAAAGCGACCGTGGTTTAACCGGCTCTGCAAGGAAGCCAGACTAGTCAAGCAGACTGCCTACAGGGCTTGGACCACGGCCCGTGCTAATAAGGATCCGAACATCTCTGATGTGAGACTCAAACTAAATGCTGCTTCGAGGTCCAGCAAAAAGACAATTGCCAGAGCCAAATTCGATTTCATCGGCGGGATTGGTGAGCGACTTACGGGCTACCCCTCTGGGAGTCGTGCCTTTTGGTCTCTTGCTAAGGCGGCCGAGGGAAACTTTTGCCAGTCGTCTTTACCACCATTGCGAAATGCCGATGGTAACTTAGCCCACAGTGCCAAAGAGAAAGCCGACCTACTTGGGCAACTCTTTGCCTCAAACTCGACCATGAACGAGGATGGAAGTGCGGTACCGCCTACTAACCCGCCGTGCCAACACTCTTTGCCGGAAATACACATTTCACAAAGAGAAGTGCGGCTGGAACTAAACTGTCTAGGCGTTCATAAGTCGAGTGGGCCAGACGGCATACCTGCAGTGGTGCTCAAGCAGTGTGCTCCTGAGTTGTGCCCTGTACTATCGCGACTTTTCGCGCCTTCCTACCGCAAAAGGCAAGTGCCGTCTTCGTGGAAGACTGCCCATGTGCATCCAGTGCCAAAAAAGGGTGATAGATCGGACCCATCGAATTACAGGCCTATAGCTATAACTTCCCTTCTCTCTAAGGTGATGGAGCGTGTAATCAACACACGGCTCCTCAGTTACCTAGAGGAGCACGATTTGATCAGCGACCGCCAGTATGGTTTCCGCCGCGATCGCTCGACTGGTGATCTTCTAGTGTATCTCACTCACCGGTGGGCTTCAGCCATTGAGAGTCAAAGTGAGGCTTTGGCAGTTAGCCTGGATATAGCAAAGGCGTTCGATCGGGTCTGGCACAGGGGTCTTCTATCGAAGTTACCATCCTACGGCCTGCCCGAGGGTTTGTGCAAGTGGGTGGCTAGCTTTTTGTCCGGCAGACGCATAAAAGCCGTCGTCGACGGTAGCTGTTCCGAAAGCATGGACATAAACGCTGGTGTCCCGCAAGGCTCCGTGCTATCTCCAACGCTGTTCTTGCTGCATATCAATGATATGCTGTCCACGGATGGTATCCATTGGTATGCGGACGACAGTACTGGAGATGCGTATTACACGGGCCGAGCTAACATCCCTCGTACCGTTGTAATAGTCACAATAATAGAACAACTTATGTCTCAAATCGAGAGCACCTTACACAGAGTCTCCGATTGGAGTCAGGATAACCTGGTCCAATTCAATCCCTAAGACACAAGTCTGTGCGTTCACTGTGGTTCCACAATTCCAGAATACACCGCTTACCATCTCACAGAGTATTGGAATCCTCGGTGTCGACATCTCCAGTGACGTCCAATTTCGAGCTCATTTGGAAGAGAAGGTCAAGCTGGCATCAAAAAAGCTTGGTGTTCTGAATAGAGCGAAGCGATACTTCACACCGGCACAAAGGACAAGTTCGACCTCACATGGAGTATTGCTGTCATCTCTGGGCGGGAGCACTGAAGTACCAGCTTGAGCCTTTCGATTCAGTTCAGAGACGTGCTGTGAGAATAGTCGACGATCCTGATCTCACAGACGGTATCGAGCCACTAAGTCTTAGGAGAGACTTTGCCTCCTTGTGTGTGCTCTATCGTCTCTACAATGGGCTGTGTTCTGAAGAATTGTTTGATATGATGCCCACAGCCACTTTCTACCATCGCACCGCTCGCCATCGTCAGGGAGCTCATCCACATACATTGGAACCATTCATCCACATAAATGGTCGCGCACAGTGCGGTTTCAGAGAAATTTTCTCCTGCGAACAATCCCATTATGGAAGAAGCTCCCTGCCGAGGTTTTCCCTGGAAACTACAGTATGGGGCTCTTCAAGAAGAGGGTAAATAGGTCTTTAAAGGGTCGGCAACGCGCACGTGATGCCCCTGGTGCCACAGGCGTCCATAGGCTGCGGTAACCGCTTGCCATCAGGCGGGCTGTATGCTTGTTTGCCACCGTCGTGGTATAAAAAAATAAAAAAAAAAAAAACAGTGATTGAATGATTCTTCACAGTATTTGAAAACTAGGCTACATACGTAACATCGCTATGGAGCAATTCAAATGGTTTTAATATTGTTTGGAAGGCAGATAAATTGAAATGGATGGAGTTTAACACTCCCCTCACCCCGCAAATTGCCACGCTTTGATTCACGCAAAGATGACTCCATCTTCACAAAAGATTTCAAATTCAGCTTTTTGTTTTGTTCACTAAATTTCGAAATGAAATCTTAACTGAGTTATTGGCAATTTAAAATGAAAATTGCATGTTTCGATGAAAAATGAAGGTATTTATTTAAAACATCAATTTGATAGTTTAGATAGTTCATTGAAATAGGTTTCGTGATAAACAATAACTCAAGGGTCAGTAAAGGGTCCAAATAATATATCATTTTCTTGGTAATGTTAACTTGACTTTTCATCCCATGGGTATCGTAAGAACCGATTAATGGAGCAAACTACGAGAACGTTACTGCAAGGACGAGAAAAACTTGACAGAAATCGCTTACTAACCCATCTGGCCTGTGTGATATTGTAGGTTATAGAAAGGTACCTGCTTACTGATATTGGGTTGTTTCATTTATACTAAAAGACAAAAGTTTTCTTTGGCATGATGACGACGAAAAAAGTATTAAGTTAAGAAATACATTTCAAGCAACTTACTTATCTGTAAGCAGATTGCTTTTTAATAAATTGATTGATTTTATTTTTATTTTCAGTTGGAACTTTGAGTTATATGATACACATAAACTGCAATTGAGCTAAGTCTTAAAAAGTGATTTACTTTTGAATTCATCGATTTATTTTAGTTTACTAAGTTAAGTGGTCATGCAAGTAAAAAATAAATAAAGAAAGAATGAAAAACATTAATTTCGACAGCCACAAAATTACACTTGCAAGCTATTCTATCAAAATTAAATTCTTAAATTAGCAGTGAGGTCACAGAATTAGACTTGCAAGCTATTCTATCGAATTAAATTAAATTCTTAATTTAACAATATTATTTTAATATTATCAAATTAAGAAGCCTTGAAGTTAATTAAAAAACCAATGCGAATAAAATGAACTATGAATAAAGTAAAGATAAAATATTCTAGTTTTTCTTAAACACTTATTAAATTTACGAATTTAGAAGCACTGTTTAGATACTTACCTACATAAATGCAAACATTTTTCTAATTTTCAACAAACTTCTTTCTAACCGTGGGGACCTATCCAGTAAAAATGAACTCGTTGCACTACCACCACAAAACTTGAGGAGACGGGAGATCTTTGTTTCTAGGGGAGGGGTTTGAAGACTGGCAACGCGCATGTTAGTTTTAAGTTGCAGGTATTCAAACTTTATAATCCATAAAAGTTTAATGAATACGGGGTGAGATACTATAATCAAGTAGTGATAAAAAATACTGGTCTGGGAGCAGCTGAAAGCATCTTATTATTTCTGTTGTATCTAAAAACAAGTAATGAGTAGTTATTAATACAAGCAGGAAAATAGATTATCGCCAATCAGAATGTTAATCAATGACCACATACACGACGGAGCATATCTCAAAAAGAGCTCTCGTGCTAACTATGATTTTGTTTTTATTGTGGCCGTGATTACTACAAGGTTTTCATAAAAGTATTCTTTTAAGAAGTCTGTGCCGTAAATGCCAATTGTTTTCATTGTTCTGATAATAAAGAAATCTTTAAGTATAGCTATTGGAGTTTTTTGTCATAACTTGCTAATACAAAGGAAAAAGTACTCCTAGAAATACAATAAAAGAAAAATAGAATAATTTGCCAAGTGAATGTTTTATGCCTAGGTATTGTTGTCGGTGGTGTGTTGGTAAAATTGATTTAAACCAGGCATTGGCTCAAATAAAGAAAATGACGAAGCTGGACTGATTTTGACGAAAGCATTAGTGTATTTTTAAGTTAATTTAGATTAGAAGATTAATAACTTTATTATTTCTTTCTATTATTTGCTGTTGATGGATTACAGAAATATGTAAAGAGGTATTGAAATATGATGGCTGAAAATATTTGTATCTCCTATCTTGTCTTTATTGAATAATCTCTTGTTGTGTAGACACTCGATGTATTGACGTGCAGATTCTGTAAAATAATCTAACTGCAGACATTGTATATTTGCAAGTCAGATAACCAACGTGATTGGTTTTGTTCTTGCACAAGTTGACGTAGGACACCATCTTAATGTAAATCTACTCCATGTATTTATCCATTTATTGTTCGAAACTGTTTTTATCTTTGTAAATTTTAGATATTATATGAAATTATATCAATCACTGCGCGTGACGTTAAGTGGCGATAAATGTAAAATCTAATATTTATTATTCCGAACATGACGCAACATAGGCCTATGATATTTATATTTTAAAACGAGCAGAGCAAGTATTTTGAGAATGATTTGAGTGATGATGATGGCATATGATTTATGCATTACAAAAATGTTAGAGATTAGTTAAGGTAGGCTTACACTTTCTAGTGAACCGATTTGCATATTGTTGTTTTTCAAAGAAAGCGAGACAATTTGTCTGTCAGCTGGTTGTATTACTGTTACTTGATTTATTTCATCACGTGAACAATTCCAGCATGATTTGTAGAAAGCAACTATGCTGATTTTATAGCCTATTGAAAATGCACTCTATTGTGTTTTTATTTACATTCATTCGGTGCTCTGAATATTGGAACGAAAACGACTGTTCGTCTGTCAAAGATTACGGCCTATTTGACTGATTAATTTGATAGTATACACATAAAAGCCTGTAAGTGTAACAAATATGTGTAATGTAAACAAATGAAATTCGAATGTGCGGCAAATCAAATAAAAGTGTTTTCCGTCACGATGCAGTCAAATGATTTTTTTTGGGCAAAGTAAATTTACTTCTATCTTATTAGTAAAACTGGTGAATTACGTTTCAAACTAAGTTAACCAGAAATGTATTTTAGTGCAATATTCATCACAAACAAAAAAATCATGTTTCATATAGTACATAATTCTTTTAAGAAATTGCTTTCACTCTGAGCAATGATATAAGGTAAATTGGTTTTGTCGCAGTAAATACAAACTCATCATTTTTTTTACCAGTACGGTACTTCAACAATTTAAACTTTTCAATTGGTGTAAAAATGTCTTCTTACAAAAATAAACCCTTCCAAGACCTTTCATTTGCGGTATCTAAAGCGAAATAATGTAAGCTAGGAATAAATTACGTAAATGAACTGCTAAGCAGGACTCCGAAACTACTAATCTTGCAGTTTAGCTTTTTATATTTTTTTTAGCTTTTTTTTGTTTGTTATTTTCAGATGTTTCTAATGAAGATATGTAATTATTAGTTATTCGTATTTTCAATACATTTTCAAGATGTAATTTTTATATCTTTCAACCTTTAACGATAATGATAATTACATATAGGAACATATTTATAGATTTCAAGTGTTTAATGCTTAGCTTTACGTTAGAGTATTTGATTAGTACGATACTTATGAACGCCTTTGTCGTCAGTGATATCCGATACGGTACTCATGCATGTTGGACGCAGGACAGCATGATAGTAATTTAGGTGCCAGAAGGATAACGTTAAGGTTACTACAGCTATCGGATCTAATGTCGAAGCACCCTAAAGCGCTCCATAGAACAGTGCCGCCGGGTCTCACATCTGGCCCGCACAAGAATGCTCCAGTCAAGCCATAAGTATATCAGGCATTGAATGTTTTAAAAATTATACATAAATTCAACAGGGATTGTTCGTCTTGTTAGTGTTTCTGCAGATAACTCATCGTAAGAATAACAGATATATATTTTTTGTGATCATTTCAGTACTGTTATGTCTACAAATTAGGTTTACAATTAAATTAGATTTGTTTGTAACCTGTGTAAATATGACCATATAACCTCTTTCTGGGTACAGTTTGATTGGCTACCAATTCGTCTACATTATAATTACACACTCTCTTATAACCTATTTTAAATAACCCATCTTCGCCAACATGTTTAAACTGCTACTTTCAACTTTTATATAGCAATCACAACAGAAATCTACGGGTTTCGAATACCCTTCTTCTTCGTTGTCACTCTCATACAGCTGAGTTTTTTGGCTCATCCTTTGTTGTACAGTCTGTTCTTGTTTAGAATAAACTCCCTCTCGAAATCAGATTGGCCCCTCAACACTTTTTATTTGAAACAAAAGTAAAGTAACTGGCCGAATCAACTTCCATATAATTGTCATCTTCTATAATTATTAGTTTCTATATACGTATGTATGTATTTATATACGTAAATAATAGACTTAAATGCATGACAGGTTTATGTATTATGTTTATTTGATATATTGCTTAGCTTGTTTATTTTCATAAATATTTCAACCAAAATACACCTACTGCGTGTTTTCCAATGGTTGAATTGTAGAGAATACCGTAGGTATTAAGTCCGCCAATGCACCAAATATGTATCATGTAAAAAAATTAATAAATAAATTAATATAACCTTGGAAAATTCTCCCACATACATTAATGGAAAGATACACACAATAAGAGAAATAAAGCTTAACACAATTTATCATTGAAGGCTTTGTTTTGCTCAGTCTATTCATATACTAGCATTTTATCTTACACAGTCATCGGATATTTATGTATTTTAAGAACATTTAGTGGGTAAAAGCCCCTCGTAATTATTTTAATGTCTAAAGGCATGTTGTCATTAAAGGTCATTAAAGTACCTGTTACGATTTCTAATTTATTGCTAACGAGCCATTAGCCATTATTTTATTATGTAACGTCTGTTCAAATATTCATGGTACAAAAAAAGGCCAAAACAAATTGTACAGACTGTATTCAAAAATATAAATTAATGACAGAAATCTATTTTATAAAATAATGTTAAAATTAATTGGAGAGCGGTTCAAAGACTAATTATATACATATATTTTAAAATTCAGTTTTCTAAGTAATATCGACAAAGGTGCAGACCCACCTTCTTGTAAATGACACGTGCGCCGTTCTAGTAAACCGTTTGGTAAAAAACTTACGTTTAACATAAATCAATGTTGAATTCACTACAGAGAACGTCTTTGCTAGATAATATTGTTCATAGAATCATTCAAAAAATTGAAATCCTCTGAAAATATGAATTATAAATATTTTATCTATGATTTTAAATTTCGTGTAATGGCAGATTAAGAATGCGGTGTGTCGCCAACCGTAATCATACCATGAGAGTTGTAAGAGGTGACAGAAGGAACAAACTATACAAGATAATGTCACTGCAAAGACAAGGAATACTTAAACAAATCTTCCTCGTATAGCAACCCGTTTGGTCAGAGGAGCAGAGTAGGTCAAAACCTTCTTTTTGCGGAGAGGCCTATGTCCAGCAGTGGACTATTAAAGACTGTTGATGATGATTTTAATTTACCGATGTTTTTGCCTTGTCATCAAAATCATGTCATTACTGGACTACAACAGATGTGACGTTACTAATTTCTTTCACCAAGTTTTTTACGTCTTTTAATTTTAAATCGTTAAAAGAAACCTATTTATCTATAAATAATTAAAATCGTTTCCTTTTTATGATTTCCTCTCTACTATTATAAAGTTAAAATAAATGTTAATGAAATAATTACATAATAGTCAGAATGCTTACATTGAACCTCAGACTCACAATATCATAGGTAGAGCAATTGAAAAAACGTCTACCACGACCTTCACCGTGTCGTCGGATCATCTTGTGGGGGGTCTACCAACCCATCGTTTCCCAGAAGGCGGTCGCCACTCCAGAGCTTTATGGACCCTTTTTAATAGTAATTGATAAAGTTTACATTACTATTAATTTACAATGAAATTAGTGAAACAATTGAATTTTGTATTTTACAGCAAGGATTAGACGCAATTGATTGCGAAAAGCGATATATTGATACTAAGCTCACATACACATGGTTCTTATTTGTAATATGATTTACACACAATGAATACGTGAGACATGGCAAGGACTAAATTTTACTACCATTACATCTTTTATAAGCAAACATGGGTCGTAAACGATAGAGCACCACAAAAAAAAAAAAAACTATATTTAATATTTTTACAGTCTAAAAAGGAAATGAATAAAAAAAAACTAAATTCAAAACAGCTATATTTAGTATTTTTTATTGGTAAAAAAATGAATATATGGAAAATAGCATGATACACACATATATGTTGTTACTGATCTCGATGTAAATCCGTATATCTCGTAATAAATCCTTACGTATTTCGTTTCAAATAACAAAAAACATGTAACATAGCCAAATTTGTATAGCTTATCATTGCTTGTATGTACCTCTCTAGACTTGGAAACAAAAAAGCATCTGCAAAAAAAAAAACAACCTATTAATGTGTAATAATAAAGTGCCAGCTTTTTTATAAGAAACTAAATCTATTTAGAGGCCTACTTACATTTATGTAATCTGTTTAAAATGTTATTATAGGTAAAATTATTACAGTGAAGTAAGAAATGAAGTCTTTGTAATATAATATAGGGTGGGCCAAGGAATCGTTAACATTTGAAACAAACATCCCGAAAATATTTTACGGGCGTTTTTGGGACCGATGCTACTGGAATTTGCAGGCTACAATTATTACACATAGTTTTAACACGAAGGAACCACTTGTCACACGTCGCATGACTCCCTGCCGGTTGTCAAAGACATGTTGCCGGAAAAGTTGATTTCCAGACGAGGCGACATTCCATAGCTACCCAGAAGTTCAGATCTATCCCAGCAGACTTCTTTTTATGAGGTTATTTAAAGAATCATGTCTACATCAATAAACTAAATACCCTACGTCAACTAAAAGAAAAATCAGTGCATAGTTGTCGGCGATCTTGTGGTCTCTTTGCCGACGATTGTTTGAAAATTTCGGTGCTTACTTAGAAGAGTGCAAACGTTGAAACGGTGGCTATTTAGACAACATAATTTTTAAAAAATAAATTCCAACTAATTAGCATTCTTGTAAATAAACAATATTTAGAATACATCAAATGGTTTTTTTGAGTGATTTTTTTAAATGTTTCCTAATTGGTGGCCCACCCTATGTAAGGGATAATCATGTACGACATGATAGTATCTAGTATACTTGTAGTAGAGGACCTAGTCAATAAAGACATAAACCTAGATACTTACCCGACAGTAGCTTAATGTCAGTCAATCTTATCACGTTTATAGCTACGAAGACTAAAAAGTTATAAAGTTTGTATCCACCTAGGTATTTCTGTCTTATCCCTTGTTTATTGACAAAGTTATAGACAGTGTAGGTGTACATATATACGTACTATCATCATCTTATGCTTTCGTCGATTTTATTTTGGATATAATATTTAAGGTATACAAAAGCAATCATCAGACATGGTTTAATTAGCTCAGAACAGGAAGTATTTTTAAATTCTACAGCCAATAAAACAAAATCTGCTTCACCATCTATTTGTTTTCTCTACATTTTTATTACGTAGTAATTGTACAGCATATTTTTGAATTTTCCAAGGGTTGAATCGACACAGTCTAGTGCGGATTTCTGACAAACAGTCAATGGTACTCACCAGATTACTTAAGTAACAATCATGATTTGTTTTTAATAGTACCAATAAGTACTTAATAACTTACTTTTAAGTACTATAGTCAATTGAATGTAGTTAAAACAACAAGAAAGTATTGGTTGTTGATATAACTTTCATGTAATTATTTTCTTGCATACCAAAGATACAACAAAACATGGTAGTAGAGCCACGTTGATTTTGGTATGGGCGGGCGGCTCAACGAGGGTAACACTATCTCCCGCAGAAGACTAACCTAAAGCAACAGTATCCGTGCTGTTGTGTTTCGTTGGTGAGTGTGAGACCAGAGACTCATTGATACGGGAGTGACAGTTGTCGTAGTAAGTGATTGAGCCTTACACTGTCACTATTATTGTTATGCCTTTTATAACCCCAAGCGGAGCGTTTAAATGTATCTCACTAGGCCGTTATAGTGTGGGTCACCATACTGCATTATCTGCATTCGCGATGAATATGGTGATCGCAACTCTTGAATTCTATTCGTGTTTTGTCCATCAGGCAGAGTAGAATCACGTTGGCAGGTTTCTAAAATAAAGGAATAAAAAATGATAGGAATTTCCAGAAATAGCCGTGTCAATTTCCATTAATCTAGAATTATTGGTAGATGAATCAAAATAAATATTCTAAACTAATCGCTAGGGAACCTCAATTTTTTTTATATATTGGTAACCTATATTATTTCAAGGTTTAACCTACATCGTAAGAGGTACCTAAGATAGAAAGCTACACAGTACAATATCCAAAACCTCCTTGCTAAGGAGAGTGACTGTTTGATGACGATGATTTTTGTTTATGATAAAATCTAAGTAAGGCAAAAATAAACATGATAATATTACATTCATGTTATATTCGAGTCCAAATAAAAATATCACTGTTGTGTGATTAAAAATGGTAGTGAATTTACGCGTTTCAATACATGAGTAGTTTAAAATGTGAGTATTCATATTTTTAACTACTGGTGTAATGAAGCGCGTAAATTAGTTATCATACTGGAAACTGCCTCATTATGCTATTCTTCTATATTAATTTACGATTATGTTTCCTAATGTTCAAGATAATAGTTCAATTCTAGGATTGACTAAAGCGTTACTGCTTTTTTGTACTTAGAACTAAGTACTCTACTAGTACTAAGTGGATTCCACCTTAGCGGTTTCTGAATATGTTGAACGATCCTAGTCATCAGGATTAATACTCGTGTGAAACAAAATATATAGCTGGTGAAATGGTGATTCGTAGTATCTGTAAAATTCAATTTGCTTTTTAAAAAAATAATGTACACCTATACTTTTTTTTATAGCAACGCCCGCACTAAGAATAAAACCTGTATCACGGGGGACTTCACAAACATACAAGAAACGGACACAAAGAACACCCAGACTTAGAACAACGATTTATAGATCACATAAAGTCTTGTCCCACGTGAGGTTTAAACGCACAACACTCAGCGCAGTAGAGAGTGGCGTGGTGACCGCTTAAACCACTAGACCAACTGTGCAGTCGACTGTAATTGTAAGTCATTTTGTTAGAAATTTTAGAGACACAATTTAGTGGTAAAAGTTAACTGGTAGTTCGATTCAATAAAGTGTAGTTACTGTATTTTACAAACAAAGCATGGTAAACATCCAATGTAAACTAAACACCGAATGAAGCAAAGCCATTACTATCCAAAATTCACCCAATTTAATATGAAATCAATCAAAAACATTGTAAACATCGATCTTGTATAAGTAACTCGTTTGCGTTTTGCTGTTATTAATTATAGGAACAGTGTTGCGAGTAATCATCACGATTATAATATTTAATGGTAGGTATAAGATGTTTTGTTAATATATATTAGTTTGTTCTTGGTAGACCAACAGCTTACAAATTGATTTGGTATTTCATTTAGATTATATTCAGCGACTAACAGGTCTTAACGACTAAAAAAACTGTTTACAATAAATATACAGTACTTAAAGCTAACAGCGAAGATACAGTACTTAAAACTGTTATAAGTTTAAGAAAGAATTACAGTACTAAATTAATATTCTGAAAATAATTCGAGACACAAATATATTAAATGCACTTGCTTGCTTTTCACAGAAACGTGTCCTATAGATTTGTATAAGAGAAGAAGGTTCGGTGTGCCATCCTTAGAGTTTTATCTTAGCAGGAAGACCATTTGTAAGATGAGTGCTATGGATTATTTTCCAGTCTATCTAGTGTCATCACCATCTACATACAAAAGAAATAATATCATTAACAATTAATAGAATGGATAGATTTTATTTTTACTTAGCAAAGCGCTCATTAAATAAACGCTGAACTGTTTGGAGAGGGATTAGCGCTTATTCCTGCCCATTAACTATTTGTACGTAGTGAGAAATTCTGTTTGCTTACAAATGCTACATTTGTACGTACACAAAGCCACTAAAATTCACTATTTTATGGTAAATTTCATTACCTACGAGTGATGTTAGAGCGGCTAGATTTTTTGTAGATGTAAATGGAAGGGGTGTAAATATATATATATATATCGGTGTCATTACTATGCAAAAGTTATTGAAAGGTAAAGTATAGATCAAACGAATATAGTAGAAATTTCACCAAGAAATTAACAGTATACACAATATTATTTATTATTTTTATGTCCAACGATGTAAGCTTATTAATACTTAAGAACAAAATAACCCAATTCAAGTTAAGCTTATTTACAAAAAAAAATACGGCTTAACAAAAAATACAAAGCAACGAAATATTTTCACAGATCAGCATGTTTAAAATGTGTGTTGCCCACGGTATAATCTTCTTTAAAACAAATTTCATACAACAGCTTGCTCTAATCTAAATCTACTACGAAAACTTGGTTATATTTTTAGACTGAAATTAAGAAAAGAGAGTCTTATCTAGTCTTATTTAACTGACTAAACTTAACTTGGCATCATTATATAATAATTCGCTATATCTTCTGCGTCTTTCATCCTATTGGACTTACCGTAAACAAACAGGGTTGTATAAAAACACTGTACTACGTAATTATTCCATTTAAAAATATTAACTTAGACAAAGAAAGATTATAGACAAATACTTTATTATCCGTGTAAAACCAGAGCGGTATTGTTATTGTATTGTTTATATTAAGTCCGTTGAATAAAAAACATTAAATATAAGATTTGGCAGGTTTACATATTTTAGAGATCGCTAGCATATGTAAATCTGCGAAATAGCTAATAAACAAGTAATCTGGACAACCAAAACTGTTATTTATAGGGTACTTCGGATGCCTCGTATCTTTTTTTCGATTTATTTTCTCCGATAATAAATTGTATGCCCATAAATTCTGCCAATGACAGTACAATTGTCTTTACCAACATTAAGAAATTACAGTCTGAGTGTGACGTAAGCGGCACCACGTGGTTCTACAGACATTAAATAAGTAATCGAACAATATTTAAAGAAAAAATAACTAAATTAAAAATATTATCTTCATTTGAAAGCAGTTTATTTTCAGACTGCTTTATTATCCGTGTAAAACCAGAGCGGTATTGTTATTGTATTGTTTATATTAAGTCCGTTGAATAAAAAACATTAAATATAAGATTTGGCAGGTTTACATATTTTAGAGATCGCTAGCATATGTAAATCTGCGAAATAGCTAATAAACAAGTAATCTGGACAACCAAAACTGTTATTTATAGGGTACTTCGGATGCCTCGTATCTTTTTTTCGATTTATTTTCTCCGATAATAAATTGTATGCCCATAAATTCTGCCAATGACAGTACAATTGTCTTTACCAACATTAAGAAATTACAGTCTGAGTGTGACGTAAGCGGCACCACGTGGTTCTACAGACATTAAATAAGTAATCGAACAATATTTAAAGAAAAAATAACTAAATTAAAAATATTATCTTCATTTGAAAGCAGTTTATTTTCAGACTGCTTTATATAAAGACATCTTTATCATAAATCATCTCAGAAAGAGATAAAAAGAATTCTTTTCTAAAAATAATCACTTTGTAACGAGCTAACGCTTAAAAAGTTCAAATACGTGAAGCATTAAATACAATCCAGGTCACAAAAGTAATTTAAAGTTCCACAATGAAATGAGGAATTAATATACTAGTATTTAATAAGTTAAAGAGACGTGCTGAATGATTTGGTAGCAACGAACATACTTGGTACAAAATTAAGTGCCCGACTTTCCCACGCCTTAGCTTTTCTCATTTTCAGGGGACAGATTCGTATTCACAGCGAGCCGACCGCCCGCCTCGGTCCGTACTCTGCTCCTGAAATTCTCTCGTCGCGCGTTCGCTGATACGTAAATTTTGTAAAAACTATAGTTTGTCCAAGTAATCTTGTGATTGTTAATGTGAAATTTTTTAAAATTATTTCTCGATACTGGAAAAGTTAATTAGTGATTTTGTGCAATAGTTTAGTGCATAAGACATTAAGATAGTTGCTTTTTTAAACACAGTGTCCAGTGTTACATAAAAGTATTTACTTGATACTTTGGTGTTAGTATAATTGCCAAGAGGATCAAAAAGTACGTAATATATTTATTTAATTCAATTATATTTTCTTAAATATTGTGATATTATTGTGTTAGTGGAGCGAAATCAACAATGTTTAAGCATATATATATATAGGAAAAAATGTGAACAATTTTTGATTATCATTATTATAGAATTATTTGCAATCTATTCTTTTTTTATGTGGCACCATACTGCCTTATTACTTCAGAAAATACAAAGAATTATCTAATAACAGCTAGTTAAACCCGTTTAGGAATAGTGAGTAATAAGATCTCACTATACATTTATAACTGGAATAACTTATTACTATAAATGTATTTATAATTAGCTTAAACTCAAAAATCAAAGATAAATTTATTATCGTAGTAAAAAAATATTGCACTTAGGTAAACGTAGTTGTTTAAAATAATATTTTTAAATAATTTAAAATAATTATTTTAAGATTTTCGGGTCTCTGTGTTTGTTTCCAATTTGGTTTTAGATAAAATATAAAAGTTTAAATAAGAGAAGCGTTTACGCATAATCATTTCCGATTTTTGACAGACAATGGATAGAATGGCAAACGTTTCTTTTTTCTGTTTCTAACATTGTGTAAATGATCACTGACATGACATGACACAGAACTGCCGAGGTGTGTCAGTGCCGAGATATGTCGAGTTGTTTAGTAAATTTCATTTTTATTACGTTTTGAAATCAGTTTAGCTTTAATGTGTACATAAAATGTACACGAGTTATTAACAATAAAAAGCAGTCTATAGATTTGAACTGAGATAATTTTCAATCTGTTTAATAATTTTATATCACGGTGCGCTTCAGGATGGTACATGATTTTTTTTTTATGCTTTTCAAATATATCTTTCTTTTTAAGCTGGGATATATTGTTTTAATAAACCATGTAGATGTTAATCACGTTTATGAATATTAGTAAACAATAAAATGAAAGGTAAAGCAATGGTAGCACACTAGTTATATTTTATACCAAAAGGTTGATTCCTAATAAGAAATATTCTTGCTTGCAACCCACACAAAAAATTGTGTTTTTTAAATCCTTTTCTCTGTGTAATGCACTCAGAAGTATAATAATAATAATGAAGTCTTCCTTGACACGACCTGCACGGTGAAGAGGTTCCTATCTTTGAAGCCGCAACCACCAATTTCGTGGTCCCTGTACCGAAGTCGGTGGTCTACTGTTTTTTACATTATTAATTTTGTTTTTAAATGTATTTATGTAAATATATTTAAAAATGTAATTTACATGTATTTTAAGGACATCAAGAAAATAGTAATAAAAGCATATGTTTTAAAAGTAAATGTACCTACGCGTTGTTGGATTTTTCGAATTAGAGGGTTACTAATTCAGTTGAATGAGATATTTATTAAACAGCAAAATATTTTTTTAAAATATTTTCTTTCTAAGTTTATCAAAAACCAAAGTCAAAGGTACGCCTGGCTCTTTGCTTTTACTCGACTGTACCATATCGTTCGGTTACAGCCTTCACCAACAAATCTCAGCTAAAATTCACCTAAAATACGGTAGATTAAATCTAAGATTTGTTTATATCTGAGAAGATAAAGAAGTTAAAAAAAATTAAGATGTAAGTGGGCAAACGAGCATACGGGTAACCTGTTGGTAAGTAACCACCGCTGCTCATGGATACTTACAACTCTAGAGTCACAAGTGCGATGCCGTGTTAGATGTCCTCACCGTAGAGTCAGGGCAACGCAACTCAGTGTAAATCAACGAACGAATTGCTTACCACCGGTCTTCTATAAAACCGTGATAAACCCCTCCATTTTTTTCAATAAAAGTACGCCCGTCTCCTATAAGTAAATTCTGTGTCGCGAGCAACAAACATGCAAGAAACGGATACTCAAACTCAGAGCAACAATTTGTGGAACATACAAAGTGCTGTCCCATGTGGAGTTTGAACCTACAACACTAGCGCAGTAGTGAGCGGCGTGACGACCGCCTAAACCACTAGGATAACCGTGCAGTCAAGTGCAGTCCACTCGTACCGAAGCATGGATCTCCCATGGTAACATATGTATACTAATATGATACACCTGGTAATGTCAGGAAATACTAATACTAAATTAAGCAAACATTATTGTAGTATTGGATACACCATTTGTCGAAGAAGACTATAGGCTATATAACATCACGCCACGACTAATAGGAGCACCAATTCATCATGTTCCAAAAACGTGTAATATTTACCCCTTTGAGACACTCAGATGAATTTGTGCGGGTCAGAACATATATTACAGAGTACATAACTGTAGTTATTCAAAAGGTTTAGTAACAAATAAGCAACCTATTTTGGTACCCAATACCCAGGCCTTCCGTACCTATTATTATATTACGTTTTCCGAATCACAGTCTTCACTTTCGTGTTTCAATAAATAGTGACAATGATTATGTGACAACCGATATAGACGCGTTCGGAACAATGATAAGCTAGTTTTACACCCTCCCTTGTCAGGATAACGCGTAGCTTATGTTTGTCCTTCCTTATCAACTGCCAAACTTCATTAAAATCGGATTAACAGTTTAGCTGAGAAAGCGTAACAGATATAAATACATAGTTCTTTTCATATTTATAATGTTAGTTAATAAGGTTAATTGTTATGGTCTAAATTAAATATAAGTTTTTACAAATTAAATATACCGATAAGAAAATAAAAGATTTTACGTGATTAAGTATAATTTATTTCATCTTTTGCACGAGGAATGTAGGATCGAGCTCCTAGATAAAGTAACCCTTTTTTGTCAAACGTAGAGATTGATTATCTATACGACCCCGTTTATTCCACAAAAAACTCATTAATCTGCACCACTAGTATCTGACCTACTTTTATTTGATGCCTTCGTAAACATGAATAGTGAAATAAACTGATATTTTTTGTTATGCTCCGAGTGGATTCACGAAGGTAATCTTATTGGTAACTCGTTATTTATGTGTTCTATATTTAATAAATAAAATAAATATGATATTAGTACTAGAAGTTCTATAATGATAGTTAGTTGTAGTATTGTAAATAAGTACACTACACACGCTACAAATAAAACTACTTCGAAAAAATAAGTATAATATATAATAATAAGTATTTTATTGTTTTTAATACACAGTTTGTAATAATTAACAAAAAAATTACATATATAGCGAATAAGTCTCATGTAGATAATCTGTGTGGGATACTGGCATCTGCACTAGAATGACCTCCAGGCTCTGAACAGTGCAATGGTGGGAGGAGCAGTGAACCGTGTGTTTACATAGGCAAGAATAATGAGTTAGGAGTTTAATTTGTGAGTGTGTATGTGTGTGTGTGTGCGTGTTCACATAAGAAAATTACTGAAATAACTGCAAAAAATAGAATAAAGATATAAGGTAGCTATGAGGGTACATAGAGAAGAGTTTCGGTTTCCGTGTAAATCAGGGATTTTAGCCATTATGTGATAGTTCTTTTACATTTGTATCAGTAAGTTGGTAAATTGAAGCTTTTTGTTTATATTTTTGTACAGAAATTCACCTTGAAAAGCATATAACTTACCAGAGAAAGTAGTAGACCATTGATTAGTGTTATTTTGACAAATTTATATGTTTGTATCTTTTATTTGTATGTGAAAGATCGTATATCCTTAATGAATGATGTTCCAGAGTAACATTTAGGTAAGGGATTGGTTACCTTTTAGATGACTACTTCGGTAGCACAGTGGTAGCGTATGCAACTGCTGTATATGAAGTCGCGGGTTCGATTACCCAGCCGGACCAAATGTTTTCATGATCTACAAATATTTGTTTCGGTTTCAAATATATTCACTTAGTTGAATATCAGGAAGTAGAGCTACGCTGATTTCAGCATGAACTGGTCGGCTCGTCTGGTGTAGTACTACCTTCTCACAGAAGACCAACCTAAAGCGACAGCGTCCGTGCTGTCGTGTTTCGTTAGTGAGTGCGAGACCGGAGGCCCATTGATGCAAGGGTGACAGTTGTCGTAGTAAGTGTGTGCAATACAATGCTACGATGACTGTCATGTCTTTTACCATACTGCATTGTCAGCATTCGCAATGATTATGGTGACTACAACTTTTGGATTCTATTCATGTTTCCATCAAGCAGAGTAGAGTCACTTTGGCAGGTTATTAAAATAAAAATGTTAGAAATTAGATGACGTTGTAAGTCAAGTAAGATGTAAAAAATTAAGATCATATAGTTGACGAAATGTATGCATATAACCTATAAGATAGCGAAGATAAAAATGAATGTACACGATTATTAGGAGCTTTACAGCTTTACCCCTAATTATGGATGCAGTGAAGTGTCCTAATGTAGTTTTTTATCATGATTATATTGGTATGTTTGTCATTAGTGGTTTATAAATAATACACTCTAGAGCAATGAGTTTTTTTGTTTTTTGTTTTGCAACGTGCAACGAAAGTGACACGAGCGCATTGCCTGTATTTGAATGTCCATTCCCTAGAGATGGAGAGGGCTTAGACACTAAGTGAGGTCTTTGAACATATTTATAACAATAATTCACGATCATATACGAAAAAAAAAACGCTGATCGTCCTTACCTTGGACCATAAGACTTTGAACGAAGCGAACTCGAATATCAAGGTACGTCGTTTCTCTATAATTTTGTAAGTACTAACCTATATAGAGTTAATGGTTTTAAAATTAAAATTTTGTTCTCATGTAAGTGAAATTGTTTGTCTTATTGAGAATTCTGTGAGGCCATTGTATAATACTTGCATGCACGGTTGGCCTAGTGGTTCAAGCGATCGGCACGCCGCTCTCTACTGCGCTGAGTGTTGTGGTTCAAACTCCGCATGGGACAACACTTTGTGTGATCCACAAATTGTTGTTCTGAGTCTGGGTGTTCTTTGTGTCCGTTTCTTGTATGTTTGTAAAGTTCCCTGCGACACAGGATTTATTTCTAGTGTGGACGTTGTTTTTTTCTAAACTAAAAAAATAAGAAAACACAACGAACCCGTTCGAGGCCGCTGTATGCTATAACATGGTTCCTCCCATTGTCATATACGTAATAGCTACGACACGAATTCCAAATTGAAGTCTTACTGTGATTGTCGTAATACGACGTGAATGTTTTCGTAAGAACCATGATATGAATTTCGCTTTGTTGTTTTTCGATGATTGTCACAACGCCTAGGGAGTCGTGTTTTCGCCGAACATTTTGTCTTGGTCTTGATGTTACGCCATTTATATGAAATCTATAAATATACAAGTATTTAGCAGCAATCTGGTTACAATTATAGGGTATAAGAATTTTGTTTCCTCATATGAATCCACTTTCTGAGAAATAATATTTATAATGTAAACTCAAAACAGTGTACAGAGACAGTAATGATTACTAACTTAAAAGAAAATAATATGACTTAGAATGTAGCAACTAAATGGCATAAAGTGAGTATACTGCAAACATCGAAAACGGTATAAACAGTACACGGACGTTGTAACTACACCGCTACTGAATAAAAGCACGAGTACTGCTTTTAGCTGACTTCAAAAAAGGTGGAGGTTCTATGTGCCACTGCACCAATTTTTGTTTTTATATTTACTTTATAAAAATATATTGACTTTTCTTTGATTTTTTCTGACAATTTAACATAATGTAGTTTATTTTTTTATTTTCATTACTATAACAGCGTCTACTATGTACATATGTGTGTACTTTTAACGCTGATTATTTATTTTATATTTTGTCCAAGATTTAAGTATTTTTTTTTAAACAGTCATTCTAATTCATTCTTTTATAATCAAATTTAACGTATTGTGTAATCTATACATATAAATAAAATGTGAGTGTCTGTTTGTAATATTGAAATAACCGCTTTTTACTACGTGCATATGAATATACTACGATCCATACACCAAAATATTTTTTTTTACAATTTTTGTCTGTTTATCAAGTCAGTCAGTCATTATATAAAATTAGTTGACCCTTTTTGACCTAAACTTCGTCTGCGTCTCTCAAAACGAACAAATGTTCTCCCATTTTTGCAGTATTTTACATTGAAAGTAGTCGCATGATACTATACAGCCTTATATCCTATTTTGACATAGTTCCAGAGATTAACGCGCTCAATTAAATAAACAAACAATCTCCTCAGTTTACTATAGATTGTTATATATTGTTGTATATTGATATATATAGTCCCTTCAACGTAATTGAATCTGTCACTCATCTTACACTTCTTGACACTTTCATCTAGTTTAATAAAGACTATTCTAGTCTAGTGGTGTATTTGAACGCTTAGATTAACCTCGTTGACTATTTATAGCTTTAGATCTTTTCTTGAGCTATATTTCCTTTAAAAGCATATTACTATGTTCATTAATTAAATGTTCCGTGGTTTAAAAACATTTTTGAACACAATAACAAGTCTTTGTAACTTCTTTTAGTAAATTAATACCTAAATTAATAATTTGGAAACTGAAAATCTTATTTTATATTAAATACCCGGAGTAAAACAGGTATATAATAAACAAAATAAGTAAATATAAAAATGTTTACTTGGTTCTAAAACTACAACATTATACATATGTACATCGTTCACAGGTACCTCGTTTACATAATAATATTACTATAGGTACTGTATACTGATTCCTAAACTAGGCCAAAGTCTGTATCTTGGGAAACAGTGTTCAATCGTGCTTAAGATGATCAAATAATTCGTATATGTGTTTAGTTGCTGTTTCAACTTACACTTATATGTACGTCCTTAGCGTTTACATGTATACATCGTTTACACAATTGTATTACAGTAGGTACTAATAGTGATTCCCAAACTAGGCCAAAGCCTGTGTCTTGGGAAACAGTGTCCGGTCATGCTAAAGATGTTCAAATCTGCTTAGTCGCTGTTTCTACTAACGATTATACATTCTTAACATTTTATTGATAGGTTACATATGTTAGTTACGCTAATGCACGTATGTGATACATGATACATTTCATATGCCTTTCTTTTGTAACAAATATATAACAAAAGAAAGTAAAAAAAGGGTAATTGGTTTATTCAGCAAATAACAAACGAGTAAGTGTAAGGAAAAAATGAGCGAGACTCTGATCATCATATAACAACTAGCTGATCTCTCAGTGATTTTCAAAGGCAATAAATTATCCTCGTTTTCGTAACAATTTTTACTGATGCTTGGCTCTCATTAGTAGTAGCGTTACGTTATGTAGCCTGTAGTTTTCCTCGATAAAAGAACTATACAACATTAAGAGATCTTTTCAATGTGAACCAGTCGTTTCTGGGATTAGTGCGTTCAACAAAACATGCATACTTACATAGTTTAAATATACTTGTGCACATCATAGACAAGCTTTGAAATTTGAATTGGTTTTTGTTCCTACATGTGAATCAATAAAAACTAGCAATTACGGCAACATAAGTGTTAAAATTTTATTATCTGAGAGACGACTTAGTGGTGTTTACTCTCCGGCGTTTGCTCTGTCGATTTAGTATGAAACAAATGAGGCTATCTACTAACTACTGTTTAGTTAGGTACTATGTAAGAGAGCTTATTAATAAAATTAGTATAATCATATCTATTATAGCATTTTTCACTGTACATCATAAAATAAAGTCATTTAAGCATGGATTCAAGTCTCAATAGCTTATACGTGTATTTTTATACTAAATCTACATTAGGATTCCAAGTTGAAGGCATTCGCATTATGCTCGTAAGAATTTTTCCTTGAATATGTAGTAACATTAAAGCAAAATTTGGTTAGTAGCAGACTAGTTCATGTCATGACTGCTTACAAAAGAGAACCATAAATTCATAAAAGGCGACCGTAAATGAGGTGGAGATAGTTCTCTATATGAATTAAGGCTTAAACCCTTCTTCTAATGAATGGCATGTATGGAACAATGGATTATTAATGTCTGGAATATCTGGAATATGGTATTACTTTTCATACTTTTATGTTAAATCCCATTAAATTTTGTCAAATATTTTCAATTGGTCTTTGAGTAGCGTTTTATTTAAACATACGAGTATATGGACTTTATCCACAGATAAAATCACGCCTGTTTCTCCGGAGGGGTAAGTAGAGGCGTATTAAACGTTTACTTTTCGCCACTGTTTTAGTCCCAAGAAATAAGTGGCGAGCCTATTGTAGTTAATCGGGATGTTTTGTTTGCCAGATCCTCGCCCGTCGATCAGCAAGTGCACCCTTAGTTGGGGGCCTTAAATTTTTGGTGACAATTATTAATTATTATATGAATTATTAATAGTTTAATCCTCAAAAACATTGAAAAATATTCAGACTTATTTATTTATACTTAATGCACATGTTGTACAAAGGCGGACTTAATGCCATGGGGCATTATCTCCTAGTCCACCTTCAGGTGATGTATAAACACGATGCGGTAGGTGCATAGGTAAAATAAAGAAGTTGACATACATTACTAATAAAATATTACTTTATATAAACAATACATACATAATACATAAATATATAAATAAAATAAAACTAATACAATATTCCATATAAATGCTCACTCGGGAACTATTGTTACGACGATTCTATCAAATTATCTCGAAGCAGATCACGTGCTTTTGCCTTAAATGTGTGGCGATTTGTGGACATCCTGATATCAGCAGGAAGTAGATTCCACAAAAGAACTGACTGCACAAAGAAGGAGGAATTGATAAAGTTGGAGATGTGAAAGGGGCATAGAATAAAGATGTTATGTTTTGAACGAAGGTTTCGATCATGGGTGGAACATAAGAGGTGGAAGTGGAGAACAAGATATTCAGGTAGCGATGGAGAGTTGAGGAAAGAAAAAAGAGAAGCGAGTGCACGCAAACTACGGCGTTGTCGAATTGGGAGCCACTGTAGCTGGGAACGTAAAGCAGATACATGATCATACTTGCGAAGATTGTAAACGAATCGAATGCAGATATTGAAAAGGCGATCTAGTCTGTGGAGGAGGTCTACATTTAGGTCAAAATAGCACACATCACTGTAATCGATCAAGGGAATAATTAGGGACTGCTTATGCGTAGCCTTGGTATTAATAGGGAGAAAATTTTTCAAACGATACAAAGCGCGGAGGCACGAGGTAACTTTCTGGCTCACGTGTGTAACTTGTGCACGCCAATTAAGTGTCGAATCGATATATAGGACCAGGTACTTATTATGGTATGCTTGTATGTAACACCGGGTCACCTGCCCCCTTAGCCATGATGTAAAAGTATTTCGGGTCAATTCTGTTTCTCTCTCTCTTGTATTATTGACTTATATTTACTTATATAAGATCTCTTGTTTTATTGACTTATATTTTGTTTTGACCAAAGGCATAAAAGACGTCATTCTTACAAAATTAGCTTTCTAATCATGTTTACGTTTGTACAATATCCATTTGGTAGAGGACTAATAATAAATGATTATTCGTGTGAATACCCACAGTCCAAGAATCATAAATGTGTTAAAGTTTTTTTCTCACTTACTCGCTGAAGTCGATGAATGAATGAACAAAGTTTCCTCCAATCAAAATAACTCATATGTGCCGAAACGTTCCATAGCGTGGTTAAATTATGAGATGATGACAGATGCCCTTCTCTAGCAGCTGTAAAAACATTTTACTATTAAAAGTCTGAATAGTTATCATTTCAGAATTCTAAAAGTCTTACTCGCCTACTTCTACCTACAGTAACAATTTATTAAAATACTTTTAGTGATTTGCCCTACATCTGGTCTCCAACTAACGTATAAACTCCCTCAATATGTGTTGAAACTATTTCAAACATTTCTTAATTGGAAATGGGGTGACAGTATGGCAGTGTGGTATCGCTTCCGCCCCGTCCTACTCTACTAGTATTAAAAAGAAAGTATCGGCTAATTTACTTCTGTTTGTTTAAGAGTTACAAATAACTTATAATTTAAATCTACTTGTATCTGATTTCTTACATACACATCTTAAATGTAGATATTTTGTGTTTGCATATGCAGTGTTTTTTTTTAAACAGATATAAATTCTATCTTTGTAGAGTTAGTAGTTTTTATTTTACTTTCGTTACAAGTGAGTAATTTTGACTTGTAAACTAGATTATTCAAACATAATACAATTAATTATTTTTATTGATAAATCGATAATGTGAATTAGTATGTGAGTGTAAGAAAATCGGAGTACTTTTCATATATGTTTAGAAATAAATAAATATAATAAACATATTATATAAATATTAACACACCTTGAAGTGCCGGCTGAGATGAAAAACTACTACGTTTTCAGTAAACACATTATACTAATTAGCTGAAACATAATACAAGGTGCGGAATAAAGGACTTTATTTTAGATGAACCTCGTAGACCTACTTACTTAATGTGTCTTGTACAGCATATGTCTAGCCAGATTTATTTTAGCATAACATTTAAAATTAATTGCGATATTACTATTGCCTGTGGTACAATTGGTTACTCGTCTTACATTGTCTACATTCGACATGAGTATGGTGATCACAACTTTTGAATTCTATTCATGTTTCCATCAGGCAGAGTAAAGTCAGTTTGGCAGGCTCTTAAATAATTGAGAGAACAGTTTGCTCATGACAGAGCCTTTTGCTTTAAAAATGAATTTCTTCTGTTATTCTACACTTCTGCGTATGTTTGTTCTTCCTTACTCAATCAATCTGTCCTTCTCTGGAATGCTCTTCATCAGGAAATCCGAACGATAACCAGTTGTAATTATGTAGTTCAAGGTCGAAATACGTGCTTTCCTTATCCAAAATATAGCAGAAATATATGTCCAGCAGTGGACTATTTAAGGCTGTTGATGTTGATGATGATGATGATGCTACACGGTAGATTGCTAGAAAATGCCTTTGGCATTAAGTCAGCCATAGTACATTTTGTGCATGAAGTTATTAAGTAAATATAAAAATTAATGTACTGAATTAACTAGATGTGTATTGGTTTTAAAATTATGTTGATAAAAATGATTCCTATTCGACGATGTCCTGACTTATGAAACCGTACTCTTCAATATACTAATCTGTATACAAAGTAAAGCATTACCTAATGTATAGTGGAAGATTATCTGCCAATGACTCATCTGATAAATATTTTTTTCTTTAATTCTGTATATTTTAATCAATGTAGAGTAACGGGTGTCAGATCCCTTTTACATAAAGATCAGAAATTCTCCGACCTGTCAAGGTAATCATGCCTGGCTGGCCAGGGCGTAGTCGTTAATGTTGGGCAGTTGTGTATATGCTAATCAGTGTTAGAATATCTATTTCACAATACATGATTACGAGAAACTGCGTACCTTGGCGTGTCTTTGTTAGAAGGCGATACAGTATGTTTTTGTTGCACTGTATGTGGAATTCGCTACATTCACATTGTAAAGCAATAATCTAAAAATCGAACAAATCAGTTACTGTCTGTAGTCTGAAGAAGATTTCGTTGATTAAATTGATACACACATTCCAAGACCGATTAGTAAGTAGTAACGACCTTCAGCATCAAGGAATCGATATACAAAGAGGAATAATAAGGTTAAGATGAAGGGAGGTGAGACCATAAAGAAAAGTATCGTTTTTTTGTAAAATATTTTTTATAAGGAAAAAGTAATGTTTTTTTTATATTTAAAAATTACAAGCGAGGCACAGCTCAATAGATATGTTGTAAATTGTTTCCAAAATAATTATTTTAAAGTGTTTTTTGAAAGGTTGCTGTACAAATTTCAAAATTTAAATTGGAGTGCTACTTACTTGTGGATAAAAAATTTTAATTTCTTTGTGTAACTGTCAAAAGCGGGGCGAGAAACGTAAACTTCATCAACAACTTGACCTTTCTAGTGTCAAAGTTTCATAGCTTGCGACGTCATAGTTTGCTATGCAGTTGGGTAGGTTTATTATAATTTTTATACTTGGTAGTCATAGTAGATACATTGTTTTTAAATACTTCCTTAATCTAAGAAAAAAGAAAATTAGGTACAAAATGGATACAAATTGCAAGACAAGAAGTGAAATTTCAGTTTTGAAAAAAGTATGTGTTTTCAATAATCTATTTTGATACAAGCGTGACTTTATGTCACATACATCGTAAAATGCATACATAAAATTTTACGCTGAGACTATGTACCATTTAAATCAAATAAAGAACATTTCCTTGAATAAAATATGAATTAAAATAATACGAAGGTTATTTAAAATTTTGAATTTAATTTAAACAGAGTGAAAGAGGCATCTCAATTATCTGACCGAGGTAGGAAGTACCGCGATTCACAATATCCGGTGAATGATTGTCTCAGACTCTGTGTATATTTCACAGTGATATTATAATGCGGTTTCTTTGTCGTCAGGTAAATTTAATACTTGCAATAATTTTTCTTATAATTATATGCTACATGAACAATTAAGTACGTGTACAGTTAAATAACGATATACACATTCTTAATTAAGAGTTCTAGTGTTTTGTATCTCTACAAATATCCTTAGCAATTAATATGATTTATGTTTACGTATATAATCTGAAAATTAGGTGCAAAAGAGTTATTTTTATGGAGTATAAAATGAATTCCCTTTTATTTAAGTGCCTGCCAATGTGACTCTACTCTGCCTGATGGAAAGCATAATTAGAATCTAAATCTTGTCGCCATACTCATTGTGAGTTGAGAAAATGCAATATCGTGACTCACACTATGGTAGCCTAGTGAGAGCCTTTTCACGTCCCGTTTGGTGACGTAAAAGGCATGACAGTCATCGTGGCATTGTATTGCACACACTTACGACAACTGTCACCTCTGCACTAATGGGACGTAATGGATCACTTCTGGACAGAGGCCTCTCCTTAGAAATTTTAATGTTGCTGTTGTTTTTCTCACTTTTACTTCTTGTACGGTCAAATCTTCTAAATTATAAATCACGCCACGGAATTTAATGTAGCTTCTACCAATAAGAAGAATGATTTCAGAAAAAGTTTCTATGTATAATAAATGTATATTATAGAAGAGAAAACCTGAACATTTTAGAGGTGTCATGTTCCAAACGCTGACTAAATCTTACGAGATGGATACAAATCATATACTCAGTGAGAGAAGATAGCTGTCTAGCTCCTAAAGATAATATAAAGTAGCCATTATTGTATAATATTTTCCATTCTATAAAAAAATAATGGTTGCTTACGAAGTAACTTTAACAATAAAATGTTATTCCTTATTCAAAATACACCAGATACGTTATGCATTAAATATAGATCAACATTGTCCTGTACAGAATTTCATTAAAATGATTTTCTCAGAAGATATCAATAAGTTAAAATGTGGGGATCTAATGGCGTCATACAATCGTTTCGGGCGGTAGCGGCAGGTAGGCGTAAACCATATCTGTAAATCTGAAATAATATTACAAAGCTTTAGTTTTTTTAGTTGATCAAAAAGTGTTCTACGAAACAAAAGTATTGTTCGTCAATAGTAATGTTTTTTTTTTAACTTTATCAGTATAACTCAAAAGTAAATAATCAATGAGTCAGCTTAGCTGTTCTAAGAAATAGATGTACTTCATCAATAGCCTGCCGCGATCCACTGCTTTGCATGGGACTCTCCAATCACACACCAGTTGGTTTGATCCTCGGCTTCTCGCATCCATCTTGCTCAAATCATCAATTTATCTGGCCTGTAGACGTCCTACACTATGATTGCCATGTTGACGTGTTGTCCATGTTTGATGTGGTCTTTTTAAGGATACATTTACCCCAACCGTAATCGGTTCTGTGGTCAACAAATTACCACTTCAGCTTGCTAATCCTATGGGCTACGTCAATAACCATTGTTCTCTGGTGGATTACTTCATTCCTGAAGCGATCCCTTAAAGAAAAGCTTAGCACAACCGTTTCCATAGCATAGGATTTCTTTATTTTTTTGAATAAAACCCATTATTATATAGAATCGTCAGCTTACACTCTGACTGCTTTGTATACATCCGTTTCCTTTTGTCTATATCTCCTATTTTAATTAAACTACGTATTATGTACTGGTCTAAAGCATTTACTCTAATCGAGGCTTTTATCCACTTAATTTGGCCGAGTTAGTGAGACCAGTTTAACTAAAACTTTATATAGGGTGGGACACGACTTAGTTAACATTTGAGAAAATCGTATAAAAAAACCATTTCATACATTACAAAAAATTCTTATTTACAAGAAAGTTAATTAGTTGGAATTTATTTTTTAAAAATTACATCGTCTAAATGACCACCATTTCGACGTCTGCACTCTTCTAAGCGAGCACCGAAATCTTCGAATACTCGTCAGCAAATAGATCGCGAGATCGCCGACATCTCTTCGCTGGTTTTTTCTTTTAGTTGACGTAGTGTATTTGATTTGTTGATGTAGATACGATTTTTCAAATAACCCCATAAAAAAAGTCTGCTGGGGTTAGATCTGGACTTATGGGTGGTCATGGAATGTCGCCTCGTCTGGCAATCAGCTTTTCCGGACACACGTTTTTGACACACCAGCAGGGGCTCATTGCTCCATCTTGTTGAAACCAGGTGTTACGATTGTAGCCAGAAAAATGCCAGTAGCATCGGTCCGAAGAACTCCCGTTACACGTTTGCGCGGGATGTTAGATTCAAATGTTAACAAATTCATGGCGCACCATTTACTTGTGTATATTTGTCAAAATAACAATTTTATCCTTTATTATTTAAAAAAAACAACCGCCGCATTATCAGTATATACTGTGTCGTGTGGGACCTTACAAATATAAAAGAAAAGAACACAAAAAACCCAGACTTAGAACAAAAATTTGTAAATTGTACAAAGTGTTATCCCGAGTGAGGTTTAAATCAACAACACTCAACGCAGTAGAGAGTGGTGTGGCGAATGCTCAACCATTACACCATCCGTGCAGTCAATTCGTGTTTCTAGCATAATAGTGTGTTTTATTTTGTGTCCATAATCTCGTAAATTGTAATACCGCTGGTTTGTACAGTACAAGAATTTCCAATTATCATAGTATCCGTATCAGAAGTCCTTGATCTCTGTCCATTCCATTCGACCGTACACAAATTAGCCATTTATAGGGATACTGAATTGTCGGATACAAATCTATTACTGGGCTCTTGGACAGTTCAATATTGTAAGTACATTGTGCAATATAAACTTTAATATGTTGAGAGTTATCTGATTAAGTGAATTATTCCCCGTGTTCTGTGTTGTTATACGTACAAAGATATTGCCTGTACTTTTTAAGACAACTCTCGCACTAAGAACATTCCTGTGTCGTGCAGACTTTGCTGAAACATATGAAAAGGGTACAAAGAACGCTCAGACTCAGTATTAAATTTTTCATCACAAGAAAGTATTGTCTTATGTGGAGTTTGAAATTACAACAATCAATGCCATAGAAAGCGGCGAGGTAACCGCTTAAGCTGTTGCGACATCTATGCAGGTTACAATGTATCTGTATTATGCCTGATTTCATGTTTAATACGAGTCCACACGTTACTGGCAGTACTTCTACAAGCATACGCTTGTGCGATACAAATTAAAGTTAAAGTTTGTCTATCCCAGAAATTTATTCACCAAGGGAGTTAGGTTGTGAGCGAGGGCGAGAGGGTTTTTAATAAGACAAGTGTTCGGCTTGAAGAGTGGATTGAGACTAACTTTATTTATGAAACCATTTCTTAAAGTTAAAACAGTATTGTTATTGATATGTGTTGAAGACAAAGAGCTATTTGATCTAATGTTTAGTCTGCGGCTTATCATCTAAGTGGTGGTTCATGACGGATGCCAAGATTAACTTTATTTATAAAACAATACACAGTATTCTGATTATGCGTTGGAGACAAGGGGCTAGTTGTTCTATTGTTTCCAGGGCGTCTGTGGCTTATCAGCTAAGTGGTCGTTCATGACTGATGCTATTGTAGGGCGTCACGTCTATGACGACATAACTCCTCCCCCCTTAAGACGGAGGCGGCACGAAGGCTGCGAAGGCTGAAGTTCAACGGCTTCCGGTTGTGCAGCCGAGATTTTCGTTGATCTAGTTTTCCACCAGAATTTGTAGACTGCAATTCTATTCCTGTTGCTGTTATTATGAAGTAAAGTGCAATTGATGACCAGCTGGGGGTGCTTGGAATCATGGTTAAGTTTTCGCTTGTATTCTTTAATTCTTCTGTTTGTTGCAGCGTACTTTTCAGGTTATCTAGTTCTATGTTTTCTAGTTTTGTCTTTGATTTGTTGTATCATATTGTTGTTGTAGCTTGCAGTGGCGTAGGTGCAGTTAGGCGGATCTTCGTGTTGTATTAGTTGAGCTATGCTGTCCGTAGAGTACAGTAAGGGTTGCCATTCTAAATGTTTGCAGATGACGTTGTCTCCGGTGATGTATGTGTATGGCTCGTGAGGGTAGGCAAACTCATTATTTCCCAAGATTAGGATGGGGTTGTTAGGTATAAGTACTGTGTTGTTATTATTAGGGATAGAATACAGGTGTAATAGGTTGTAAGGTTGTTCGGTAACAATTGGTATGTCCAGTATAAAGTTAAGGGTTTGATTAGTGTTATAAGCTTTTACGATGATTGCTTTTTCCCATAGATGAATACTATCCATGTTAGGGTTAAAGGCTAGGTATATATCTATTTTCTTTGAATTATGTTAAGTTCTTCGATTAAATATGAAGGGTCTATTATACTAGGGTGCATCTATTTGAGGTGAGCAAATGTTAACGCGTTTCCTAGGGTTTCTATTCTATCATACAGTTGTTGAGGCGAGTTCTCGATATTATTAAAAATGTTCGTTGTTATTAACCTAGTTACAAACTTGTTACTTTGTGTTGAATAACGATCAATGGCTCTGTAAATTTCTTCTTGGTTATGTTTAATGTTTTTGAGGCTTTTTTCAAATCGTTTTATGAAGTCGTGCATAATATTAATTGTTTTCTTTTGATTTGATCTGTTGTCGTTTATTGTTATATACTCTACTGAGGTATTTACTTTTAACTTAATTGTATAATAATTGCAACTTATGTCTAGGTATATCTCTCTTATTTTCGTAGTGTTATATATTACGGCTAAATGGTATGTATCTGATTGATATTGTGTTTTGGCTTCTGTTAGTATCAGTATTTCGTTGTGATTATCTATTGACTGTATGATTGCAGCTGTTGCGGCGAGCCAGAACACTACGATAAGGGCGATGGCGTTCCTGAAATATTTTCAGGTCGCCTTAGTAAACGGAAGTGAACTCTTATAGTTTTTGCGTTTACGTGTTTTCCGACAATTTCCGCAATCTGCTCCGGGTGTATACGTATTATAGTGTATGGACCTAAGTATTTGGGTTCTAATTTATTGTTTCGCGCTGTTTTGGCAACTTGTTTGTAGACAATATCGCCTACTTTGAATTGAGGTTTTTCAGTATTTCTGTTAGCTTTTTCGATTATTGTTTGTTTTTCATTTAAAATTTTGTTATTAATTAATTTGTGTGTATTTTCCATAATTTGTTTGTGTTTTAATACATACTCTTGATAAAATTCTTTGGGGCAATGGAGTTCCAATGGGTTTCTGGTGTCTGTGTGTCCGTATAATAGTTCGAAAGGTGTGAATCCGGTTGCTGAGTGTATAGTGTTGTTATATGCTATGATTGCGTATTTCATGAGGTTTGAGGGTTCATCTTTGTCAGTTATTCTTTGGATTCTAATCATTTCTGCCAGGGTTGAGTGAAGTCTTTCGATTGGTGAGTTGGAGTTAGGGTTATAGGGTGTGGTGAAATGGATGTTTATGTTATGCAATGCACATATTTCCGTTATTACTTCGTTATCGAATTTTGAATCGGAGTCTGTTGTGATTTTCTTAGGTGCTCCTATGACTGAAAATATTGATAGCAATGCTTCAGCTATGTGTATGCTAGTTGAAGCAGTAAGCGGTATTGCTTGGGCATACTTAGTGAAGTTATCTATGATTGTTAGGAAGGTTGTACCTCCGCTGCTATATAGATCCATGAACATGTGTTCCATTGGTTTGTGTGGTGTGTTTGTTAGAGAAAGGGGTAGTTTTAACGGATTACGTTCGTATTTGCTCTTTAAACATGCATCGCATTTATTTATAAATTTCTGTATTGATGGGAGCATGTTGGGCCAGTGATAGTTTCTGTGGATGTGTTTATATGTCTCCTGAATTCCTCTGTGAATGGTTTTTCCTTCATGGTATTTTCTTATCAGATCTATTTGTTCAGGAATGTTTTCTATTAGTGTAACTCTATTCAAGCATCTTATTAGTTTGGGTCCCCGGTTGTTGAATGTTGTTTTGTAAATTTCGCAAAACAACGAGTAAAACTCCTCATAATGGAAATAGCAATGAAAAATTCTATCTGGTACAGTGTGCTCTTTTAAAAATTGTGTAATTTGCTGTTTAGTGTCGTTAATAGGTATCCATACATCTTTAATTACATATTTTCCTTTTGTCCTATCGTCTACCTTGTATACGTTTCCGGGTGTTTTTCTGATGTGAAATTGTTTTAATTGTCTATCGATCGCGTCGTCTATTTCCGGTATTTTATGTGTTTGTGTCTCTTGTATAGTTGTTGATTGATTAGGTTGTGTTGGGTGATTTCGTTCGCATGTGTTAGGTGTCTTTGGTAAGTGTAATAGGTCTGGGTCTAATAATGGGGTGTGGACTAATCGATCTGTATTTTGTGTTCTAGTTTGTTGGTTGGTGATTGACGTGCTGGGTGGTTGGTCTGTGTTTGTTTTTAATTTATTGTGATGAATGCTTTGTATTCTAGACAGTGCATCAGCATTAGTGTTAGATTTGCCTTTTTTGTATTGTACGTCAAAATTATATTCGGCCAACCTTAGACGCCAGCGTGTGAGTTTTGAATTTGGGTCTTTTATTGACATTATCCAGGTAAGTGGGCGATGATCTGTGTAAATTGTGAATCTTTTGCCGTATAAGTAGGGTCTGAAATATTTTATGGCCCACACAATACATAATAATTCTTTTTCGATTGTTGAGTATCTTTGTTCTGTATCGGATAGTGTACGTGACGCATATGCTACTGGTCTGTCTGTGCCTATTTGTCCTTGAGATAGTACTGCGCCAATTGCTACCTCTGAGGCGTCTGTGGTTAGAACAAACGGTTTCTCGAAATCTGGATATTGTAGAATAGGTGCGTTAATTAATACTTCCTTACACTTTTCAAACGCTTGTAGGTACTCGGGGGTTAAATTTATTTTATTGCCTTTTTTTAAACATTTTGTTAGGGGTTTGTTTAATTTTGCGAAATCCCGAATGAATTTTCTGTAGTAGCCTACTAATCCTAGGAACGACTTTATTTCCTTCTGTGATTTTGGGACCGGAAATTTTTTTACGGCTTTTATTTTGTCTTCGTTTGGCTGAAGGCCTTTATCTGTTAATGTGTGGCCTAAGAACTTGACTTGTTTCTGTAAGAATTCTGATTTATTTAGTTGAATTTTTAAGTTGTGAATTCGGAATCTCTCAAATACCTGTTTGCATTTTTCTATGTGCTCCTGTAAAGATGTTGAATATATTATCACGTCATCGAGATATGTTAGAACATTATCTAGACCACGTAATACTACATCCATTAATCTCTGAAAGGTGCTGGGTGCATTTTTTAACCCAAATGGCATTCTGAGGAACTCGTAATGTCCGCGATCTATTGTAAATGCTGTTTTTTCTACGTCGTCAGGGTGCATTTCCACTTGATGGTAACCTGACGCTAGATCTAGTGTTGTGAAGTATTGGGCACGTCCCAATTTATCCAAAATATCATCTATATTAGGTAGGGGGTATTTATCTTCTATTGTTTTTTCATTCAGTTTTCTGTAGTCGATTACTAACCTATATTTTTGTTCTCCTGTACTATCTATTTTTTTTGGAACTATGTGTACTGGGCATGACCAAGGAGAACTGCTTTCTTGAATTATTTTTTGTTCTAAAAGTTTGTTTATTTGCTTTTTTATTTCTATTTTTTGTTTAGGTGCCTGTCTATATGAGCGTACATAAATTGGTCTATCTTCTGTTATCCTTAGTTTGTGTTTAATTTTGTGCGTGAAGCTTAAGGGGATTTCCTCGCTATAGAAAATGTCCCGGTAGTTGTAGCATAATTTTCTTATTTCGCGGTTTTCCTCGGGGTTCATATGATCTGTTCTTAATCTTTCTAAATTTTGTTTAAGTAAGTTGTTTATTCTTTTGTCTTGTTCTATGGGGGTTTCTCGGGGTGGCTTTTTTATTAAGTTTAATTTTTGTAGATTCAGCTGCCGGTTGTTTCTCAATATTATTTCTTTTTCAGAAGTGTTTACTACTGTTGTTAGAGAATTTCCGTTTTTTACTGAAACTACTGCTGAAGGAAAGAAAAGTCCACTTTTCATTTTTCTTTGCTCTGAAAAGTACTCTCCTTCTGGATAGTTACACAAAAGGTTTATTACTTGTTCACATTTAGGTTTAATTTTAGTATATGATTTTATATCATCTCTAATTGGAATGTCGGCTTTTTCAGTGTGTAGCATCATGTTTTTCATATCTATTTTACAGTTAAGAGGGGCTAGCAGATCTAAGCCTAGTAATCCTACAAAGTCCTTATCAAAGTTAAAGATTAGGAATTTATGTGTTATTTTCTGTCTGAATAATTTTACTGGTAATTCTATGTATGCTACCTGTTTATGTTTAGAGGTGCCGTGTGCTGTTTTAATGTGATGAGTTTCTTTTTTGATTTTTATTTTTTTATTTGTTTTATTTTTCAGGACTTGTGGGCTAATTAGAGATTGTGTGGCTCCTGTATCTAGTAGAAATCTACCGCCTAGTTCACTTATGTAAATATAAGGTAGCTTATTGTAGTTTTGAATATTATTTAGTAATACTATGTTATTAGTTTGTCTTCTATGTCCTGAAGAAAATTTTCGTTGTTTATTTCTTCGGACAGATTATCTTCAAGTTCGTCTTCCGAGGACGATTCGTTTTCGTCATCATTTTCCTCGTTTTGATAATATAACTTTTTTCTGTTTAAATCTAGGTTTTCAGGAATTTTATTTTTATTGAAGTTAGAATCTTTTTTTGAAAAATTACCTGTTTTGTGTGGATTTTTATTATTGTTAGAAATATTCGGTTTGGTTTTAGTTTGTTGAGCGCGCCTAGCTCTAAGTTTGATCTCTTCTTGTTTTGCCACATTAATGGCTTGTTCTAGGTTTTCCACATGCTTTAATCGAATTAAAACGTTTGTAATTGGGTTTAATTTATCAAGAAATGTTTCCAAAGCCATATGTTCGTAAAATAATTTTTTGGTTGGTTGTGATGAAATGAGCGTACTCATCAGATCTCTGATTTTATCACCAAACACTTCTAGAGAACTACCGTTCCTATTAATTTGTATTAATTCTTGAACCAGTTGTATTTCGGTGCGGAATTCCCCAAATTTTCTTTGTAGGGCTTCCTTAATATCCTCCCAAGTTTTGGAGCCTGGGCTTTGAGACATCGCTTCCGCAGCTTTACCGGTTAGTTTGTTTCTGATTAAACATATGATAGAGGGGTCGTCCCTATTGTGAATTAAGTTAAGTGCAATTTCTACACCTTCAATATAAAAAGATAAGGTCCTTCTATTCCCATCATAACTGGGTAACAGTTTGGAAAACGTGGAGAAATCGGTGGTTACCGATTTTTCGTCTATGAAAGATTTTTCAGTTAGTACCTTCTTTTCACTTGTCATTTTTAACTACAGTGATTTAGATGGTAACAACGTAAGAAAATTCTTTAATAAGTACGCGTATTGCAATAAAAAAAAATGCTATAACGGTTTTTTACGATACTGGATACACCAAATGTTATGGGGATGTCCAGGAAATCGTTTAAGGAGTCTCGGGAGTAGTAGAGTCTATACTTACCCCACGAGCATTGCCGATTTGTAGGCTGAGTCTTCGTTTCTTCAGCTGGTCAGCTCGTCTGCCTCTGCTTTGCACTACGCTCACTGTAGATTCTTTTATTCGCGAACGCGGACGCTTAGCAAAGGTATTCTCTGCAGCAGGAACCGACAGTATCGCGACGTACCGACTGCGCCAGTTAGGTTGTGAGCGAGGGCGAGAGGGTTTTTAATAAGACAAGTGTTCGGCTTGAAGAGTGGATTGAGACTAACTTTATTTATGAAACCATTTCTTAAAGTTAAAACAGTATTGTTATTGATATGTGTTGAAGACAAAGAGCTATTTGATCTAATGTTTAGTCTGCGGCTTATCATCTAAGTGGTGGTTCATGACGGATGCCAAGATTAACTTTATTTATAAAACAATACACAGTATTCTGATTATGCGTTGGAGACAAGGGGCTAGTTGTTCTATTGTTTCCAGGGCGTCTGTGGCTTATCAGCTAAGTGGTCGTTCATGACTGATGCTATTGTAGGGCGTCACGTCTATGACGACATAACTAGGGTTTGACATATTTTCTCGAGTTCAACAATTGAACGACTGTCTTAATTTACGTCTTATTGTGAATTGTTATTTTGCAAAATGTATTATCATGTATGATAGAAAAAAATTGCTATAAAATTAAATTTACGAGGCCTAGGGAAAACAATGCAAAGTAAATAAATCTATTATGCCTATAATGATAGGGCCTATCACTTTTGATGTCATAATGATGACATCACGTGACATTTAGAATTTACAGTACGCTTAATGCGCATTTACTTGAGCCCATTTAAGCGAATTTCAGTGTCACGGAGTATAAATTGCCTGGCACTCAAGTTTGTACACAGGTTCGTACATTAGCTGAATGGTAAAATACGAGTAAATATATTCTTTTACTTGTCTATATAGCTATAATATTACCGTAAAAAGTACAGGAATTATAATGACACTTGATACTTAGTTATTACGTCGGCTTTAGTATAATAGCTATGGCCTACAAAAAAGGCGTATAATAAAATGTACGCGAGAAAAAAAAGACCTTAGGTCAGATTTTGAATTTAGTACCTGACAGGAAAAATTACTTCAGCTTATAAGAAACTGATGCTAGATCTCGCTCTTAACATAGTGATGTATTCCATCCGCTGAGTGAGTGAGTGGGTGCCTAGAGACAAATAGCTGTTAATAGATAGTGTACTAAAATATTTCTCCAACTTTTTATAAGGGCCGCGTAAACGTGACTTACTGATGCTTCCTTTACGATCAATAAAATTTTATGGCCAGTATCATTTTTGATAGATTTCTTTTAATAGAAGCTCTTACTGGTAGTAACGGACAATGTCACACACAAATGTAGTCACCTATCAATAACTGCTCGTATTTATGACTGTCCGATATCATTCTATCAGACGCCATAAATTTCTCTTGCTTTTAAGTATCGTTCCATTTTGTGGCCACTGCTTTCTTAATGTATATTATTAATGGTGAACACACCTTGCTACTTTAATATACTTACTGTATTTATAGATTTTATTAAATATTCCATATACTTAACATGCCTTGAAAGTTTCACAATAATAATTAAATGACACAATAAATAAATAAAATAATCATTAACTCTTAATATTCATAAATGTAAAAATGCAACATCTATAATTTACAAATTAAACAATTATGTCTTTTTATTTGTTTTATTTTGAGATGATATAGCCAAGAGATGGTGCTGCACTTCCTTTGTTAAAATATACCTTTGTAACATATTTCACTTCATAAAATTATAACCAATCCCAAAATTATAAAATGGCACGACTAAGGCTGCCAAATTTAAGGAAAAAACTCATTTGTTAAAAATTTAAGATTGTATTAGCAAGTTATCCCTCTTTAGACTCCTTGTGAAGTATGTTTTAACAATTTGTTTGTGTATTTTAATATATTCCAGACGCAAAATAGACCAAAATTAAATTTTCAGTGGCCTATTATAAATGACTTCGGAAAGCTTGTTCTCATATATTCTTTTTGATGTAGGCACTGAGTACGTACTGGTTTCAAGAGAGGATTAATTGTAGAAAGTTATAATACCTGCCGCTTTGTAGCGAGTATATGTTTATTGCGACGTACATATGTATTGTATATATGTTTGTGTATGTAAAATTTTAGTAATTTTAGTGTATATTTTCATGCAATCTCTGTGCATCTCAATTACAATAATTCTTAACTACCCTAAGGTTGACTGGAAGAGTACAAAGTACATACAGTCGAAATAAATAAATAAAACTAAATTAAAAATAGAGCATTTTTTCTATGGTCAAATTTATTTTACTTGAGGATTAAGTTTTTTCTATTAAGCGGAGAATTGTATTCTTGGATAAAAGGAATTCTATGTACTTTTCTAAATTTACAGTGTGTGTGTAAAATTTAAAATGTCCTGTTACGTACATTCATTCCAATCGGTGGAAATATTTCTAACAAAATTACAACAGAATAAGTTTTACATGCGTTTCGTAGTATCATAATAGGCCTTATTTGGTGTTTACTGTGTGATTTTGTTAAAATACTTTCTACATGTAATTGTACTTTGGTGACACCGCTGTGACGTGTTCTTTCTTGTTTAATTTAATTTGAAAAGAGACAAAAGGTTATTGCAGTTCATGTACTAGTTGTTATCTTATAAATTATTTTTACAGTGCCCTTAAAGTATTATTGAAAAGTATAAGTATCAAAATGAGTTCACATTGATTTTATTCAAATTCTCATTTTATTTTTTAAATATAACAGAAGAGGTCGGTTTTGTAATCAAATGGTTGGGTGAACCTCATTCAGCAATGGAGAACATTAAACGTGTTTCGAATTGCTACCATATTGGACGGCTGTAAACTAGGGTCGATTCTTGTGGTTTCAGTTTCTAAAGTTACAAGTAGTTTAGACAGCCTGTTTAAAAGTTTGGCAGCCATGTTTACTCTATTATAACAGGAGTATACTGAACAGGTGGTTTTTTTAAAATTTCCATTGATATTTAGAGACGTATTCGATTTGATAAGATTCATTTGGTGACGGATTGGGGATAATGAGTGTTTTTTTTTTAATTTTTTTATTTTTAACCTACCAAAGTGACTCTATTCTGCCTGATGGAAAGCATAAATAGAATCCAAGAGCGGTGGTCGCCATACTCACTGCGAATGACGACAGTGCAATATGGCGATCCACGCTATGGCGGCCTAGTGAGATGCTTTTTTACGCCCCGCTTAAAGGACCCGGGATCGTAGTGGGAGGGAAACACGTGCGCTGGTAATGAATGCCAGATTTTAACTGATCTGCACAGGAAGGAAGAACCGAATTGTTTAGTTCGGGAGCGTATGTCTACTATTCTGAAACGGTGACTTCCAAGGCCAGCACGAGTTGTCCTGTAGAGGAACGGAGAGGATAGGATCAGTTGGAAGAGCTCATCAGAACACTCTCCATGATAAAGACGATAGAGAACTGCCATAGAGGCGACTTCTCTTCGCAACTGCAGAAACTCAGGGGATTCAGTGACTTTCGGGTTATTGATGATCCGGACTGCTCGCCGCTGTAACCGATCCAAAGCGTCCAGCAAATACTGCGCGGATCCATCGTAAAGATGACAACAGTACTCCACGCAGGAGCGTACCTGGGTCCTATACAGAAGACATAGATGCTCAGGTGCAAAGAACCGTCTCACTCTGTTCAGTATACCCAGCTTCCGTGAAGCCGCCTTAGGAACACTTTAATATATTCTCGCAGATTGAGGTCCCGGCCAATATTCATACCCAGGATACTGAGATTGTCCTGCAGTGGCAGTTGAGTGTTCTGAAAAGTGGGGAGGGGAAGGAATGGAGACTTTTTGGCAGAGAGCGCGCACACCTGTGTTTTTTTGGAGTTGAACTTGACCAGATTCTCATGACCCCATTGAGAAATGCGGCCTAGGACCCGGTCGAGCTCAGTGACAAGCTTTTGTCACTTTTCTTCAACGTCCGCTGATTTGGCTGTAGGCTGACCATAGTAACGTCCATGAACCGTACTGTCGTCTGCATAACAAGGTATATCGCCAAGGGTCACCATGTCATTGATATGCAGAAGAAACAGTGTAGGTGACAGGACGGAACCTTGAGGTACACCAGCATTAACCTGCTGAAAATTGGAGGTGGCGCCGTCGCAGAGGACTCTAATGTGGCGCTCGTGTAGAAATGCGGCCAGCTGCAGAGTTTGGGGGGCAAGCCGAATGACTGAAGTTTGGAGAGGAGCGAACGGTACCAGATCCTATCAAAAGCCTTGGCCATATCGAGGCTGATAGCCAGAGACTCCCTATGCCTATCTACAGCCTTACCCCAAAGGTGTGTAAAGAACGCAAGAAGATCACCCGTGGATCGGTTCGGTCTGAAGCCGTATTGCTGATCATTTAACAACGAGTGATCCTCGAGGTGACGGACTAGTTATTTATTAATGACACGTTCGAGCACCTTGTAGATAATGGAAGTGATGGCTATAGGTCGGTAATTGGCCGGGTTGGAGCGGTTGCCTTTTTTGGGGATGGGTTGGACATTCGCTTCTCTTCAGATCTCCGGTACAATCCCGGAGGAATACGACAGGCGGTATAGACGCGTCAATGCTGGAGACAACTCTGGAGCGCAGTTTTTAAGAACCACCGCCGGTATACCGTTTGGTCCACTGGCTTTCCGGACGTCAAGTGACCGTAGCTACGCGCGGACGTCACTTTGCCGAATACGAATATCCCGCATTGTAACGTCACAGGTCGGAATGGTGGGCGGGTGTAGACCACGGTCCTCGATTCGGAAGTTGGCTGCAAAAAGGTCAGCAAGCAGATTCGCTTTCTCTTGTGGCTGATGGGGGAGCGATCCGTCGGGATACTTCAGTGGTGGTAGCGAGGATTGACAGTGATTGGACAGGACGATTTTGGCTAATTGCCAGAACTTATGGCTTCCCGTAGGGTGTGCGATAAGTTCTTGGCCAGTCCATGCAATGCGCTGGGCATCCGCTTTGGTGGCTTTGTTGTACGCTGCTTTGAGGCGATCTACGTCTGGATGGTCTTGAGCGCGGCCCCTGGCCCATGCACGGTAGGCCGCTTGCTGGCATTATATGTTGGGAAACGAGGACATAAAAAAGGCATGACAGTCGTCGCGGCAGTGTAATCTGAGACTCGGAATACTGTGGTTACTGTGGTGAAGCAAGACGGTGACCGAACCGTCGGACGGAAGGGCCCCCGTACCCACCCGGAAGTGGTCACCGGGCCCCACGGTCCGAGCCACGAGCCACTCCGCAGATTATGCGCGATCTGACGGGGCAGCCTCCCAGGGTGATTAGCCGTGGTTGGGCCTCTCTCTATGCCGCGGACGGCCAGCGGCACCACCATTTCTACGGGTCTCCCTGGCCGACGGTTCGATTCACGGCACCCCCACAGTGACTCCACGAGCACTCCACTGCTCACACACTCACTACGACAACTATCACCCCTGCATCATTGGGCCTCCGGTCTCGCACTCACCAACGAAAGACGACTACACGAATGCTGTCGCTTTAGGTTGATCTTCTGTGCGAGGGTAGTACCACCCCGGTCGAGCCGGCCTGTTCGTGCTGAAATCAGCGTGGCTCTACTACCTTAAGAGTGTCACTATTCATTATTTATTTTCTATTTTTATTTATTTATGGCGTATTCAATTTGTGGGTTTTGCAAGAGCCAAGTAAGGAAGCAAACTACGCAGTACTATAACACTGCAAAGTGAAGAAAAAGTTGACACAAACCTATACCAACTCAGGTGGATTGGTATGAGTTTTCCATGTTATGGTATGGTTGTCAGTATTGCACAACCATGGCTAAAATATCCTTTCTAAGGAGAGGTAGTCCAACAGTACAGTATCAAAGAATGTTAATATGATGTGTCGTGTGACAGATTTACATGAATCATGGCCAGTAGGTTATCACAATTTCAATTTAATTCGCTAAATTTCATTTCAAAATCATGACGATCAAATTCTATTAAAAAATGACATTGAAACTTTAGGTTTAGAAAGGTTTTTTTTATTAAATTCTGCAGTATCATTGTGGAACATGAAATCAGATTCTAGATTATTATCACAACCCACGATGTAGTTATTTGGTTAAGATTATAGAAAGCTAAGAAAACATATTTATACAATGTTTAAAAGAAAGTACAGCGAATTTATAAACTACAAATTTCTCCAAGTTTTTCTCAAATAAGTAAAAACAAATTTTTGGTGATGACGAATAGACAGTTTGATTTGTATTACTAAGGTTAAGTTAATATTATAACATCAGAAGTTTTAATTCAGAGTTGGAATATTTTACTAGTTTTTGTTGGTGTAAAAGATAGAAACCTCTGGGACATTGGAATTTTTCACAGAAAGTGTCTATATTTTTTTGTTAAATCTACTGTATCAAAAGTTATTTTAGATAAGCCTAGAAAAAAAAAATCATGTTAATTTTTTAAATACTGATTTAATTTCTACATATCAACTGTATCAAAAAAAATTATCATACCATCTTCTGTAGATCTTTTTTTTTATTTTAATGGCCTGCCAAAGTGACTCTACTCTGCTTGATGGAAACATGAATAGAATCCAAAAGTTGTAGTCACCATAATCATTGCGAATGCTGACAATGCAGTGTGGTAAAAGACATGACAGTCATCGTAGCATTGTATTGCACACACTTACTACGACAACTATCACCCTTGCATCAATGGGCCTGCGGTCTCGCACTCACTAACGAAATACGACAGCACGGATGCTGTCGCTTTAGATTAGTCTTCTGTGGGAGTGGGGAAATCAGCGTGGCTCTACTACCTGGTATAGTAATAACATCTTTTCGGTTAGAAAAAGACTGATGTTATTTCACTCGATTTAGAAACATTAATTGTAGTCAAAGTTTAAAACTCGTGTTTGCTAAAAGCGGTGCCAAAATACTTGAGATGAGGTGTTTTAAAAAAATTAGAAGTTTTATCTAGTAATAAATTTAAATTAGTTGGTTTCGGTTGCTACACGAACATCTATGACAATAGTCCGATCACAATCATCTACAAAACTTCGATATCGGTTAGGTTGTAGAGGTTTGATGACGTACATATATAATCAAAGTTCAACTATGTCTTAATAGGAGTGTAAATTATCACAGAAAAATGGGCACAATTTTTTTTTCTGCTATATTGGTAGCCGAATATTCAGGTTGCTTTTTTTACAATGAAGTCACAGAGTTATTGAAATCGCCCTTCTCTTTTGGCTATGTGGTGGCTAACAACTCTTGCGCCTCATTGAACCGCTGCTAAAGAGCTACGTAGACTTTCGCCAACAAAGAGGCTCTCTGCATCACAGGGGATTGTGCGGTACCCTCTTATGATCCTGATAGCCAACACTTGTTGCGGTCGTAACAGTAGCGTGATGTTGTTGGCCTTCAGGGCCTGCGTTCATACTAAAGCGCCGACCACATAAGCCTCACGTAGAGTCTCCTGCAGGGGTCATCGGGTCCCTTTACCCCCCCGGAAACGGCTTTCTTTGATAGAGCCCCCACGCGCATAAACGCATCCACGGTGGAGCAGTCCTAATGAAAACTGTACTGGTATTCTGCCAGATCCGTACCTGCCTTGAAGAGGTGAGAGGTACTTGACGAGGTACTGTGCAATCACGAGTTTGTATATCTCATCAAGCACCACTTCGAAGTGTAGCATCCTTGATTTAAAAATTCTCTGTTTATTAGTATAGTACCCGCTCGTTTACTTAAATAAGTCGCACAACATAATATTGTGACGTATTATATACACAGAAAATCAATGTGTTTTCTTTCCTAGAAAAATATATTTCTAATCAAGGCCTATGAAAAATTAAGTTTATTTATACATCTATTGTACTTTTTTTACTCTCAGCGAATGTTTTGATGCCTCTGCAATATCAAAAACAATTCCGAGGGATGTCATATGGATATTGTCTATTCAACTCATGCATATTGCATACGCGGCAGATGTTAAATTGAGGGTATTCAGTGATACTGGCAGGAAATATATTGCACTATCCCGTTTGTTCTAGTAGATATAAATATATTCCTGTCGTTATAATTTGTCAATGTTTATTTTAACTCTACACTGATACCGTCTAACAGAATCCAGATTTTATGTTAATATTTATATTGTAGTTTTACTATTTAGTAACATTTTTTATTATAACATTAAAAGTTATAATAGTGTTTGTAGTTTCATTTAAAACATTTTATTTTTTCATTCAACCTCACATACTGAATGAAATGAGGGTTTCTTCAATTTCAGTTTAAGCATCGGCTTTAGCTATAGCTTAACATTAGCTACGTGAAGAGAATGTACGTTACTCATATTCTTAAAACTATAAAATCTTTACTGATACTTTTAACGAGATCACAATCCTTTTAGTGTCGTATCACACTGTAATTTGCATGGATGACATGTTATTTTGCTCTAAATTGAAATATTCATCTCTTTGATACCGGTTAAATGAAGTGTTTAGTCATGTCTCAGTACAATAGGATTTTTTCTTATGTATATACTACGTTGAATAAGGATTCCCGGCCGAAATACATCACTCGTGGCAGAAGAGCAGACATATGAAGTATTAGAAGTGTACACTGAAAGCTATTCTGTGTACGATAGGTATTATCTCCTAGTCAAGCTTCAAACGATATTAGCTAATATTATCAGAAATATATCGGACAATGGAAGAAAACAGATTCTGAATAAAGTTAAATTAAGTTAAGTAAATAAATAAATCAGTTACTATTGTAATTTTATCGACTATCTCGCTAATTAAGAAAATAAATTTTAACATCATTTAATAATAATATAGTATCAAAAATACATATGTGTATATGTGAATATGTATGCTTAAAATACTTTCTACTCCATCTTACTGAAATGATTTTATAAATATATTGTATTAAAAACTAAATTTATTAAATTAAAAATATATTATGTTCATCACAGTCTACCGATGAACTTCTTTTTTCTGTACGGAAATAGCCCCCGCTGGTGGCTATGTTGGAATTGTACCAATCAAAACCGTACACTGTCTCGAGTACTTGTAGCTGAGAATTGGGTGCACCCTAGTAATGAAATCCCTGGAAACCAGACGTACATCGGGCCTCTTGTGTAGAAACCCCGATATTGTTTTTCCCAGCCTGTTTCAGCTAGAATGACAGATGACCTCACCTGTCATCTCCAGGCTTGCTCCTCTGAGACCCATGAAAGAAAAATGTCTCGGTATTGTACAGAACAACTTCGAGGCTTAATCACCGACTTGGGTAGCCTTGGTTGTGGCCCTTAGGGTTGCCTCACGACAGGTCTTGCCGCATTTTACCCCAAAAGTATCGTGACGGTGACCCTGTAGAGCTGCTTGACGAGGCGCCATGCAATCACTCTTTTAAAGAGCTTGTACACCTCGTCAAACAACACTATGAACCGGTAAGCAGATGGTTAGTCCACGGGGTACTCGTTCTTTTGGATGAGTACCAGTTTCAGAAATCGACCTTACTCAAGGCATACGCTGAAAAATCCTCTCAGTCAAAGCTCGAGAACTGGTGCCTCATTGTCTCAAGGCAGGGCCCACGCTCGTCCGGAACGGCATCGGCTCCTGGGGCGGTGTTTTTGGTTATAAGCCGTTTAGCCGCACTATCGGCGCTAGTTCTACCCAAGTGACTTCAGGACCAATGGATACCGGTGGACCTCACCTAAAAGAGTGTGTAAAAATTACTATAATTAAATACTTTACTTTACTAAAAAATATTGTTGTACCTTCAATGATATTCCTATAGTTGTGTGTAACATAAGCCATTGCTATGTAAAAATATTCATACTTCGTATTTGAAATGTCTTCAGAGTACTCCACTTTCGTGTGTTATCACGATTTAGCGTGTTTAATTATAAATTTTTGGTTTTGGAAGAGCCTATATGGCGAGGACTGTGTTTATGTCTAAGAAATTATAGTTTAGATTTATATCTAAAAAAATTACATTAAGGATAGTATTATATTATTCGTCTTTGACCTGTAGCAGGGTAAAGTAATAGGAATTTGGAAAAATATTGTATAATCCAATAGATCTTAGTAGAAACATACAATTTCAATTATCTCTAGTTTCAATAAACACCTTTATCATGATGAATTCATTTAGAAAGCATACTCTTATATTACAACTAAGATTCAGTAATTCGTAACGATTGTCAGGAGGTCAGTACTATCCCGGTCGAGCTGGCCCGCTCGTGCTGTAATCAGCGTGGCTCTACGGCTTATGTCATATAGAAGAATCCAGAATTATTCAAGCCACTAGAGCGAATGATTACAAGTTATTTTTGTTAAATGTTATATAATTTTTCATTCAATAACATGTTAACAATTGACCATGAGTTGCACAATACAAAAAATGCTTTCACTGAATATAGTCCAAATTCATGTTGTAGACAGATAAATCTTTTTTGTGCTTACTTGTAAAAATGAACCAATCCCTACTCAATTGATACAAACATAAACATTCCACGAATATAAAACAATATGTGTATATTATATATTTAACGTAATTGTTTATACTCCTAATTTGATTTCTAAGCTTCAGACGTTCATGAGCGACGGTAGCCACTTTCTATCATATAATACGTCTACCTTTTTACTTATCATAAAACGTGTAGAAGATAGTGTATTTGTACTGTGTTATTTTTACTTTTGTGTTACATTATTGTATTCATGTGTAACAAATATATTTTTAATATCAATATGTAAAAAAATAACTCCAATAATTCGTATAAGTCTGACTGCTATTTTTGTATAAACAAGAAAAAAACCTTTTTAAATTTATTATGTTAGTGTAGATAAATTGATAATTTTTCTACATTATATAAACTTGTGTATTAGATGGTTTAAAGGCACTTAAGACTTACTTTTTTATGTGCAGACATTTCAAAATAAAATAATACACCTGTTTTAGCAAAACTCTAAAAAGAGGTATACTTTTTTGTTTTGATCAATCCCGTCCACATGCCCACCATTGTTACTCCAGTATACTAGTATCAAGAGCAGTGATTCATGAGTACACCAATTTATGACACTTAAGAAGTTTCGAGTAAAATGAAACTGTTTTGGAACCTGCAATGAAATTAATCAGAATAAAAACTGGGAAGCTGGCAATATAAAAAGTCCACTTCCCTCCTTAGAAAAACGGAAAACAAAATTAAGTAAAAATAAGTGTACACCTTTTTAAAAACAAAGAAACAACGGGCATAAAACACCTAAACGCCTAAACCCTAGTAGAAACACCCATCGTATACCATGCCAAATGTCGTTTGTAAGCATTCCTACATTGTGTTCCGTTCATTGTTCCAAAGATTGTACTTACAAAGGGTATGATGAGCAGACCGTTCATAGAGTCAGATGTTTGACATTGACATTATAGTAATTTGATTAATTTAAATGAGTTTAGTTTGCTCTTAAAGTTACCATACCCTATAAGAAATTGAGCGATACAATAATCCTCCTCATGTCCTCGACAAACTTTCGTAAGCAGATGGAAAGAAATGATAAAACTGGTGCCCCTTAGAGGATTCATTCCATCATTGTTGACCGTCTATGAGGTCGTATAGAAATTGGACTGCTGTTGAAGCAACTTTGAGATTTTATTGTGGTTTTGTTCACCCAAAAAATAACATTTCATGTTTTCTAGTGTGATTTAGTACCTGATTATACATCTTTGCGTCTCGAAATCAACTGGAAGCACACCCACCGACACTGGTAAAGCCTCATTCAATGACTAACCGACTTATATGCCTTGCACAAGAGTATGTGGCGATTCCACATTATAGCACAAACGAAAATATATAACAGCGCCATTTAGCGAAGATACATCTAACTACGAAGTATGAACGAAACGTATGAATGTAATGAACTACAATGCAACTACGAATCCTGTATCGCGATATAGAGATTCGCGTGGCAATTAGTATATATAGAACATCCCAACATCAACCTTTGGGCCGTGGCCCGCCAGGCATGATCACTTCGCCTGGTCGGAGGATCCTCCCTTTGTGTCGGAGGGCCATGATATCCGTCCCTCCACAAGTATAAGTTCCAGTACAGATGCTCTGTTAGCCCATACAGGTGAACCTAAATAAGTAACTCTGATGATCTTTAGTGTATTAATTGGTAGACTCCATGTCGCAGTTGATATAGTTGTCCATGCATGAAAACTCTGTTAAGATTTTTCATAAACTTTTCTAATATGTTCGATAAATAAAAAGTTTCTTTCTAAAACTAATCTCAAATAATGAATTGAAGTTCAATTTGATCAATTGAGAATCTTTCAATGTTTTTTTATTTAATGAATCGAATATTTTTAATGTAACATTAAAAACTAATACTAATTAGAAATTATCTATTTTAACTAAAAGCCTAAAATATTTAATATTTCGTATATTAAATTAATGTAAAAATTTAAACAACAACAAAATTAGTATTTTATTTTTATTTATAGTCGAATACAGTCATGCGCTGGTTGAATATATATACAGTGTTTTTCCTATCGAACACATTAGTTTTCAGTCATGTAATAAGAAAGAAAATAAGGAAAGGAAGCTCTTTACTTTTCTTTCCTTCTTTTTCTATATTTGTGTTAATGCCAAAAGCATTAACGTTCAGATATAATGCTCAGTCAGATAACACTTGCCTATCACAATTTTTAAATTACAATAAATTTAAGGTTTACTTTTAAGTATAGCTAATAGGTAAGTTTATAACCTTGCAGTTCTTTGTTGTTTTGTATCGTAGCTAAAATAATAGTACACCGTTTTAAAATATTTTTCTTTAACGAAATAGACTCATTTCCTTAAGCAATTAAAACGTCCTGAAAAGATATTATTTTTTACGTACAATTTGTAAGACGAAATTTTACCATTTTCAAATTATTTGGTATTTTAATTATGTTTATAAGAATATCATTGTACATTAAGTATATATTGAGAATAACATTAAATTGTTTTAATTCTAAACCAGCTCAGGAAATGACTTGTATAGGGTCGGCCACGAATTAGTTAACATTTGAAAAAATGGTATTTAAAAATCATTTAATATTATACAAGTTGTTTAGTGAAAAGAAAGTTAATTAGATGGAATTTATTTTTAAAAATTACATCGTCTAAATGATCACCGTTTTGACGGTTGCATTATTCTAAGTGAGCACTAAAATTTTCGAATACGTGTCGGTAAAGAGACCGTAAGATCGCCGAAATCTCTTCGCTGAATTTTTCTTTTAGTTGACTTAGTGTATTTTATTTATTGCTATAAACACGATTCTCCAAATAAACTTATAAAAAGAAGTCTGCTGTGGACAGATCTGGACTTCTCGGTGGCCATAGAATGTCGCCTCGTCTGGAAATCAGCTTTTCCGGCAACATGTGATGTGACAAACATTGAATGGATGTGTGACAAGTGACTCCTTCTTATTAAAACCATGAGTTACAATTGTAACCAGCGAATTCCAGTAGCATCGGTCCCAAAAACTCCTGTAACATGTTTGCGCGGGATGTTAGATTCAAATGTGAACGAGTTCTTGGCCCACCCTATATTACAGTAATGCTTTTACAAAATTCCTCGCTTCGATCTAATTTTGCGGTAATTATGGTGCGTTATGAAAAGGTATCGATTTAATAAATGGATGACTTATATACGACAATAGGATATTAGATTCACTTCTTCCTTGAATTACTTGTGAATGAATAATTCACTGATAGTAATCCTATTTGAGGTAATGCTACAAAAATAACTTAATAAAATTCGTAACTGGAAGACGATAAAGTAAATCCAAAATGATTTTTTTTTTACTTTATTTCCTCAAATTAAAACTTTTCCTCAATTTAATTAATTAGTTAATTAATTATCTGTCATTTAAATAGCAATTGATATTTTCAAGCCCGTTTGAAATTTACGCTTATTTTATTTTTAATTGAGTTTGTAATTACTTCTGGCTTTTTAGTGCTTCTTTTTAATATTGTTAGAAGACGATTTCATTTTTTTCAAAAAATATTGTTATTATAAATCATCTGTAAATTGAAATATTCTATAAATTGACTTCTTTACAAAAATTAGACAGAAAAAGGCATTCAGAATGTTACTCAGTTGTTATTTCCATCACTTCATCACTCATCATTCATCTTAACAGATGAGCGTTCCATGTACGACCTAAGCTAAGGTACGTATAGCATGACCATGACATACCAAGCAATTGGTGTGGGTTTGAAAAGGCGGCCAAGGTCTGCTGAAGTGTCTAGGGATTTCCTTTCTTAGGGTCTACTAGAGTACCTTGCCGGCACACTTGTGACGGAACTCCATTACATTTGCAGCTATTTGATTTGTGACTACCATTTCACCGTAACCACTAGTGAGGTGCCCCATAGGGAATTCTGTACGAGTATTTATTACACCCATATTGACAGTCATTTTAGTTTGTTTTTTAATTTTTTTGCCACACATATGATTATCCTAGTTTACATAAATCTGTTATAAAGTTAAATTTTAATTACAATAAACTTTATATTTTATTTAAAGAGATAAATTTCTTTGTGAAAAAATAAAGCATTATCGCCATAAATTGATTTAATTTATTCCTACCCTCGCTTTCTAGCCATACATAGACATGTTCAAAAGAAACGATTGATTTCTTACGTAATGTTTCGCTATGTATTACTAAGGTGCTACTTTTTTAAAATTTTCTTTGTGAACTTTCTCTTCCTTTCCTTCCATTTTCTATTTCATATTCATATATGTCCATACTAGTTTTTGCGGGTAAACGGGTGAAACTGAGAATGGTTAGAATACTCAATCTCTTGAAATTATACTTACAAAATTCAAGTTGTAAAATTTGTACAATAATTTGAATGGCACGTTTCTGCAAAACGAAAGTCTACTTTGTTATTTATTATTATATTTTATAATACTTCTAATTTGTTATACTGATAACTGCTTCCCCAACACATTGTGGTATACCTCAGTTTCTATTCCACCGATGCATAGTAAACTGATTTGAAATGCGTAATTCCAATTTCATCTCTGGGACTCCGTAACGCATAATATGACAAAGCCACACATGTATCGAGGCATTTCCATTCTGATTCCGAGTTTGGTTGAGAATTAATATTAATGCCTAAACTTTTTGTTCAGATTCAACATGGTCGTTCTTCAATTTCACTTGAATTTTATCATTTTTAGTAGATATTACTTTAATTCTAATAATATTATATTTATTTTGTTAGAGTTAGTAATAAAACTATTTGCCGAAAACCAACCATTGAAAATCAATAAAATTAAATTTACGTATTAAGTCAAATCTTTGAGATTATCAGCCCCTATGGCTACAACAGTGTCATCTGTGAAAAAAATAATCTTAACGTCTGGGGATTTATCATCATTGAAATTAGGTGAATCGTTGGTAATATCAATCACTGAGGTGCTCCGCTTTAAATAGTAACCATTTTTGGTCTGTAATCGATTTTTTGATATTCTCATTGATTTTTTAAATTATACATATATTTGTCGTTATTTGTAAAGCCATTTTAAAGTTATTTCTTTTTGAAATCGTTAATTATAAAGCAAAACTTTTAATAGTGTGCATGTATGTATATATGTATGCATCTATGTATGTTTTCTTAGACGACTTCGGCCAAGGAGGCCAGTCCTAACGGAGACCCACCAACAACGCAGAAGATATTATAGTGCAGAAGTGTGTGCGCAAACATAGGTACACTCTCTGTTCCCTTCACTTTCACAATCTGATGGGGTGGTTATCCGATACGTATAAGGTATATATACGAGATCAGGTATAAGACCGTCGGCTTTAAATTTTCTCCAGAATATGAAAGTTGAAACCCCAACTTCACTGACCGCTAGACCAATGAGGCAGGCACCAATAATGTGTAGCCGTGTGGTGATAGATTAAGAATACAAAGTATTACCACCCCTATTCATCCCATTGATGTGGTAAGAGATCAAATTAAACAGGTCAAAATCAATGCAAAGAAAAGGGAAAACTTGAAACAAACCCTATAAAAACTGGCCAGCGTAGTATAGAAATCCCAAACCTTCTATCTAAGGAGAGGTCTTCTATCTAAGAATTCAGCAGTCAATTGTTAGAGTGCTGATGAAAGGTTTAGTATTTCGCTAAGACCAACACTCACCAAAAAGATTTTTTAATCTGATGTAGAAGGTGAGAATAAGATGAGTATTGTTAAGAAATTTCGTTATGTGAATCATATTATGCCCATACTATGGGCATAATATGATTCCAATCTCGTAAAATTTTGGCTACAGTTTTTATTGTGGATACCAAATCAACTACTAGCGAAGCAAAATAAGATACTTGAATATAAACGTATATAATACACAGAAACGGTGGCCGATGTGGCCGTAAAGTTCTGGAGTGGTGACCGCGTACTGCGAAACGCAGCGTTGGTAGGTCCCCCACAAGATGGTACGACGACCTGGTGAAGGACGCGGGAAGTTGCTGGATGCGGGCGACACGGAACCGGCTGTTGTGAAGAACCTTGGGGGAGGCCTTTGTCCACCTGTGGACGTAATTTGGTTGAGATGATGATGATGATGATGATGAAACGTATACAATTAAATTTTTTTACTGTTATTTAATCACTTTCCTATAGCTTTTTTGCTCGTATTAAAGGTAGAAATGGTAAATATGATTACATAATAGTTGTTTCGAATGGAAATTGGTATTTCGTCAAAAAATTAATTTACCACAAATGCCATTCCTTAAATTAATTCTACCTAGTAAATTACTGGAATAAACGATTGTTCGTGTTATGTAGGGAAGTGTCAGCGTCACGGATACTGAATTAAAAGATATCTACGTAGACTTCTTAATTTAAATTTAAAGTTACTAACGAGTTGACAAGAAAATGTAATTAATTTGCACTGAAAAAAAAATTAGTTCTCTTCAACATCTGTGAAGTGTTGAATATATCTTTATATCTTACAATATAAATAAAGTTTTATAACAAGTTTTGTCATTAAAACTCTAGCTGTAGTATTTTGCAAATATTCTTTAAAAGAAGTCTATATAATGTCGTCACCTGGCTATAAATTATGAAGTTAAAATTTGTTTACGTTTATATTCCTCGTCAATAAATACACTATGTAACACTTAAGCAATTATTTTATTCAAATCACTAGTTCTTGAGATTATCAACCAAAGAAAAAAATAAACTCTTAAATGTTATAAACTTAGTGTAGATAGTTGAAGAAGGGGTGAGGTGATTATTGAAATTATTTATATAATACTAATTGACACGAGAACTTTCATTGTGAGGTGCAGAATTAATTTCTCCTTAGCTCGAATTGAAACTATGTGTAAAACTACTATTCTCATTTTGCAAGAGATTTCTACGTTATTAAGGGTAAATTCCCATGTCAATATGAGTACTGGATATGGTTCATAACTGTGTACTTACTTTCTTAACTTGTTGCAGGCTATAAATCATCTCCATTAGCGTATTGTTGTGGTTAATGGAAATCCTGCGTTGTGTAGTGCCCAGGAGACCCTTTTTAATATATTTGATTGATATTATGGACGTGACAGACCGTCGAGACTGAATGACGGTGTTCCTGAGATCAACAACCTGTCTGAACTTTGATGTTTTTTTATCATTGTTCAAATCCTAATGGAACAAATGACATATATATTTATTTTAAGAGCCTAGTAAAATGATCTCTGCCTGATGGAAAGTATGAATAGAATCCAAGAGTTGACGTCACTATACTCATTGCAAATGCAGACAATGCATTATGGTTACCTACACTATGTTGGAATAGTAAGATGCTTTTTCACGCCTCACTCGGGGACGTAAAAGGCATGACGGTCATCATGGCATTGTATTGCACACACTTACCACGACCACTGTCAACTCGTTATTAATGGCCCTCAGGTCTCGCACTCACCAACGAAATACGACAGCACGGATGTAGTCTTTAGGTTGATTTTCCGTGGAAGGACAGTACTGCTCCGGTCGTGCCGGCCCGTTGGTGCTGAAATCATCATGGCTCTACTACCTATATATATTGATCTATGATACTATAATATAGTTATAGTAATATTTTTGCACATTTCACACATAACCATCTCATCTCAAACTAGATAGAGCCTCTACTATGTGCTTAATTTTAATTTATGATATTTTTAGGTTCAAACCCTTCAAACCCTGATATGCTGTATCAATAATACTACATATGGTAGGTGTACATTAGGGTCTAGCAGATGATCATATCTAAACCTCTCCCACTGCTCGTCGAATATTTAAGAAATAATGATACCTACTATTTAACACTTAATAGACATTGTAAGAATAGTTTTAGGAGAAATTCATTGTCGATTTTCACTCCTGTTCAAGTTGCCAGGCTGGGTCTGTCTTCGAACAACTAAGAGATTCAATTACAGAGAGAGAAGTATTTTTTTTCATTCAGCGAAGCGGCTGTGACCTTTGTTACTAAGCGGTCAGAATCTAGGCTAATGGAGGGACTCAAGTAAGGCGGAACTTTAAGATTATTTTGAATTCATGCCTATAATGCTTTCAATAACACCAAGAAATACCTTAATATTCTAAAAATATGGTAATGTTACATTATCTAAACATTAGTACTGCTACACTGTATCCATTTAGTAAAAAAGTTACGTGCCTGTAATATATTTTTTAGATATTATTACTTGCGTAGCTAAACAGATTTGATTTTATCGTAAAATAGATTTTACCTAGTAAGAATCTGTGTTTCAACATAGATAAAATACTTTGCCTACGCATATATCGTGTTTTAAGTAAATCTATTACCTTTGTTTAATAGCATTTGAAACATTTAGAAAGTCATTGAACATATAAGTGGTAATTAGGGTTACCACCAGAAAGTTAGGGTCCCGAGTCAACGTCGCCTGCAAATGGTAAACAAAACATCCCAATTAGGGGCAATAGGCCCACCATCTATAACATGAGACCAAAATACTGACAAAAAGTGAACGTTTAATATACTTTTGCCTACCCCTCCGGGGAGTTTAGACGTATGTATGTCTGTTGAATATAAAAAAAAATAAAAATTGAAAAGAATTATGACGAATATTAGTAAAAAGAAATAAATATAACTTAAATGTGATTATTTTTACACCACACCACTTATAGTCATGATTATAACCACAATGTAACGTATTTATTCTCAACCTGTCATTTGTTCCGCAAAAACTTTTAGAATAATTATATTATTACCTAGTCTCTCATTTATGTCGAAACATTTTGTTTTATTGATCCGATTGTTAACTTATTTCGGTTTTTATAACACTTAAAAGCCTAGTCGTTTTTAAATGTATAAAAATTGCACTCATTTTTTTGTTACAAACACGTTCGATTATTACGATCGGGAGATAGCGCCTGGTATACGAGTATGTCATTTCTACAGTTCAATGAAGTCATCTACTCACAATACTATGAAATGCTGAATTTTAGGAAAATCTGACTCGTTAACACTTGTAAATAGTTTTTTTGATTTGTGCAGCTATTTTAAAGTAGTATATTTATATAGTATCAGTATATAATTCAATTCGTAGTGGTTTTAGCGATTGCAAGAAGACTCCGATCTTTACTGCCCTGAGTTTTGTGGGTTCAAAACCCGCATAAGACAACACTTTGTGTAATTCATAAATTGTTGTTCTGTGTCTGGGTGTTCTTTGTGTCTGTTTCCTGTGTTTATAGTCTTCTGCGACATAGTACATATGGCTTTAAAAAAAATAATAAAACTACTATTTCTCTAAGAGCACACAGACATCAGAAATAATAATAAAAGATTAAGATAATAATACTTTGTTATTTAGTGTCACTTCGTTATCTCGTTTTTCATTAAGTTGAAAATTAGTAAATCCTCACAATTGTATTTTGATACATTTCAGTAATTAACTATTTATTAATAATAAATCTCAACAGTTTTCTGTATAATGATTAAATTGTTAGTTACGATACTCTTAACGACAAGTATCATTGAAAATTTCGGAAACTTTAAATTAATGGTAATATTTAATTCAGTTAAATATTAAGTTACTGTAACATCACCAACTATGGTTAATTGATGAACAGTAAAGTAGGTCTATATCATTTTGAGTAATTACAAACATTAGAACTTCTATTTTGTTGTGTTCAACCATCACTGGTACTTTGGGAAGTTCCATGTACAATATTGTAAGGTGTATAGGGTGTGTAGTACTTGGTACTGATAGTCTTTACTTTTATAAGTTATTTATTAAATCTTCTTAATTTGTTTAAAGCACCATTCTAGAATAATGTCAATGGTACGAAAACTCCCCTTCGCCAAGTCTCAGTTAGACAACCATTGTCTCCCTAGTTTTGGAAATTATTATATAATTAAAAATGTTGCAGTTTTTAACAATATTTATTACTTGTAACGTTAATATTCTACCACAGATATGATTCGTTATTTGTACGTTAACCACATGTTTGAGAAATAATATCTTTTAGTTAGTCTTCACTAAATCTGTATACAGACAGTCCAGTCGACTGTATACAGATTTAGTGAAGAATATTTTGAAAGAAATTACTCTTTTACCACGTGCCCGCTATGAAAGTAAATCATAACATTAGCAAGGATGAAGACTACAGATCTACCTAAGGAGAACTAATAATATCATCAAAAACTGCATTAAGACAGTCACCTTGAAATGTTCTGTTTTGTTCATGTATATCACAAGATACAAAATATTGATTCAAACCTAGAAAGATTTCATAGAACTATTGATATAACAGCTACTTTCATCAAGGAGTCCCGAAAAAGCAATTTCTTTACGTAGTCCTCTTAACAAATTTAGTATCTGGAATCTAGAATCTGGAAAATTGAGATTGAAGTTAATTGGAAATCTAACAATAGTAAAATCGTAATAAGTAAAAAGCAGAAGTGTAAATACTTATGAGAATATTTTAAATGAAATTTATATATTAACTACTTCATCTTAGGATTTTTGACAGCCTCTATGGAAATTACCAGGCCAATTCTTTTGGAAAATTTAAATTATTTGATTAACATAATTTAGAGATAATTTCTGAGGAAAATGCCATATTTTTTACTATAACCACTTTAATAATGAGAGATAAAGAAATTTGCGTGTAAGAAATATTGTCTGGACTTCAAAATCAAGTCCTGAGTTTTCTTCATTCTTTCTTCTCGGGGTTAGCATAGCCGCCTTTAGTTCGAGCTTTCTTAACTGGGTTACCCTAGTTAGCATTGTCAGAAGTTTGATTTCAATTCTGAATCATCTATAATTTATATTAAATTAGTAAGTCGATGGTAGGCCAAAACCTCCTTTCTAAGGAAAGCCTATGAAAAAAGATATTTGTTAGCTACTGGACAGTAGTGGACTCTTAAAAACTGTTGATATGATATGATGTGAAGGCGATGGATCTAAATTCCCTTACCAATGATATTCAGCATAATTGCGACCACTACTTTTTAGATGTGGTAATATTTTCAAACCTTTAGGTCTTTTTTGGCACTATTAAACACTATAAAATAGTTTGTACTCAGATTTATTTCTTTTTGGCCCTGTTTTATTGTTGCTTATTAGATATCTTGACTTTGATGTTCAAGTTGAACGTAAGTACAGTGTATAGAAAATATGATTTTCCATAAATATGTGCTAACCTTTTTTGCCTTTACTTTTATTTTTTGTAAAAGAGAATTTACGAGAATGATTTTTGATATATATTTATGAACGTGAATTCACAGTTTAGTAGAAATCTTAGTGTTGGCTCTACTTACATTTATTACCTGAAGTTACTTTTACGTTGTGTAGATGTTACTTGACGTTTTATTTAAAAAAATGTCAAGTATATAATAAAATAGAACTTCAATTTCAAATATTTTTTATTACAGACTACAAGAAAGTAATGTTAATTCAACTTCTCGACAAAGTATATTTTATGCTATAGAACTTAGTTCTCTTTTTTCGTTTTTCGTCGCAGTTTCGTCAATTTGCATATTTCGTTTATTAAATCGCACATCAAGCGGAAGATATCGGACTGTTGTTTACTGTACTACGACTAAGCTTCCAAAATTAAACGCAGAAAAGATATGAATCAAAACTTTAATGATGTTATATAAAAGAATTGCAATTCCTTTATAGGTTAAAGTGTGCTCTTGTTGTCAAGGTACTGACATACTTGGTTAGACAGCAATTTATGAAGTGATAGTAATTGACAGCTTACAGCCGCTCATAGACACTTGTAACTCAAGAATCACAGTACGCTTTGCTGCCCTTTCAGAGCTTTGATTTAGATTCTACTAATTTAGCAAAAAAAAAATGCTAAATATCGATTTTCCGTACATTTTTTTGATGAAGTGACATGAACAACTTTTGGCTCTCAAAGTATCACATTTATAAACTTAGTTTTTGACTGCTATTCTTTTAGCCTGACCTGGAAATTTAACTTGAAACTTGGGAGTCGCCTACGCTAATCGTTAAGCCAACGAGGCAATCGTAAGATTAAAAAATACTTGAGGTTTAATATCATCATCAATAGCCTTTAACAGTCCACTGCTGGACTTAGACCTCTTCTTCATACGCTCCTATACCACGCTGGCTAGACGTGTTAGGGATTTGTTTCAAGTTTTCTTTCTCTATGTAGTGCTGTAAATCTGCGTAGTTATTCTCCCGTGGTTACCATTTACAGATGCCCACGAATTGAATAAGTTCATATTTGTATTCTAATTCTGTGCAAATAATTTTGCCAACTATAGCATGACAAGCTTTTTATTACTAGGAGATTGGAATGCATAAACACAACGTTAAGTAACATTTCTCTGAACAGAACCTACTCTGACGTTAAGTTTTGTTAAGTCATTTTTTAAATATTTTCCGAGCTTAACTAGCGTCTGACATAGATCTCGATCTAGCAATACCTCAAATTCTTTGTCTTCAAACTTTGTCGGTGCTCCAGAACTTTCTTTATCGTCAACGTCAAAGTTATTATTTTTAAGCGCCTAAACCAGTCTCTGTATGTCGTATTTGAACGAGTATTGTCACCATATGTTTCAATAACAATTTCGTGTGCTTCACCTACAGATTTCTTGCGATTTATTCACAATAAAATTCTCAGCCAAAACACTTTATTTGGTACAAAAGTAGACATTTTCAGAATAGATTTATGTCTTCAAATGTTATTTCGTAGTTTTACTACCTAAAATAGTCGATATTTTCAGACAATTATTTGTGCAACAAAGTATGACAACACACAACACAATTATACTTTTATGTAAAAATAGTCGTTATTCGTTGATTTACACAACGGAACCGCTCTAACGTTTTACAAAGTTAGTATCGATGATCAAACAAAACAAAATAAATAAACTATTACAATATGTATCACTATTTGTTTTGTTATTTGTTGTCACTTGTTATCAATAATTGGTGTAGATTGGAATTGGTAAATTTTATTTTAATATATACATTTATTTTTTAAAAACTTCATTTTATTCATAGTCCTTAAGCTGTAGCTTGATCAGCGACAGTTGTCACTAGTATTACTGTAGAACTAAGGAGAAACATTTTAAGTGTTTGTGTGTGTGTGTGTGTGTGTGTGTGTGTGTATGTGTGTGTGTGTGTGTGTGTGTGTGTGTGTGTGCGTGTGTGTGTGTGTGTGTGTGTGTGTGTGCGCGTGAGTGTGAGTGTGTGCGCGCGTGCTTGCAGAGAATGAAAATTTAGATGATATAAATGAAATTGCTTGTTCAAAAAAACTTCATCAGTTTCGTAACCACCTGTCAAAGAGAGTTATATTTTAAGTACTGTAGTTCCTTATTAATTAGCAAGTTATTATGTATATTACAACAAATATAGATTAAATACACACTATGATTAATAATGAATATGATTAAAGTCTATACTAACAACATTTTTGTTTCATGGCCGTTGTTTGTCATACCAATAACCTCAATTATTTTGTCTACAATAGCATGGTAAATAGTAAAGCATGTAAGCCATCGGCATAAAATGGTATCAAAGATTTTGAGTCAATAGAAAGTAAAAGAAAATACTAGTGGAGAAAGAATACCGCTTTAAGGGATACGAGAGACAAGACATCAACATGGATGGATTGCTAGTGCCTTCGAAGACATGTAGGGAACCATTTCAGTTCATGAGATGGTGTCATAAGATATGTAAAGATGGCTGATGGTGTTACCAACACGCTTACTTTTGAGTTCTCTATTCCTATCCGGATGTTACTAGATACTTTCAGAAGAGTGGAAGTAGTACCAAGCCCAGACGTGAATTGAAAAGGGTTTAGTAAGTTGTTTCGATACATAAATTGTAAAAACTATTGACCTCAAGCACTTTGGGTAAGAAAGGAAGTATGGAAATCAGGTGAAAGTAATTTATTACAGTGGGTTAAGGAACCTTAGAGAGGGATATAATAAACGCGTTACGCTATAGCGATGCAAAGTCTCTGAATCGAGTCAATTTTTCAATTGGACACAAGGATAGGCGCGGAATGAAAATGTTTGTGTTTGAAAATAGGTATGATTATGTAACGACTAATGTTGACAATTGCCATGGTGTTACGCTTAATAGAGAGGATTCTCTTCTTGAATACATCTGATGCAACTGTAGAAAAGTGAAAGGAATTTATATTTGAGCGAGTTAGTTCAGTTAAGTACCATAAGATTAGACACTTAGTTGGGTGATCAAATTGTTGAAAAAAGGAAATATCGATTAATGTCATCCAAATTGAAGAGTTACCCGGATTTACCTACAGCCAGAGTTCTAAAGAACCTCTGGTATAGAAAGCAGAAAAACAGTTAAGGTTCTTGATAGTATGTCAACGTTTAGTATTTCACATCCCCCAATTACACTGGTTCCTTTAAACCTTATATTAAACTAGTCTTACTTTGTTCAGCTTCTGTTTTTCTAAAATTTTGGAAAGCTTTTTCTCTGCATCTCATATAACATACTTTTGAATAAAAACAATATTCTGTCGAGAAATTAAATTTAGTATACGAGTAATTAAACATCAGACTTCTGTCTGTTTTCAGTCAGTCTTTTTCTCAGGGTTAGGCAACCTGTCGCCCTTATAAAATCTCGCCTACTTGCAAACATGACACCCACTTACCAAACGTAAATTGTTTATCACATCTTATATAATATAAATATATAATATCTCGACGTAACACAATATTTACACAACATAATAGAATGTTCCAACTATAAATGGCGACTGGGCACGCATTAATGATTACTAATTACGCTCTCGCATCAGTATACTCTGCAAAATTTAAATAATTTTAGTAGGCAGTTATGTATAGCATGAGTTTGCTGTAAATTATTTTTAATAGTACACCATTATCAATAATTAATACTGTGTACTTGATTTTTTTCTGTATACTGTGAAAAATTTGAGACTGATAGACCTTTTCTTTTCAATTGCAGAAGATTTTTCTCAAAGTGTTTGACAATTGCTGAACTTTGTTCCGACCGCTACAAAACTTTGGCTCAGACGAGGGCCTTATTACTAATACTAGATTACTTTGATGTCAGTGACATGTTACATTTAGAAATATTTTAGCTTGCTATGTGACACACATTCCAGGTGAGTGGTAAGAACATCTGAGTGCTTGCAGCTACAAATTACGTTCGTTGATTTGCAAATATCCATCTGGCTTGCTCAAACACTAGCATCAGTCTTAGCTATTATGATTATTTATTGTACAAATTGATGTTTATAGTAATTACGCAGGCAACATGTTGTTTTAGGATGATTTTCAATTTCAAATTAAAAAAAAGGTGTGTATTCATTTAAAATACTCTAGACAAACATTGATGAAATTATTAATTATAAAACGTATCAGACAGAAAGTAGAACTTAATTATTTTATTCCGCAACTCGTAATAAATTATGAGTAAATATTTTTTCGCTCAAATACTACACCTTCGGGGAGACCTTTGTTCAGCAGTGAACAGCGATACGTTGATTTTTAACTCGTTATATCTTTTTTTATTAAATATTAAAGTATGTTCTCATGAATTTACTTTAATAATAAGTGTGATTCTACGAATAAATTTTATTAATTGAAATGTATTTTGCTTGCATATATTACTCTACAGGAGTGGTATGGATACTACGACAAAACAGATAGTATGTGTTATTGTCCCAAATGGCATAAAATTGTGCTTTGCACAAAAGTTACTTGGAGACTGGGTATTCTTTGTGACTATAGTTTGAATACTTGTGCTTCGAGATACAAATGACGCTATTACACGACGCATGTACAAAAAATCTCAATATTTATGTATAAACGTTTGCTGTTGTGTGTATACACTAGAAAACACACATACATAAAATCACACCTGTTTCCCCGGAGAGATAGGCAGAGGCATATTAAACGCCCATTTATCACTTTTGTTTGTGGTGGTCAACCTACTGCTACTAATCGGGATGTTTTGTTTGCCAGTCTCTTTTTTCGATCAGCAGATACACCAGTTGAGGGTGAGATTGGCTTTGGCTAAGTTCTTGGTGGAACCCTTATGCAGGTTGCATCTACTATACGTGATTCATTGCTCATCAGTTCTTAATTGTGCACGAACATGTTATACATAAATATTAAAATAAAAAATAATAATTAGCTAAATGGTGACCTCGTTTTCGCCAGTAACCTATAGTAATGGAATGCGTGTCAAATGCTTAGTATGTCACTTTGCGCAAAACGTTTGAGATATGAAGCTCTTTAATTAGAACAACCATTGTAACAAATCCTGGACAGTAGTGTATGGTACTTGTCAGCATTAACAAAATCTCCCGTACACCACCACTGACGCCTTCATCCACCCTAAGCCACCCTTAGTCTTCAGATACACCGTGCCCAAAATCAAGTAGATGACCCGATGAAACCCTCTCAGCTCCTGCGATTCAGAACTGTATAATTCTTATCGAGAAATTCCTTGAGGTGATGTTTACTATTGCCTTGAGGGAAAACTTAACTCGGAACAAAAGCTACGTATAAGCTCATTGTGCTGAAAAGTGGCAAGAGGTACCTCCCAAATAGCAGTACAAAATCAGTACCCTAAAATAAAAATAAATCCGAAAATTCAGGACCAACTTGACCTATCTAAAAATCTATACGACCTTAAATGCACCCTTGATGAATTAAGGGTGCACTTAAACATCATTTGCTAATATGGTTAAAAAGGGTACCAACAATTTCATTTTAAAGACAACCCTGAATTCAGAGGCAATTTATCCCAATAATAAACGTATTTTAAGCGATATGACCAAGTTATTAGTACAAAAAATTGTCTGTCCCGAACAAATAAAGTTGCGAGTGCGAGGGTTGCCAAAAACAAAAATTGTGGCGTCACAATCAACATCGACATGAAGAGAGACATTGAAAAATTAAAACAACTAGACCAGCTTATTAGCTCAGAACTTACTCGTATCATTAACGACAAACATAAAAAGAAACTGAGAATTATAGTTATCGGGGTATCGAACACCATGCAAAAAAAAGAAAGATTTCTCTGCTTATACTACCAGAATCTAGGAGATAAGCTGCAAAGCTACTACCTTGAAATGTTTCTGAGCTTAATTAGGTTAAGCCCTAAATCAGGTAAGAAAAATGCTGAGTCCCGTAACTATGTGATTGAAGTGTCTATACACATCTAAAAAATCCTAGTAACCAAAGACAAAATATTTGTGAATCAGTTATTTTCTTTTGTCAAAGCTTATGCCCTTGTAACTCAATGTTATAAGTGCCAGCAGTATGGGCACGCTGCCAAAACGTGTTGAGAGACGCCATACAACTGTGGGTATTGCGGGGAGCTAAAATTATTGCTTAAGGACTGCATGAAGAAAATAGAAGAAACAAAATGCACTATCAGTTCAATAAGCCGAACAATCATGGCACAGGAACTTCTGACTGTCCGGTAAAGCTAATGGCAAAAAAAAGATATTTGAACGCCATTGATTGTGAATGCTCTCAAAACCGTGAAAAACAAATTATCTCAGTTTATTTATTCTATTAGATAAAATTGTTATGGTACATATAACACTTTAATTATGAGTATATGTAATTATAAATTATCATGCTGCGCCCAAACATAAAATCCAGTGTTAAGCCATACCTTATCAATTTATATTCTGTTCTAGAAATAAAAATACTGTATTTTCCACATACATAAAACAATCATTCAGAACACACTATACATTTATTTACATGCACTTATGACATAAATACCCTCTGAATACTCAATGCACATACGATTCGTATTCCCTTTGCTAATTTGCTATTTAATATTAAGAGTTTGTACTTAGTAAGTAGCCATAGCAACAAATCACTGGCCACTCATCACACAGGTTTATACCTAGTTTGCGATTCAGAGGCGACTCACATTTTGCCCCATGTTAATTCTTGTACTTCAACTGGACAGTACGCACTAGTTTTGTAAAATTACACAAATAAAGACTTTTTTGTTACCTACTGTACTGTCTCGTACTGAGAAATGTTATTTCTGTAAAGGAGACATGCAACATAAGGCTTCCCAAGCTTAAGAGTACTAGGAATTTTACTTACATGTTATACGTCTTCTTAACACGAAATATATGGAAGTAAATGAGACACTGGGATGAAATTGTTTTTTCTTCATAGAACTGGAGGCTAAACTAACTGTTGGACTATAAAACAAGGTACTTTCAATCAATCATAACAATGAATTGTACCACATATCAACATTTCCTGTATCTGTATTAATTTAAGTACTTTTTAATGAAATTGTACCAAATAGTTGATAGAGGTTCTAGTGAAACAAATCAATAACTTTTCTAGTCCAACGGTAAAAGTCGTTTTGCGACGAACTTTGATCTTCTGTTGACTAAGTAGACCGCCGCCAGTGGTGTCCGCAAACATTCCCATTGTCATTTAAACACTTATAGCTCAAATTTATTACTAGTAAATGTATTTTACTTACTTAACGAAACTAAGGGTTTATCATAAATGTTGAATAATAAGCGTGTTTGGCAAAATATTTGAGGCACGGAAAATTTTGATAACATTTCTCTAATATTTGTACTTAGGGTTTGTAAACATTAAAATAAAAAGGTTTAGTTAAATTTATAAAATCAATATAAACATAATGTACATCAATAGTTGCCTCAAGTCCACTTATCATATCCAGTTACGTATAAACATAGTTTGGTAAGCATGTCTGGTGACAAGATAAATATCACTGTAAATAATTTCCTATTTATCTTAGGAAGGCATGGAAACAGGCTATAAAATTAAAGTATCTTAAAAACAGACCATTTATTGTCATTTCCTGTAGTATGTTAAAGATGATTTTCACCCAACGTCTTGCATCGTCACGTATTTTACATTCCTTAAACAATATTAAATAGTGTACACACTATTGAAATTTTATAGTACTAACCGCGATATGCGAACGTAGCTGACTTTAAATACTGTGTACACTGTTAAAAACGGCCTGTAAGGGAATGAATGTGAAACGGTTCACATTCGTGCCCTTACAGGCCGTTTTGTGGCAATCCTTCTTAAGACAACATTGAGATAACGGGTATTGATTGCGCATTGTACACGTCTTAGTTTTATGTATTATGTTCACATTATGAAGCTTTAAATGCGCGTCGCAGTAGTTTAGATCGAATACTGCTCTAGTTCAAATTTAGTCAAAAACATAAAGTTGAAGCTTATTTTCATTTAAATCAGACCAATTGCTATTGTATTCATATGATCAAAAGTAAAATTAAATAACAGTAGAACATGAGTTCACCTGTGAATGTCTTGAATAAAATAATCACGCGCTAACGACGTCAGTATCTTAAATTACAGGCTTACTTCTAGATTACGAGATTACTTACTACTAAACTCGTCATCTATTACGTAGACCTATTCCTCCGGTAAAATAGCCATGATTTTACGTATGTACGTACGCCTTTAGGCGTATAAAGTCAAGCAGCCACATTCGTCGTAAACTTACAGTTTAATTCACTAAAACATTAGAGAAACTACAAATGGTATACGAAAATGCCCTAAGGAATGACAAATTACAAATTAGAACAAACAAGTTTTATTTTGTAAATTCCAACGAGCTTCCAGGTGACCACCCAATTAGCAAGAACTCAACAAGTTAGTTACCGCTCGTCACGCTAAAATGAATTTATGGAATGAAAATTAGTTCAGTAAAACAGCTAAAATAAAACCCAATCATGAACGTTCGCATTCTCTAAAGCGTGTTGAACATTTCTATTTTTTTTTTTTTAATTGTATTATAGGACTATGACAATGTGTTATTTGAGCATAGTGCCGTGTAGAGCGTGATCTTCAGCGAGAGTAACTAATCATGTAGCTTAAAGCTACTGAAGTATCTGTATCTTTTGAGCCGGTTGGTACAATAGTTTATGGTAGTCAGCTGGCGTGTCAATTCATTTAAGTGACGTTTTATCCTCTGCATGTAATTTTCAAAAAAAATGTATTTTGCACTCATGGAGATTATATTATTAGAATAAAAACACCATTTGCCTCACACCATCTGTCTCAACTCTGCCATGTAGTAACGTACTTTTATTATGTTTGGCATAGATGCTCTAGTACATTATACTACATTGATCAACCTTCACTAAACATATAAAATTACAGACTAAAATAAATAAACTCCTATATTTACACCAAAACGTATTATAAACAATTTGGAGGAAATATTATTCGTATATTTGTTTCATGTTTCTTCAACATGCCGTGGTTGCATGAGCACATTAGCGGAAATAAATGTCAACTTCAAAGAAAAAGGACCGGGGCATTTGACGTAGAGTCTCAGTAATGTTGTGTTATGTTGTTACAGAGGGACTATATTACAATACTTTTTAAGAGAATAAAACAGTATTAACTGCTTTATAAGTATTTTGTAAATACAATTTTATTCTGCTGAGTATTTGATCTCAAAATGATCAAGTAGTAAGTGTATAATACCTCTAACGCAAAATCATACAAACAAGATTGCAGTTATTTCGCCATTATTTGTTCGTTTACGCTAAACGAATCAGACGTGTAAATGTTTTTCTATCATGTGGATTTAATTATCATTCTGTTTCGTTCCCACGTGATTGAGAATGTTTGTGTTATTTTCTTCAACAATAGTTGAATGGAGGTACAAATGACGTTGAAATCTGCTCGGTTTTTAATGTTTCTATCAACTCTTTCGTTAAATATAATTTAAAAATGATGAAGAGCGCGACCTAAGTTACATCAAACGACTCTGTTCATAAATATACATTAATTATTATGAATATACACAAATTTACATTTTCTGGCGTCTTTATTTACACATTCGTAACCCATATAGTACAATTTACATTCAAGCAATCAAAAGTTTTAATTTCAACATCTATTTACAAGCGTTTTAATTTAAACAGCTATTTTTATGTGTTTGTGGGTATAGTTTAGACGACATATAACACAAGGTTAAGGTAATAGTTTTCATGGAAGTTTATTTTCGCAATACTCACGTTTTTTTCTTGTTCATAGTGTTCCTTGCTAACAATATGAAACCATAGTGTTAAGGCCCTGGTTAATAAGAGGTTTGGAACTACTGACGTAAAGGTATACAGAAATACTTTTGTGAAACTGTTTTAAAGCCCGTTCAAGATTATAGGAATTAGGTTTATTTTCCCGCTACGATAATAATTTACGTTCTACGCTGACAAAACGTGCACTTGATTTTGTTTAGTTTGATTCATAACACTACAGTGTCTCACATACAGCATTACACCGTCTCTCAAAGATTATAATTCTATGCAAGATTGTTAGAGAAAACGATATTTTGCACTCTGATATATTACGTTCTGCGCTGGCAAGACGTGCACTTGATTTTTGTTAAGTTTCATTCATAACACTGCAGTGTCTCGTATACAGTATTACATCATCTCTCAAAGATTATAACTCTATGTGAAATTGTCAGAAAGAAATAAATTTAGGTAAATGATATTTGGTTTTTTACAATTGAAAAGAACGAGTGTCTATGTTTATTTCGTCATGCTTTTATCTCTTATTCGTATTTGTAAGCATTGTCAATCATTTTCAAAGCACATGTTATTGATGAAAAATAATGAAACCTTTGAAAGCATTTGGATTGATATATCCGGCTAATGTTTTTAACAAACTCTTGTTTACGAAATTAGGTTAATTTTGATCTTTTAGTCCTATGCAATTTAAATTTAAGTGGTATTGTGAAAATATTAGTAAACAGAGAGATTGTTATCATGTATAGGTACTACTTATTTATACATACATAAAATCACGTCTGTTTCCTGAAAGGGATAGGCAGAGGCATATTAAGCGTCCACTTTTGACACTTGTTTTTTTTTGTACCATATAATAGATGGCGAGCGTATTGCCAGTAATCGAGGTGTTTTGTTTGCCAATTGCTCAGGTGCACCACTTGCACTTGAGATTGACTTGGAGTACTAGGTTCTTGGTGGGAAACTAATGCACCCCTGCTACTTATACTTAGCAATAAGTACTTATACTTAGCAATAAGTACTTATACTTAGCAACAAGTATAAGTAGCAGGGGTGCATAGGGTGCATATAAGTATATAATAGTGCTATTTGTCTAGTAGTAGCCAATATAAGACCTGGATTTTATATCCTTTTTTATTATAAAGATTAAAACACCTTCTGATAATATTCTACTCTATTTTAAAATGTATCAAATTAATGTTTTTGTTTAGATAGATTGGTACTTATCATTATGCTCTTAAAGACTGTTTAAATCTATGAAAAGTAGTACGAAGTAATTTCTCCAATGTAATTATATGATATTTGAAAATCCACATTAAAATTAATGGAAGTTAATGTATACACAATCTAGGTTTCTTTTTGAGGTCAGGCACTGTCAATTTGTCTGGTCACACACTTGTGTTCCAGCGACCATTTATCTGGTACTAATACTTTAAAATTTCTAGATAAAATGTGGTCTACACAATCACAAGTCGCATTCTTTTGTGATGACTGTCTATCATACCACAAATAACAGTAGATCTGATGCCTGTAAATATGGCTGGTACACGGTAAACTTCTTCTTTTCCTAGCATTTATTTACCCCAAGATTGTTTGGTGTAACCGACACCAAACAATCTTGGGGTAAATTCAACCGATTTTACTGAAATGCCAGTTTGCCTACGAAGCAACTGGTATCCGACCTCCGCAACTTTGAGGGCGAACTGAATTCGAAGGTTCAAGTAGTTTTCAGTGTATTTTAGGGCATTGACTTCCCAATAACAATTGCCATAAATATTCATGAGAACCGGGACCGATGGTTTAACGTGCCCTCGTGAAACGTGAAACACTGTAATTTCCATACTGACTGTTTCTAAGAATTTCTTGTAGGAATAACTCAAAATCACTTTGTAGTCTGACTCGAAAATTGAACACGAAACCTAACAGCTAGATCAGTGAGACAGTTAAAAATGGTAAACTCTTACACGGAGCAAAATCCGTTGAACGTTGAAGCTACCACATAATTTGCAAGAAGTTAAATAATTCGATCTTTTTCATTCGAAGAGCACGTTCTAATACAATTGGTATTTACTTACAGCTATACTTTATTTATATTCCAAACGCATACCACTTTTTGAAAGTTACAGAAATAAGTTTATCGGAATTTCGCACAGACAGTAAAAATGTTTTAGTAGTCTGCTTGTTTTTTGTCACTTAGATTTTTATTTTACAATTATGTTGTAGGTAACTAGTGTAAGTCGCAGTTTTCAAGATGTGGAATGATGTTAGTTGTACTCAGATACCCCCGAACGAAGAACAATCGCTAGCTTGAAACGGAATTATTGGAGGTTGTGAGGAAAAAAAACATATTAACTTCTACAGTATCGAAAGAAGGCGTTGCTTATAAAAAAGGTCATGGTTATCTAACATCTAAAAAGGTTGTGAAAAGCAAAAATTACCTATCTTTTTCACATCGTGAAACAAGAAGGAGTATACAGAGCGAGAAGTAAGCGTTTGCTAGGCGGAGAGGCCTTCAAGTTAAGTTTAATCTATAGGAGAGCCAAGATTCAGCGCGTTTTGAGCCTCCTCCATCTGAGTGATACTACGGCCTCATATAGGAAGCTTAACTGCCTCTCTATTTTTGTATCATAAAACCTGAAAGTAATAAAGATTACTCTCGGTTTCAATGTAAGTGCGTTGTCTGGAATAATTAATCTATTTTAAGTCACAAACTGTGTAGGTACTATCTACTACTCAACTTTAGGAAGGGTCGAGTGCTCATTGTTCGAAAGCTTGTCAATTCGCAGAACACTGCAAAGAACCTGTCTTTGTTAGATACCAGTACAATATGTTGTACTCAGGACTATACAACTGAATCAAAAGACCTGTTCTGTTTTTTAATTGTTAATAGGTACTTAGAAAACAACAATTCATTTAATTAATGTTGTCAGTAATCTCACACATGGCAATCTGATCCCAAAGCAGGTAAAGCCTGTACTATGGTGACCAGGCTGCTGATAATCAAACTTATATATTTCTAAACATGTACATATTATAGATAAATTACACCTTGACACAGAACAAATGATCGTGTTCGTCACATAAAGATTTGTCCTGAATAGGAATTGAACCCACGGCCTCTGACTTAGCAGTCATAATTACTAAACACTTGACCAATAGGCCTGTAATTAAAACTTCACCCTCATTAAGGTCTCACAATTAAACATACGTAGACAACACAACATAAATCACCACCATCATCAGCAACCTTTAATAGTCCACGGCTGGACAAAAATCTCTCCTTTGAAAGGAGAGTTTGACATATGTTTAAGTACGAATTACTTCAATAGAAAACTGATCTGATGGCCCAGGTTCATTGCAAGTCCTACCAGTACATTTAAAACTATATCGTGAAAACTGTATGTGAACAAAGACAAGCACAAATCATGCTAGTAATTTTTTACTTCTTTAAGGGAATAATGCTGTTATTATGTTCAAAGATGCACGTATATTTCGTTGACACGACTTTTGGTCGGAGGCGTCGTCGATAATCGTCGTTTTAATTGTGAGGGCGATATAGAGTTATAAGTGCATTTGTTTTATGTACCAGTGTAACTTGAAATCGTTATTGTGCCGTCACAGGTCCAATTTTACACATATAACATTCCTTTGTCTTTATGGAGCTGTATTTACTTTTCTTTTATTTTTCACATTTTTATTTTATTTAACTTTCTTTTTTTATTTCATTCTCCTCAATAAAACCATTTAATGTTGTAAATATGATATATGAGCAAGCGTCATATTTTTTAAAAGGTAGTCAGTGTAAGGTAGTAGAGCCACGCTGATTTTCAGCACAAACGGGCCGGCTCGACCAGGGCAATACTACCCTCTCACAGAAGATCAACCTATAGCGACAGGATTCGTGTTGCCGTGTTTCTTTGGCGAATGTGAGACCAGAGACCTATTGGTGCAGAAGTTACAGTTATCGTGGTAAGTGTGTCAACCTTAAACTCTCACGATGACTGTCATGCCCTTCACGTCTTCAAGCGAGGTGTAAAAAAGCATCTTGCTGGGCCGCCATAGTGTAGGTCACCATACTGCGTTGTGTGCACACAACAATAGGCTTGGTGATCACAACTTTCGGATTCTATTCATACTTTCCATCAGACAGAGTAGAGTCTCTGTGGCAGGCTCTCAAAATAAAAGAAAATTTCTAAAATTTTTCACGTGAATGTTAGCAAATTGAGATGGATGCGAGAGGAGGAAGATCGAAACAAGTAGTGTGCAATTGGATACGTCCATATCTAGCAGTTGACTGCGATAGACTGATTATAATTATTGATGATGGTTAAAAAATTAACAAATTACATATAAATACAACCCAACTGGGGTTTCTAATTGATAAAGCAATAATTAATATTTATATATACTCCAATGATTTGTCTAGGAACCTTTCAAAAATAAATTTTATTTGGATATTATTGATCGTCACACACATTACACAGATCACCAAATTTTATAATTTGAATTTATAGATTGTATATTGCATAAGAGACAAATAAAAACTACTTACATAACAATTTATCTAAACAGAACCTTAATATACTTTTAGAGCTGGTGTTTCATGCAAAAATATTTTCCTGACACGTTCTCAATGCTCATGCATAGACACAGGAAAAAAATTTACTCTGAAACAAAATAACAGTAGAAAATTATATTTAATTTGTTTTCGAAGTATAAATAACGGCAATGTAATAATGAAAACTCTAAACGTGGCTAAATAGGAAAGTTTATTATTACTTGTCACAGTTTCTGTAAATCTGAAAGTGTCTTGCTCGTTGCCAACAAAATGTCGATCATTGTATAGCAATGACAGAAACGGAAGTATCTCAAGCCAAGTCACCGATAATTTGAATTTTTAATTTAATTTGAAATTGATTTTGAAGTATATTTTTAATGAAGTAAATGTGCTAATTTCGATCTATAGCTTAAATAGAAATGATTGTAAAAAGAAAGTTACGTCCTGGCTGCAAAGCCTGGACTATCGATAAATGGAAAATCTTTTGACGGTACCGAGATAGTGACTTCATCGTTGTACATTATGAAATGCTTTTCCAGGAAACCATAATTGAATATTAACATAATTTTTTTAAAATCGTTAACAGACCCTCTCACGCTCACACACGTACACACTCACAATTCATAAAGAGAGGATCACTTACACAAAACTTACTTTGTACTGTTTAGTTTTGGGATGTTTATTTTACTGAGTTTTTTTAAATAGACTAGTTTTTGTAATAAACTCTAAGGGGAGTGGCGTTATATGCTAAAACACGGGTTTCACCTAGTTCGGCAGCGGATGTTGTTCGTAGTTTTTTAGTTCTAGAATAGGGTACGCTTACCTTTCTTTGAGATGATTATATATACTTATAACTTAAATACTAATACTTTAATACTACTGAATTTATGTACGTATGTTTTTCATGTTTTTCTCCCGAATGAGTGATGTTCCCTGTTGTCTAGTCTGTACCTATTTGTAAATAAGAGCTTTTGTAAACATTTTCCTGAGAATAAATATTATTATTATTATTTTCTTTATTTCATTACATACACTTATTTATTACATTTTTAAATATATATAAAAAATAGAAAATACACATTTAAAAATATAAAAAATAGTAGTAGACCACCGACATCGGGTACAGGGACCAAGACACCAGTGGTTAGGGCTCCAAAGACAGGAACCTCCTCACAATATAGGCCGTGTCAAGGAGGACTGCCTTCTGCATCAGATTCTTTTTTTTTTTTGTTTAACGCTTGGAAACCCCCTCGGGCCGTCACCCGACCGGGGTTTACGGCGGGGTGGTGTGTCGCAATCGGACCGACTTAAACCACATGGTGTGCCACTCTGCGCCTGAGATAGGAGGGATCCGGGAACCGCTGCTATTACGACATCCAGATCCCTCCTAGCACCTACCCGCTACCTCGGGCACCATCTGTGGATAAACTCTCTATTTTAGGCGATGTACGGCACTCGCGGACGTCGCCTCCTCGCGGCTGGCCATTGTAGCGGATGGAGGGGAAAACCCGTCCCGTCCACCCGCGACCACACTCAAGGCGGCATGAGGCACTGGTATGCGCGCCTCCGCCGCCCGGTTCGCCAGCGGCGATTTGGGTCCGAGTGGATATCGTCCTCCCGGGCCTTCTCCGCCGCCTCCTTCCGCGAAATTACGTCTTCGCAGAAGGTTGCGACCGCGGTAAAACAACTGTCGCTACCGGCCATGGAGCGTATGACGGCTGGTAGCGAGAGATCTCCTCCAATAACTGCACCCAAATTCGGCAAAAGTCGCCCGAGGGCAGAGGCAGCGCCGACCAGCTTTGGAAAAAGCTGTCGGAAGTGCTCGTCGAAGAGCCACCTCCCGTCAAGGATCAGGCCCAGGTACTTCATCTGGGCCTGAACCAGTACGAGGACCGAATTGACTACGATAGAGGCACTGGGTGGTGGACCACGACGAGGCCCATGGAACTAAAAGGCCTCCGTCTTATCTAGGGCCACCCGTAAACCCAGCGCCTCAATACGCCCGACCACTCTTGAAAGTTCGCCCCCCGGGCCGTGACCAATGTGTCATCGGCGTAACAAATTACGCCCAGCCCGGCGGGAAGACAACTTCGAAGGGCCCAGTCGTATCCCATATTCCACAGGAGTGGTCCGAGTACAGACCCCTGTGGAACACTGCACGACATGGGCCGCCGCCTCAGAATGCCGTCTCGGTCCTCGTACATGACGGTACGCTCCTCAAGATAGTCTGCCACAAGCCGCCTCAGGTACTCTGGCACCCCGTGGTAGTGGAGTGCTTCCCTGATGCAGCTAAATGGCAGACTATTAAATGCGTTGGCGATGTCCAACGACACCGCCAACAGCACGCCGCCACAGCTCACCGCCTCTTCAGTCACGGCCCTCAGGCGCAACACAGCATCGACTGTCGAACGCCCGGCTCGAAACCCGTATTGGGCGTCCGACAGATCGGGGCCCACCTCGCAGAGGTACCGGACGATGCGGGCAGAGAGTATCCTCTCAAACAATTTACCCGCCACGTCCAGCAACACGATGGGCCTATAGGCCGCGACCGAATCGGCCGGGCGTCCCGGCTTCCGTAGTAGGACCAGCTTCCCGCTCTTCCAACCCTCAGGAAAGCGCCCGGACGCCAAGCTGGCGTTTAGGACTTCCCCGAGGCGATCCGACATGTGGTCGAGGGTTCGCGCCAGCACTCGGGCAGGTATCCCATCTGGCCCAGGGGCGGTGTTCTTAGAGCGAATCCGTAGAACGACCGCCCCTATCTCCGATTCCCTGACGGGCGGAACATTATCCTCGTTCCGTCCCCCGTCGTCTTCGACCATGAAGGCCATCGACGGGGGTGTGTGCTCCGCCCGCTGCGGGAAAAGACCCTCGACCACTTCCCGCAGGAAGCTGGGCTGGAGTGTCTCTGTAAGGGGGGGGCCCGACGTGCGGAGCTTTTGTCGCACCGCACGATAAGGGCGACCCCAGGGGTCACGATCGAGACCCTCCAGCATCTCCTTCCTCTTCACTTCTTTGGCGCGGCTAATGGCCAGCTTCAGAGTTTTCCGCGCCTCTCAGTACTCCTCATGAAGCTGGTCCTCCTCGCCGTCTACGCGGTGTCGCCGCCGACTACGGGTGTAGGACCTCCGGGCACGAGTACAGGCCGCGCGGAGGTCCGCCAACCCCTGGGACCACCAGTAAACCTCCTTCCGTGGAGGCTGACAACCTCGGATGCGGGGCATGGCCGCATCGCAGATCTGCGTAATCGCATCGCGGAAACGACCAGCCCCCATGTCGACCTCCTCGGTCGGAGCCTGCGGAGACAGCCAGGAGTTAATAATGGCTGCCTCCTCTAGTAGGTCCCTATTCAGTTTGGCTACAGCCCACCGCGGCAAGCGAGAAGAACGCCGCGCCGCGTGACCCCTACTGGGGTCCTGGGTCCGGGAGAGCTCAAATCGAATGTAGAGGTGATCCGAGAGCGTCTCAACCTCTTCCAGGACACACCAGTTCCTTACTCGTGCGGCGAGGGCAGGGGTAGCGAACGAAAGGTCCACTATCGACCCTCCCTGCTGTCGCACGCACGTGTTGGTGGAGCCCCTGTTAAGTAAATAGAGGCCCACCGAGGCCGCCCACTCCTCTACGGCCTCGCTCCTAGCGTCCGTCCTGGGGGAACCCCACGCAATGGACTTTGCGTTGAAGTCCCCCAGCACTAAGACGTGCCCAGACGTTAGACGCCGCATCTAGTTTTCCAAGTTGTTAAGGAAAACCTCGAAGTCGTTCAAACTCCGGTTGGGGGAGAAGTATACACCATATACAGTGATCCCCCCCCACTCGGCAGCAACATATCCAGTGCCCTTGTCTCTTAGCGACAAGGGCGGGGAATGAGCCGCCGTGGAGCCGACGACTGCCACGGAACCGTCCCGGTCACCCAACCAGTTTGGACGGGGAGGAACGTAATAGGGCTCCGCGGCTACGGCAACACCGATTGACCACTGTGCCATGGTTTGCAGGAAGAGGTCCTGCGCCGCAGCACAGTGGTTCAGGTTCGTCTGGACTAGGAGGCTGGAGACTTGGGCCATTACTGGACCGTCTCTACAGCCTCCTCCATGGGCGACGATGTCGACGTGCGAACGGCATCGGAGGCAGCCTGGATCGACTGGCTAGCCCCCAACGCTTGCCGAGAATCACGGGGAGGTTTGCAGCCCCCCTGCCCAATCTGATGATTGGCGGGCTTGTTACCCGCCGCACAAACCGGACAGTGAGGGGCGGCAGAGCACTCTGCCGCCTTGTGCCCCGGTCGACCGCAGCAGAAGCATAGTCCGCTGCAGTCAAAACAACTCACGCACTTGGCGCGTGTGTGTCCGGATGCTAGGCATTTAAAGCACCTCATCGGTCTTGCCGCCAGAACAGTGACTCTGGCGTTCACAAAACCGACGAGGATTCTGCCTGCATCGCCCAAAGCTTTTGCCGACGCTACCGGACAGCTGATCCACACTGCGCCAAGGCCTCCCGGACCGGGGCGGATGGTGCCGACCCTAATGTTGTCCGCGTTGCAGCTCGTCTTCTCGCTGATTGCAACGCGGACATCCTCTGTCGTTACGGAGTCATCCAGGCCCGAAATGCGCAACTCTGCGCATTTGGTAGGCCTGGCGATCTTCACACCATCCGTGGCCGCGAAGATTCCCCGCAGTTTCTCGGCGAATCTATCCGCCGTCTTTGCACCTTCAGCCCCAGGGAACTCGAGGACTCGAGCTCCCGTCTGGGCAAGGCGCAACCTGACCCCTTCAGTCCCGAAATCGGTGGCGAGACTATCACGGGCCTTTTTAAATAAGGCCGCATAAGATAGTCCGCCACTAGCCGCCTCTGGGGTATCTTTCTGCAACCGATAGCCTAACCCTGAACCCTCTAACAGAGTACTGAGAGGGTTCAAAGCTAGACAAAACCACAAGGGACTCAGACTGTCACCTTGAAATATACCTCGCTCGATCCTTATAAGTATGTCATTTATCGCAGTCTGCCGACATCCTGGATAGTGAAGTGTTGTGCTCCATTGACTCATATACGACTTTAAGAAAGTGCACAGAGTTGCATCAATTTTATACAACTCTAGCACTTTCAAAACCCATGTATGTGGAACTGAGTCATAAGCCTTCTTATAATCTATCCAACATGTCGCCAGACTCTTACGATTACGACGTACCTGTTGGCTAATGATCCTGTCTATGATAAGGAGCTCTTTAGTGCCACGGGCCCCACTTCTACATTCATTTTGAGAAATAGAGAGTACCGAGTTATTAATTTTATCTGTAGTAATTTTGAGTCTCAAAATAGATTTTAGAAGTTTATATGTAGTTGGTAAACAAGTAATGGGTCTAAAATTTTTGGGATCCATGGCACTACCAGATTTATAGAGTAAATGGGTTATACCAGTGGTTAAAAATTGTGGTAATGAACCAGAATCCAAAGCTGCTTGGAATTGTGATGCCAAACACGCATGTGAGCTTCGGAACCACTTAAGCCAAAAGTTGTGTAGTCCGTCTGGACCAGGTGATTTCCAATTCGGTAATGATGGGACTGCACAACTTACATCATATTTATTAATAACAATGGGTTCCATAGCTGTTATAGACTCACACGAGCGTTTGACATCCTCCAACCAATCACCCTCTGTATGAGTGACAGGCACTGACCAGATGTTATGCCAAAATGAATTAGTGGTATTTTCATCTGGAAAATGTTATCACTCACACATGGATTCGGTTCCTCCCATTTCTGGTAAACCTATTTCTCATTCCTTTGGAACATTCGATTCTGATTATACCGATCAACTCGTTTTCTATAACGTCTTATCCTATTTGCCCATGCATAAACTTTCTGCTTTAGAAAGCTTATACGCTCTGTGACACAGGACATGTACTGTTGAGGACTAATGGAAGTTCCCAAGAATCCCTGTTTCACAAAGCGCATGACTCTCGGCCGTGTATTACCACTTTGGAAACAAGTTAATTTAGCGATGAGTGTCCTAGTCTCAGCAATACGACGTTCGATTCTACACTGCCAAGCTGGTACAGCATTTTTGGGTCGAGTAGCACTTATGCGTTCAATAAATTTAACACCAGCTACTCGACAAACTGCAATAGCCGCACAGTATAGAATAGAATGTGTATCACTAAGATCTTCGCTGTTATCAAAATAGTCTGATAACAGCGAATCCAGGGCACTCACAAGCGCTAAATTATGTTTATGAATGGGCAAACGGCATAACCGTGGTCTAATATTATCATTTACAAATCGGTATTTTTGAATCGCATCCTCCAAAGCACTCCTTATCTTATCGTTACATTGGGTACTTACGGATATAACTTCACTCTCCACTAGTTCATCAACATCTTTAATACCTAATGGCAACTGAGGTGTGCTATTGGTCACCGCAGTGTGTGATGAAGAGGGGATAGTAAAGTTTTTCCTTATGTCAGAGCGTATCTTCTCAAGTACTGTATCATCCAGCAGGTTACAGCGCTGTATAGCTCGTACTTGATCCGACAACCGTTGTGCTGAAACGTTGATGGCTGGTTCAAGTTCCTGAAACAGAGAGACTAGTCTAACACGGTACGCAGTAAGGTTCGTTCCCAACTCTGTAGCCCGAAAATATGCCCGCATGACATTCTCGTTTATAGATTTTGTCCACTTCATGCGGCGCACATCACCACCGGTAGCGGGGACCCTGTTTGAGGTCAGTGGTCCTCGTGATCCCAAGCTGGTCGGCGGCCGGGTACTCTCCTGCCGGCGTACAGGTCTTGGCGACGTCGGCGGAGAGAAAAACTCGTCGCTGGAGCTAGAGCTGGACGCCTCTGCAACGGCCGGCACATTCATTGTTGCTTCCGGGGACGGCAAGGCGGAGCGGAGCGACGAGTCCAGAGATGTTGTTTGTGCTTTTAATCTAGCTCTCGTTAACATTTTGGAATTTCTTTCCTGAAAATTTTTGTATTGACGTGACGTTTAAACGTCACGTCTTCGGTAACAGACATTTTTATGTAAAAATCATTTTAGTTGTATTTTAATTTAATTTTTATATTGTACACATATTTGTTATATTTTTAAATATGTATAAAAAACAAAAAACACACATTTAAAAATATAAAAAATTGTAGTAGACCACCAACATCGGGTACAGGGACCAAGACACCGGTGGTTAGGGCTCCAAAGACAGGAACCTCCTCACAATACGGGCCGTGTCAAGGAGGACTGCCTTCTGCATCAGACTCTTGATCCAACCTTGTAACGTGAGCTTATTATTATTATTATTATTCTCTTTATTACGTTTAAATATACATACATATTGATTACATTTTCTGTAATAATAGATCGATCCCAATATAATGTAGCACGACCATTCTCGAGAACTGGGTAGTGCCTGTAGTAAGGCACTTCAAAATTGACAAGTTGGTATTTAAGGGCAAGTTGTTGGTGTATGATCCTGGCTACTTGATTGTGCCTGTGCAAATACTCACCATTAGCAAGTCGAGAACAACCAGAAATAATATGCCTAAGAGATTCTCCAGGACGGTGGCACGCCCGACAGATGTCAACCGTACTATCTTTCAGGATATATTTCCGGTTGTTATTCGTCATGATAACTTCGTCCATAATTGTACAAACAAAACCTTCGGTTTCTCCGAAGAGATCACCATACCGTAGCCAAGACGTCGACGCTTTAAAGTCTATATCAGACCCATATAGGGCCCGATAAAATCGACCATGAAATTCTTTAGCCTTCCATACTTCCTTGCGATCAGTAGTACTAAGTACTACAAGTTTGCGCCAATTCTCTTTAGCCAGAGCGAGCGGGGTAAAACCAGTATCCACTGCAACTACATTGCGATGCACTCCCACATTAGTCTGTAGAAAATATTCTCTGTGATTGTATATCCCGTGATTGTGTAGAGTCTTGATATTTAAGACACCACGACCTCCAAACTTTTGCGGAATATACAATCTCATAACCGATGAACGTGGGTGGTGTATGTGGAATACAGTCAGCAATGTACGGACTCTCCTGTCAAGGGCATCTAATTCGGTCTGAGTCCATCTAAGTACACCAAAAGAATACATCAGAACCGGCACTCAACACCCAGGCACCCAACTGTTATAGGCTCGCAACTTGTTACCACCTGATAAAAGACTTTTAAGTACTTTTTTAGGCGACCAAAGAAGCGTTCCTGTAACATTTGTTTCACGCCAGATTTTGATATTCCCAAGGACTGTGAAAAACCTAGATACTTGTAGGTTTCGGTGGCAGACAGAGATCTGAGTTTTGTTGAATCTGAAAGTTCTATTTATTATTATTATTATTATTATTCTATTATTATTATTATTAATTGTAAACCAGTATACTTCAGACACGAAGATTTATTCTTTATATCTTCTGCAGGGTGGGCGAAAGCTATTTGTCGATCTCTTACCATGTTACCTATTTTATATACATACATAAGAACCACATCATTGTCATTTTTAAAACCACTACACACTCACCTGATGCATAGTTATTCTAATAGTCTAGTTTAAATGTTACAGCGTTAAATGCTATGGTTAATACCACTTGATATGGCCAAAGTGCAAAGTGGCCACGTTTATCTGTGTAACCACCTATTCAGGTTAAAGCAGATGAAATAAATTGAATAATACAAACGGAATAATATTCAAAATAAAATTTCCTTTTGCTAAGCTTCATTTATATGAAGATGTCCAAATATAATCCGCAAGAATACGCTACAACGAAACCCCAGCGGTGATTTCGCCGATTTTGAATTTGACACTGAGACCAAAATACTTTAAAATAAATTGATACAATTTATTTTCTTTGAAAATTTAAGCACTTTCTAACATAAATTCTATTTTAAGATATTCTTAATCTGAGCATAAAATATTATTAGTTCTAAGTCGACAGCAGAGAATGTTAATTCAATCAACAATTTCTACCATTAGTTTCGGCTGCTGGAAATGCCAAAACATTAGTAAAGTTTTACTAGTATTACGTGAACAAAGACCATTGTTTTAGTACCATTATAAACATTAATATGAGATGAATGCATTAAATCCTCGCATAGTTGCGAATATTCCAAGAAATTTAGCATCATTCCAACATTATATTATAAGTTTTTGAAATCGTCCTGCAAAGACAAAATTTGAAAATATTAATTGCTATTTACCAGTAGTTTACTTAAAATATATACATTTATAGATTCATCATCTTCATAAACAGACTTTAATACTCCACTGCTGGACATAAACCTCTCCATAGCAAGAAGGTTTTGGCTCACAATACCACGCTAGCCTTCTTGGTTTTACAGCGCTGTTCTTCCATAATTTAAAATTTCATACTGATTAGACCAATGTTTGTTTCCGAAATGAAGAAGCATCATTAATTGTTCCTTGCTAATAAACTGACCTAGACAGTAGTTTATTTTATAGATATACTTTAGAAATATATAGAATAATTTATAATATTTTTTTTCCTGTTAGAGAGTCGTACTCTGGCTCATATTCATGTTAAAATATAAAACAATCAATGTTCGAAAACATAATTGAGTCTCTCGAGTTTCTTGTGTCGATACGCATTACCAGTCTCTGACCCTTAGGTGACAAGTCTGGTCGTGTGCCCTCTGCATCATAAAAAAAGAAAATATAAGCATAGCAGTCTATCTAATATGGTCTGCACTGTAAAATATGTGTATATGTGTTTATAAATAAAATGTGTAATTTTATATACATGTATAAATTAATTGCTGTTTGTTAGTCTTACCAAAACTTCAGAGCAATTTCAATGATTTGTTTTCATTTAAGTCTCGAAATGTTTATAGAAGCCTAGGGAAAGTTTAAGCAGTGTAAAAAAAAAATCACGCGTACGAAGAATATGGCACGGCCAGCCTTATTAATAAAAATGAATTGCTGCTTGTTGATCTCTCTAAAATTCTGGAATAGCTGAACCGATAGAGCTAATTTTAGGCCTGAAATATTTGTGAAAGACCAGGAAAAGTTTTAACGATGGGAAAAAAAGCCGATTATTTAAATATCACACCATCACAGTTAGTGGCCACAGTTAGTAAATAAATAAAAAATATTGTGTAGTATTCAGTTCGTTCGATTTTTTTTGTTATGATCATATTTTACAATGCATCAGTTTTTCTAATCAGCCGTATGGAATACTCTTCACGCTAAACAAATCATATGGCACTTGCATATGATTTGGCCGTCTATTTTTGTTCTTTATTACAGATGTTATACGCTTGTAAACGTACGGAAGATGAAAGCAAACGCCAAAAACAACCACTTAAAATTTATGCTTAATACTTTGATCTCATTTAAGGTGTAAATACAAACAGTTAAGACAGTTTACAAAAAGTAGAACCAATATCGTTTATTTGATCTCTCTATCGCGTTGATGCCTACTAAAAGCTGCAAGTACAATAATAAAAAAAAAACCAAACCGACCTTAAAAAAAACCAAACGAAATCTTCCTATTTGGGTACCAAAAAACGAAAAATAAACTAAATTACTCTATGCACCCTTTAGGTGTGTGATCTATACAAACCCATGATACTTAAAGAATTATACTCCAACTTCTAACCGTAAAGGAATTTATCTCCCATCATTCATAACCATGAGATAATGACTAACAGATGCAAGTACTGGAAAAATTTTAGAAAACATACCAAAAATATAATACGTGACAACAAAATTCGTGATATACCCTTGATTTTCTTAGGATTCCATCATCAGATTCTTTTATCGTTATAACGGGACCATATCCTTTTGAACACAATATGAAACTTTAAAATCGGTCAACAATTGACAGAGTAATCGGTGAACATACATAAAAAAGAAATACTCGTACATACAGTAGAACATAGAACCTCCATCTTTTTTTAAGCCAGTTAAAAATAAAGTAAATCAGCGTAAAAATTTGTAAGAATATTTAGTACGAGGCTTTTAGATATTATATTTATGGTTATCGAAATAAACTGAGTAGCACTAAAATATTTTCCAATTTAACGAGAAAGCATTAAAAAAAAGTTAGAAATAAAGCGAACGCACCTTACAGGATTCGCATCTGACATTTCATCCACCATCTAAAAACAACTTTAGCGCCGGTTGCGGCTGTAACATACTTCCGACTTTTTCTTTACAAAATAGCTCTCACTGATTACAGGACAGAAAAAGAAAAGATGATTTGTTACGATCCTGACACACAGATTCATCAGGAATTTCTTACACACTCGCAGGTTATAGGTGTTTTAACGAATCCCCTCTTTGGTTCATTATCGATCTGGTCAGTATATGGCTTTGGGTTTCTGCCTGCATAAACTAGACTATCATTCGTAATCACTTACTTGATAAACTCTTTCAGACATTCGCTCTTTGATCGTCTTTTTAACGTGATGGAACCATTATGGCATACATTTCTTATGTCTTTCGAACAGTTTCGTTTCCCTACTTCATCATTCCTCACTACGTAGAAGCTACCTGGAAGTTCCTCACAGTTAGGACTATAACCTATGTCCTATACGTATCTTCAAAACGTATAATGATGAGAGAGTACGATGTCAAGGATGGTCCAATTTACGTGGTATGAATAAAATAACGGACATACATTTCATGTGTGAAAATAATTATTCATAGAACGTGATCAAAGTTTATCTTTCAATAGCGTATTTGTTGCTGGCCTTTGACTAAAACAATATTTGACTAACATACAATAACATGATACCCCGTGATGCAATTGTAAAATGTTACAATACAAATTTAAATGTAAACCTCTTTCCTGCTTGTTCTTCATTAAATTTTATTCTTGTCTCATGTAAATTAATTGAAAATTTAGGTAGTGTATTAAGAAACCGTTTTCACGTTATTTTATATTACTTATCATTTTTTATTATCGTGTAATCTTCTAGTATGCCACGCTCCGGTACCACCATTAGACTTAAAACGGTAGGTATGTATTTAAGGTTATACGAGAACGTAATTTGTTGCGTAAATATGCACAAATTCTCTTTTTATATCCATTTTTAATAATGCGAGTCGCCGGTTATTTTTGCTAAGTGTGATTTCGCACCCGCATCGTGTGCGAAGTTATTAATATGATGCGCACGAATAGACCAATAAGCAACAATTTAAATCGAACCGTACCTAGTTGCTTAATTTTTTAAAAAAAAACATGAAATAGTTTTTAACACACACTATTTAAATCTGGCCACTTTTAAGTGCAGTTTATAGTTTTACTAAACTATATTTTATAATCAGGGTCAGTGTGTATAAATCGGCGAGAAATAATTGTAGCACTGTATTTTTGTCTACAGAATTAAACTTTTGCCACGGTTGTTCTAGCTTTTGCCGCGGTTTGTTTGTGGTTTCGCTAGCCTGAAATTTGGTCTGCCACATTAAGTTTTGTTACAGATCATTTTAAATGAGTATACATATTTTTTTAATATACAAACAATCCCAATCAAATCATAAAAGTGTAAAATCATTGATTTAGGCAGCGTACGCCACACATGTCGGACCACCTCAGGGAGGTCTTGGATGCTAGCTTGGCGTCCGGACGCTTCCCTGAGTGCTGGAAAAGCGGGAAGCTGGTCCTATTAAGGAAACCGGGACGGCCAGCCGAATCGGTAGCGGCCTCTATAGGCCACTACCGATTCGGGCCTATGCCCATCGTGTTGCTGGACGAGGCGGGTAAACTGTTTGAGAGGATACTCTCTGCCCGCATCGTCCGGCACCTCTGCGAGGTGGGCCCCGATCTGTCGGACGCCCAATTCGGTTTTCGAGCAGGGCGTTCGACAGTCGATGCTGTGTTGCGCCTGAGGGCCGTTACCGAAGCCGCGGTGGGCTGTGGCGGCGTGCTGTTGGCGGTGTCGTTGGACATCGTCAACGCATTTAATAGTCTGCCATTTACCTGCATCAGGGAAGCACTCCACTACCACGGGGTGCCAGAGTACCTGAGGCGGCTTGTGGCAGACTATCTACAGGAGCGTACTGTCATGTACGAGGACCGAGACGGTGTTCTGAGGCGGCGGCTCATGTCGTGCGGTGTTCCACAGGGGTCTGTCCTCGGACCACTCCTGTGGAATATGGGATACGATTGGGCCCTTTGAGGTCGCCTCCCCTCTGGGCTGGGCGTCATTTGTTACGCCGATGACACATTGGTCACGGCCCGGGGAGCGAACTTTCAAGAGGCGGCGCGCCTAGCGACCACGGGAGTCTCTCTGGTGGTCGGGCGTATTGAGGCGCTGGGTTTGCGGGTGGCCCTGGACAAGACAGAGGCCCTTTTGTTCCATGGGCCCCGTCGTGGTCCACCCTCCGGCGCGTCCATCGTAGTCAATTCGGTCCTCGTACCGGTTCTCGACGGTTCGGTATCCTCGACGGCAGGTGGCTCTTCGACGAGCACTTCCGACAGCTTTCTCCAAAGCCGGTCGGCGCTGCTTCTGCCTTTGGGCGACTTTTGCCCAATTTGGGTGGAGCCAGCATCGCGACGAGACGGCTATACACGGGGGTTGTCCGGTCAATGGCGCTGTATGGTGCACCGGTGTGGGCGGCGGCTCTGACCGCCCAGAATAGGGCTCGCCTCTGGCGCCCTCAGAGGATATTGGCGGTTAGAGCCATACGCGGTTACCGCACTGTATCGACGGAGGCGGCGTGCGCCTTAGCCGGGACTACCCCGTGGGATTTGGAGGCGGAAGTGCTCGCTGAAGTTTATCGGCGAACGGCAGACTTCCGGGCGGGTAGCGGCACCCCGCCCCCGCCCGATTGGATACGCGAGTGGCGAGAGGCCGCTTGTCGAGCCACGATGGCTCGTTGGTCGTCCCGGCTGGAGGCTCCACGTGCTGGCATTGCCGCCGTGGAGGCTCTCCAGCCGGTCATTGCTGAGTGAGCGTGGCGACAGCACGGGACTCTTTCCTTCCGACTGACGCAGATCCTTTCCGGGCACGATTGCTTCGGGAAGTATCTGCACTCGGTCGCCAGGAGGGAATTAAGTCCCGCCTGTCACCACTGCGACTGCAGTGAGGACTCGGCTCAGCACACGCTGGCGGTTTGTTCCACTTGGGCTGCGCAGCGTGGGGTCCTCACTGCAGTTATTGGAGGAGATCTGTCGCTACCGGCCGTCATACGCTCCATGGTCGGTAGCGACAGTTGTTTTACCGCGGTCGCAACCTTCTGCGAAGACGTAATTTCGCGGAAGGAGGCGGCGGAGAAGGCTCGGGAGGACGACGTCCACTCGGACCCAATTCGCCGCCGGCGAACCGGGCGGCGGAGGCGCGCGTACCAGCGCCTCATGCCGCCTTGAGTGTGGCTGCGGGTGGACGGGACGGGTTTTCCCCTCCATCCGCTATAGTGGCCAGCCGCGAGGAGACGTTCGCGTGTGCCGTACGTCGCCTAAATGGAGAGGTTTTCCGCAGACGGTGCCCGCTTTAGCGGGCAGGCGCTAGGAGGGATCTGGATGTCGTAATAACAGCTGTGCCTGGATTCCTCCTATGTCAGGCGCAGAGTGGCACACCGTGTGGTTTTAGTCGGTGCGATTCTGACACACCACCTCACCGTGACGGCTGACGGCGTGGGGTGACGGCTCGAGGGGGTTTCCACACGTTAAACAAAAAAAAAAAAAAAAAAAAAAAAAAAAGGCAGCGTACGCCAAGATAACTCTCGGAGGCCAGATTTTTGTCCGATTTAATTGTCATGTATCGTTATATTACGACCGAAATTACATAAAATCGTTACAAATTGTAACCCATATATTTTGCCGATGTACAATATATATTACTGTAAAGTTTGATCCAAATCCGTTACGTGTTTTTTTCTTGAAAGAGTAACAAACCTCCATACTCACAAACTTTCACATTTATAATATTAGTAGGATAATATTAAATTTATAAAAGTCTACACCTACAGACTAAAACTTAAATCCCAGTTTTAGAAGATATCTACATTGCTAAATATTAAATAAATGTGTATTTAATTTTATCATTTACTGTGTTCGATTTGTACATCTGTACCATTATTGGGCAAGTTATTCGTGTAAAATATTGTTTTCTTTATCTAAAGGGATGTACGAAGAAGTAAATAACCCTTGTGTTGTTATGAGTAAACTTCAACAGGTGTTGTGCAGATTTTTAAATACTCTCTTTCATTTAACATTTTATTTATAATAAAAAAATACACATACGTTTTAGTAGCCTAATAAATTGCCAATATGCATGAAACAGAAATGCGTTTTGTATATTTATTGCATGTATTGAAACAGTATACATCACTGTATTTATACAATATTTGTGTATTTTATGTAGTTACACCAAGATTTGCAGACATGCCAACGTCATTACATTCGTTTTTTTGTTTTTTTCCATAGTTAATAAAGATAATTTAAGTTTCAAAGTGAAAAATTCATTCTTCAATACAAATCAAATCAATGAAACCAAACAAATATTAATCAAAATAAAATAACTACAGTAGACCGGTTTTAGAAACGAATAGTACCAGACCGACTATTTTGGCGAATCTTGGTGGAGGGTTGGGATATAGTATATTCAGTGGCGAATGTCTTTCACCTGTCATCTCAGCAGAGCCACGCCACCCAATGATAATGAGACCAGTTTTAATATGAAATATTATATAGCATTGTTTAAGCTTTCTTTAGCTAGTCTTGTGTGAGTGTATGTAATAAACATATGTGTGTGTAACAGTATGACACCTGTGTGTTAAAATGTTTGAAATAACGAATCGTCTTTTGTTCGGCGTATGAAATAGGTACGCTGTTTGTCAATCTTTGAAGTTTGTGACTTTTTTGTAACAATAGGAGGTAAAAACTCGACACTATCTCCTAATTGGCCAAGTATATAACTATACTGAATTCTTATGTATACACAGACCCTGGAGACTGCCGTAATTGGACAGGAATATTCGCATTCTAAATTCTACTTCTCCAATAAAAAATTGTTGATCTCAACAAAAATACGCCAAAATAATATTTATGCTAAAAAAGTTAAATTTTATAGTTTTTGGAAATCTTTTGCCTCTAGTGCATTTGATTATTTATTTACGTGACAACACGAACGATTGGTACTACCATAAATTAAATAGACATCATACGAAAATCATGTTATTTTGACATTTTTAAAGTGTGACCATTACTTACAAAATATTTTAAAACAACCATTGAAAGTTAATATTACTAACAAATTGGTTATCACGCTCAGGCCAAAATTGGTCTGTGTACTTTATTAGACTTTTTTCTTTAATTACAAAACTCGTAAATAGATGCAATGTAGCAGCAAAATGTGTTTTTCTTCCATATTATATTTTTAAACTTATGGTAATCATAGCTACTTTCCGTTACTGAACATAAACCTTCCCCAAGGAGTGTCAATTACCCCGGTCTTAGATAGTTTGCATTCATTCGTTACCACCCACTTTTGAACACGTTTTTATTAGCCTGGTATCTATGTAACTATGAATCTATGTAACGGAATTTACGAACGTGATTTTTACCCCTTTTAAAACGACGATTTGATTTGAAACTTTGCATACTTATCGAGGACCAATGACAGTACAATAATTTGTATGATTTGTCCCATTATTCTAACCAGAATCTTCAAGATTAATGATTTTTTGACATCTGCAAGATGAAATCTTTGTTTTGCGTTGTCACCTGTATCTTATAAAAATAAATGAAAGTTCAGACAAAACACGCTTTTGAAGATAATCTAACAAGAAAGTAAATAAATAAGAAATAAAACTACACCACAAAAGAGAAGAAGATTGGAGGAAAAAGATAAGAAGTACATCGGAATATCATAGCTCTTAAGTAAAGAATTAGAAGAGAGAAAAGCCAAAAGACGAGCCTTTATGAAAAATTATAAAGCCTTGGAATTAGCAGAAGACAGAGCAGATCTCTTGACAAATATTAATCCTTACGATTAGAAGAAAGTAGAGTAACTCGGATTAACTGCAGTAAATGCACAACGTAATGCTGGATGTCGAGCTTCAGAATCATTAGATGATAGGTTTGCTGACAAAGCACCCATAAGCGTAGTGTTGATCATAAATCTTCACGATCAGATGAAAATAGAGCAACTCGATTGCAGCAAAAAATCCAGAATCCAGAAGATTACGTAATGCGAGTGTGACAGGTTTTCAACACTCAATTAACACGTTTTGTGTTAAGTGTTGTTATCCGCATCAGATTACCAATTGAAATATGAGCACAATCACACTATTTACCTAATGAGCCTAAGCAAAGAAATTGTGTTCTAATCTACAGAAGTTGCAAGACTCATTTAAGTTCAATGAAAAATACGACACAGACTAAAGCATGCAAAAATAATTTATATCCAGAGTCTATCCCAGAGTTGATTGTAAAATCACAAAGTGAACAAAGGCTAATTACACGAACTATTTGATTTGTTAAAATTATCAAATTGAATGATCTATTTGTCCAATACTGTTTCCGAGGTTAGGCGGTATTCTGTGCCAGGGATGTTTTTGAAGTTACTGAAAACTTGCCATACCACCTAAAACCTCAAATAATGCTAAAATTGGTGGGGGTTACTAAGCATCTGGAAAATATTAACACAACAGTTTTCAATAAATAAGTAAAAGTATATTAAATGATACATTATATTGGTTGGTAGCAAACAATCCTCTCAACAAAAACGTTATTACCAATAAAGAGAATATAATAAGAGTACAAATTTATTTTTAAATTTTTTGTCTGTCTGTTTGTTCCCACTAATATCTGTACGGCATGATTTTGACGGGACTGACACGCAAAACTAATGAAGTAGTGAACAATATCCTATTTAAAAACAACTAAATCCACGGATAATATCGCGGAGCGCAGCTTGTAATTCAAAAAAAAACTCGGTAGACGGTTTTCACATATGATAACAGCATAAAGTCAATTATTCGTGAATACTATTTTTTTAAACACGTTAAAAAAGCGTGGTGTGTTTGATGTCAATTGTTATAAACACTTTATTGAAAATTTAATTTTCTATCAAAATGTGTTTTTTTTTGGTTTTTAAAAACTATCATTTATTTAGAATAGTCGTATCATCGTGCGATAGACTATTGATGATGTTTATTAATTGATACGTTTGACTGGCCTTATTGGCCTAGTAGTTAGTGATCCTCATTATCGAGCTAGAGGTCGTGGGTTCGATTCTCACCCAGGATAAATGTTTGTGTGATGGGCATGTAGCGTTCATGTTGCAACACTGTTGTTAACGACGCCACTTTTTATAGACAGAGTTGGGTACACAAAAATGTTAAGTGGACACTCTGATTAACAAAGTGTGTATTTCAAGCTCTTGGAAACAAATACTGTGGTACCACCTGAACAGTAAATCCATATTGAATATATACTGTGTCTAATTTGACCATTCAAGTAGTAGATGCATCGAATAAAAATATATTGTGGAGTAACAAAAACATAGTAACTCCTAAAAGCATGATCATTTGTGCTGTGTCTGGGTGTAATTTATCTATGATATGTATGTATTTAGAAATATATAAGTATGTTTATCAGCAGTTCGTTTACCGTAGGTACAGGCTGTACCTAGTTTGGGACCAGACATACCAATTATAGTTATTATGACTTAAAAATATTTTATGGTGATTGCCTTGCAGTTGCTAATTAATCTATCGAATTGTAAATTGAGGCAATATTCAATTGATTAATTAATAATGATATGTATCAGCTGAAATTTATGTAATAATCACAAAATAACAAGATAGTAGTAAAGATTTTATGTAACAAATACAAAGATAATCACAACTTTTATTTAGAAAAAGGTTGCTGCTAACAAGCTTGTTAGTATCAATTAAATGAAACTAAGGCTACGTTTCCATCAAAGATGTACTAGAGCGAAGAGCGATGCGAGGCTGTCTATCAGACTCTTTTTAGAAAAACGGGTGGGACGGCTGACGAAAACCATCGAATGACTACTATTTTTTTACTGTCCTTCACATATATCGTTCTTTTTCGTTTTGTAGATACAAAAATCTAACACCAGTAAAACCTTTCCGCTAAAGGTTAGTTGAGCGAGGCTAGTGAAATGAAGTGATTGGTTTTTAACTAATCACTCGCTACGTTTCCTCGCTTATCTCTTGTGAAATCATTGCCTTGCTGTAGCAGTGATACTCATTACACCAATTATAACCTATTATAGTAATGAACTACTGGAATTCGAAACCTTTTTCTTTCAATCAACATAAGATATTAGATCAGATACGTAACTTTTATAGGAACGCTTTGTTAGTACTATAATTGTTAATGATTTCATCACTTAAATTTAATTTTCTTTAGAATAATGATACGATTTGTCATCATATTTTTTGCAGATTCCTATGCTGCTTGCGACCGCTTACGTATAAGTGAGGTTATGAGCATAAGGCCAGGGTCATGTGACCCGAAATGTAATTTTTTTTTCTATATATTAAGAGCCTGCCAAAGTCGCTCTGCTCTGCCTGATAGAAAGAATGAATAAAATTCAAGAGTTGTGATAACCATATTCATTGATGTATCGAAAAAAATGATGAGAGGATTCCGCTCTGTCACTAAAAACAAAAGGTAATTAAATTAGAGAATTATAATTTACTGTTCTTAGAATTTTACACGTACACATACTGTTTATTATGTAGCGGTACTTATTTGGGATAAAGTATTGTAACATCTTATCGCGGCAAAATCCAGAAAATATAACAGTAATAATTATAATTAAAAGATCATCTAAATGATCTAAGGTTCTAAAATAAAATCAACACAGTATATGGTTTAAATATATTCGTATCACATCAACACATACAAGATGCACACATGATTAATTGGTATTATTGTTCTCTTTGTTGTCTCGGTAATATATTTGTGTTGCCACAGTTCATTATAGTTAAAAGACGGTTATTAGCTGGCAATATTAATACCAAAATTAATGTAACGCTGATCATAAATTGGAAAATTTATCATAAAATTATCTTAAGTTAAAATAAAGGACCGGAAGGTAAAAAAGAATTCAATATTATATTCAAAATCTAATTAGAACTGTTAAATTAATACGTTAATTATGGCTTTACTTATATGAAAATTTAAATTTAGAATGTAGTTAAATGCTAAACGATAGCTTGAGGGTTGTTTTTTAGTTAAGTGTAGGGTGTCATTAAAGCTGTTTCATGCCGTTACCGGTTAAACGCTGTTTCGTGACGTGGTTTACGAAAGTTCAAATAGAATCGTGACTTTGATATTTGCTGTTTTTTCTTTTCATTGTTTTTTTGTTGTATTGGAAATTAAATTGCATGAATGTGTACAATACACTCATTGGTGTAGCTCGGGTTTTGCTTCAAATTTTTGGCATAGATTAATGACCTTCTATGCTAGCTTTTATCTATTTAATTGTACGCAATACTCAAAATTTAAAAGAATTATAATTGTTACTGTCAAATTGCCTGACTTTTCCGTGATAAAATATTACAATACTCTATCAAAATAGGTACCGCTACATAACAAATAGTTTGTGTACGTATAAAATTCTAAGAACAGTACGTTATAATTCTCTGATTTAATTACTTTTTTGTTTTTAGTGACAAAATAGAATCCTCTCGTATTTCAGGCTTCTGGGAGATGCCATCAAGGTGATACCGGAGACGTGAGCCTGTGTTAAAAATAATCTGAAAACACCTTAGGGCGCCTTAGTCTGGAGGTCTCTTACCATCTGATTTCAATATAATAATAATTTCTTTATTGAACCAAAGGATCCATACAATTTAAGTGCAAACCCTGATTCCCAAACTAGCGTGAACTGTATGTTGGGAATCAGTTCCTTCCCAAAAAACAACTATACAATAATCCTTTACAATTAGCAAATGTATCATTCATACACAGAAGTGTTGAAACATATTTACATAATAAATTTTGTTAATTGTGTATATGGGTATTTGTATATGTGAGTGTGTGAGTGTGTGTGCGTGCGTGCGTCGATGCGTGTGCGTGTGTGTGTGTGTGTGTGTGTGTGTGTGTGTGTGTGTGTGTGTGTGTGTGTGTTTGTGTTTGTGTGTATAATTATGACCACCATTTCAATCGAGGCCACGGCTATCCAGGCTCTAGCTCTACGAAAAACTTGCAAGTTTCTTAGAGCAAGCGGTCCCATAACTATTATCTAAAATAGTATCTAATCTACCACCAAAAGTCTCAACTTTCTGGTGGATTAGACAGATTAGATTAAGGTCGGATAGGCTTGATATCCCTTTTTTTATAAAGGAGGGCACTAAGTGACCGCTGCGCCGGTAAATCGAGATTTTACTATTACTAGTAGTCGCCTACTGGTCGAAATTCGACCATAATAAATACAACTTATATTAAATAAATTTGTATAAGTGAGCGGTATTTCACGTGGTATATCGTATATTAAATGGGGCAAATAAAACTTTTCTGTTCGACATGCAGTAAGACCACACTAAACATATAAAATAGTAATCTAGGTCTATGTTAGTACTCAATCTCTATAGACAAAATGATAAACAAAAAAAAAACAATTTGACCACAGAGTATGTATGCGTGCAACAATTACTTGTTTGTGTGTGTCAAATGCACGGTAGTGTGTGTAATGTTTTATTTATTAATTTAATGTACTTTATAAGTATTATTATTGAAAAATATTAGCGTTCTGCACTTCTCCTACATATAAACTATAAGTGTGCTAAATTTCATACTCCTCCGTCCGCGCAATTTTCGTATAAAGGGCTCCAAAGTTTTTGCTTCACGTATTAATATATAGATTAGGGCTTGAACAGATGTTTTAATTGAATTAAAATTTAAAATAGGATAAGTTTACTTGATCCCCGTGAGCTAAATATTCCACTTAGGGTTCTGTACAAAAAAAAATTTAGTTTAATCAAGTTGCTTTAAATGTCGGAGCAGGAATTAACTACTGTTTCTAAACATACATGTTAATAAATTAATTTTGAATATAGGGACTGTTTTAGAGTCAAACATATATTTAGTAATTCGCAAAGGATTCTTTCTAAAAGTTCAAGATATATTGACACATATTTCAACGTTATTTATACATTTTGACAGAAAAAGTAGGTACATACGTGCAAATACTGTTTTTTTCAATTAATAAATACATGTTTTATTGATAAAAATTGAATTCACACAGAAAATTTTTCAATTTCAATTATATGATTATTTTCTTATTATAAATGAAAATCAATCATCTTAAAATACATATAAGCGGTCTAGGAACTTAGACGGATATATGTTATTACGCTTTATAACACACGCGATAAATTATATCCACAATTCACCGCTGTGTAAACCAAACTAATGTTATTCGTGGGTGTGATTTAAGAAAGTTAAGTCGTAAAACATAATGTTGCTATTTTGATTATTTGAATTACAATTTATGAATTACAAAATTATAGCTCATAATGTTTAAAATAATCACTAACTTGTATATTTTAAAATTTTTCATCTTTAAAATCCTCGTAAATCAATCAAGTTATATTTGAGCAACTTGTTAAATCAACTTAGTTAAAAAATATGCTTCGTAAGAGCTTATTTCAAGCCCTGGAAAAAACAATCGAAAACGCTTTCACAACTAAAAGTGTAAATTATTTGTATTGATCTTAAGTTATTGATTACCTAAATATATATTTGAAATATTTCGTTATATTAATTTTGATAATGCCTCAATGCGAAAAAAAATGTGTTTACTGTTAGTACATCATTTTTCACGAAGACAGTCAAGTAAATATCTATCATATTATAATAATTTAGTACTACAAGTATGCGGTCTCATGAAACTCTTATACAAAAACAAAATGGAATATAATATCGTGTAAACAGACGGTTCAATTAATTAATAAAATATTGTCCTTTATCACGCGTATCAAAATGTGTTAAATTATGCGAACACAATTTCGCTTAACTTACGTTGTTAACATAAAATGTATTTAATCTTTTTCGTAAGCAATATCGTAACCAAATATTGAACTTCTGTAATCTTTGAGTTTTGATTCCACGGACGCTGAAGTATTTTCAGCGGCCATCTTGCAGTGTCCGACTGCACTGAGTTTTGTGATCGAACCCAACACTCAGTGCCTAATTTGAAACAACGCCTTGTCTGACAAGGACAAACTGTTGCTCTGATATCTGATGTTCTATGTGTAAGTTATGTATGGTTTTATAGACACTAACACAAATATTTAAGATTCGTCGACGATAAAAATCTTATAAATTTCGTTTTTGAACTTGTATTCCTTAGTTTATTCGTTTTTCTAACCTTAATGTATCTTCTTCCTATGTATGTCAAGGAAGACAGAAAGAAACTCTTTACATGTCACCCGTTGTGTCAACCCTAAATGTAAATGGAAATAGTAATGTAACATGTCCGCCCATTCACATATTGTACTGAATATAAAAAACCACTAACAAATACATGTAAATGGTTAAGGTATGAAGGCCCGTAAAAAATATATTTGGACAAATCGAATACAAAGCAGTACCTCGAAATATAGACATATTACCCATGGTCATACAACATAAGTCTGTATGCTACGCTGTGTTACCGTTACGCTAATGAATACATTTATAATATTCATCATCATCATCATCTCAGCCGAAAAACGTTACCCCCAAGATCCTGTGCTGTCCATATCCAACGGTTTCAAGTGACCTTCAATAGGTTGTCGGACCACCTTGTAGGGAGCCTACCCACGCTCCGTCTATACGTGATCGCCACTTCAGACATTTGGCCCCATCGGGCATCTTGTCTGCAAGCAATGTGCCCTGCCTACTGCCACTTAAGTTTGGCAATTCTGCGAGTTATGTCGGTGACCTTGGTTCTTCTATTTATAATTAATATTAATATTTGTAATATTTTCTCTTAACTGTTTTACATGTTTGTACCGATATACTGCATTTGAAAATAAATCGTTTCTTGTCCCACTGCACCCATATGTGTTATTAGAAAAACAACCAGTTTCTCATAGAACCGCATAGATCGCTGTCGAAGCATAAAAAGCTTGTTCGCCGGGTCAATAGCAAAACTTATTTTTGGTACATGTCAGTAATACCGTGTGTTATGTTCAATCCAATAAAGTAGTCGAAATTACGACCAATTTAACTTCGTTTACCTGACAGCACGTATTTCAGCAGTTAAAAGAAATATACCTAGAACTTATTTCCGAATTCATTAGATCTTTTAGAATGTGTATGTTTTTTATAAATCTAAAGCTGTTTTTAACATATAACGTGTGAAACTTTATAAATATATATCTCCAACTTCATAACACTATCATTGATTGGTATAAACTATTAACTACCAAGTGAATATTTTTATCTAAACTAAACAAATTTAGTGCCGATTAAACTAGATGAAAAGAAACATGTTTGCTGTTCATATTTTCGTCAAAATTAATAAGAATTCAAAGCGGACGTGGTTTATTTAATTAATCTCCAAGTAAATAAAACCTAAGTACTTAAAGTGACCTAAAACAGACGGCAATATATTTTATCTACTGCTTAAATGTTATTATTTATTTATTTTTAACTTTAAGTTTTAAGTTTTAATTTAAGAAAATTAAGAAAAATATTATAAAAAGTTTTATTTATTACTGAAAACCATACCTTACCTAATCATTTATTATTAGGTATATTTACAAAATAAAATTTAATTTATAAGACTTAAATATTTGACCTAAGACTACGTAACTTCTGAAGGCATATGTGATGCTGACCTGCAGAAAAGAGATGAATGATGTACAATATGTGTAACATAGAAATAGATTAAGATAGATAAAGAAATAAGAGATCTGTTTATTTCTTTCCAGATGATGTGGACGCGAATGGATAAGGATTAAAAAAATGTGGAAGTAAAAATCAAGCGCATGATGTTAGATACCAATGAATTGGAATATGAATCAAGTACTCTATATAACGCCCTCGAAACCTATAGTTTAGAAGAACAAAATGTAAATATATCCTCAAGAAATGAAACATGGTCAGACTACGATGTCTGCAATTCAAGTGCATCTTCAGAAGACTTTCTAACTTCCACAGTATTTCAAACATGTGTTTATATAATGTATTCGACCGTGTTTATAGTAGCACTTGTTGGCAACGGACTTGTGTGTTTTGTGGTAAAAAATTCACCTCGTATGAAGACAGTTACGAACTACTTTATTGTGAACTTAGCTGTAGGTGATATTCTAATGACATTGTTTTGTGTTCCATTTTCATTTATATCACAACTCGTGCTAAGATACTGGCCATTTGGGTTGGTTATGTGTAAGGTAGTGAACTATTCACAAGCTGTGTCAGTACTAGTCAGTGCGTATACTTTATTAGCAATATCGATAGATAGGTACATGGCTATAATGCGGCCGCTTAAGCCTCGTCTGAGTAAAAGAGCTGCAAAGACTGTGGTAGCTGCAGTATGGGGTGGAGCGTTAGCAACAGCAGCACCAGTTTCTGTAGTGTCCCAACTGCAGAGGCCTACCATGTGGCATCAATACTGCCAAGCGTAAGTAATTACTTCCTATTACTATTTTTATGTTTAATAAGGACGTTTAAAACTACAGTACACGATATAAATTTCAGATATTATATTTCTAGTAAATATGTGAATAAAATTATCTTTATTTTAGATTCAATACTTTTGTATTTGAGAGATTGTGTGAAAAGTTGTGAATATACGTGAGTGAAAACAGATATATGATGCACTTGCTAAAAATAAGTATTATATTCGTAATGCTGTATTTCATAAATAAAATTCTTTCAATTTCTTTCCTTAGGTATAAATACTTAGATTCGAAAAAAAGTATATTTTCAAACTTTTATAATGTTATTTTCCCTTTCAATTTTTGCCTCAGAGTTGAAAAACATTGATAAAAAGAGTATAAAATTTTCATCAAGCGTCACCTAAAATGAAAAAGTTTATAAAGAATTTTTTATAGCTACCCTCTTTTATGTATGAGAATCAAATAATTTGAAAATATCTACGCTCTGTTTGTATGTCAGTACAATTTTTTTCCAAAAACATTCACCATTGATTTAGAGATTAGAGATTTACCATAGATTTTTGAAAAAAATAATTATGTCAAGAATCTGCTAGTTTCGTAATTTTAAAACTAATGTGAAATTTTTACAGAGATATGTGCTTGGAACAATGGGAACATGCGTGGCAGAGTACACAGTATACTATCTCACTATTGGTTCTGCAGTTTGCATTGCCGCTCTCCGCGCTTATCGCAACATACGCACGAATAGCTTGCGCAGTGTGGGGCGGCCGGCCACCAGGAGAAGCTCAAGGCGATCGAGATACGCGGCTACAGCAGTCTAAGAGAAAGGTTTGTATAGAAAATATTGAAGATAAACGAAAAAGATAATACCTTCACAGTAAATTAATACTTTATATTTAAGATGCATTTATTTCCGTGCGGCGACAGATTAAGAATACAAAGTGGCACTCCTATTCATCCGGTGGGTGTTGTAAGTAAATTATGCAGACATCAACACTGTGAAGAGACGGAAAACTTGATATAAACTCAATTTCAATCCGTCTAGCTAGCATGGTATAATATACTAAAATCTCCTTTCTAAGGAGAGGCCTATGTCCAGCAGTGGACTATGAAAAGCTGTTGATGTGATGTAATAACGTGAAAATATATAAAAACACCGAGGACTACATGATATTATTTTGTTTGATAGTATAGTATCTTAATAGATTTATGTATTAATAAATAACTGCTATCTTTGTCTTTTTTGGAATGCGTAGACTACAGATGTACAAATTTACACATAACAGAATACAATGCAGAAACATAACTAAATTATTCTATTTCGAGACATTTTATTATACTTACTTATATTAAGAGCCTGCCAAAGTAACTCTACACTGTATGGTGGAAAGCATAAATAGAGTCACACACAGTTACCTCGAGAACTGTCACTTCTGCATCAATGAGCCTCCGGTCTCACACTCATTAACGAAACACAACACTATGGATACCGGCGCTTTAGGTTGGTCTTCTATGGAACGATAGTACTGCTCCGATCGAGCCGGCCCGTTCATGCTGAAGTTAGCGTGTCTTTGCTACTCAAACTATTAAAACATTACCACTATTTAAACTTCAACAAAGGATAGAGAAATTAGCTTTAAATTTACCAATTGTACGATACACAAACAGAAAAATAAAATACAGAACACGAATGAACTGAAGGAAAACATTAAATTGCAAATACCATTTTGATGAAGTTTCTCAGATTTATCTTCCAAAAATTAATTTACAAGTGTTGTTCATGTTGATTTATATACTTTAATTTTTGTACAGATTTAATTATTTTTGCTAAGGATTGAAATCCTTTGGAACGGTTGTATTCTATTGCAACATCATCCATCTGTTACCTGGTATGGCATAAATGAAACATTAATCAATGTCAGGTTTAAGATTTGGTTGAATCATCTCCCATCATTATAAATATATTTACATTGAACCTTGAGCCCTGATTTATAGGCGAATTCCTTGAACTCAAACTTTATTAATAGGTTCAATATTTTTATCGATTAGTTAAGAAAGAAGATACATAGACTAAAGATATTTTTAATTGTATATTAAAATCAAAACTACCATGACCTTACATAATATCACAATATTTTTTCTTTAGTAATTACCGCTACCCATGGACACTTGCACTTCAATAGACACAAGTACATTATCGCACTTGAATGTCCTCTCTATCCTATATTGGGTAACCTCTCTCAGTCGGGAAACAACGCTAGAATACTAAACTGGGTTTCTGTGAGATCGTGGTATTGCACCAGTCACAGAATAGTTACGAAGCATGACTCTCCTGCGATTAGATAGCACTACTAAAATAATATTACTAGCCAATCGCTGTTACTTTTATAAATAGAATATGGAATAACCATTGCTTGAGTGGCAATCATAGTGAGAGTAACCTGGACTGATTCGGTGATCAGTTTACATGAATCCATAACTGCTATTACTGAGACGATAAAATCATTTAGATGATAAAAAGCTATTATAATGATACAGATTATATGGATATTACCAAATACTACAGCTATTAGTATTGTGTGTATTGTGTGTATCACTAGTATTGTTCTAAAATTAAAGGTAAACTGCAACGTTAGGCAAAACCTCGAATTATACCTATACATGTTTAGATTACAAACTGCAAAACGAATAGTACCTTCTAAGATCGACTTCTAAGATTTCTTTTCATCTTGCTTAATCAAGATTTTTGATCAGAAAGATTTCTAATTTTACACATGTTTATGAAGCATGTTTTATTTTCGTCAAGACTTTGAAACGTATTTTGTATTACAAACAAAAAGCGCTCAAACATTTTAAACCAAAAGCTATTTGGTATCAATTAAGACGTTTCGGATGAATTGGACTGCAGGTAATCAGGGCGGTTGACATTAATGCCAACGCCCTAATAGTTGAATAACGAAAAAAATTACGTTCTCATAATTATGAAACATTTGTGTGAGTTTTATATTATTAAAAGTTAGAAAATGTAAGCAAAATATACTTGGCTAATTACAAGCTTTCTTTGAAACCTTTTTTATAATAAAAAAATATAATCAAGTTAGAACTTGTTCTACGTTTCACAAGTAATGAGATGACTTCGTTTGCTTTCCAGTGCAGAAATTTTCCCTTAGATTGGTTTGGTTTCATTAGATTTTTTGTGTTTTAGTATTTGAAAGGAATAAAATAACATAATACGATGTAGTCACACCTATTTTCTAGAGTAAGTAGGCAGAAACTTTTGACCTCAACTTATTACGGTCCTGTTGCAGCTTTTTTGCTACACGTATGCTCGTTGGCTCCTGGTACTTTTCACATGACCCTTCTTCACAACTTCACAAATTTTGATCGGTAAATATTCGCCGTGAACGACCTCTTCAAATACTTACACGCAACTGACTGCACGGATGGCGTAGTGGTTTAAGCGGTCGACAAGCCTTTACTATGCTAAGTGTTGTGAATTCAAACTTCACACAGAACAACACATTTTGTGATCTACAAATTGTTGTTTTGAGCCTGGAGTGTTCTTTGTGTCCGTTTCTTGTATGTTTGTGAAGTCACCCGTGACACAGGATTTATGCCTAATGCGGGCGTTATTTTTTAAACAGTGGTTGACACTGTGGTTAACCATATTTACTAGAATTTGAGGTTCATAAAATACTACTTAGCTGATGCATTACCGTACGAAACTCTATGCACAGAGTACCAATACGTCATCTTTTAAGAAACAGCAAGAACCTACCCAAGTCCCTAATATAATAATCAATTTTTTCACTGGCTCTCTCTTTTAATACCCTTTGGACTTTCCAAATTAAGATTACTAAAATAGGACCCGTTGAACCCCTTTCTTAGTACTCTTTAGACTTTATAAGGTATGTGTTCATTTGGTATTCGTTTGATGTAAGTAAAGACTTTTTTAGTAAGAAAATGTACAATTATGATCAAAATTAAATTAAAACACTAATGACAAACTAGATAACGTTGAGTTTTTTTAAATACATAACCAGCGTAAATTGAAAGGTCTCTATTGTATAGTGTTAACGTGGGTAAATATTACGACATCAAAGAATAAAATCGCTACAGTGAAAATTTAGATATTCCAAAACATTGAAAATTTAAATAAGTTTATATTGTCGAATCATTAAATTACCTGCGTCGAATATATCTAAAATCTAATTATCCACAAAAATGATACCGAAGGACTTAAGTTAAAAGTGGATGCGGCGCTCGGCGGCGGTTAATGGACCCTTCTTCAATGGTTTTAACCTAATTGAACTCAAATAATCCAATAGCAGTAGATAATTCTAAATTTATTTTTAAATTTTTGACATTTTAAACACTCAGATCTCAATCTTAGACATTTTAAGCTAAGGCATAACGATTTCTATATTGACATTTTGCATTAATATCAACATGTTTCCCGTAGATATTTTAATTTATGATAATTTGTCTCAATTTTATAGACTATTTTTTTTTTTCGCCAGACCTGCCAGAGTGATTTTACTCTGCCTAATGAGAAGCGTGAATAGAATCCTAGAGTGGTGGTTACCACACTCTTTGCGAATGCAGACAATGCAGTATGGTGACCCACAGTATTGTGGTCCACAAGGCGGGCGGACACATGAGGTCCCATGGTGCATGTTGTTTTGTGGTATTTACGACACATAGTAGCATAAGTAAATTCGAAGTTTGAAGGTTCAAATGGTACAAGGAGGTATAAAAGGTCATATTTGTTGATGAAGTCCAAACTCGGAGGTCTTATGGGCATTTAGACGATGTTGCTACCGTGTGTGTAAGTTCGTATGTTAATATTGACAATATTATTTAGTCCTCCTTAAAATCTTTGAATTTTGGTTCTTATCTTGTTCTTTGTAAGTAAGGTAATTTACTAAAAATTTTTATTTTGTTTTTTTTTTATGAAGAACCTGCCAAAGTGACTCTACTCTGCCTGATGGAAAGTATGAATAGAATCCAAGAGTTGTCGTCACCATACTCATTGCAAATGCAGACAATATAGTGTGGGTACCCACACTATGGCGGCCTAGTGAGATGCTTTTTCACGCCACGCTTGGGGACGTAAAAGGCATGACAGTCGTCGTGGCAGTGTAAACCTCACATAGTTATCACGGTAACTGTTACCCCTGCATCAATGGGTCTCCAGTCTCGCACTCACCAACGAAACACGACAAAACGGATGCTGGCGCTTTAGGTTGGTCTTCTGTGGGAGGGTAGTACTGTCCCGGCCGAGCCGGCACGTTCGTGCTGCAATCGGCGTGGCTCTACTACCCTAAAATACTTACAATATTTAATGATTTTCTTCCAAAGGGTTTGTGATAGATCATTTTATGGATTGATTGTCTTATGTAGCGGTTTACAAGAGTTCACGATTTACCATTCATCTAGTATTTTATAGAACAGGACCCTTCAAATACCAGGAATATGAAGTACTTTTGGTTGGATTAGTATTCGTATACGGTACAGCTACTTCACGAGTCTTAGTTAAAAAAAATTAGCATCAATAGCCTTTAACAGTCCACTGGTGAATATTGTCCTCCCCTTGGGAAGAAAAAGTTAAGGAAATATTTACACATGAAATATATAAGGATGCAATAACTGCTATATTTTCATTAACAATTTCTTAATAAGGTTGCCTCATGTCTAGATACATATTTATATGCATATTCTTAATTTAAATTATCCAGTCTGAAATAAAAAGATTTATATTCTAAAAATAAATTCATAATAAAATACATTTAATTTAAACAATAAGTTTGTTTACATTAAAAGTGAAAAGTTGATTTTAACATTTTGTTGTATTTGTGTATCAAATGAATATCTCAAGTACAATGCTTCTATTGATAAACATATTTGATTACTACAGTAGTAGCTAGATTATACATTACGCGTTTATGGCTGATTCTCAAAAAAAATCGAAATTGATGTCCATGATGATTCTGACGAACCAGGATCGTTAATAATTAAAAGTTTTTTTTATTAATTAAACTACTGAACTAGATGAACAAATTAATTTTTTATATGATAAATTAAAAAGATATATCTATGAAAATACCTTGAAAATCATTCCCTCACTATGTCCCAACTGCTAAATTCGAAGAGAATCATTAACTTAAATCGTAAAATTCTTAACTGATTGTCTGTTATCTTATTTTTTACTCATATAAGATAGTATTGACTGTACCTACATCAGTTTATAGTTTAAAAAATGCGGTAGGAAATATTATTAAAAATAATTTAAAACTTTGTCCGTGAAAAATCGATCATTCCCTCACCGTTTTCAAACGGTGTCATTGGACCAGAACTTAGAGGCCTATCAAGCTCCACTGCAATTTTTATTGTACTTGGCAGTATTGGCTTTGACAACGTACATTATAGCGGACAGTTGAAGAGAAGATGTTTTGTGGAAATTGATTTGACAACAATTTTTTTTAATTTTACATTTTTTGATGTCATTTCCCCATATCATGTAATCAAAAGGTAAGCATTTTTTTATTGAATAATTATAGCATATTTATATACATTTCTGGTAGTAATAAAATACTATATACTGCTCGTAAGAAAGTAAGGTTATGTTTGTAAGCTTATGGCTATTTTGTTTCATTTCGTCATTCCCTCATCATAATTCCCTCTTAAAATTTTTTGATGAGGGAATGATTCCTATGAGGGAATGATGTATTTTGTAATATATATAAGATATTCATGTTTATTCAATTGGTTTCAGTACGCTGGAAGTCAATAATGTCGAGAAGTAGAAAATTAACTGCTGCAGAAGCAAAACTGAAGAAAAAAGAGTATGATAGGAAGCGAAGAGAAAAATTGAAAAAATGTCCTGAAAGCTTAGAGAAACTCAGAGAACAAGAAAGACTCAAGTATTTAAATAAGAAAGGGAAAGGTCAAGTCAAGCCTGTCAGTGCTTTGAGTTCACGAGAAAAAAGGCAAAAACGAAAACAATGGTGGTTAAACAGTTCAAAATACCGGGAGAGGAACCATAATGTGCGTAAAAGTCTAGTAAGACTCATTAGTCTAGTCTAGATCCATTGATCAGACGCCATCTTCCACCCCAGTTTCACTGGCAGAATCTAATAGTTCGAGAGTTAATGTTAGTCAGAAAGAGACTGTTGTTTCACGACGAAGGCGACAACTAAGAAATCGAAACTATATAAATAAGTTTACTTGGACCTATTCTGAACCTGGTCATGGCAAAGGAGCACCAGATGGTGTTGGTGGCACTTTAAAGAGGTCCGCTGACCAAGCTGTGGCTGAAGGAAAAGATGTGACAGATTTAAATGTGTTCAAAGATGTCCTGAGTTCAAAATGTCCCTCAATAATGCTTATTGAAGTAAGTACAGCGGAAATAAATAATGCGAATAAATTGATAAAAAAATCTAGCTCTATTTCAACTTTTTCTGGCACTCAAAAAATAAGACAATTTGTATTCTCGAATGATGAACTTGAATTTAGAACTCTATCTTGTTTTAACTGCGTTGCAAAATATCAACATTTTCATCTTGGTTATTATAAAACTACTCATGTATCGGTTAAAGACACACCTGTGATATCAACGCGATGTAAAAGAAAGAATATTAAAATGGAAAACGATGTGGATATTTCGAAATCTATTGCGTCTGAAAACAGTACATATAAATATAAAGTTGGTGATCACGTCCTTATAACATGGAACAACGAGGTCTATCCTGGCAAAATTCTTTCATTGTCTGATGATGGGGCATTTGTACGGTGCATGAAGAAAGGATTGAAATGTTGGAAGTGGCCGACAGTTAAAGATGAAGAACTGTATGCTTGACCTGACGTTCTTCGCGCAATTCAACCCCCTAAGTTACTAAGTAGAAGTAGTTATTTTATTAAAGAAATCGATAAGAAGCAATAAAAACTTCAAGAAAATACAAATAACTAAAGTCAGTTGCAATTAAATTGCATAGAGACTGATAAATGATATTAGATGAATAAAATTTTAATTGATGCTCTTGTTCTTGTCATTATTTTTGTAGGTATATATTGCATTATGGAGTTTTTAATTATTGTAAAATCATATTTTAAATCATTCCCTCACAAATCTGTCATTCCCTCATTTTTAGTTTTTTTTTATCATTATATTTAACTCAAACTCAAAAAAGTTGAAGACCACTATACTATTTTCATCAAACAAGACATCGACTAAGAATTAAGCAAAATAAAATTCAATAATAAGTAAAAAAAAAATTATCAACTCAATAAAGCTAAATTCGACTTTTTTTGAGAATCAGCCTTATATGGATATTTATGTAAGGACATAAACACATATATGCAAAAATAAACATAATTTTTTATAGAACCTTTATTAACATACCAGTTTATACTACTTCTTATTTTTATTAGGTGAAAGACATCCACTACTAGACATAGGTGTCCCCCATATTTTGCCACAATAACTTGTTTTCCGTGCCACCATTTTGCAACAAAAATCTTCATTAGGTCCTCGGCAGGTACGATCTATTAATAGTTTATACTGCACGTACTAGAATTTAATAATGATTAATTAAATTTGTTAAATAAAATTAAAGTAGCGCGTTTCTGAAACAAAATGAACTTTGCTATATTTTTATAGAAAATCACTAAAACTATATGAGTGTTTTGGAATCGATCAGGTTTTAGAAGAGAAGTACAGAATTTATGATATGTGTGATCAGTGCCTTAGCACGAATAACTAACGAAAAAATATTCGATACGTACAGCGCCCCTGTCGTGCGTAAAAGGAATTAATTTTGGCAGTACGAATGATTCGAATTGACTTTTGAAACCCAAACGTATCGGCAAGTACTCGATACGTGATACTTTATGAATATTTTAGGAAATTGGACATATGTTAATGTGCTATCGTGTTTATCGAATGTTTATTCCCCTAAGATTGGTCGGTGAGAAAAGTTCTGAAACATTTTGTTTTTATTTTGAATTACTACATTAGGTCATTCTATTGAAATTCTAAATATCGGGGCTTAAGAGGAATATAATATGTAAAAAGAAAGTATGAAAACTTTATACTTAGTATAATTGTGCCTTTAAAATTAAGTACCTCTGTACGTAGACAGGGAACATTCTTTGCTTCGAAAACATAATTGGTTTACAGTACAGTAGACAGAACTTTTGATAATGTTCAAATGATAAGATCAGGAAAATTAAAGAACTAGATGCTGCAAGGTTTGTACGCCATTACATTGATAATAAATTCAACTGGAAAACGCATAGCGAATATATCTGTGAGACGCTAAACCAATGTTATATGTACTATATAGGGTTGGAAAAGTCGTAAATGTACCTACCCACCTTACAGCCTACCATGGTTGTGCCGCATTTGCTCTACGATATGGAACAACTTATTGCGACACTTCAATATTAAAACAAATAATAGTAATCATCCAAAAATGTTGTGCTCGAAATAAATGTTATCAGCAAGCAATTGAGTCTTGTAAAACATATTTAAGAATTAAAAATCCTAACTTTACGATTCCCTTTATAAACAAGGTTGTAATATTTCTTAAAACTAATCTAGAACTGTTTAAATTTCGGACCAGTGCCCAAAATTGCGATAAATGATTAATAGTAGCCAGCAGACTGATAATTATGCATAACAGTGTCTTTTGTTTTGTTATGCATAATTATATACATTAAATAAAAAACTATCAGCAATAACGAACATAGTTGAAGCAGACAATTTTAAAAGGAATTTACGCCGTTTGTTAATTAAGAACTACTATTATTCAATTCAGGACTTTTTAATGGTGCTGACGCTGAGCTGTATTTCGAATGCTTTCGTTATTTTTTTAGAGAACCTCCACGGCGGCAAAGCCATCACGTGGAGCCTTCAGGCGGGATGACCAACGAGTAATCGTGTCTTGACGAACCGCCTCGCGCCACTTGCGTATCTCTTCGGGCGGGGTCCGTATGCCGCTACCCACCTGGAAGTAAACCGTCTGCCAATAAACTTCGGCTAGCACTTTCATCTCCAAATCCCACGGGAGAGTTCCGGCTAAGGTGCACGCCGCCTCTGTCGACACGGTGCGGTAACAGCATATGGCTCAAACCGCGAATATCCTCTGAGGACGCCAGAGGGCAACCCTATTCTGGGCGGTCAGAACCACCGCCCACACTGGTGCTACATATACATAACGGGGATAACCCCAGTGTAGAGCCGTCTCGTCGCGACTTTGACTCCACCCAAATTGGGCAAGAGTCGACTAAGGACAGAAGCAGCGCCGACTAGCTTTGGAATAAGCTAGTCCGCCCACTAACCCAGCGCCTTAATGCATCTGACCACCAGAGAGACTCCCGTGGTGGCCAGGCGCGCCGCCTCTTTAAAACTCATCCCCCTCGCGGTGACCAATGTGTCATCGATGTAACAAATTACGCCTAGGCCGGGGGAAAGACGACCTCGAAGTGTCTAGTCGTAGCCCATGTTCAACAGGAGTGGTCCGAGGACAGACCCCTGTACACCACACGACATGAGTACACATGGCACCTCGTGGTAGTGGAGTGCTACCCTGATGTAGCTAAATGGCAGACTATTAAATGCGATGTCCGCCAGCAGCACGCCACCATAGCTCACTGCCTTTTCAGTCACGGCCTCGAAAACCGAATTGAACATCCGACAGATTCCGACAGGGCCCACCTCGCAGAAGTGATTGACGATGCGGGCAGAGAGTGTTTTCTTAAACAATCTACCCGCCTCGTCCAGCAAATCGATGGTCCTGTAGGCCAGGACTGAATTGGCAGGCCGTCCCAGTTTCCTCAACAGGATCAGCACTCAGGAAAGCGTCACGATCGAGACCCTCCAGCATCCCCTTCCTCTTCACTTCTTTTAGCGTGGCTAATGGCCAGCTTCAGAGTTTTCCACGCCTCTCAGTACTCCTCATGAGGCTGGTTGTCCTCGTTATCTTCGCGGTATCGCCGCCGATTACGGGTGTAGGACCGTGGAAAGTGAGATCAAACACAGTGGAAAGCGAGACCAACACACCGTGGAAAGCGAGAAAAATGTCGCCTACTGGGGTCCTGGGTTCGGGAGAGCTCAAATCGGAAGTAGAGGTGGTCCGAGAGCGTCTCAACCTCTTTTAGAACACGCCAGTTCCTTACACGTTCTTCGAAGGCAGGGGTAGCGAAAGAAAGGTCCACTATCGACATTCCATCCATCAATTTGCGTAGTGTTATAGGTTGCCGTGCCTCATCAACACAGCTTACTCTAAACATTTCCTACCTATCGTAAACCCAAATGAGTCCCTCACTGACCTTTCCTGTTCTGCTTAATCTACAATAAATTAATATTATTGTTAGACAAATGTCTCCATTTATAAAAAACGTAGAAATTATTTAGCAATTAGTACATTGTTATGATTTACTTCAAACAAAATCTTTGATATTGTTTACTTGAAGAAAATATTAAAACAAGACGCCCTTTTTATTAAAGTGACCAATATTATATTTAGCGAGGCATAGCGTATTATGCTTAGAAGTTATTATCATTGTAATTTTAACGTTTGTAAAATTTTCAATATTTTGACTATTTAATGTTTTATTCTGATTTATGTGTATTAAAATCGTTGCTATACAAATATTAAATACCGTTTGTAGCAAAAATGAGTTACTTACCAAGCTATTGATGACTGAAGTTGTGGGTATACATATATTTTGCGTTCTGAGCATCCAAGGTTTTAAATAGATATAACTAGATACAGTTCTGATTCGTACTGTCATTACTTGGTTCTCCGATCATATACATAACCATACTTTACCTTACATGTATGGTAGATAACAAAACAGCAGAGAAACTCGAAACAATTTAAACAAAAAGGAGTACAACAGACCTGGCCTTTCCAAACGTGAAGACCAAATAACACGAAAATCTTCAACATCTTCAACATAACCCATGTAGGTTACGGTATCATTTACATGATGTAAAGTGAATTAGTAATACTCTTTAATTACTATATTTGGATTAGGATTTTTAACGAGGATTTTTTTGATTAGGAATTGTAGTTGCATATGTATGTATCTTAATTAAAGTGACAAACGTGAACAGGAATTCATTTTTTATGCCTCTATTTTCCATGCTAAAAACACTAAACAAAAGAAAATTATTACGCCAACACAAAGCGTATAAAGCTAGCATAGGCCATATTTTGTTAAAACAATACCCACGGATAAAAGCTAGAAATTATACACTTTAAAAGCATGTTTTTGTTTCAGATGGTGAAAATGATGGTGATTGTAGTGACAGTATTCACGATAAGCTGGTTACCTCTCAATATGTTTATTGTACGTATTTTTTTTTATTTAATTATCATTAATTAGTCCATGAAGTGATGGATTAAGATTAAAGGGGTCATCAGTCTTATTCGATCCATAGGTGACGTAAGAGTCGAAACAAACTGCGCAGGATAACAGCATTGCGACAAGAAGGAAAACTTGACACAACTCCTATACCCATTATGTGTCTGGTCAGCGTAGTATAGTAGGTTAAAACCTCCTTCCTAAGGCTCGCCATAACCCTGCAGTGGACCGTTAAGGCTGTTGATGATGACGATGACTAGGAATTAGTTAAAGAGTTCGATGAACACGATGATCCAGTTTACAGTGATCTTAAATTTCTGAACTAAAAATCGTGATATCGAATCACACCAATACAATAGATATATTGTATTATTTTTAAAGTGTCTATGTAAATATATTATAAGAAAATAATTACATATATTTATCACAGTACGTATTCGTCTAGTTTACAATCAGATGTTCGTTTTATGTGGTGTTTTATGTTATCATTGAGTTTCATTGATTTGTTTAAGCAGTTTCTACTGTACAGATAGTGAATCCTTCATTCTTCAATCTATTTTCATTTTATTACATTTTTAAGATTTAAAATACGCGACAGTAACGTTTTCTTTCTAGTTATTATATTGTTTATAGTTTTGTTTTCCTAGGATAGGTTATGACACTGACAGTTTGTGTGGCGTAAAATGCGTTTCATGGCAAACTCAGATAAATCTAATTTGCCACAAATTCATTTCTGAACATAGATTTTTGCTCCATATATTCTATTTGAGGGAATGGATTTGGAACTGCGAAATTTCGTTTTGCTTACTATAGCAGTGAGCATGACTAGGCATACAAAATACCGTCCTGATTTCTATACGATAAATTCGACCGTCAAATACAACGCTAGACTAGAAAGTACATGGATACAAAATTTACTTTATTCTTAATATTCTTTTACTCTTCATTAAATTAATAAAACAAAATACAAAGGTTTAAAAAATTATTCTTTAACCTTTTTTCGTCTTACTTTTTCTAAGGTATTCACGATTTATAAATAATTGAAGGAGCTCTGTCTAATCAATGCTAGCCCCAGACATTGACCAAAATAATGCAAGTTTAAATATTGGCGTCGCTTTTACCTCATTCAAAAAAAGGTTCTAGATAATTCTAGAAATAGAACTATGTTCTTGACGCCTTTTGACATCCAATTATTCAGCTGCACTTTAATAAAAGCTTGAAAAATATTTCACAAGAATATCACATAAGATATTTACTGCTTTATAAAATAAGACTCTAAATTGGTCTTTAAAATAACGTTACATAGAATGAGCTTGGCTTAACGAGTAAAGTTGTACTATTTGGCATAACGGTTGATACTGAATTAAGGGAATTATCTGACGATTATTCCAGAATAAAATGATACTTTTATCATGATAAATAATCTTACTCGGTAATTCATTTTTGATGTTCAGTACCACGATGGTACTCACGAAATTAAAGCATTTCCTACAATAGTGTAAAGACTCCATTATACCTTAGTAATTATATTTATCTAATACTCCGATTCCGTGTGGTGACGGATTAAGAACACATAGTGTTACCACCCCTATTCAACCCGTGGGTGTCGTAAGAGGTGACTAAGGAAAGAAACTATTCAGGAAAATATCATTACAAAGAGAAGGAAAACTTAAAATAAACGCTATTCCAATCCGTCTGGCCAGCGTGGTATAGTAGGCTAAAACCTTCTTGCTAAGGAGAGGCCTATGTCTAGCAGAGGACTGTAAAAGGCTGTTGATGATGTTGATGAATACCCCGTGAATGAGGTCCTTAGCACACTTAGCAAGTTAGGAGTAATACTTGCACACTTATGCTAGAAAACTCGAGAGTACCGGCTCAAGATACTATACAGAAAATTTACACTATTTTATGGCGAATAAATTCATCTAAATTTAGTTTAGTTTAGCCGCTGGATGTGAGCTGCACGGGACCGGCTGTTGTAGAGAACCTTGGGCTACGCTTATCTGGAGCAGTGGACGTCTTTTGGTTAAGATGATAAAGATGATGATGAAGTTTAGTTACATTAAATATAACAGCACTTTGATATTGTACACAATAATTGCACAATTATTTCGTTGCCAAAAAACTTCAAAGTTTTAATTTCATCACGAAACCTGGTTTGAATTTGATTGCTAGAGCTGTAGGAATATGGATAGTTGAACTCAGGTGCTATGGTGCTACACAGGTAAAAGTAGGTATCATGTACTATGATACCGCGTATACATTGATCAGAGACACCACTACGATTGGGCAAACGTAGTGTAGGGCGCCCTGTGGCGCGATGGACCGACGACTTGAAGAAGGTGGCTGGCAGCGGATGAGTGCGAATTGCCCAGGACCGGGATGACCTTCGGACCTAACGTACCTTCGTTCAGCAGTGGACGGGGATAGGTTGATTGAGTACCACGTTGCACTTTCACATACGACTAGATTGTCTGTTTTTCCACACAGTATCATACTCGTATCAACAATGTAGAGTCTAAACCTACCATACAAACATGGAAGGGTACAAAATGTTATCCAAATAACCATTTATTAAAATAAAAAAAAATAAAAAATAAAGTTACAAATCTAATACAATTAACACAAGGAGTCCTATACTACTATATTTTATACTTATAATTAAGATGTCTTAGTTAAAATTGCTTACATACTTTAGCCTATTTTTGAAAAATTATTCGTACCTTCTGAACCAGTTAAGACTGAGATTGTTCAGTCTTGTTAATAATATTCTAAAATTACAAAAAATAATATATAATTACGATTATAAAGGATTCACATTATATAGTACTTCAATTTACAATCTGTGTATTGATTTTACGAAACGTTGCTAGTATTTATATTTCGGAACTCATATGAGGTTTTAATGATTGTCCCGACTGCTAAGATCCAACTAGATTGGGCAGCGTTAGAGAAGCTGCGCAACGTTTTCTCGTCACAAATAAAACAGTGCCTTAACACAAAAGTCTTCGACCAGTATGTGCCAGTGATGACTTACGGTACAGAGACATATTTGCTTACGATGAATTTATAAGAAGCCTCAAAGGCGTCCAAAGAGTACTGGGGAAGGTAATGTTAGAAGTTTCCTTGCGTGATCGAATCAACAATGAGGAGATCTGCAGACAAACCAAGATCACTGATATTGCCTGTAAAATTTTAAACTTAAGTAGCAGTGAGCAGGGCTCATTCCACGCAAAAAAGATGGCCGATGGCGCTATACAATTGGAGTGGCGCCTACTGTAGTACAAAGCTTAATAGGAAGATAGCTAAGAAAACAATATTAAAGTAAAAGAGTTCATTGAAAAGTACCTACTTTTTCAGTTAGTTACTTAAATTGCCTCACAAAGTATATTACTGCTCGCAGCCGGGCGAAAGTTAAAAAGTAATTTTGTAATGAAAAGGTAGGTAGAATGCGAATGCTTTACAATTTATTAGAATGGAATAAGTTTATCTCAAGTAATTGTTAAGTGGATTTATTTGATATTATGCTCTCTTTTTCAGTGTCACTTCACACACACTTAAATGTTTGGTATTTGTTCACCTTGAAATAGTAATAATAATTTATTGGTTACATTGTTGGTATATTGGAATAAAATGGAATACCATAAAAATGAAGGTTATTGGTTGGTAGGAAGCCGAATGATATTTTGACAAAAAATATTGTTCACAGGCAGAGTATACCAAAGGAATATGTACTTCGTATTTCAATTTAATAATTTACCAAATACGTCACACTGCTATATTTATATAATATTTTTATGACCTTATTAATCATGAGCAAAATGTTCTCACAGAAATTTAAAATGATAACTTTAAAATTAAGTAATTCATTCATTTTGTCACGTATTGTTTTTTTTTATGTCGCAGCAATTACGCATTTCAAATATTTAGAAGTTATATAGAAGTCATAGTCTAATTGCTCTCTTAAAACTTTTCTTGACATAGTTCAGTTCAAGTTTGTTTTTAAACTTTTTGTGATTTTATATTTTTCATTTAATACAAGTATTTTATAACTCGTTTTAATATAACTTAACGTATAATTTCAACTGTTTTATTTGAGTACGTTTAATAAGTACAAATGAAATCTTTTCACTTTTTATGAAACTCATAGAAATTCCCCACACTAGTTCTATTTTATTTAATACAAAAAATATATGTATTTATTTAAAACATGGTGTGGTTTTGTCTCAACAGGTATTGTGGACGATACACGAACATGACGAGAGCTGGGGCATGTGGCCAGGGATGCCGTACGTGTGGTTCGCGAGTCACTGGCTGGCCATGTCACACTCTTGTTACAACCCCATTATATACTGCTACATGAATGGAAGATACAGGCGTGGATTCAAACAGGTATTAAGACAAATTCTTAACTTAGCGTTGCACCTTGGTTTCAGCAGAAGAAAGCAATATGAAATGCTATGTAAGTAGTACAATGCATGTGTGAGATTTACATTATAATTGTTTTAAAATTTGAAATATTAAATTCTTACTTTTGTAAATACGTAACTTCATCGTGACATACTGTTGCTGGTGGATTCTTGAATAATATTTTTCTAATTAGGTACTAAACTTAGACAGTTCCTTAACAATAACTTACTGTTGTGTTCTCTGTACTATGTTCTCACAATAACTACTTATTTTCAACACCAGGAAGAAATAATAAATCTGACAGCGGATAGTAGAAATTTCCCTATTTGTAAATGACGGTCAAAAAACGGCTAGAGTAGTAGAGCATTTCCTTCTTTTGTTAAATTCATGAGCCGTGAAACAGTTCGCTTAAACTAATTTCTTAAAGTGGTTCTTTACTTTTACACCGCTAGTGAATTGCATAAGGATCGAATCTATAACCAGTTCAATGGGTGACAAGTAAAATTTAGTCTGACATTTATGCTTTAACGTAAAATCCGTTCCTGTTAGCAGTTGGGATAGTAGTAGTACTAAACTATTGGCTATCTCAAAACCAATAATCACAGTCAAGCGTAGTCAAGCTTCCTGTAAAGTATCTTTATATTTACATCGTTTCCCATTCGTTTTAATTATGGTACATTTACGCACACACATACACAATCATATACATACACATACAATCACATACATACACACACACGCATGCACAAATGTTTAACGCGTATAACTTTTTTAGATATTTTGTTTTAAAACATTTTGTTGTGTCACGTTCCTCCAATGTACATGTAAACTTCTCTATCACTAAAGACAGAGCTTGAAACCCCCTCGGGCCGTCACCCCACCGGGGTTTACGGCGGGGTGGTGTGTCGGCATCGGACCGACTAAAACCACACGGTGTGCCACTCTGCGCCTGAGATAGGAGGGATCCGGGAACCGCTGCTATTACGACATCCAGATCCCTCCTAGCGCCTGCCCGCTAATGCGGGCACCATCTATGGATAAACTCTCTATTTTAGGCGACGTACGGCACACGCGGACGTCGCCTCCTCGCGGCTGGCCATTGTAGCGGATGGAGGGGAAAACCCGTCCCGTCCACCCGCGGCCACACTCAAGGTGGCATGAGGCGCTGGTATGCGCGCCTCCGCCGCCCGGTTCGCCGGCGGCGAATTGGGTCCGAGTGGACATCGTCCTCCCGGGCCTTCTCCGCCGCCTCCTTCCGCGAAATTACGTCTTCACAGAAGGTTGCGACCGCGGTAAAACAACTGTCGCTACCGGCCATGGAGCGTATGACGGCCGGTAGCGAGAGATCTCCTCCAATAACTGCAGTGAGGACCCCACGCTGCGCCGCCCAGGCGGAACAAATCGCTAACGGGTGCTGAGCTGAGTCTTCACTGCAGTCGCAGTGGTGACAGGCGGGACTCAATTCCCTCCTGGCGACCGAGTGCAGATACTTCCCGAAGCAACCGTGCCCGGAAAGGACCTGCGTCAGTCGCAAGGAAAGGGTCCCGTGCTGCCGCTCTGCCCACTCGGCGATGACCGGCTGGAGAGCCTCCACGAGAGCAAAGCCAGCACGAGGAGTCTCCAACCGTAACGACCAACGAGCCATCGTGGCTCGACGAGCGGCCTCACGCCACTCGCGTATCTCTTCGGGCGGGGGCCGTATGCCGCTATCCACCCGGAAGTCAGCCGTCCGCCGATAAACTTCGGCGAGCACTTCCGCCTCCAAATCCCACGGCGGAGTTCCGGCCAAGGCGCACGCCGCCTCCGTCGATACGGTGCGGTAACCGCGTATGGCTCTAACCGCTAATATCCTCTGAGGGCGCCAGAGGCGAGCCCTATTCTGGGCGGTCAGAGCCGCCGCCCACACCGGCGCACCATACAGCGCCATTGACCGGACAACAGGTTTCAAACCTAATACAAGCTTCAGCTCTCACTCAGATGTATTATATGTTTGTATTTATTGTTGTACTAAATCAATGTACCCATTTACCTGTTCGAGACGCATAAACATTATTAATATTTAACAAAATGTCAGGTATCAATGTAAAATACAGGATGCCTTTAATAATAATTTTATAAAAGTTTGTAAAGTCGTGATAAATAACACACAAGCAAAGTGTCTCGCATGATATAGCACATTCATCCTTTTTGATTGAGATGTCAATTGTGTTGCCATTCTGGTTAAACCGGGATGAGGTCATGTGTATCGTTTTACTTTATTGAATTCGACGTAATATATTGCAGTATTTTATTTAGGGAGTATATATAATAGCGACTATAAGTTGGCCATTTACTATGTGAGACCTGGCGAAAAGTGGCCGTTTAATATGTCTCTGCCTACCTCTCCCGGAAAACAGGTGTGATTTTGTGTTTGTATATAGTCGTTTAATAAATTTGGACGCCTTTTAACTAAAATTAGGTTGATACTTATGATATATAATAGTAGGGGTGGCAATATTATTTTCTGGCTTTTGCGTGAAGTTTGATCAAAGTGATTTTGTACAAAAAACTCAATGTTACGTCAAGTTCAAAGAATTGATTATACAAACATCAGACAAGTATATTATTTGGCACTATACCAATGGCGTAAAGGTCATAGTGAAGATAATATCTATATATTACTTAAACGCTCGTTTTCAATAATTTCTATCATCTGCTTTTTGCAATGAACCGTTAACCAACATAGCAAGTAACATTGAGATGATATTTGACTGTCTGTTACCTTAGTATTTTCTGCCAAATCTGTTAAGAAGATGTTTCTAATTGAGTTTGTGACAAAAATTAAGAGGTATTCAATCAAAGTGAATATTTTATTTAATCAAATAGAATATAGTTCCAACATCACAAGGATAACTGGTGAAAATAAATATCAGTTTTAAAACTTCATTCAATAAGAACACGATTATTATAACTGTCTATGTTATGTACGTTCCCATGGACATATGGTTAGAAGTCTCCGCTAAGCAACCCATGCCAATGTTCTGCTCAGTCGTTATGAACACGAACTTCTGACGTTCTACTTTAATATGTTTGCGCAAGTTACAATCAACAGCCTTTTACAGTCTACTGCTGAACGTAGGCCTCTCCTTAGCCAGGAGGTTTTGGCCTACTAAACCACGCTGGCCAGACGGGTTGGGATAGGGTTTGTTTCAAGTTTTCCTTCTCTTTGTAATGATGTTGTCTTGCGTACTTTGTTCCCTTAGTCGCCTTTTACGACACCCACGGGATGAAAAGGGGTGGTAACACTATCTATTCTTAATCCATCACCACACGGACAGCAAGTTACAAAACAAGTTTGTATTGTGACAAGTGCTTTAAACAATATTTTTAACAAACGTTTACTAACAACTGATTTTTTAGTACGCATGGTGGTGTGAGTATTGCTTTTTATTTATTGTTCTGCAACAAGCTTTATCTACATAATATTAAGTAGCAAAATATTATTAATTGGCTATTAATGGGATGGTTTATAAAATATTCCAACACCAACACAATTAAAAACGATCAAGTTTGCTTTTGGAATGGTGTTTAAGCATTAAACTGCCGGAAGTATAAATCCTACCTGTTGGAGAATATAATATGTAAGGAAAAGTTTTCAAGCCTGCAGTATATCTATCGACAACATAGGTAATATATAGGGTGAGCCTTGAATTAGTTAATATTTGACAAAATCTTATAAATAAAGACATTTGATATATTATAAAAATTGTTTATTTACTAGAAAGCTAATTAGTTGGAATTTATTTTATGAAAACTACATCGTCTAAATGATTACCGTTTCGCTGTATGCACTCTTCTAAGCTAGCACTGGAATTTTCCAATACTTGTCGGCAAACAGACCGCGATATCGCTTCGCTGATTTTTCTTTTAGTAGACGTAATGTATTTGATTTATTAATGTAGATACGATTCTTCAAATATTCCCATAAAAGAAGTCTGCTGGGGACACATCTCGACGTCTGGGTGGCCATGGAATGTCGCCTCGCTTGGAAACCAACTTTTCCGGCAACATGCAGGCACTCATTGAATATGCGACAAGTGGTTCCATTTTGTTGAAGCCACGTATTACGATTATAGCCAACAACTGCCAGTGGCATCGGTCTCAAGAACTCGCGTAACATGTTTACACGGTATGTTAGATTTAAATTCGTTAGAATTCTTGGCTCACCCTATATACTCGTAATATAGATTATTAATTTCTGCGGTTTCATTAGCCTCATGGACTGATATTACCTTTTCAGTTCAATAATTGTTTCGTTAAAAAGACTACACATACTTAGTGTGCTTAACAGACAAATTTTTCTTTTGTAATAATATTTTATGTTAGATGGAAAGTTTAAAGGCAATCAGACACTAATATGCAATAAATTCATTTTGAAAATTATGATATTGAAAGTTTTTATCATTTACTTATTCTAGGTTAGGAGAAGCTATAATTTTGGCATGTTAACTCAATATCTCCTTGCACAATGCTACTGCAAACTACAAAGTAAGTACCTACTTATTACTAATAAGTGTCTTTTATATACATTATATAAAGGCATGACGAGATTAGGATAGAATTTATATACTCTTTACACACTTAGTTCTCTAGGGATTTCAACAGTTCTTAAATCAATAAACAATATATTTACTTGTATTCACAATAGAATCATTTATTACGGTTTGTTGAAATCAAATTATACATAGACTTCAACTTAAATTTCTAATTGAAGAACCTTATGTTACTCGATATTTTTGTCGGTAATGAACCAACTTCAATAATTCTGTTTTCTTTCGTTGCATTTATTGTTTACCATGTGGGTCTCTTTTAAATTTACTTAGAAAATATTCCACGATTAAAAGGACAATCGAAGAATACAGCTTATTTTAATTAATTGTGAGTGTGTGTGTAAATTTTTTTTATTACTTTCACGATAATTATTATGCTTTGAAGTCTTTTTTGTTTCATTTTTTACTAACGTTAACCAACAACGAACTTCAAACGTTTACTGTTGTAAAAACAAAAGCAATTTGTTAAAGAAAAATCCACCTAACTCTACATGAATCGTCTAAAACAAGCTATGTATAGTAAACATCCAATATTTGACTTGTTATCTACATCACTAAACCTACTCGATACTTGTGTGAAGTGTTTTGCTTATACAAAGGTTTCGATCAAAAATATTATAGATACGTTCCCTAACAAAATCCCATCAAATACTTGATTGCTACAGTACTGTATACTTTACGAGCATGGTTTACATAAGCCATCCTAACAATAAGTCAGATCGTACAATGAATGTCCCTGTAAATATATTTTGCAATAGTTTGATATAAAAAGTTCAATGAATAGCGTTCGTAGCTTAGATTCATGTGTTGACTCGTAGTAGGTTTTCTACAGACAGGCTCGGAAATAAAAAAATAGATAATAGCTGTCTTATTTTTTTAGTATCAAAGTTTTTTTCAGCGTAGTTTAAATAGGTGCTAGTTTTATCTATATAGATCTTTTCGAAAATTAGAATGAATTATTTAAGTTATAAAATGCCTGTAATTTATTTTCTATTTTTTTTTAATTTTTGACATTTGACACCCACCGTCATCTAGTTTCAAACTAAGCAGAGCTTGTGATATAATAACTAGACTGACTGATAGAATACTTACTGATTTTTTTTGTAAATACATACATATTATATATAGAAAACACCCAAACTTCGAAATAAATATTTGCAGATCATACAAACATTTAGTCAGACCCAGGAATCGTACCCGAGACCTCAACCACAGCAGTCTCATTCACTGGCGCTGCGCCACCGAGGCAGTTAAATATAATTGTCGAATAATATCAATTTTCCTTTTTCTTCTATGAGTATATTGTAATATTATGTCTAATACAGTTATAATATTATATAAGGATAGGCAGAGTAACAGAGTAACAGATTCTAATACTAAGGTCTGAGATAGTGTTCACGTCGTCGCGACGAATATTTACAAAGAGAGCGTGATGATAGATCCACTGAATTTGTATACGTCTTACCTGTACATACCTGAATGGCACTAAAGGGTATCTTAATTTCCTGTCCTGAATACTTATGTAAGAATTTGATGTCTGTTATTATGTAGTTTTCTATATTTTTATATTTTGTTAAAACACAATAATAATTTATACGGTACATGGCGAGTATGGTTCGCAAAAGGAACGAAGACATTTCTGTGATGACGCGACGACGCTTTATTTACTCTTCATTACTCACAGAAACTGTAATATTGTGTCTCTCTTGAAATACTAGAGCTCTAGTAGAGCTATGCCGTCATAGCTACATACTTCTGACGTAGTATATTTAAAGATTACCTTGTTCTGACGCTACCACTCTTTCCTCTTTTTTTTCTTATTTCTGGGCTCAAATTTTGTTTTCACTACCTGAGATTTTTAATAAATACCAGTTATGTGCCTCGCTGCTCCTGATATACTTTTGTTGTTTACAATTGTACCTATATTCTTATTTTTACTTTTCTTAAGGTGTCCTTAGAGCCTCGTAAAACGTTCTTAATATTGCTTAAATTATTTAAATATACCATCCTATATTCGGAACATTTCTAAAATATAAATTCAATAAGATACGAAAATCTATTCCAATATTGCTGCGAGCTATCGGTGACGGAGCTGACCTTACAATATATGTAGTAATAAGAAATGCTCTAACGAAGTAACCATCCTTAACTCTGAGATTTAAATAAATATCTACCTCACGATTATTTCTGTATTATTTATTTAACGATTGAAAATGTTTTTTTCATTTTAGGTTTTTGGGTGTTTATTTCGCATGCGGTTGGATACCCCTTCTCGTCACCGGTCTAGTGCTTGTGAAGGAGTGCAAATGTCTGGTAAGTCAAAAAAATATATTAATTAGTAATGCTTACGAAAACAGAGAACGAAAAACGTAACAAACACTACATATTTTTTAAATTGGAATAGTCGTGTACATGCAATGAGCGATTTATTCTAAAGCTATGTATGAGTAAAGTTATTGCATAAGTTAAGGTAACAAAAATTTAATATATGTTAAATAATTTTATGAACCGGTGGTGCCTACTCATCTCATATCAGCCTATGTAAAACAAGAAACAAAAAAAAAGTTATTCAAAAGGAAACACATTAGGTACACTAAGAAAAGCAATCTGAAATCGAAAGTAAATTAAAAATAGTCTTGCTCTTGTATTCGATAGTATTGCTGTAAAGGTAAACAATCTAAGCTTGAGTAAATATTGAACCTTAATTAAAGTATTACTTTGTTCTAAAATACTGACACTAACTACAGACTAAATAGTCGTAGATTAAGACTAGAAGTTTGTGTACTTTAAATATGGGCATAAACTGCTACAATTCTTACAATGTCAAAATACTCTATTTTTAATATTAAACACAGTATTAGATTATTCTATTTTTGATATGTATTCATAATGCAGTTTTTTTTTTCATTTTACCTTTCATTTTATTGTTATTATGTCTCTGAATTAAAAATACTTGGAATAGGATTTTCTGACCAAGTTTTGGCAACGTATTAGCAGTTTTAGGGATTTTATTGTCCTTCGCAACTGTTTGATTGTGGCGGCAGTCAGGTTGAATCTTAGAGCTCCTTAAGACGTTGATTGATTACAGGCTTATTAAGTTTATTAGATATCGTGACTGTTAAGGTCAAACCGAAACGGATTTTTTTCTTATAAAGTCTACCCTGAGTCCATATATTACACACACTAGTCCTTGTATAGTTTGAAAATAAAAAGATGAATTTTTTAGTTTGTTTCATCTATTATTTTTGAGGTTAGTCACAAGAAATGCAGTAGCCTAAGTAATGTCTGAAAAACTCTATTAGAATTTTTTTTCTCATATTATATGTGGGAGGTTGGACGGGGACAAAAGGGTATACGTCCATATATGACTGCATCTTAAAATCAATGTCACAATCATGTTGTTATGTTATTTTTTCTTGAATATTTGAAAGTGTCAATTGTCTAAGTGATGGTATTATGAACTCCATGAAACCGCCATATCTCTACACAACGCCAGGTGACCAAGACGCTGGAAAGAATGCCTTGGGCAACCAAGCATTTTGCACACCGTCATAGCGGCATTACCTGTGAGTAAGTCATATTTGTGAAGAAAATAATGAAGCAGGATCAGGAGAAGTTTAGAACTCTCCCGGTCTGCCAAGCCCGAGAACGGGCCAAGTAGTTCAGACGACTCAACCGTCAGAAATCGTAAAACGATTTCCATCCTCCATAAGCCCAAACCTGAAGGTGACAAGTGAAGCTATCCACCCTAACAGAAGCGGGCTAGCAAAAGAGAATATTGGGGTGCCCATACAGAAGGCAGCCATCTAAAAGACGTATGTGGCCCGAGGTACATCGGGGTTCAAGGGATTTACATTCTAAGGTGCATCTAGCTCCCACTCTAGTGTCCAAGACAAGGTACAGTTTTTGGTCGATTCGAGTTCAAAATAACCACCAGTGAGTGGTATCTGGGGGGATTGTTACACAGACAAAATAAGAATAGGGGCTAAGGCGATCGGAAACTGTCAATCAACAATTCGAGCTATGTCCGATGCGGTCCATCTAAAAAACTGGTACTGGAGTTCCTCTGAACTCAGGTGAGAACGGTATTTCACAAGGGTTCTAGCTTCCACCTTGTAGTGTTCAAGGTATAAAAAACCTATACGTAAGTTACATTTAAAAGTTTGTCGTTCGATTATATTTTTCGGCACATTTGATATCTAAATACCTTGATAAAAATATAATTTTAAGTTAAATTCTCAATTAAAAGTCCGTTCCATTAATAAAATGCATGAGGAGGATTACATCATGAAGATTTCACCTCTCTTAGATGGTTCATCATAAGCATTCTCTAAACTTTGATTGTAACTCACTGTTTTCAGATGTTTCATCATAAAGACTTAACAAATATCTTGGAACTGGATACGTATGAAATAATGATTCTAAGGAGTTTCTTCACTTTCTTCAAATATTTTGTAAAACATAAAAGCACGATGATTTTGGTAATTACGTTTTTCAAAAATATGAGGAATATGAAACTTTAAACTATAGATTACGAGTATTAACTGAATTATTTGTTTGAAAATTATTCAGGAGAATGAGAAATTTGCTAGTCTCTCTAATAAGAGGTTTATATGCAGCGTAGCGTGACTTGAGTGAAATCATAACTCTATAACATATCAGTCAATAAACCAGTAAAAAGCAATATCCATTCACCCGATCTGATATTAACCTTTATAGCTCCAGACGCTGATGTCATTCCGATATCGTATTTATGAGAACCTAACTATTACAAGTCGTCAATGGTCAATAAACCGCCTGAAACCATTTATTAATTGAAGTTCTAGGAACTCATAGACGTACGACAGGGTACGTCATTTTAGGCAAGGTACAGTTTCGAGATTGAGTACCTTTTTATACTACAATCAATCTATCGACGTCCACTGCTGAACGAGGGTCTCCAACAATAAGCGCCACCTATCCTGAAAAACTTACATAATAAACGTTAATAGTTTGAAAGTTTTATATTATTAATAAAAACTGAAAACCTAAATATTAAAAATATATTTATGATAATTTTTAATTAAGATTTATTATAATTATTACGACCTAATCATATTAGTCTATCAATAAAGCATCTAGACTGCTAAGCTAGAGAAATTTGAGTTCGTTCACACTCATGACTAATACTCGTATGAAAGCCCTAATCATTTTTTCTATATCTGTGTACAGCTTATCTATTTAGAATAATATAATCTAATAGATTTATGTATTTGAAAATACATAAATCTATTTACCAGTAATTTTGATTATCATAGAACAGGTTTTTCTTAGTTTGGAACCACAGACGTATTTTATGGGTGTCTTGTTATAAACTCATTATCAATTTGAAAGTTTTATGACTATATTCTAATCCTATATAGGGTGGGCTAAGAATTCGTTAACATTTGAATCTAACATCCAGCGCAAACATGTTACGGGCGTTCTTAGGAACGATGCTACTGAAATTTGTTGGCTACAATCGTAACACATGGTTTAAACAAGATGGAGCCACTTGTCACACATCCGATGAATCCCTTTAGTTGGTCAAAGACATGTTTCCGGAAAAGCTGATTTCCAGACGAGTCGACATTCCATGACCACTCTGAAGTCCAGATTTATCCCCAACAGACTTTTTTTATGGGATTATTTGAAGAATCGTGTCTAAATCAATAAACTACATACATTACGTCAGCTAAAAAAAAAATCAATGAAGAGATTTCGTCGATCTCACGGTCTCTTTGCCGACTAGCATTCGAAAATTTTGGTGCGCGTTTAGAAGAGTGCAAATGTCGAAACGGTAGTCATTTAGAATACGTAATTTTTTTTAAAAAAAATCTAATTAATTAACTTTCTTATGGATCAACAATTTTTATAATATATCAAATAATTTTTATTATATGACTTTTTTCAATTATTAACTAATTCGTGGCCTACCCTATGTAATAATCATAACACGCAGGGTTACGCACAACCTCGTCTGCGTCTCCTATTTAATGTAGCGTTACATTTTATAGCGTGAACAAATTTTATTAGCATAAAAAGGTTTTAGTAAACCCACCTTAAAAGATATACGTATCATGTTGCGAACTTCTTTTAAACTTTTACATTCAAATTTAAATTATTTATTTTCATCTAACAGGCAGGTGCAAAGCTGGCATCATATAAATGCTTAGTTACGCTGATTTATAAGCTTTTTCAGGAGTGCAAGTTTAAAGGATAATTGTCAATATTTTCCAAAGTTATACTTATAAATAACTAGTAAATAGAATTAACTATTATACAGACTTGAATTACATTCAAATAAATTAATGCTTAGAATAATGTTACAAATGAAATGTCAGATGAATGTAAATCTAGTGTCAAGATTTATGCCAGTAAAATTACATTAAATGTCTATAAAATATATGATAGAAATCGTTAGTAATGAATGAAAAAATTTGTCAGGTTGTTATTTGTCAGGTTGTCACGTTGTCAGTTGTTATTTATAATTTAACTGACAAGAAAGTAACAACCCTAAAGTAGTCTTGTTGATATAATAGTTTATCTAACATTATTTTGAATTTGATCACATTGAATTCTTTTAAGTTTCTTAGCAATTTATTATAAATTTATGATCCATCACGAATACGCTTTTTCGCATTAATATAGTATTTGTTTTATAAAATTATGGCTTATTTTCTTCTCTTTGGGTCCTACTATTCTGAACCAAAACAAATAAATAAAAGTTATGTTTTAAAAATAAAGCTACTTCAAGTACATTGAGATAGGTTAAGATTAACATATCATATTTATTTAAATAACACATTTTTCTGTTCTATTCAAAGAAAACATTATCCTTATGTATCATTTTTATGCCTTAGAAGTGCCTTATGCACAGAATTATCCCAAAATGGTATACCGAAGAATCGACGTCAGAAGTGCATTTTCATTCGTTACTTGACGAAGTGCATGTAAAACATACACTAACTTATTTATTAATTAATTATAAAATTTATGGCGTCCACATTAGTTTCTTATCAATTATTATACCAAGAAATTTAGTGGACTCAACCTCGTTTAAAAGTTGATCATAATCATATATATTTAGGTGTAGTGTTAGAAACCGCTGACTAAAATGCATTACGCATCGCTTTTGCAATATTAGCTGTCAAATTATTTACGTTCAGTCAGTTACTAACTGAACTTAGTGCATTATTAATATCGGATTCGTAAGTATTACATTTAACAGTAATGGTACGGTACTATACTGGTATCTGTAAAGAGGGATATTTCATTATAAGTTGCATTATATAAATCGTTTATACTGAATAATAATGGTCCTGAAACGCTTGTAAAAAATTAAATATAAAGAGTTTTTTTAAGGTAAATTTACTCAGAGAATACTTATTTATATCTACTTAAGGTCTTTTGATTTTTAACCCATACTTACATTTAAAAAATCCTAAACACAATGGCGGTGGCCTGGCCGGCCGCAATGCTGTCAACAAGCCCGGCGGCAAAGCCGGTGGGTAGTTAAACCTTGCCGCACAAACTAGCCACCGACTGCAAACTAAAGATAAATAAATCTAGAAATAAGTATAGGGATTTGATCGAATACATAATATTTAAAAATAGCAAATGAAAAATATTTGATCGTAGTACATATATTATGATCTGCAATACAATGTTATATAGCACGTTATTAAATAACTAAATAGCACGGAAGCTTTATATTGTAGTTTCGAAGCTAACAAAAATTGAGCTACCATTAAAAGACATTACAGTGTATCAGCATCAACATTATCAGTACATAGAGACTACTAACCTCTTTTTTAAAACTATATCAGATCAGTGATTTTATTCAGAACAGGTCTTAAGGAAAAGTATGGTATTTGGCCAAATGTATTGAAAGTCTGATCATTTGCACCCGCAAAATTGGACCGAGCAGATGCGACACCTTTCAATTTACATAATCGAATCGAGTTTAAAAATAGCAAATTCTAATATATATGCAACAGTACTGTTTAATAGGTGAAAAAAGAACTATTTCGGAGTGCTAGAGTAATAAATATTTTATACTAAAACAGTAAGAAAATAAATAGTAATAAAAAAGTAGGAGTGACGTCTGTTTGTGCGACGGATGTTTTAGTAAATACATTTCTTATTGCCGTTATAATTTAGATGAACTAGTGATTTATTAAATTAAACAATATTGTTTTGTTTATCATTAATTAAATCAGCACTACCAAACGGTTACATTGCAGACATCGTACATACATTACAGTACGTTTCTCAATACTGTTTAATGTACAATAGCACTCAGACCTTAAGTCGAACTTCTGAAATAAATGATTGATTTCGTCTTCACAGTTTTGTTAAGACGATTTCAACACAATAACTTCAGTCACTCTGAAAGAAAACGTCTGTCAATTTCACGTTATAACAATAAATAACATGTTTTGCAATTCGTCTCTAGTATTTTGATACTACATACTTTAATGGACGTGAAAGACAAGGTCTGTTAATTACATGATACGAAACTCAATTATATTTAGATAAGGGTGTAAACAGTTTTGTTAAAGCAAACGTTGGACGTAAATAATGAAGTGCTTGTGAATTTTACCCTTCGGTCACATTGGAAACAAATTATTGTAAACAAGTTTCTAAAACATAATTATTTTCGATTTTTGGAAACCTGGCTGGTTTGGTAACCTTAAAACCAAAAAACAAAAATAATTATGTTTTAGAAACTTGTTACCAATGTGAGCGGATAGGGATTTTATTTTCTAAGAAATATTTTGGATTAGTGAAATTGTGATACGAGAACCCTATTATATGTTACACTTATATAACATTAATAATGGTAACGAGTTCAAAAGATGTAAAATATTTATTTCAACATGTAAACATATTTAAATTTTATATTCATAATTAAGATACATATGTATGTATTCCTGATTAATTTCGCATTTTGGTTATTGTTTTACACTTATCACACATCACACAGGTCAGTGTGAAATACATTATAAATTTCAATTTGCTTCTGAAGTGTTAAAATTGAAAATATAAAATTTTAGTATCTGTAGGCGGCTTTCGTTTGCGCTGACTTTGAAGTTTGACTTCTTTACCATTTTAAAGATAAATATCTAATTTACCTTGACGTACGGACAGACAGACAGTGTTCCTTTTACCCTTTTAAGTACAAGTAGCAAGATCTATCAGTAATATAACTGGACTATCAGTCTATTTATATTCAGTCTATTCGACTATCGGTTATTATGCTGCTTGCTAAATAAACTGTAACTAGAATATTTTATATCTAGTCTTATTATAAAAAACTTCACGTCTAGACATAGCGAAGAGACTGCTTCTGATCAAGGTTAATAAATAACGTCTTTGTAACAAAGTGTAATTTATGTAACTAAATGTTATGTATTTGAACTACTCGTTTCTAAAATATATTACCTAAAAGCCACATTTTAATGATAGTTTCATTAAGAAATCTTGACTAAAAAATAATTTTATTATGAATGGTTTTCGAGGTCTAACACATATGAACAAGCCAAATTTTGTTAGTGATAATAATATTTGATATGACGACAGAAGAGCCATGGTTCAGCGCATTACTAAGACACAGTTCGTCTGACATTACATTATGGCCTCATAGAAAAGTAATATTAAGACATTTTTCCGTTGCTTTTTAAAGAACAAATGATGGAACTGAAAGATCAAACCCTGCTGACTCTTCTGTTTCTTAAATTGACCAGTCTTGTTTTGCAATTGTGTAGATAATAATGTCATTAGAGTTTTTGTACAAATCATATAGATTAGACCTATTGACACAAAAATTACGCTCTATATAAAGTTTAATTTTACTCAAGAGATACTTTTCTATTGTTAGAAATATATATTTCAATTTTATAAAAGTAAAAAAAAGAATTAAAATAATATTTACTTTCAGGTTTTAACAATAAATCTCGTTATTGATATTTGACTCATCACAGCTTGTTGATAAGTAAATAACGCCGAACCTGTAAATATTTTGATTAGTGATAAATTATATAAACCACACAATACAATTGAGGCTGTAATATACCGTGTTGATGTTTTATAATACTACTTACGAGACAATTTAAAAAAGTATCTTGAAAAGAGCTTGATTTATCCAAAATATTTTATCACGTAACTTTTAAAATTGAAACATCTGAAATTTTCAAAGAAACTTTACCTTTTGATCTACATCGCACAACACTGAAAAGGAAGGTAAAAATAAGGAAAAGAGAAAAATTTCTTAAGTGTATTATGAATGAATTAAATTCGGTTAAAAACAAGAGGAAATAAATGAATACCATATATTTTTCTCAATATAAACTGGCATCTCTTGCATGACAAGAGTTTTTGTATGTAATTTAAACGTTATGCTTTTGAGTTTTTTATTTTTTTGTATTTGTTTTTGTTAACTATTTTTCGAAGATTTTTTGGACCAGATCTAAGAATGTAGTTCTTTCGTTTTCGTTCTACTTACTACTTATTAGGTAGTGTGCCTCTTCCATCTTCTAAAGAGAGCGACCGTGATGGTGCTAATTATTTTTTAAGATTGGACATAGTTTTAAAAGAAACAGTATATCGTCACCATATGTGACTTTAATTGTCCTCTGTCTATGATATATGATATAGGCCTAGTCTCTTTCTTCTCTTTGCATCACTCCTCTTTTTGCTGCACTAATCGGCTCTTACGACACCCACAGAATAAATTGAGATGATAAGCCCTGGACTCTTAATCCGCTACCACACGGATATGAATAATAAAACGAAATCAAACCCAAGGTATTCGCGTGACTTTAAGACTGACCTTAGGAATCTGATTTTGTTTCGTATCAATAAATAAAAGTTGCGGCAGTTCTAAAAAAGTTATGAGACTCAGTATACTATACTCTATTATATACACATAATGATGGCTAAGCAATTTGGCGGGCTTACTGCCAAATCAAATCGGTTGGATCAGTCATGATTTAACACAAAATAGTCTTCGATATATTATCGACAATGGTTTGTAAGCACAGTTGCAAGTCATTGACATAATGATGATATGTATACTTCTGAAGATTCTGAGTAAGGTAATTTATAAATATAGCGAACAATAGAGCCTTGTGAGGCACCAGAGTCAAGATCACACCCACTTGAAAAGTGTTGCAAGGTTTAGACATACGGAGCTTAATGGTCAATGGAAGTGGAATATTTGTTATTTTATTATTATTAAGCGATTTTCTCTTAGTTTCATATTTAAATACATGATAGCTTTTACAGATCATTGTAGTCTTATAAGAAAATTATTATTTTCTCCTTCTATTTAGTCTCTCTGTCTTTGTCAATCGAGAACAAAGACAATGTCACTCTGAAAAAAATAGGACGGTCAAGGGCACGCCAGTATCCTAGCCTAATCAAACAAAGTAACTTTATTGCTTACTTACAAAATCTACAAATAGGTATCATATGATTTTAACTAACAGGTAATAGGTACAGGTAAATGATTATGTACTTGAATGTATATTATTGGCAAGAAATATAAATATGTTACAGTCATGAAAACGAGACTTATTTTATTAATTTAAACATGTTGACTTTTAATTACTTAATAATTAAAAATCACCATCTTTAAATTAATAATCTTTGGCTAAATCTTTGGCTACGATGATTCTACATTACAAGGCTAAGTTTTCGTGTTTTGACAGTTAGGTATGACCTCTTCAAATGTCTTTGTACATACATACATACATACATACATTTCGTACATAAGATGCTTAAAATAAAATAAAACTAAAAACTGGAAAAAAAGAATTTTTTGGAAGAAAGTTTAAAAATCATTAAGTTGATAAAAATAAATTGAATCAAGTTCAAACGTGCATTTTATATTTGTGTATTTACGTATTTTAGTGGGATTTAATCGTCTAATTATTTTTGTTGTGATTTCTTCGGCTTCTGCGGCCATCAATTCGTCTGGAAACATGATCGATCGACCCATTTACACTTCAGCGTACTGATTTTCCGTGTGATCTCAGTAACTCTCCGTTATGTATTATTAAGACTTCCTTTTATTGGCCACAATTTTTATTAGAACACAATAATAGAATATAAGAACATTGATATTCAATATATCTATAACACAAAACGATTTCCGTGAAAGATCTTTTTAGTCTTCACTCCACATAGAGGTGGATCATCTGCGAATAAATTACAGCGACTACTTATGGACACTTGTAACTCAAGAGTCACAAACGTGTTGACATCACTGAGCCGTGTATCAGGGAAAGAAAAGGTCTAAGTTATCCTCACTCACTCAGTGAAAACAACTAAAAATTGTTTTTCAATACTTTATTTTATTTATATTATAATTACTTGGTGTCATTTCGAGCGAGTTAACCCCTATGCTGGAGCTTGATTCACCTACGTATAAAGAATCTCGATTTTATTGAAAACAGACCCGTGCATCAGCTAGGATCTTCATCTGGATGAAACACGGTATTTAGGATCCTGCGCCCCAACTGACAATAAGTACAGCCAAGAATATAATTTATTATTGTCTTCATCGTATACACTTGATATAACAAAAAATAAGTTACAAATACGTAGAGATGACAATCAACGGTTCCATCTTTTCTGTTTACTAATTCAGCTGCTGGGAGCTTAGATTATCAGAATCTTGCTATAACTCTAAAATTATTTCTGATCTATTTGATGACAGAAACATAAGATTCAGACAGAGATTATTTTTCATCATTTTATACACCGCTAAGGTTTTTTAGTACATATTAGTGTAACTCTATTCTGCGCACCGCAAATGCTTAAAAGTAATTAAATATTGAGAGCGAAAATCATTTGTATTTGAAACATTTATAATTTTGTAAATATAAATCCCCTTGTTCAAATAATAATTGTTTAGATTTTTTCATTCACTAGCCCAAAATCGATCAGAGTGGTGTACAATGGGAAAAGTTTATGTCCAGCAGTGGACTGCGATAGCCTGATGATGTTGATTCACACTGTAAGGGCAAACAGTTCAATTTGCACCACTGTATAATGACTTCGTCTACCTTTCATGCATCCATCCATCTTCCTTTATTCATCCAGATGAGGATCCTAGATCTGTCCCCATCTTAATCTGTAATATTTATTTTATAATACTTTATATGCCAGAAGATATAATAGTTTAGCTAATTGTGTTTTAACAGTGTAGAAACATTATAGATTATCCTACACTTGCAACGATATTTTCTTTTTATCTGACGGATATTAATGGTGCTTGTGCGTGCTGTAACGCTGATTTATTCTTTGGAAAGAAACATAAAAAATATTGAAAAGTAAGTTTATAGACATAAACCAACCATTTTCTGAGAATTACCGGAAGATATTTACTTAAAACTATCTGCCTATAACTGCCGAACAGGAAAGGTTCCATTGGCTTGTAGGAGTCTATTACTCCTACAATGACTAGTGAATATGACTACTAAGTCATAGGTTTTGTTCAATGCCCACCCAAAATAATTTTTTTATCTATGATGTAAATATATTTGGAAATATATAAAGTATTTATTTAAAAATAGGCAACCAGCAGAACAGAATATAAAATTTTACCAAACATATTATTGTTGGGTACAAAAGAAGGCCCCATTTCATTGATTTGCCGAATTATAACATATTTTAGTAATGTGTAAGACGTTTTGCTACATACATTTTTTTACGATACACGAATACAACCACGGGATGAAATCCAAACGGCACCATACAGATATTGAGTGGCAATTAGTGTGATCAGTAATAATAATTCGATCAATAATTCGATAAAATAAATCGGAACTGCTACAAAGTATAATAATTTACTATTAAATCAAGTCAATTCCATCCTATTGGAGTTAAATTTATGTGCATAATTCAAATCTTGAATATTCAATACATTGATAAAAAAATAATTTTGAGAATGTCTTATTGCTTTCAAATTCAATAAAAAAAAAAATTGAGTAAATAGTATGTTTATCTTACTTTTCTTCATCTTATTGTGACTGAATATAGCATATCTTAGACGAATATAAATTTTGATTTGAATTATCTATTTGATAGGTATAAGATACATTGGCTTTCTGATACGAATACGTTGTCTAGACATCTCATAAAAGAAATATAATATAAGATGTGTACAACATTAAATATTTATGGAATTATTTCCGTAATGCTCTTTTCGGCTGTCACAGTTAATTTCACTTGATGATCAAACAGAAGTTTGTCTCCCGCTACTGAGGTCGGTCAAAAAATGTTTTCCCCAAAACTTGAGGCAAATACTTTTTGGGTCGTGAATTAAGTGATTTTATTCTTTGTATGAGTCTTCTTACTCCAAGTAATTTTGTGAGGCTAGATAGTATGTGCATAAGTATTATAATATTCAATAATAGATTAAGTCTGTAACAATGAAAAAAATAATTTTTATTCGACTACGGCATAGCCAAAAGGAAGGGTAATAATTTCGATAGTCTATGTATGTATGTTCTACATAGCGCCTAAACCACTGAATCGATTTTAATGAATTAAGTGTCAATAGATGTCTAAGAATGGTAAATATGTAAGATACCTTGATCACTTTGGCACATATCGTCGTTGCAAATGTAATACCTCCTATGTGATAAAAGTATACATCACAGAAAAACGAAAAAAACTTTCTCCTATAAAATTTTGTTTGAAAATGTTTTGTTATTTTTTTTATATACAGATAAGACATGACATAAAAATTTATAGAAGAAATTTAATATGTATCACAATAACTAACGCACAGGATAAAGCCTATTGAATACTATTCTCAACACATAAGAGATTTTAATTGCAATTTTGTAATCACATAGGAGTTCTTATGGGGAATGAATTAAAACATAAATTTTGTATTTTATCTATTTTATTATGTAAATCTGCAAATTATTACTAAATGATTTATTGCCAATAAAATGAATGAATCTATGTTCCGGGATTAAATGAGAGTGAATCATAAAATGGATGATAATTCTTGTCAACAACACTTTTTAATTCTTGCAAATGTTTATGTTTACTCTCTGTTATTTTAATCGACTGCTGATATAATGGTGTTGGCAAAAAAGGTTCGCGAGATACAGATCTTCGCTGCGGTAAGACGGTCCACTCCTCAGTATGTCGCAACTTATACAACACAGAACCATCTGGCAAATACTTTAGGCCTCTAACGTCTACTACAACAGGATCTCCCTTTTTCTTGCCGGGTCTAATTGACTTGAAATTTGATGGCAGTTCCTCGTAATTACGAAAGAAGTCGTAGTGAATTGATTTGACATCGTAAGGGTTCCTTGGACGAGCTTGTTGCATTCTAACCACATAGTCACTCGGTGCGTAAATTGGAGGTTTTATGTAGCGCTCAATTGTGGAATGCACACTGTCAACTTCCATCATCGTGTGGCCTTTTTCCAAATATAGCTGCTCAATAATTATTTTATTTCTTTGAGATAAATCAGATAATGCACTTGACAACACCCGGTTTCTATTTTGGTGGCCATATCCATCGGATATAACAATAACTTTTTCAGTTGCCGCTTCTAAGTTTGTCATGTAATCGACCAAACAAGACGTAAATTCATTTGCAGATACACCCCCATCAGCTTCATGCCAAAAGTATATTGTTACATTTTTTGTTCTGCAGTCATAAATAGTAAAGTTGTGGCATTGTAAGTTAAGCTTATAATAGACGGCGCTTGCTAAAAGCTTCGGAGCAAGCAAGACACTCTGCACATCCACCGTAATTACAACCACCTTATTGTTGGCAGATTCGATGGCATTCTTTTTTGCGTCCCGAGCTTCGTTTTTTTTAACAATATGATCATCATACTCTTTCTGTGAAATATTACACGTTTTAAAGCTGCAACAAGTGTCACACTGGTCTTTACGTGGATTGTGAATTGCTATATTTTCCTGATTTAAAATCCTTAGAAAAGTTGTCCGACTAACTGCTTTATTAATGTGTTCTCTACACCATTCAACAAAAACTTCGTGCATGTGTTTCTCGGATCTAAAAGTAGGCTCAACATACAGTTTATTTGAACTTGCCCGACAATAATGGCTTGGTACCTTTGGAATTAAATCTAACCAAGTTTTGACTATTTTTGTTCGCTCTGTGTATTTGAGTAAAGGACCAGCGGCAGCTATCCTATTTTCAGCATTATCATTGCATGTAGAAGCAGTTGAATCTTCAGCGTCAATCACTGTGTCTGACTCTTTGGTCCAGCGCCTGAAACTGTCTTCACCTAGAGAAAGTGTATTTAAAAAAAACAGTCTACATACTTTCACTTTAGAGCATTTTTCATCATTTTTATTAAAAAAGATGTCATGACCACTTCCTTTCTTTGTAGAAACTTGACTATTGCTCCGACGACGACGTCTATTCCCCTACGAACTGCAGCGCTTTTAACGAAGGTTTTCTTTTCAGCCCACGTCTTGAGATTCCAAAAATAAGAATGAATAGCTTCACGCTCTTCGTCCGTAATAAGTGCACACATAAATGCATTTTTTGATGTTTGATCTGTCGATAATTTTGAATGTAAACAACGTGGTTTCAAAGTTCGTTTAGGTCTATCTACACACGGTTTACACTTATCATCATTTATTTTCTTAAACCCTAGGTAAGCTTCTCCTAATACTCTAGCCTTCCTGTTCACCTGCACAATATTAGTTGCTCTTTTTTGGAGTACCTGTGTAGGCTCGATCTCATCCTCAATGTCTGCGGTAGGTGGAATATTTTCTAGCAAATTTATATTGCTTGAAATCTGTACTTCATCTTCATTATCTGACGATGAAGGAAGACGTATTCGCCTTTTTTTAGATACCGGAGCCCAGTGTGGATCTTGAATACTATCATCACTATCAATCATATTGAAGATTGAGTCAAACTTAGGCGATAGTGGCTTAGGAACTGGTGTTTGTGGCAAAACTAATAAAGGTTTGCGTCCCACATGAGAAGTGTCTAACGTAGAATGTACAATGGCACTAGTGGATAATATTAACAGTGATTCGTCTTCTTCGCTACTCGAGTCTTGTAGTATAGCTGCTGTTGGTGTCGGCAGTCGTAAAAGCGAGGGTGACTGTGATCTCGAAGATGCAGCAGGTTCCAATCCTAGATCTTCCGGCGTTATTAAATTATTAAAAGATATCGGTGATATATTTGCGACGCCGTTCTTGTCAGCTCAAGTACTATATTTTTCGTAGAAAACTGAGAGTTAAGCACTAAATTCACCATTCGGTTAGCTCTGAGGCACATAAGAGATTTTGCTAAACAGTTAAATGTGAGCAAACACATAAGATATTTTAAACATGATACGTAAGTTATTACATTATGAAGATATTCACATGGGGGTTTTTTCGGACAATAGATTTTTTAAAATACTTTTCAACTATCTGCAAAACTCATTTTCGACCAAAATTACACATAAGAGGTTTTAAATTTGCAACGACGATATGCATTTCCAGATTTCTATCTATATTATTTTCTTGTTTCTATCCTTTTTCAAGATAAAAATATTCTATGTACTTTACTATACCCTACCAATATTTGCAAATCTTTATGATGATCAGTTGAGTAGTCATGACTACAAGCATCAGACTCACACATAAAATTGAAACTAATCTATCAGTGACGCTCTTATTTATTGATAGCACTCGTTCGAAAATAAAAACAATGTATTATAAACTTAACACTTCTGGATTTGATACGTCTTTCACCATTTGTTTTTTTCGTTACAGAAATGGTTGGTGTAAATGGCATCACTCGTCGCGGTACGACTAGTAGCTACCTCAGCCGGCTTCATCGTGCTCCCACGTGTTCATCCTGTAACTCAGTAAGAAGAGGCGGCCTCACCGCACGGACTCACACACCTGTTGCACCTGTGCGGGCGCTTTCTGTGCGAACCCATTTTAACTAACAAAATATTAACCACAAAGAAATGTTTTGTAAGATGTTATAAAGGGTTTTTGGAACCCTTAAAAATAGGGTAGTAATACCCTATTGCGACTGCAACCTAGTCAGTAAAGATAGTTGACGGGTATGTTATCCGATAATTTCTTCACATTTTCAATGAAATAAACTATTTTTGAACACTATTGTTTAATTTCTTCTGTAACTAAGAAACAAACACCTGTTATTAAGAAATATAAATATTTTATTTGTGGAGCATTGAATATAAAGTTTTGGATTGCTAACCATCCACGGATTGGCTCGTCGTACTGGTTGGTGGGGTCCGGTAATAACTCCTGGGAGCATACAGGGGTCCTTCCGTCCAACGATTCAGTCACCATCTTAATTCACTGTTGCAAAACGTCACAATATTCTAAGTCTTGATTTTACTCTGTCACGACGACTGTCATACCTCAAACGTCCCTGTTGCCCCTCCTTTTATCTTCATTATGGCAGCTCAAAGGAAAAGGCATACTAGTTCAACAGCGGCATCCTCTTTGTCCTCCAACCTGTTTTTTAAAGTGGAGTTCACAAATATCCGTGGACTCCATGCAAGCCTTAGCGTCGTGCACCAACAGCTTAAGACAATAGCTTAATATTTTAGGTCCCCTAAAGGTAGCTTATAACGAAGCCACTAGGGAATACACAAGGGCTGATATTAGAGCACACGCCCAGCACAGGCTAAGAACTCGTTTTATACCTTACGGGTAGCTGTAAGTTCTAGTGATTCACTAAAGCTGTGCAGTTTACCTACTGCCAGCCCGTGCTACCACCGCTGAAATATCTCGACCATAACTTGTCCACCAGTCGCGGGGGAGAACGAAATTGCTTGTTGACCTCTATCCGGATAACTTCGAAATCGACGACCATGTCCGTGCGGAGATACAGTCACTCGGCGTCTGGTAAGTCTATGGTCTAAGTATATGGTCTGGCATCGTTCGCTTCTCTCCAAACTTCAGATATTCGGCCTACCCCGTACATATTAAGAAATGTCCATTTCTTTCACTCCCCATTTTTTAGAGCACTTAATTGACTCTACAGAATAAGCCCGGTATCCCAGATATGGATATTTATAGGCATCTCAACCCGTATGAGCACATTGAGAACGACACTAATGCAAGTTTTCGAAAGTTAGGTAGATTGAATAAAGTGGGACGGTTCTTCTTATCCAAGTATCTATATTTCCTGTATAAGGCTTAGACTCGCTCCGGTGTGGAGTAATGTTGCCGTCTTTGCGATAGATTCACACAGTATTAACTTGTTGCTCTCCATAGGTTTAGCGGCGACCAATCCTCATTATCGATAGTCCCGGAGCCACAGAGTTCCTTGAACCTCAGTAGATGCGTAGAAGTGTCGCCTCTATGGTAGTTCACTATCGCCTATGTAACGGAGATTGTTTTAATGAGCTTTTCTAATTGATCTCACCTTCTTCTTTCCTCTACACGACAACACGTGCTGGCGACGGAAGTCAAGACATTACTTTCAGAGTGGTATACATACGCTTTCGAATTAAACGATTTGGCTCTTCCTACCTGTGCGAGACAAACCCTGAAACTCACTGCCAGCGCACATGCGGAGGAGGAGGGGGAGGACGGGGAGAGGTTAAAAAGCATATCACTCATCTGTATTCACAATGCATGTTGCATTCAGTTCACGCTTTCCTTTAGGTGGAGTACAGTCACATAGGTAGGGAAATTTATAAAAATAAGATAGTTCATCAGGTACTCTTTTATATATTTTTATGAGACAATACAAAAATTTTTGTTCATTTTAATCTCAATTAAATTTTCATTGTTAGTTTATATCGCTTTATTCAACAATACAAGGTGATAAAATGAATTAGTATCATTTCTGTATGAGATCAGATAAAACAAAAAATATCAAATGACAACGTAGACTGGTTAAATATAAGTTAAAAGTAAGTAAAAAATCTTCCTGCCTCATGTAAAGTATTTAAAAACAAACAAGAAAATTAAAATATGAAACTATTTCAAGAATAATTCGTTATATGAGTGAAAATCACGAAACTTCGACGAAAATGTAATTCTATAAAACGTCAAACTGATCCTAGGTGACGTAATTTAATTCACCAAAGAACAGGTATTGGGTACGTACCTGTGTTGAAATTGATTTGTCCAAATCCGTACAAATGCGAGGACAAGACATACGAGGAAATAGATATTCATCTTTCATACAAGTTAGGCTTTTAAAAGTCACCTCCAAGAGAGGTACGTGAAGTCTGAACCAGACTGGAAATTGGAAATTGCTTACTTTTAACATTGATGTACCTTGAATAACACAGCGAAGAAACTTTTAATAATATTACTATTCTAAAACAATCACATCGATAAAAGTTTATTAAAAATATTAAAGTTTTTTTTGGCTATCTCATTTGCAGTCAACTGAAAAAATTATCAAATCAACAAGGACCTATGTGCTTGTAACATGTGAATATGCTCAGCAATCCCCCAGAATCATATATGAAAGTATTCCCAATCAGCTTCAAATGTGATCTGAAAATTCTTTCATGCATGACTAGACAAATTTATAAATCGTTAACAATGATTAAAAATGAGTAATGTGTTGATTTTATTAAATTTATATTGTACCTGTTATTGGTATTGTAAATAATGTAATCTTGTACAAGCTATATTTTTTAATTATTGATAGCGGTGGTAAGGATCCGCTATACACCACCGATAAGCTGCCTCTATTTTAGTTTCTTAATATTTGTGTTTTATTTGAATCATTTTATTATCGTGAAAAATCTTTCCACCTAGATACAATTCGTACTAAGTCTTTTATTAAAAAACGTGGATTACTACTAGGAACTTTTCCACCATAGACAAGTAACAAATGAGTTTCCATTTCCAACAGAGGTATGGAATAAATTAAAAAGTATAGGTTTGGTACATTATAAAGCACTTGATATATTTTTCCATTTAAGCTTTATGTTGTGTTATGAGTGACAATTTAACTGTACATTTTAATAATAATATATATCTAATTAATTACAGATTCGTGCATAATAAAGGTGTTCTTGTGAAAATTTAATTAATTACTGTTGCATGCTGAAAAAGTGTCTTATTAAATATGTTCTATATTAACTGAATCTAGAAAGAACGAAGACTACTGTTAACTAAACAAATAATCTAATAAAAACTTCTGAATAACTTTACCAAGCATTTTATTGACAGATGGATACAAGTCGTAAATTTGTTGATTAAAATACTCGTAAACTGATGGATGTTTTCCAGATATTTTTAAAACTATTTCATTAACAGCACTTACCCGGAACGTCACCTGTTTATTTACATTCAAAATATTGTCAATAAAGCATTTTGAAAAAAAAAGCATATTGTCTACAATGGTTCTATAAAACAAAACACATCACGATTTGGCTGTATTTAAAATCTAATTTAAATTCACAAATATCTTTAACTGTTAATCAAAGGACACAATCTAATTCGAATGAAAATAATCTAAAACATATAGAAATATGTTTTTTTTTTTTAAATTAAACAACGTTTATACCATATCTTAAATTTATGATAAGTATTGTTGAGATTCTAGACAAACACATTGCCTGCAATGAATAGAACAAAAACATACAGTAATTTAATTGAAATGTTTAGAACTTAAGACGAAACCTTTGATATTATTTATCGAATTACGAGTATATATCCAAATTTGAGTACATACGATATAAGGCAAACCAAGTATTGATTTTAAATATAAATCCTATTCTACTTTTGTGATAAGAATTATTTTCCAAAATTATTGTGAGCTCAACATTTTATTCAAAGCAGTAAACCTTGATCGTAACAGTCATTGTTAATTTTTCATAAAAATATTGGAAATTTGCAGAAATGCGGTCAAAAGACATGGAAATAGTCATTTACAGATTCCACATTAATTATATGTCTAAAACCGAAGGTGCAAAGTTTTACAAAGATATCATTTTTAATCTGTATCAGAGAATTGAGAGAGATAAAAGAAATCGGAGGCGGTCATGAGGACTGCCTCAGTGAAAACTTAAAACTATATTTTGAACAAAGCACAACAGCTTGAACTCCAACTAAAGCTGACGACTGATCTATGCATAACAATAGCTACTTCACTTGCTACAAAGCTTTTAATCCCTCCGAGACCGTAATGTCCTACATAGCATACATTGCCCCACAGCTAAACGTCCATACCGAGAATGCCATATAAAACGTGTTTGTATACATTTTGTGTGCATCTGTTTTACAAATTCACTTCTATTTACTGAAAATCAATTTGCATAACAGACTAAACTGCAACTACAGTGAAGTTCATAGAGCCACATCTGTGAAGTATCTTGGTATGATTATTGAAGAGAAACTCACCTACAAGGAACATTAGTACATAACAATCCAAAATCAAAAACCTGATTTATGTTTTTGTAGAAGTCAAGGATGTAACCGATTCCAAACTATTAAATTATATTTATATCTCACTTTACCAATCTGCATTATCATATTGCATAGATGTATGGGATGGCACATCATTATTGCGTCTATAACAATTAGAAAGAGCACAAAGATCAGTTTTGAAGGTCATGTTGAAAAACGTGCCATAACCTCTACGCATAAGATGACAACTCACCTGAATACAAGGATAAACTAACTCAACACGTATATAAAGTCAACACGATTAGAACCAAAACCTCATTTGTGAGGTCACAAAAATTTATATTCCTGTACTTTTACAACTCTGTTGCAAATAAACTAGACATTAGACATAAAACCGCACGTAAAACACAGATCAGTGTTATTGAATTATTAACCAGCTTAAATTACCAGAATTTGGAACTATTTTTGAAACCAGTTAATTGATTTGTATTGATTTTTCACATCTCTTACACCACATACACACTCAATACACAACAATCACACAACACATTAACTCACAACATACAATCCACAATTAATTGTATTAAATATTGTGTCTCCTAGCCGAAGTCCGGCTGTAATTCGTAAAATAGTTAGCCGCGATACAGGCTAAGCCTAGTGCGGCTAACATCGATAAATATTTATGTAATTACTGGACTGTTAATAAAAATATTATTATAACACGTAAATAAAAAGTCACAACACATGATTATGCTAATTATATTATATGTGTATTAATTTGACGATGTCAATTTATTGGAATGCTATAGCATAACGATTAAGTCTATTATATACACATTTATTACATTACACATTTAATACAAATTTAATATCAAATTCTTCGTCAGCTCAACTGAGTGTATTGTTATTATTAATGTATACTCATGGTAAGCGTTTGGTGACGATTACGCGAGTTTCATGATTTTTGTTCACCTAAAAAGTATGCAACGCCCCTAAAGATATTTTCATTCCAAAAATATGTAATACAGACAGTTACACATCGAAAAGCACTGCTGCCATCGAAAACTGGAAAAATTCAACAACTTTATGTGTACTCAATTTTCATTCACAAAGTACGTAAATTGTAGACTATTCCTGTTCAGTAACTTTTCACACAAATGTGTTTTGAAATGCACAAATTTTAATTTACTTTTAATACAATGTCTTTTAAATATGGAAACGATAGTACTGGATAAATACGAGTACATAATGGCCTGTTATACACGAATATCTTGAACTTGAGTAGATGTAAACACATTACCTAATGTTTATTTTTTATATACAAAGTCAGAATAGTAATAGATGGCCGTAAAACATAATCATCTATAATTCTTATTCGATTACACTTACCAGAACCACAATAATCTTAAAACTATGATTAGCAATTGCCTGGCACGACACAATATGCTATTTATAACAGTATAGAGTCACGTAGTTATTAAAATATATACGAGTATGTCAGTTTATCTCTAAAAATAAATAAAAAAGGTGGTACATCAGTAAAAATATCTGAAGAAATTATATTAACGAAGTGATCCTTGAAAAAAATTAAGAATGCCAATATACTGTTCTCATACTGGCATTAATTTGACAACGTAAGTTAATGGAATGTTATAACGTATTGATTAAGTCTATTAATACCAATTTAATATCAAATTCTTTGCCAGCTCAACTGAGTGTATATATAGTAAACGTTTCAAATATAGTTCGTGTAATAGTCTTATATGAATTTGGTACAAATGGGATCAAGTGAAGTGACAATACGGCCTCACAGAAAATGTGTATTAAGCAAATCTTTCTTGGCTTTTTATCAATTAAATTAGGTTACCGCAACCCACATCCAAGAATGGAGTGGGACGGTTCCTCGGTTTCTGGGAGAAAAACTTTTTTAGTAAAGACAACACAATTTCGACTCGTAAACTTCACTTTGTGACAGTCACCAGGCGATCACGTGACCCGTTTGTATCTTTATTATCCTTAACAATCACATAAAAATGAACATTAATTAGGGTCAATTGCACTGTTTCTGATAAAGTTTTAGTTGTCTGTCATAAAACACTATTTTACAGATAAAACATCCGTGTAGCGACGGATTGAGAATACAAAGTGTCAATTCATCCCATGGGTGTGATAAGAGGCGATTAAGGGAACAAATTATGAAGGACAACATACAACAACAACATGACCGGTTCCGGTAATGCATGTTCATTAAACATGACCTTGGCCTTGACCTTGATGACATGACATCTAAGTTCCTATATAGGCCGATACGTACAGAAGAGTCAGCCAGTTCATTTAGCATCGGTTGTAGGTCCTGCAGTGTCTCTGCTATAATGACGATATCGTGTGCGAATCACAAGTGAGAGATAAATGTGCCATTGATGTTGATGCCACGTCCTTTCCGTTGTAGCGTCTTTAAAAAGTCCTCCATTGCATCTATACGAAATTTCGGGGAAACAATGTCACCATGTCTCACTCCTTGATATAACGATATGGGCCTTTTTTGCTGAATCTGTAATTGAACGAACATCACTTCGATGTATGATAAAAGACCCACGCTTCTGGAGTTCACCCTTCTAACAGAGCAGCGTTTAAAAGGTTTTGGAGCTTCTTCAGTACAGGCATACCTCCAGTAATGACTTCACCTCCACTTCCTGATCTTAGTGTAATGAAGTCATTTCATATGCATGCACTACCTTGAGGTTGTAATTCTCGATGAACTTAGCAGTAGGTGTGGTACCCTGTTGACGTTGTTAGAAAGGAACTTTTTTACCAGAAACAAAACACAGCTTTGGAATTTTTAATCTCCCTCGCAGTCGTTCTTTAGGTGGCCTGATTTGAGATTTATGGTGTCCTCTGTCTCTCTTCGGACTTTACAAAAGACTAGGATAGGCCACCTAATCTTTCTAAGTTTCATCTTAAGTTGCGCCAGATGCGAGTCTAGCCGTAACGTGACATAAATATACGATATATACATACACATACAGAAATATACATAAACATACGATAAATCCGATGACAATATCACAGAATATACCACCATTACTTGGCCACCAAGGCCTCATTCGTCTTTCAGCAGGATACACCACGTGCAGGCAAGGTTGATTATGGGCGAAAGATTATGTTTCGTCCCGTAAAACTCCCAAAATATGTAAATAGACTATACTTGTGATAAAAGTCTTGGTATTTGTATTGCTTACTATTGCAATTTACCAAAAAAAAAAGGAAACATTTAGTTCTTAGTGGCCAGTTTTTATTTGGTCGAAATATTAGGGAAGCCAATTATAAATATACATTCCAGACCTGAAAATACATATTAAACTCATATTTTAATTCTCATAATAGTTTTATCTTGTTTATACTTAACTTGCTAAAACTATCAGCTATACACATATAGGTAATATAGTCGTGACGCTAATAAACATGTAAAACTGATCAACTAACAATTAGTTTCGTGTACCAGAAAGATACTCTAGTTTATATTTCGAATATTTAACGATGCAAACTCAAACAAATACATTGAAATATAGAATTAGAATGACAGATAAATGTATTTATCAGTGTCCAACTGTAATCCGTAAACCAAATCCCGTGACAAGTGAAGCCTCCGTGATCTAAAACATTATCAAAATAAACCCAATCGCAGCAACGTTTTCTCTTTCATTTGAAAAATTGTTCTTAATATGACAGTTAACCTTTATTTTTTATTATTACAATTACAGTTTACCACTGAATGTGCAAAGGGTACTTTTTATATACCTGTTCTACGGCTATAAAATATTGATGTTACTAACTTTAAATAACATTTTCTTAATACTAACCTATTCTTTGTGATTCCGGAACATTAAGATTTACGTTCAAATTCTAAAATAAATTTCTGTGAAATACGAAAATGCAAGAATGTTATTTACTATTTATGCAAAGGGAATATCATCATCTCAAGTCCTAAACAAACACATTAACATTTGTGTTACTTAAATATGTCAAAATGAATTTTACACAACAAGCTTAAATTATCTTTGTGACTAGCACAGCTTTTAGAATATTTATCTTGGATGGATGGATGGAAACACATACTCTGTTAATTACTATCTAAATCATTGATTCCCAAAGCATTCGAGGAAGACCCCTAGGGTCTGTGGGAGAATCAGCGGAACTACGTTGGCATGACAAAAAAATGGGAGTTCACAACTCGTAAGCGGGGGTCTGTCTAAATTTATCTGAGACTAGTCTTTTTCTGAGACTAGCAACTCTCAGAAAAAGTAAACACTTACAGGCAGGTAAATGCTTTTTGTTTGTTTTAGGTATTAAATTTGTTATACGTACTTTTATTTAATGTTGTAATAAGCATATTTGTAATATTTTCATATAGTAAGTAGGTAAGTTGGTATAGTAGGTAGTTTAAAAATAAATACTGAGCAGAATTATTATTACATACTTTCATAAAAAATAGAATATTATAATCGCAGGTAGTGACCTGCAATTATGATATATTACAAAAAAAAAGCATATTATAATTGTATAATATTCTATTTTTTTGTAAATATTTTTGTAAACATGATTGTAAATATCTCACTTTCCTCATAGTTGTAAATGTTAAATGATATAATTCAATATTCATTCTAATATTATAAATTCTGAAGTATCTCTGCCTATCTGTCTGTTACACTGTCACGGCTAAACTGTTGCACCAATTTCATTGAAATTTGGCACGAAGATACTATGATTTTTGAGGAAAATACGTATATGCTATTCTTAACCACGATAACCGACATACATGTAGGTGGAACCGCGGGCAAAAGCTGCTGTTTTTATAAATTGTACGTCTATTACGTCTTTTTACGTACTCGTAATTTTCATCAAAGTATAAAAAAATAATAAAAATCGATAAAAACTTACGGAAACTTATCAAAATATAAGTAAGAAAAATATTTTATATTACATTTGAATCCGCTTAGCTGTTTTCGTAAGCTTTCATTGCGTTGCAATTGTGAATTAATAATATTCTGTTAAAATGTGTGAAGATATTATATTATTATAATTTGTTTTTTTTTTCATCAAAAACAGACAAACGGCTGCCCATATGACTTTTATGTAATAAAAAATTGGGCAATAACCCTATGAAACAATCGAAACTTGGAGATCATTTAAGAAGGTGTCATCCTGACAAAAAAGGAAAAAATTTGAAATATTTTCAAGTATTGCAGGAAAAATAAGTAAAGAGTCCCACCGTGCACAGAGTGTTCTCTTAAACGTATTAAAATAACAATGTTGGTTTGTAATTTCTCATTCTTTATAACGCAATCTGGCAAACCGTACACCATTGGAGAACAGTTCATTTTACATTTCTGTTTGATTTTTACAAATTGCCACGGGACATTATCAATTTTTCAGGTATTCTTGGAAAATTTTTTAATTTAAAAGTAGAAGTTTCAACATCACGAAACAAGGAGATTTGCGGTTATTCCTAACAAAACTAAAGCTTCGTGAATATTGATAATTTGCTCTCAATCCATCACATACATGTCTTCCATTAAAATTATGACAATCTTGTGATTGTCATTGTAGAAGTTACGTTACGTTATAAATTTTTAATTTTAAATATATTACGATTGTTTTTTTTTTAATTTGAATGATGATTGTTATTATTCATTTTAATATGATAAGATTAAAATGTAATGTAATAATTTTAATTGAACAGTGTAACAATAATATTTAATAGTGTATTAATTACTTAATGAATAAAATACAACACAAGCAAATATTACTATTTTCATTTTTAGCACTCCGAATGGAAAGTTTTCTAAATAAAGTAAGTGAGAATTGATTAATTCCTTGTGATGTAAGTAAATGTTAAAAAAGTAAATTTGGATGGAATCAGTTTTATGATTGGTCAATTGAACTCTCTCGATATCCACTCACAGCACAATTAATTAATTAATTAACCAATAAATTCTCACTCTTTTTATTTGCGGTTGGAACCCAGCCGCAATGTAAATTTGCATAGTTATATCTAATATTCATCTTTTTTTTCGAGTTTTGGGAATATAGTAGAAATATAACTACAAAGGGTCCAACGATACCAGCTAAATTCTGAAAGTGGTGTATGTGAAAAAAAGTCTGGGAACCTTAATCTACATTATTGAACGAATGGGATGAAATCTCTTATCGGTACAAAACGATGAATTACGTTGCTTAATACAGAAAGAAATCGAAATTACTAGATGAATGATAAATCTCTAATTAGATGCTCATTCGGTCTTAATTATATCGTACTAAGAGCTGGTCTGGTAGTTTATAAATATTCGATATAGATCTATCGTAAAAATAAGCCCCGATGATGTCCTGTAGGAGAGCAACTGATAATACACTAGTGAGTACCTAATAACACACTGATAGTTATAGGTGTTGAGTATGTCAAGTATGATGACAAATGTCACTCCTCCTCGACATACAAAACTCTTCCTGACAAGAGTGAATGCGTTTTATATATAACCTCTAGTGTCGAGTGTTCCTATCGAAAAACAAATTAGTTTTTTGATAAATCGCGGTTCACTTGTGAAGAATACTGTTTAGATCTACGACTAATTACAATGTTGTATATAAACCATCTGTTACAGCTTCTACAGCATATACCATACGTAGTTATATGCGATCGTCGATGCTAAGATATTGCACAACTTGACGCAATTTAGATGTTTGTAATATCTCAATGCTGTTAAATCGGGTGACTAAGGATCACGTAGAAAATAGAAATAAATTTAGAAGTAATGGATAAGGCGATAAAATTATAACATAAAAAACTACAAGTCATTGTACAGTGAAGTACAAAAGTCAGTTATTATTATTATTATTTTTTACAGATTAGGTTGAAATTTAACAAAAAAAAAAATATTTCAATTTAAATGGCTATACGAATAAGTAAAATTAATATTTCAGAGATTAAAAAAACACAGAAACAAACAATTTAATAACGATCAACTGTCTAGCAGGGATTTTATTTAAATGATAAATCGTTTAACAAAATTCTAAGATCAATAATGGTTAATTATTTATTGACTAAACCGATCCGATTTAGCGCCACACATTTTTTTTGGATAATAACTATGGATAATTCTTGAACGACAAATCGAGTTTTAAAGCGTCGTACATCTTTTTTTATATATAAGACTATATATAAGAAAGTAAATAACTAACGACTATTCCATTTTTGTATTTAAAAAAAAAAACAAAGGTCTTTCTGGTCGTTATTTTTCAATGTTGAACCATCTGATGCAATTTAAAAGTATTTTCTTAATATTGTTAAAGTCGGCACAACTGTCGAATAGATGAAATAAATAACAAAAACAATGTAGAACATTCTATGTCATCGTACAGTTACGCACAATAGTTATTCTGTTATTCTTCAATTTATATACCACCGTCACACAACTTATCATTTAGCAAACATGAATATTATATCCTGGGTTTATCATTAATCCTGAAGCTAAAACTGATAACAGAGTTGCATTGTTTTCATACGTTTAGATTTTCGTGCTTTCAAATGCTAATGTTGGTTTTCCTATATTTTTAATGAAGTTTTTAAGTACATGCGTTATGTGTAAAGACTTCGAAATCGATCGGTATCCTATCATAGGATTCAACTAGACAGTAAATATTACTTTGTCTGGTGTAGAATGATCGCCTTTCTGGTCAAAGAGTTTTTATCGTTACGAAACGAGGTACTATATATCTATGCCGGGATATATCTGTCTCCAAAACGTAAAAATATTTCTTTTGAACGATACACAACTGGTTCCACTAATTGGTTTGCAGTTTTAGTACTGATTTCTAAAATTTAGGTTTTGAACTAAACTTGAGAACACTTTTGTATTGCATTGTAGCAAGGTGTTGTGAATAAGTTCAAATAAGAGACGGTAAAATGTGTGTTAAAAATTTATGATCAATATTTATTATGTCATAGGTGTGTGTGTTTATATTGTTTGATAGTGTGATGTGTACATGATGTCTTTTATCGCGTGTACAACGATAATCTTGGCACTTATGTGTATAAATATGTTTCACACCTTGTAGCGTTCAGTCGAATTTGTGAGACGCAGTCGTTAACAAGTATTGTACTTTCATAGTGTAACATGGCTCCACAAATTAAATATACTAAGGTATTGATACATAATTATATTTTACTGCATTTTGGAAATGTTGCGAACAATTTGTTTAGTAAATTAATTTATTTTTACTACTACATGTTTATTTAGTTAAACATAAACATTTTTAGGCCTGTTTGTTAGTCATTTATTGATTAATTGTATATTTTTATATAACGCCTGTTTAATCAGTTAATATTGACACAAGTTCATACCTATAGTTTACCTATAGTTTCAATGTATATCAATATATTTTATATCATTGACAGTTTTTGATATTTGATTGACTCTTTTTTTAAATACTCATACCAGTCGTATATAAAGTCATTAAATATATAAATGTATACTTGTCTTGGTTGCATTCTACATGCTCTAACTAGCTTGAGATGCGTGAGATTATTATATTTTTGAAAATCTTTGTATTAATAAACAATAAATAAATTTCACTCTAGTTCCAATTTTATATTATACATTAGCTATTAATGAGCAACTGACTTATATTTGTACAATTTATATTATTTAATTCCGATTAATTTGTTAATCATCGAACAGTTTCAATGTTCTGAACTTTAGTTTTCTAAATATATAAATAAACAATAAACTATATCTTTTAGTAACTCAGTTAACGATTATCAACAGATCACAATAGAGTATATGCACGAGATTCCAAAACGGACAAAATATTTTATTTGTAAATTTTCTATCTAAAAAAATATATCTATGTAATTATTTTTGAAATTTATTACAATTTATTAGTGAAATTTAACAACCAAATAGTGGCTTTTTTCAATTGCCCTCGTTAATTTCTAAAACGCAACGCTATTGGCAAAAAATATTTGACGTCAATTTACCCTCAGATCTTTTAGTAAAGCAGGTTATATTTTCTTTCTAGAACTAAGTAAAAAATAATTGTTATATATATTTTATCACTTTTTTAATTTCCTTACATATGTTAAAACGATCTTTACAATTACTATATTGTTTATTTTTCCATGATAATAAGTTGATTAGATTAAAAATAACTCGTGCATTCGTGAACTAAATACACATGAGTGTAAGTGTCGTGTAAGACCACAGAATAAGCATGCCAAAACAGCCGCGAAATAGTCCAAAAATTATAGTGATTTGAAGCCTCTTTTTTTAGATTCATAGTTAATATTTTGGATGTGTTATGTTTATTTTTGATGTTATAATATAGAAAAGTTTTAAAAATAAAAAAAACATGCATATTCTCTATAGCCTTGATCATCATTTAATCATCCTTCACCTGTTAATTTGTCGACAGGTAAAACATACGACGTCAAAGATACCTTTACGATATTGATTCGATTATCACCTTGGAGATATTGACTATAGGCTATATTGACCGTTAATAAATTTGTTTACAGTTGTTCATTGACAATGAGTGGGTGGATTCAGTTAGTGGCAAAACATTTTCCACTACCAACCCTCATGATGGATCAGTTATCGCGCACGTCTCTGAAGGAGATAAGGTTTGTAGTTGTTAATGTTAGAAACATGTTTCTTGTTAATGTTTTAAATTGGAAAAAATAACGAAAAACATACGCGATACGTAGACAATCTTTAGCTTGAAATGATTATGTGTTTTATTGCCTAGGGAATAGAAGAAGTTTTTAGTTAGTCAGTAGTTTCAGCATTTGTGTCATTTTTTTTCATAAATTAATCTCATTGTCTTCTTTAAATAGGCAGATGTAGATCTAGCCGTGGCTGCAGCTAAACGAGCCTTTCACCGCAATTCAGAATGGCGCCTAATGGATGCATCTGAAAGGGGTGCCCTTATTAAAAAATTAGGAGAGCTTGTCCAAAGAGATAGTGAATACCTTGCCGAATTGGAATCTTATAATAATGGAGGCCTATTAAGTGCCATGAAATATTTCTTGAGCGCTCAATCTAAAATCGTACGCTACATATCCAGCTTAGCAGATAAGACACAGGGCGACACTATCCCTGCAGGTATTAATAACAATCTATATTAAAGTGATCTTTATGTAGCAAAAAATAGCATTCATTTAATTAATGATTAACACCCTATCTTCATAAACGTAAATATTAACTATCTGTTCTTCTTCCCAATCTCGCTGTATACTTCCTAAATTGAAACTCAAAGTGAATATAACATGACTGTTTAATTCTATAATTATAAAATTTTTATTGCTTCATAGATGGTGAACTGTTTTCGTATACGCTGAAACAACCAGTCGGTGTTGCTGCGTTGATTCTGCCTTGGAACGGCCCTATAATGATTTTCTTGTCCAAAGTCTGCACAGCTTTGGCAGCTGGTAAGTTACTTTCAAACATGTCACACAAACTAATAACTGTGTATTATAATTATAATACAGGGTTGTATGAAAAGTAACGTTTCTACATTTTAACTTTATTTATCTGTTTACAGGGTGCACTGTAGTAGTGAAGCCAGCTGAACAAACACCTTTGACGGCTTTAGCTTTAGCCGCTTTAGTGGCTGAGGCCGGTTTTCCCAAAGGTGTTGTCAATGTTGTGAATGGATACGGCGAGACTGCTGGTGTGGCTCTCACACACCACCCAGATGTTGCTAAAATATCTTTCACTGGATCTGTAGAAGTAAGTCAGTTAAATTTCGAAACTATTCATAATGTCACGGCAGTTTTTTTGTGAATTGTAACTGAAAACAACTTGATACTTGCAGGTCGGAAAGCTGATTCAGCAAGCAGCCGGAGCAAACAATTTAAAACGTGTTTGTTTAGAACTCGGCGGTAAAAGTCCACTTATCATAATGAACGATGCTGATTGTAAGTTTAATAACATTGGTTTCTACCATATCTCAATTTATTGTGATTCCAATATAAACTTTCCTTTCAGTAAACGTTGCTGTCCCATTCGCTGCTAACGCAGTATTTTTACTTCAAGGACAAGTTTGTGTAGCAGCTTCCAGACTTTTCGTACAATCTGGAATTTACGACAAGTTTGTAGAGGCAGCCGTTAAGCACGCTAAAAGTATCAAAATTGGTAACCCTGCTGATCCTACTACACAACACGGACCACAGGTAAATATATTCTCAGAAAACTTTCACTTACCTATACTTTTCTAATCAAATAAGATATTAACATAATGTATTTCTAGTATTCTTGCAATTAAACAGATATTTATAACGTTAAACATTTTTGTGTCTTAGGTAGATGAAGTTATGTTCAAAAAAGTGTTAGGGTACATCGAAAAAGGGAAAAGAGAAGGTGCTAGATGTTTGACAGGTGGCAAGCGAGTCGGTACTACTGGATACTATATAGAGCCAACGGTGTTTGTTGATGTGAAGGACTATATGACGATCGCCAAGGAGGAGGTAATTAATGCTCATTACACTGTAATATTAATATAATAGATATTAAGAAATGACAAAAAATATCAATTCTGATAGTAGATACATAAATGGCTAAGGATATCGACTGCTGTTTATAGGTTTCTAGCCTAGACATGGGCAATTTATTATTGAAATAATAATATTATCTCGTCGCCTCGTTGGTTTATCGATCAGTACATACAAATGCCGATCAATAAATCTTAGTATCAATTGTTATTGAATTTTTCTGATCATTGAAATGCTTAATAACAGCCCGGAGCATGGTAATTGTGATTTTAACCCCCGTATCTTGGAGAGTACGTAAAACCGTCGGTCTTGCGCCTGATATCTCCCCAGTCGTGTTAGTTAGCCGTCCCATCGCATTATGAGAGGGAATGAACAGAGAGTACACCTATGTTTGCGCGAGTATAATATCTCCTGCGTAGTAATTGAGGCTGAAAACATTTTCCTAAGTTATTTAGTTTTGTGCCCTTGAATAGTTTTCTCTACTACATTTGATTATTTATTTACGTAACTGTACAAGTTATAGGTACGACCATAAGTCAATAACATCTTTAATTAAATTAAATTATTTTCAAATCGCCTGTCCAGGTTCAGGTCAAGTTTGGTCAGTGTCCTTTGTTCCTTATATTGTATAAACATTAACAATATTTGGTACAAATGTACCAAAATTGATGACATATTTCGGGTAAGGTGATGACAATAACGATGACGATAAATACTTATTTTTATCTTACAGATATTTGGTCCCGTACAGAGTATTTTTAAGTTTGATACATTTGAAGAAGTTCTTGAGCGTGCTAACAACACTAGTTACGGATTGGCAGCTGGAATTTTCACAAATGACATCAAAACCGCTCTGCAGTTTGCGAAACATGCCGAGGCTGGCAATGTTTGGTAATTATAATAACTACCTATTAAGTTTTAAGAGAATATTATTGCTTTAGAGGATAATAATATTTTGACACTCATGTATATAAATTTTATTTCTAAATATGTTATGTTTTAAGAGCTCATTTCTAACACTTCAGAAAAATCAATCTTCAAACATTACTACTTAATTAAATTCTAGTTAGCACAGTTATTTCGTAAACACAATATGTTTTCTTTATTTCAGGGTAAATACATACTTAGCTATGGGCCCTCAGATGCCATTCGGAGGATTCAAAGATTCGGGCATTGGCCGTGAAGGGTTAGTATACAATTTTGTTGTTTCCTCTATGTAGTTTTATTTTTTCCAATAAATACAAATCATTTCAGGAATATAAACCTTTAGCTATAAGAAATAATTTATTAACTGATTTCCGTATCCTTTTTTATGCTAAAAGTAGTTTTCTGAACATGAAATAATAAAATTTTAGTGATATTTTTCTGAGAAGTAATGATATTACTTTTCTAACTTGTGGTTGAAGTATCTAAAATAAGTATCAAGACCTCAATTTTTAGTTTTAGATAAAATTTCTATGAGCACATAAATGGGTACATTTAGTACCAAATAGCTAGCTATCCTTTTATTTTATTATTATTAATACATGTTTGACATACTTACGTACTTGAATTCATCTAACTTACTTTTTATGTTATTATGTTAGCATAATCTTTATATATATCTTAAAACATTTAAGACATTAAACATTTCTGTTTTTTTTTTGTTACAGTGGTTTCCACAGTTTAGATGAGTACTTGGAAGTGAAAAGTGTAGCCATTGCTTTACCTAAAAAACTGTAAATTTGAACAGGTTTAATATCTTCAGATTTAATTTATTTGGCCAAAATTTAATTATAATGTATTAACATTAATTTATTTTGTAATTGAATTTTATTTATTTGAAATAAAAATTACACGAAAATAATGATGAAAATAAAGTCGTTTTATTTTAACATTACAATGTGCGATTATTTTTCGCAGTTAAAGGACAGTATAATCTCAAAAGCACCCTGAGGGTTCCTACCCTACTACTTTGTAACATGCCCAGTTATCAACCAGGAAGTGCCTCATTAGGAAGTAGATCATACAGATTCTATGGGGCTTATTACCATAAACATAAATAAAATTAATGCTGGGTGTAATTGTTCAAGGAATTATAGGGTTAGGGATTTAGGGACATGAACCGCTTAAAAACTCATAACAGGCCTACAACATCGACTAAGTCCTAAAACCAATTGTTAATTTATTTTACAATTACACTCTTCAAAAATACTAAGTACCTCTCTCAAATGTGATAGATTCGAGTTGCGTGCGATTGTGTAAGAATAGATGAAGTATTTTTTAAATAAACTAGCAACACTAGAAACAGTTGGTATTTCTCTTACATATATTTAAAATCCAATATTTATAGCTACAAATTTACAATTGCTATACTATTTAATTTACAAACCAGAAAGAAAATGAACCTGTGTACAATATAAAAATTGAATTAAAATACAACTAAAATGATTTTTAAATTAAAATATCTGTTACCGAAGACGTGACGTTTAAACGTCACGTCAATACAAAAATTTTCATGAAAGAAATTCCAAAATGTTAACGAGAGCTAGATTAAAAGCACAAACAACATCTCTGGACTCGTCGCTCCGCTCCGCCTTGCCGTCCCCGGAAGCAACAATGAATGTTCCGGCCGTTGCAGAGGCGTCGAGCTCTAGCTCCAGCGACGAGTTTTTCTCTCCGCCGACGTCGCCAAGACCTGTACGCCAGCAGGAGAGTACCCGGCCGCCGACCAGCTTGGGATCACGAGGACCACTGACCTCAAACAGGGTCCCCGCTACCGGTGGTGATGTGCGCCGCATGAAGTGGACAAAATCTATAAATGAGAATGTCATGCGGGCATATTTTCGGGCTACAGAGTTGGGAACAAACCTTACTGCGTACCGTGTTAGACTAGTCTCTCTGTTTCAGGAACTTGAACCAGCCATCAACGTTACAGCACAACGGTTGTCGGATCAAGTACGAGCTATACAGCGCTGTCACCTGCTGGATGACACAGTACTTGAGAGGATACGCTCTGACATAAGGAAAAACTTTACTATCCCCTCTTCATCACACACTGCGGTGACCAGTAGCACACCTCAGTTGCCATTAGGTATTAAAGATGTTGATGAACTAGTGGAGAGTGAAGTTATATCCGTAAGTACCCAATGTAACGATAAGATAAGGAGTGCTTTGGAGGATGCGATTCAAAAATACCGATTTGTAAATGATAATATTAGACCACGGTTATGCCGTTTGCCCATTCATAAACGTAATTTAGCGCTTGTGAGTGCCCTGGATTCGCTGTTATCAGACTATTTTGATACCAGCGAAGATCTTAGTGATACACATTCTATTCTATACTGTGCGGCTATTGCAGTTTGTCGAGTAGCTGGTGTTAAATTTATTGAACGCGTAAGTGCTACTCGACCCAAAAATGCTGTACCAGCTTGGCAGTATAGAATTGAACGTCGTATTGCTGAGACTAGGACACTCATCGGTAAATTAATTAGTTTTAAAAGTGGTAATACATGGCCGAGAGTCATGCACTTTATGAAACAGGCATTCTTGGGAACTTCCATTAGTCCTCAACAGTACATGTCCTGTGTCACAGAGCGCATAGACTTTCTAAAGCAGAAAGTTTATGCATGGGCAAATAGGATAAGACGTTATAGAAAACGAGTTGATCGGTATAATCAGAATCGAATGTTCCAAAGGAATGAGAAATGGGTTTACCGGAAATGGGAGGAACCGAATCCATGTGTGAGTGACGGGCATTTTCCAGATGAAAATACCACTAATTCATTTTGGCGTAACATCTGGTCAGTGCCTGTCTCTCATACAGAGGGTGATTGGTTGGAGGATGTCAAACGCTCGTGTGAGTCTATAACAGCTATGGAACCCATTGTTATTAATAAAGATGATGTAAGTTGTGCAGTCCGTTCATTACCGAATTGGAAATCACCTGGTCCAGACGGACTACACAATTTTTGGCTTAAGTGGTTTCGAAGCTCACATGCGTGTTTGGCATCACAATTCCAAGCAGCTTTGGATTCTGGTTCATTACCACAATTTTTAACCACTGGTGTAACCCATTTACTCTATAAATCTGGTGGTGCCATGGATCCCAAAAATTTTAGACCCATTACTTGTTTACCAACTACATATAAACTTCTAACATCTATTTTGAGACTCAAAATTACTACACATATAATTAATAATTCGGTACTCTCTATTTCTCAAAATGGATGTAGAAGTGGGGCCCGTGGCACTAAAGAGCTCCTTATCATAGACAGGACCATTAGCCAACAGGAACGTCGTAATCGTAAGAGTCTGGCGACATGTTGGATAGATTATAAGAAGGCTTATGACTCAGTTCCACACACATGGCTTTTGAAAGTGCTAGAGTTGTATAAAATTGATGCAACTCTGTGCACTTTCTTAAAGTCGTGTATGAGTCAATGGAGCACAACACTTCGCTATCCAGGATGTCGGCAGGCTGCGATAAATGACGTACTTATAAAGATCGAGCGAGGTATATTTCAAGGTGACAGTCTGAGTCCCTTGTGGTTTTGTTTAGCTTTGAACCCTCTCAGTACTCTGTTAGAGGATTCAGGGTTAGGCTATCGGTTGCAGAAAGATGATCAAGTTATATCTCACCTTCTTTATATGGATGATTTGAAATTACTGGCCTCCACAAAATTACAATTGATGGCGTTATTAAAGGTCGCTGAAAACTTTAGTAATTCTATCAAAATGGAATTTGGTGTAGACAAGTGTGCAGTCATGTATGTAAAGAAGGGCGTGATTGTAGAATCTGAAGGAATAGAACTTTCAGATTCAACAAAACTCAGATCTCTATCTGCCACCGAAACTTACAAGTATCTAGGTTTTTCACAGTCCTTGGGAATATCAGAATCTGGCGTGAAACAAATGTTACGGGAACGTTTCTTTGGTCGCCTAAAAAAAGTACTTAAAAGTCTTTTATCGGGCGGTAACAAGGTGCGAGCCTATAACAGTTGGGTCATGCCGGTTCTGATGTATTCCTTTGGTGTACTTAGATGGACTCAGACCGAATTAGATGCCCTTGACAGGAGAGTCCGTACATTGCTGACTGCATTCCGTATGCACCATCCACGTTCATCGGTTATGAGATTGTATATTCCGCGAAAGTTTGGAGGTCGTGGTCTATTAAATATCAAGACTCTACACAATCGCGACATATATAATCTCAGAGAATATTTTCTACAGACTAATGTGAGAGTGCATCGTAATGTAGTTGCAGTGGATACTGGTTTTACCCCGCTCGCTCTGGCTAAAGAGAATTGGCGCAAACCTGTAGTACTTAGTACTACTGATCGCAAGGAAGTATGGAAGGGTAAAGAACTTCATGGTCGATTTTATCGGGCCCTACACGGGTCTGATATAGACTTTAAAGCGTCGACGTCTTGGCTACGGTATGGTGATCTCTTCGGAGAAACCGAAGGTTTTGTTTGTGCAATTATGGACGAAGTTATCATGACGAATAACTACCGGAAATATATCCTGAAAGATAGTACGGTTGACATTTGTCGGGCGTGCCACCGTCCTGGAGAATCTATTAGGCATATTATTTCTGGTTGTTCTCGTCTTGCTAATGGTGAGTATTTGCACAGGCACAATCAAGTAGCCAGGATTGTACACCAACAACTTGCCCTTAAATACCAACTTATCAATTTTGAAGTGCCTTACTACAGGTATGTGCCCGACCCAGTTCTCGAGAACGGTCGTGCTACGTTATATTGGGATCGATCTATTATCACAGATAGGACTATTGTTGCCAATAAGCCTGATATTGTGGTGATAGATCGATTAGAGCGCCGCGCAATGATTGTCGATATCGCCGTTCCTCATGACGAGAATCTCGTGAAAGTTGAAAAAGAAAAACAATTAAAGTATTTGGATCTGTCTCACGAGATTGCCGACATGTGGAATATGGATTCGGTGATCATTGTTCCGATAATCATATCTGTTCACGGATTAACGACCAACACCTTAAGAGGCTCACGTTAGAAGGTTGGATCAAGGGTCTGATGCAGAAGGCAGTCCTCCTTGACACGGCCCGTATTGTGAGGAGGTTCCTGTCTCTGGAGCCCTAACCACCGGTATCTTGGTCCCTGTACCCGATGTCGGTGGTCTACTATTTTTTATATTTTTAAATATGTATTTTTTATTTTTTATATATTTAAAAATGTAATCAATATGTGTATTTATACGTAATAAAGAGAATAATAATAATATATTTTATTTGCTTTAAACATGGTTTACAAAGGTGTTACAATTAAATTTTTTAGAGTACATACATGTTTTACTAATAACTACTAGCATGCAAAAATTTTACTTAATCTATTGAAGGAACGCCTTAATACTATAAAAACTATAATTGAGTAGCCATTCATGTAATTTCCTTTTAAAGAGCCTTAAATGTAATGATTTTAAATGATTAGGTATCTTATTATAAACACGTATGCACATTGCCAAACAATTTTTGTTGTATTTAGTTGAACGGGGAATGTCATGTAATATTAATCTGTGTGGATCTCTCCTATTGCGTGGATTTATGTCATTTGCTGTAGTAAATAAATGTAGGTTTTTTCTAACGAACATGCAGGTTTCGTATATATATAAAGAAGGTAACGGTAGCAAGCCAAGTCTTTTGAAGTATGGTTGACATGATTCATCCATATGTAGTCCACACATTGCTCTAATACACTTTTTTTGTGAAACGAATGCTCTATCTACTTCAGTACTGTTGCCCCACGTTATTAAGCCATAACGCAGTACTGACTCAACATACGCACAGTAAGATATTACGGCAGTTTTAGTATTTGTGATATTTCTTATCTGCCTTATTGCATACACAAATTTATTTATTTTTTTTGAAGCATTTTCTACTTGCATTTTCCAATTTAAATTTGCATCAATAGTTATGCCTAAAAACTTCGTATATGCCACTTCTTTGATTTTTGGAATGTTAAGTTTAAAGTTGTATTTTTGGTTATAAGACTGATTGAATTGAATATATGTGGATTTAGTAAGGTTAATATGCAGATTATTAGTAGTTAGCCAAAGAATTAAATTATCTATAGTATTATTGATGTCGGCTTCGTGGTCACAAACTGTATTGGTTTTCTTATCAGTGGTTACAATAATTGATATATCATCAGCGTATAGTACACATTTATGACTGGTTATCTCTGTAATGTTATTTATATATAAAAGGAACAGTATTGGACTCAGTACGCTCCCCTGCGGGACTCCAAATGTGTTCAGACTGTAATTCGATGAATATGGTATCATGCCCTTATTTTCATCTATCTTTGTGATACTGACACACTGTTGCCTGTTGCTAAGGTATGAGGATATCCAATTTAATGTAGGACCTCGGATTCCAATTGATTCGAGTTTTTGAAGCAGTATACATGCGATACCAGATCGAAGGCCTTTGACATGTCAAAGAACAGTCCTGTGGTTAATCGGTTATCATTAATACTGGTCAATATAGTTTGCACAAGAGTGAAGGTAGCTAAAGTAGTGGATTTATGTTTTTGGAAGCCGTATTGGTCCCTTTTAATAATATTAAATTTATTACAATAATCGATTAGTCTCTTGTACATGCACTTTTCATAAATTTTTGATAAAATAGGAATTAGAGTGATAGGACGATAATTGTTAATATCAGTTCTCTCTCCTTTTTTAAATAGAGGCTTTACAATTGATAATTTTAAAGAATCTGGGAAAATTCCATTTACAAATGACAAATTAATTAAATAAGTTAAAATACTTGTAATTTCACCTACACATGACTTTATGACTTTGGTGGTAATTTCATCATAACCTGCAGAATTTATGTTTTTAAGTGACATTATTTCATTTTTGACTTCTACTTCTGACATAGGCTTAAGAAACATTGAGTTAATTGCTGAAGCCGTTATACGAGAACTATTGTGGGCGTGTTTGTTTAATGACTGATGTGTCAAATTAATGTAATGATCATTGAAGGCAGTGGCGATTTCTGTGGGATCTGTAAGTATTTTATTCAGCAATTCAATAGCTTCAATGTTGTCTTTAGAATTTGTGTTCAGTGTTTCGTTTTTGATAACCCTCCATGTGGCTTTACATTATTTTTATTATAATAGTTTAGGGGTGTCCGGCAGAGGGTTGGAACCATACTAACTGTCTGGCAATGAGCAACGCGAGTTTTGATATTATTATGAATCAAATATAAAAAAATCAAGTTTTATTTCACGACGAATTGGAGATGGAATTTTACACACCTTTGTTGCCTGTTATCTGCCAAAGCCACTGCTGCCTCAGCTTCATGTTTGGGGATCATTCTTACCTGTACTAGGGACACACATAGAAGAACTTTCATCTTTTATAAAAAGACGAAGGTCTGGCACTCACGGGCTCTTGGACTATAAGAGTGTATGTAAAAATAAATACTTAGGACATTTTCGGACATTTGGACGTTTGACACACAACACATTCTAGTTTCAAACTAAGCAGAGTTGGTACTGTGATAACTACACTGTGTTATAAAATACTTTTTATAAATATATTTAAATACTTTTTATAATTTTTTTTTATATTATAAAAATATATATGTAAAACATTTATACACTTTTTTAGTAAATGTATACATATTAAACACAGAAAACACCCAAACTCCGAACCGAATATAAGCAGATCATATAAAAATTTAGTCCGTTCTGGAATCGAAATCGCATTCGCTGTCGTCACGCCACCGAGGCAGTCAAAAAAAAATTGCCAAATTATTTTCTGGTTCGAATGTCTCGAAAACGACTCCAACGATTTTCATGAAATTTAGTATGCAGGGGTTTTCGGGGGCGATAAATCGATCTAGCTAAGTTTCATTTTTAGAAAATGTTATTTTATTCGTGTTTTCAAGCAATAAAATGTTTATCAAATAGGCGCGTTTTGACACTTGTCATGTGACAAAATAAGAGATAGGAATAAAAGGAATTGGTAAATTGTGAATCGACTTACCCACAGTAATATCGAGCAAAGCTCGGTTTTCAGGTACTAGTAATAATTAGAGATACCAGTGTACATATCCTCAGATTTCTTTTGAAAAAGTTTATCAAATACTTAACAAATCTGTGTAGTTACAGCAATAAAATCACGTAACGTATTGAAAAAATATACCCAAATTTTTATTTAATTTGCCCATTAAAAGTTTAGTTCGTTGACATCCTTTTGCAATGGGGAAAGCATTTTATGGCAGTGTAAAGTAGATAGCTTTCTGGCGTGTAATTGATATTTACGACAGCCAGGACAGCTTTTATCTTGAAACGTATAAAAGTAAGGTTCGAATTCAATTAAACGGTGTCCTTTTTGGCAATTTGTTTCAGTAGCTAGATACGTGTTCACTCCGAACCATTCATTCATTCCTATCTCGTTCATTAAAAGAATCGCTATTATCGTTTATCAGAAATAGCTATTGTCATAATATTTTTATGATAATTTGTAGAATAGAACTAAATGAATTAATGTTAAATTGCATTCAAAACACTAATGTGTAGCAGTAAAGTTCAATATGAAACATTTATGTAATTATTGATTTCGGCCACGAAAATTATAAATCTAAATTCATGTTAAATTATGTTATATGCAATAATGTAATTTGTTTCTAAAACAACATTAACATTCTGTAATAAATGCTAAATTTATTTCTTGATTTTATTAGGCTACAACTATAAAGTTGTTCAACTGTTGAAATATCGACAGAAAAAAGATAACTTAAGATGAAAAGAAATGGAAGTTCTAAAATTTATTCGGCTAGTTGTTTACCAAATTTTCAGAAGTCTATCGTTGTAATAAACTGTTTATATATTAGTGTAATTATTATAAAAGCACTACTTAAAATTTTTTACCGAAATTAATTCCTATAAACATTGGCGCCTTCACATTTTACCTACTTATTTATAAGTAAGCAGTGAAGGCAATAATGGGAATTTACCTTGCCTTACTTTCAATGTTCTACCAAATTTCATCTGACTCATAGTTGCCTTTAACCCAAATCGAAGTGTTCGAACCGAATTACCTACTGCTTTCACGTACAAGTTCAGCAGGTTCTACCGTTTTTCTATGAGGACGTAATTTTACTTCGACAGGCTGATCATAAAATATATGTTACATAAATAACACATACAAAACGAGGCGCCCTTCCACCATAGAACCAATTCTTTAAAAAGTTTTTGGCTTTACAATTTATTGTTGTTATAATTTTAGTAGGCGCTAGTAGTAAAAAAATTAAGAAATATAGTTACAATCATAAACTTAGTATACCATAAATGAACCATGTATGTGAGTGTAATATACACATGTACTCAGTGACTGATTTACTAATAGGCAAGTAGGTTAGAGTCAGATTCTGGTGGCAAGTTTTAGGGGGTGGCAGATTTGGGCCAAATATTTTGTGTCTATTAGAAGTATTAATAATAAACAGGCAGATGCTTCAAAATGGAACAAAACCTATAACATTGGAATACTATAGAGTGTACCCTATATTTATTGTCTGCATTTGAAAAATTATTAAAACTTTGTGATAATAATTGTAAGAGGGAAGGAGGGTCGCGTCACCTACCGACGGACGCAGATACCTACCGGGTATGGTTGCTTCAGTGAGCATTTGAAGTGGATCGGACGCAAAGAGACGGTACACTACGCAGCCGACTGGGACTCCACCCAGTATATGATGGGGGACTGTCCCGCGTGGGTTTCAAAACACGAAGTTCCGGTCGACCTAATCGGACGAGACTTGTCCCCGCCAGCAATCGAGGAGAGCTGGGGCGCAGTAGTCTCTTTCTATGAAACTGCAATGTTCAAGAAAAAGACCGCTAAACGGGATCGGGAGATACCAATCTCGAGCGTGGAGGATGATGCCGGCGACACCTGTTGCAGACGGGGTCGTAATCTGCCAGAGAGTGGTAAACTCTGATGGCAGACTAATTACTGCGGTCGGTGATCAGATGGCGGCCTGGTCGTAAGATACAACCTGGCTCCAACGTATAATGAATGAGCCAAGGACACACAATGATAGGTACGGAGAACCCTTAAGGCTTCCTATAGGATAGAGACTTGCTGAACACCGCGTCGATCCTTGGGGGATTTGAAATAACATGGAGCGGGTCCTCCACAGAGTAGGATCCCTGAATTCTGGCTCCTGCGTCCTTGACAATTCGAAGATCCAAAGGAATTTGCCACCTGTCTATAAAAGAAAAGGGTATTTGATTGCAGAGGTTAGTAGAAGTGGCAAAAATTAAATAGCTCACAGGCAGCGAACGTGTGAATCGGTCAATGCATACACTCAAATCTATCTCTCCAGAGCATGGTAGAACCAAATTGAATGTCCACTTTTTATGACATAATGCCCCTAACAAATGAAATTTCTACACACAATCGAATCGTTCATAAAAATACCACAGTCCAAAATGTATAAAACGAAAGAGGATGTTTTTAAATTTATAAAAAAAGCTTTTTTTTATTGGTAGGCTTCAATATGACTCTATTCTGCCTGATGGAAAGCATGAATAGAATCCAAGAACGGTGGTCGCCATGCTCACTGCGAATGAAGACAATGCAGTATAGCGACCCTTGCTATGGTGGTCTTTTTTTTTGTCGGGTGGAAAATCCGTTCGGATCTCCGGCTCTTCGAGGACACAGGAGCCAGGAGTATGTGGTATTTCCCCCGTGGAAGGACTCAGGCGTCCTGCTCTGAAGGGAACCCGGACCATATTATTATTTTAGGTCCCTTCCAAACTCAACGCCACGCCTAGTCAGACCCTATCCTGGGGAGGCCACAAAGGCTTCCCTGCCTATCAGTCCGGTTATTATACTTTATTGCGACCCAATCGCATTTTTGCGACCAGGCCGCAACAAATTATCCTATCGCCGACCGTAGCAACTAATCCGCCACCAGAGGTCCCTATTCTCTGGCGGCTCGCGGTCCCACCCACGGCTCATAACGCCGTCGACGTCTTCTTCGCTCGGGATCGGCTTTGTCCCGATCTCGCTCAATGGTCTCTTTCTGGAGCATAACAGCTTCATAGAAAGAGACTACCGCGGCCCAGCTTGCCTCACCCGCCAGCATAGCAACAACGATTGCTGATTGTAACAGGTCTCGTCCTATTTCTACGACTAGGACTCCGCGTTCAGATGCCCACGAGGGGCAGTCCTCCAGCGTATGCTGGGCGGAGTCCCAGTCGGCTGCGCAGTGATGATAGTATGCCGTCTCCTCGCGTCTGATCTTATTCAGATACTCACCGAAACAACCATGCCCGGTGAGTATCTACGTCAGTCGGTAGGTGATGCGCTCTCCCTCCCTTCCTACCCAAGCTTCGAGGTTGGGCAGAACGGCACCGACAGCACGTTGGCGCGCATTTTGTGGCTGTTCTAGCTGCGCGCGCCATTGTGCCAATGTCTTTCGGTGAGCGCTCCGCCACATTTCGAGCTCGTCCTGGTCTTCCCCGCTCTCACCCCGGCGGATAGCGCGAATACGGTCACAGACGCTCGCGTCCATATCCGCCAGGATATCAAAAGGCAGGAAACGTGCCTGGATCGCTATGGCGGCCTAGTGAGATGCTCTTTCACGCCCCGCTTAAAGGACCCGGGATTGTAGTAGGAGGATAACAGTGGGAGCTTGATCTTGTACAATAATTTCTCCTCATATAAACATTTAATGTTCCCATGTCTCCATAGTAACACCAATTTACATTACGTTTCTATTTTACTCTAGGGAATTTAATAATAATTGTTCCAATAATGATATTAAACTGTGATGCAAACTCTTCACTGGACCTGCAGTATAATCACTTATTTTACTTAATTAGTAAATTATTATAATATTATTATTAAGCAAATGACTTCCATGATTGCAGGGCTACAGATAAAGTGAAGCTACCGTAAGAATCTGTAAGAAAGTATTGAATTTTTACATTTTGTATCTGCGTCAAAATGTTCAATTTAAGGGTTTGGTCCCAATGGGGACTAAATTGGTGACGACAACTCCAGTTGAGCCGGCTAATATGGTGTTCCCACAAATGAAGTATATTTAAAAATAAAAATAGATTGATAGATACTCGTAGATCGTACGATAGATAAGTCGACGCGTGGTGCCTAAATGTAATAAAAATCGATTTTTATATCAGATTGCTGATGATTACATTATATGACGGTGATTATATTTATGCATATTTTTATATATATTAGTATCATGTTATAATTTATCAGATTGACAAATTTATGGGAACATCGTGGTAAGAACAGTAAAAATAATGAATGAATAATTTTCAGATTATTTTTAGACCGAAGAATAGTTAGGATATCTCATGAGTCTTGTCTGTTAATGCTACCGCAATATCATGAGTATGTACTGCCAGCGGTGATCAATAAGTAATGATAATAGGGTACTTCTAGGCGCACAAAAATCGAAAAAAAATATTTTTGCTTGCTCGACTCCCGGCAGGTACATCCCAACTTAGCAGTAACGCCCCAAACTGAGGTCCGTACCCCACAGGCAAGCGCTTACCGGAAAATCCGAGTAAAGTTGTAGAGGCTATCCGAGGCCAACAGCTAAAGTCAATACAAAAAAAAAAAGGAGTGTACATTCATCTGAATACAAACTATCGACGAGATAACACCATAATGGAGGAAAACGAAATTAGAGCCGTCATTAAGTACCTCTGCTTGAAAAAAATGTCTACCAAGACATACACATTGATTTGGAAGAAACATTGGGGGAGTCCTCCATATTCCACAGTTGTACGTTAGGCAAAGGAATTTAAACTGGACAAAACATCCACTGAAGATGAATACCGCGAGGGACGCCCATCCACGTCTCTGACCGAGAACAACGTGAAAAAGTAGAAGAAATCGTATTGGGCGATCGAAGAGTGACCATAAAGCATGTTGCAGAAGTCACAGGGATCTCATATAGCAGCGTTCAAAAAATAATTGTATATGAATTGCATACGAAAAAGGTCACGGCGCGTTGGGTGCCAAGAATGTTAACCGACGAGCAAAAAAAGAAACGACTTGACATTTCAAGGGTGAATGTCGAAAAGTTGTAAGCCGATCAAGAATTTTTTTTTGAAGCGTTTCGTGACCATGGGCGAGACCTGGATCCATCATTTTGATCCTGAAACCAAACAACAGTCGATGACCTGGAAACGAACGTCCTCACCAAAGCCAAAGAAATTCAAGGTGTCAAGTTCAGCGAGAAAGGTTATGGCGTCTGTTTTCTAGGACGCTTATTTACGACAGACGAATATTTGGAAAAGGGAGACACTATAACGGGCCCTTACTACGCAGATCAAATAAGAAGATTGCGAAAGGCCACCAAGGAAAAAAAAAGCGCCAAACTGGGAGCTGGAGTGCTGTTTCACCAAGACAACGGTCCGGCTCACAAAGCCACGGTAGCAATGGCTGCAATTCAAGAAACGGGATTGGAACTGCTCGAACACCCTGCCCATTCGCTAGATCTGGCTCCCAGCGACTTTTATCTCTTTCCTCGACTCAAAGAACACCTTCGGGGCAAGAAATTTGAGTACAATGGTGAAGTGATGGCCGCAGTAGGGGCGATTTGGAGGGCCAAGACAAAGATTTTTTTCTAAGGGAATCATGGGTTTAGAAAAAAGATGTATTAAAAGTATTAAGTTGTTAGGAGACAATGTTGAAATATAAAGTATATTTTTTACTCTAATCATTGTCTTGTATATATAATATATTGATTATCAGTACTTTTTGAATACCCTTCGTATATAAGATTAATGTATATATTATTTTTCAAAGAAGAAAGGAGAGGACTATGTCCTACAGTTAATTATTAAAAACATGTTGCAATATTGAAGTATCACGGTAATGACTTCACAGATAAATATAAGTTTATAGATAAAATTAATATATTTTGCAATATTCAAAACCTTTGTACAGTTAGGCACAGATATTAATTAGCACTTTATTAATTTAAATGAAAACCGGCAAACTAAGGTTTTTTCCATACTAAAAAATTTGAAAAGACTCGTAAGAATTCAAATTGAAACTGCCACAATTTATTTCAAATATTTATTTAAAGACAAAAAAGTACACCGTCTCGGGTACTAGTTCCCGAGGAACCAGGTGTAACCTAGAAAGGAAACTTCTGCTACCCCACCGTATCTCGGGCCATATGCAGCTCCAACTACTCGTGTATGAAGAATCCTGATGTCCCCTTCTTGTGATACTTTTTTCATTAGTTTATTCTTAATATGTATTGGATTTTTCCTATTAGCAAAAAAATCACACAATTCCAAAAAGCAGATATACTTTCAGGATTGATGTTAAATTTAGGATGAAATACTTTTGTTTAGGATATTTTCTTCGATCTTCTTATACAACGACGACGAATACTAAATATTATGACAGTGATATATAATTAAATGGCAATAATACCAAGTGACTTTTGTACATAACTGTACAATGACATAGTAAATACTGTTTCAGTTTTATCACTCTTAAATGCCTATTTGCCTCGTCATCCTTAGTTAGCCGATTTAACAATATTAAAATATTCGTTTTTGACTGCAGCTTTTATGACTAGTGGAAGCAATGGTAAGAGAGCTATATCACCATCAGTATTATAAGGAGGTACCGCACGATATCCTTTAAGTTGGTGAGTCTCCTGGCCGGCAATCCACCATAGGACTTGGAAGCAAGAGCTTTTGCAGTTCTTTATCAGTGGTACTAGGAGGCGCGGGAGTTGGATCGAAGGCTCGAACACGAAAAATCGAAGATCAGAAATCCTAACTCCATTCAGTAATCATAGATGAGTGGAAAGAATGACACGGGCAACCAAGCGATCAGCATGCCGTTGTTTCGGCGGTAAGAGTCGTTATGGAGAATTGATTTGAAACGCATCACGGGACCCTATTATGCCGGCTAAAGCAGGTGATCGTTGGAAAAGAATGTTACTAAGTAGAGTTTTAAGTTCATCAATAGTATATTTTCTAAGCCTGATTTTGGTAATTTCACACGTCCGTAAAACATAGCTCTAAATATGTAATTTGAGATGTGGCCTGGTGATATTAATTCCAATACAAATTGACTTAAAACATTTTTACTGAAAGATATAGAACTAGGCTTATTATCAGCCCAGAGAATTAAACTCAAAAATTTTCAGAGATCTCGAACTTTTTAATAATGCGACTGAGCTTCCAAAATACATGTTTCGGCAAAGTATTGTGGCAATGTTTAAATAACAAGCAACACTATGTGATAAAAATTGTCATGCAATACACATGACTTGCATTTATTGTACGATAGTGAGAATGTGTGTATGTGTGCTATAATATCATCGTGTTTACAAAGATATGCTCTAATCTAATATGAATGTATGAGTAAAATACGTTTATATATAATTTAAAAACTCGTGGCGCTCAGTCGAATTTATTTCTTGTGATCGTTCACACGTGTTTTAAATTACAATTATATTGTATCTTTGCCGTACAATATGGCTCCAGAAATTAAATATACCAAGGTATTTATAAATACATATCATAAAGTATAGTTAAAAATTGTTACCAGTATAAATAAAATTTCTTTATATGTTAGCACATATAATATTAATTGTTAATTGAATCAAAAATAATAATGTATTAAAAGTAACGTAAATTTATTTATCAACATATCAGTTTGTTCATCAGGAGCCTTGTTAACATGTACTATCTATTTTGATATCAGACTTGCATTGGCAAAGTGTTTAGTGTTGCTATTATCATTATTTTTAATATTAATAGCCTAACCGGGTGTGAGGCATCAGAAATATTTTAACCGACACAAATGTTCTTTAAGTTTTTGAACTATTTATTTTTTCATAGTTTGGGATCATTATTCTTATTAGTCCAATAAATTTTTAGCACATAAAATTACAACAAGTGCAATTCCTTGTTTTAGACACTTTTTAACAAATTATTTTGAAAATTTTCAATATTTAAGAACATCACAATTTCTTTAAAATGTGTCGTCAGGAAGTCAATGATTCCATATCATCGAGATTTAATCAGCAACATTAGAACTAGGATAAAAATATATATTTAACGTACATCTAAATACGTGTACAATATTTAGTGTTATTTAAATTATGCTACAAACATGTCTCAATAAAATTAATTTACAAAAAATATTAAAATACTCAACATTGGTATTGATTCTACACAAATTTACTAGTAAATAATAGTCTGGGACCTAAAAAACCCACTTAAGCTGAGTAACAAAACATTTCAAAGCACAATAGACTTACTAACAGGGTCACAATACGGTTTATTGTTACTTGATCATCAATAGTCAGTATCATTGTCATCGGTGGGTATATAAGCATTTGTATGTAGATATACATACGTGTGTAGTCCATGCAACGAAAAAGTACGAATACATTACGAGTATTACCTTGTATTACTCAAAAATAACTTTTGATTATTTCTTTGCAGTTGTTCATAGACAACGAGTGGGTGGATTCTAAAAGTGGAAAAACATTTCCCGTTACCTGTCCCCATGACGGATCAGTTATCGCGCACGTCTCCGAAGGAGACAAGGTTTGTGATTGTTAATGATTAAAAGAATTAACTGTCTTGGTGGCGCAGTAGGATTGTTATTTCGGATTTGTTTGTTTTTTGTTTACGAGCTTTTTATGTATAATATGTATGTTTACAAAATATATATAGGTAAATATTCTAGCAGTCAATCTAGTTTTCTAAATATATCCTCTGCTTAGTTTGAGGCTAAACGACGTTATATGTCAGATGTCCGACGTACTTATTATTATTATAATTAATTTATGTTGAAAACATAAGGAAATATATACGAACTATGTTATAATTAGTTATTATAAAACACACACAACTGCCGCTAGACTGAACTGATTATGGGTTATTATGATATACAGTATAATAATTGGAGTATAGTTATTTCAGTTCAAGGATACTGTTTTATGACTCAGCTAATTACTGCGCTTAATGCCTCTCGAGGTGTTCAACTTGGGCATTTAGCTCCATTTCCTTCCATTATAAATGTATATATTGTTTATTTAAGAAAGATTTATAGAATTTGGATATTATTCCCTAAGATACAAGCTGTTTCACCTGTCTAGTTAGTCTCCAATTATCTCATTACAAAATGTCTAAGTGTATTAAGTCATCCATATGTTAACTGTAAAGATTCCTTTTCAAAATTAATATTTTTTCTCTTATATTATTTAAGCGAACAATATTGTGTTTTTTTTTAATAGGCAGATGTAGATTTAGCCGTAGCTGCAGCTAAACGGGCCTTTCATCGTAACTCGGAATGGCGCCTAATGGATGCATCTGAGAGGGGAGCGCTTATTAACAAGTTTGGAGAGCTGGTCGTCAAAAATAGTCAATATATTGCAGAACTAGAATCTTATAACAACGGAGGGCTACTGAGTTTCTTGCAACTATATTTGTCCAATCAAAACAAAAATATACAGTATATAGCCAGCTTAGCAGACAAAGCACAGGGCGACACTATCCCAGCAGGTATTAATATTATTAAAATATAAATAGCACTTCAATGGAACGCATTTGCATAGAGCTTACTACTTTCCTTTCAGTTTCAGTTGCTTAGTCTTTATGCGGAAAAACAAAAGTATTTATAATGTTTGTATAGCAACTAGTATTGAAAAGTGGCTATTATAACTACAAGAAAAGACAACATGAGTGTTTAACCAAATAAATATAATCTTTCATTTCTTCACAGATGGTGAACTGTTTGCTTATACGTTAAAACAGCCAGTTGGAGTTGCAGCCCTGATTCTGCCTTGGAACGCTCCCAGTTTACTTTTCCTATGGAAAGTATGCACTGCTCTAGCTGCTGGTAAGTTTCTGCCAAACACATTATACAAATTAATCAGTGTATGTTAATTATCAGTATATTTGTACTAAAACACTTTTGACCAGTTAAGAATTTTGACAGCCACGGAGCAAAGTACCACAAATCATAGTATATAAAATATTGCGTTTAAATCCCTTTTTATTTATTCGTAGGATGCACTATAGTGGTGAAACCAGCTGAACAAACACCATTGACAGCTTTAGTTTTAGCCTCTTTAGCTGTTGAAGCCGGCTTTCCTAAAGGTGTTATAAATATTATTAATGGATACGGTGAGACTGCTGGTGTGGCTCTCACACACCACCCAGATGTGGCTAAAATATCTTTCACTGGATCTGTAGAAGTAAGTCACTTTTGCATGGTTTTTCGTTTTTTTTTTATCAATATTTGACAGAGTCACAACTAAATTAAAACATTGTATATTAGGTACTTATTAAAATAAAATATTAGAAAAATTGAATAGAAGAGAAAGTATAAAAAAATGCTGTAATGTAGGAAAAGAATGTAAACAGTGCAATAAAGTCACGCTCAAAAGGAAATTAATAATGTATTCTACCTAAAAAACTTTCTTACAGGTTGGAAAGTTGATTCAGCAAGCAGCTGGAACAAACAATTTGAAACGTGTTTGTTTGGAGCTCGGTGGTAAAAGTCCACTTGTCATTATGAATGATGCCGATTGTAAGTTTTACCGTAGTTACTAAATTGGGTTCAGAAATTTAAAAAAAGGCTATCCTCGTGAAATTTTCAAGCCCTAATTCAATTTAACTAACAACTTATTCACAGCCAAGTCACCTCCTTATTAATATACTATTTAAATAATGTTTTCAAATTTAAGTATGATTTATTTTGTATAAACTTCATACCTTTTTTTCCCCCACCACCAGTTCAGTTGCACCAGTCAATTTATATCTAATATTTCCAATATTACTGTTACAAAAGTTCAGATAAACATGTCTGAATGATGTTTTCTTTTCAGTAAACCTTGCTGTTCCATTCGCTGCTAATGGAGTATTTGCGAATCAAGGTCAAGCTTGTGTAGCAGCTTCCAGACTTTTCGTACAATCTGGGATTTATGACAAATTTGTAGAGGCAGCCGTTAAACACGCAAAAAGTATCAAAATTGGTAATCCTACTGATCCTACTACACAACACGGACCCCAGGTAAATACATTTTCAGAAATTTTAACTGACCAAACCTTTTTAATTTCTTTTTAGGTGCTTAGAAGTTAGTTGAAAATTTTTCTTGAGTTGAATTTATATTCTTAGTGCACATATTTTCTTTAAATTTATACAACACAAAGAAAATCGCAATTTCGAAGTTTATATGCAATTAGAGGTATATTGAAAGACCAAGTTTTATGGACAAATTAGAAAAATTAGGGACATGTGAAGAAGAATTGTGAAAAATGTTGTGTAGAACTCTCTGTAGTCGGGAACACCGAGCTCTCTCTTCAACTATTTTTGGTTAGACACTGAAATATGTATTATTTTTTTAGGTTGACGAAGTGATGTTTAAAAAAGTGTTAGGGTACATCGAAAAAGGAAAAAAGGAAGGTGCCAAATGTCTGGCGGGTGGCAAACGATTCGGTACCACTGGGTACTACATAGAGCCAACGGTATTTGCTGATGTGACAGACGACATGACGATCGCAAAGGAGGAGGTAATAATAATTTTAACAGTAGATACCTGCTACTTACTGCAAATTTGTTCAAATAGTGAATGATTTTAAAAAAACTAAATCTAATAATAATACTCTTTACTTGATTTTTCGATGAAGTTTTTTAAAACACAACTAAAACGATAGTGATACCATGAGTGCTTACTATATGGCATTTGACTGTCTAGGTGGCGTAGTGGTAGAACATGTGACTGTTGTTCTTGAGTCTTAGGTTCGATTCCCGGGTCAGACCAAATGTTTGCAGGATCTACAAATATTTGTTCCGGGGTTTGGATGTTTTCCATGCATAGTATGTTTTTATTTACAAATAAAAAAGATATATTTGTGCTTATTTTGGGACTAGATGATGTTGTGTGTAAAATTTTTGAAATATTTATTTGTTATTATTGTTTATTATACCTTCTTAGCATCATTATAATCTATAAATTTATTAAATCAATGGTGAATTATTTTTTACTTGCAGATTTTTGGCCCCGTACAAAGTATTCTAAAGTTTGAAACGTTTGAAGAAGTTATTGAACGTGCCAATAACACTAGTTACGGATTAGCATCTGGAATTTTCACAAATGATATCAACACCGCTCTACAGTTTGCTAAACACGTTGAGGCTGGCAATGTTTGGTAAGTAAATACTAACACTATCAACAACAAGTTTTCATAGTCCGCTACTGAACATAGCTTTCTTTTTAACAAGGAGATTTACTATGACTTTTTTCAATTCGATAAGCCAATGAATAAGTAGTATGCTATTAATTAATACTTAAAAGAATAGTGGTAAAGTAGGGGGATTCCAGTTTGATGCATAAAATTTGCAATATTTGGGTGTGATTATGTAGGCAAAGCTGCTCTTATGTTTATAATTGATGAAATTTGTACCCAAATTTAATATTCATCAAAATTTCGGTAAGTACAGTACAGTAGTAAAGATTAAGAAGACTTAAATATCTATTTTTCTTATTGCAGGGTGAACACGTACTTTGCCTTCAACCCTCAGACACCATTTGGAGGATTCAAAGATTCAGGCATTGGTCGTGAAAGGTTTGTAAACGATTCTATCATTTTCTTCAATCTATGTACAGTGCGCCTTTGTACCTGCTAGAGGCATACTATACAGTACAGTAAATTGTACATACACATACATAAAGATTTACTTTTGTAATAGCTCTAAGGAGTGAATAAACAAACTTATTATAAATTTATTATTTATACTATACATACGAGTTCTATATATATATATATATATATATATATATATATATATATATATACACATAGACATATATGGATCGCTTAAAATATATGAATTCATATTTATTTCTCAAAAATTCTTCGATTTTACATATTTTTATTATACTTGTAATATTTTTCTAAGTATATAATAGAAAAAGTTTTTTAGATATTCTTTTTCTAAGGTGGAATACCGACTCTTTTCTAAATTGTGAGAATAACGAAAATGAACATTTCGTTCTCTATAGAGAACGGATATATTTGGCATACAATAAATTATTTTAGCTCATTCTTTTAATTCCTTTTGTTAAGTTACTTAAAACAATAATATTTTATGAATTTAAACATCTTATTTTGTTTTTGTTGCAGCGGTCTACACTGTATCGATGAATATTTGGAAGTGAAGAGTGTGGCAATAGCGTTACCTAAGAAACTGTGAATCTGAAGATTTATGATATTTTTATAGTATTTTTCACTTGACTGCAACTTGTACACTTATTAAATAATTAATTTAATGTTATATAAAATATTAAATGATATAAATCTAAAATAAACTTCTTTTATTTTAACATAATAATGTTTCTTACGATGTTGTTATGATGTTTTTTGTAGCATATCGGGTTTACAACATGCAGCCATCGTTAGTTGTTGACCAGTTGGTGCCTTATTGGGTAGATAGACTGAAAATTGTAACTCAAATATGTATTTATATCCTGAAAATTTGAAAATCAATTTTAAAACATTCGGAATACAACAATAAAAGAGAAGACAAACACATCAACTTTACACATATACGTATAAATAGTCTAAAACTTTCAACAATCATTTTAAAAATAATTAAATGTTATAGTAGATAACAATTATATAGTAATAATTAATTTAAAAAGAATCTTTATAACAAATAAATAATAATAAAGTTCAATTCGATATAAACCCAATGCAGTTTATAAATAAATAAAAGGAATATAAATGAATAAAAAAAAAGAATATAGCAATATAGCCTAACTCAATATAAAGCTAGAACAATAAATAAATGAACACTTAACGTTTAAATAAAAAAAAATAATACAATAAGTAATCCTCTTTCTATCTCTCTCTCTTTTTTTAACACGCTTTTATTAGCTTAGGTTGTATCTATGTACGAGTATGTATGGTAACGGAATCTTTGAGCTTAATTTTCACCGGTTTCTCAAAATCTGAACAACTTGAAACTTTGCACACGTCTCAAGGACCGATGACAATGTGATAATTTGATAATAGTTTTCCATTATCCTTATTAGGATCGCCAGGATTAATAAATTCTTTTATAGATCCTCTGTAATAGAGTAAGAGAGACAGAGCTGACGCGCGATCTGCGCATGCCTGCAGTTCTGGACTTACTCAATTCCTCAATTTATGAGTTTGTCATAGACTAAAAAATGAAAAATAAATAATAATTTTAAAAACTAAAAAAACACGCTTCTATTGCTAATCGAACTAAAACTAGAAAATAATCTTTAATGACAAAGAGTCTAATATTACAGTAGTAGAAGATCGAACAATCAATCATAGTGAATCGCCTCAAAATAAAATTATAATAAAATTTAAATTATTTACAGAATAATTCAATTCAGAGTAAAAAGCGTGGGGTGCATTTTACTGCGATTCATAACTATCCTCTCATAGATAGTTGCCAATAGAATGGTTGTAATATTTAAAATATCGAGCACCGCACGATTTTACTCAGAATTGAATTATTCTGTTAATAACTTAAATTTTATTATCTTCTATACTTTCCCGGCGTTTTCTTAATCAACTGTACAACATTTCCATTAGCATCAAATAGCGAATTAAACTTATTTGAAACTTGTAAAGCAGGAATCAAATCAATATTCAATGTAGAATTGAATCTACCGCAGATGGCGAGATTAGATGTAACATGACACAGGGTTTGCTGAAGAAACTATCGCCTGACTAGTCTAAGTTTAAGTATGTAGGTCACTATCCAATTCGTGTAAGGTGATGACCTAATGAAATTTTCACACAAAATGAAATCTTTAGTGTTGTCACTCGAATGAATAGTCATCACTGAACGACTCAAGTTACCAATTGTCGTGCTTTTATGTCAAACAAATACATAGATATTGTGTTTTAGAGACTCAAAACCTTCAGACTTAGTCGAGCATGCTCAAAATATTATGTACATATATTGTATGAATCCTATAAATTTAATTACGATATATGTATTTACAAATCATATATTTCTTTTCCTATGAGTACATAAACACATCTTTCAGAACTATTTGGATTTCAAGAAATAGAATACACACGCGACAGCTGTTCCCTAAGTGGTAAACAATGTTGATTTATTACATAAGTCTCTTATCTATTTAATGTATCGCGAAGGGTTTGAGCGACATTTGGGGAAAAATGAAACGCTGGGAAACAAATGCTTAGTAAAATCTTTTTGAATAAAACATATTACATTGAAGATCCCATGGATTTAGTTTGCCATCATGCGTAACATAGTATAGGGTGGGCCAAGACTTCGTTAATATTTCAATATGACGTCATTAAACATGTAACGAGAGTTCTTGGGACCGATGCCACTGGGATTTGCTGGTTACTATCGTAGCACATGATTTCAACAAGATGAAGCCACTTGTCACACATCCAATGAGTCTCTGCCGGTGGTCAAAGACATGTTTACGAAAAAGCAGGCTTTCAGATAAGGCGACATTCCATGGCCACCCAGAAGTCATGATCAATCCCCAGTATACTTCTTTTTATGGGGTTGTTCGAAGAATCGTTTCTACATCAATAAACCAAATATACTACGTCAACTATAACATTATTTTTTCGGACATTCGACTCATATCATCTAGTTTCAAACTAAGCAGAGCTTGTGCTATGATAACTAGACTGACTGATAGAATACTTATATACTTTTTAATTTCTAAATACATACATATTATAAATACAAAACACCCAAACTTCGAAACAAATATTTGCAGATCTTACAAACATTTGGTCCGACCCGGGAATTACACCCGAGACCTCAAGCACAGCAGTCATATTCACTACCGCTGCGCCACCGACGCAGTTAATATAATATGTCCAGTGGTTTAGGTTACTTTGGTTATTTGGTTACTTGTTTTGATGTGTAGAATCTCCTTCGCGCCGTCTCTCCACCGTGGTTTGCAGCGAGGTGACACGAGATTTCTCTTTTTATTTCCTATACTTAACCCTTGTCTAGTTGCCTACATCAGTTTCTTATGCACCAATTGCAACTAAAGTTTGATCTATGTTCTTCTATTCTTCATTTTATACTGTCAATTTTTCTTTGTAATGCTTTATTCGTATTGAAATAGAATAAAATATTAAAAATCGCCTTACATTTAATAAAAATTTTGTTATCTTCTTCATAATCAGTATTAATTTATATACAGATTTGTTTACGTATATTGCGTTTTTATACGAGTACTACTGTACCTTGTTACACACTTGTCACAGTTATAATCACACTTTCTCAAGTAATCTAATCTATTCAATTCGAAGTGTACATGGATTGTTTTGATCAACCAAATTGTGAGTTATTATATTTTGATCTTTGTACGTACTGGCACAAAGATAAAATTCATCTATATGCTCCGTCATCGTTAGTCAATCAATTCAACAATATTTAGGTAATAGTTACATATGTTGACAACTATTATGTAAATATTATAGTTGTATTTGTTTTACCTTCTGTAGTTATGAAAGCAGTAACAGGTGAATCTTATAGCATATTTAAAATAATCGTCTAGTTACAGAATGATCTTTAAAAAGATGTACATCTTATAGTTATTATTGTATTAGCAGTAGCTATTGAATTATGTACAGTTATCAGGTATTAAAGTCATATGAACTAAATTGGAAAGTATTTCATACAAAATTTATACAATCCAAGAAATAAATAATTTGGAGAATGTTAGTTTGATTAAACATCGAACGTTGTAACACCACAATAAGACCATTACAATCAGGTTTTAATAATGAAACTTTTTGAATGAAACTGTTAAATAACAAATAATATAGTCCATCGGTATCTTCTTCGTATGTGGGCATATTCGACATTAGTCTGGTATTAGTGAAGTACAGAAAACTAGTGCTCAACTAGTGAAGTCATCATGGCTTTATTTCTATTTTTAGGCAGCTATGATGGGACACTTAAAGAGTAAGGCAACGCAATTGTTACTTTTGATTTGATTCTATCTGTTCGTTTGCCCTCATTCTAAATTTTGTTTATCGACAAAAAGATTCAGACCGATGTAAAGAGTCATATTGATCTTAGTCTCTTGCAGGAGAGCGTCTATTACTTCCACCAAACACAGAAGCTGCAGTTAAAAACAATTATCTAAATACTATTAAATTGGGTAACTAAGGATGACGGAGCAAAGTAGTAATGTGTGTGATAAGACCAGAGTAGAAATCACCAAGTCATTGTACTGTTATGCACGTAAAAGTTACTTGATATTATTTTTATTTATGTACCAATATCATATTGTTTAGTTTTTATCATATTTACTTTATAAATATAATATAATATTTAATTAAAAAAAAAAACAATCAAGTTACCATTAAATCATTGACATTTTATATGGTTTCATATTTTCTGAGCCCCTATGTCGACATTATTGTTTATTCGTAAAACTAGTTTGATCTAAATGTACTTTGACACCACCTTGCTCCTTCACTCATCCAACAATTGTTGGCTCATTGCATGAGTATATCTTCAATCACTGTTCTTTTTTACATTCATAACTCATGGCACTCGCTGGCTACTGCTTACACTGGTCACAGAAAATGTAATACACAGTTGAAAGCTGCCAAATTGGATGTCTTATGGTGACTGGGTAAATAAATAAGTACAGTAAAAAGAGAAGTTATTGCATATTTCAATAAAAGCTACTGAATATTATATTGATTTATATACCACTGTTAATGTATTTAGTTTTCGTGAGTATACAGTTGACATCACATCCGATGTATCTAAGTAAGCTAAAAATATAATATAATAAAATAAAAACTAACATTTTTCTGTAGTTTCTTAGCATAAAAATCTAAATCACTTTGCCCTAAGTAACAAATAAGTTAAAATTATGCGTCCCGGACGAATTTCAACCTGTGGCTACCAGAATTAAGTCACCCTCTCACGTTTCTTCACCGTTGCTATCTTTCTCGTGCATGTGCACCAACCGAAGCCCTGAGCAATGCGCCTCCGACGCACTCTCTCTAAACATGAACACGTATGAGGTGAATATATACCATTAATCTCTAAGTATGTAAAGAACTATTTGTTACATTAGGGCATTTGTTACACATAAGGGCAAATTATTTTTTATTAATAGTAAATTATACAACTTGTTCCTGTCAATTTTTCCAAATACAGGTTTTGACCTATTTGGGAACCAGATTCACCGTTTTCGTATTTTATCAAGGTATTCATTCTCATTAAATTTAAAGATGAGACTGTACAATTCTTGTGATAAACATTTGCTATCATCATGATATGTACCTATATATTGTGCAATACTTAGAAATACGTACGCGTGTGTTCTCTCTTGATCGTGTTTATAAAGATAAACTGTGAACAACAACAACATTCAAAAGCTCGCAGTGTTCAGTTGAATTTGTGAGTGTCGGACGCTCACACGTTTATTTTGTGACTTTTAAATTGTGACTTAATCGTGTAATATGGCTCCAGAAATTAAATATACTAAGGTATTTATATACAATTACAATAAAATCCAATGCCGAGATGTTACCAAAAATAAATAAGAGTGTTTTTACTAGTTTTGAATAAATAGGATAGACCAAGAATTTGTTAACATTCGGTTTAACGATCTTTATTTCCCATTGAGACAAATGTCACTCATGTTAATGAGAATAATATTAAACAAATAACATAATACTAATATTTCGGTGCGGCTAAAACAAAAATAAAGTTGCTACCACGGTAAGGAGCGAGTTCTCTGCATTCCTGTGACAAGGTGGTTAACATTCGAATCTAACATCCCGCGCAAAAATGTTACGAGACTTGAGACCGATGTTGAGACCTGAGAGTTCTCAGGACCGATGCTGCTTGAATTTTACTTGCTGTAATCGTACTTCAATAAGATGGAGCCACTTGTCACACATCCAATGAGTCTCTGTCGGTGGTCAAAAACATGTTGCCGGGAATGCTGATTTCCAGATGAGGCGACGTTCCATGGCCACCCAGAAGTCCAGGTCTATCACCAGCAGACTTCTTTTTATGGTGTTATTCGGCAAATCGAGTCTACATCAATAAACAAAATACACTATGTCAACAAAAAGAAAAACCAGGAAAGAGATGTCGACGATCTTGCGGTCTCTTTGTGGACGAGTGTTCGAAAATTTCGATGCTTGCTTAGAAGAGTGGTCGTTTAGACGATATAATTTTTAGAATATAAATTCCAACTGATTAGCTTTCTTGTAAATAAATAATTTTTATTATCAAATTATTTTTATACAATTTTTTCAAATGTTAACTATGCCGTGACCCTATACTGCTTTAGTAACATTTAAGTATTTTTACCAGCAGTCTTGTTACCACAGGATCGTCTGTTTTGATATCAAGCCGGTGCCTATCAAGAGTCTAATGTTATTATTACAAACATTTGTAGTGTATTTGACCTCACCTGCGTTGAAGCAGAGAAATAATTTTAATCGACGCATGTATTTTTTATCAATAAGTAAGCAGTTTACTTTGTTGGCCGTGTTGTGATAACTTAATTTATTTTTGTATAACACCAATAAACTTATAGAGGGATATTCTGCACCAAATTCCCTGTATTCTTTAATAATACATATTTGTAAGTTTTGTAAAAATATGTCCTGGAGAAGTTACAATCATTGTATTTTAAATTCATTGTAAAATCCCTGATTATGTATTTCTGTAATGTTACAAATAATCCGAATTGACATGATAACATACATATAAACATACAAAATTTATTTGAGTCAGTTTATAGTGTTAATATACGAGTAAACTAATTGAAAAACGAATACAATATTCTTAATATCAGTATTTAGTCTACCGTTACTCTACGTGGGTCATGACAGAATAAATCTAATTTACTCAGTGATACTACGTGCTCAAACAAACTCAACTGGCTAACGAAACATTTTGCAGTACAATAGTCTATTACTGCGTGACAATGCGGTCTTCGTTCGTCTCTACCATTACTATCATGTACATTACCATTACTAATTACTTCAGCGTTATTGATTCTGTTACTCAATAGTTACCCTTTGATTAATTTGTTTGCAGTTGTTCATTGATAATGAGTGGGTGAATTCAGTAAGTGGAAAAACGTTTGCCACTACCAATCCTCATGATGGATCAGTCATCGCGCACGTCTCCGAAGGAAATAAGGTTGGTAGTTGTTAGTAGTAGAAACAATGATGTATATTCATAACTATAGGTAGAAAATATAAGGGAAAACATTCGAACTAATGGCTCTACGGCACGCGTAACTGCCTCTTGACTAAACTGATTGTGGGTGTTATGACAGAAAATCATAATCATAGTAGTTTTGTTCAAGGATGCTGCTTTATGAGTCGGTAATCTTGTGCCTTTTATGTCTATCTTGATGTTCAGTTAAGCTCTTTTGTAATTTTCCATTAGGTATCAGTATGGAATATGGTAGTCACAAAATGATCAGAAAGATTAAATCATTTTTATACTCGTAATATGATAATGCTAACTGTTAAGGCTCAAAAGACTTTCGGTTTTAGAATGTACAAAAGAGTATTAAGAGTAATTTCAAAGAAACTGCTTTTGTGCCACTGATCCGCTTCACCTCTATTATGTTGCTCATTTTTGTATTTGTTTCGATATTCTATTAAAAATTAATAAACTTTTCTCCAAAAACAATACACTTGCTGATACCATTATGCTTTTTACACAGGCAGATGTAGACTTAGCCGTGGCTGCAGCTAAACGAGCCTTTCACCGCAATTCAGAATGGCGCCTAATGGATGCATCTGAAAGGGGTGCCCTTATTAACAAATTGGGAGAGCTTGTTCAAAGAGATAGTCAATACCTTGCAGAATTGGAATCTTATAATAATGGAGGCCTCCTGAGTATCATGAAACATGTCTTGAACACTCAATCTAAAACCCTACAGTACATATCCAGCTTAGCAGACAGGCACAGGGCGATACTATCCCAGCAGGTATTAATAACGACTAACAATAATACTTTCATGTTTCATTTTCTAATCAAATATTGAATTTTCTTACGATCTATTTCTTCACACAACCTACTCCAATTGTAATTAATATAATAATTAATATAATAACAATCTGAAATGGATTGTATGAAGAAATGGAGTAATTTATAAAAAAAAATATATTCTTAAATTAATAATTGACAACAATTAACATTAACATTCTATCTTCATAAAATAAAACATTACTTCATAGATGGTGAGCTGTTTTCTTATACGCTGAAACAACCAGTCGGTGTTGCTGCGATGATTTTGCCTTGGAACGGTCCCATAGGTATTTTCTTATCCAAAGTCTGCACAGCTTTGGCCGCTGGTAAGTTTCTTTCAAATGCATTATAAGAATTAATAATAGTTATAATATAAAACAGCATGAAACAATTTATCTATTTACAGGGTGCACTGTAGTAGTGAAACCAGCTGAACAAACACCTTTGACGGCTTTAGCTTTAGCCGCTTTAGTAGTTGAGGCCGGTTTTCCCAAAGGTGTTATCAATGTCGTAAATGGATATGGCGAGACTGCTGGTGTGGCTCTCACACACCACCCAGATGTAGCTAAAATATCGTTCACAGGATCTGTAGAAGTAAGTTACAATAGATTTTCAAGTATTTTATCAAATTGATAGAAATGTAATTTTTATTACATTTCTATCAATTTGATAAAATCTTAATCTTAATTTTTTAAGATTTTATAAAGTGGCAATTTATCAAAATGAAGTAATTAAAAATGAAAGATAATAGGAAGATCAAAAAAATTAGACGACACAAAAAGAATATAATGATAATACAATATCAAATGTTATCGGTGAATAGGCAATTAGTTGTGTCATCATCATCATCATCTCATTATCGCAGCCAAAAGAGGTCCACTGCTGGATATAGACCTCCCCCAAGGTTCTCCACACAAGCTGGTTCCGTGCCGCCCACATCCAGCAGTTTCTCGTGACCTTCACCAGGTCGTCGGACCACCTTGTGGGAGATTTACCAATGCTGCGTTTCTCAGTACGCAGTTGCCACTACAGAACTTTATGGTACCATTGGTTGTATATAATATCTGAAATATTTTCTTACAGGTTGGCAAATTGATTCAGCAAGCAGCTGGAGCAAACAATTTGAAACGTGTTTGTTTGGAGCTCGGCGGTAAAAGTCCGCTTGTTATAATGAATGACGCTGATCGTAAGTTTCACCATAGTTATGAAAATTAAAGTTATAAATATTTTAACAGTTAATTAAGTTATCATCAGCCGAGACACCTGCATGTGTAGTAATGTTGATTTTTAATATTTGCCAGTCTCTAATTGCCACCATAAACTTTAAATGAATACAAGAATATGATACTTCTATTTCAGTGAACACTGTTGTCCCAGTTGCTGCTAGGGCAATATTTGCACATCAAGGTCAAGTTTGTGTAGCAGCTTCCAGACTTTTTGTACAATCTGGAATTTACGATAAATTTGTAGAGGCAGCTGTCAAATATGCTCAAAATATTAAGATTGGTAATCCTGCTGATCCTACTACACAACACGGACCGCAGGTAAATATATTTTTAGTAATTATAATAACTTAAATTAACTTAGCTATAGTTTTCTAATTCAGTTAGATGACATAAACATACCCAAATTCTGTCTATTCTAATGACATTGGAAGTATATGAGATGGCACAGATATTCAAGAGGAAAAGGTTATGTATCTATTTCTTTTGCCATGTATCTATTAGGGAAAATAGTACTCGTTCGAGTATATGTCCAGCAAAATAGGATTCTATTCTGTAAATCAAACGAGTAACTCGGTGTCCTCTTTGTAGCCATGATTAGTTCTACACTATAATATTTTTTCTTTATTTTAGGTAGACGAAGTAATGTTTAAGAAAGTGTTAGGGTACATCGAGAAAGGAAAAAAGGAAGGTGCTAAATGTTTGGCGGGTGGCAAGCGATTCGGTACTAATGGTTACTATATAGAGCCTACAGTATTTGCTGATGTCACAGACGATATGACGATTGCGAAGGAGGAGGTAATAAATGCATGCTTTCTTCTGTGATAATAACAATGGACCAAAGTTTTAATTTAATATAGGGTATTGTTATAGTAACATTCTTAAAAAAGCTAATAATTTTAAAAGTTATCAAATATCTTAGCTCTACGGGTAAAATTTGAGATTTTTTTGTACAACTACGCTTTTCTAATTGCCTGTTTTGCATTTCCTCTTACCTGATTAAATTTAAGCGTTATAATCTTCGAATTGAATAAATAAGTGATGAATATTTTAATTTTTACTTACAGATTTTTGGTCCCGTTCAGAGCATTTTAAAGTTCGAAACATTCGAAGAAGTTCTTGAGCGTGCTAATAACACCAACTACGGATTGGCAGCAGGTATTTTCACAAATGACATCAACACCGCCCTGCAGTTTAGTAAACACGTTGAGGCTGGCAATGTTTGGTAATTATTGTAGTTTTATAACGAGATATTTTTATTAATACAGCATTACACAGATAGAGAACATAATTATTATAGTTCCCGAAAATATTTATATTTAGGTATAATTAAATAAATTGTTTTTAAAAGTTGAATTCTCTATCGAACATAAATTCAATCAATTTTTTTTAAGCGTTTCTGAAAAACTGTACATAAGCTTAAATACTTACTAAATGAAAGTAAGAAGTGTAGTTATTTATAAAACAAAACGTCTTTTTATTACAGGGTGAACACATACTTTGCAACAGGTGCTAACATACCGTTTGGTGGATTCAAAGATTCCGGCGTTGGTCGTGAAAGGTTCGTGTACAATTGTATTATCCTCTTGTTTCTTAGTGCTGGAATTTTTTACTTTAAATATTATCCATATCATATAAGGAATTAAGATTCGTATTTATCTATGAAAAATAATGTCCCTTTCAATTTTCATTTTTTTTCGTACGTAAAGTGATAACTGAAGATTTAATACTTAGTTTCTTCTTTTTTCTTCTCAGTAGCTATGACACCATGTTTTAGAGTGTTCATAAACATTTATACATATTTTTTCAATTCTTTTGTTTCATGCGATTTCGACAAAAACAAAATTCTGTATTTCATGTTTTGTTTCAGAGGTTTACACTGCGTAGAAGAATATATGGAAGTGAAGAGTGTAGCAATAGCTTTACCTAAAAAGGTGTAAACGTTTTAGTTATTTAAGAGTATAAATACAATGATAATAATATTTTTATAGACCACAAATATGTAACTGAGTTATTATTTGTTTGAGTGCAACTTTTAAATTATTCATCTCGTTAAAAGTTTTGTAAATAATTAAAACTATAATCCTTTACGAATATAAAACACGTTTTATTTTAAACAAACAGTTTGTTATATTACTCTTATGTTTTTAGAAGTACAATATCGAAAGTGAAACAACTTAGAACTTATAATTTATTTTGCGATGTACACCGATCGAATGTCAAATTAATACTCAATAATGTTAAAATGATTGCATTGAAAAACTATAAAAATCATAAAAATGAACATTCCTATTTTTTCTGAACCCCCATGAAAATTCTCCAGAAGGGCAACAATTTCTACCAGTTTAATAATATTTATTAACAAATAAAAATCGACTTCAAATAATAAACTTAAAAGTAAAAAATAATTTACTTAGAACAATGTAATATAATATTGGCTGATTTAGTTAAATAGAAATAATTAAATAAGTATTTTATAATTTTGAAGTCGGTGCTAAGTAAAAATAACCAGGAACAGGTGTTGTCAATCTTTCCTTTAAATGAAGCTAATATTAGCAGGTCATTATCATCGTGATAATAATCATCCAAGTATTCGGCGACCGTGCACAGCATGTAGCACACAAATACGGTGGATAGGTATAGTACAACTACGCCACACAGTACGCCGTGCGGCAGGGTAGGCGTGTTTTCGCCGAAGTGAGGCGGAAGTATGGCGCCGCAGCAAAGGCAGTAAACCTTGCGATTGCGGAAGCCAAGGCTCGTTCCTGGAAGGAGCTCATAGAGGGACTCGACAGAGACCCATGGGGGCGTCCTTACAAGCTTGTATTGGGCAAGCTCAGACCGTGGGTCCCACCATTGACGCAGACTCTGGACCCCGAGTTAGTGGAAAGAGTAGTTGATACTCTCTTCCCCAGGTGCCAGAGTAGTCCCTCATATCTTCTGTTACCGTCGGATCCCCTTACATGGTCCGACGACTTTGAAGTGACGGAGGATGAGCTGGACCGAACCGTGAAGCGACTCGCCGCCCGCAACACCGCCCCGGGACCTGATGGGATCCCGGGCCGAGCATGGGTGCACGCTTTAACGATCCTAGGGGATAGGCTGAGGGGACTGCTTACCAGCTGTCTCCGTAACAACGTATTTGCTTCCGGCTGGAAGAAAGCCAGGCTGGTACTTATCCAGAATCCTGGCAGGACTGCAGATTCTCCATCGGCGTTCCGACCGATATGTCTGCTGGACGAGGTGGCGAAACTCTTTGCAAGAGTATCAGCCGGCACCTGTCACAAGTGGGTCCCGACTTATCAGATAGTCAATTTTACTTCCGACAAGGACGTTCAACGCTGGACGCGATTGAACGCGTCCGCTCCTTGTCGGAGGAGGTTGTCTGTTGGGGGGGAGTGGCGTTGGCCGTCAGTCTTGATAACTCTCTCCCGTGGGGGGTAATTAGAGAGGCACTGATGTATCACCAGTTGCCCCACTTCCTGAGGCACATCATCGGAGCCTATCTTCGCGATAGGTCTATATCCTATATGGGTCGGAACGGTGAGGAGTATCAAAGAGAGGTCACATGCGGGTTTCCCCAGGGGTCAGACTTAGGACCCCTTCTGTGGAATCTCGCGTATCATGCGGTCTTGAGGACCAGTTTGCCCCCCTTGGGTGACTCTAGTGCTAGCCAGGGGGTATGGCTTCCAAGCAGTCCTAGAGCTCGCCGAGTTAGGGGTGGCTTATGTCGTTCAGAAAATCAGAGGTCTGGGTCTACGGATTGCACCTCATAAGACGGATGCCCTATGATTTCACAAGAAACGTGGAGGTGCCGTTCCCACCAGCTCGCTTATCACAGTGGGTGGAACGGAGGTCGAAGTCAGTCGGCACATCAAGTACCTCGGCCTCACCCTGGACAGCCGCTGGAACTTCGAGGAGCACTACGAGCGCATGATCCCACGAGTACGGGGGCTGGCGGGCTCCCTAAAGAGGCTTTTGCCTAATTTAGGGGGTCCGCGGGAGGAAGTGCGCCGCCTCTACTGTACGATGCTGCGATCCATGGCCCTCTACGGAGTGCCAATATGGTCCAAACGCCTACCGGCCTCCTCCCGCTGCCGAGCTAAGCTCAATCAAGTGCAGCGGGTTGCGGCCATTCGGATCGTACGAGGATACCGCACCATCTCGTCGGAGGCAGTCCTGGCACGTTTCCCGCCTTTTGATATCCTGGCGGACATGGACGCATGGATTTATGAACAAACTTGCGCTATCCGCCGGGGTGAGAGCGGGGAAGACCAGGACGAGCTCGCTCGGCAGCTCGGCATTGGCACAGTGGCGTGCGCGGTTGGAACAGCCGCAAAATGAACGCCAACGCGCTGTCGATGCTTTTCTGCCCAACCTCGAAGCCTGGATAGGTAGGGAGGGAGGTCGCGTCACCTACCGACTTACACAGATACTCACCGGGCATGGTTGCTTCGGTAAGTATCTGCATAGGATCGGACGCGAGGAGACGGCACAATGCCACCACTGCGCAGCCGACTGGGATTCCGCCCAGCATACGCTGGAGGACTGCCCCGCGTGGGCATCTGAATGCGGAGTCCTAATCGATGAAATAGGACGAGATCTGACACCGCCAGCAATCGTTGCTGCCATGCTGGCGGGTGAGGAAAGCTGGGCCGCAGTGGTCTTTTTCTGCGAAGCTGTTATGCTCCAGAAAGAGACCGCTGAACGGGATCAGGAGAGGGCCGATCCCGAGCGAAGAAGATGTCGGCGGCGTTATGAGCCGTCGTCGGGACCGCGAGCCGCCAGAAAGTGGGGACCTCTGGTGGCGGTAATTTCGCGGAAGGAGGCGGCAAAGAGGGCCCGGGAGGACGATTTCCACTCGGACCCAATTCGCCGCCGGCGAACCGGGTGGCGGAGGCACGCATACCAGCGCCTCATGCCGCCTTGAGTGTGGCCGCGGGTGGACGGGACGGGTTTTCCTCTCCATCCGCTATAGCGGCCAGCCGCGAGGAGGCAACGTGCGCGTGTGCCGTACGTCGCCTAAATAGAGAGATTATCCGCAGATGGTGCCCGCGGCAGCGGGCAGGCGCTAGAAGGGATCTGGATGTCGTAATAACAGCTGTTCCCGGATCCCTCCTTTGTCAGGCGCAGAGTGGTACACCGTGTGGTTTTAGTCGGTCCGATTCCGACACGCCACCCTGCCGTGCCGGTGGGGTGATGGCTCGAGGGGGTTTCCACACGTTAAAAAAAAAAAAGTATTTACTTGACACTGACTTCAAAATTGTTTTATTAATTTAATCATTTCTGTTTAACTAAATTAAAACACGTATTACTTTGTGCTAAGTAAATTATTTTTTACGTTTTAGTTTACTGTTTGAAGTCGTTTTCTTATTATTCAAAATTATTTTGTTATATGATTTTAAGTGATGGGTAGACCGAACTAAAAAAAACCGAACGAATAATTATAGATGGAAACGTTTAGAAAATAAGGCCAGTTACGGTAAACAAGTTACAGGAAACTACACTAGAAAAAGCTGTTATAGATCAAGGTAAGAGAAGTTTGGCCAAAGGACAGGTGTATGTCACTTTGGGGCATGTTAAAGCCTTTGAAGGAACAGTGTTGTCTGACTTAGATTCGAACAAATTACTGACACAACGAGCATTGCTAGACATAACGTGATTACGTGACTTTAATGTATGAAGTGCTTGTCGTATGTAAAACTTCAATCGTAATTGGGTACTATTTTTATTAATCTAACTGCAATATCAAATTACTAAAAACACACAATATTATTGGATATGTAAAAATAATTATAGACTAATTACAGTATTAGAAAAATGTGGGCATACTTGACTGCCTCGGTGGCGCAGGTTTAACATATACGACTGCTGTGCACCAGGTCTCAGGTTTGATGCCCGGGATGAACCAAATGCTTGAATGATCTGCAAATATTTTTTACGGAATTCGGGTGTTTTCTATGTATAATACGTATTTTTTCCTATGTACACCGATCCAATATCCTATAAATATGAATGAAATGTCAAATTCACACTCAATAATGTTAAAATCATTACATATTAATAACAGAAACTATAAAAAAAGAACATTCTTAATTTTTCTGGACACACATCAAAATTCTCCAGAAGAGTAATAATTTCTACCAGTCTAAAAATAAGTTTTAACAAATAAAAACCGACTTCAAACAGTAAACTTAAAAGTAAAAAACAAATTTACTAAGCATAAAGTAATACTACGTCACTTAAGCTCATTCTCAAATTGACGCATCACCATGTTTAATGCGTACTGCTTGTCTTATGTAAAACTTCAACGTAAATTGGATACGATTTTTATAGAAACTGAACTTTTTGATATATATATTTATTGGATTTTATTAGCAACAAAAATTCACAGAATTAACATCAGTCTCCTAACAACTTAATACTTTTAGTACATCTTTTTTCTAAACCCATGATTCCCTTAGAAAAAAATCTTTGTCTTGGCCCTCCAAATCGCCCCTACTGCGGCCATCACTTCACCATTGTACTCAAATTTCTTGCCCCGAAGGTGTTCTTTGAGTCGAGGAAAGAGATAAAAGTCGCTGGGAGCCAGATCTAGCGAATGGGCAGGGTGTTCGAGCAGTTCCAATCCCGTTTCTTGAATTGCAGCCATTGCTACCGTGGCTTTGTGAGCCGGACCGTTGTCTTGGTGAAACAGCACTCCAGCTCCCAGTTTGGCGCTTTTTTTTTCCTTGGTGGCCTTTCGCAATCTTCTTATTTGATATGCGTAGTAAGGGCCCGTTATAGTGTCTCCCTTTTCCAAATATTCGTCTGTCGTAAATAAGCGTCCTAGAAAACAGACGCCATAACCTTTCCCGCTGAACTTGACACCTTGAATTTCTTTGGCTTTGGTGAGGACGTTCGTTTCCAGGTCATCGACTGTTGTTTGGTTTCAGGATCAAAATGATGGATCCAGGTCTCGCCCATGGTCAAGAAACGATTCAAAAAAAAATTCTTGATCTCTTGAAATGTCAAGTCGTTTCTTTTTTTGCTCGTCGGTTAACATTCTTGGCACCCAACGCGCCGTGACCTTTTTTGTATGCAATTCATATACAATTATTTTTTGAACGCTGCTATATGAGATCCCTGTGACTTCTGCAACATGCTTTATGGTCACTCTTCGATCGCCCAATACGATTTCTTCTACTTTTTCACGTTGTTCTCGGTCAGAGACGTGGATGGGCGTCCCTCGCGGTATTCATCTTCAGTGGATGTTTTGTCCAGTTTAAATTCCTTTGCCTAACGTACAACTGTGGAATATGGAGGACTCCCCCAATGTTTCTTCCAAATCAATGTGTATGTCTTGGTAGACATTTTTTTCAAGCAGAGGTACTTAATGACGGCTCTAATTTCGTTTTCCTCCATTATGGTGTTATCTCGTCGATAGTTAGTATTCAGATGAATGTACACCCCTTTTTTTTTTGTATTGACTTTAGCTGTTGGCCTCGGATAGCCTCTACAACTTTACTCGGATTTTCCGGTAAGCGCTTGCCTGTGGGGTACGGACCTCGGTTTGGGGCGTTACTGCTAAGTTGGGATGTACCTCCCGGCAGTCGTGCCCTATTTATATGATTTTTTTATGCTGTAAAAGCAAGCAAAAACATTTTTTTTTCGATTTTTGTGCGCCTTGAAGTACCCAATTATCATTACTTATTGATCACCGCTGGAAGTATATACTCATGATATTGCGGTAGCATTAACAGACAAGACTCATGAGATATCCTAACTATTCTTCAGTCTAAAAATAATCTGGAAATTATTCACTCATTATTTTTACTGTTCTTACCACGATGTTCCCATAAATTTGTCAATCTGATAAATTATAATATAATACCAATATATATAACAATATGCATAAATATAATCACCGTTATATAATGTAATCATCAGCAATCTGATATAAAAATCGATTTTTGTTACATTTAGGCACCACGCGTCGACTTATCTATCGTACGATCTACGAGTATCTATCAATCTATTTTTATTTTTAAATATACTTCATTTGTGGGAACACCATATTAGCCGGCTCAACTGGAGTTGTCGTCACCAATTTAGTCCCCATTGGGACCAAACCCTTAAATTGAATATTTTGACGCAGATACAAAATGTAAAAATTCAATAGTTTCTTACAGATTCTTATGGTAGCTTCACTTTATCTGTAACCGTGCAATCATGGAAGTCATATGCTTAATAATAATATTATAATAATTTACTAATTAAGTAAAATAAGTGATTATGCTGCAGGTCCAGTGAAGAGTTTGCATCACAGTTTAATACCATTATTGGTATAATTATTATTAAATTCCCTAGAGTAAAATAGAAACGTAATGTAAATTGGTGTTACTATGGAGACATGGGAACATTAAATGTTTACATGAGGAGAAATTATTGTACAAGATCAAGCTCCCACTGTTATCCTCCTACTACAATCCCGGGTCCTTTAAGCGGGGCGTGAAATAGCATCTCACTAGGCCGTCATAGCGATCCAGGCACGTTTCCTGCCTTTTGATATCCTGGCGGATATGGACGCGAGCGTCTGTGACCGTATTCGCGCTATCCGCCGGGGTGAGAGCGGGTAGGAAGGGAGGGAGAGCGCATCACCTACCGACTGACGTAGATACTCACCGGGCATGGTTGCTTCGGTGAGTATCTGAATAAGATCAGACGCGAGGAGACGGCATACTATCATCACTGCGCAGCCGACTGGGACTCCGCCCAGCATACGCTGGAGGACTGCCCCTCGTGGGCATCTGAACGCGGAGTCCTAGTCGTAGAAATAGGACGAGACCTGTTACCATCAGCAATCGTTGTTGCCATGCTGGCGGGTGAGGCAAGCTGGGCCGCGGTAGTCTCTTTCTATGAAGCTGTTATGCTCCAGAAAGAGACCATTAAGCGGGATCGGGACAAAGCCGATCCCGAGCGAAGAAGACGTCGGCGGCGTTATGAGCCGTCGGTGGGACCGCGAGCCGCCAGAGAATAGGGACCTCTGGTGGCGGATTAGTTGCTACGGTCGGCGATAGGATAATTTGTTGCGGCCTGGTCGCAAAAATGCGATCGGGTCGCAATAAAGTATAATAACCGGACTGATAGGCAGGGAAGCCTTTGTGGCCTCCCCAGGATAGGGTCTGACTAGGCGTGGCGTTGATTTTGGAAGGGACCTAAAATAATAATATGGTCCGGGTCCCCTTCAGAGAAGGACGCCTGAGTCCTTCCACGGGGGAAATACCACATACTCCTGGCTCCTGTGTCCTCGAGGAGCCGGAGATCCGAACGGATTTTCCACCCGACAAAAAAAAAGACCACCATAGCGAGGGTCGCTATACTGCATTGTCTTCATTCGCAGTGAGCATGGCGACCACCGTTCTTGGATTCTATTCATGCTTTCCATCAGGCAGAATAGAGTCATATTGAAGCCTACCAATAAAACAAAAGCTTTTTTTATAAATTTAAAAACATCCTCTTTCGTTTTATACATTTTGGACTGTGGTATTTTTATGAACGATTCGATTGTGTGTAGAAATTTCATTTGTTAGGGGCATTATGTCATAAAAAGTGGACATTCAATTTGGTTCTACCATGCTCTGGAGAGATAGATTTGAGTGTATGCATTGACCGATTCACACGTTCGCTGCCTGTGAGCTATTTAATTTTTGCCACTTCTACTAACCTCTGCAATCAAATACCCTTTTCTTTTATAGACAGGTGGCAAATTCCTTCGGATCTTCGAATTGTCAAAGACGCAGGAGCCAGAATTCAGGGATCCTACTCTGTGGAGGACCCGCTCCATGTTATTTCAAATCCCCCAAGGATCGACGCGGTGTTCAGCAAGTCTCTATCCTATAGAAAGCCTTAAGGGTTCTCCGTACCTATCATTGTGTGTCCTTGGCTCATTCATTATACGTTGGAGCCAGGTTGTATCTTACGACCAGGCCGCCATCTGATCACCGACCGCAGTAATTAGTCTGCCATCAGAGTTTACCACTCTCTGGCAGATTACGACCCCGTCTGCAACAGGTGTCGCCGGCATCATCCTCCACGCTCGAGATTGGTATCTCCCGATCCCGTTTAGCGGTCTTTTTCTTGAACATTGCAGTTTCATAGAAAGAGACTACTGCGCCCCAGCTCTCCTCGATTGCTGGCGGGGACAAGTCTCGTCCGATTAGGTCGACCGGGACTTCGTGTTTTGACACCCACGCGGGACAGTCCCCCATCGTATACTGGGTGGAGTCCCAGTCGGCTGCGTAGTGTACCGTCTCTTTGCGTCCGATCCACTTCAAATGCTCACTGAAGCAACCATACCCGGTAGGTATCTGCGTCCGTCGGTAGGTGACGCGACCCTCCTTCCCTCTTACAATTATTATCACGAAGCTTTAATAATTTTTCAAATGCAGACAATGAATATTAGGTACACTCTATAGTACTCCAATGTTATAGGTTTTGTTCAATTTTGAAGCATCTGCCTGCTTATTATTAATACTTCTAATAGACACAAAATATTTGGCCAAAATCTGCCACCCCCTAAAACTTGCCACCAAAATCTGACTCTAACCTACTTGCATATTAGTAAATCTGTCACTGAGTACATGTGTATATTATACTCACATACATGGTTCATTTATGGTATACTAAGTTTATGATTGTAACTATATTTCTTAATTTTTTTACTACTAGCGCCTACTAAAATTATAACAACAATAAATTGTAAAGCCAAAAACTTTTTAAAGAATTGGTTCTATGGTGGGTAAATTATAATAGTTTAGGGGTGTCCGGCAGAGGGTTGGAACCATACTAACTGTCTGGCAATGAGCAACGCGAGTTTTGATATTATTATGAATCAAATATAAAAAAATCAAGTTTTATTTCATGACGAATTTGAGATGGAATTTTACACACCTTTGTTGCCTGTTATCTGCCAAAGCCACCGCTGCCTCAGCTTCATGTTTGGGGATCATTCTTACCTGTACTAGGGACACACATAGCAGAACTTTCAGCTTTTATAAAAAGACGAAGGTCTGGCACTCACGGGTTCTTGCTCTATTATTAAACATCATCGTCTATTTCATTGGTAGATCCACTACTATCGCTTGAATTGCAACTTTTTTTGAATTACATTTCTAGATCTGTAGATAGTCTTTTTAATCTATTGTGACTTAAAAATACTTGTAGAAAGTTTTACTAAAAGCACACATTCAGAAGAAAAATTCTCTCTTCAAACAATGCGAGTTTAAGCACGAAAAGGAGTGCTACAGTACTCTTTATGTTTCATCAACAAAAGATACATAAGCAGATTGCGTATTATATTAGTTGGAGTCCAGCTTTTCATGTTTGAAGGCTACTACAATGAAAACAGACAGAACCAAAAAATACTTCATCTATTCTTACACAATCGCACGCAACTCGAATCTATCACGTTTGAGAGAGGTACTTAGTATTTTTGAAGAGTGTAATTGTAAAATAAATTAACAATTGGTTTTAGGACTTAGTCGATGTTGTAGGCCTGTTATGAGTTTTTAAGCGGTTCATGTCCCTAAATCCCTAACCCTATAATTCCTTGAACAATTACACCCAGCATTAATTTTATTTATGTTTATGGTAATAAGCCCCATAGAATCTGTATGATCTACTTCCTAATGAGGCACTTCCTGGTTGATAACTGGGCATGTTACAAAGTAGTAGGGTAGGAACCCTCAGGGTGCTTTTGAGATTATACTGTCCTTTAACTGCGAAAAATAATCGCACATTGTAATGTTAAAATAAAACGACTTCATTTTCATCATTATTTTCGTGTAATTTTTATTTCAAATAAATAAAATTCAATTACAAAATAAATTAATGTTAATACATTATAATTAAATTTTGGCCAAATGAATTAAATCTGAAGATATTAAACCTGTTCAAATTTACAGTTTTTTAGGTAAAGCAATGGCTACACTTTTCACTTCCAAGTACTCATCTAAACTGTGGAAACCACTGTAACAAAAAAAAAACAGAAATGTTTAATGTCTTAAATGTTTTAAGATATATATAAAGATTATGCTAACATAATAACATAAAAAGTAAGTTAGATGAATTCAAGTACGTAAGTATGTCAAACATGTATTAATAATAATAAAATAAAAGGAAAGCTAGCTATTTGGTACTAAATGTACCCATTTATGTGCTCATAGAAATTTTATCTAAAACTAAAAATTGAGGTCTTGATACTTATTTTAGATACTTCAACCACAAGTTAGAAAAGTAATATCATTACTTCTCAGAAAAATATCACTAAAATTTTATTATTTCATGTTCAGAAAACTACTTTTAGCATAAAAAAGAATACGGAAATCAGTTGATAAATTATTTCTTATAGCTAAAGGTTTATATTCCTGAAATGATTTGTATTTATTGGAAAAAATAAAACTACATAGAGGAAACAACAAAATTGTATACTAACCCTTCACGGCCAATGCCCGAATCTTTGAATCCTCCGAATGGCATCTGAGGGCCCATAGCTAAGTATGTATTTACCCTGAAATAAAGAAAACATATTGTGTTTACGAAATAACTGTGCTAACTAGAATTTAATTAAGTAGTAATGTTTGAAGATTGATTTTTCTGAAGTGTTAGAAATGAGCTCTTAAAACATAACATATTTAGAAATAAAATTTATATACATGAGTGTCAAAATATTATTATCCTCTAAAGCAATAATATTCTCTTAAAACTTAATAGGTAGTTATTATAATTACCAAACATTGCCAGCCTCGGCATGTTTCGCAAACTGCAGAGCGGTTTTGATGTCATTTGTGAAAATTCCAGCTGCCAATCCGTAACTAGTGTTGTTAGCACGCTCAAGAACTTCTTCAAATGTATCAAACTTAAAAATACTCTGTACAGGACCAAATATCTGTAAGATAAAAATAAGTATTTATCGTCATCGTTATTGTCATCACCTTACCCGAAATATGTCATCAATTTTGGTACATTTGTACCAAATATTGTTAATGTTTATACAATATAAGGAACAAAGGACACTGACCAAACTTGACCTGAACCTGGACAGGCGATTTGAAAATAATTTAATTAAATTAAAGATGTTATTGACTTATGGTCGTACCTATAACTTGTACAGTTACGTAAATAAATAATCAAATGTAGTAGAGAAAACTATTCAAGGGCACAAAACTAAATAACTTAGGAAAATGTTTTCAGCCTCAATTACTACGCAGGAGATATTATACTCGCGCAAACATAGGTGTACTCTCTGTTCATTCAGTCTCATAATGCGATGGGACGGCTAACTAACACGACTGGGGAGATATCAGGCGCAAGACCGACGGTTTTACGTACTCTCCAAGATACGGGGATTAAAATCACAATTACCATGCTCCGGGCTGTTATTAAGCATTTCAATGATCAGAAAAATTCAATAACAATTGATACTAAGATTTATTGATCGGCATTTGTATGTACTAATCGATAAACCAACGAGGCGACGAGATAATATTATTATTTCAATAATAAATTGCCCATGTCTAGGCTAGAAACCTATAAACAGCAGTCGATATCCTTAGCCATTTATGTATCTACTATCAGAATTGATATTTTTTGTCATTTCTTAATATCTATTATATTAATATTACAGTGTAATGAGCATTAATTACCTCCTCCTTGGCGATCGTCATGTGGTCCTTCACATCAACAAACACCGTTGGCTCTATATAGTATCCAGTAGTACCGACTCGCTTGCCACCTGTCAAACATCTAGCACCTTCTTTTTTCCCTTTTTCGATGTACCCTAACACTTTTTTGAACATAACTTCATCTACCTAAGACACAAAAATGTTTAACGTTATAAATATCTGTTTAATTGCAAGAATACTAGAAATACATTATGTTAATATCTTATTTGATTAGAAAAGTGTAGGTAAGTGAAAGTTTTCTGAGAATATATTTACCTGTGGTCCGTGTTGTGTAGTAGGATCAGCAGGGTTACCAATTTTGATACTTTTAGCGTGCTTAACGGCTGCCTCTACAAACTTGTCGTAAATTCCAGATTGTACGAAAAGTCTGGAAGCTGCTACACAAACTTGTCCTTGAAGTAAAAATACTGCGTTAGCAGCGAATGGGACAGCAACGTTTACTGAAAGGAAAGTTTATATTGGAATCACAATAAATTGAGATATGGTAGAAACCAATGTTATTAAACTTACAATCAGCATCGTTCATTATGATAAGTGGACTTTTACCGCCGAGTTCTAAACAAACACGTTTTAAATTGTTTGCTCCGGCTGCTTGCTGAATCAGCTTTCCGACCTGCAAGTATCAAGTTGTTTTCAGTTACAATTCACAAAAAAATTTCCGTGACATTATGAATAGTTTCGAAATTTAACTGACTTACTTCTACAGATCCAGTGAAAGATATTTTAGCAACATCTGGGTGGTGTGTGAGAGCCACACCAGCAGTCTCGCCGTATCCATTCACAACATTGACAACACCTTTGGGAAAACCGGCCTCAGCCACTAAAGCGGCTAAAGCTAAAGCCGTCAAAGGTGTTTGTTCAGCTGGCTTCACTACTACAGTGCACCCTGTAAACAGATAAATAAAGTTAAAATGTAGAAACGTTACTTTTCATACAACCCTGTATTATAATTATAATACACAGTTATTAGTTTGTGTGACATGTTTGAAAGTAACTTACCAGCTGCCAAAGCTGTGCAGACTTTGGACAAGAAAATCATTATAGGGCCGTTCCAAGGCAGAATCAACGCAGCAACACCGACTGGTTGTTTCAGCGTATACGAAAACAGTTCACCATCTATGAAGCAATAAAAATTTTATAATTATAGAATTAAATAGTCATGTTATATTCACTTTGAGTTTCAATTTAGGAAGTATACAGCGAGATTGGGAAGAAGAACAGATAGTTAATATTTACGTTTATGAAGATAGGGTGTTGATCATTAATTAAATGAATGCTATTTTTTGCTACATAAAGATCACTTTAATATAGATTGTTATTAATACCTGCAGGGATAGTGTCGCCCTGTGTCTTATCTGCTAAGCTGGATATGTAGCGTACGATTTTAGATTGAGCGCTCAAGAAATATTTCATGGTACTTAATAGGCCTCCATTATTATAAGATTCCAATTCGGCAAGGTATTCACTATCTCTTTGGACAAGCTCTCCTAATTTTTTAATAAGGGCACCCCTTTCAGATGCATCCATTAGGCGCCATTCTGAATTGCGGTGAAAGGCTCGTTTAGCTGCAGCCACGGCTAGATCTACATCTGCCTATTTAAAGATGACAATGAGATTAATTTATGAAAAAAAATGACACAAATGCTGAAACTACTGACTAACTAAAAACTTCTTCTATTCCCTAGGCAATAAAACACATAATCATTTCAAGCTAAAGATTGTCTACGTATCGCGTATGTTTTTCGTTATTTTTCCAATTTAAATAACTAAACTAACTAAAAACTTCTTCTATTCCCTAGGCAATAAAACACATAATCATTTCAAGCTAAAGATTGTCTACGTATCGCGTATGTTTTTCGTTATTTTTCCAATTTAAAACATTAACAAGAAACATGTTTCTAACATTAACAACTACAAACCTTATCTCCTTCAGAGACGTGCGCGATAACTGATCCATCATGAGGGTTGGTAGTGGAAAATGTTTTGCCACTAACTGAATCCACCCACTCATTGTCAATGAACAACTGTAAACAAATTTATTAACGGTCAATATAGCCTATAGTCAATATCTCCAAGGTGATAATCGAATCAATATCGTAAAGGTATCTTTGACGTCGTATGTTTTACCTGTCGACAAATTAACAGGTGAAGGATGATTAAATGATGATCTTGGCTATAGGGAATATGCATGTTTTTTTTTATTTTTAAAACTTTTCTATATTATAACATCAAAAATAAACATAACACATCCAAAATATTAACTATGAATCTAAAAAAAGAGGCTTCAAATCACTATAATTTTTGGACTATTTCGCGGCTGTTTTGGCATGCTTATTCTGTGGTCTTACACGACACTTACACTCATGTGTATTTAGTTCACGAATGCACGAGTTATTTTTAATCTAATCAACTTATTATCATGGAAAAATAAACAATATAGTAATTGTAAAGATCGTTTTAACATATGTAAGGATATTAAAAAAGTGATAAAATATATATAACAATTATTTTTTACTTAGTTCTAGAAAGAAAATATAACCTGCTTTACTAAAAGATCCGAGGGTAAATTGACGTCAAATATTTTTTGCCAATAGCGTTGCGTTTTAGAAATTTACGAGGGCAATTAAAAAAAGCCACTATTTGGTTGTTAAATTTCACTAATAAATTGTAATAAATTTCAAAAATAATTACATAGATATATTTTTTTAGATCTCTATTGTGATCTGTTGATAATCGTTAACTGAGTTACTAAAAGATATAGTTTATTGTTTATTTATATATTTAGAAAACTAAAGTTCAGAACATTGAAACTGTTCGTTGATTAACAAATTAATCGGAATTAAATAATATAAATTGTACAAATATAAGTCAGTTGCTCATTAATAGCTAATGTATAATATAAAATTGGAACTAGAGTGAAATTTATTTATTGTTTATTAATACAAAGATTTTCAAAAATATAATAATCTCACGCATCTCAAGCTAGTTAGAGCATGTAGAATGCAAGCAAGACAAGTATACATTTATATATTTAATGACTTTATATACGACTGGTATGAGTATTTAAAAAAAGAGTCAATCAAATATAAAAAACTGTCAATGATATAAAATATATTGATATACATTGAAACTATAGGTAAACTATAGGTATGAACTTGTGTCAATATTAACTGATTAAACAGGCGTTATATAAAAATATACAATTAATCAATAAATGACTAACAAACAGGCCTAAAAATGTTTATGTTTAACTAAATAAACATGTAGTAGTAAAGATAAATTAATTTACTAAACAAATTGTTCGCAACATTTCCAAAATGCAGTAAAATATAATTATGTATCAATACCTTAGTATATTTAATTTGTGGAGCCATGTTACACTATGAAAGTACAATACTTGTTAACGGCTGCGTCTCACAAATTCGACTGAACGCTACAAGGTGTGAAACATATTTATACACATAAGTGCCAAGATTATCGTTGTACACGCGATAAAAGACATCATGTACACATCACACTATCAAACAATATAAACACACACACCTATGACATAATAAATATTGATCATAAATTTTTATCACACATTTTACCGTCTCTTATTTGAACTTATTCACAACACCTTGCTACACCATGCAATACAAAAGTGTTCTCAAGTTTAGTTCAAAACCTAAATTTTAGGAATCAGTACTAAAACTGCAAACCAATTAGTGGAACCAGTTGTGTATCGTTCAAAAGAAATATTTTTACGTTTTGGAGACAGATATATCCCGGCATAGATATATAGTACCTCGTTTCGTAACGATAAAAACTCTTTGACCAGAAAGGCGATCATTCTACACCAGACAAAGTAATATTTACTGTCTAGTTGAATCCTATGATAGGATACCGATCGATTTCGAAGTCTTTACACATAACGCATGTACTTAAAAACTTCATTAAAAATATAGGAAAACCAACATTAGCATTTGAAAGCACGAAAATCTAAACGTATGAAAACAATGCAACTCTGTTATCAGTTTTAGCTTCAGGATTAATGATAAACCCAGGATATAATATTCATGTTTGCTAAATGATAAGTTGTGTGACGGTGGTATATAAATTGAAGAATAACAGAATAACTATTGTGCGTAACTGTACGATGACATTGAATGTTCTACATTGTTTTTGTTATTTATTTCGTCTATTCGACAGTTGTGCCGACTTTAACAATATTAAGAAAATACTTTTAAATTGCATCAGATGGTTCAACATTGAAAAATAACGACCAGAAAGACCTTTGTTTTTTTTTTAAAATACAAAAATGGAATAGTCGTTAGTTATTTACTTTCTTATATATAGTCTTATATATAAAAAAAGATGTACGACGCTTTAAAACTCGATTTGTCGTTCAAGAATTATCCATTGTTATTATCCAAAAAAAATGTGTGGCGCTAAATCGGATCGGTTTAGTCAATAAATAATTAACCATTATTGATCTTAGAATTTTGTTAAACGATTTATCATTTAAATAAAATCCCTGCTAGACAGTTGATCGTTATTAAATTGTTTGTTTCTGTGTTTTTTTAATCTCTGAAATATTAATTTTACTTATTCGTATAGCCATTTAAATTAAAATTTTTTTTTTTGTTAAATTTCAACCTAATCTGTAAAAAATAATAATAATAATAACTGACTTTTGTACTTCACTGTACAATGACTTGTAGTTTTTTATGTTATAATTTTATCGCCTTATCCATTACTTCTAAATTTATTTCTATTTTCTACGTGATCCTTAGTCACCCGATTTAACAGCATTGAGATATTACAAACATCTAAATTGCGTCAAGTTGTGCAATATCTTAGCATCGACGATCGCATATAACTACGTATGGTATATGCTGTAGAAGCTGTAACAGATGGTTTATATACAACATTGTAATTAGTCGTAGATCTAAACAGTATTCTTCACAAGTGAACCGCGATTTATCAAAAAACTAATTTGTTTTTCGATAGGAACACTCGACACTAGAGGTTATATATAAAACGCATTCACTCTTGTCAGGAAGAGTTTTGTATGTCGAGGAGGAGTGACATTTGTCATCATACTTGACATACTCAACACCTATAACTATCAGTGTGTTATTAGGTACTCACTAGTGTATTACCAGTTGCTCTCCAACCTACAGGACATCATCGGGGCTTATTTTTACGATAGATCCATATCGAATATTTATAAACTACCAGACCAGCTCTTAGTACGATATAATTAAGACTGAATGAGCATCTAATTAGAGATTTATGATTCATCTAGTAATTTCGATTTCTTTCTGTATTAAGCAACGTAATTCATCGTTTTGTACCGATAAGAGATTTCATCCCTCTCTTTTAAGTTGTATCTTCCGCTGTTCATTAGTGCTTAGCTCGAGTAGCTCCTCTTGTAATATTACATTCTCCACTACCGTTTCATTGAATGGATTTGTGATTCATTGTGGTATTTCCATCGTCAGGATATTTGCCAGTGTGATTCTGAAGTCGGTAATTAAATGCTGAATTAATGAAAACATGTCTCTGAATACTTTCACCAAGTCGTACTTACTTTTTCTACCTGTCATTTGTGTATATTTCGTCATAAATTACAATTTTCCAAGAATACCTGAAAAATTGATAATGTCCCATGGCAATTTGTAAAAATCAAACAGAAATGTAAAATGAACTGTTCTCCAATGGTGTACGGTTTGCCAGATTGCGTTATAAAGAATGAGAAATTACAAACCAACATTGTTATTTTAATACGTTTAAGAGAACACTCTGTGCACGGTGGGACTCTTTACTTATTTTTCCTGCAATACTTGAAAATATTTCAAATTTTTCCCTTTTTTGTCAGGATGACACCTTCTTAAATGATCTCCAAGTTTCGATTGTTTCATAGGGTTATTGCCCAATTTTTTATTACATAAAAGTCATATGGGCAGCCGTTTGTCTGTTTTTGATGAAAAAAAAAAACAAATTATAATAATATAATATCTTCACACATTTTAACAGAATATTATTAATTCACAATTGCAACGCAATGAAAGCTTACGAAAACAGCTAAGCGGATTCAAATGTAATATAAAATATTTTTCTTACTTATATTTTGATAAGTTTCCGTAAGTTTTTATCGATTTTTATTATTTTTTTATTACTTTGATGCAAATTACGAGTACGTAAAAAGACGTAATAGACGTACAATTTATAAAAACAGTAGCTTTTGCCCGCGGTTCCACCTACATGTATGTCGGTTATCGTGGTTAAGAATAGCATATACGTATTTTCCTCAAAAATCATAGTATCTTCGTGCCAAATTTCAATGAAATTGGTGCAACAGTTTAGCCGTGACAGTGTAACAGACAGATAGGCAGAGATACTTCAGAATTTATAATATTAGAATGAATATTGAATTATATCATTTAACATTTACAACTATGAGGAAAGTGAGATATTTACAATCATGTTTACAAAAATATTTACAAAAAAATAGAATATTATACAATTATAATATGCTTTTTTTTTGTAATATATCATAATTGCAGGTCACTACCTGCGATTATAATATTCTATTTTTTATGAAAGTATGTAATAATAATTCTGCTCAGTATTTATTTTTAAACTACCTACTATACCAACTTACCTACTTACTATATGAAAACATTACAAATATGCTTATTACAACATTAAATAAAAGTACGTATAACAAATTTAATACCTAAAACAAACAAAAAGCATTTACCTGCCTGTAAGTGTTTACTTTTTCTGAGAGTTGCTAGTCTCAGAAAAAGACTAGTCTCAGATAAATTTAGACAGACCCCCGCTTACGAGTTGTGAACTCCCATTTTTTTGTCATGCCAACGTAGTTCCGCTGATTCTCCCACGGACCCTAGGGGTCTTCCTCGAATGCTTTGGGAATCAATGATTTAGATAGTAATTAACAGAGTATGTGTTTCCATCCATCCATCCAAGATAAATATTCTAAAAGCTGTGCTTGTCACAAAGATAATTTAAGCTTGTTGTGTAAAATTAAAATTCATTTTGACATATTTAAGTAACACAAATGTTAATGTGTTTGTTTAGGACTTGAGATGATGATATTCCCTTTGCATAAATAGTAAATAACATTCTTGCATTTTCGTATTTCACAGAAATTTATTTTAGAATTTGAACGTAAATCTTAATGTTCCGGAATCACAAAGAATAGGTTAGTATTAAGAAAATGTTATTTAAAGTTAGTAACATCAATATTTTATAGCCGTATAACAGGTATATAAAAAGTACCCTTTGCACATTCAGTGGTAAACTGTAATTGTAATAATAAAAAATAAAGGTTAACTGTCATATTAAGAACAATTTTTCAAATGAAAGAGAAAACGTTGCTGCGATTGGGTTTATTTTGATAATGTTTTAGAATCACGGAGGCTTCACTTGTCACGGGATTTGGTTTACGGATTACAGTTGGACACTGATAAATACATTTATCTGTCATTCTAATTCTATATTTCAATGTATTTGTTTGAGTTTGCATCGTTAAATATTCGAAATATAAACTAGAGTATCTTTCTGGTACACGAAACTAATTGTTAGTTGATCAGTTTTACATGTTTATTAGCGTCACGACTATATTAGCTATATGTGTATAGCTGATAGTTTTAGCAAGTTAAGTATAAACAAGATAAAACTATTATGAGAATTAAAATATGAGTTTAATATGTATTTTCAGGTCTAGAATGTATATTTATAATTGGCTTCCCTAATATTTCGACCAAATAAAAACTGGCCACTAAGAACTAAATGTTTCCTTTTTTTTTTGGTAAATTTCAATAGTAAGCAATACAAATACCAAGACTTTTATCACAAGTATAGTCTATTTACATATTTTGGGAGTTTTACGGGACGAAACACAATCTTTCGCCCATAATCAACCTTGCCTGCACGTGGTGTATCCTGCTGAAAGACGAATGAGGCCTTGGTGGCCAAGTAATGGTGGTATATTCTGTGATATTGTCATCGGATTTATCGTATGTTTATGTATATTTCTGTATGTGTATGTATATATCGTATATTTATGTCACGTTACGGCTAGACTCGCATCTGGCGCAACTCAAGATGAAACTTAGAAAGATTAGGTGGCCTATCCTAGTCTTTTGTAAAGTCCGAAGAGAGACAGAGGACACCATAAATCTCAAATCAGGCCACCTAAAGAACGACTGCGAGGGAGATTAAAAATTCCAAAGCTGTGTTTTGTTTCTGGTAAAAAAGTTCCTTTCTAACAACGTCAACAGGGTACCACACCTACTGCTAAGTTCATCGAGAATTACAACCTCAAGGTACTCGTAGTGCATGCATATGAAATGACTTCATTACACTAAGATCAGGAAGTGGAGGTGAAGTCATTACTGGAGGTATGCCTGTACTGAAGAAGCTCCAAAACCTTTTAAACGCTGCTCTGTTAGAAGGAAGAACTCCAGAAGCGTGGGTCTTTTATCATACATCGAAGTGATGTGATGTCTTTATGAAGTCGCCAATATGTTCGTTCAATTACAGATTCAGCAAAAAAGGCCCATATGCATCATCATCATCATGCGGTAACCTAATTTAATTGATAAAAAGCCAAGAAAGATTTGCTAAATACACATTTTCTGTGAGGCCGTATTGTCACTTCACTTGATCCCATTTGTACCAAATTCATATAAGACTATTACACGAACTATATTTGAAACGTTTACTATATATACACTCAGTTGAGCTGGCAAAGAATTTGATATTAAATTGGTATTAATAGACTTAATCAATACGTTATAACATTCCCTTAACTTACGTTGTCAAATTAATGCCAGTATGAGAACAGTATATTGGCATTCTTAATTTTTTTGAAGGATCACTTCGTTAATATAATTTCTTCAGACATTTTTACTGATGTACCACCTTTTTTATTTATTTTTAGAGATAAACTGACATACTCCTATTATTAAAATATATTTAATAACTACGTGACTCTATACTGTTATAAATAGCATATTGTGTCGTGCCAGGCAATTGCTAATCATAGTTTTAAGATTATTGTGGTTCTGGTAAGTGTAATCGAATAAGGATTATAGATGATTATGTTTTACGGCCATCTATTACTATTCTGACTTTGTATGTAAAAAATAAACATTAGGTAATGTGTTTACATCTACTCAAGTTCAAGATATTCGTGTATAACAGGCCATTATGTACTCGTATTTATCCAGTACTATCGTTTCCATATTTAAAAGACATTGTATTAAAAGTAAATTAAAATTTGTGCATTTCAAAACACATTTGTGTGAAAAGTTACTGAACAGGAATAGTCTACAATTTACGTACTTTGTGAATGAAAATTGAGTACACATAAAGTTGTTGAATTTTTCCAGTTTTCGATGGCAGCAGTGCTTTTCGATGTGTAACTGTCTGTATTACATATTTTTGGAATGAAAATATCTTTAGAGGCGTTGCACACTTTTTAGGTGAACAAAAATCATGAAACTCGCGTAATCGTCACCAAACGCTTACCATGAGTATACATTAATAATAACAATACACTCAGTTGAGCTGACGAAGAATTTGATATTAAATTTGTATTAAATGTGTAATGTAATAAATGTGTATATAATAGACTTAATCGTTATGCTATAGCATTCCAATAAATTGACATCGTCAAATTAATACACATATAATATAATTAGCATAATCATGTGTTGTGACTTTTTATTTACGTGTTATAATAATATTTTTATTAACAGTCCAGTAATTACATAAATATTTATCGATGTTAGCCGCACTAGGCTTAGCCTGTATCGCGGCTAACTATTTTACGAATTACAACCGGACTTTCGGCTAGGAGACACAATATTTAATGCAATTAATTGTGGATTGTATGTTGTGAGTTAATGTGTTGTGTGATTGTTGTGTATTGAGTGTGTATGTGGTGTAAGAGATGTGAAAAATCAATACAAATCAATTAACTGGTTTCAAAAATAGTTCCAAATTCTGGTAATTTAAGCTGGTTAATAATTCAATAACACTGATCTGTGTTTTACGTGCGGTTTTATGTCTAATGTCTAGTTTATTTGCAACAGAGTTGTAAAGGTACAGGAATATAAATTTTTGTGACCTCACAAATGAGGTTTTGGTTCTAATCGTGTTGACTTTATATACGTGTTGAGTTAGTTTATCCTTGTATTCAGGTGAGTTGTCATCTTATGCGTAGAGGTTATGGCACGTTTTACAACATGACCTTCAAAACTGATCTTTGTGCTCTTTCTAATTGTTATAGACGCAATAATGATGTGCCATCCCATACATCTATGCAATATGATAATGCAGATTGGTAAAGTGAGATATAAATATAATTTAATAGTTTGGAATCGGTTACATCCTTGAGTTCTACAAAAACCTAAATCAGGTTTTTGATTTTGGCTTGTTATGTACTAATGTTCCTTGTAGGTGAGTTTCTCTTCAATAATCATACCAAGATACTTCACAGATGTGGCTCTATGAACTTCACTGTAGTTGCAGTTTAGTCTGTTATGCAAATTGATTTTCAGTAAATAGAAGTGAATTTGTAAAACAGATGCACACAAAATGTATACAAACACGTTTTATATGGCATTCTCGGTATGGACGTTTAGCTGTGGGGCAATGTATGCTATGTAGGACATTACGGTCTCGGAGGGATTAAAAGCTTTGTAGCAAGTGAAGTAGCTATTGTTATGCATAGATCAGTCGTCAGCTTTAGTTGGAGTTCAAGCTGTTGTGCTTTGTTCAAAATATAGTTTTAAGTTTTCACTGAGGCAGTCCTCATGACCGCCTCCGATTTCTTTTATCTCTCTCAATTCTCTGATACAGATTAAAAATGATATCTTTGTAAAACTTTGCACCTTCGGTTTTAGACATATAATTAATGTGGAATCTGTAAATGACTATTTCCATGTCTTTTGACCGCATTTCTGCAAATTTCCAATATTTTTATGAAAAATTAACAATGACTGTTACGATCAAGGTTTACTGCTTTGAATAAAATGTTGAGCTCACAATAATTTTGGAGAATAATTCTTATCACAAAAGTAGAATAGGATTTATATTTAAAATCAATACTTGGTTTGCCTTATATCGTATGTACTCAAATTTGGATATATACTCGTAATTCGATAAATAATCAAAGGTTTCGTCTTAAGTTCTAAACATTTCAATTAAATTACTGTATGTTTTTGTTCTATTCATTGCAGGCAATGTGTTTGTCTAGAATCTCAACAATACTTATCATAAATTTAAGATATGGTTTATACCAACGTTTATACGTTGTTTAATTTAAAAAAAAAAACATATTTCTATATGTTTTAGATTATTTTCATTCGAATTAGATTGTGTCCTTTGATTAACAGTTAAAGATATTTGCGAATTTAAATTAGATTTTAAATACAGCCAAATCGTGATGTGTTTTGTTTTATAGAACCATTGTAGACAATATGCTTTTTTTTTCAAAATGCTTTATTGACAATATTTTGAATGTAAATAAACAGGTGACGTTCCGGGTAAGTGCTGTTAATGAAATAGTTTTAAAAATATCTGGAAAACATCCATCAGCTTACGAGTATTTTAATCAACAAATTTACGACTTGTATCCATCTGTCAATAAAATGCTTGTTAGAGTTATTCAGAAGTTTTTATTAGATTATTTGTTTAGTTAACAGTAGTCTTCGTTCTTTCTAGATTCAGTTAATATAGAACATATTTAATAGGACACTTTTTCAGCATGCAACAGTAATTAATTAAATTTTCACAAGAACACCTTTATTATGCACAAATCTGTAATTAATTAGATATATATTATTATTAAAATGTACAGTTAAATTGTCACTCATAACACAACATAAAGCTTAAATGGAAAGATATATCAAGTGCTTTATAATGTACCAAACCCATACTTTTTAATTTATTCCATACCTCTGTTGGAAATGGAAACTCATTTGTTACTTGTCTATGGTGGAAAAGTTCCTAGTAGTAATCCACGTTTTTTAATAAAAGACTTAGTACGAATTGTATCTAGGTGGAAAGATTTTTCACGATAATAAAATGATTCAAATAAAACACAAATATTAAGAAACTAAAATAGAGGCAGCTTATCGGTGGTGTATAGCGGATCCTTACCACCGCTATCAATAATTAAAAAATATAGCTTGTACAAGATTACATTATTTACAATACCAATAACAGGTACAATATAAATTTAATAAAATCAACACATTACTCATTTTTAATCATTGTTAACGATTTATAAATTTGTCTAGTCATGCATGAAGGAATTTTCAGATCACATTTGAAGCTGATTGGGAATACTTTCATATATGATTCTGGGGGATTGCTGAGCATATTCACATGTTACAAGCACATAGGTCCTTGTTGATTTGATAATTTTTTCAGTTGACTGCAAATGAGATAGACAAAAAAAACTTTAATATTTTTAATAAACTTTTATCGATGTGATTGTTTTAGAATAGTAATATTATTAAAAGTTTCTTCGCTGTGTTATTCAAGGTACATCAATGTTAAAAGTAAGCAATTTCCAATTTCCAGTCTGGTTCAGACTTCACGTACCTCTCTTGGAGGTGACTTTTAAAAGCCTAACTTGTATGAAAGATGAATATCTATTTCCTCGTATGTCTTGTCCTCGCATTTGTACGGATTTGGACAAATCAATTTCAACACAGGTACGTACCCAATATCTGTTCTTTGGTGAATTAAATTACGTCACCTAGGATCAGTTTGACGTTTTATAGAATTACATTTTCGTCGAAGTTTCGTGATTTTCACTCATATAACGAATTATTCTTGAAATAGTTTCATATTTTAATTTTCTTGTTTGTTTTTAAATACTTCACATGAGGTAGGAAGATTTTTTACTTACTTTTAACTTATATTTAACCAGTCTACGTTGTCATTTGATATTTTTTGTTTTATCTGATCTCATACAGAAATGATACTAATTCATTTTATCACCTTGTATTGTTGAATAAAGCGATATAAACTAACAATGAAAATTTAATTGAGATTAAAATGAACAAAAATTTTTGTATTGTCTCATAAAAATATATAAAAGAGTACCTGATGAACTATCTTATTTTTATAAATTTCCCTACCTATGTGACTGTACTCCACCTAAAGGAAAGCGTGAACTGAATGCAACATGCATTGTGAATACAGATGAGTGATATGCTTTTTAACCTCTCCCCGTCCTCCCCCTCCTCCTCCGCATGTGCGCTGGCAGTGAGTTTCAGGGTTTGTCTCGCACAGGTAGGAAGAGCCAAATCGTTTAATTCGAAAGCGTATGTATACCACTCTGAAAGTAATGTCTTGACTTCCGTCGCCAGCACGTGTTGTCGTGTAGAGGAAAGAAGAAGGTGAGATCAATTAGAAAAGCTCATTAAAACAATCTCCGTTACATAGGCGATAGTGAACTACCATAGAGGCGACACTTCTACGCATCTACTGAGGTTCAAGGAACTCTGTGGCTCCGGGACTATCGATAATGAGGATTGCTCGCCGCTAAACCTATGGAGAGCAACAAGTTAATACTGTGTGAATCTATCGCAAAGACGGCAACATTACTCCACACCGGAGCGAGTCTAAGCCTTATAAAGGAAATATAGATACTTGGATAAGAAGAACCGTCCCACTTTATTCAATCTACCTAACTTTCGAAAACTTGCATTAGTGTCGTTCTCAATGTGCTCATACGGGTTGAGATGCCTATAAATATCCATATCTGGGATACCGGGCTTATTCTGTAGAGTCAATTGAGTGCTCTAAAAAATGGGGAGTGAAAGAAATGGACATTTCTTAGTATGTACGGGGTAGGCCGAATATCTGAAGTTTGGAGAGAAGCGAACGATGCCAGACCATATACTTAGACCATAGACTTACCAGACGTCGAGTGACTGTATCTCCGCACGGACATGGTCGTCGATTTCGAAGTTATCCGGATAGAGGTCAACAAGCAATTTCGTTCTCCCCCGCGACTGGTGGACAAGTTATGGTCGAGATGTTTCAGCGGTGGTAGCACGGGCTGGCAGTAATTAAACTGCAAAGCTTTAGTGAATCACTAGAACTTACAGCTACCCGTAAGGTATAAAACGAGTTCTTAGCCTGTGCTGGGCGTGTGCTCTAATATCAGCCCTTGTGTATTCCCTAGTGGCTTCGTTATAAGCTACCTTTAGGGGACCTAAAATATTAAGCTATTGTCTTAAGCTGTTGGTGCACGACGCTAAGGCTTGCATGGAGTCCACGGATATTTGTGAACTCCACTTTAAAAAACAGGTTGGAGGACAAAGAGGATGCCGCTGTTGAACTAGTATGCCTTTTCCTTTGAGCTGCCATAATGAAGATAAAAGAAGGGGCAACAGGGACGTTTGAGGTATGACAGTCGTCGTGACAGAGTAAAATCAAGACATAGAATATTGTGACGTTTTGCAACAGTGAATTAAGATGGTGACTGAATCGTTGGACGGAAGGACCCCTGTATGCTCCCAGGAGTTATTACCGGACCCCACCAACCAGTACGACGAGCCAATCCGTGGATGGTTAGCAATCCAAAACTTTATATTCAATGCTCCGCAAATAAAATATTTATATTTCTTAATAACAGGTGTTTGTTTCTTAGTTACAGAAGAAATTAAACAATAGTGTTCAAAAATAGTTTATTTCATTGAAAATGTGAAGAAATTATCGGATAACATACCCGTCAACTATCTTTACTGACTAGGTTGCAGTCGCAATAGGGTATTACTACCCTATTTTTTAAGGGTTCCAAAAACCCTTTATAACATCTTACAAAACATTTCTTTGTGGTTAATATTTTGTTAGTTAAAATGGGTTCGCACAGAAAGCGCCCGCACAGGTGCAACAGGTGTGTGAGTCCGTGCGGTGAGGCCGCCTCTTCTTACTGAGGTACAGGATGAACACGTGGGAGCACGATGAAGCCGGCTGAGGTAGCTACTAGTCGTACCGCGACGAGTGATGCCATTTACACCAACCATTTCTGTAACGAAAAAAACAAATGGTGAAAGACGTATCAAATCCAGAAGTGTTAAGTTTATAATACATTGTTTTTATTTTCGAACGAGTGCTATCAATAAATAAGAGCGTCACTGATAGATTAGTTTCAATTTTATGTGTGAGTCTGATGCTTGTAGTCATGACTACTCAACTGATCATCATAAAGATTTGCAAATATTGGTAGGGTATAGTAAAGTACATAGAATATTTTTATCTTGGAAAAGGATAGAAACAAGAAAATAATATAGATAGAAATCTGGAAATGCATATGTGCCAAAGTGATCAAGGTATCTTACATATTTACCATTCTTAGACATCTATTGACACTTAATTCATTAAAATCGATTCAGTAGTTTAGGCGCTATGTAGAACATACATAAATACATAGACTATCGAAATTATTACCCTTCCTTTTGGCTATGCCGTAGTCGAATAAAAATTATTTTTTTCATTGTTACAGACTAAATCTATTATTGAATATTATAATATTTATGCACATACTATCTAGCCTCACAAAATTACTTGGAGTAAGAAGACTCATACAAAGAATAAAATCACTTAATTCACGACCCAAAAAGTATTTGCCTCAAGTTTTGGGGAAAACATTTTTTGACCGACCTCAGTAGCGGGAGACAAACTTCTGTTTGATCATCAAGTGAAATTAACTGTGACAGCCGAAAAGAGCATTACGGAAATAATTCCATAAATATTTAATGTTGTACACATCTTATATTATATTTCTTTTATGAGATGTCTAGACAACGTATTCGTATCAGAAAGCCAATGTATCTTATACCTATCAAATAGATAATTCAAATCAAAATTTATGTTCGTCCAAGATATGCTATATTCAGTCACAATAAGATGAAGAAAAGTAAGATAAACATACCATTTACTCAATTTTTTTTTTTTTATTTGATTTGAAAGCAATAAGACATTCTCAAAATTATTTTTTTATCAATGTATTGAATATTCAAGATTTGAATTATGCACATAAATCTAACTCCAATAGGATGGACTTGACTTGATTTAATAGTAAATTATTATACTTTGTAGCAGTTCCGATTTATTTTATCGAATTATCGATCGAATTATTATTACTGATCACACTAATTGCCACTCAATATCTGTATGGTGCCGTTTGGATTTCATCCCGTGGTTGTATTCGTGTATCGTAAAAAAATATATGTAGCAAAACGTCTTACACATTACTAAAATATGTTATAATTCGGCAAATCAATGAAATGGGGCCTTCTTTTGTACCCAACAATAATATGTTTGGTAAAATTTTATATTCTGTTCTGCTGGTTGCCTATTTTTAAATAAATACTTTATATATTTCCAAATATATTTACATCATAGATAAAAAAATTATTGCGGGTGGGCATTGAACAAAACCTATGACTTAGTAGTCATATTCACTAGTCATTGTAGGAGTAATAGACTCCTACAAGCCAATGGAACCTTTCCTGTTCGGCAGTTATAGGCAGATAGTTTTAAGTAAATATCTTCTGGTAATTCTCAGAAAATGGTTGGTTTATGTCTATAAACTTACTTTTCAATATTTTTTATGTTTCTTTCCAAAGAATAAATCAGCGTTACAGCACGCACAAGCACCATTAATATCCGTCAGATAAAAAGAAAATATCGTTGCAAGTGTAGGATAATCTATAATGTTTCTACACTGTTAAAACACAATTAGCTAAACTATTATATCTTCTGGCATATAAAGTATTATAAAATAAATATTACAGATTAAGATGGGGACAGATCTAGGATCCTCATCTGGATGAATAAAGGAAGATGGATGGATGCATGAAAGGTAGACGAAGTCATTATACAGTGGTGCAAATTGAACTGTTTGCCCTTACAGTGTGAATCAACATCATCAGGCTATCGCAGTCCACTGCTGGACATAAACTTTTCCCATTGTACACCACTCTGATCGATTTTGGGCTAGTGAATGAAAAAATCTAAACAGTTATTATTTGAACAAGGGGATTTATATTTACAAAATTATAAATGTTTCAAATACAAATGATTTTCGCTCTCAATATTTAATTACTTTTAAGCATTTGCGGTGCGCAGAATAGAGTTACACTAATATGTACTAAAAAACCTTAGCGGTGTATAAAATGATGAAAAATAATCTCTGTCTGAATCTTATGTTTCTGTCATCAAATAGATCAGAAATAATTTTAGAGTTATAGCAAGATTCTGATAATCTAAGCTCCCAGCAGCTGAATTAGTAAACAGAAAAGATGGAACCGTTGATTGTCATCTCTACGTATTTGTAACTTATTTTTTGTTATATCAAGTGTATACGATGAAGACAATAATAAATTATATTCTTGGCTGTACTTATTGTCAGTTGGGGCGCAGGATCCTAAATACCGTGTTTCATCCAGATGAAGATCCTAGCTGATGCACGGGTCTGTTTTCAATAAAATCGAGATTCTTTATACGTATGTGAATCAAGCTCCAGCATAGGGGTTAACTCGCTCGAAATGACACCAAGTAATTATAATATAAATAAAATAAAGTATTGAAAAACAATTTTTAGTTGTTTTCACTGAGTGAGTGAGGATAACTTAGACCTTTTCTTTCCCTGATACACGGCTCAGTGATGTCAACACGTTTGTGACTCTTGAGTTACAAGTGTCCATAAGTAGTCGCTGTAATTTATTCGCAGATGATCCACCTCTATGTGGAGTGAAGACTAAAAAGATCTTTCACGGAAATCGTTTTGTGTTATAGATATATTGAATATCAATGTTCTTATATTCTATTATTGTGTTCTAATAAAAATTGTGGCCAATAAAAGGAAGTCTTAATAATACATAACGGAGAGTTACTGAGATCACACGGAAAATCAGTACGCTGAAGTGTAAATGGGTCGATCGATCATGTTTCCAGATGAATTGATGGCCGCAGAAGCCGAAGAAATCACAACAAAAATAATTAGACGATTAAATCCCACTAAAATACGTAAATACACAAATATAAAATGCACGTGTGAACTTGATTCAATTTATTTTTATCAACTTAATGATTTTTAAACTTTCTTCCAAAAAATTCTTTTTTTCCATTTTTTAGTTTTATTTTATTTTAAGCATCTTATGTACGAAATGTATGTATGTATGTATGTATGTACAAAGACATTTGAAGAGGTCATACCTAACTGTCAAAACACGAAAACTTAGCCTTGTAATGTAGAATCCTCGTAGCCAAAGATTTAGCCAAAGATTATTAATTTAAAGATGGTGATTTTTAATTATTGAGTAATTAAAAGTCACCATGTTTAAATTAATAAAATAAGTCTCGTTTTCATGACTGTAACATATTTATATTTCTTGCCAATAATATACATTCAAGTACATAATCATTTACCTGTACCTATTACCTGTTAGTTAAAATCATATGATACCTATTTGTAGATTTTGTAAGTAAGCAATAAAGTTACTTTGTTTGATTAGGCTAGGATACTGGCGTGCCCTTGACCGTCCTATTTTTTTCAGAGTGACATTGTCTTTGTTCTCGATTGACAAAGACAGAGAGACTAAATAGAAGGAGAAAATAATAATTTTCTTATAAGACTACAATGATCTGTAAAAGCTATCATGTATTTAAATATGAAACTAAGAGAAAATCGCTTAATAATAATAAAATAACAAATATTCCACTTCCATTGACCATTAAGCTCCGTATGTCTAAACCTTGCAACACTTTTCAAGTGGGTGTGATCTTGACTCTGGTGCCTCACAAGGCTCTATTGTTCGCTATATTTATAAATTACCTTACTCAGAATCTTCAGAAGTATACATATCATCATTATGTCAATGACTTGCAACTGTGCTTACAAACCATTGTCGATAATATATCGAAGACTATTTTGTGTTAAATCATGACTGATCCAACCGATTTGATTTGGCAGTAAGCCCGCCAAATTGCTTAGCCATCATTATGTGTATATAATAGAGTATAGTATACTGAGTCTCATAACTTTTTTAGAAATGCCGCAACTTTTATTTATTGATACGAAACAAAATCAGATTCCTAAGGTCAGTCCTAAAGTCACGCGAATACCTTGGGTTTGATTTCGTTTTATTATTCATATCCGTGTGGTAGCGGATTAAGAGTACAGGGCTTATCATCTCAATTTATTCTGTGGGTGTCGTAAGAGCCGATTAGTGCAGCAAAAAGAGGAGTGATGCAAAGAGAAGAAAGAGACTAGGCCTATATCATATATCATAGACAGAGGACAATTAAAGTCACATATGGTGACGATATACTGTTTGTTTTAAAACTTTGTCCAATCTTAAAAAATAATTAGCACCATCACGGTCGCTCTCTTTAGAAGATGGAAGAGGCACACTACCTAATAAGTAGTAAGTAGAACGAAAACGAAAGAACGACATTCTTAGATCTGGTCCAAAAAATCTTCGAAAAATAGTTAACAAAAACAAATACAAAAAATAAAAAACTCAAAAGCATAACGTTTAAATTACATACAAAAACTCTTGTCATGCAAGAGATGCCAGTTTATATTGAGAAAAATATATGGTATTCATTTATTTCCTCTTGTTTTTAACCGAATTTAATTCATTCATAATACACTTAAGAAATTTTTCTCTTTTCCTTATTTTTACCTTCCTTTTCAGTGTTGTGCGATGAAGATCAAAAGATAAAGTTTCTTTGAAAATTTCAGATGTTTCAATTTTAAAAGTTACGTGATAAAATATTTTGGATAAATCAAGCTCTTTTCAAGATATTTTTTTAAATTGTCTCGTAAGTAGTATTATAAAACATCAACACGGTATATTACAGCCTCAATTGTATTGTGTGGTTTATATAATTTATCACTAATCAAAATATTTACAGGTTCGGCGTTATTTACTTATCAACAAGCTGTGATGAGTCAAATATCAATAACGAGATTTATTGTTAAAACCTGAAAGTAAATATTATTTTAATTCTTTTTTTTACTTTTATGAAATTGAAATATATATTTCTAACAATAGAAAAGTATCTCTTGAGTAAAATTAAACTTTATATAGAGCGTAATTTTTGTGTCAATAGGTCTAATCTATATGATTTGTACAAAAACTCTAATGACATTATTATCTACACAATTGCAAAACAAGACTGGTCAATTTAAGAAACAGAAGAGTCAGCAGGGTTTGATCTTTCAGTTCCATCATTTGTTCTTTAAAAAGCAACGGAAAAATGTCTTAATATTACTTTTCTATGAGGCCATAATGTAATGTCAGACGAACTGTGTCTTAGTAATGCGCTGAACCATGGCTCTTCTGTCGTCATATCAAATATTATTATCACTAACAAAATTTGGCTTGTTCATATGTGTTAGACCTCGAAAACCATTCATAATAAAATTATTTTTTAGTCAAGATTTCTTAATGAAACTATCATTAAAATGTGGCTTTTAGGTAATATATTTTAGAAACGAGTAGTTCAAATACATAACATTTAGTTACATAAATTACACTTTGTTACAAAGACGTTATTTATTAACCTTGATCAGAAGCAGTCTCTTCGCTATGTCTAGACGTGAAGTTTTTTATAATAAGACTAGATATAAAATATTCTAGTTACAGTTTATTTAGCAAGCAGCATAATAACCGATAGTCGAATAGATTGAATATAAATAGACTGATAGTCCAGTTATATTACTGATAGATCTTGCTACTTGTACTTAAAAGGGTAAAAGGAACACTGTCTGTCTGTCCGTACGTCAAGGTAAATTAGATATTTATCTTTAAAATGGTAAAGAAGTCAAACTTCAAAGTCAGTGCAAACGAAAGCCGCCTACAGATACTAAAATTTTATATTTTCAACTTTAACACTTCAGAAGCAAATTGAAATTTATAATGTATTTCACACTGACCTGTGTGATGTGTGGTAAGTGTAAAACAATAACCAAAATGCGAAATTAATCAGGAATACATACATATGTATCTTAATTATGAATATAAAATTTAAATATGTTTACATGTTGAAATAAATATTTTACATCTTTTGAACTCGTTACCATTATTAATGTTATATAAGTGTAACATATAATAGGGTTCTCGTATCACAATTTCACTAATCCAAAATATTTCTTGGAAAATAAAATCCCTATCCGCTCACATTGGTAACAAGTTTCTAAAACATAATTATTTTTGTTTTTTGGTTTTAATCTTACCAAACCAGCCAGGTTTCCAAAAATCGAAAATAATTATGTTTTAGAAACTTGTTTACAATAATTTGTTTCCAATGTGATCGACGGGTAAAATTCACAAGCACTTCATTATTTACGTCCAACGTTTGCTTTAACAAAACTGTTTACACCCTTATCTAAATAAATTTGAGTTTCGTATCATGTAATTAACAGACCTTGTCTTTCACGTCCATTAAAGTATGTAGTATCAAAATACTAGAGACGAATTGCAAAACATGTTATTTATTGTTATAACGTGAAATTGACAGACGTTTTCTTTGAGAGTGACTGAAGTTATTGTGTTGAAATCGTCTTAACAAAACTGTGAAGACGAAATCAATCATTTATTTCAGAAGTTCGACTTAAGGTCTGAGTGCTATTGTACATTAAACAGTATTGAGAAACGTACTGTAATGTATGTACGATGTCTGCAATGTAACCGTTTGGTAGTGCTGATTTAATTAATGATAAACAAAACAATATTGTTTAATTTAATAAATCACTAGTTCATCTAAATTATAACGGCAATAAGAAATGTATTTACTAAAACATCCGTCGCACAAACAGACGTCACTCCTACTTTTTTATTACTATTTATTTTCTTACTGTTTTAGTATAAAATATTTATTACTCTAGCACTCCGAAATAGTTCTTTTTTCACCTATTAAACAGTACTGTTGCATATATATTAGAATTTGCTATTTTTAAACTCGATTCGATTATGTAAATTGAAAGGTGTCGCATCTGCTCGGTCCAATTTTGCGGGTGCAAATGATCAGACTTTCAATACATTTGGCCAAATACCATACTTTTCCTTAAGACCTGTTCTGAATAAAATCACTGATCTGATATAGTTTTAAAAAAGAGGTTAGTAGTCTCTATGTACTGATAATGTTGATGCTGATACACTGTAATGTCTTTTAATGGTAGCTCAATTTTTGTTAGCTTCGAAACTACAATATAAAGCTTCCGTGCTATTTAGTTATTTAATAACGTGCTATATAACATTGTATTGCAGATCATAATATATGTACTACGATCAAATATTTTTCATTTGCTATTTTTAAATATTATGTATTCGATCAAATCCCTATACTTATTTCAAGATTTATTTATCTTTAGTTTGCAGTCGGTGGCTAGTTTGTGCGGCAAGGTTTAACTACCCACCGGCTTTGCCGCCGGGCTTGTTGACGGCATTGCGGCCGGCCAGGCCACCGCCATTGTGTTTAGGATTTTTTAAATGTAAGTATGGGTTTAAAATCAAAAGATCTTAAGTAGATATAAATAAGTTTTCTCTAAGTAAATTTACTTAAAAAAAAACTCTTTATCTTTAATTTTTTACGACCGTTTCAGGACCATTATTATTCAGTATAAACGATTTATATAATGCAACTTATAATGAAATATCCCTCTTTACAGATACCAGTATAGTACCGTACCATTACTGTTAAATGTAATACTTACGAATCCGATATTAATAATGCACTAAGTTCAGTTAGTAACTGACTGAACGTAAATAATTTGACAGCTAATATTGCAAAAGCGATGCGTAATGCATTTTAGTCAGCGGTTTCTGACACTACACCTAAATATATATGATTATGATCAACTTTTAAACGAGGTTGAGTCCACTAAATTTCTTGGTATAATAATTGATAAGAAACTAATGTGGACGCCATAAATTTTGTAATTAATTAATAAATAAGTTAGTGTATGTTTTACATGCACTTCGTCAAGTAACGAATGAAAATGCACTTCTGACGTCGATTCTTCGGTATGCCATTTTGGGATAATTCTGTGCATAAGGCACTTACTTCTAAGGCATAAAAATGATACATAAGGATAATGTTTTCTTTGAATAGAACAGAAAAATGTTTTATTTAAAGAAATATGATATGTTAATCTTAACCTATCTCAATGTACTTAAAGAAGCTTTATTTTTAAAACATAATTTACATTTATTTGTTTTGGTTCAGAATAGTAGGACCCAAAGAGAAGAAAATAAGCCATAATTTTATAAAACAAATACTATATTAATGCGAAAAAGCGTATTCGTGATGGATCATAAATTTATAATAAATTGCTAAGAAACTTAAAAGAATTAAATGTGATCAAATTCAAAATAATGTTAGATAAACTATTATATCAACAAGATTACTTTAGGGTTGCTACTTTCTTGTCAGATAAATTATAAATACATACCTGACAAATTTTTCCATTCATTACTAACGATTTCTATCATATATTTTATAGACATTTGATGAAATTTTATTGGCATAGATCTTGACATTAGATTTACATTCATCTGACATTTCATTTGTAACATTATTCTACACATTAGTTTATTTGAATGTAATTCTAGTTTGTATAATAGTGAATTCTATTTACTAGTTATTTATAAGTATAACTTTGTAAAATATTGACAATTATCATTTAAACTTGCACTCCTGAAAAAGCTTATAAATCAGCGTAACTAAGCATTTATATGGTGCCAGCTTTGCACCTGCCTGTAAGATGAAAATAAATAATTTAAATTTGAATGTAAAAGTTTAAAAGAAGTTCGCAACATGATATGTATATCTTTTAAGGTGGGCTTACTAAAACCTTTTTATGCTAATAAAATTTGTTCACGCTATAAAATGTAACGCTACATTAAATAGGAGACGCAGACGAGGTTGTGCGTAACCCTGCCTGTTATGATTATTACATAGGGTGGGCCACGAATTAGTTAATAATTGGAAAAAGTCATACAATAAAAATTATCTGATATATTATTAAAATAGTTGATTCACAAGAAAGTTAATTAATTAATTTTTTTTAAAAAAATTACGTAGTCTAAATGACTACCGTTTCGACATTTGCACTCTTCTAAACGAGCACCAAAATTTTCGAATGCTAGTCGGCAAAGAAACCGTGAGATCGACGAAATTTCTTCATTGATTTTTCTTTTAGCTGACGTAATGTATTTAGTTTATTGATTTAGACACGATTCTTCAAATAATTTCACAAAAAGAAGTTTGTTGGGGATAGATCTGGACTTCAGGGTGGTCATGGAATGTGGCCTCGTCTGGAAATCAGCTTTTCCGGAAACATGTCTTTTACCAACGAAAGAGATTCATCGGATATGTGACAAGTGGCTCCATTTTGTTGAAACCATGTATTACGATTGTAGCCGGCAAATTCCAGTAGCATCGTTCCCAAGAACTCCCGTAACATGTTTGCACAGGATGTTATATTTAAATGTTAACGAATTCTTGGCCCACCCTATATAGGATTAGAAAATAGTTATAAAACTTTCGAATTGATAATGAATTTATAACGAGACACCCATAAAATACGCCTGTAGTTCCAAACTAAGAAAAACCTGTTCTATGTTAATCAAAATTGCTGATAAATATATTTATGTATTTTCAAATACATACACATAATAGATAAGCTGTACACAGACATAGAAAAAATGATTAGGGCTTTCATACGAGTGTTAGTCATGAGTGTGAACGAACTCAAATTTCTCCAGCTTAGCAGTCTAGATGCTTTATTGATAGACTAATATGACTAGGTCGTAATAATTATAATAAATCTTAATTCAAAATTATCATAAATATATTTTTAATATTTAGGTTTTCAGTTTTTATAAATATTATAAAACTTTCAAACTATTAACGTTTATTATGTAAGTTTTTCAGGATACGTGGCGCTTATTGTTGGAGACCCTCGTTCAGCAGTGGATGTCGATAGATTGATTGTAGTATAAAAAGGCACTCAATCTCGAAACTGTAACTTGCCTAAAATGACGTACCTTGTCGTACGTCTATGAGTTCCTAGAACTTCAATTAATTAATGGTTTCAGATGGTTTATTGACCATTGACGACTTATAATAGTTAGGTTCTCATAAATACGATATCGGAATGACATCAGCGTCTGGAGCTATAAAGGTTAATATCAGATCGGGTGAATGGATATTGCTTTTTACTGGTTTGTTAACTGATATGTTATAGAATTATGATTTCACTGCATACAAACCTCCTGTTGGAGACACTAGCAAATTTCTCATTCTCCTAAACAATTTTCAAACAAATAATTCAGTTATTATTCGTAATCTATAGTTTTAAGTTTCGTATGCCTCATATTTTTGAAATACGTAATTATCAAAATCATCACGCTTTTAAGTTTCACAAAATATGTGAAGAAAGTGAACAAACTCCTTAGAATTATTTTTTCATACGTCTCTAGTGTCAAGATATTTGTTAAGCCTTTATAATGAAACATCTGAAAGTGGCACAGTAAGTTATGTACAATCAAAGTTTAGAGAATGCTTATGATGAACCTCTAAGAGAGGTGAAATCTTCATGATGTAATCTTCCTCATGTATTTTATTAATGGAACGGATTTTTAATTAAGAATTTAACTTAAAATTATATTTTTATCAAGGTAGTTAGATATCAAATGTGCCGAAAAATAAAATCGAACGACAAACTTTTAAATGTAACTTACGTATAGGTTTTTTATACCTTGAACACTACAAGGTGGAAGCTAGAACCCTTGTGAAATACCGTTCTCACCTGAGTTCAGGGGAACTCCAGTACCAGTTTTTTAGAGGGACCGCATCGGTCATAGCTCGAATTGTTGATTGACAGTTTCCGATCGCCTTAGCCCCTATTCTTATTTTGTCTGTGTAACAATCCCCCCAGATACCACTCACTGGTGGTTATTTTGAACTCGAATCGACCAAAAACTGTACCTTGTCTTGGACACTAGAGCGGGAGCTAGATGCACCTTAGAATGTAAATCCCTTGAACCCCGATGTACCTCGGGCCACATACGTCTTTTAGATGGCTGCTTTCTGTATGGGCACCCTAATATTCTCTTTTGCTAGCCCGCTTCTATTAGGGTGGATAGCTTCACTTGTCACCTTCAGGTTTGGGCTTATGGAGGATGGAAATCGTTTTACGATTTCTGACGGCTGAGTCGTCTGAACTACTTGGCCCGTTCTCGGGCTTGGCAGACCGGGAGAGTTCTAAACTTCTCCTGATCCTGCTTCATTATTTTCTTCACAAATATGGCTTACTCACAGGTAATGCCGCTATGACGGTGTGCAAAATGCTTGGTTGCCCAAGGCATTCTTTCCAGCGTCTTGGTCACCTGGCGTTGTGTAGAGATATGGCGGTTTCATGGAGTTCATAATACCATCACTTAGACAATTGACACTTTCAAATATTCAAGAAAAAATAACATAACAACATGATTGTGACATTGATTTTAAGATGCAGTCATATATGGACGTATACCCTTTTGTCCCCGTCCAACCTCCCACATATAATATGAGAAAAAAAATTCTAATAGAGTTTTTCAGACATTACTTAGGCTACTGCATTTCTTGTGACTAACCTCAAAAATAATAGATGAAACAAACTAAAAAATTCATCTTTTTATTTTCAAACTATACAAGGACTAGTGTGTGTAATATATGGACTCAGGGTAGACTTTATAAGAAAAAATCCGTTTCGGTTTGACCTTAACAGTCACGATATCTAATAAACTTAATAAGCCTGTAATCAATCAACGTCTTAAGGAGCTCTAAGATTCAACCTGACTGCCACCACAATCAAACAGTTGCGAAGGACAATAAAATCCCTAAAACTGCTAATACGTTGCCAAAACTTGGTCAGAAAATCCTATTCCAAGTATTTTTAATTCAGAGACATAATAACAATAAAAATGTGGTAAAATGAAAAAAAAACCGCATTATGAATACATATCAAAAATAGAATAATCTAATACTGTGTTTAATATTAAAAATAGAATATTTTGACATTGTAAGAATTGTAGCACTTTATGCCCATATTTAAAGTACACAAACTTCTAGTCTTAATCTACGACTATTTAGTCTGTAGTTAGTGTCAGTATTTTAGAACAAGGTAATACTTTAATTAAGGTTTAACATTTACTCAAGCTTAGATTGTTTACCTTTACAGCAATACTATCGAATACAAGAGCAAGACTATTTTTAATTTACTTTCGATTTCAGATTGCTTTTCTTAGTGTACCTAATGTGTTTCCTTTTGAATAACTTTTTTTTTGTTTCTTGTTTTACATAGGCTGATATGAGATGAGTAGGCACCACCGGTTCATAAAATTATTTAACATATATTAAATTTTTGTTACCTTAACTTATGCAATAACTTTACTCATACATAGCTTTAGAATAAATCGCTCATTGCATGTACACGACTATTCTAATTTAAAAAATATGTAGTGTTTGTTACGTTTTTCGTTCTCTGTTTTCGTAAGCATTACTACTTAATATATTTTTTTGACTTACCAGACATTTGCACTCCTTCACAAGCACTAGACCGGTGACGAGAAGGGGTATCCAACCGCATGCGAAATAAACACCCAAAAACCTAAAATGAAAAAAACATTTTCAATCGTTAAATAAATAATACAGAAATAATCGTGAGGTAGATATTTATTTAAATCTCAGAGTTAAGGATGGTTACTTCGTTAGAGCATTTCTTATTACTACATATATTGTAAGGTCAGCTCCGTCACCGATAGCTCGCAGCAATATTGGAATAGATTTTCGTATCTTATTGAATTTATATTTCAGAAATGTGCCGAATATAGGATGGTATATTTAAATAATTTAAGCAATATTAAGAACGTTTTACGAGGCTCTAAGGACACCTTAAGAAAAGTAAAAATAAGAATATAGGTACAATTGTAAACAACAAAAGTATATCAGGAGCAGCGAGGCACATAACTGGTATTTATTAAAAATCTCAGGTAGTGAAAACAAAATTTGAGCCCAGAAATAAGAAAAAAAAGAGGAAAGAGTGGTAGCGTCAGAACAAGGTAATCTTTAAATATACTACGTCAGAAGTATGTAGCTATGACGGCATAGCTCTACTAGAGCTCTAGTATTTCAAGAAAGACACAATATTACAGTTTCTGTGAGTAATGAAGAGTAAATAAAGCGTCGTCGCGTCATCACAGAAATGTCTTCGTTCCTTTTGCGAACCATACTCGCCAAACCGTACCGTATAAATTATTATTGTGTTTTAACAAAATATAAAAATATAGAAAACTACATAATAACAGACATCAAATTGTTACATAAGTATTCAGGACAGGAAATTAAGATACCTTTTAGTGCCATTCAGGTATGTACAGGTAAGACGTATACAAATTCAGTGGATCTATTCATCACGCTCTCTTTGTAAATATTCGTCGCGACGACGTGAACACTATCTCAGACTTTAGTATTAGAATCTGTTACTCTGTTACTCTGCCTATCCTTATATAATATTATAACTGTATTAGACATAATATTACAATATACTCATAGAAGAAAAAGGAAAATTGATATTATTCGACAATTATATTTAACTGCCTCGGTGGCGCAGCGCCAGTGAATGAGACTGCTGTGGTTGAGGTCTCGGGTACGATTCCTGGGTCTGACTAAATGTTTGTATGATCTGCAAATATTTATTTCGAAGTTTGGGTGTTTTCTATATATAATATGTATGTATTTACAAAAAAAATCAGTAAGTATTCTATCAGTCAGTCTAGTTATTATATCACAAGCTCTGCTTAGTTTGAAACTAGATGACGTTGGGTGTCAAATGTCAAAAATTAAAAAAAAATAGAAAATAGATTACAGGCATTTTATAACTTAAATAATTCATTCTAATTTTCGAAAAGATCTATATAGATAAAACTAGCACCTATTTAAACTACGCTGAAAAAAACTTTGATACTAAAAAAATAAGACAGCTATTATCTATTTTTTTATTTCCGAGCCTGTCTGTAGAAAACCTACTACGAGTCAACACATGAATCTAAGCTACGAACGCTATTCATTGAACTTTTTATATCAAACTATTGCAAAATATATTTACAGGGACATTCATTGTACGATCTGACTTATTGTTAGGATGGCTTATGTAAACCATGCTCGTAAAGTATACAGTACTGTAGCAATCAAGTATTTGATGGGATTTTGTTAGGGAACGTATCTATAATATTTTTGATCGAAACCTTTGTATAAGCAAAACACTTCACACAAGTATCGAGTAGGTTTAGTGATGTAGATAACAAGTCAAATATTGGATGTTTACTATACATAGCTTGTTTTAGACGATTCATGTAGAGTTAGGTGGATTTTTCTTTAACAAATTGCTTTTGTTTTTACAACAGTAAACGTTTGAAGTTCGTTGTTGGTTAACGTTAGTAAAAAATGAAACAAAAAAGACTTCAAAGCATAATAATTATCGTGAAAGTAATAAAAAAAATTTACACACACACTCACAATTAATTAAAATAAGCTGTATTCTTCGATTGTCCTTTTAATCGTGGAATATTTTCTAAGTAAATTTAAAAGAGACCCACATGGTAAACAATAAATGCAACGAAAGAGAACAGAATTATTGAAGTTGATTCATTACCGACAAAAATATCGAGTAACATAAGGTTCTTCAATTAGAAATTTAAGTTGCAGTCTATGTGATAATTTGATTTCAACAAACCGTAATAAATTATTCTATTGTGAATACAAGTAAATATATTGTTTATTGATTTAAGAACTGTTGAAATCCCTAGAGAACTAAGTGTGTAAAGAGTATATAAATTCTATCCTAATCTCGTCTTGCCTTTATATAATGTATATAAAAGACACTTATTAATAATAAGTAGGTACTTACTTTGTAGTTTGCAGTAGCATTGTGCAAGGAGATATTGAGTTAACATGCCAAAATTATAGCTTCTCCTAACCTAGAATAAGTAAATGATAAAAACTTTCAATATCATAATTTTCAAAATGAATTTATTGCATATTAGTGTCTGATTGCCTTTAAACTTTCCATCTAACATAAAATATTATTACAAAAGAAAAATTTGTCTGTTAAGCACACTAAGTATGTGTAGTCTTTTTAACGAAACAATTATTGAACTGAAAAGGTAATATCAGTCCATGAGGCTAATGAAACCGCAGAAACTAATAATCTATATTACGAGTATATAGGGTGAGCCAAGAATTCTAACGAATTTAAATCTAACATACCGTGTAAACATGTTACGCGAGTTCTTGAGACCGATGCCACTGGCAGTTGTTGGCTATAATCGTAATACGTGGCTTCAACAAAATGGAACCACTTGTCGCATATTCAATGAGTGCCTGCATGTTGCCGGAAAAGTTGGTTTCCAAGCGAGGCGACATTCCATGGCCACCCAGACGTCGAGATGTGTCCCCAGCAGACTTCTTTTATGGGAATATTTGAAGAATCGTATCTACATTAATAAATCAAATACATTACGTCTACTAAAAGAAAAATCAGCGAAGCGATATCGCGGTCTGTTTGCCGACAAGTATTGGAAAATTCCAGTGCTAGCTTAGAAGAGTGCATACAGCGAAACGGTAGTCATTTAGACGATGTAGTTTTCATAAAATAAATTCCAACTAATTAGCTTTCTAGTAAATAAACAATTTTTATAATATATCAAATGTCTTTATTTATAAGATTTTGTCAAATATTAACTAATTCAAGGCTCACCCTATATATTACCTATGTTGTCGATAGATATACTGCAGGCTTGAAAACTTTTCCTTACATATTATATTCTCCAACAGGTAGGATTTATACTTCCGGCAGTTTAATGCTTAAACACCATTCCAAAAGCAAACTTGATCGTTTTTAATTGTGTTGGTGTTGGAATATTTTATAAACCATCCCATTAATAGCCAATTAATAATATTTTGCTACTTAATATTATGTAGATAAAGCTTGTTGCAGAACAATAAATAAAAAGCAATACTCACACCACCATGCGTACTAAAAAATCAGTTGTTAGTAAACGTTTGTTAAAAATATTGTTTAAAGCACTTGTCACAATACAAACTTGTTTTGTAACTTGCTGTCCGTGTGGTGACGGATTAAGAATAGATAGTGTTACCACCCCTTTTCATCCCGTGGGTGTCGTAAAAGGCGACTAAGGGAACAAAGTACGCAAGACAACATCATTACAAAGAGAAGGAAAACTTGAAACAAACCCTATCCCAACCCGTCTGGCCAGCGTGGTTTAGTAGGCCAAAACCTCCTGGCTAAGGAGAGGCCTACGTTCAGCAGTAGACTGTAAAAGGCTGTTGATTGTAACTTGCGCAAACATATTAAAGTAGAACGTCAGAAGTTCGTGTTCATAACGACTGAGCAGAACATTGGCATGGGTTGCTTAGCGGAGACTTCTAACCATATGTCCATGGGAACGTACATAACATAGACAGTTATAATAATCGTGTTCTTATTGAATGAAGTTTTAAAACTGATATTTATTTTCACCAGTTATCCTTGTGATGTTGGAACTATATTCTATTTGATTAAATTAAATATTCACTTTGATTGAATACCTCTTAATTTTTGTCACAAACTCAATTAGAAACATCTTCTTAACAGATTTGGCAGAAAATACTAAGGTAACAGACAGTCAAATATCATCTCAATGTTACTTGCTATGTTGGTTATCGGTTCATTGCAAAAAGCAGATGATAGAAATTATTGAAAACGAGCGTTTAAGTAATATATAGATATTATCTTCACTATGACCTTTACGCCATTGGTATAGTGCCAAATAATATACTTGTCTGATGTTTGTATAATCAATTCTTTGAACTTGACGTAACATTGAGTTTTTTGTACAAAATCACTTTGATCAAACTTCACGCAAAAGCCAGAAAATAATATTGCCACCCCTACTATTATATATCATAAGTATCAACCTAATTTTAGTTAAAAGGCGTCCAAATTTATTAAACGACTATGTACAAACACAAAATCACACCTGTTTTCCGGGAGAGGTAGGCAGAGACATATTAAACGGCCACTTTTCGCCAGGTCTCACGTAGTAAATGGCCAACTTATAGTCGCTATTATATATACTCCCTAAATAAAATACTGCAATATATTACGTCGAATTTAATAAAGTAAAACGATACACATGACCTCATCCCGGTTTAACCAGAATGGCAACACAATTGACATCTCAATCAAAAAGGATGAATGTGCTATATCATGCGAGACACTTTGCTTGTGTGTTATTTATCACGACTTTACAAACTTTTATAAAATTATTATTAAAAGCATCCTGTATTTTACATTGATACCTGACATTTTGTTAGATATTAATAATGTTTATGCGTCTCGAACAGGTAAATGGGTACATTGATTTAGTACAACAATAAATACAAACATATAATACATCTTAGTGAGAGCTGAAGCTTGTATTAGGTTTGAAACCTGTTGTCCGGTCAATGGCGCTGTATGGTGCGCCGGTGTGGGCGGCGGCTCTGACCGCCCAGAATAGGGCTCGCCTCTGGCGCCCTCAGAGGATATTAGCGGTTAGAGCCATACGCGGTTACCGCACCGTATCGACGGAGGCGGCGTGCGCCTTGGCCGGAACTCCGCCGTGGGATTTAGAGGCGGAAGTGCTCGCCGAAGTTTATCGGCGGACGGCTGACTTCCGGGTGGATAGCGGCATACGGCCCCCGCCCGAAGAGATACGCGAGTGGCGTGAGGCCGCTCGTCGAGCCACGATGGCTCGTTGGTCGTTACGGTTGGAGACTCCTCGTGCTGGCTTTGCTCTCGTGGAGGCTCTCCAGCCGGTCATCGCCGAGTGGGCAGAGCGGCAGCACGGGACCCTTTCCTTCCGACTGACGCAGGTCCTTTCCGGGCACGGTTGCTTCGGGAAGTATCTGCACTCGGTCGCCAGGAGGGAATTGAGTCCCGCCTGTCACCACTGCGACTGCAGTGAGGACTCAGCTCAGTACACGTTAGCGATTTGTTCCGCCTGGGCGGCGCAGCGTGGGGTCCTCACTGCAGTTATTGGAGGAGATCTCTCGCTACCGGCCGTCATACGCTCCATGGCCGGTAGCGACAGTTGTTTTACCGCGGTCGCAACCTTCTGTGAAGACGTAATTTCGCGGAAGGAGGCGGCGGAGAAGGCCCGGGAGGACGATGTCCACTCGGACCCAATTCGCCGCCGGCGAACCGGGCGGCGGAGGCGCGCATACCAGCGCCTCATGCCACCTTGAGTGTGGCCGCGGGTGGACGGGACGGGTTTTCCCCTCCATCCGCTACAATGGCCAGCCGCGAGGAGGCGACGTCCGCGTGTGCCGTACGTCGCCTAAAATAGAGAGTTTATCCATAGATGGTGCCCGCATTAGCGGGCAGGCGCTAGGAGGGATCTGGATGTCGTAATAGCAGCGGTTCCCGGATCCCTCCTATCTCAGGCGCAGAGTGGCACACCGTGTGGTTTTAGTCGGTCCGATGCCGACACATCACCCCGCCGTAAACCCCGGTGGGGTGACGGCCCGAGGGGGTTTCAAGCTCTATCTTTAGTGATAGAGAAGTTTACATGTACATTGGAGGAACGTGACACAACAAAATGTTTTAAAACAAAATATCTAAAAAAGTTATACGCGTTAAACATTTGTGCATGCGTGTGTGTGTGTGTATGTGATTGTATGTGTATGTATATGATTGTGTATGTGTGTGTGTAAATGTACCATAATTAAAACGAATGGGAAACGATGTAAATATAAAGATACTTTACAGGAAGCTTGACTACGCTTGACTGTGATTATTGGTTTTGAGATAGCCAATAGTTTAGTACTACTACTATCCCAACTGCTAACAGGAACGGATTTTACGTTAAAGCATAAATGTCAGACTAAATTTTACTTGTCACCCATTGAACTGGTTATAGATTCGATCCTTATGCAATTCACTAGCGGTGTAAAAGTAAAGAACCACTTTAAGAAATTAGTTTAAGCGAACTGTTTCACGGCTCATGAATTTAACAAAAGAAGGAAATGCTCTACTACTCTAGCCCTTTTTTGACCGTCATTTACAAATAGGGAAATTTCTACTATCCGCTGTCAGATTTATTATTTCTTCCTGGTGTTGAAAATAAGTAGTTATTGTGAGAACATAGTACAGAGAACACAACAGTAAGTTATTGTTAAGGAACTGTCTAAGTTTAGTACCTAATTAGAAAAAATATTATTCAAGAATCCACCAGCAACAGTATGTCACGATGAAGTTACGTATTTACAAAAGTAAGAATTTAATATTTCAAATTTTAAAACAATTATAATGCAAATCTCACACATGCATTGTACTACTTACATAGCATTTCATATTGCTTTCTTCTGCTGAAACCAAGGTGCAACGCTAAGTTAAGAATTTGTCTTAATACCTGTTTGAATCCACGCCTGTATCTTCCATTCATGTAGCAGTATATAATGGGGTTGTAACAAGAGTGTGACATGGCCAGCCAGTGACTCGCGAACCACACGTACGGCATCCCTGGCCACATGCCCCAGCTCTCGTCATGTTCGTGTATCGTCCACAATACCTGTTGAGACAAAATCACACCATGTTTTAAATAAATACATATATTTTTTGTATTAAATAAAATAGAACTAGTGTGGGGAATTTCTATGAGTTTCATAAAAAGTGAAAAGATTTCATTTGTACTTATTAAACGTACTCAAATAAAACAGTTGAAATTATACGTTAAGTTATATTAAAACGAGTTATAAAATACTTGTATTAAATGAAAAATATAAAATCACAAAAAGTTTAAAAACAAACTTGAACTGAACTATGTCAAGAAAAGTTTTAAGAGAGCAATTAGACTATGACTTCTATATAACTTCTATATATGTATTTGAAATGCGTAATTGCTGCGACATAAAAAAAACAATACGTGACAAAATGAATGAATTACTTAATTTTAAAGTTATCATTTTAAATTTCTGTGAGAACATTTTGCTCATGATTAATAAGGTCATAAAAATATTATATAAATATAGCAGTGTGACGTATTTGGTAAATTATTAAATTGAAATACGAAGTACATATTCCTTTGGTATACTCTGCCTGTGAACAATATTTTTTGTCAAAATATCATTCGGCTTCCTACCAACCAATAACCTTCATTTTTATGGTATTCCATTTTATTCCAATTTACCAACAATGTAACCAACAAATTATTATTACTATTTCAAGGTGAACAGATCCCAAACATTTAAGTGTGTGTGAAGTGACATTAAAAAAGGTGAGCGTAATATCAAATAAATCAACCTAACAATTACTTGGGATAAACTTATTCCATTCTAATAAATTGTAAAGCATTCGCATTCTACCTACCTTTTCATTACAAAATTACTTTTTAACTTTCGCCCGGCTGCGAGCAGTAATGTACTTTGTGAGGCAATTTAAGTAACTAACTGAAAAAGTAGGTACTTTTCAATGAACTCTTTTACTTTAATATTGTTTTCTTAGCTATCTTCCTATTAAGCTTTGTACTACAATAGTCGCCACTCCAATTTTATAGCGCCATCGGCCATCTTTTTTGCGTGGAATGAGCCCTGCTCACTGCTACTTAAGTTTGAAAATTTTACAGGCAATATCAGTGATCTTGGTTTGTCTGCAGATCTCCTCATTGTTGATTCGATCACGCAAGGAAACTTCTAACATTACCTTCCCCAGTACTCTTTGGACGCCTTTGAGGCTTCTTATAAATTCATCGTAAGCAAATATGTCTCTGTACCGTAAGTCATCACTGGCACATACTGGTCAAAGACTTTTGTGTTAAGGCACTGTTTTATTTGTGACGAGAAAACGTTGCGCAGCTTCTCTAACGCTGCCCAATCTAGTTGGATCTTAGCAGTCGGGACAATCATTAAAACCTCATATGAGTTCCGAAATATAAATACTAGTAACGTTTCGTAAAATCAATACACAGATTGTAAATTGAAGTACTATATAATGTGAATCCTTTATAATCGTAATTATATATTATTTTTTGTAATTTTAGAATATTATTAACAAGACTGAACAATCTCAGTCTTAACTGGTTCAGAAGGTACGAATAATTTTTCAAAAATAGGCTAAAGTATGTTTTATGTAAGCAATTTTAACTAAGACATCTTGATTATAAGTATAAAATATAGTAGTATAGGACTCCTTGTGTTAATTGTATTAGATTTGTAACTTTATTTTTTATTTTAATAAATGGTTATTTGGATAACATTTTGTACCCTTCCATGTTTGTATGGTAGGTTTAGACTCTACATTGTTGATACGAGTATGATACTCTGTGGAAAAACAGACAATCTAGTCGTATGTGAGAGTGCAACGTGGTACTCAATCAACCTATCCCCGTCCACTGCTGAACGAAGGTCCGTTAGGTCCGTTAGGTACGAAGGTCATCCCGGTCCTGGGCAATTCGCACTCATCCGCTGCCAGCCACCTTCTTCAAGTCGTCGGTCCATCGCGCCACAGGGCGCCCTACTCTACGTTTGCCCAATCGTAGTGGTGTCTCTGATCAATGTATACGCGGTATCATAGTACATGATACCTACTTTTTACCTGTGTAGCACCATAGCACCTGAGTTCAACTATCCATATTCCTACAGCTCTAGCAATCAAATTCAAACCAGGTTTCGTGATGAAATTAAAACTTTGAAGTTTTTTGGCAACGAAATAATTGTGCAATTATTGTGTACAATATCAAAGTCCTGTTATATTTAATGTAACTAAACTTCATCATCATCTTTATCATCTTAACCAAAAGACGTCCACTGCTCCAGATAGGCGTCCTCCAAGGTTATCTACAACAGCCGGTCCCGTGCAGCTCACATCCAGCGGCTAAACTAAACTAAATTTAGATGAATTTATTCGCCATAAAATAGTGTAAATTTTCTGTATAGTATAATCTTGAGCCGGTACTCTCGAGTTTTCTAGCATAAGTGTGCAAGTATTACTCCTAACTTGCTAAGTGTGCTAAGGACCTCATTCACGGGGTATTCATCAACATCATCAACAGCCTTTTACAGTCCTCTGCTAGACATAGGCCTCTCCTTAGCAAGAAGGTTTTGGCCTACTATACCACGCTGGCCAGACGGATTGGAATAGCGTTTATTTTAAGTTTTCCTTCTCTTTGTAATGATATTTTCCTGAATAGTTTCTTCCCTTAGTCACCTCTTACGACACCCACGGGTTGAATAGGGGTGGTAACACTATGTGTTCTTAATCCGTCACCACACGGAATCGGAGTATTAGATAAATATAATTACTAAGGTATAATGGAGTCTTTACACTATTGTAGGAAATGCTTTAATTTCGTGAGTACCATCGTGGTACTGAACATCAAAAATGAATTACCGAGTAAGATTATTTATCATGATAAAAGTATCATTTTATTCTGGAATAATCGTCAGATAGTTCCCTTAATTCAGTATCAACCGTTATGCCAAATAGTACAACTTTACTCGTTAAGCCAAGCTCATTCTATGTAACGTTATTTTAAAGATCAATTTAGAGTCTTATTTTATAAAGCAGTAAATATCCTATGTGATATTCTTGTGAAATATTTTTTGTGAAATATTTTTATAAAAGTGCAGCTGAATAATTGGATGTCAAAAGGCGTCAAGAACATAGTTCTATTTCTAGAATTATCTAGAACTTTTGTTTGAATGAGGTAAAAGCGACGCCAATATTTAAACTTGCATTATTTTGGTCAATGTCTGGGGCTAGCATTGATTAGACAGAGTTCCTTCAATTATTTATAAATCGTGAATACCTTAGAAAAAGTAAGACGAAAAAAAGTTTAAGAATAGTCTTTTAAACTTCTATATATTTTTTTCATTTAATAAAGAGTAAAAGAATATTAAGAGTAAAGTAAATTTTGTATCCATGTGCTTTCTAGTGTAGCGTTATATTTGACGGTTGAGTTTATCGTATAGAAATCAGGGCGGCATTTTGAACGCTTATGCTTAGTCATGCTCTCTACTATAGTAAGCAAAAGAAAAATTTCGCAATTCCAAATCCGTTCCCTCAAATAGAATATATGGAGCAAAAATCTATGTTCAGAAATGAATTTGTGGCAAATTAGATTTATCTGAGTTTGCCATGAAACGCATTTTACGCCACACAAACTGTCAGTGTCATAACCTATCCTAGGAAAACAAAACTATAAACAATATGATAACTAGAAAGAAAACGTTACTGCCGCGTATTTTAAATCTTAGAAATGTAATAAAATGAAGGTACATTGAAGAATGAAGGATTCACCGTCTGTACAGTAGAAACTGCTTAAGCAAATCAATGAAACTCAATGATAACGTAAAACACCACATAAAACGAACATCTGATTGTAAACTAGACGAATACGTACTGTGATAAATATATGTAATTATTTTCTTATAATATATTTACATAGACACTTTAAAAATAATACAATATTGTATTGGTGAGATTCGATATCACGATTTTTAGTTCAGAAATTTAATATCACTGTAAACTGGATCATCGTGTTCATCGAACTCTTTAACTAATTCCTAGTCATCGTCATCATCAACAGCCTTAACGGTCCACTGCAGGGTTATGGCGAGCCTTAGGAAGGAGGTTTTAACCTACTATACTACGCTGACCAGACACATAATGGGTATAGGAGTTGTGTCAAGTTTTCCTTCTTGTCGCAATGCTGTTATCCTGCGCAGTTTGTTTCGACTCTTACGTCACCTATGGATCGAATAAGACTGATGACCCCTTTAATCTTAATCCATCACTTCATGGACTAATTAATTATAATTAAATAAAAAAAAATACGTACAATAAACATATTTAGAGGTAACCAGCTTATCGTGAATACTGTCACTACAATCACCATCATTTTCACCATCTGAAACAAAAACATGCTTTTAAAGTGTGTAATTTCTAGCTTTCATCCGTGGGTATTGTTTTGACAAAATATGGCCTATGCTAGCTTTATAAGCTTTGTGTTGGTGGAATAATTTTCTTTTGTTTAGTGTTTCTAGCATGGAAAATAGAGGCATAACTAATGAATTCCTGTTTACGTTTGTGACTTTAATTAAGATACATACATATGCAACTACAATTCCTAATCAAAAAAATCCTCGTTAAAAATCCTAATCCAAATATAGTAATTAAAGAGTATTACTAATTCACTTTACATCATGTAAATGATACCGTAACTTAGGGGCCGTTCAAGTATTACGTAAGCAGATTTATTGCAATTATTTACCCCCCCATCCCCCTTGTCAGCAAAAGTAAGCAAAGCTCTTACCCCCTCCCCCCATGCTTACGTAAACATTTGTCAATTAATGTATTGTTTTTTAATTTTATAATGTTATAATTATAATTTGAAAAATAAGAAAATAGATTTAGGATAGAGATTATATTTTACTGAAACGGTATTCAACATAGAGTAAAGGACAAAAATATTATATCTTACTAACATAACAAACTTATTTTAAATTTTTGGTACATATATTAAATTCAAATTAACAGTCTTCAGTCCATGAAACCCGAATCCATGATTCTAAGTTTTCGATGACATTGGATTGCTTTGATTGCTGCTCAGTGTTGTGAGTCTGCTCGCTTTCATCCGATTTTGGAATGTCTACGTCATTCTCATCGAGCCATTCAACATCATGGTGCTCTAAATTTTGAATAATGCACATCAGTTCATTAGCACGACGAGCAGCGACTCTTACAGGTCTAACTTTCCTATCAGTGTGCGTGTTTACTTTCTTATGGATCTTTTCGATGTGACGATTTAGTGACTTGACGGAAGCATGATAAAGACCACACGTTTTGCATGTTCGACTTGATAGCCTCAATTGTACCGTCGGACAAAAATAATCGTATGGCATTTGCAGGAAATCTTTGAGTGAAGCACTTAAGCGTAGAGCTAAATTGACTGGAAGATTAAGAAATTGCCCTCCTTCATCTAAAACCAAGTCATCAACTGTTTGTTTTACTTTTACAGGTGGTGGAAGAAACCTGTTGTCTAGTAATCTAAATAGTCCACTTCTTGGACGACAGCATTCTGTATTTCTACATTTTACAATTTGGAGCAAGTATTGGCTTTCACGCACATGTTCTGAATACCATTTAATGTCTGGAAAATCAGGAAGATCTTGTTCACCTGCCCCAACATATTTTGCATTAACATTATAGCCATCAATTTCCATTGAACTCCATACTTCAGCTAATACTTTTCCTGCAAATTCGAAATTAGATCTTTCTAAATGTTCATCAATTGTAACGCCACGTTCATCCAAATGAGACCCAAAATGGTCATGAGGCAATATTAAACCAGCCAGTTCCCGACTAAGAGGAGCCATTCTGCGCTCTACTCTGTTATACGCACTTCTTCCGGGAGCATTGGTAGCTAAAAACAATGCATCGAGATCATGTCGCTTAAAGTGTTGTATAGCAAACCCTATGACTTTTTGATAACGCGGATTTTCATCTGGCCCTCCATCAACCGTCATGATTACCACTGGTTTTACTAGTCCATGGTCAGTTTTAGCTAATGGTCGAAACTCTTCAAGTTCGAGAAGCGTCTCGAAATCCTGAGCATGAGTATTAGCAGTAGATGAACTATGCTTTCCACTTCGAATAGCGATGTATGTTGGTCCAGAATATCCAACGGCTTGCGGTTGTCCTAGCATATTGGAAGTGATTTTGATACCAGCATAAACAGATGGTATTAATTTATGACGCTCAGCGATTACCCAATCGTGATCAGGCAATTTGATTCTATATTCCATGTGCATTAGAAGAGGTGCTTGCTTATTTGCCGCAGTTACGCCAATAGGGACTCGAGCTTTATCATCTTGAGATATGAAAAATACTTGATCTGGTCCTAGTATGGATGCTATGTTCTCTAAATAATGGATTGATGTTTCAGCGAACTTGCTATCTAAGTGGCTCTTGTGGTGATCAGTTTGAGCCCGAATGAGCTTAACAGGGACTGTCGATACATGTCTTCGTCCCTCTGCAGAATTAGATTTTCTGGGAATCAAACGAAGATATGTCCCACTGCGACTAATGTCAAATCCCATTTTACGTAATTCTTGTGTGAGTTCATCAAGAGTTTTTACGCTGCGAATTGATTCCGTTCGTCTTCTATCATCTGCTGCACTTCCAAATAAAGCTATATCCGCGATTGTTTTCAATAGTAAAGGTTGATTGCTTTCAAGATTAGGACGTCCCACTGAATCCCTCAGAGATAGTCTTTTTTTCATTTCTGGATTTTTTAACTTTCTTTTCATACCATCCCTGTGTTTCTTCTGGGCAACTGCGTTTTGAACCTTCCTGTTTAAAGACTGTTTTGCTGTTTTTATTTCCTCGCGCAACTTAATGATCTGTTAATCAACTTCAGCACGGATTGACATAGTATCTCTGGCAGAATACAAAGCATTCAAATTTTTTTCGAGTAGAGCAATCTTATTTTTCATAGCCTCCTGAGAAGGTTTTGGTCTCTGTTTATCTGTATTTTTATTAATTTCGCATTGCTGTTGTGATTCATTACCGGTTTTTATTTTATCTTCTTCCTGTTTTTTAATATTTGAAGCTGGCTGTGTAATTTGTGTTTTTTCTGCAGGTTTACAGGTTGCCTAAAAATAAAAACTTTCTATGGGTTCTGCTAAAGATTCTCTTATTAAGCTACATAAATACAAAGTATGGCAATAAATATGGTAAATACAAAACCCTATGGCTTTAAATCTAATATCTTTAAACGAGCAAATCGTTCCGGTCACAAAATACAGGGTGTTATAGTCTATTCAAGTAGGTATTTAAAAGAATATAAACAATCTTGATATGTCTTTTTATTGAAATATGCAATTATAAAATCAGATATCTGTAAAGGTGCGTACAGACATCGCGAGGCTTGCGCCGCGAATGGTTCGTCTCGAATACATCAACCTGAGGCATGCTACGGCACATGTATACGTGCGAACCATTCGCGGCGCACGCCTCACGATGTTTGTACGCACCTTTATGTACTTACAGAAAAGCAATTTTTTAATATTGGTTGAGTTTTAAATGAATCACAACAGATTTTACACAGTTTACAATTTTAAACCACATATTTCAATAAAAAGACCTATAAAGATTGTTTACATTCTGTTAAATACCTATTTGAATAGAGTATAGTTTTCTGTAGGTATATATGTATATATATATATGTATAAAACTGGCATCCTGTATTTTGTGACCAATTGACGGAATCAATTATAAGAAATAAATCTATATAATGAATATTACCTCTATACTTTAAGATAGGCCATAATTTTTTCTAATTAGCAAAGAGAAACTTTTTGGCGATTTCTAATATTTCTAGTAGGTACTCATAGGTACCTAAAATGATTTCGTCACTCACGTTAGAAAAAAAATATAGTAAATTGGATTTATTCTTAGTCGCTGCTTGCAATTCTTCTTCGATTCTCTTAGATACAATAATATCTAGTTCCTTGTCGGATTTTGCTTGTAATTTATAATTTCGCCACACTTCGTTAACTAACTTTTGTACATTTTGTACTTTCGTACTTGTATGAGATTTTTTAAAACTTTCAAACAATTTTTGGTATAACTTAGATTTGTCTATTTGAAATGACATCTTATTTAAACATTAAACTTTGGATAATGGAATGAATGGTAACACAAATGTTAACTTGCTTTACTATGCTTACAATACGTCTACTCGCTATAGCAGCCAAACGAAACAATACACTGATAGAGGAAATTTAGACAAGTGAACAGCGCGCGGTAATTCCCTTACTCGGTTCTAAAGCGAGTAGGGGAATTACCGCGCACTGTTCACTAAATGTATGTATTACTTGCGGGAATCGCCGAAAATGCTTTTCGTTTTCAAGCAAAGACAATGTGTGGGTTGCCATTCGTGTAAAGAAGAAAATAACTACCGATGACGTAATCATCATCTAGACTCCCCTAGCCCCCATGTCATCCAAAATAAGCAAAGCAAAGACCCCCCCGCCCCCCCATAGTGCTTACGTAATAATTGAACGGCCCCATGGATAAATAATAAAGATAAATAACTTAGGATGAAATACTGTTGTTTAGTTAGTTATCTTCGATCTTCTGATATAGCGACGATAAATACTAAACATTATGATATTTAAAGTTGATTTTTGTACATACTCGTACTCTGCAATGACATGGTATATACTGTTTCAGTTTCCCCGCCATCCTTACTTAGCCGATTTGAGAGTATTAAAATATTAGTTTTTAACTACAGCTTTTGTGACCAGTTTAAGCAATGGTAGGAAAGTCATATCATAGTCATAACGGGGTACCGCACGTTACCCTTTGAGGTGGCGAGCCTTTTGGTTAGGATCGGATCTTTATCAGTGGCACAACGTAGCGCGGGATTTTGAGACTCGAGAAATCGAAGAACAGAAATCCCAACTTGTCAGTTCCTCCTGGAGGAGCGGAAGGAACGACGAAGGGCAACCAAGCGCTGGGCATACAGTCGCTTCTGCGGTAAGACCCGATATGCATTGATATGGATTGGCTTGAGAGGTATCACGGGACCCTCTCATACCGGTTGACTCAGGTTACACTCGAAAAGAATGTTTCGGAGATCACCAGTGTCTGGTGCACAAGGAGACAACGCCTGAGTGCCATCACTGTGATGGCCAAACCGTGGACACAGCGCTCCACATACTGGCAGAATGCCTGATATGGGTGGAGCAGCTGCATGACCTTGTCTCGGCCATCGAAGTGGAACTTCTCTCACTCAGTAACATGATTGCGGCCATGATATGGAGTTAGTGCATGTGAAATACCGTCGTCTCTTTCTGCGAGCAAGTTATGGTTCCAAAGGAGATGGCGGAGCGGGACCGGGAGAAGTTTAGGAGTCCACGAGCCAGGTACTGCAGAAGACTCAGGCGCGTCCTCCATAAATGCAGGCCTTGGGGTGGCAGGCAATGTCATCTGTCACGCTGTTTTGGGGTAGAAAAGGGAACATCGGCGTTCCCACACAAGAGGGGACCATCCACAAGCATGGTAGAAGGTACGACAGGATGCCAGGGATTTTCCTACTAGGGTACACATGGTTCCTCGGCTACTGGTACGGGTGATAATGTTTGGTTTTTGGTCAGTTCGAGACCAAAATAACGACCTTTTGATGGTTTCGTAGGAATTTCCGCACAAAAAAAAAAGGTGAGGAATATCAGATAGTGAAACTTGCCTTTAACCTAAAAAATAATTTCTTTAAAAAATATACTCAACGCAGAAATGTTATGTTACGATGATATATTAAAAATAGCAGTAAAAGCATAAATGTATCGTAATAGGTATTGAGGTAATTAGAGTAAAATGAAAAGTCTTTCTCACAAAATTTACACAAATATCATTAAAATCACAATGAAACGATAAATTCTATTTTGATCATATCACTAATTAACATCAATTTGTCTCGCATTAAGATAATAGTGACATAATAGGTTATAAGGTAAGATTTAGATAATCATTTGCAACTGTAACATCAGCTTCTTGTACTATCCCAATTTAACGTTTAGAAATCTTTTCGAAACGGATATGGCACTGTCTCACTAATAACAGGTCGATTGTAAGATTTGCTCTAGTTCGCATTAATCAGATAACTCCATAGAAATAAAATATATTAGTGAAACCGTATAATCTATTGAGGTCAATATTCCATAAGTTGGTCGCCTTAACGTATTTTTAGTTCGCGAACTTTGTATTTTCTTAGCCTGATTTTGGTAATTTTATACGTCCGTAAAATATAGCTCTAAATGTGTAATTTGAGATGTGGACTGGTGATAACAATTCCAATACAAATTGACTTTAAACATTTTTACTGAAAGATATAGAACTAGTCATATTATCGACCCAAAAAAATATACTCAAAATTTTTCAGAGGTCTCAAACTTTTCAATAGTACTTACGATTTGGCATCAATTTCCAAAACACAAGTTTTGGCAAAATATTGTGGCAATGTTTAAATAAAACACAATACAGTGTAACAAAGGTTTTTATATAAAACATATAACGTGCATTTGTTGTACGATAGTTAGGATTTGTATGTATATATGTGCTGTTATACCATCGTGTTTAACGTGAGTAAAATACGTTTACATATAATTGCCAATGTCCAATTCATTTCTTATGGTCGTTCACATGTGTTTTATATCATTATTACAATATACCTTTGTAGTACGAGCATAATATGGCTCCACAAATTAAATATGCCAAGGTATTTACAAATAGAATAGCGAACTTTAACTCGGGAAAAGTTCAAGTTAAACTACACTCGATCACTAAAACTGTAGTCCCATTGCATAGCATTCATATAGATGCAGGAAATAAGAAAGATGCGAAAGAGTATGCTTTTGTATCGATAGACGGTTTTACTAATTATGTGATATTGTGTTATAGACGCAACATTTACACAAATATTGCCATTAAGACATTAAAATACAACATGTTATTCGGTGCCCCTACACGCATTATAGCTGATCAAGGTCGATGCTTTACTGGAAAAGATTCTTGGGACTTTAGCAATGCACACAATATTAACCTACATCTTATAGCTATCGGTGCAAATCGTGTTGTGGAGAAAACGCATGTTATGTCCCTCCGACAAAAAAAGAGGATCTTGCGACCAGGCGAAGTTGTCATGCCTGGCGGGCCGCGACTCCAAAGGTTCATGTTGGATATCGATATGGTAATCGCCACGAGAAACTCTATTTCACGATACAGCATAAGTAGTTGCTTCGTAGTTAATTATACTCCGTAATTCGATGTGTCTTTGTTACATGGCGCTGTAGTATGTTTTTCTGTTTGGACTGTATGTGGAAGTCGCCATTGCGCAAATGGGCTTCCCCATTTGCTAGAAGGGATCACGTCAATGTTAAAGAATATTTTAACTACCTTCAAGGTAGATATTAATAAGTCATTTCAAGATGCATCACTGGACATTCAGTCAGCTATAATTATACTATGAGTAAGGTAACAAAAGCGAGTCCTTTAGAATTACCAATAGGAAGGCTTACTAGGCTAGGCTAAACTTAAATTTGCTAGAAACAGATGACTTAGAAATTGATTTGAATCTTATTAGAGAGCAATCAACACGAGCAATAGAAACTAACACTCCTTTGAAGAACGTTAGGTTCGATTACAGTAAAAAAAGGTTTAAAAATTGGAAATATGTGATTTTATGCTCTTTGAAATTATTCTGTTAATAACTTAAATTTTATTATAATTTTATTTTGAGGCGATTCACTATGATTGATTGTTCGATTTTCTACTACTGTAATATTAGACACTTTGCCATTAAAGATTATTTTCTAGTTTTTATTATTTTTTTTATTATAATGTGACACTAATTGACCTGTGTGACAAAGATTGGCCTGCGTGGCAAAGACCGGCCTGTGTGGCAAAGATTAGCCTGTGTGACAAAGATTGGCGGCCTGTGTGGCAAAAGTTAGCCTGCATGGCAAAAACCGGCCTGTGTGGCATTGTCAAACGTATGTTATATTTGTTGGACACTCCTTGTAATAAGTTAGTGTATTATTGCAAGTAAGTGTTGCTTTCCGAAAATCTTTAATATTATTTGGATTTTGTAATTACTGTGCAAAAATTTCTTGCATAACATAAAGAAATGAACTATTGCGTAGTCAGGCAGACCGACCGAAGTGCAGTACAAAACACTAACTATTGTTCACAGATGAGATTCATACACACGAGGACGTGTGATAATGCAGGACGGCCGTGACGACGCGCTGCTTATGAATTAGTTTTTATTATAAACTATCTTATTACTAAATCACGAACTATTTTAATCATTACTTGATTTGTTTATTTGATTCTGTAAGCGATAATGTTAAAATAATATTGTAGAAATAAGAGTGGTAGCCCCGAATAGTATGTGTGTGTATGTAGGTGTTGGCACGAGTTATGGTGGCTGTTAGTTGGTTTTCGAAAAAGGATCGGACGGACAGCTGTCGTGTGGTGTGCACATGCTAACCTATTGGTTCTTAAATTTTCCATTTTATTTAAAGTTTGTAGATCTATGACATTGTGTATGAAATTGTATAACAATTAAATAATGAGACGTTGAGCAATATAAGTGTGCCCTTATTTTGAAAGTTCCTGTTACACCGCCCACAATGGATAGCTACAACCAAGACCACTATGACCCCCCCCCCCCTTTTCTGACGCTCTGACATAAAGTTTAGAAAGAGATCGTATGAGATTAAGGTAGATCAGTTGTGGATGTTTAAGAAATATTACCACAATAGACATTTTTTGCGATTTTTTTCGAGATTTATGTAGCATCTTAATCTCGACAAAGAGTGTGTTCCATAAAATCAGAACGGTGAGTAAGGCACTGATGAAGCAAGTTATTAGAAGAACTAAAGTTTTTAATGTGGTTTACGCCTAAATACTCAAATTGAGTAGTTAAGAAGGAAGGAGAACTTGGTAAATTTACAATTCAATGACAGTCGGGGTCATAAAAAACCCAGTTAAGGTAGGTTACAAAACATTTCAAAGTACAATAGACTTACTGATAAGATCACGATACCGTTTATTATACGATACTTGATCATCAATAGTCAGTATCATTGTCATCAGTGGGTATATAAGTATTTGTATGTAGATATACATATGTATACATATGTGTATTCCACGCAACGATAAAGTACGAATGCATTAGATTTACCTTGTAGTTTTCAAAAATAACTTTTGACTATTTTTTTTTGCAGTTGTTCATAGACAACAAGTGGGCGGATTCTCTAAATGTAACTGATCAGTTATCGCGCACGTTTCCGAAGAAGACAAGGTTTGTGGTTGTTAATGATCAAAACAATTAACTGTCTCGGTGGCGCACTGATTTCTGTAGTGAGGTCTTGGGTTCGATTCCCGGGTCGGGCCATAAGTTCGTATAATTTCCAAATATTTATATGTATTTACAAAAAATATAGGAAAGTATTTGAACAGTCAATCTAGTTTTCTAAGCATAATCTCTGCTTAGTTTAAGGCTAGATGGCGTTGTGTGTCAGACGTCTGAATTACTATTCTTATTATTATAATTAATGTGTGTTAAAAATATAAATAAAAACATATGAACTATGTTATAGTTAGTCAGTTACTATAAAACACGCAACTGCCTCTAGACTGAACTAATTATTGATACTAGTGATCGCCTACTGGTCGAAATTCGACCATAATAAAACATAACTTACAGTACATAAATTTGTATAAGCGAACGGTATTTCACGTCGTATTTTTTATAATAAATCGGGCAAACAAAACTTTTCTGTTCTACATTCAGTAAGACCACAGTAAACATATAAAACAGTAATCTATCTCTATGTCAGTACTCAATGTCTACAGTATGTGTATAGACAGAAGGATATAAGAAAACTCGACTTCAAGTTTCTAAGGTTCAGAAAGAGGATTTATTATACAGCTTAACACCTGGCTTTGTGAGGCCACAAACCGACATTTCACTCAATAAATGCATCTGTTGAAACTGATTTCAGCATGGAGGAGATGGTCACATGTTTTAAAAAGAATGACACAGCTCCAGGAAATGATCTCGTCACATACTCAATGTTGTATAATTTACCCTCTGTAGCTAAATATTAGTTGTTAGATATATTCAACTTAATATTCGTTAGTAGCATAGCATGAGCAAATTGTCACATCACGCCATAGCCTTCGCAATGGCGTGATGTGACAATTTGCCCATTTCCTAAAGCTAATGATACTGTGGACTCCATTCCTAAGTTTAGACCAATCGCGTTATTGTCGTGTGTTTGTAATTTTTTTAATACGATGCTATCAAAACGTGTAGAATGGTTTGTTGTAAAAAATAAATATTTGACTCCCAAAACAACAGGTTTTAGACGTGCACAATCAACATTGGATTCTTTAGTGAGGTTAATATGTAATATACAAATAGGTTTTACAAGCAAGTTATCGACTCTTGCATGTTTTCTAGACATTGATAATGCATATAATAATATTTTGATAGATGAGGTTGTAAAAATTTTAGAAGAATTCAATATAGGTGCCAAAATATCAAAATACTTGTGGTCGTACCTGAGTGACAGGCGATTGTTAATAGAAGTAAATGATGGCAGTTGCCCCGATAATATGATTTGTCGTTGGACTAATAGGGGAATTGGGCAAGGGGATCCTCTTTGACCGTCAATATTTAATATCGTCACATAAAATATGTCTAAACATATCAGATGTCGAAATATCTCAATATGCTGATGATTTTTTTTTACACATGTAGTATTTATATTCTTGGGGATAGTGTAATTAAAATACAAAAATCTTTAGATATAATGTATAAAGTATTACAAGATATTAGTCTTCAATTATCAGGTAATAAATCTAAATATTTTATTTTTAACAGAGGACACAAAGAACTTGAACTACAGTTGCAAATTAATAATTTAATATTGCAATCCTCTGAAAATGTTAAATACTTGGGTGTGTGGTTCGACAGGTCATTGCGCTGGGGAAAACATATTAATGGAATATGTTATAAAACACATAAGTTTCTAAATCTTCTTAAACTTTTGTCTGGGTATTCGTGGGGTGTTCATCCTAAGTACTTGCGTAGGTTATACATAACATTGATTAGAAGTAGGATAGATTATGGTAGCTTTATTTACGATAACAGTACAAAACTACATTTACATAAACTAGATATAGTTTAAAACCTGACCCTAAGAATTGTCGGCGGTTTTATTAGGAGTACACCGATTCACATTATGGAGAGCGAGTTGAGTATTTCACCATTGTTTGTACGTAGGGAGTATTTATCTTTAAAGTATTTACTAAAGACCAAATCATGCTCTAACAATTTAACTTTCAAGCTATTAGAAGAATTACCTTCTTTTTTTACCAGCCTTTGGACCAGCAGATATTGGTCAAAAAAAATTGAAACCACTGTTAGCAATTGGTTATAATAAGGTCAAATAGGAAGATTTAAATACTAGCTACCCTTTAAAAATGTTTACACTAGATACATGGGTTTCAAACATTAACACTCTTAAAGTGATACATTGCAATTTAGACTGCATAACTTTAAATAAAAAAAAATATAATCGTGACATACTAAAAAATAGCATTCTTGGTGAACTAAACAATAGATATAATAGCTGGCACATTATATATACGGATGGTTCAAAGAGTGCAAGTGGTTTAGGATCTGCGTTTCTTGATCCTTGTAATGTATTCAGTGGTAGTTTTAAAATGTGCAATAAAAATTTGTGTATTATGACGGTGGAGCTAGCTGCGATTTTAGAGGCGTTACGATATGTTAAAAGTACTTGTTATGAAAAGGTGGCCATATTTACTGACAGTAAAAGTGCCCTGCAGCATTTGGCTCGATGCGCTTTTGGCCCGAGAGGTACATCGATAGCCTATGACATTTTGAATCTGTTGTATTGGTTTGAAAATAATAACGTATCGCTGAAGTTGCAGTGGGTGCCATCGCATATCAGGTTAAAGGGAAATGAGCTGGTTGACATTTTAGTAAAAAAGGCAGTTGTTTATGGTACCATTATTGATTCCATTTATACCATTATTGAAGTCCTCCCTAAATTTAATGCTAATTGTTACGGGATTTGAAAGGAATATTTTGATAAACTGTCACGAAAAAAGGGAATATGGTACAAAATGATGCAGTGTGAAACTCCTCGTATCCCATGGTTTTCAAATACAATTATCAGTAAAAGACATATTGTTACTGCACATAGGTTGAGATCTGAACATATTCCGCTGAACAAGTTTGGCTGCTTAATGAAGAAAGTCAGTAGTCCTAACTGTGAACAATGTGGAATTGTTGAAGATGTCCATCACTTGTTAGTGGAATGTGTTCGATACAGAAAAGAAAGGGAAACATTATTGTCCAGCTTAAAAATTAATGTCTTAAATGTAGGTACTTTCCAGTCCATCTTATCCAAGCCGTGCAGTGAAAATGCAATTAGAATTTACGAGTTTATTTGCAATTTAAAGAAGATGTGATTGTCTGTCCAAATTATGAATCTTGATTTGAATCTTTGCTGTTATTGTTATATTTATGTTATTATGTAAACATAATTAGGGATATAATGAGGCTGGCATAATCATGTTTGATTAAAAGCCTCTACATTATATATGTAATCAATAAAGATTAAAAAAAAACATTTTCATTTTTCAGCGTTTATTATTACAGGGATATATTCAGTACAAAACAAATTATTTTGGCTAATTATTTTAATTTCTTGTCTTAAGCCATTTAAGACAAGGATACTTTATGAATTTAAACATTCTAATTACTTTTTTTTATTTCAGTGGTCTACACTGTATCGATGAATATTTGGAAGTGAAGAGTGTATCTATAGCTTTACCTAAGAAACTGTGAATCTGAAGATTTTTAATATTTCTATAGTAATTTTAACTTAGCTGCAACTTGTACATTTATTAAATAATTAATTTAAAATTATGTAAAACATTAAATGACGTAAAATAAAATGATTTTTTTTTTATTTTAACATAATAATGTTTATACAATGTTCGATTCTTTCCTACAGTTTAAAAAGGTACTTACGATGTTTTCCACGACATATTTTTTCTTTTTCACATATTTTTGACACATTTGTTCAACAAGTAGCCTTCACTAATTGTTAACCAGTAGGTGCCTCTGGTGTAGGGTTGATAGACTCAAAATTGTGACTCTAACATGTATGTATATGTAACAGTTGGAATACGACAGTAAAAGAGAAGTCAAACACATTAAATTTACACATAAAAATAAGCTAAAACTCCGAACATTCCAGCTAACTTAGTATTCTACAAGGTTTAGCCACTTCAATAAATAATTAAATGTTATAGTAGATAATAATCATACCATAATAATTAATTTAAAAAATATTGTTAATGACACATAAGTAACCCAGCGCAATTTATAAATAAATTAAGGGTAAACTCCATTAACATAATAATTACCTTTATAATAAGAATATAGCAGTACAGTCTAATACTTTAAAAAGATAGTGCAATAAATAAATAATACATACATATATATAAATATGTATATTCCTCCCTCTCTCTCTATATCATTCCTCTCTCTATGTCTCTCTCTTCTCTTTACAGCGCCGCAATTTTTTTAAACAATTGTACAACATTTCCACTAGCATTAACATCGAATAGCGAATCTAATTTGTTTAAATTCCATAAAATATTAATGAAATTAATATTAAATGTATAACTAAATCCACTGCAGACAGCGAGGTTAGATATAATAGTCTGCTCATCTAATAAATAAGAATAAAGCGCCTGCTGATAATACTATCGCTTGATTAGTGTAATGTGTAAATCACTCTCCAATTTATGTAAGGTAACGACCTGGTGATAATTCCACACAATATGAAATCTTTAGTGGTATCCCTCGAATGAATAATCATCACTGAATGACTATACTTACCGCCTGTCATACTTCTGGGTCGAACAAATGTTATAAATATTGTTTTTGAGACTCAAACTTTTAGACATAGTCGTAAATCTTCATAATTTTGAAATTAATAAAACTGTATATCCTTTAAAAATCCATTTAATTACAAAATAATTTTCATATAATATATTTCTTTTTCTATGAGTATGTAATCACATTTTTCTGTACTATTTACATTTCAACAAATAAAATACACAAACCAGAACGGTTCCCTAAGTGGAAAACAATGTTGATTTATTACGAAAGTCTCTTATCTATTTAATGTGTCGCGAAGGGTTTGAGCGACAGTTGGGGAAAATAAAACGCTGGGAAACAATCAGCTAGCAAATTCTTTTTGAATAAAACATATTATATTGAAGATCCCATGGATTTATTTTGCCATCATGCGTAACATACTCTTAGTATAGGGTGGACCAAAAATTCGTTAATATTTCAATATAACATCATTAAACATGTAACGGGAGTTCTCGGAACCGATGCCACTGGAATTTGCCGATTACAACCGTAACACATGGTTTCAACATGATAAAGCCACTTGTCACACATCCAATGAGTCCCTGCGGGTGTTCAAAGACATGTTTATTATACTGAAGATCTCATGGATTTACTTTGCACTCAAGTGTAAGATAGTATAAGACTTTCAATAGCAAATATGTTATACATATGTCAATAACAATATGTCAAACAAAAGCCGGTATGTAATCAGAATGTCCACAAATCGTCACTCTCTTAAGACCAAAGTATACGATCTACTTTGAAATTAATTGGTAGAAATCGTCACAACAATGATACCCGACTAAGCATTAATATAGTAATGAAATTTATGTATATGTATATTATGTATGTTAATGTATTGTTCATGTGTTTTGACTTCTATGTTCATACAATAGTTACCAGTGACATTTATATATTACTGATATCTTACATCATCTTTTGTCTGCCATGTCAACTTCTTTATTTTGCCTTTGCCCCTACCGTAACATATTTCTACCTCATCTTCCATGGTGTTAAGTCTGTTTTTGTACAACATGTGCATTAAGTTTAAATTAATAAATAAATCGATGACATCATATCTTACATTTGTAACATTATGTCCGCACTGGACATAATGTTACAATTGTAGGTTACTTTGATTACTAGGTTGCTGTTTTTGATGTGTGGAAACCCCATTGAGCCGTCTCTCTACCAAGTTTGTGGCGACGTGGTGTGAAGAAATCAGACTACGAGTACTAACTAATAACTAAAACCATGCTGTGTGCCACTTTGCGCCTAAAAAAGAAAGACACAAGTAAGCGAGCGAAACACAAGTTTCCCACACCATCCAGAATGTCATTACATGCCATTCCTGCCAACTGCATGCTAAGGACACGAGTGTTCTCTTTTTTTTTGCAACGTTCAATCTTTGTCTAGTTGTCTAGATACGTTACTCTTCTTGTAACTAAAATTTGTTCAAAGTTCGTCTATTCTTCATTTGATACTGTTAGTTTTTCTTTGTGATGCTTTGTTCCTATTAAAATAGAATAAAATATTCAATACCCGCCTTACATTAATAAAAAGGTGCTTATCTTCTTCATAATCAGTGTTGATATTGATACGCGGGTTTGTTTACGTAAATTGTGTTTTTATGTGTACACTATTGCACCTTGTTATATATGTGTCATAATTATAATCGCACCTTCTCAAGTAATCCAATTTATTCAATTTGATGTGTCATCAACAGTCCACTGCTGGACATAGGCCTCTCCTTAGCAAGGAGGTTTTGGCCTACTATACCACGCTGGCCAGACGGGTTGGAAAAGGGTTTGTTCCAAGTTTTCCTTCACTTTGTAATGATGTTGTCTTGCATACTTTGTTCCCTTAGCCACCTTTTACGACACCCACGGGATGAATAGGGGTGGTAACACTATGTAATCTTAATCCGTCACCACACGGACGATTGATGTGTACATGAATTGTTTTCATCAACTATATTATTGTTTTTATAATGTGATCTTTACATCCACTGACAAAAACACATAGTATAATAAATGAAGCTTATATATATGCTCCATCATCGTTAGTCAACCAACTCAACAGTATTTAGGTAATGGTTATCAACTGTTTGTTTAAGCTTCTGTAGTTAGGGAGAGCAGTAGCAGGCGAATCTCATGGGATATTAAAACTAGTCGTCGAGTTACAGAAAAATCTTTTAAAAGATGTACTCATTGTGTATATACATAATTAATAGATATTGAAGTTATACAGGGTAAATTGGAAAGTATTTCGCAAAAAAAATATACAATCAAAGTATTAAAAAATTTAGAATATGATAAGCTATTGGCAGGTTCTCTTTGGTATCCGTCTACTTTACAACATAAATATTACACAATTTCATTATTTTTTGTTCGTTAGCGTGACGTTATTCCGAACGTTGTAACGTCACGCTAAGACCATTACAAACAGGTTTTATAATAATACCCCAATCTGCTGCCGATTATTATTTTTTAATAAAATTATTGAAGAATAAGTAATGTAGTCGATCGGTGTCATCTTCGTATGTGGGCCTATTCGACCATAGTCTGGTAATAGTGACAACAGAAAACTAACGCTAAGCAATTCTATCCTTGCTTGTCGTCGAATGATTGAGGTCATCTCGACCCAAACATCTATTTTTAGGGTTCTATGATGGGCCACTTAAAGAGCAAGGCAACGCACTTTATACTTTTGATTTGACTGTCTGTTCGTTTGACCATACTGTTTAATAAATCCCTGAGTTGGTAATCTCAAAAACTTTGCTTATGGATAAAGAGATTCAGATAGATATAAAGAATCATATCGGCCTGAATCTCTTGGAGGAGAGCCTACGACTGTTTTCACTGGTTATAGAGGCCACAGTTGAAAACAATTATTTAAATACTGTCAAATTCGACAAGTAAGGATGACGGAGCAAATTAGTAATGTGTGTTATAAAACCAGATTAGAAATCATCATGTCATTGTATATTGGTACATGGTTTACTGATAACAGTTACTTGATATTATTTTCACTTATGTACCACTGTCACTTTATTCAGTTGCCATCATATTTGCTTTATAAATAAAATGTAATGTTAGTATTATATATCTTGGATTTAATATTTCATTATTAAATTAATCACTTCATTAGTTAATTGACATTAATATTAATGTTCCAAATATTACGAGTTACTTAAACAGTTGAGACAATATAATATGGAATCATATTTTCTAAGCACCAAAGTTGCTAGCATTGTTTATTCGTAAAACTATTGTGATTTAAATATACTTTGACACCACCTTGCTCCTTTACTCATTGAACAATTGCTGGCGTTTTGCATGAGCTACTCCGTATGATGTAACGTTTATGAGTACATTTTTTCAAACACTGTTCTTTTTCGCCTTCGTAACTCGTGTGACCCGCCTGTTACGGCTTGCGCTGGTCACAGAAAGTACAATACACAGTTTAAAACTGCTATCTCAACACCAAATTGAATGACTAAGAATGACTGGATAAATAGATATGTTTAGTAGAAAACAGTAGGTATAGCATATTTTAAGTCGTGAAACATAATGCAATGAGTCACAAAAGTTACTAAATATTATATTGATTTAAATAACAATGTTAATGTATTTAGTTTTCGTGAGTATTCAATTGATCAATATAACACGTGATGAAAACATTTGATGTAAGTAAATCTTAAAGTAGATATTAATGAAATAAAAAAAATCCCTTCTCTATTGTCTCTTAGTATAAAATCTGGATCTCTTTGCCGTAAGTAACAAATAAGTTAAAATTATGCGTCCCGAACAAATTTTAATGCTTGTGTTCGCTACCACAATGCAGTCGCCCTCCCGCCTCTTCTACCCGCTGCTGTCTGTCTCGTGCACCAATCGAAACCCTGAGCAATGCGTCTCTAACGCATACTTTCTAAACATGAGTATGCATGAGGTAAATTTATTTTCTCATTAATCTCTGAGTGCATTCTTAACAACATCGTTAAGTACTATTTGAACAATACATGTTTATCTAGTTTAATATAACTCTATCGCATTAGGCCTAACTGGTTTTTTTTAATAATATAAATAATACATAATATAAATATTTTTTATATTAAGTGTACGTTCTGATGGAACTGTTCACCCTATACTTGGCCCTAAGCACCTTAGTTTCGAACCAAAATAATTCAAGTGAAATCGTCCATTTTTACTTGTTAAAAATCTAAATATTTTTATGGAAAGACTGACAACTAGCTACATTTTTTTTAAAGTCTATTAAGCTCTGCTCAGAGAGCTCAAAAATTTTAGTAACACAATTGAGCACCGTTTCTCAAAATACAGGTTTTGGCCTCTTCGGAAACCAGATTTACCGTTTTCGTATTGTAACAAAGTATTCTGATTAAAGACTCTACAATTCCTGTGATAAACGTTTGTTATCATTGTGATATGTACCTACGTATTATGCGATACTTAGATATGTGTAGTTGTATGTTCTCTCTTGATCGTGTTTATAAAGATAAACTGTGAACTAACATTCAAAACCTCGCAGCGTTCAGTTGAATTTGTGAGTATCGGACGCTCACACGTTTACTTCGTGACTATTAAATTGTGACTAAATAGTGTAATATGGCTCCAGAAATTAAATATACTAAGGTATTTATATACAATAACAATAAATTTCAATTCTGAGACGTAATAAAATGAATATGAGTATTTTTTATTACTTTTGAATATACTTTTGAGGTATTTTTATCAGCAGCCTTATTACCATAGGAGCGTCTGTTTTGATATCAAACCGGTGTCTATCAAGAGTCAAATGTTATTATAATAATAATTTGTAGTACATGTGACCTCACCTAACCTGCTTTGAAACAACAGAATAACTTTAGTTGATGCTAGTTTCTTTATAAATTTGTAAGATGTTTACTTTGTTGGTCGTGTATTATAATAGTAACTAAATATATTTTTGTATAACGTCACTAAATTTTAAGGGTGATATTTTTACTCTGGATTCCCTGTACCCTTTTAACAATATGCATAAGTTTTGAAACAAATATGCCCTTGAGAAGATACTATCATTGTATTATAAATACATTGTAAAATCACTGCTTGTGGATTGCTGTAATGTTACAAATAATACGACTTGACAAGACAACATACACATACAACGTACGAGTCAGTTTATAATGTTATATAAACTAATTGAAAATTGAATACAATATTCTCAATATCTACATTTAGTCTACCGTTACTCTATACGAGTAATGATAGAATAAATTCAATTTATACAATGAGACTACGAGCCCTAACAAATCCAAATGGTTAACGAAACATTTTGCAGCACAATGGACTGTTACCGGGTTACAATGCAACAATCGTTCGACTGTATCATTATTACCATTACCAATTTCCTTAACGATATTGATTCCATTACTCAAAAATTACCGTTTGATTAATTTGTTTGCAGTTGTTCATTGACAATGAGTGGGTGAATTCAGTAAGTGGAAAAACATTTCCCACTACCAATCCTCATGACGGATCAGTCATCGCGCACGTCTCTGAAGGAGATAAGGTTTGTAGTTATTAATAGTAGAAACAATAAAGAATATTCATAATTATAGGTAAAAAATATAAGGAAAAATATCCAAACTTTACGACTCGCCTAAATACCTATAAACTGAACTGATTGTGGGTATTATGACGGACCACACTATAATTTAAGTAGTTTGGTTCAAGGATGCTGTTTTATAAGTCGGTGATCTATTGTACTTAGTAGCTATCTTGATGTTCAGATAAGTACTTCTGTAATTTTCCATTTGACATGAGTATGGAATAAGGTAGTCACAAAATGGTCAACAAGATTAAATCATCATCATACTCGTAATTAGTAACAGGAACAATTTCAAACGAGCTGTTTTTGTGTCACTGATCCACTTCACGTCTATTATGTTGTTCAGTTGTGCATTGGGTCAATATTCTGTTTTAAATTAATAAGCTTTTTCTCCAAAAACATTACACTTACTGAAACCATTGTGATTCTTACACAGGCAGATATAGACTTAGCCGTGGCTGCAGCTAAAAGAGCCTTTCACCGCAATTCAGAATGGCGCCTAATGGATGCATCTGAAAGGGGTGCCCTTATTAACAAATTAGGAGAGCTTGTCCAAAGAGATAGTGAATACCTTGCCGAATTGGAATCTTATAATAATGGAGGTCTACTGAGTGCCATGAAATATTTCTTGAGCGCTCAATCTAAAACCGTACGCTATATATCCAGTTTAGCAGATAAGACACAGGGCGACACTATCCCTGCAGGTATTAATAACTGTATTAATAAATATTAACTATCTGTTTATCTTCCCAATCTCGCTGTATACTTCCTAAATTGAAACTCAAAGTGAATATAACATGACTATTTAATTCTATAATTATAAAATTTTCATTGCTTCATAGATGGTGAACTGTTTTCGTATACGCTGAAACAACCAGTCGGTGTTGCTGCATTGATTCTACCTTGGAACGGCCCTATAATGATTTTCTTGTCCAAAGTCTGCACAGCTTTGGCAGCTGGTAAGTTTCTTTCAAACACGTCACACAATCTAATAACTGTGTATTATAATTATAATACAGGGTCGTATGAAAAGTAACGTTTCCACATTTTAACTTTATTTATCTGTTTACAGGGTGCACTGTAGTTGTGAAGCCAGCTGAACAAACACCTTTGACGGCTTTAGCTTTAGCCGCTTTAGTGGCTGAGGCCGGTTTCCCCAAAGGCGTTGTCAATGTCGTGAATGGATACGGCGAGACTGCTGGTGTCGCTCTCACACACCACCCAGATGTGGCTAAAATATCTTTCACTGGATCTGTAGAAGTAAGTTAACGACTTTTTGAGAAACTGATAAAACTGCAATAAAATTAAGAATTTATAAAGTAGCAGCTTATTAAAACAAAGTATTTAAAAAATGAAAGATAATACGGAGATCAAAAAAAATGTATGACGCAAAAAGAATATAAACAATCCAATCTTTTTCCGGTCAATAGGAAATTAGTTGTGTATTATAACTAAAACACTTTCTTACAGGTTGGAAAATTGATTCAGCAAGCAGCTGGAGCAAACAATTTGAAACGTGTTTGTTTGGAGCTCGGCGGTAAAAGTCCGCTTGTTATAATGAATGACGCTGATCGTAAGTTTCAAAATGATTATGAAAAATAAGGTTATAAATATTTTAACAGATAATTAAATTAACATCAGCCAAGACGCCTGCATATGTAGTAATGTTGATTTCTAACATTTGCCAGTCTCTAATTGCCACCATAAACTTTGAATGAATACACCAACACGATACTTCTATTTCAGTGAACATTGCAGTTCCATTTGCTGCTAATGCAATATTTTTACATCAAGGCCAAGTTTGTGTAGCAGCTTCCAGACTTTTTGTACAATCTGGAATTTACGATAAATTTGTAGAGGCAGCTGTCAAATATGCTCAAAATATCAAGATTGGTAATCCTGCTGATCCTACTACACAACATGGACCGCAGGTAAATATATTTTGAGTAATTATTAACTTAGCTATAGTTTTCTAATTCAGTTAGATAACATAAAAATATTCAAATTCTGTCTGTTTTAATAGCATTGGAAGAATATGAGATGGCACAGATATTCAAGAGGGATAGGTTATCTCTCTATTTCTTTTGTCACATATCTAGTAGAAAGTACAATACATTTCCTTAGGTAGCAAAGCCACGCTGATTTCAGCACGAATGGGCCGACTCGACAGGGGTAGAATTACCCTCCCACAGAAGACCAACCTAAAGCGCCAGCACCCGTGCTATCGTATTTCATTGGTGAGTGCGAGACCGGAGGCCGATTGATGAAGGGATGATAGTTATATGATAACTGTATGAGTGTTACACTGCCACAATGACTATCATGCCTTTTACGTCCCAAAACGGGGTGTGAAAAAGCATCTCACTGTGCTGCCATAGCGTGAGTCGCCACACTGCATTGTCTGTATTTGCAATGAGTATAGTGACCAAAACTCTTAAATTCTGTTTATGCTTTCAATCAGACAGAATAGAATCACTTTGGCAGGCTCTTAATATAGAAAAAAAATATCCAGTAGAGCAAGATTCTACTCTGTAAATCAAACGAGCAACTCCGAGTCCTCTCTATAAGCGTTATAACTTCTACACCATAATATTTTTTTCTTTATTTTAGGTAGACGAAGTAATGTTTAAGAAAGTGTTAGGGTACATCGAGAAAGGAAAAAAGGAAGGTGCTAAATGCCTGGCGGGTGGCAAGCGATTCGGTACTAGTGGTTACTACATAGAGCCCACAGTATTTGCTGATGTCACAGACGATATGACGATTGCAAAGGAGGAGGTAATAAATGCATACTATCTTCTGTGATAATAACAATGGACCAAAGGTTTAATTTAATATAGGGTGTATTTAAATATTATTTGTAACATTCTTGAAAAAACTTAAAAATTTGAAAGTTATCAAATTGCTCAGCTTTTAGAGGTAATACTTGAGATTTTTTTGTACAATTACGCCTTTCTAATTGCCTGTTTACATTTCTTTATACTTTATTAATCTTATGAGGACCATTATAACTTACACTATAATTAATGATGAACATTGTAATTTTTACTTACAGATTTTTGGTCCTGTGCAGAGCATTTTAAAGTTCGAAACCTTCGAAGAAGTTCTTGATCGTGCTAATAACACCAACTACGGATTGGCAGCAGGAATTTTCACAACTAACATTAACACCGCCCTACAGTTTAGTAAACACGTCGAGGCTGGCAATGTTTGGTAATTATTGTAATTTTATAATGAAATATTTTAATTGAGAGAGCTTTACACAGGCAGAGAAGACTATTATTATAGTTCTCGAAAGCATTTGTAATAACGGATGATTGAGTAAACTGTTTTTAAGAGTTAAATGTTCTATAAGAACATGAATTCTATCAATTTTCTTTCAAGTGTTTCTGCAAAATTTGTATCTTAGTAAGTACTTAACTAAATAAAAGTTATTAATGTAGTTATTTATAAAACAAAACGTTTTTTTATTGCAGGGTGAACACATACTTAGCGATGGGTGCTAACATACCGTTCGGCGGGTTCAAAGATTCAGGCATTGGTCGTGAAAAGTTAGTATACATTTGTATTATTTTCTTCTGTCTTAGTACTCGAGTTTTTTCGTTAAATATGGATGGTATTAGGAATTGTGTTTCGTATTTGTCTATGAAAAATGATGTTCCTTAAGATTTCCATGTTCTTTTCTTGTACAGAATGTGATTACTGAATCTAATATTGACTGCTTTTATTTTTCAGAGAGTTTTTAAATGTGTATATACTTAGTACTGAATAATTTACTTAAGAATTTTTTCAATATTTCTGTTTAAGGTGATTTGGATAAAAAATATTCTGTATTTATTTTTTCATGTTTTGTTTCAGTGGTTTACACTGCGTAGAAGAATATATGGAAGTGAAGAGTGTAGCGATAGCATTACCTAAAAAGGTGTGAAAAAATTAATCATTTAAGAATATAAATAATTATGTTTTTATATTTATATTAAATAAAAAAAATAATCATTTAAGATTATAAATATGATAATAATAATTATGTTTTTATAAACCACAAATAAGTTTTTCAATTCTGTTATTATTTGTTTGAGTGCAACCTTAAATTATTCATCAAAGTTACAACTTTAAAAATATAATACTTTACAAAAACAAACGCGTTTTATTTTAACCAAACAGCTTGTGGTTATTTTCTTTTGTTTTTCGAAAGAACAATGTTGAAAACGAAAAAACTTAGAACTTATAATATTTTTTCCGATGTTCGCCGACTGGTAACAGGTCCTTACCGTTAGGTTTAGTGGAATCATTTTCTTTAACATCTCGACTTTATTTACATATGAACAAATTTGCATCACTGTGACGCCTGTGCCCCTTATTTAAAATAACTTTAATGTTATCAAAGTAATTTGAAAGTGTAATTGATTGGTGCGGGCAGAATTCAGAGAGTACATTAAAAAAAATAAGTTTAGTCAGTTTGGGTACACACAATTTAATCATTGGCTCTAGTGAGGTGGTATTGCTTGAATTATTGATGATCGCTGGATGACTTCTTTACTGAAGTCCTGCTTGGTATTCGAACAAATAGCATATATGTATAAAAATAAATAAAAATAAAATTAGCCTTTATTGCTGTTTAAACTTACAAACATTGACATCAATTAAACCTATATTCTTATAAATATTATCTTACTTATACATATCTTCATATATCGGCGTTCGGTTCAAAAACAGCTTGTCTTTCGACATAGGCCTCCTCTAAAGATTTCCATTTCTCCCTATCTTTTGCTACTCGGATCCATTCTGGACCAGCCACCTTTTTGATGTCATCCTCCCATCTTTTAGTTTGTCGCCCTTTGCTTCTTTTACCATCTCTGGGGTACCATTCTGTTATAATTTTTGTCCATTTCTCTTGTTTTTCCCTTAACATGTGACCTGTCCATCGCCATTTCAGTGTTCGACATATTGAGTTTGCCTGTGTGAATTTTGTTTTGTTTTTAATTTCTGTTAGTCTAACTTTATCTTTTCGCTTGGCACCAATAACACTCCTCTCTATACTATTTTGGCAGACATTTATTTTATTTGTTAAAGTTTCTGTTAATGCCCATGTTTGACAGCCGTATGTTAAACATGGCAGAATGCACATATTGTAGACTTTTCTTTTTGCTTTAATTGGCATATCCCTATCTTTCATAACTTCACTTAATGACCAATATCTCTTCCACGTATTGGCTATCCTTCTATCGACTTCCTTATGCATGGTTCCCGTAGGTGATATTAACTGTCCCAGGTAAATGTATTCATCCACGTATTCTACCTCCTGCGTGTTTACTATAATCTTTTGTGTCTCTGAAGAGTTAGTCATAATTTTTGTTTTCGCGATCTTCATTGTTAGTCCTGCTACTGCGCTCCGGTCAGCTAATTGTTGTAGCATTTGTTGTAACACTCTAGGACATTCAGAGAACAGTATCAGATCATCTGCAAAACGTAGATGACTTAGTTTTTCACCGTTTATATTGATCCCTTGTTCTTTCCATTCTAGGTTCCTAATTATCATCTCCAGAACTGCCGAGAATAATTTAGGTGAGATAGGGTCGCCTTGACGAACTCCTCGCTCTATTGAGAATTCCTCACCTGATTTCTCCAGTCTGACATGTGCTGTGGTCTTTGAGTATATATTCTTTAAGATTCTTATGTATCTGTCCTGTACATTTTGACCTCGCAGAGCTTCCCAGATGTTTTTTGATTTAAATACTGCTTTTTATGATCCGTTTACATGTTATTCAGACTATGTGAAATTTATTATCATACCAATATTATAAATGCGAAAGCTTGTATGAATGTTCGTTACTCTTTCACGAAAAACTACAGGACGGATTTGGATGAAACTTTACAGTGGTAACATAGACTACTTTTTACCGCGGTACCCTACATGTACACGGACGGAGTCGCGGGCTAATGCTTATACACAATATAAAACATTTGACTTTAGAAACGATCACGTAACATACTATGTTCTTAAATTACGTAATCCGAGGCCATTGTAGAAATATATATTAAATCTACAAATTTACGGGATTTCTTTTCGAAAATAGCTTTTATTACCTTTGTGAGATCAAGAGTAGATCAGGACTGAACTTGTAACGATATTTTATTGTTATGATTATATTGTTATACTAGTAGTTACTGTCTAGTTGATATCGTGGTAACGTATGCGATTGCTAATCAAGAGGTCTCGGGTTCGATTTCCGATTCGGGCCCGAAAAGTACAGAGTTCTTCTGGTTATACAAATTTTTATTAATAAACCGGAGTTTGGAACCTAAAGTCTTAACCCCCGTGTCTCGGAAAACACGTAAAACCGTCGGTCTTTCGCCTGATCTCTTCCCGGTTGTGTTGGATAGCGGTCCCATCGGATTATGAGAGTGAAAGAACAGAGAGTAGTTGCACCTGTGTTTATGCATACTCTTGCGCATCATAATATTTCCTGTGTAGGCTGGCCTCCGTTGAGACTGGGCGCCATGACCGAAATCAGCTAGTGGACCATCATAGTCATCATTGTTATAGAATACGATAAAAATATGAATTAATATATATAAATATAAAAAGTACTGAAACTGAACCTCAAGACAAACAATATATTCAGAAAAGAAATTATTTTGTCGTCAAACAGATATGACAAAGCTACCTTTATCGTCGCACACCATAGAAACCTATCACTGTTTAATCGACAATTGCTTTCATTTTTAAAAAAAAATCTATATATTCTTTTCTTATATGTACAATAATATAAGAAAATAATAATTCCTCCTTGATGACGTGATCAATTACTGATGATGAAGACAGATGGTGGGCAATGTTTTGCTACTCTTTAACATACTACCTACTCTGTGTTAATGTATCCTCCGACTTGATGGTAATAGATGACTGCAAGAGTACAAACACTTTATCACTTTGAATGATCCATGATCAGTATTTCCAAAACAATTAAAACAACATTGTCACCACATTAAAATGAACTTTTTATCTAATGATATAAATTTTACAGGCGAAAACTTTTCAAGTGACGATAAACTCTTGACAGAATCATTGAATACCAAATCATTGACACATTAAAGAATCATCATCATCATCAACAGCCATTTACAGTCTACTTCTGGACATAGACCTCTCCTTAGCAAGGAGGTTTTGGCTTACTATACCACGCTGGCCAGACGGGTAGGAATAGGGTTTGTTTCAAGTTTTCCTTCTCTTTGTAATGATATTGTCTTGCATATTTTGTTTCCTTAGTCGCCTTTTAAGACACCCACGGGATGAATAGGGACGGTGACACTATGTATTCTTAATTCGTCACCATACGGACATCATTAAAGAATACATAATCATGTTTCGTACATGCTTACACACACACACACTTATACTAAACTCACCGCTCGTTGTTCTTGGCAATGAAACAATCTTCAAGGCTCCTCCCACCACAATATTATATACAATTACAGTTTTTATAGTATTAAGACGTTCCTTCAATAGACAAAGTAAAATTTTTGCATGCTAGTAGTTATTAGCAAAACATGTATGTACTCTAAAAATTTTAATTGTAACACCCCTGTATACCATGTTTAAAGCAAATAAAATATATTATTTTTCTCTTTATTTCATTTAAACACATATTCAATACATTTTTAAATATATAAAAAATAAAAAATACATATTTAAAAATATAAAAAATAGTAGACCACCGACATCGGGTACAGGGACCAAGATACCGGTGGTTAGGGCTCCAGAGACAGGAACCTCCTCACAATACGGGCCGTGTCAAGGAGGACTGCCTTCTGCATCAGACCCTTGATCCAACCTTCTAACGTGAGCCTCTTAAGGTGTTGGTCGAGGCTCTTGGCTATCAATCCGTGAACAGATATGATTATCGGAACAATGATGACCGAATCCACATTCCACATATCGGCAATCTCGTGAGACAGATCCAAATACTTCAATTGCTTTTATTTTTCAACTTTCACGAGATTCTCGTCATGAGGAACGGCGATATCGACAATCATTGCGCGGCGCTCTAATCGATCTATCACCACAATATCAGGCTTATTGGCAACAATAGTCCTATCTGTGATAATAGATCGATCCCAATACAACGTAGCACGACCGTTCTCGAGAACTGGGTCGGGCACATACCTGTAGTAAGGTACTTCGAAATTGACCAGTTTGTATTTAAGGGCAAGTTGTTGGTGAACGATCCTGGCTACTTGGTTGTGCCTGTGCAAATACTCACCGTTAGCAAGACGAGAACAACCGGAAATAATATGCCTAATAGATTCTCCAGGACGGTGGCACGCCCGACAGATGTCAACCGTACTATCTTTCAGGATATATTTCCGGTAGTTATTCGTCATGATAACTTCGTCCATAATGGCACAAACAAAACCTTCGGTTTCTCCGAAGAGATCACCATACCGTAGCCAAGACGTCGACGCTTTAAAGTCTATATCAGACCCGTGTAGGGCCCGATAAAATCGACCATGAAGTTCTTTACCCTTCCATACTTCCTTACGATCAGTAGTACTAAGTACTACAGGTTTGCGCCAATTCTCTTTAGCCAGAGCGAGCGGGGTAAAAGCAGTATCCACTGCAACTACATTACGATGCACTCCCACATTAGTCTGTAGAAAATATTCTCTGAGATTGTATATCTCGTGATTATGTAGAGTCTTGATATTTAATAGACCACGACCTCCAAACTTTCGCGGAATATACAATCTCATAACCGATGAACGTGGGTGGTGCATACGGAATGCAGTCAGCAATGTACGGACTCTCCTATCAAGGGCATCTAATTCGGTCTGAGTCCATCTAAGTACACCAAAGGAATACATCAGAACCGGCATGACCCAACTGTTATAGGCTCGCACCTTGTTACCGCCTGATAAAAGACTTTTAAGTACTTTTTTTAGGCGGCCAAAGAAGCGTTCCTGTAACATTTGTTTCACGCCAGATTCTGGTATTCCCAAGGACTGTGAAAAACCTAGATACTTGTAAGTTTCGGTGGTAGACAGAGATCTGAGTTTTGTTGAATCTGAAAGTTCTATTCCTTCAGATTCTACAATCACGCCCTTCTTTACGTACATGACTGCACACTTGTCCACGCCAAATTCCATTTTGATAGAATTACTAAAGTTTTCAGTGACCCTTAATAACGCCATCAATTGTAATTTTGTGGAGGCCAGTAATTTCAAATCATCCATATAAAGAAGGTGAGATATAACTTGATCATCTTTCTGCAACCGATAGCCTAACCCTGAACCCTCTAACAGAGTACTGAGAGGGTTCAAAGCTAGACAAAACCACAAGGGACTCAGACTGTCACCTTGAAATATACCTCGCTCGATCTTTATAAGTATGTCATTTATCGCAGTCTGCCGACATCCTGGATAGCGAAGTGTTGTTTTCCATTGACTCATACATGACCTTAAGAAAGTGCACAGAGTTGCATCAATTTTATACAACTCTAGCACTTTCAAAAGCCAGGTATGTGGAACTGAATCGTAAGCCTTCTTATAATCTATCTAACATGTCGCCAGACTCTTACGACTACGACGTACCTGTTGACTAATGGTCCTGTCTATGATAAGGAGCTCTTTAGTGCCACGGGCCCCACTTCTACATCCATTTTGAGAAATAGATAGTACCAAATTATTATTTATGTGTGTAGTAATTTTGAGTCTCAAAATAGATGTTAGAAGTTTATATGTTGTTGGTAAGTAGTAGTAAGTTGGTAAACAAGTAATAGGTCTAAAATTTTTGGGATCCATGGCACCACCAGATTTGTAGAGTAAATGGGTTACACCAGTGGTTAAAAATTGTGGTAATGAACCAGAATCCAAAGCTGCTTGGAATTGTGATGCCAAACACGCATGTGAGCTTCAGAACCACTTAAGCCAAAAGTTGTGCAGTCCGTCTGGACCAGGTGATTTCCAATTCGGTAATGAACGGACTGCACAACTTACATCATCTTTATTAATAACAATTGGTTTCATAGCTGTTATAGACTCACACGAACGTTTGACATCCTCCAACCAATCACCCTCTGTATGAGTGACAGGCACTGACCAGATGTTACGCCAAAATGAATTAGTGGTATTTTCATCTGGAAAATGCCCATCACTCACACATGAATTCGGTTCCTCCCATTTCCGGTAAACCCATTTCTCATTCCTTTGAAACATTCGATTCTGATTATACCGATCAACTCGTTTTCTATAACGTCTTATTCTATTTGCCCATGCATAAACTTTCTGCTTTAGAAAGTCTATGCGCTCTGTGACACAGGACATGTACTGTTGAGGACTAATGGTAGTCCCCAAGAATGCCTGTTTCACAAAGCGCATGACTCTTGGCCGTGTATTACCACTTTTAAAACTAATTAATTTACCGATGAGTGTCCTAGTCTCAGCAATACGACGTTCAATTCTATACTGCCAAGCTGGTACGCTATTTTCGGGTCGAGTAGCACTTACACGTTCAATACATTTAACACCAGCTACTCGACAAACTGCAATAGCCGCACAGTATAGAATGGAATGTGTATCACTAAGATCTTCGCTGTTATCAAAATAGTCTGATAATAGCGAATCCAGGGCACTCACAAGCGCTAAATTACGTTTATGAATGGGCAAACGGCATAACAGTGGTCTAATATTATCATTTACAAATCGGTATTTTTGAATCGCATCCTCCAAAGCACTCCTTATCTTATCGTTACATTGGGTACTTACGGATATAACTTCACTCTCCACTAGTTCATCAACATCTTTAATACCTAATGGCAACTGAGGTGTGCTATTGGTCACCGCAGTGTGTGATGAAGAGGGGATAGTAAAGTTTTTCCTTATGTCAGAGCGTATCCTCTCAAGTACTGTATCATCCAGCAGGTGACAGCGCTGTATAGCTCGTACTTGATCCGACAACCGTTGTGCTGTAACGTTGATGGCTGGTTCAAGTTCCTGAAACAGAGAGACTAGTCTAATACGGTACGCAGTAAGGTTTGTTCCCAACTCTGTAGCCCGAAAATATGCCCGCATGACATTCTCATTTATAGATTTTGTCCACGTCATGCGGCGCACATCACCACCGGTAGCGGGGACCCTGTTTGAGGTCAGTGGTCCTCGTGATCCCAAGCTGGTCGGCGGCCGGGTACTCTCCTGCCGGCGTACAGGTCTTGGCGACGTCGGCGGAGAGAAAAACTCGTCGCTGGAGCTAGAGCTCGACGCCTCTGCAACGGCCGGAACATTCATTGTTGCTTCCGGGGACGGCAAGGCGGAGCGGAGCGACGAGTCCAGGGATGTTGTTTGTGCTTTTAATCTAGCTCTCGTTAACATTTTGGAATTTCTTTCATGAAAATTTTTGTATTGACGTGACGTTTAAACGTCACGTCTTCGGTAACAGATATTTTAATGTAAAAATCATTTTAGTTGTATTTTAATTCAGTTTTTATATTGTACACAGGTTCATTTTCTTTCTGGTTTGTAAATTAAATAGTATAGCAATTGTAAATTTGTAGCTATAAATATTGTATTTTAAATATATGTAAGAGAAATGCCAACTGCTTCTAGTGTTGCTAGTGTTTATATTATTATTATTATTAAATTCTACTGTCCAGAGTCTAGAGTGGCTATTAATCTGTAATACAGGTCATTCTAGTACAGATGCCAGACTTCCACACATATTATGACTAGATGAATCAAGATAATATAATAATAATTGTGTATTGTGAGAGAAACAATAAATTCTTATTAAATTCAATTATTAAAAAAATATAGTGCACAATAAAATTGTTTAGTAAATGTGTAAGTAGGGTAATATAACCTCATTGTATTATAAGTTCAGTAGAAAATTCAATTTCAATTGAACTTCAATCGTGTCCAATAAAATCGTTTTTTCATGGATTCGAAATCTCTAAACGAATTCTCTAATAGTAATAAATCTAAGTCTTGTCATATGGCAGAATAGGAATGTGACCGCGAAGACTTATGGGTCAGCATAAAACTCATTCCAATTTGAAGTCGGTCAAAGTTTGTGATATCTATTTACCCGTACATACTGAGATCTTAGATGGTTTCATAGCAAATTGTAATTTCGTTAGATTCACACAGTGATAGTTATATACTGATAAATAGTGACTTTAATTTGAGTTGTTTTGATTGGGTATACAAGAGCAACGATGCCTCGTGTATGGCTATAGTGACTCATAAAATATTCTATTAAATTTTCTTACCCTAAACAATTCAAGACAATTTAATTGTATTATAAATTCTCATAATTATTGTAAATGCTTGAAAAGCAACAGATCGCATCGATCTTACTCGAAACGTAGATAATTATCACCCAGTTTTAGTAAATTTATTTTTTATTGTTTCGTTTACTATTTGAAGTCATTTTTTTTTTTAAAAAACCATCTTTTGCCATTTTAAGTGATGAGTGATGGCTAACAAGGATGTTTTTCGAATGAGGAAACGGCAGCTAATTGAAACAGAAAAGTTTTGGTAATAAGGACAGTGCCGATTCACAAGTTACAAGGAACTACGCTAGAAAAAACTGTTATATATCTAGGTAAGAAAAATTTCGCCAAAGGATAGGTGGACGTTCCTCTGACTCATGTTAAAACCATAAAAGAAATAGCGTTGTCTGACCTAGATTCATACAAATAATTGAGTAGGCCACACGACGAAAGAACATTGATAGAGATGACGCGGCTACATAACTTTAATTCAGTCTCAAAATGACGTATCAGCATGTATCGGTGTGTTATGTAAAATTGCAATCTTAATTAGGCACTATTTTGATACAAACTGAATATTTTAGCATATTGAACTGTATGAAGTTAGTCCAACAAAAAGTAATCTATATATTAATACGCGATACAAAAACTTTAATTCGCATTTTACGAAAATTGCGCGGACGCAGGAGCATGAAATTTAGCACACTTATAGTTTATGCGTTGGAGAAGTGCAGAACGCTAATATTTTTCAATAATAATGCTTATAAACTACATTAAATCAATAAATAAAACATTACACACACTACCATACATTTCACACACACACATACATACACAAGTATGCATACTTTCATTTTGTCCATAGACATAGAGTACTAACATAGACATATCAAAAAGAAAAGTTTTATTTGCCTCATTTAATGTAAAAAAAGATTTTAATAATAATGCATAATAAGTACAATAAATCAATAAATAAAACATTATACAAACCAGAATACATTTGACACACGCATACACAAGTATTTGTACACGTATACATACTCTGTGGTCAAATTGTTTCTTTTGTTTGTTATAGACATGTTGAATGTCAAACAGAAAAGTTTTATTTGACGAATACTACGTGAAATACTGAGCGCTTATACAAATTTATGTAATATATATAAGTTGTGTAGCAGCAACATACATTTAAATGTACACGGACTATTATTATATGCATAAAGAAAGTTCTGTAGCAGCAATCTGCAATAAAAACATTCAGGTACAAAAAAAATATAATTTGCTATTGCTGGTTCTTAATGAAAGAACTTTAATTATGCCTCGACATAGAACATTAACGGCTCGGAGTGAGAGACAAAGAAGGAATATTTCTCTAAGAGGAAGGAATAATTCCCCATCAGTAGTATTCGATAGTAATATGATTTTGAGAGATACATTTAAATGTGCTCTAAATGTCATTTAATGGCTTTAGGATTCATTTTTGAATCTGAAGTGACTTTAGGCGACCGAACTGCATTCACTTCATGTTGTCACAAAGGTAAAGCATTATTACCACCCTTAAGTCAAAATGAATATTTTAAATCATTGTATAATGGACTTACTTCAAATGAACCTTCAATAAAAAGTAAATCAAAAAATTATTTTGAAAATATTAGGGAATATAATTCATGTTTAGCTATGGTTAGCTCAGAAGCCAAAGTTGCTGAGTCAAGGGGAGTGTATCATTTCAAAATACATGATGTTTTTTATCACAGATCAGGCCCAATGACTGCCGCTTATAATCGCTCAGCATGTTATGCACAGTTATATTTTTATGATGTTGACAGTTCTGTAGCAGCAATCTGCAATAACAACATTCAGGTACAAAAAAAATATAATTTGCTATTGCTGGTTCTTAATGAAAGAACTTTAATAATGCCTCGACATAGAACATTAACGGCTCGGAGTGAGAGACAAAGAAGGAATATTTCTCTAAGAGGAAGGAATAATTCCCCATCAGTAGTATTCGATAGTAATATGATTTTGAGAGATACATTTAAATGTGCTCTAAATGTCATTTAATGGATTTAGGATTCATTTTTGAATCTGAAGTGACTTTAGGTGACCGAACTGCATTCACTTCATGTTGTCACAAAGGTAAAGCATTATTACCACCCTTAAGTCAAAATGAATATTTTAAATCATTGTATAATGGACTTACTTCAAATGAACCTTCAATAAAAAGTAAATCAAAAAATTATTTTGAAAATATTAGGAAATATAATTCATGTTTAGCTATAGTTAGCTCAGAAGCCAAAGTTGCTGAGACAAGGGGAGTGTATCATTTCAAAATACATGATGTTTTTTATCACAGATCAGGCCAAAAGGCTGCCGCTTATAATCGCTCACCATGTTATGCACATTTATATTTTTATGATATTGACACTGCTATTAATTATAGATTACAAGAACGTATTAATCAAACATGTAACAACAACATAATGCGTAAAATTTCACTGGAATTGGACAAAACATTCCAAATAATTGGAGTTTTATTAAATTGGCCAGTTTTTACACATGGGCAATTGTATGTCGCAGTAAGTAGAGTTCGTTCATTCGATGATTTAAGGTTTTATATATCCAAATATAACGGCCCAAGACATTTAGCAAACGATGAAAGAGTTTTTACAAAAAACATTGTTTTCAGAGAAGTTTTAAATCATTATTTAAATTATTGCAATATGCGATAAAAAATGCTCTACATGGATAGATATTTTTAAAGCATGATTTTTTTGTTTTGCATCTTCTTATAGCATGTTTTGTTTTAATAAACATTTTTTAAATAGGTATTCTTTATTTTACTTCTTTTTAATTTCATATAATTTGTTCAAAAAAGAGATTGGCAAATAACAGTCTTGGTCAAATCTGTGGTTATAGTAGTTTAGTTTTCGACAGTAGAACCTTAATAATGTTTGAATATTATATTTTAATAATGTATATTAAGTCACTTACAATTTAAATTTATTATGGTCGAATTTCGACCACTGGGCGACCACTAGTACTTGTAAATCGCTGAAGAATTTTCTTAACTGTATATGGTCTCCAACATCAGAACTGTAAAGGCATTTAAAACCCATACGAATCTTATTACTTATATAGAATTATGTTACTTTTTGAATACGGTAACAATACTTCTTTACGTTTAGTTTTTGTTGACGGAATTTATTCCGTGATAAAATTATTTGGCATTTCCTCTGCGTTTCGAACGTTGTTTATTTTTTCAACATAGATTTTAATTATTAAATTACAACACGTTACCTCTTCACGACTTTCATACTTTAGCAGTGAAACTAGTTGAAATAAACAAAATCGATAAAAGAAAGAATCATCAAATATCCATATCTTGCAAAAATATGCTCAGAATTCTGTAATGTATGTACGTAGATTCGTACTTCATACGTTAATACATACATATGATTATACATATATATATTATAGAAAACAAAGCATCACACCGATATAAGCATAGATTTATTTGCATAATGTGTAAATATGAACCCCAACTGTTTAAGAGGACTTTAAGTTATAATACCTTACAATCGCTGAGCCTGAACTTCGAAAGTTGCTAAGTTACCTTTATTAAAAAATCAATTATGTAATTATGTAAAATATTATGTAATAATAATAATATTTTACCACTTACACACAACGTCAACAACTTATATATTATAAATACATGTATACTTTTTGACTATAAACTCCAAAACAAACATTTGAGTCCGACCCGGGAAGAAAAACGAACCCGAGACCAGTAACACTCTTTTGGATCTGGAGTTGGAAGTGTCCATAAACTGCAGTAGAAACTTGCCTCCTGTAACATTGTATGCTGGGTGGGTCTTCGTGACTTTCAGTATTTGATTTATTCCTTAGGAATTATAAGTATTTACCTCTTTAATACTATATGGAAACTCCAATCTGATAGAGTCTTTACCCTTTTAAAAGCATTTTCAATTTAGTTACTTGGTCAAGCGCTTCGGAATCCATTGCGAACGACAAACTGCTACTTTTAACTTACTAAAACAAAAGTAGGACCAACCTTGTTGTTAACTGTATTTTTAGTCACACAATTAGTAACTTATTATTATTCTGTATTTAAGTAAGCTGCTATAGGTAGTGTGTTTAATCACTTAAAAATCGCAGTCTGCACACACATACATAAGCTAAATCCGAACAAAACTTTTTTTAACTTACATATTCAAAGATTTTTCACCTTGGCAGCAAATTTCTGAACGTAGGTGTAGCAATTATTAAAATTAATCTATTCTTAGTTAATGTTCGTTGGCAGACATATTATTGTATGTGAAATGAATTGGATGTTTGAATGGCTGTCTAAAAATAACCTACTCTGGTAAGGAAGTAATTAAAGTTAGATTTCCTGGAAGATACTTTTTATATTGAACAAAGACGGCCTTAAACTTACGTATCATTTACGTTTTCCATTAATAATTAAGAAAATTATTTCAACATAATGTTTCTGAATACTATTAGACATTGTAGAGCATATATATTCTTAAGATAGTTGAGACACGGTAATTCCCACACGAACGGACCGGCCCGACCGGGGCAGTATTAACCTAAAATGGCACTGGGCTAATGATGCACGGATGACAGTTGTCGTGATAGGTGTATGAGCGGTGGAATGTTTGTGGAGTGGCGTGAATCAAACCCTTGGCCAGAGCTGCAGAGAAATGGTGGTGCTGCTGAAAGTTAGTAAATAGGTTAGTAGGGCCTTTTATCTTTTAATCGCCAAGGAAAGCTGCCCCATCAGATCGCGTGTATGATATGTGTAGACGAGCTATTCCGTGTATGATACACGGAGTAGCTCGTCTTAGCGGTTGGGGACTGGAGGGTGGGACCCGGTGACCGCTTTTGGGATGATAAGGAGTCGAAACCTGGAGTGTCCTTTAATCAGGTTGAATATTTGTTGTTACTGTCTTCACTGTCAAACTTCTCCATTTTTGGCGCCACGTATTATCTAGTATCTGGCCTACCAGGATACCAGACATATCAAGTCAAGTGACCTCCTTACTAGATCTCTTGCTGACGAGTCACACGCCTTGGTTCTCGTCCCTCTGGGATCCTCTGGCTACTGTTTAGAGTCCATCGCAGTACCTCTTGATATCCAGCCACGACCTGTAAAACGTCAATTATAACACTAATCGTCAGCAAAGTGGGATGGAATGTAGGATTATTTTGCATTTATTAAGTAGGTTCACCACTGCTTTAAAGACAGAAATCTGTTGTTAGGTATGTCTGCCGTAGCTGACTGTCTCACTGTGGGAATGAAATATTATCTTCGCTACAGTAAAGTCGCCAGCACGAACACCCGTCCCTGGTTTGATTGTGAGTGTAATTTAACCCATGCTGTCGCACAGAAAATATATAAACCCTACAGGTAGCCGAAAGTTCTGACGATTGGCTAAAGCCGTGTAGTCTAACTACTGCCAACCCTCGCTGTCACCACTAATATATACCGACGGATCACTTTCCCAGCTGCCACAGAAACAAGAAAAACTGTTTGTTTATCTATTAATAGCTAATTCTGAATCGACGACAGTGGCGCACACCCGTCATCTTTCGGACCTGTGACTCCGCAGTACGGGATTTTCGTGTCCAGCAGAGTTATGTCCGTGCTGAGCATCAGTCAGTGGCCTGACGGTACCCAACGGTGGTTCTTGATAATTGTACACTTGAATTTTCTCCTGTATCGATGCGCTTGTATTGCCTTTCATATTTCTCAGACATTGTTCCAGAGGCCTGGAACCAGGTAAATAGGTTGACCCATTCTCAAAAAAGTCAATGGCTCCAATCTGGCCAACACTGACCACTGGTATCCAATCACTGACCTGTAGCCTTCACTTTCATTTACTGTACTTAAAATCGAAATTCACTACCAGCACAAGTGTTTCCTGCCACTACAATCTTGAGTCCTTTAAGCGGGGCATGAAAAAGCATCTTCCTTTACCACAGATGACTCTTTAACAGATACGAGCAGTAATAAAAATTTGCTTCGTTTCGGTTTCACAAAATTCCGAAGTATGCACGAGATGCGCGGGATGTGTTAAACGCACTGTGATTGGATATTTCAAGGTCAAACTTAAAATGCATCTAAACGTAGTGATGGGACAAAGTTAGAACGTTGATCAATAAACATGATTGGATGATTTGGATAATTTATTTTTATGTTTTAAATATTTGTAAATAAATGCTCTAAAATAACAATTTAAAATAACAACCATCTTTCATTGATATTGAACAACTTTACATATAACTTTTACAAGTTTTTTTATTAAAACACCATTAAAATAACTTAAACGTGTAACATTCGCGTTTTTTATGTCTATTCGCCGCCCGTAGTTACCCGCAACACATACAGTTATTTGTAATATTATCAACCGATAGCGTTGGGAGTGATTTGGTCGTACAATAGTTTCGTTACACGTTAGAATATGTAAACTTTAATAATTTATTAATAAATTTAACTTGCTCTGAGGTATTGAAATTTTTCAACAGATATCACTGGGCCCTGTGGTACTTTGTACCGATAAATGTACACCCGTAAATTTTAGAATATTACGTGTCCCTTAACCATTTAAAAAACATGTGGAAATCCGTACCGTATCTGAGTGGCGTGGCGTGCTTGGACTTCGTGAAAAAACAAACAAGGGACACTTTTCTTTATCCTTACATGCGTTCAATCTCACCAGTAAAAAAACACAGTTTAATTTAAAACTGCACAATCAGTAATGTACAAGAAAGTTGATTATTTTGCGGAACATCACAAGTGTGTATCATCCACTTTTTTCTTTTCGGGACATTAAGGAATCCTTTAATGTAAATATTCCGTAGTAATACTACTTATCTAAAAAAATATTTCTGCATGAATAAAAAAAATCAAAAAATGACCAAGCCATATCGACTCGACGAATCACAACACTACCGATACACGTGCATTATTAGACAAGGACAACTATTTTAATTTACGAAATGAACGTCATTTCAAAAAAAATCAACGCCTACTTAATCACTTTTACTTTACACCACTATGTCACCAGTATAAGTTGAACTCCGATAAATTTAAAATATATTAACATAACAAAAATAAAATGAACCTGTTGGCATGAAATTTTATGCCTATGTTGATAGCTAGATGTCTTAGCTGACTTGCCACACCATGCATTTTTAACATAAAACTAAAATAATTTTTACTTTGCTAAGAACTCGGCATGCCTATGGGTCACAAACTTGGTGAATACTGGTGTCGCGATTCTTAGCGTGACTTCCGTTACTAGCCATAATAAGTATGTGTTGCGCACGTTTGTGTCACGGTTTGCGAAATCTATTAGGAGATAATCTGTGTCCTTAACTTTCAACATTTGGGCTACTATATTACATTGTCCACACTAAAGTTGGTGACCACCACTCTTGAATTCTACTCATGCTTTCCATCACGCAGAGTAGTTATTTTAGCAGCTAATATATTTAGGAAATTGCCTGAAAATATAAATGGTTTCGCATATTCTTTCATCGAACTCAATAGTACCTATACTATTTTTGACCAAATAAAGCAGAATCATTTTTATTGAAGAGAACAATTCCTAGTGGGTCTTATATTCAGTTTCTATTAAGAAGCATATGAAATTCTGACATTTTATACTAAATTCGTCACTATAACTTTTACGATTCATCCTATAAACTTAAGCTCTAAAAACGACAAATTCATTTCATCAATTTTCACGCTCAAAGGTTTTGCTAGAATAAAATCTTCAGCACGTCGTTCTAAAACGAAATAGAGTCTGCCGGGGATTCTATATATTTTTTATTTTTTATCAGTTGATAGACCGGTAGCTTTTTAGACCCTTTTTATACACACACATAAATATATATATAGGGATAGATTTATAAATATAGGTTTATACTTTTATAGATTTTATATTTTATGACATGGCTTTATGGTCATGGCTATAGGCAACAAAAAGTGCAAAAAGACAAATGAGTACTTGATAGTAAGTGATTGTCTCGGTCATCAAGTCCTGCTGTTCAAGATTAACAAAAGCGTTCCAGGCCTTTGAGCGCTTTGAGCGCATTGCATGTAAGAGAATATTATAATACTTTTCTATACTGATCCCTCTTGACCTTGGAAGTCAATATTTTTGAATGATATATACACGGTATCGAACTAAACGATTGAGTTCTACTTTCCGAAGCGGGGCGTGAAAAATTTTCTCGCTAGGCCACCATTGTGTACGTCACTCTGCTGTACTCGTATTGTCTGCATTCGCAATGAGTATTTTAACCATCATTCTTCATTTATATTTTCCATCAGGCAGAGTAGATTCACTTTATCAGGGGCTACATATATCGAAAAATAAATTAATTGTAGCGATAAACATTTTTTTGACGGCTGCTTTCTGTGAGATCATCGTATCACTCTCTTTGAACAAGACCTATGTGTGCTGAAATATGGTTGAACAGTCTTCCATGGTTACATGGTTTTGTAACAATTTATAATTGTTCTATTACAAAAGTTACCTTTAAACAAAAAAATTAACTACTTCGATATAAGATATTACTCGATATAATTACTGTACTGTTTTCATTGACAAAATTTGTTTGTGTAAATTATACCTCCACAACAATGAACTGATACAGCAATGTTAATTGCGTCTTAATTAGGTTTTTAACTTTGTTTATTCTTTTTTGTTTGACTCGCAACTCATACTCGGCCGTCTGATCCCAAACTAGGCTGAGCCTATACTATTGTGACTAGACTGCTGGTAAACATATAATAATAATATGTTTCTAAATATATATGTACATATTATAGATAAATTACACTCAGACAGAATAAATGATCATGCTCATCGCCATTGTCCCGGGTAGGAATCGAATCGGCGACCTCCGGTTTAGCAGTCACGTTCAAAGTCCACTAGACCAACTGAGAACACTTCACGAATAACTATTTAAACAAAGGAATCCTTAAACTTTTAATTATATTGCGAATGGCCTTAATCTGCATTGAAAATGACTTCCTGTGCAGTAAGATGATGTGGTGGGTCAGCTAAGACAACCAGTTATCAACATAGGCATAACGTTTCATGTCAACAAGTTCATTTTATTTTTATTAGGTTATTACATTTTAAATTAACCGGAGTTCAGCTTATACTGGTGACATAGTAGTGTAAAGTAATAGTAATTAAGTAGGTGCTGATTTTTTTTTGAAATAACATTCATCTCATAAATTACAATATTTGTCTTTGTCTAATAATGCACCCGTATCGGTAGGTTTGTGATTCGTAAGTCGATATTGCTTAGTCATCTATTATTTTTTTATTTTTATCTTATACTCGCAGAATAAAACTACTGAAAAGGTTCTCAATTCATGAATATTTCAATCGTTTACCAACTACAGACATCACATCAAAAGAACAATAGCATCTATTTCTCCATACATCATTAAAAGTGAAACTGATGGACTGGAACATGATTCACTCATATCATATCAGAGCAGAATATAAATATTGTAGTCTTGTACATACCTAATTAAAGTTGAAAAGGTTCCAGTAGCAGTTTATTTAAAGTCTTGGTCTAAAGTATATGGTCTTTAGAAATAAACGTTTACGGACTAGAAGAGTAGGACATCGAAGTGTGACAACGAGTGTGTTAAAGGGAAGGTCGTTAGTTAATAACACTATTCATACTTATATTTACCATTTAAGAAGGTTTCTTTTTCTATCCGTTAGTAGGGTAAGGTTTTTTTAAAAGATTTTTTAAGATATAGAGTGAAGCAATGAGCAGACATGCCAGTTCACTCTATAGACTGCAACTCAGAAGTCACAAGTAGACAGCAGAAAGTTATGGCCGATATCACTCCGAACAATTCCTCGATCCACTCATGGCCCAAATTTATATAAACTAACGTGTGCTTCCTCTCTTGCAGAAACCGTGGCAGATGTTGACCTCAGTAGAGTCTCTAAACGAGTATGTTTAAAAATGAATATGGATAAGACAAAAATTATGTTGAATGCACATGGTACACCCACTCCAGTGAAAATTGGAGAATCTACCCTTGAAGTTGTTGTTGAAGTTGTGTTACTACTACGTGTATCTAGGATAAGCTATCCAGTTAGGCAGATGCACCTTTTAAAAAGAGGTCAATCGTCGAATCCAGCTAGGTTGGGCAGCGTTCGAGTAGCTACGTAACGTTTTCTCGTCACAGATACCACAGTTTCTCAAGACAAAAGTCTTAAGTCACCGATATTGTCAGTAAAATTGTTAAAATTAAGTGGCAGCGGGCGGGGCACATTACACGTAGCAACGATTGATAAAGTTCTGGAGTGGCGACCGCGTACAGGAAAAAATATAGAGCTGGTAGGTAGAAGGTCGCAGGAAGCTGCTGGATGCAGGTGGCACGTGACCGGCTATTCTGGAGAACCTTGAGGGATGCCTATGTCCATCAGTGGACATCTTTTGGCTGAGATCATGATGATGATGAAATGATGATTCCTCTTTTAGATAAAGAATTTTCTACAAATTGAAATCGATCGAATCGATCTTGATCAAACCAATTCACTTAAAAAAATAATATTGAAATCATATCACAAAAGAGCGAAAATTTCATTAAAAACATTACTAACTGACCTGCGCAACCTCGTCTGCATCTGTTATTGCCCGTAGCCTGATTTTATATTGCGTGCACAAATTTGTTTACCATATTATGTGTATACCATGTTGTAGTGAGCCTATTTTTAAAAACAGACATGTTGTCGTAGACTTTTTTTAATAATTTTTAAAGAGAAACAAGTCTTTCCTACCTTATCTTTACGAAACTTTAACCGTTTACGCAGCTCACGTAATGGAAGCTCTCAAAAGTTCTAATTTTGCCCGTTATTACATTTTTTATTGGTGCTCCGCTCTTTTTGTCGTAGCGTAATGACATACAATGTATCATCTATCCTTTCTGGATAACTGGCCTATCTAATACTGAAGATTTTTTTGAAATTGAATCAGTAATTTCGGCACAGACAAACGCTTTAGCTTTATAATATTAGTGTAGATCCTAGTGCCTCAATACGAACGTTTTTATTGCTGCGTGTATGCGGAATAAATCTATAAGCATCCAATACAGTTAAAATATAATTGAACAGTCAACGATAGCCCCATGTAGTCTTCACTTTATTATACTGCATAGATGGAGGTAGTTACTTACTATTAACTTGACTTGTGTGTTTGTTTGCATCCTATACTATTAAAAAGGCATTAAAAATTTTCAAATAGTATTCACATATTTTTTTAATTTGATACCTGAGCAATTAACTCTATAGATTATATATACAGGTCAATATAATATTCAACAAAGCCAACTTACTGTTACTAGTTTACACACACATTAATACACTCGAAAAACGTAACTCTCCTTACAAATATCTATGCTTCTCTGCTATGGAACAAAACACTTTTAATAGACAATGTTTTCAATGGGGACTACAAGCGATAGCATAGGAATGGACTTCAAGTCCATCTTAACTTAGACTAGGGACTAAGCTTAGAGCTGCTAGAAGGCGACGTCCGCGTGTGCCGTAAGTCGCCTAAAATAGAGAATTTACCCGTAGACGGTGCCCGCAGTAGTGGGCAGGCGCTAGGAGGAATCTGAATGTCGTAATAGCAGCTGCTCCCGGATCCCTCACCACACCGTGTGGTTTTAGTCGGTCGAATTCCAACACGCCACACCGTCGTAAACCCCGGTGGGGTGGCGGCCCGAGGGGTTTCCACACGTTAAAAAAAGGGACTAAACTTAGAATAAAAGACAAATTACGTCATTACAGACAACCAAACGATTTTAGATTCAAAATTTAGGTAATAAAAATACATTTGTTTGTTTTATATTTGTATTAAAATCTTTCTACAATCAATAAACAACTTATATCTTTTGAACAAGTATAATTTAAATAGGAAACGATTTACGTGTCATTTTTCTACAACTCATATTTTACATAAAAATCGTCAAATACCTACATATTTAAGAGTCCATTATGTAATAGATACAAAAGAGTATAAAAAAATTACCTAAGTCTCTTTCATTACTATTAAAATCTTTAAGTACCATCGTAGGTAAGATTAAAACTAAACGAACTTGGTTTATTAAAATAATAAATAAGGTCCTGCTTCGAGTAGGTGTTAACATTATAAATTCAATCATACAATCCAGATTGAGAAGCAGTCTTAATGTTTGTGTGAGGCTCAATTGTCACCTTTATGTCAAACACCGATTCAATTAAATCACTCGAAATACAAATAAGGAAATTCTAAGTTTTCTTCAGTTACCAATATTAAAATTTCTTTAATCTAATTGAAACTTTGTTGAAATATACAACTAATTATAAAATATTACCACAAGATCTTATAAAATAACAATCGTTGTAACGTACCATGATACAGTAAATGTTAAACAATTATTACGCAATACGAGTACAATACACCTCCACTTAATAATTTCACGTTAACTATTTATTGCAAACTTTCTTGCAAACTAAACTTCAAAAGTTTATTGAACTGCTATGCAAGGACTGCGATCGAACAGACATAGCCAGAGCTGGTGTTGGTCTCGATGGAGCTAATAGTTTTAGTTGTCGAAGTGAAGCGCAGGTGGAACATTGACGGCTGGTACTTAAGCCTTCTTTGCGAGACATTCGACACATACACCCGATGACACTTCCCCGGTGTTCAGCTATGCCTCTTATACGCACCATTTCTGTAAGTAAATTTAATTTATAACTAATTTATGATTTAAATAATGTAAACATACTTTGCTACCATCAGATGCTATGGCCACTTTAATAGTTATAGACTAATGGCACAAACACACGTACATTAAAATATTTATATCAATACATTTATAAGGATATCTTTTATCGTAAATGAAGTCTCAGCTAACCCACCCTGTCAGTGGACAAATGCCTTTAGGGAGTTACCCAGATTTTTTAGGAGCGATTTCGAACCGAAAAATATGTTAACTAAGGGAATTGCCTTTTTGAATTATATGCTAAGATAACAAATCGAACCTTTTTTAAGTTTTACTTTAAATGCTCACACTTGTAACATTATATCCCAAAATAACTAAAAAGAAATACTGAAATTAGAATGGCTCAGATAAATTTAACAGTCGACATTAGCCTCTTCTCCGTCAGCTACTTCTATGTAAATGAATAATGTCCATCAAATTGTCTCTTAAAGTAGAAGGGTAGAATTTGTATAATTAAATTTTTATGTAAATTGTGGCTTTAAGCCTTGGGCTATCGAATTAACTTTAGAGCAATGTCCTCTACTGGGATATAAATAATATGTAAATTTGTTTTGACGCCAAATAATATGCTAAATAGTAGAAGAAGTAGTGAAAATGGAAGTATTAAGGAGGAACTTAAAAAAATTAAAATAATTGTGGCTTATGCCAAGTATCCGAAGTCACATGTAAACAAAATATATTTGCCGATATTTATATTTTACTTTCAGACTTTTTTTGTACTTTTATCTAAAAAAAATTGCATGGCGTATTATTTATAAAAATTATAATGATATAAGGATTTAACGAAACAACACAATTGAGAACTTGCCTTCTACTGATATAATATATTTTTTCAATTAATAAAATTATGTTACCTTATGTTTTACGCAAACAGGAAATCATTAAGTCAAACATATCCCTCTTCTCAAAAGTAAAGCACGCTACGACAACGCATCTTTTCATACAGTAATGCAAAAACATAGATTAAAATGTTCACGTAAATAATAATACATATAAATAGAATACGAGAAGACTAAAGGCATTAAGTCCGCCTTATGCAATGTAACTTATTTGTAGAAAGTATAAATAAATAAATAAATATATCATTACAAACAAAAACAGTTGTTGTTAGGTTAACGAATTTACATTTCGATGCTACAAAACTATTGTTTTATGACGTTTTAAATATTTTATGACAAATTAACATTTCGGGAATGACTCGTACATAATTGTTATTAGCGGATTTTAATCACTTTTTATACTTTTACAGAGAATACCTACCGAAAATACTTTTATCGGTTTTTTAATGGATTTGTTAGTCAACTACACACTGTTGTACACTCCAAACCAAATTTGTTATGTAGAATACGTGGTTATAGTTATAACAGTAATTTAAAAATCAAATTACTTTAGGGTACAAGTGTGGTAGCCAATATTTAAGTTGTAGTTACAAATTCACCCAGGGTACCTACTGTAAAATTCCTAATTTAATAGACAGTTCTCTGGAATTTCGACAAAGGTGAATATAATATAAACGAAGAGAAACAGTAATTGTTAAAATATACATTGTCGGTTTATTGCCTCATCTTCGAGCTATTGCAGAATTTAAAGCAAAGTATAAGATACCTATGCGACTAATCACTGCTTTTAAACTTAAAATAAGTAAAAAGAAAGTTAAATTTAGAACCCAACTAATTAAAAAAACAATAGATATACAGTGATTGCCAACACGGCTCAATCTTGACTATTTTTGTGTCCATGCATTCTTGGATTTCTATTAGACTTATTTTTTTGTTTCGTCCTTTTTATTCCTCTTTTAAAGTAGTTGGGTTTTAGTTTTTAACTTTCTTTTTACTTAAATATTTTTAGAATGAAATATATTTAAGAGTGGTAGTCCTGTGAGAGCTCTTAGTCTATTTAATTCAACAAGCATTCGTGAGTTTTGATTGATAGAATACCTATTCTCGTTCAAAGCAAATACTTGGTTAATGAACTCATTTATGAGTATTTGCCCTGTGTCTGAGTGTTTTATTTAACGTCTATCATTTTTTTTCTTACGAGTTATCTGGGACCCATAGCATAGTTTTACTAGTTTCAAACCAGTCAACTAGCTCTAAGTGCCGTGAATTATTGATGGCCTCCGGACAGACATGCTGCGACACCTCGTCTCTGTGGCAACCCCTACTGGACTACCCACAACACCCGATCTGGTGCTGATTAACGGGCGCTCAGTATCCCTCTTTACTCTTTCATATCACTATCCTGCGGAGCTCGACCCCGCTAAGCACAGGAGGTGTTACAGGATACAGGACAAGAGCCGGGCATAATTAGCAAGTTAGTCACACCACGGGGCCACCTGAAAAGGTACGACCTCGTTAGCTACCACCCCTTGCCCCCCACCGAAATGACACTCCAGAACTATTATTACGCTCATTCCAGCCCAATCGAGTAACCAGCCTATTGTGGTGCAGAAAACTGCTTGGATAGGCCGTTGACCTGTAAAAGCCACCCCGAAAATCCAGCTTGGGTCTGCGAGAAGAACCTTTTCAGACATTTTGAAATATGTTAATTGAATCTGCTTATTCGATACTCCACAAGACATCATAATAATAGAAATAAAATTTCAGTACACTATTTTATGTCCTCTAGAGGGCGCCACATTTAATATAATGTTAGATCACATAATCTATACCCACCATACAATTAAGATGCTTCTAATGATACCTCTTTTATTTAAATATGACATGTAGTTTGATAGCAAGCTGCAGCTTTCATATTTAGATCATACACGTCATACATTTATCTCCGTATAAAAAATAAACATATATACATATATGTAGACCATCCTCATGGCTTTGCCGTAGTCATGTTAAATCAATCTCTCATGGAATTTGTTTAAAATGTGGGTACAATGTATGTTTAAGAATTCATTGTTAAATAGGACCGTCAGTCAACAGAATGAATTTTAATTATTCTCTGCAATATATTATTAAGCCAGGCAGAAGCTATATTAAAACGTTTGATCATAAACGAAACAGAAAATATGTAGAGTTATGTCAACTCTTGGAAATGAGAATCTCATAAATACACAGTTACACACATTTAATAAATTCATGCTAACATAGAGCTAATAAAGAATTTCACTTTTTACACTCATCTACGACTAGAACCGTTGCAATAAGATCTTCGTTAAGTAATCGAGAGAAAAATGAATCTTATAAAAATAAATATTTTTAGGTTTTATGTGATTATTTTATATTATCTTGTAAGTAACCCATCGTAAGATTTAAAAGCATTACTTAAAAAGCCTTTACAATGACAACGATTAATCAATATGTCTCAAGACATGTTGAAACTGGCATTGATCCACTTACGTTCTGAGTTTAGTGCTCACTACCCAGGACTCCCAATTGATAGAACCGCTGACTGACAGATGCCCGGGTGTAAGTATATTTGGGTCGTTATCTAAAGGATTCAAGTTCCGTTAGACCTTTACTCCGATAATAGACTATCTTTATGCGGGCTGAGGTTTTCAGTTATGACTTAGTCGTACAGGATATTAAGCAATTGATTTACAGATTACAACATTTATTTACTAGGTATCTGAGAAACTCGAAAAAAAGCTAAAATTTCAATGGACATTCTGAAGCTACGTTATATTTTCGAAAAGTTGAAGAAACTAGGGTTTGTATTAAACTTCCACATACAGCGCAAACAGAAAAACATAGTATAATGAACTACGAAATAATTACTAATCCTGTATCGCGAAATAGAGAATCTCGTGACGATTAGTATATATACAACATCCCAACATCAACAGTTGGGCCATGGCTCACCAGGCATGATCACCTCGCCTGACCGAAGGATCTTCCTCTTGTGTTGGAGGGATATGACACCCGTTGCCTCAACACATCAATATACTGATTATGATTTCTAAGAAAAAATACAGCTTATTCTAGACAGTTTTGTACTTATTACTTTAACAAATATTTTCCATGTATAACCGTAGCGTTTTTTGTAATTATAGTAATATTAAGAAACAGAGTAAAAAAAAACTATCACAACCAACGACGTATACTATGAATTCTTAAAATATTTAAGGTAATGAAGTAATTTGTCGCGCGAATTTATCCATCATATAAGTTAAAAATAAATTTATAACAATCTCGTTACAGGGCATTAATATCGTAAAGGTTTGACGAAGGGACATCAAACCTTTATTTTCACAGTTCTAAATTGTTAGAATTTAGTAATTTCTCAACTCAAACAGGGTTATCGTTTAATCGATCGACAGTCGAAATACTTTGTAGGTTACGCTGAGAGGAACATTAAAAGCCATTTGAACTAAATTCTTGTTTAATCTTGAATCACAAGAATAACGAACTCTTGACCGTACGTCCATTGGGATTTTTTTGGTCAGAATTTCGTGATACCATCTTTAGTTCATCATCATCATTATCAATCTACTGTAGCCCACTGCTGAACAAAGACTTTTTAATTGCACACCGCTTGGTCCAATCCTCGCTTTCTCGTTCCAAAAATCCTCGGTTGCGATGCTGTTATTATATGGTAATGAACATATACTTGCAGCAGTACTTTTCAATGCACATTAAAACCGTTTCAACTGTTATTTTCAGGGTTTTTGCCCATACAGTGATCTTTCCTTATTGCCAAATGTATGTGAAAGCACGTACCTATAAAGAGGTACTTAAATAAGGCTATCATTAAAAGCTACACGTACAACTTCGACTGCTCTTACCTAAAAACCAATTTTACCGGTGGTAAAGTAACTGTTATGGAATGCTATTATCATTCCAATAAGTGTATGTGGAAGTAAGTTATATAGAACAAACATTTACACTCCATAGACAAACAAATGGATTGAAATTATTAAAAGTTTATTTTGAGAAGAAGTAACGCTAATGTGGCATAGGTATATCATTATATAGTATATCTTCTTTATTTCCATTATTATTATATATTACAATATTTTATTGTATTCCGAGACAGATATATAACGTTGGTTTTATATTGGCTTTAGTTATTTTATATTGAATTTTAAAATAAGTGTTAAAAGTTAAATTAATAAAGTCAATTTGGCACCCTCAGCCTCACTTCAATTTGACTTGTCAGTCCTCTACTCGTACTTGCGTGACTTACACCAACTTATAACCGTTTCGGTAATATTTCATGAAACCATTTTTTTAAGACCTATCTCTACTCTCTTTTTTAAGTCGTCCTTGACAAATAATTGTAGTTTTGTTTAATAATTATTCTTTATTCACTTGTGTAATATTGACTGCATTTTCAATATGCACGTCATTAGCTATTTTGAATTTTAATTTTTAATACATTTGTTTCTCCTAGTTTAAGTACACATCGGTAAGAATGATTGTATTTGAGTTGGAAAGTCCTGTCCTGGGATTGAAACAGCTACTATGGAAGAGCACAGTGACTTGTTTGCTTAAAAAGTCACTGTAGTCTCTTTTTAAACTGTTAAAACTGGTTAATGAAATAAAGAATTATTATTATTAATCTCCAATTATTGTTTCCTTTGTTAGTACAAATATACCTATTTATATGTTATCGCTCTTTGACATTTTTGTACTTAGTTTTTTATGTTATTAAGGACATTATGTTAGATAGGATAGTAAATACGAGATTGTAACTTTTTACACTACTTACAGCCTGGTCTTCATTTCATGTTATATAGTCTTGAGAAAGATACCCGTTAAGTTAACATCGCTATGAATGTATATAAATATACTTTCTTTATTTATCATTGGTAATTTATGATGAATTTAAATGCCTCAGTGCAACAGTGGTAGCGTATGCGACTGTGCTTAAGGTCTCGGGTTCAATTCCCGGGTCGGACCATATGTTTGTATGATCTGTAAATATTTGTTTTGGAGTTTGGGCGTTTTCTATGTATAATATGTATGTATTTACAAGAAAAACAGTATATATGTATTTATATCAGTTGTCTCGTACGCTAAGCTCAGCTTAGTTTGGGACTAGATGGCGTTGTGTGTCAAATGTTCGAAATATTTATTTTATTTATTTCTTTAGTTAATTTATTTTTTAATCTTTGGCCAATTGTACTGATTGGTGGTTCTTAGTTTAGTTATCACCTTGAACTCCAATAAATCAAGAGATCTGAAGAAATTTTCCAACCCGCAAACAAAAAGAAATCTCGTTAAAAAACTGCTTAATAAAAAAAATACGATATCATTTACAAATTAGAGTTTATTAAGAAGTTTTGTATTATTGCCTTTTCCTGTCCCTTATCTTTCTTAGTTAGGAGTGCTAATTTTACTTTACAGAGCAGCTATAAATATTGCGTTCGAAAAGAGACACGTTATCTGATATCGCTTAAAATGTTTTTTAACATACAATTCAAGAAAAAATGAAATATCTTTTACAAGCTTTGAAAAGATATAACTTTATAAGGTTTAACAATAAGTTATTATCTTAGTGAAAGCATCAATTGAATTGCTTCATACTTTGAGTCGACCCATACGTGCTGAACGTGCTAAAGCATGGCTTTCGTACAAACGCTGTGTTCCTTTAAACTTTAAAAGAAAGAGCTTTAAAATTTAAAGTATTGTGATGTAACAATGTATAAAATTCTTGTACGGAAACGAGTAGTTAGATAATCCATCATTTTATCGGTTAATGGACAATTTGGAACAAACATTTAAGGGCTTGATAGATTTTAAAATTAAGTCCTTGTTTCGAGGATAACTCTATATTTGTAAAAGCCATAATTTATTATTCATTATCTTTGCTTGTTATTTGCATCATAGATTAGTAACGACTTATTTTTTTACATAAAAATGTAGACGTGTCATTATCAACAGCCTTCAACAGTCCACTGCTGGGTATATGTCTCTTCTTAGCAGGAAAGTTTCGACCTACTATGCCACGCTAGCCGGACGCGTTGATATAGAGTTTGTTTCAAGTTTTCCTTCTCTTTGCGTGTTGCCTCGCATATTTAGTTTTCTTAGTCGCCTTTTACGGCATCCATGGAAAAAATATAGTTAATGACAATCTGTATTCTTAATCCTTCACCATACTTGAAAGCAATGTAGTACAATAATAAAACTAAATACACTATCATATGTAATAGTATTTATTAAGAATCTACTTCTAAATCCTTTTTATGTGGTTGTACAATACGAAGTAGTTCGTTTTCCATAACCACCGTAGTAATATTATTTTTTGTAACAAGACCGACCAGACTGCCACTAGGCGGACGGGCTATACCCTTCGACCATGTTAACAACAATTCGGCAATGAAACTAAGAGGCGTCCATGAACTAAATTTAGCTTCAGGCATCAATTTTCTATTCGCTTGAGTATCCAATATCTTAGGAAGTATCGCTACTACAAGCGAATCCTGTGCTAAACCAAAATTTTTAGCACCAATAGACTTAGTAAGTTGGTGAACGGCTGCTTTAGCCATACCATATCCAATCATGCCAGGTGTACCCTTCAATGCAACTTGAGCACCGGTAAAAGTAAGAACGCCACCTGGCGCTAAATACTTAGCGGCAACTGTAGCTGCAATAGAAGATGGCCAGACGAACTGCTTCCAAGTAAGAACCGCGTGTCTAGAAAGGCTTCTAACTTCATTTCCAGGAGTCCAACCACCAGTTACGCAAGCGACAGTATTTATTTTTTTAATGTCCAAAATGCCACTTAATTCATGCATTACGTGTTCTTCTTGTTCCAACCACGACAAATCTTTAGGTATGACGACATTTGCGTCTGCATGATCGTTTTTTAAATAGTCAACGCTCCCAACCCACCAGTTTGCTGCTTTGAAGTGGGTGACGCATGTAGACCCAAGATTCCCTCGACCGCCGTATATAATAATTCTCTTAACAGGCATCGTTAAATTCTGTAGTTCTTCTATTTATTTTTATAATATTTTAGTAAATAAATACACATACTATCAAAATTATCATTTTACACTTAATTTTTAACATATGTCATTTATATTTATCGTATTTGACAGAAATACTACCATGTAGGTTTTCATAATTGTCTACATTATAGGTCAGATTTGTTAGATGTAAATAAAGTCTTTTGAATCAGTGAAAGATATTTTAAATCTTTCATGGTAAAGAAGTTTCGTGCTGTTCATAAAACAGAGACTTCTAGTACAGAGTATTCGTATTCTTTTATTTCAGAAGGGATACTTATAGTTCAGTAATGTCTCCATTCGAATTCGTAAAGAACGACTTATTGAGTGAAGAATACAGTTTATTACAAGGCGCATTGAAATTGGTTATACTTTTTTAAAGTAACTTAATCAATTATCGGACAAATTCTTGAGATTTGTATTAATTATGTTCGAGGTTATGATTTATATCTGCTAAAGTATATGTTAATGTAATCTAGAAAAGTTTCATTTAGCATGAGATGGTATATCTGTTAAAGTATATGTTGGTGTAATCTAGCAAAGTTTCATTTACCATGAAATAATGTAAGTGCTAAAGTATGTGTTACTGTAATCTATATCTGTTAAATATGAGATGCTATATCTGTTAAAGTATATGTTGATGTAATCTTGCTAAGTTCCACGCCGTTTTTATATTTATTTGTCAGATTTGTAATTACAGTGTACCTACTAGCTTCCTTCTGTATATAAAAAGTGTAGTTCATGTAAATATAAATCTAACTTTCCATAATTTCAAATTTTATACAATTTAAAATTTAAGGCAAACTGTGTATTTTTTTATGTAACTTTACTCATAAATTGTGTATTATGCCAAGTTAATCAAGGTTACTGTGTGTAACTTTTAGAATATATGAACTGTTAATACGTACATACACATAATTCACTTTATATAGAACCCTTAGGGCATAGCCCCCTTTCGCACTTGTCTTTTTGAAGGTAGTTTATTTATATATAGGAGTGTCTGTTTGTAATATTCAAATAACCGCTTTTTACTACATGTATATGAATATATGTACATTCGATATATACACCAAAATAACATTTTTTACCATTTTTGTCAGTCTGTCTGTCTGTTTGTTCTGGCTAATCTCTGAAATGACCCGACCGATTTAGACAGGACTTTTATTGACAGGTAGCTGATGTAATAAAGAATAACTTAGGCTACTTTTATTTTAGAAAAATTATTTTATTTTAGAAAAATAAAGTCACAAAGGCTGCCTATCGCACGAGTTCAGAACACGCGTGCGGGTTATTGCTGACGGTTGTGTCTCAATTATTTTTTTTTTTTTTCTTTTTCTCTGCTTCGCGGCAATCAGTTGTGCACAACAATAAGCCACTACATTGTCCGATAAATCAATATCTGCTTGTGGTTTATAGGTTGGAAAGACACTTCTTAGTTGAGTGTCATTCCATCCTGCTAAATCTATCCCGCAATGTTGGAACACTGTGTCTTTTCAATCTTTTGTGTTGAAGGCCTTGCTCTCCACTCAGTCTCAGGGCAAGTTCATTTTTATGTGTTGTTAGTCTCCTCTGATACGCGCCGCTATATCTTGTTATCTCCTGTTTGACAGTTGGTAATTTCAAGTCGAGGTAGATGTTCTTGTTACTGATGTAAAAAAGGATGTCAAACATGACTCTCAGTGTTTTGGTCTGAAATCTTTCCAGTATCTCTATGTTACTGTTACTGGTTGTACCCCATAGTTGGATGCCGTAGGTCCAAATTGGCTTTAGGATGGCTTTATATACATTCAGCTTACTCTGTGTGGTCATTTGCGAGTGGCATCCTATTAACCAATACATATTACGCATTTTTAAATCTAATTGCTTCCTCTTTGTCCAAATGTGTTTCCGCCATGTCAGCCGTCTGTCCAAGTGCATACCCAAGTATTTTGCGCTGTTTTCTTGCGGGATTTGCTGATTGTGAAGTGTGACTGCAGGGCATGTGTCTCTCCTGAGAGCAAAAGTTACATGGATTGACTTGCTTTGATTTGAACGGATTCTCCAAAGTTCGAGCTATTCCTCTACCTCGTTGATGTGGTGTTGCAGTCGTTCTGACTCAGTTACTGGGTCCGTATGTGTGGATAACAATGCTGTGTCATCTGCATACGTTGCAACCATTGTTTTATTTGTTGTTGGTAGGTCGGCAGTGTACAGAATGTAGAGAACCGGACCAAGTATGCTTCCCTGAGGAACTCCTGATTCAATCTCATGCAGGGCAGAAAGTTCGTCGTGAAACTTGACCTCGAAACATCGTTTACTGAGATAAGACTTAATTATTTGAAAAAATGAATGAGGAAGCAGCTTCTTGACTTTATATAACAAGCCCTCATGCCACACTTTGTCAAAAGCCTGGCTGATATCCAAAAAGACCGTTGAACAATATTTCTTGTCTTCCAGTGCTCCACTTATAACGTCGACGATTCGGTGGATTTGTTCAATTGTTCCGTGATTCTCTCTGAAGCCAAATTGATGATTTGGAATGATGTCATCCAAGTTCATCCTTTTTAGTATAAGTTTTTCGAATACTTTGCCTAGTAGTGGCAACAGGCTTATAGGTTGTGTCTCAATGACTTCATTTTTAAATTCCACGCGGACGAAGTCACGGGTGCAGCTAATTGAAAAATAAGACTACATTATAATAACATTTTATTTAATTTGAAACGATAATATCGAAATCTCAGTTTGAAGCAAGTGAAAGTAAAACATTAACATCAGTTATATAAAAAACTACGGAGCAACGAAAGTTTTCTTTTAAAATTAAAGGGTACAAAAGTTAAAGACAGAAAAATAAAGTGCTAAAACGAGACTAGAAAGATAGAAAACAGTGACAAATTATAGCGTAGACTTCGAAAAGAAACTCACTACACTGACTCCTAAATACATTTGGAAAAAAGCAACTCCTCAATATCAATTCTTTACCCGGCCGTAGGTCAATAATTTTCATGGTCACACTAATGCACATCTCATAGGAGTTTAATTTCACGCCTCGATGTACAATTGACGTGCACATGTCTTGAGATCGAAGTAACTACTACACTTTGAAACAATTTACTAACCAACTAGCTATGTCGTGCGGTGATATCAGATAGTGCATATGCTATTTCACATTAGCTAGATGTAAATCTAACTCAATGTCAAATTTCATCCAGATCCGTTCAGTCATTTTTGCGTGAAAGGTAACAAATATCCATACATACACGTATCTTCAAAAACTTTCACATTTATATTATAATAAGAGTAGGTAAGCTTTAACAATCGCGTAAACTCATACATAAACAACACATAAAAACCCCTGTGAGTGGAGAGCCGATACAAGCAAAATTCATGTGTTGACTAGACTGGTAGTGTAGTGTACTAGGGACTCACAAATAAGTCCCGTGACCGGTGAGTTTATATGAAAGGAAAGTAATTTGGAAAAGGTACAAATCGTGTGTTAATATTGCTCAAATTTCATTGTATCATTTCTCTCAACGGCTCGTTAGTTCCTTCAGGGACGTATGCGTTGGGCGTCACGGTTGAAGTCACGTCACGCAGTCAAATATAAGGTGATTATGATAATTTATGAGAGCGTTCATTTATAAGCGTGATCACGCACGAAATACGCGGCAGCCGCCACGCAAGTGTTTATTTCCTCTCATACAATTTCGTGCATCGTAACTCTTAAACCTCATTTTAAGTATAAACCTTGAGTACAACTAATACTATAGAAAAATTATTTTAATGAAGTTCACAAATAACGCACAGAATACGCAATAAACCTTATTTTTTCTCTTATTCCCAAGTAACTTAAAAGGTAACACAGATCAAAGTATCAAAATAAATATGTTTTTCAACAGTAATGTACTTTATTTCTCCTTATTGCCATCTTAGCCCTTGTCATTATTTTAATGGTTATGTTCTTGCCTCCAACTTGTTATGAATTACTAACTTGAGTTTTGCAAGTTGTGAACAAACAATTTAATTGCTGTCTGAACAACATTCATGATTATTCCATCGCTGTAAACTATTTCGATTAGTTCCAAACATTAACTGTTGGGAATGCCCCGAACATTATTTGTTGAATAAGAGGAAATGTAATAAGTGTAGATAGTTTAACAATATAATAAATTGTTAGACTATATACACATATTATGTAGATATAAATTTGTCATAAAAATTAATGGATGTTAACACAGCTCTTGATATCTAGTCATGCCTTTGACTTCTCGGTGGCGGAGCGGCAGCGAATGCAACTGCGGTGCTTGAGATCTCGGGTTCGAGTCCCGGGTCGGACTCAATGTTTGTATGATATGTAAATATTTCTTTCAGAGGTTGAATGTTTTCTATGTATAATAATGTATGAATTTACGATGTTTTTGTAAACAACTATTCTATCAGTCAGTTTTATCATCATAGTACAAGCTCTGCTTAGTTTGAAACTAGATGACGTTATGTGTCAAATATCCGAAATATTGATCTATTATTTATTAATGTTTTTCATGAGGCAGAGTAGAGTCACCTTAGCAGGATCCACAATAACCTTTATTGGTCACCTTAAAAGTAAGGAACCGTTCATTAAAAAAATTTATCAAGTTTAAATTCGGACCTTACGTCTATTATTCAGCCCAACACAAATGCTCTGAATACATTTAACTTACTCTTAAAAGACATAGCAATGTAATAACAATTTAATATTTTTTTCTCTGCACTTATGGAATATAATTATATATTACAGTTTTACTGTCATTTGTGTTTTACACGAATTGACTAATTTGTCAGTTTACATATTTTTCTTTATTTCATTTCTTTTTTATTTTATTACCATTTATGAATGGATACTTTGATTCATAGTTTATATTTTAATTCTAAAGATATTTGTAATATAACATACCATAATACAATATAATATAATATAATATAATATAATATAATGTAATATAATATAATATAATATAATATAATATAATATAATATAATATAATATAATATAATATAATATAATATAATATAATATAATATAATATAATATAATATAATATAATATAATATAATATAATATAATATAATATAATATAATATAATATAATATAATATAATATAATATAATATAATATAATATAATATAATATAATATAATATAATATAATATAATATAATATAATATAATATAATATAATATAATATAATATAATATAATATAATATAATGTAATATAATACAATATAACATAATACATATTTCAAACATCTGACACACAACGCCATCTAGTCCTAAACTAAGTAGAGCTTGTACTATGGATACTAGACAATTGATATAAATACATATTTATTTATTTTTATGAAAACATGCATAAAATACTTCAAAATAGTCAAACTCTGAAAAAAATATTTGTATAGTTCATATAAAAATTAGATTCGACCTAGGAACTGAAGCCAAGACCTCAAATACAGCAGTCAAAACAAAAACTAAAGGTCTATGAACATTATTCATAAGATAACTTATTAAAGTAGTAACAACAGCATGCTTCTGATTTAAAATTAATTCAAAAGCACTTTAAAATATCTCAACAACGTAATGTTTTACAAAAGTTTTGCGTCACGTAACTCTAATATGACTCAAACACGTTTATGCAATATAACTTTGTTTACTCACTTATTCTGGTTTACAATTACAGTTACTTCTCTGTATAGAAATTTGGTAAAAAAACAAGAAATTTCTTGTTTCTTTACCAAATTTCACTTAGCCCGAAGGCTTTTCCACACTCTGCTTGAGAACGTAAAAGGCATGATGACTCATGGGAGTATAAGACTCACACACTTGCCATGATAACTGTCAATCCTGCATTAAGGGGGGCGATATATGTAAAAAATACACGATTTTTTTCCTAAATAGTTATTAAAACATCTTAAAAATATACCTGTAAATTTGTAGAATGAAATTCGTATTATTTATCTATTAAAAATTCATTTAAATCTCATCACAAATTTGTCGCTTAACTTAAGCGCTCGACTCTCGCTACCTGCTCCTCAGAGCTGTGACCATGGGTCTTTTGTATTGGAGACCCGGGTGAACAGATGTTCGGAAAGTCTTTTGTTATTTATTTCTACGAAAATATCAACTGTATAGCTAATATAACACCTAATATGTAGAAACCAGTGTTGCCGTTAGTTTAGTTCAGTTACCTTCTGGAGTTCGTTCTGTGCGGAGTAATTTAGTGAGTGATATAAAATAAAATGCAGTCTTATCCGAAAAGTTCAAAATGTGAAGGGTCTCGTGCCTCAAGACCACGGAAGAGGAAATTCCATGGTAATCAACATACTAAAAAAGAAGAAGAATCCTGAAGAAATTAAACATCCGCTTCCACTACATCCTAATGTTCAAACCCATATTAAGCCAATTTTTAAAGATTTATCTCGAGATGAATTGCTAGAAAGATGTTTGAGTGGTCACACACAGAATGCAAATGAGAGCTTCAACTCTACTATCTGGCGGCTCTGTCCAAAACATCTGAATTCTGGACTGAAAATTATTGAAATTAGTGCTTTTATATCTGCTGGATTATTTAATGACGGTTACACATACGTCTTGCGAGTTATGAACTTATTACAAATAGTTATTGGTCGACAATGCCTTGCCTACAAAGATAAAATTGAAGATTCAAGGGGTGAGCCGAACCGATCGCTGCAGTTCCTTGACAAATATAAAAGCTCGTCAAGCATTCCAGAAAGAGTTCAGAAAAAAAAGAGTACTAGGAACGCACTGAAGGACTTCTGTATGGCCCTGGAATTGCTGATTAGCTGGTAAGTCGCTGTAATCATAGAGTTTCTGTGTGTCAAAACTTTGTACGCATTTTTCTCGAAACTACTTTTTTCAAATTGGTGTGCAAGATAACTCGAAAAGTTCTTAACCGATTCTTATAAAATTTGGCACACATTTTCTTTATGATATTAGTTTCTCGTTCAATCTCAAAAATGTCACGAATATTTTCAAAAATTGCTAATTTCGACCCAAAAACCGTCGAAAAAGAGGGTAGAAAATCAAACTTTTTGGTTCGAGCCGTGGCAAATTACGATTTGATGGCTTTTTTATTTTTTTATTGGTTCAAATTTAGGCATTTACATGTATCGCCCCCCTTAATGGGCCTCCGGTCTTTCCGATGAAAACTTGAAATAAAATTTTGTATCACATTTTAAAATATTTCCAATAACCATTGAACTATCTGTAAACTTGCCAAGATTATCTGTGTGTCACAACGAAATTTCGTTTAGGTAGCCTTACATCTTGGTGGTATACTTGTGACATAATAAATATTTATGATACCATTATCAGTATTAAATCACTACCATCATTTGTGTAGACGAATCATTTTTTCTTTTCTACAAGCTCAATTTCTTAAATATTCCATCCTAACTCTTCATGAATTTAAATTAGCTTTAAAATTTTCTCTTTTTAATATGTTTGTACATGTTTTACATTTGTAAAACATTTTCTATTTTCTGTTTCAATGCATGAACGATGTATAAACAAAGCCAAAAGCAATAGTTAGTCTGAATTGTAGCCCTAAATTTTGTTTTTTTTTTCATTTAATTAAATTGGAATATTATATTGCGATTCTCAAGCTGACAGGTACATATTAACGTATAAAAAGCTATTTGTTTTTGCTGAAACACAAACAGTGACAAAGCAAAAGTAGTGACATATTCCAAAGAAGGTCTAAGGTAATGTTTTTACCGAAAATTCCAACCAATTTTTCCTATCTACAAAATTACGTATCTACAATATACTAGCTTTGAGTTAGAAACAAAACAAATAAACAGAAAGAAACTAATATCTCTGGCCCATCTCAAAGTATACCTGTATATAAAAGTCTTGGTTGTTTAATTACCTTGCTATTGGCCGTATATCTTTAGCAACAAAACCATACAATTTTTAACTAAAATTGAAAAATTCTTAAACTCCTTAAAACTTAATCTGTCACGTATACCGCTGGGTTATCTTGACAAGCCAATGGTCATTAGAAAAGTAGAAAGAAATAACCTCACGGACAATGGTCTGTTTGGAACTCAATACTATCAGGACTCTCAGTAACGACAACAAAAGTAAAAAACTCTCACTTTAACTTCTAAAAGCCCTTACAATTTATTTTTGTCGTAAAATCTGCGTCCACTTATCAATGTCCATGTTAGTCAATTTCAGGTCTTCAGTACAATAAAGGGACTTTCATGCGAGCCCGTGAGAGCCCTTAAATCTACTAGGCTTACTTAATTCCAGAATTTTATTCATATGCAAATATTTCATTTTGTAATTTCATATTCGCTAGAGGAACTCGAAATAAATTGTGCGGGGTTAGGGTGAATAAAGATCAAAGACGTTTTTGAAGCTTTAGTTTAAATGTGTAATTATTACTGAAATACCTCCTTTCTGTGAATATGTCTTAGTGATTCCAGCTTAGTATAAACATGGGTAAAGATCTCATAAAATATTTTAGAAATGTTACCTCCATCAATTCAAAAAGGAATAAAATGTTCGTGCTCCGTGGTGAGTGATCTCTCCCTTTTTTATCTCAATCAAGCCTGACTTACTGCGTACACAGATTTTCTTTCTTTCGAGCCCTGTCGCCTTTTGCGACCAATGTTATTTGCCAGGTCTAACCGTAAATTGAGTGGAAGTATCTTTAATGAAATCCACAACAATTTCGTTTACAAAAACCTCTAAATTAAGTTTACACACGTATAAACTAATCTGAAGTCATTAACTAGAGAAAGACGATCGAATGAAGGAAAGGTCACAGTATTCAAGTTTTATAGAAATACTACTATTAATAGCGATTGTTATTCTAATTGAATTTGATTGTTTTTTACAGCTACCACGAAATAATAAAAAAGGAGACTTGAGAGAGGCTTATGTCCAGTTATGGATTTTAACTGGCTGATGAGGATGACAAGGATGATGAATGAAAACTGAACGACTACGTACAAATTTCAATATTTAATAGTATTAGAATTAATATTTAATATTACTAATTTTCATAACTTCAATTTTAATATTTACCAGTTAAATAATTAGTTACCTTATATTATTATTATTAATATTTTTACCTATTATTATTAATATTTTAATTCATCTAATTAAAATAGGACATATATTGTTCCCACCGAAAACTTAGAGGCCCAAGTTAACTTCAACTACAAATGGTGCACCTACTAATTGACGGACGAGGCTTTCGCAAACAAACCATCTCGATTAGCGGCAATAGGCTTACCGCCTATTAGTTGCGACCAAAACACCGGCGAAAAGTGAGCGTTTAACATACCGTTGCCTACCCTTCCGTGAAAACAGGCGTGATTGTATGTATATTCTACATTAAACAACAGAACTATCGAGTTTTAAGCTCCAAAAAGGTTAGGTACTTTTTTTTATGAAAACACTTCCTATGTCTTTGATAATAAGAACACCGAAAAGTATTATTATACATCGCAGTAACATCGCTTTCTCAAACTAACTAAGAGAAACAACACTGTATATATAAATATCATAAAAGCAAAGAGAAAACACAAGATCATCTTTAAACATCAAAAAAATTGACATCTTTAATAAAACGAAAGAAAAAATGCGAAAACGTTAAGACTTATTTATTTAAGCTGAGTATTTGTATTTTTACTGAATATGTATAAATATAATAGAAAGGTACAATAAAATTTGTTTAGATTTAAATAGTTCAGGTGATATAGACTCTTCTATAAATATATCTTAACAACAACAATAGATAATGCACTAAATAAATCGAAAAGCAACATATCCCTGTAATATCATTATGGGTAAGTGATACTTATTGATACAAAAGAAGTAATATCAATAATATCACTTACCTTTGAACATACAATAGTATTCACAAATCACTGTCCTAAATAATACTCGTATAAACAATCGAAATCTTTGCGTCCCTTCAGTAATTCTTTTTAATATTGTTTGTGAGAAATACGCAGCGATAATTAGAACTGAAGCAACAGCTGATCCATTACTAAGTAAAATTCAGCTCGTAAACGCAAATTATTACCTAAGTGCCACTTTAGTAATACTTATTACACTTAAAAGCTTTATGAAAATCGTTTACTTTGTATAATTTCTCGATTGGTCTGGACTAGTTTAAGATGATTTTCAATTCACCATATTTTTTTTTTTTATATTTAACCTACCAAAGTGACTCTATTCTGCCTGATGTAAAGCATCAATAGAATCCAAGAGCTGTGGTCGCCATACTCACTGCGAATGACGACAGTCCAATATGGCGACCCACGCTATGGCGGCCTAATGAGATGCTTTTTCACGCCCCGCTTAAAGGACCCGGGATCGTAGTCGGAGGAAAACACGTGCGCCGGTAATGACTTCCAGGCTTTAACCGATCTGCACAGGAAGGAAGAGCCGAACCGTTTAGTTCGGGAGCGTATGTCTACCATTCTGAAACGGTGACTTCCAAGGCCAGCACCAGTTGTCCTATAGAGGAACGGAGAGGGTGGGATCAGTTGGAAGAGCTCATCAGAACACTCTCCATGAGAAAGACGATAGAGGACTGCCATAGAGGCGACATCTTTTCGTAACTGCAGAGACTTAAGGGATTTAGTGACTTACGGGTTATTGATAATGAATAATAATAAATAATTATCATTATGTTACAGTTATACAGTTATAAAATAAAAAGTGTAGAAAAGAATTGAGAGAAACTGTTCTTACCGGATAGTGGAACACCTTCGCAAACACTTGAACGCTGAAACGATCTATTTGCATTCTTTATCCTCAAGCATGGTAGGTCCCCAAGGATCTGTTAGAAAAAAGATATGAAGATTATTTTACAACGTTATATATGTCTTGCCTACAAGTATCTTGAATATACTTATAACGTATTCATTTGCACTTTGCTAGCCATCGAATCTCTTTGGGATCCATTAGTATCAATTAACAAGAACAATATTTTCTTATTACGTTTAGGTTTCTGTAAATGATGATGAAGTGTTTTAGTAACAATACGACTTGTCTTTACATCAAATACGAATCAAGTTTAATAAATATATATGCGATTGATATACATTTTTAGTGCAATGACTAGTAACTGCACGGTTGGCCTAGTGATTTGAGTGTGTTGTAGGTTAAAACCCACATGGGACAACACTTTGTGTGATCCATAAATTGTTGTTATGAGTCTGGATGTTCTTTGTGCCTGATTCCTGTATGTTTGTAGAATCCCCCGCGACACAGGATTTATTCCTAAAATATAATAGTTACCTTTATGGTAAAGTCGTAACTGAATAGACTAATTCAATTTAAACCTACTGAAATAAATAGTTACTAAATGCTGACATTGAAAAAAAATATTACGTATACCTGTATACAATAATATATAATGCTTCGTTGATCTAATTCTTAGTGTATGCGACTGCCGGTCAAGAGGTCTTGGTTGGAATGCCAGGTCAGGCCAAAAAGTGTTATTGAGTTTGACGGTTGAAGTCGGCATCCCCGTGCCTCAATGAGCACATAAAGCTATTGTTCCTGCACCTGATCTGTCCCTGGTAGTGTCGGATAGCGGTTCCATTGTGCGAATGAAGGAGCCAGATTGTGAAAGTGAGGCGAGCGGACCTATATTTGCGTACACACTTGTGTACTAAAAAAAATGAATTACATGTTCTATAAGAACTAAATGTGTCCAAGTTATTACGGTTACCACAAAAAAAATGTGCAAATCACAATTTTCATAAATTCACTCACATTCACTAAACTTTAAACCATCATTTTCCCGACACGCACTTCAATTTAATGTGATGATAAGGTGCCGGATGTTGATTAATTCTAGTGTTTAGTAACGTGTAGGACCTCCTCTGCTCCTTACACATTCCCTGAGCCGGTTAGGGACGCTCTCTATCAGGTGAGCCACGTTTTCATCAGGAATCTGTTCCCAACAATGTTTTAATGCATTCACCAATTCCTGTCGACTGTGGATAGCGGTATAAGTTTCTTTAAGGCTTCGTTTGAGTTGATCCCATAAATGTTCAATCGGGTTTAGGTCGGGACTCATTGCAGGCCAAGGCAAAACATTAATATTCGCGTCCGAAAGAGCACTTTGAGTCAGACGGGCAGTGTGAGGACGTGCATTATCTTGCATCAAGATGAAATTCTGACCAACTCGCTGTGAATATGGGATGACATGAGGTTGGATGACCTGTTGGACGTAGCTGGCGGCGTTTACGTTGCCCTCATCCAAGAATACCAGCTGAATTTTACCCAGTAGACTGATTCCACCCCACACCATAATACTGGGTCCACCAAAACGGTCAGTTTCTCGAATACAAGGATCCTCAAAACGTTCCCCTGGTTTTCTCCAGACACGTACCCGTCTGTCATCACTGAAAAATTTAACTTTAGACTCATCTGTAAAGAGCACTGTTCTCCAATTGTCCATGGTCCATTCGAGATGTTCACGTGCAAACCTTAAACGCGCTGCACGATGTGCCCTGGTTAATTTTATTCGCACAGCGCGCATTCTGGATCTTTATTGGTCTTCATGAAGTCTGTTCCGTATGGTTTGATCGCTTACACGGGTACCAGTAGCATCACGTAAGCGATTTTGTAAGGTACGCGCTGTCACAGTGCGCTCTCGACGTGCAGTAAGTCGAACGTACCGATCTTCCTGGGAAGTGGTGGCCCGATTTCTACCACCACCTCGTCTCCTGGCAACACTACCTGTCTCCTGATAACGTTCCCAAACATTTCGGATCGCATGCCTAGACACACCGAGGCGTGAAGCTACCGATCTCTGTGAATTGCCCTCTTGAAGCAAAACTACAGCTCTGGAAGCTGTTTCCGGGTCCATATGACGTCGAAATCCGGGCATTGTTATTTTAAACAAAGCAATAACACCGAAGCAAATGATAAACAACGATACAATATCAACTTGTGTTTGTTATGAGATGCAGAACACAAGTGATTAGAAAAGTTCGTAAACGCTGAGTTGACCCATTTTTTAGTTTTTTCCGTCTACCCACTTAGGAACCACCCTAAACGTGACATTCCAAACGTGTGACCATGTGTAAACATATGCACTTGGAGTCTACACACTTCAATTTACAAATCAGCAGGCAATAAAAATATTACGGTCGAAGTTCCGAAAAAAATCAAGTGGGCCCTAAGTTGTTTTGAGTAGCATATAATATCACCTGTGTAGTTGGATGGTTGACCTCATAATGTATATAAATATAATAAAATAATTTCTCTCTCTCTCTCACTCGTCTATACTGTGCCCGACATAGTCTATAATTGTTTCATAGCATAAATTATTTACCAACAGTTCGGTTTACATTATGGACGCATTGAGTATTAAAGTTGATAATTTAACATCAAATTTTATGGGATTATTTGAAAAGAGAAAAATCAGCGAAGAGATGTCGGCGATCTCGCGGTCTCTTTGTAGAAGAGTATTCTAAAATTTCGTTGCTCGCTTAGAAGAGTGCCAACGTCGAGACGGTGATCAACTAGACGATGTAATTTTTAAAAATTAAATTCCAACTAATTAGCTTTCTTGTAAATAAAAAATTTTTATTATATATCAAATGATTTTGTCAAATGTTAACCAATTGATGGCCCACCCTATAGAATAAGATGTTTTAATAAAAATTTATAATATCGCCCTATATGCGTCGAAAGAAAAAATCAAATACAGAGATCATATACGTTTGGAAAGGGTTTCTCAAGAACAATCAAATGGTAATAACAAAACACCATATGATCGAGTGAAGCAGTGCCAGGAACATAGAAGAAAGAATGCGGCCGAGCGATCTGCAACGCTGATGCCAGGACACATGCAGTTGGGGCTGTTGAAAATATGCAAGCAGATAATGAAATCGCTTCTACATCGACAAAGAACTATAAAGGCATAGATTGTGTTGGATCATCGATTGTGAAGATACATTGGGTAGCAGCTAGTGTATGTTTCAATACGACGTTTGTCAATGGTTTCTGCGTTTATTGAAGCCAACAACAGATAATTACTTACCGCTGCTTAAAAATACTTTCCGTGAAAAGCCAATAGTGAACTTTAAACTGTGCGGTACGCGTAAAAAGTCATTGGACTCGGACAATGTGCCCACGTTGTCACGTTCGAACGGTTTTATGTATCCACCTAAGCACTACTAGTATCACCGCGACTGCCATTCCTGCTATGCATGATACGTAGGTCACATTGCGATGGCAGCTATGGTATCATCGAACAAGTTATTAATGTACCCGTGGATGTGGACCCAATGGTGCAACAGCTACCGCATCAATTGGACGATGATCAGGCGTTTAGTGTTAACATAAATTAGAATATGATACATTAATCAACATGTATGAGCGGCGGGATTAAAAGTTTAATTGTAAAAACTTGGTTACCATTCTTACTTGGTCAACCATTGAATTAGGCCCCCCACAAGGTGGTCTGACGACCTGGTGAAGATAGCCAATGCCAAACCAGCCTACGCCACTGATTATGATCCTATCGAGAATATACAGTGTCACAGAAGTGTACCGGAGTCGAAGCTTCTATATACTTGCAAGGCCGGTCAACATTGAACGTCGCTGAACGTTACTTACGACGTGTATGCCGAAGAACTATCGTTTCCTTTGATATACTACACGTTACCGTGTTCATGATCGTGACAAGCGAAATACAAAGAAGTTATCGTCACGGTGTCGCACTAGAGCACGTTTTGTATATGGCCATGAAAATCAAGCGATTGCGTGTCGGCGAAGGCATAAATTGAGTTTTGATGCATAACGCAGACTGCCAATATCACTCGCAAAATGCTGGAAGAGTGCACGTTCGTCGATGAGTATGTCGATAAGAACCTTGTATTTCTCAAATCTCTACCAAATTCTGTGTAGTATTGGATGGATCACAAAATGGATCTCAAGATGGATCTCTTTTCGATGATAAGTCAGCTGGGCAAGCCGTCGATGATTCTTACACTGAGTGCTAACGAAATAGGTTGGCCAAATCTTCTCAAGATACAGCATGAGTTGAGTGATGCCTTTACCGATGTTTTGTTTAAAAAATATAACCCGTTACATAAACGTATTCACGTACAACATACACCCAATTTTTTTCACAAAATATTTTCATAAATGTAACCATTAAAATTGATTATAAGTTTAAATCAAGAACGTAAATACACAATGTGAAATAAAGTTAGTAAATATGTAAAGTTATTCTAGTTATAAAGTTCAGATTACATTCTCAATATATTGGACGCTAGTCTCGATCTAGGAATTCAATTATAAGGGTCTACATTAAACAACTAGTAAACTCTGAAGTTGATATAAATTTTGCATTATTATTTTACATGCGTTGATACCGATAACATCTTATCTGAATTCAATAATGAATGTGCTTAGATATCCATTAATTTCATCATTTTCCATCAAGTGGCGAATTATAACAGGGATGACGTAATAGGCAAACAAAACCTTTTATGTATTGATTCAAAATGTCCACATTAATAGCCGTCACACTGTCGTTCTGTCGATCACTCAGTTTGAAATACAATCCACAATCTTTACTCGTATATAAGATGATCATACAACAGACGTACATGAATATGTAGCTAGGAACCTACATATAAAATTGATAATGAATACTTTGTTTGATGTATAAGCTCTACTTGAAGTTAAAATAACAAAGAATTCTTCTGTTAATTTAACATTAAATTTTAAAACAGCTTGGGAACAGAGTGAATAGATTATTAATGTATATTTTTGATAAATTGTTAACATATTTGCAACCTTTAGACGATCAACTTACTAACGTACAAAGAAAGTATAAATTATAAGTCATAGCTTAAACTAACACGCTACTGATGTATATTCACTAAGCACATAACTCTTCACTTAGAGAGATAAAAGAGTATTCGAGTAATGCGTGACGTGACCACATTACTAGCAGATGTGAGTAGACTTTTAATGATTATAGATGTATCTAAAGAGTTGGATAAAGTAAAACCTTCTAAAAACTTAGTGAAAGTTAATAGTAATTATATTAAATATAGTTAGAGCTAACGAGGTTTGATGTTGAACAACCTTAACAGTAACTAGTATGTACTAACTTACATTTACAAATGTTTCAAAAGAAGGAATTGATATTGTTAAATAGGACCGTAGATTACAATGAAAAGGAATATCCGTTGTAATAATTAATTAAATTTTATTCAGGACGTCATATTTTCTTACACAGAAGTGTGTGTCCACAGATAAGAAAAATATAAGGACTAGATGCATCGGGAGCGCACACTCTAGTGAGGAGCGTTGTGATGGATTATGATTATAACTTTAGCATACTTGTACATTACAAAAGATACAAAAAAAAAAAATATTCACAGCGCCACCTCGCACGGATAATAACGTGACTGTTTACTTTTTTTTAATAGCCTACCAAAGTGACTCTACTCTGATTGATGGAAAGTATGAATAGAATCCAAAAGTTGTAGTCACTATACTCATTGCGAATGCTGACAATGCGGTATGATGACTCACACTATAGCGGCGTATTACGATTTTTTACCCCTCACTTGGGGACGTAAAAGACATGACAGTCATCGTAGCATTGTATTGCACACACTTACCACGATAACTGTCACCCCTGCATCAATAGGCCTCCGGTCTCGCACTCACCACGAAACATGACAGCACGAATGCTGTTGCTTTAGGTTGGTCTTCTGTGGGAGGGTAGTACTGCCCCAGACGAGCCGGCTCGTTCATGCTGAAATCAGCGTGGCTCTACTACCTGGTGAACTTGTACTTACTTTTATTGCTACTACCAACCCTCAAATAAACTAAGATCTTTTCTTATATATTTTAAGAGCCTATCAAAGTGATTCTACTCTGTCTGATGAAAAGCATGAATACACTGCTTTTAGAATTTCGCGATTATACACATACACATAGTTTTGTTGTACAGCGGGATTTATTCGCGATAAATTGTTTAACAGGTTCCGATAGGTTCTATTCTCCGACGTTTCGAACAAGATATACTGTTCGTGGTCACGGGTACACTAGTGTGAGCTTAGCTAAGCATTCGTGAAGGTGTGACCACGCTCTCTTAGCCGCCATTTCTACACACTACACTTACAATATATGCACACTTAGTTGTAGCATCGAAAATTTTAAATAATTTTATGACTATTAGTCAGTGCAGTTGTACAATAAAACTATATGTGATAGTGAATAGAATCCAAGAGTTGTTGTCACTATACTCATTGCGAACGCAGACAATGCAGTATGGTGACCCACATTATGGCGGCCTAGTGAGATGCTTTTTCACGCATAAAAGGCATAACAGTTATCATGGCAATGTAAGGGTCACACACTTACGATGATACTGTCACCCCTGCATCAAGTGATCTTTTAAAACGTCCTAAAAATTTTCAAACAATATAAAAGGCTTTTGAACAGAAGTTACCACGGTTGAGTCGGCGAAATAAATATTAATTATTACCAAATTTATCACCACTTTACAACACAGCACGAAGTTATAGTTTGTCTCACCCTTTTCATAATAACTAAAACTGAGAAAAACTTTAAAATAGCCATTGCATTCCTCTTTTGCTATAAGATGAAAAAGAAGTATATCTTATTTATGTTGCTCGTAAAAATTTAAACATATTAGTTTCGTGTAACAGGCTGTAACATATAACTTTCGATGATTACAATAAATAAAATGACCAGTGGAGTGTGAAATACCTGAACGCATGATATATGTACGAATTAAAACCAAGATATCTGTCATATTATCTATTGATACATAATACATAATAACGTCGAAATTTTGACAAATCGAAACCAAACAATAACCGTACTTCTATATACCTGGTATTTTAATAAAAACAGGCTCATAATGTGCTTTATTTGGTTGCTTCATTCAATAATAAATAATACACAGCTTAAAGTAACTTACATAACGAACAACAGGTTTTTATGTATTTAAGTTTTTCTTAAGCTCTGATATATGGCCGCTAAAGACAGTGCTGTTAAAGAACGGTTGATGTCTGCATCAGTAGTGTCTAACAACCATTTTTGCCAAACCGAGGTGACTTTTATACACACGAAAAAGTTCGCAAAAAACAAATAAACTTCTATAACAGTACCAAAGAGTTCCGCTCACTTGTTAAGAAATCAACTAAAGACTTCATCCAACAATGAAAGAAAGAAAAAAGGTAAGGTATGTATGTAACTTAAACCTTTTTTGATGCCAAGTAAATAGAATACCGAAGATTATTTATTAAAGTCAATAACTAGTTAGCTAACGATACGAAGGCATAACATATTTTGCAACTATCGCATCATTTAAACAAATAACATCTGGCATGCTATCATATCAAGCACACGATTTTGTTTCAAAGAGTTATGTAAATGTAATATAAAACAAAGATTGAAATTCTGCTGAGAAAGAATCTCTTAATAGATTAACGTATAGGAAATTGTACCTTCATTTTAATAAAGTTGGTCGGCGAATCTGTAGGTGGTATTACAAGTATTATTGGCTTACTATTAGATTTATAAAATTGAATGAATGATCAAATTACCTTCCTAAATCCGTGCCTGTATCTTGTATTCATGTAGGAGTATATAATTGGATTGTAGCAGGAGTGTGACATGGCCAGCCAATGGCTCGCGAACCACACGTAAGGCCATCCAGGCCAAGAGCTCCAAACCACGTCGTCACCGTTTACTGTCCATGTTACCTGCATTAAGAGAATATTACACTGTAAACATAGACATAAATCTATGTATAAAATAGGTAAAATAATATAACAACAAAATTAGGTACAAATTTTCTGATATAACAATATTTTTGTAGGTTAGGAACACGGTAATAGTCAGGCTCTGGTACCCGCAGTAAAATTAAACTTGTGTTATGGATCCCGGTTCCTCTCTCAGCAAAAATTTACGTTTATTACGTGCTTATATATTTTACAAAATTTTCCATCATTCTGGGGTGTGAGCATGAATGTATGTGTGTGAATTGGTATAAGTTTGTAATGATATACTAGAATATAACTTAACAAAGCTTTATCTAATTGTAAAACATAGAAACAGAAATGCATGCAATAAACCAGTGATGCAAGGGTGACAGTTGTCGTGCTAGGTGTGTCACACCTTTTACGTCCCCACCAAAGCGTGAAAAAGCATTTACTAGGCCATAATAGTATGGGTCACCGTACTGCATTGTCTGTACTCGCAATGAGTATGGTGACCACAACTCTTGGAACCTATCCGTGCTTTCCATCAAGTAAAGTAGAGTTACTTTGGCAGGGTCTTAAAATAAAAATAAAAAACATATAAAAACTAGTCTCAAGCTGTTATTGTAGCCGGATGCCGAGTTTTTACATTTAAAAGAGGTCGACTACACGGTAGTTTTAGTAATATTAAGCATAATATGAGCCATTTAATACTCAAATTGATAAAATTGTACAAAATAACATTCAAACCACTTTAAGTAAGCCAACGTAGTCTATTACAATGAAAATATCGGTGAACGTGTGATTTGTTTATAAGACATTGAAAAGTAAAAAACGACAACCTAAAAAAATCTAATATATTGTACCCAAAGAATTGGGTTTATTTGAAATGTCAGGTCGAGTACGCATAATTGTTTCTACTAGGACGAGGAACGCAAAGAATGTGAAAACAATTTTGATACCGAATAAAATGATATTCATGAATTTATTTATTAAATCTGCTTATACTTTAGTAACCTTCTTCAAAAATGTATAATATGAGAAAATAGGAAAAAGTCATCCAGTAAAATATATAGTAGATGGTCTTAGTACAAACATCTGTTGAACAAACTGTGAATTCCATAAGTTCATTTACATCTGCAGACCATCCACCCAATTTAGATCTATAAAAAAAATTGAGAGGAGAAATTAATTAGTAAAGAGACTGAAGTTGTTACGAATGACTAACGAGGGTTTTGAAGGACATTTTGTAAGTTATTTTATCGTAATTATACGGCAAAAAAATACTTATTATTAGATACGTGTACAAATATGATTAACTATTAAATTTTTGAAAGACGTTATTTGCAGAAAACAACGATATTTTGATATAAAAACCATGATTCATGAATAATTCTTGAACACAATAAAAGAAACTAATTTCAGTCATTTTTCTTAAATGTCAAAAGAAAGTAAGTTTAAATTAAATAATATCTGTGTAAGATTTTTTCAAATTAAGTACAATATAAAAATTTCATTATGTCAGAATTGTTGACGAAAAGTTACCGTAATAACTATTTTTACGTAGAGAAGTGAAATCAAAAGAAGGTAAGCTTGAAATCAGATAATAATATCTGTGTAAGAATTTTTCAAATTAAGTACAATATGAAATTAGAATTATTAATAAAAAGCTATCATGATAACAATTTCTATTTCGAGAGCTGAAGTCCACACTATTTGAAAATCGTGTCTAATTGATATTTATGTCATATAAATTGCAACTCAAAATAGTATTGTTTGACACGACCGTGAAAAAAATCATTTCATTCAAATTATTTTTAAGAGTTCGTATTTAAAGCACATTCAAAGTGAGCATTATTAGCGACTATCACATTACAGTTCCAAACCTTATGAAAATATAGTGATACTTAAAGTATATTAGGCATATATATATATATATATATTAGGGTGTCCCTTATATGACAAAAAAAAATTTTTTTTCGAATTTCGAAATGCATACCCTCTATAATTTTTACTAATGCTATAAGATACTTAAATATAAAATTTTATCAATCTAGCATAATTGCAACCAGTGCCGACCGAGCTTCAAAGTTTAGTAAAAAACGTGTTTTGTCCTAAAATTTCAGTCTGCTATAATTTCACTATAAATGCAATGAATTAAGTGAATAAAATTAAATAATAAATTAGATGAACATTATACATGATGATGAACAATAATTAAAAACATAAAGAAATAAGAATCATTCAGGGTAACTTCTTTTTAGAGTAGTTTTTTTACAGTCTGGATACAATTTTAGATGTTCCTGGACACAGCGCAGCAAGAACTGTTTTTGTTCTTCTTCAGCCGTGATAAGTCCGTTAAAATCTTGCATTAATTTAACAGCCCTTTCAGCAGTATCATTTACAACTCTCAAATAACTTATTCTTCTTTTAGCCTCCAGAAAAGCAGCATTGTTATTCCAAGAAGATACATCTTCCTTTAGAAAACTGTCGTCGATCTGCAGTCGTGATAAAAATTGTTTGCTCTTTTCCGATACGAAATCATCCAGTGCTTTGTCTAAAAAAAAAGAAAAATAAGTTAAATAACAAATAAAAATCAACAACAATTTTGAAAATAAATAAATAAGTATTGGACATTGAAATTGAAATCCAACAAAAAGTCAATTTAACTTACCAAACAACTTTTGAGTCAGTTCTTCCTTCGACGGGTCATAGCGTTTGCTAAAATCCGAGATTTTGTCCCTGTTGAAGTTGGCAATCATCTTCTTCTTAGTTTGGTTGTCAACTTCATCATCAAATAGTGATAGAATGACTGTCTCTTCACATAAATACCACAAGTTATGGCTGAACTTGCTTATAGAAGCTTTAGAAATTGTTGCGTCAACTTTTTCATACTCTTTTAAGATCTTCAAGAAGCGCAAATCTTGATTAGGTGCTTTGGTCGCCACTGTACATTCGAGCCAAGGTTTAACATACAATATTACGAGAAATAAGCAAACATCTTGTAGAGCCTTTTTGTCCTTCGCAGTTACTCTGCATTGTGACTGAAGTAAACATATTTTTAAAGAATAGATCGCTCTCGCCATCCAGCGTGCCTGATCCAGCTCCGGGGGGCCTTAGTTTTAATTTTTCCTCTGTGTCTCTTCCTAAAAATATTACGCACAGTTCGACCAATTCGCGGTAATCATCTCTTACAAAACCTTTATCTAATTCTGCCTTATAAAATAGTAACAACGCTTGAATGTCTGTCTCGGCAACCCGTGCTTTTACGAAATTAAGAGATGGTTCAATTTTAGTACAATCAATGTTTTTCCAATTTTCTTGGAACTTTTTGAACATCGGAATATCTGGGCTACTAGTAATTTGCTTAATCTTGGTTTCAAAGACAGCTTTTAGGACCAATTCATAAACATGATGACGACAGGCGAAAAGCAACAATTCTCTTCCTAAAGTTTGCTCCAAAATAGCACAAGCTCCATTGAAACGGCCCATATTGGAAGCTGTTGTGTCGCAGCACATTATTTGCACTTTATCATAAAGGTTCCAGTCAAAGAGAGCTGCTGATACAGCCTTCGCTTGATGTTTTCCAGAAGAACTTTCTAGTTTCGGCACTGCAAGAAGCTGCTCTCTATCGTCAAATGAAGCTATAACTGGCAAGCGTTCTTCTTTTGAACTCCGTACATCCAACCCCGGTAATAGTTTTCCATCCCAATGGACTGTGACTATGTCGGGTACATTGTTTTGGAAGTTAGATTTTATTGCTTCTGCCCTTGATTTTCTAGTTTCAGTACGAATTCGCTGAATCGAGGATTTGTTAATACAGAAATCATCGCTGCTCAGACCAAGCGCTTCTACCACCGCATTAAGAATGTAAACGGTATCTCTAATGCTTAACTGGCATCGATCTAAAGCTGCAACTAGTTTAGGTGTTATAAGATTCTTTCTACCTCTTTTTGAACTTTGTTCATGGCAGGCAACGTCCGGCAAGCTGAGTTCAGAATTCAAGATCTGTTCTTCGTCTGAATCTTCTACACTGTCTAAGTTATTTGTGGTGGAAGTAGATGCAACAGCTAGTGATTCTCTTTGTCTTACAATCCTTTCCTCTTCTTCCAATCGTCGTTGTCTAGATCTTTGTTCTTTTTCCGCCAATTTTTTATCTACACCACCTAAGCATCCCGGTCGACCTGGCTCTCTCTGTTTCATTAAAAATAATTTATCTTCCTCTATTTTCATTCTCTCAAAAGCATCAGCATGTGCAATATCAAACAAATTATCAAGATTAATTATAAAATTGTTCTCACGACTCTTAAACGTAATCTGAGTTTTCTTACAATTTTTTTGCAACTCTCTCCAAACATGATATAAATCAATAAGTTTCTTCACGCAGTTAGGAAATGCCCTTGTTGGAATTCTTGCTTTTTCCCAATATATGATGCACTCCCTAATCACAAGATTTGCACTTTCACTAACAGTCAGTTTAACCTCACGAATATTGTAAAATAGGATTGAGAGAACTTGTCGATTAGATGGTAATTTTGCACCATTTATTTGGTAGCTAGTCAATCCGATAAGAAAAATATTTTGTTTATCACTCCGTAATTCCACCGACATGTTTACGCACTAAACAATGAAGCACTAATAGTCTCAAAAATCACGTACGAAATGGCAAATAAAACATGTCGTAACAGGTCACTGGGCAGTACTTAAGCAACTTGTATCGACAAGTTTAAATAGCAAGTCGGCACGGGTTATCGTTTATATATCGAACTAATATTTTTTTCTAGACAATATAGGGTTATTACGAAACTTTTAAGAAGGTATGCGTAAAAAAATATCGAACTTGAAATTTAAGGGACACCCTAATATATATATATATATATATATATATTAGGCAGGATAGGCTACATATTCAAAGAAAATCAATAAGATTGTTATGTAAAAATATATGAACTTACAATAAAAACATTAAGTGGTAACCAGCTAATAGTGAACACGAAGACCACTGTCACCATCATTTTGATCATCTGTGACAGAAAAAAAAATTATGTGTCACAAATAAAAAGATTGTGCATAAGTCACACATTTTCTACTAGATTTAAGATTTGCCTAGAAGTTTAATACGCCACCTCTATTCTTATACGACTTAAGGTTTTTTAACATGCTTTTATTAGTTTGGGTTGTATCTATGTATGTATGTATGTAACGGAATCTCTGAGCTTACTTTTCACCTGTTTCTAAAAATCTGATCAACTTGAAACTTTGCACACGTCTCAAGGACCGATGACAATGCGATGATTTGATAATAAATTTATGAGTTTGTCACAGACTAAAAAATGAAAAATAAATAATAGTTTAAAAAAACTAAAAACACAAGCTTTACTTGCTAATCGGACTAAATACTAGAAAATAATCTTTAATGACAAAGAGTCTAATATTACAGTAGTAAAAAATCGAACAATCAATCATAATGAATCGCCTCAAAATAAAATTTAAGTTATTAATAGAATAATTCAATTCAGAGTAAAAAGCGTGGGGTACATTTTACTGCGATTCATAACTATCCTCTCATAGATAGTTGCCAATGGAATGATTGTAATATTTAAAATATCGAGTACCATACGATTTTTAAAAGCGTGTTTTTTATTTTTTAAGCTATTATTTATTTAATATACAGGTTTATCCGTTATACGTAACTTATATTAACAATTGTATTTATTAAAAACTGGACTTTAATTTTTATATTTCAACACATCAATGGGTAAGTACGATCTGTCTACATCTCTTTTAGTGTTAAGTAAATAAAAAAAATATTCTAGGCACTGGCGAATCTAAAATAATGTGTGTACAAAAGTAAGTCTGGATATTTTTCTGTTTGTCAACGTTTTATTTAATTTATTATATGACTCTAATATCTACTAAACATTATGTCTCTCGAACTATTCCATTACTCAATTTACCCTGTAATGTCCAAAAGATAATTTAATAAAAAGAATATCATAATTTATGATTCGTAATGACCTACCAATGGTATCATTTTACTTGTAACACTAACTTATCAAAAGGGTCTTATTTTAGAGAAAAAAATATAATGTTGTAATTACCTTTCGTTTTGAAAGCTCAATTCTGGAATCCCGATCATCATCAGCTTCTCCAGGCGGTCTGGTATCCCAAACGACGCACGCAATACGGGCGTACGTGCATACCAGCGCGCTCAATGGCAGAGCGAACTGAAGAACGAGCAACGCTATGGTATACTGCCTACTCCGGTCCGGAGTTGACCAATGCTCGCCACACACATCTCTTTGAAACAGAAGGTAATACAACACTTTGGTACACAGACAAAATAATTTATCCATATCGTACCTATTATGGTATCCATGCCGATATGTTAAGTTTATACAGTACCTGGTGGTAAACTTTGCTTTGGTTTACCTTTAAATGGAATATAATGCCATAAGTTGGATAAGAAATAGGCATGTATGTAGCTATTCTAAAATGAAAGTTTTAATGAGATTAATAAAAGAAGGCACTTAGGTAACGGTACGATATTTCACCATTTTATTTTTTACTTTTCTGTAGAATTGCTTCTTTAATTTGTATGTATACGTATAATTGAGTTTATATTTTATGTCATACTTAATTTACTTTATCATAAAAATTCAACGAATCAAATAGTCGTTATTACAATTTTCTTTACTTTCCCAATTATAGCTATTAATGGCTAGTTAAAGTTTTATTAATCGTTCAACTACACCGAAATATCAGCATCATCATTAACAGCTTTTATTAGTCCACTGCTGGACATAACTTTCTCCTTTGAAATGAGGTTTTGGTCTGCTATACCACGCTGGCCAGATAGGTTGCTATAAAGTTTGCTGCTGCTGTGATTTTGGCCTATGTAGTTTGTTCCTTTAGTCGCTTGTTACACCACCATTGGGAGGAATAGGGGTGTTGACACTGTATTCTTAATCTGTTATATTAATAAACGCAACGCTAAAATGTATACCTGAAACTATTATCTTTAAGTTAAAATAAAAATTAAAAATGGCCATTCAAATGTTAAGCACCTTACATCACACTATTACAATAAAAATCTTGCTAAAATTTTAACAAGAAAAATACACAAAGTTTAGAATTAATTGAAACAGTGTTTGGCAAATTGTAGTTTTCGTGTGCACAAGTTTTAAAATGTTTGAAGAGCTCATTTGAGTTTGCTGCTATCGCGAAAGTTAAATTGTTTTATAGTTTGAACATTAAGGTACTTTTTTACTGTTATAAAAGAGTATAGATAACTTAGTAATTAAATAAAGTGTTAGGACCTTCAGAATCTTTGATCTTGCCTTTGCTTCTTGTTGAAGTTTTATACAGATAGCTTTTTAATAAAATAGTATTTGTTGCCCATGTGGTAAGGCACTGTTCGAGTGGGAACAAAATCCATTTACTAAAATACACATATATAAAATGTATTTGTAAACAGATTATAATGTAATCTAATAATAACAAGTATGTCATCCTAAAAAACACCTGAACCTGGGCTGGTCTGAATTCTGTTGAAAAACAAAGGCATTGTACTTTTATTTTTCGAGTTTTCGATGGTTCAAATAAATAAAGATATACTCACACTTCACATACTTGATGATAAGGTGAAGGTCGCTGTAACTCTGACACTATGGGAATAGGAGCCGCTGTAATAAACGCTCCAATCCACACAGCAATCACTACTAATTTAGCAGCAATTTTACTAAGCCGAGGTTTTAATGGATGCATTATAACTATGTATCTATCTATAGATATCGCGAGTAACGTATACGCACTAACAAGGACTGATACAGCCTGGGAATAGTTCACAGCTTTGCACATTAACGCACCAAACGGCCAATATCGCAATATTAACTGTGAAACGAAGGAAAACGGTACACAGAACAAAGTCATAAGTATATCACCAACAGCTAAGTTCATTATAAAGTAGTTTGTCACTGTCTTCATACGTGGCGTCGTATGAACCACAAAACACACTAAACCATTTCCTAACAAAGCCACTACAAACACTGTAAAGTACATTAGGAATACACATATTTCAAAAACATACGACATAATACCCTCGTCGGAAGCATGTAACACACACACAAAATTTGGTTCCGAACAATTTTCGTTGGAATGTGTGTAATTGCTATAAAAACTGATGTTGGAACAGTTTGATAGAGATTGAGGAGTTTGAAGTGTAAAGTTGACATGAAATACATTTTCTGTCCACGATTTGTTGGTATTGGGCATTTTTACATGAAAAGTGAACACATCTTCAATGATGCTTAGAACCCGAGTAATGTACCTGTAACAAAAAATACACCTTATATTTTTAGGCAAACTTATAAAATCACGATCATTAATTTTTCCCTTTATTTTTTGTTTCTTTCTGTCATTATTTGGCTTAATTTGGAAGATCAGAAAGATTTGGCAGAGCCTCATTATATATATTTATACACATTTTTTACACAAAGAGAATATGTAAATCACGAATCTTCGTTCCTAAATGCTATTATTATTCATATGAAAAATAATATCTGAAACCTCACCCCAGTTTTCACCCTAATACATCTGACAAACATTTTTTATTAGTTTTTATGGATTTATATTGAAATCGTTAAATTTATAAAACTTTATTGGGGTTCATTCAAATTTTTGTAAGGAAAAGTAAAGCTATAAATATTCCTAGTTTCTGTACATTTCAAAAAGTTCTTCAAGTTTTGGCAAAATACAATACAAAACCGCTATAGTTAGTTAAAAATATTTTTTGTAAGGTGTTAAATTTTATAAAATGCGGTGTACAAGAATAAGGGCGAACATAACAGTTACAATTTGATGGGGTATTGAATTACGCAGTCAAATGGCAGTATTTTTTATTGACAGATATGGAGAAACGAAGAGATGAACATGCAAATAGACAGAAAGATGGACATACTCACAAATAAGTATGCAGAAAGTCACACACCACGAAAAGATCACATATAAGCTCAGTTTCTCCTTTTAATGTACGGAGCTCTAAAATTAGCATTATCCTTCAACGTCGCAATACTCATTATTTTTAATGTAAAGAGAGTTTTGTTACAACCTTTCATATCATCACATCAACTGCTTTGAATAGTCCATTATTGGATATAGGCCTCTCGTTAGAAAGAAGGTTTTGGCCTATTATACCACGCTGGCCAGACCAGTCAGTATAGGGTTGGTTGCAAGGCTCCCTTCTCTTTGCAATGATGTTGTCCTATGTAATTTGCCCCCTTAATAGCCTCTTACGACACAAATGGAATGAATAGGGCTAGTGCCACTCTGTATTCTTAATCAGTCACCCCATAGACTTGTTACTTGTTACCTTTGTTGAAACTTATAAATTGAGTAAGAAATAAAGCTTGATTTAAAAATCTGAAATTTGAATTAAGAGTATCATTTTATTAATGATACTTTATTAATGATCGTTAGTTATGAGTATCATTTTATTAATGATACTCACAACTAAAGATCGAGGACCTTTTAAATAATTTCGATAATCAATTGACCGTTGTATTTAAAAATATCCTTTTCGATTCCCAACTTCCTCATCCAGATTCCATCAGCAATCTTGCATAAATCGTCACTTCACCTAATCTGTGTTATCACCTATCACCTAACCTAAGTGGTGGACAATAACAGAAGCCTATTTCCAAAAGGTGCTGCAATAGGTTGACGATAATGATGATGAAGTATATTATATCGTATTTTTTTATACATACACAAGAATTTTTCCGTTTAAATAGCAACATTTATGCATATATTTATTTATTACGGTACCAATATTGTGCGATGACCACTGACATTATACAACTTTAATTGTTACTTCTTCCCTATATTTTTTCCCAATCGTGATTTCTTCCCATATCATGTTTGTCTGTAAGAGATTGCCTCCGAGTCTACCCACCTAGTTTTAAGTCCATTTGTAATTATCTGGTGTTAAATAAAACTATTATTCTTATTATTACAAGACCAATTTCCTAATTATTTTTTACCTTATATGTATAACCTGATAGCGTAAAACTATTCGATAAGTCTCTTTTTTCTGTTTATCCCATTGATCCGGTTGAGATTTGACAATAAAAAGAATTATAAGCAAACTTGCAGTGATTTTCAGATTTATATAATAATTCGAGATATTGCAACATACACCCCAAAAAAGGGTGCGCCTGATGACCTCTCAATAATAGATTTTATAGTCGTAATTTTAAAGTTGGTAAATGAACCTAGAAAAATATTGAGAGCCGTTGAAGGAAGTATGTCTCATAATAAAAGATAACAAAATATATAAATAAGGAATGATAAATTATATAGCTATGTAATGTTTTATTTCTTGTGTACATATGTAGATTAAGAGCATATAATATTTTAAATTTTTATGTTGAAGAAGAAAACCTAAAGCAAAAGTTGAAAACCACTGTTATATTTAAAAGCTATGGAACTAAGCAAAAGAAAGGAGCAATAAGAATACTGAAACGTAATAAGTTTCATATATTTATAACATGGCATGTTTATAAATATATGAATAAATAAATATATGTTTATAAATATAATTCTAGCAGATATTTATGAATTTGTAAAACAAATTACTCAATGAAAAACGACTAAAAAATACCTCACGATTTTCATCAACCAGTATAATTCAACACTTTGATCTGGTTCTACGAAATACGTAGCGTATACGTGAAATACAAATTTGAATATTTTCAGAATTCATATCTGATATTATTCAGGATTGGAGTACTACCCATGTTTTAATTATGAAACCATCAAACTTATGTGTTTTAGCTCAAAGTATAATGATCGCAAAATCCTAGAATGAATTTTAGCAGAAGTTTTGAATTAAATATCTATCAGTTTCTGTAAACATTTGAACCTCAATGAATATACAAAAAAAGAAAGGTGAGAAATAATATAGTTATCGTTGTTACCCCTTTTCGTTTACTAAAACTAAATAAAATAACTAAGTCAACATTTTACACTACCATTAAATATTTAAGAAAATCGAGTCTAGATGAGCAGTTAAAGGCTTTTTGTTTTCCAAACTTGTTTTATACATTAATTTGTCTCGTATAAATGTTTCAAACAGCGCAATTGACATGAAATGGTCGGGTCGGTGATTTAATATGGTACATTCCATTGAGGATTGAGGATTTGAGGACAATATAAAAAGTTCTCAGACTGACTTAACTTCTCATTCGACAAATTACTTTTGGAATAGTAAAAAGTCCAAGTGAAGTTTGGTTTCAGAATTGTCTGAAGTGGTCTTTTGATGTTTAGAAAGACCTTTATTTTGGATATTCTAGTCAAAACACAAAATTTGATTTGTGCCTGCCTCGGTGGGGCAGTGGTAGCCTACGCGATTACTGTCCTTGAGCTCTCGGATTCAATGTTAAGTCAGACCAAATATTTGTATATATTTGTATATAATATGAATGTATATGTATAAAAAAGTTTAAATCAGTTGTCCAGTACATGTAACACTAGCTCTGCTTAGTTTGAGACTAGATTGCGTTGTATATTAAATATCCGAAATATTATTATTTGTATAAAAGTGCGTAATCCCCTAGTAAACGCGCTTTAATGTACTTCGTTTATACTTATAATGTTGCCAATACACGCGTTAAGCAGTCCTAAACAATTCTAGTTATAAATCAATGCCGGTATAGTAGCAGTGACAATTATTTATCCAATGTAATTTCATTTGCTGTATTTACCTCTATTCATAGTACCTTCGTTCATAATATTTTGTTTCGAACTATTGAGAGCGGCTCCACCGGTATGTTTGTTGGTTATCGTGGTTAAAAGTAGCCTACTCACTCGACAATCAAAATATTACCATACTAAGTTTCATTAAAATGAGTTCAGCGGTTTAATTATGAAAGCGTATAAAACAGATAAAGTCACTTTCTTATTTATAATTTTAGATTATATTTTTCTAGATTTAAAAAAAACGTAAAAGTTTTAACTTGCTGAAAGACGTTTATTGAGGTTCGTTCGATAACAAATAATATCCACTACTCATTAAACGTTGAATAGAAATATATTGGATATAAACATACCGCATTAACATTAGCTTTCAGAATATTTTATTGAGGTGTTGGACACGATCCTAAGAAAATAAAAATGATATCTTTGAAGTATTTTCGCGAGGTGTCAACGATAAATTATGCTCAATGAATAATATATGAGTGAAGAGATATCTTGTTCGATACGTATCTTATTTGGTTCAATGTTTTACGCTTAATTTTATTATGTATAAAAAGTGTCTCAAAAAAAGTGTCAGCTATTTTGCATACAATATAGTATATAAAAAGCCTCGTTAAATTTGACTTTATCGTTCTTAATATACTTACTTCACTTATTATATTGTTAACAAATTAAAAATAATATATAAATTAGTTGATGAAGGTTTTATCTTTTTTTGCTGTAGTTTGAAAATGAGTTCATAAATTATGATAAGCCGTTACCGATGCAGTCGTTTGCATACTGCTATCTAAATTACTATGGATTATGACTAATGGATTTGTCTAAAACGTAACCCATTAGAATTTCCATGAAAATCTGACCATGGTTATCAGCAAAACAAACGAATATCATCGCTTTGTTTCATCCTTAACGATTCCACTACCTGCATATATTCTTTTTAATATATTAAAGGAAAAAACATACGAAGATGTGTAGTTTTATATGTAAATTCACTTTTACATAGTAAATGTTCTGAAGGGAGCTTACTTACGCCTATTCATATATCAATCTAATTTATTATAGAGACAGTTTGTATATAAGAATTACTTGATACAAAAATTGTTCAATAAAAAATGTTGACACGGTAATGATATAAAGGGGAATACCCTTCTAATGTACCTATATTTTCTTTTGAATAGGTTACCATCTAGTTTTCAGAAAAGTGTCAAAACGATCTTAAATATCAATTTCCAATAAAGGAAGTTTAGGTACACACTGCCTGGTATTTAAGTACCTGCCTGTTAATTGCCTTTGTTTTGTCAATTTACAATGAACCCAAAGATAAACTTAATTGATTATCGTTCAAGAAGTCTCAACAATCTATAAGGATTCTATAAGAATCTTATAACTTTAGTAATTGGTATTTTATATTTAGAAAATACTTTATCCAAGTCTCTATAGAAGTATTACTAAAATTTGAGTGCGTAGCCAGGGAGAGCATTAAATTCACTCACTCAGAAGTCACTAAAGATTTTTTGTAAGGTCATTAACTCCTTAGCCTTAAATGTAGGTGCTATTCATAAAGCATCAGTGTCACCTATTTAAGCTACAAGGTAAAAAAAAGAATGGCATTGTTTGAAGAATCACATTGAGTGACATCTTCTCCTTTCTACGTAACAACAAATACTGTCTTGTAGATGTTGGCTTGTATAAGAATATCTATTTTTAATTTAGCTTTGTATTATCGTTTGTACAGAATTAGAATTAGATTAAACAAAAGTAACTTAAGTGTACCACTGTGTCCCTAGAGATAAAAGTTGGAAACATTTATTCTAGTTAAACAAAATAAATAGTAGATTTAAACAGAAACTGTGTGTCATCTGTAAATCTTGGCAAGCCATTACAAAGAACCATTTATTTCATCGTTTTGTAGGTTTCGATATCAAATTTGCATAATAGTGTTTAGTGGTAACAGGTGTACTAGCATTTCCTACTTTATTTATCAGTTTCTATTTCTTCGGTCACTCTTTTGGTACCTTAGTCTACATTTTTCATGCTTCTATACCAATATATCTAAACGTGCTATCTACTGATGCTGCTTCCTGGTCGATTCTAGCATTCTACATCTTGTTACTTGTCTTATATATTTCAACACTTTTAATATATTTTAACTAAATACAATTAATAAATAGTGCCTGGCTTCATTTTTTTTGTGAAAATTCAAATTCGAGCTAACCGATATATTTAATAACCTTTATGGGATATAGATCTGCCCACAAGATATGAAATCAGAATTACCAATAGTTTCTATCGCCTGTATAAGTACAATTTGTTCTTTTCCTTAAACTTTTTTAGCAGTGCCCTCACTCCTATCGTATATGTCGCTAAATAATTGCCTATGTCCTTCTTCAAAACCCAAAGTATCTTATTACCAAACTTCAATAAAATCAGTGTTTAGCATCAGCAGTTTAGCTGTAAAAGTGTAACAGACGTAGTTACTTTCGCATTCATACTAAAATTACAAACATTGCATAGACTGCCCTTAACGCCCGCTCTTCAGAGAGACCCTCCTAGGAGGTCAGGGGCTCTGTGTCTTGAAAATTTGCGCTCCGGGCTGTGACTAGTGTGTCATTGGCGTTATGAATTACGTTCAACCCGGAGGAAAATGACCTCAAATACTCAGTCATATCCACAGTTCCACAGAAGTGATCCGAGAACAGGACCCTGCGGCATAGCTCACGACATGAGCCGACGCCTCAACATACCATCTCAGTCCTCGTATAGGACGATATACTGCTCTAGATAGTCAAGTCAGTCTAGTCACTAGCCGCTTCAGATACACTAACAGTGCATTCTCACAAGCTTTCACATTTTTTGTATTTTAGTTAACATAGTACATACATACAATTAGGATATATAGATAGGATAGGATAAGACATATAGATAGGATAGGATGAAATCCAGCCTGTAGATTTCGTATTATTTTTTTATCTTCATAAGTTGTATGTAGCACCCATCTACATTTACACACACAACGTCATCATACAGTAATGTAAACTGTAAAAAGTCTCTTCTAGATTGTCGAAAATTAGAGAATTCATTATAAGCAAAAAGGAGTAAGGGTTTAAACCCGGTCATTTAATCTCAGAGGTAAACTACTAATTAACATTTAGTAATCTAAATTTACAATTTAAGTTGGTAGGCAAATTATGAAAACAAGAATTTTTTTATAATTTTTATTCGCAACATTGGTACTTGTCTGAAAATATACATAAATGTACCTAGGCTAAAATGACTCCAACATTTTTGTAAACAAAATGTATTTGATAATTCAATTTAACTTCAAAGGAAAGCTGATGTTATTGTTATATAGGTGTTAAAATTAGTAATAAGCAGATTAATATTTTATGAGGTCAGCACGGTTGGCCTAGTGGTTGAAGCGGTCTTTTTGTTATTTTTACAGCTTCATGAGGAGTACCGAGAGGCGCGGAAAACTCTGAAGCTGGCCATCAGCCGCGCCAAAGAAATTAAGCGTAAGGAGATGCTGGAGGGTCTCGATCGTGACCCCTGGGGTCGCCCTTATCGTGCGGCGCGACAAAAGCACCGCACGTCGGCCCCCCCCCTTACAGAGACACTCCAGCCCAGCTTCCTGCGGGATGTGGTCGAGGGCCTTTTCCCGCAGCGGGTGGAGCACACACCCCCGTCGATGGTCTTCATGGCCGGAGACGACGGGGGGAACGAGGACAATGTTCCGCCCGTCAGGAAATCGGAGGTGGGGGCGGTTGTTCTACGGATCCGCTCTAAGAACACCGCCTCTGGGCCAGACGGGATACCTGCCCGTGTGCTGGCCCGTACCCTCGAACACATGTCGGACCGCCTCAGGGAGGTCTTGGACGCTAGCTTGTCGTCCAGACGCTTCCCTGAGTGCTGGAAAAGCGGGAAGCTGGTCCTATTAAGCAAGCCGGGACGGCCTACCGATTCGGTGGCGACCTATAGGCCCATTGTGTTGCTGGACGAAGCGGGTAAACTGTTTGAGAGGATACTCTCTGCCCGCATCGTCCGGCACCTCTGCGAGGTGGGCCCCGATCTGTCGGACGCCCAATTTGGCTTTCGGGCGGGGCGTTCGACGGTCGATGCTGTGCTGCGCCTGAGGGCCGTTACCGAAGAGGCGGTGAGCAATGGCGGCGCGCTGTTGGCGGTGTCGTTAGATATCGCCAACGCATTTAATAGTCTGCCATTTAGCTGCATCTGGGAAGCACTCCACTACCACGGGGTGCCAGAGTACCTGAGGAAGCTTGTGGCAGACTATCTGGAGGAGCGTACCGTCGTGTACGAGGACCGAGATGGTATTCTGAGGCGGCGGCCCATGTCGTGCGGTGTTCCACAGGGGTCCGTCCTCGGACCACTCCTGTGGACTATGGGATACGACTGGGCCCTTCGAGGTCGTCTTTCCCCCGGGCTGGGCGTAATTTGTTACGCCGATGACACATTGGTCACAGCCCAGGGGGCAAACTTTCAAGAGGCGGCGCGCCTGGCCACCGTGGGAGCCTCTTTGGTGGTCGGGCGCATTGAGGCACTGGGTTTACGGGTGGCCCTAGATAAGACGGAAGCCCTTTTGTTTCATGGGCCCCGTCGTGGTCCACCCCCCGGCGCCTCTATCGTTGTCAATTCGGTCCTCGTACCGATTAAGGCCCAGATGAAGTATCTGGGCCTGATCCTCGACGTCAGGTGGCTCTTCGACGAGCACTTTTGACAACTTACTCCAAAGCTGGTCGGCGCTGCTTCTGCTCTTGGGTGACTTTTGCCCAATTTGGGTGGAGCCAGCGTCACGACGAGACGGCTATACACGGGGTTTGTTCGGTCAATGGCGCTGTATGGTGCGGTGTGGGCGGCGGCTCTGACCTCAAGGGATTCTCACACGTTAAAAAAAAAAAAAAAAAAAGTGGTTGAAGCGGTCGCCACGCTGCTCTTTACTTCGCTGAGTGTTGTGGGTTCAAACAATAGACACTACTACACTTTGTGTGATCCATAAATAATTGTTCTGACTCTGGGTGTTCTTTATGTCCGTTTCTTGTATATTTATAAAATCCTCCCCGACTTAGGATTTATTCATAGTGAGGACGTTGTATTTTTTAAAAAAAAATAATAATAATCGTTGGCTGTACTACAACATTGGAATGTCGAAGAAAAAAAACTGTATTAAAATTGACGAGAATTTGGATTGGAAATTTCTAAATGAGCTAGATAAGTACGGTATACAATCTCCAGATCAAATTAAGTGTTGGGAAACGCTTCTCTGCAAAAATATTCATAGAAGAAAACTTAATAAAAGATCCATGTTGAACATAGGGATCTTTTTTCAAGATAACTTCTATGAATATTTTTAATAATTATCCTGGTCATAAATTGTACAAGTGTATAATAAGTTTTATTATCTACATCTACAAGCGTACTTTATCAAAGATATCTAATAAAAATGTAGATTAGCTACTGGAAAACAAAAACTATAACACATAACTTCGTTGACGTTCGCCATAAACTAGCTTAGAATACGCTTTAATTGAATAATATTTATCATGTTATGATCGTTTAAAATATAAGTAGTAGAGCCACGCTGATTTCAGCACTAACGGACGATCGGGGCAGTACTACCCTCCCACAGAAAATCTACCTAAAGCGACAGCATCCGTGCTGTCCTGTAAAAAAAAGTAAACTTAATTATGAGCTTTCCATCCTAGGGATTGTCTATTGATAGACAAAACACAACACATACTTTTTATATAAAAATGTTGCCATATGAGAAAACGCTTAAAGTCACATGTGCTTTTATCTGCAGATTTCCTCAAATTCACTTTCTTGAAGAATAGACGAAAACCTCTTTAAGGGTTATTTAACAATGAAATGTATTCTTCAAGAGGATTTTAAGGGTTTGACTCAAATTTTGTTTTTAGATAAGCATTTGCTTTTAAATTTATAATAGGATCTTGCCTGAATAAATGTCGAGCAAAGTTCTCTCGGCTGGAATATAAGTGAATACCAACTTGTTGACAACAAAACGAAAACGATTAATGGTTTATTGAAGTATAAGAAATTCGATACATACCCACATTATTTTATTATTTACAGAGATATGACATATCACAAAAGTGTTATGCTGAAGTTTTTAAATGAAATAAATATGTTTCGAAGTAATAACTGATGTCAAACCCAGATAACAATATGTACATTAAGAAACTTGAATATTGATGTATTTTATTAAACGTAACTCTCGATTAATTCTTATATAAATATTTGGGCATCTTTTAGTTAATACGACTGCTGTGTTCGAGATCTCGGGTTCGATGCCCGGGTCGCACCAAATGTTTGTACGATCTGCAAATATTTGTTTCGAAGCTTGGGTGTTTTCTATGTTTATTATGTATGTATTTATAAAAAAACGTATATAAGTATTCTATTAGTCATTCTAGTTATCATAGCACAAGCTCTGCTTAGTTTGAAACTAGATGAGGTTGTGTGTCAAATGTCCGAAATATTTATTATTATTATTACTTTTTCCGTGTAGTGACGGATTGAGAATACAGAATTTTAACCACGCCTATTCATTCTATGACTGTCGTAAGGTATTAAGGTGACTAAGAGAACAAACTACACATGACAATATCGCTGTAAAGAGAAGAAAAATTTGACAGAAACCCTATACACCAACCTGTCCGGCCAGTGTGTTTTAATAGGCCATAATCTACTGTATAAGAAAAGGCCTATGTCCAGCAATTGCTGTTCATAATGTTGTTGATAGATATTTATTTATACACACACTTACTGTTATCATTACAGGTATATTCTACTTCATTAAACTTTCCCCTCGTTGCTATCATAAATTTATGAATATGATGAATGAATAAATAATAGATTTATGAATATTTAACAGAAATCATGTTTATTCATGTACATCATAGGATATACTACCACTTTATGCAATGCCCTTTTTATACGATTGCTTACTATTTAGCGATGTTCATTTTAACATATAAAGTTAACCCCTGAAACTATTATATATGTTTCATTTTTCAATGTTAGCAGGCTTCGCCCAAGTATCTACATGAAATATATTGCTGAACTAACAAGATATCTACTTTCATATTTACTCCTTTACGTTTATGTCAGAAATGCTCGTAACATTCAACTTCACTACAGAGAAAATTTTGATGACAAGCAAGATAGTGTTAATAAAAAATTTAAAACTGATAGACATACGAGTATTTTGAAACTTAAAGGGAATCCATAAGATCTTATCTATGACATTCTAAATTACGAATGCACCTACGTTAAAAATTTTTACAACTGGTACCAAAGTTCATTACGTTGTAAGTACATTGTTTTGGTCAATTAAATAGAAAAGAACATTTTTGGAAAGATTCGATTGAAACTTAGCACATGTATGCAGTCCTCTCCCTATTATGTCAATTATAAAAACTAATCTTCCCTTGCCTAACTCCTTCGATTATGTCATGGTGTATGTTACGAACATAAATCATGATTGTAAATTACACTTAACATTTTAAGGTTAGTTAAAAATAGCGTGGCGAATACGTCACTAATCTGACACAGTCTACAACTATACATAAGTTTTTCTTTAGAAAGAGGTTAAGGTATTACGAGAATGGGTGTAAATATCCTTTATTATGAGTATTTACAATAAACAATCCCAAAGCTTTCTTGCGTAATAGACAATTATTTTGTAAGACTCACGTATTTCTAATGGCTTTCCGTTACTATTTCTAGTAAGCCTTTATATGTGAAAATCGTGACATTCGCTTGATACCCTATTGAACGAACGAATGAACATGAAATATTTAGGTATAAATATCTGTTATGAAAAGTTAATAGCCTGCTAGTTATAGTAACAGCTAGTAAATAAATTTCAAAATATGAGTGTGATGATATGACGTTACCATCATTTTAACATGTCCATCACTAATGAATATAAATTCATAATTTTGGTTGAACCGGTCTCATGTGTACTGAAATCTAAAACGTACTGCTTGACATCATATTTTAACGGAAATTTGAGAATGATTTATCGCATTAGCTAAATCATTCTCTACTTGCTTACTCCCATTAAAGCTATTTTTGAACTCCTCATCTATAGGATTTTTTGTTTCAAGATAAAAGACTTTCATCTGCATAAAATATTCTCTCTATCTCCTTTTTTGTAAAGTTAACGCAAAATTTTACATGTTCAAACATTTTTAGTTAGCAATTAGAACTAGAGGGAGTTAGTATATTCTATCCTTTTTACGTATGTGTAAGTGTTATAGATTTGAAATTTATTCCAATATTTTCCCATTTTATTCATCTTTCCTAAAGCACGTCATTCACATTATTCATTTTAAGGACAAAAGTACCCAAGAACTCTGAATTGATAGCCTAGCTGTTTATATCCATACACAAATATCCCTTCGGCATCATTAGCCTATATCCGTTCAGTGGTATGTCTTCAGTGCTGTGGAAACTAACTGTGACTAATATTAATGCTGCAACTGTAGATTTAGCATACGTTAGAATAAAACCCTAAGATTTTTACTCGACCTAATTCCTGAAAATGGTAGTGCAACATTGCATTGAGATCTCTCTTTAACACTAATAAGACTATTGTTACTAATAAACCTGATATTTGATATAGCGGTGATAAATCGCTTAGACTGCAGAATAATTCTTTCCCATAATGGCAATCTCTTAGACGTTGAAAATTAAAAAAATATTGCATTTGCATTGCATTTTGCACGTTGGATAAACTGGTCAACACATATGAAATTGAATTTGATAGCCATATCCGTCGATAAGGGAATTGCTGAGAACCTCGATCTACAGTTTTAGAGGATTCCTTCATATGACATGTATTGTGAGGTGATTTTTTTTCTCTGAAACCTTAACTATCAGTAGCTTGATTCGGCTGTGTGAGAGACCAGCTTTGACTTAGCAATCATGATCACTAACCACTAGACCAAAACTAAAGTCTAATTAATAATAATATTACAGATGTCTGGCACACGACTGACGATTGGCGAGATATTAATAAAAAAATATGATTCCAACAAAATTACTGAAACCACGCATTAGCGTAGTTTGCTTCATTAGTCACCTTAGTCCCTTGCGACACTCCTAGTATGAATAGGGGTGATAACACTCCATTCTTAATCCGTCACGACATGGAAAAAGTGTAGAGGTATCATACAAGATTCTCAAATATTTATATAAGAATGAACTGAGAGCTACTTTTAATAAATTACATCAATGTTCAAGTTCCTCAATGTACATATACATAATTTCACTAATAGGATATTTTCCCAAAAAGTTTTCTATAATTGTCAAATAAATGTGATCTGATATAAGCGTCAAGGGTTCCTTGTTCCGTTTCGTCTTGTGATAATACAAACATATACCTAGGTTACTAATCTTGAAAATTATTAATTATTTTATGAAATATTTTCACGTGACCGATTTCACAGCGCTTTTCTAAAATATTCTGTTTTGCATCGGTACACGTCAAAGTTAAGTTTTCTTTAATCGTATGTGTATAGTATATTAATAACAAACAATTTACTTTTTATGGGATATTTTACAAGATAAGATAAAATGAATAGCTTATTTTATCGTCTTTAAATCATTCAAGAAACACATACGTCTACAAACGATAGGTTTTTTAACTATTCTCTATTTGTGTATTTTAATGATATAGAGTAAATGAATTAATAACAAGTACAGCATTAGGACCCTCTGCGATGACGCGGCCTCTGATTTTCAGTGGGTAAAAGCTGGTGTACCTCTAAGCTCCGTCCTGCCGCCTATTCTATTCATGCTTTCCATCAGGCAGAATAGAGTCACTTTGGTAGGTTGCTATAAAAAAAAGTACTTCATGCAACATTGATGCTGTAGAGTTTTCGTTTGAAACTTTTGTTTTAACGTAACAGAACTTACTGATACACCTATTCACAAAGTAATACTTACGTAGAAAAAAAAATTTGAATTCTTAAAGCAACGTTAAGACAACGACAGATGAACGTGGGTTTTGCTGACGTACGAGTATGTATGTCAACAAGACTACGCAATTTGTTAAAGTCTTTCACATCTGATGTACATTTTTATTCGACGGATACATTGTTGATTCATTCGTGAAAATGCACGCTTTAGTAAAGTCCGTATACTATTACAATTTTTGACACGACATGAGATCGTTAACGCTTCATTTAATACTTTGAGTTTCAAAGTATTTTATTTATGTATGAAAATGCAAGATAAGAGAAAAAATCTAAATTGATACAAAAATAAAACTGGACTTTCATTTCTTAATCTTAAACCCATTTTTAATGGTTACAGAAAAGAAATAATAATCTTTTTTCTGTATCACTCAATCAGTTGACTGGCAGAAAGTGTCTTAGGCATTAGGCACGCCGATATATGTATTTGTGTATAAAGTTGAAAATAAATAAATAAATTAATAAGTGTTGCACATGTAAATTCAATACTACTTCAAGTCAACAGACACTTCTCCATCTATAAGTAAGTTTGACTTTAAATTTGACCTTTGTTAAAGTCAAACTTGCTTTACGTTACATTACCGGAGTCTGACTTTGACTTTTGTCAAAGTCAAATTCCGCTAATGTGTCCCTAACATTAACTTCACAAAATGGAGATTATCAGTGAGTAGCTATTTAGTTCGTAACACTTTTTTTATAAGACGACACCCGTACTAGAAATATATTCAGTGTCGCGGGTGAATTTACAAGCATATATGAAACTGACACGAAGAAACCCGGACTTAGACCAGCAATTTGTAGATCACACAAACTGTTATCCCGTGTGGGATTTGCACCCACACGCGACAATAGTTTGAGTGATCCACAAATTAGATAAATCTAGATATCAATAATCTTTGTGCACTAGCTTTATCTAAATTTAAATTTTTAATTTAAAATTTTAATGTAAATTTAAATTATAACGGCGATTGTAAATGAGGTAATTATGTTGAACGGGCCAATACGACCGCGGCGGACCGTACATCTAATAGAACACCAACCCAAAGTAACAGCCTTTGCGCTGTTGTCTTTCGTTGGTCAGTGTGAGATCTGAGGACCCACAATGCAGGGTTACAGTTATCGTAGTATGTGTGTGATTAATCACCCTGAAAGACTGCTCCGTCAGGTCACACATAATTCACACAGAGTCTCGTTGTGTCGGTTGGTGACTGGATGATGAGACCCGGTGAATCCACGTGTGCCTCCATCGGTCTTATTCCGGAGACTCTGTGATAATTCATCGGTTTGACCATCGGATAAAGCGCATGAGCAATTTCCGACTGCTAAACTGGTTTTTCTAGGAGATCTTAACGCCCACCATGAATCCTGGTTGGGATCTTCCAGAACTGACGACGTGGGTTGAACCGTCTACGCATATTCTCTCATGTATGACCTTAACTAGGTGGTACTCCAGCCTTCCTCGCTGGACCTACTGCTGACGTGTTACCTAGCGCAGTGTCATGTTTCGGTTCCTGTGGCAGCAAGACGAGGATTTTAACATTCTCAACACTGCTTTAAAGATAGGAATCTATCATAAAATGCTGACGAAATCATTGTCGGTATATTATATTTCCTGCAGTAACGCTGTCAGCTTGAAGTCTCGTCCCTTCTCTGCAACGTACTCAAACGTAACATCAACAAACAATTAGTCCGCTACCTTAAGAATCATTCCTTGTCAAATGATTGGCAATATAGCTTCTAGTGCTCGTAATACACCTTTGGGTGTGGCTGTAGATAGGCATGGGAAGTCCTAGGCCATCAGCCTCGACACGGCCGAGGGCCTTCGATAGGGTCAGACACCGTTCACTTCTTTCCAAACTACTGACATTCGGCCTGCACTCTGCAATTGGGTTACTGTCTTGCACTACACAATCGCCACATTAGGGTCCTCTGTGATGACGTGGCCTCTGATTTTCAGTAGGTAAAAGCTGGTGTACCTCTGAGCTCCCTCCTGTTGCCTACTCTGTTTCTTCTGCGTATCAATTATTTAGCCATTGAAAATATATATTGCTTTGCAGACGATAACAAAATTCATGGGTGATATTTTGGATACTCTACAGTCAAACTAGCAAACGTTGAGAAAAACAACAGGTGCTTTTCACTGCGTTCGACATGGTTCTAAGCCGCATTTACCAATGGGGTTATGAGAACCTGGTCGATTTAAACGTTAAGATAAGACAGGTGTGCGCATCTTCTACCAAAAACTCTCCATTAATTCTCTTTCCCATTTTTCAAGATATTCAACTGCCACTACAGGATAAGCTCGGTATCCTGGGTATGGATATTTACCAGAATCTGAACAAATGAGAGCATATTCAGCGCGTCCTCGAGGTAGCCTCGCGAAAGACATACGTACTGAAAAAAGTGAGGTAGTTCTTCTCGCCCAAGCAGCTGTGTCTTCTTTACAAGACCTAGATGCAAAGAGATGTCATCTCTAATGCTATCCTCATTCGTCTTTGTCATAGAGCTTTTGCTCTTCTAATTAGTCCATCTTCTTACTTCCCTTTCCAGGACCACCTTATAAGAGTCGTAGACATATACTCGCAACCTAAATGGTTCGGCTCTTCCTTCCTGTGCCAATCAGTCAAAATCTGGAACTTACTACCCGCGCACGTGTTTCTTTCTCACTATAATCATGTGACTTTTAAACGGAACCTAAAAAGCATCTCACTAGGCCACTATAGTGTGGATCACCATGCTGCATTGTCTGCACTCGCAATGAATATGGTGACCACGGACCACCGATCACAGATCTTGAATTCTGTTCATACTTTTCATAAGTGAGAGTAGTCACTTTTGGCACGCTCTATATCTAAATAAAAACAAAAACAAAAATTATGACTATATTGTTGTTTTGATAAACGACCTCATGAAACGAAGTGTATATCATCAGCAAGTGATATATCAACGACTCTGCTTAACGCAGAAAGAACTGAAGCATAAATGTTTGTATGTACATTTTAAAAAAGTAAACCTAAAATTTATAATATCACAATAAATGTACCAATGAGGTTAGTAAGCAAAACTCTGCACAAATCTGCACAAAACAATTCTGTACCATACTGTTTTACTACTAAATTCTAAAACAGTTATTGTCGAACCTTGTTGCGTTAGTATGTACTTATATATGTAAATTGTTTGTTCCAAATTAGACGATAACTGTCAAACTCGCTCAATCATAGCCTATTTATTGTGTTCATTTTTCTTTCGAATGTGATAAAAAGATTTTTCCCCTTAGAGTTACCGCGGAGAAGGCATAATTTAACTGCTGCCGAAGTTCGTTAGCTAGACATTTCTTCTCTGTTAATAAACAGGTCCATTTTATGTATTCAGTTACATAATTTATATTCTCGACTGTCGGTATTTGGTGAAAAATGCGTTATGAAAACAAACTTACTTGTACTTATCTCGCACTACTTCACAAAACTTGACCTGACCGGTTTCGTGTTATGACAATATCAAAGATTCAAAACTTTTGAAAATGTCATTAAATAGTGGCAAATAAGTGTACAAAATAAGTTCGTTTATAATGTTTAATTATTGTTCTCGAATGTTTTAAAATTTATCACAATGGTAAACTGGAAGTATAAATATAAAACACATCATACAAAATACCAATACGTCGTAAAACTTTATACCAAGAACACTGTTTACTATTAAACTGTAAACATCACAAATACTCTTTCAAAACCTTTGAATATATTGAAAACACATGTAGCTAGTTATGTACGTACGAGTATATTTACATATCTTATGTAGATTTGTATTTGTATATGAACATACAAAATAGTTTTAGGGTTTGTAAAATCAAAGATTACTTTAAAACTACTGAACTGAAAAAAAACATGTTTGTATATTCTAAGTTTATTGCTTCTTTCAAATTACGTGAGTATATTTTTAGTGCTGACTTTTTAGCACATCGTCTGTAAAGTTTGCGAGGGCGTGATTATCTTTGTATTTGAAACTCATAGTTTGTGCGTACGAGTATGTGTTACGGTTAAGTACCTATTAATCGAATTCTTTAAATTTTATGACTAAACTAAAAAAATTAAACACCTTTAGTTATGTATGAAGGATAAGAAGAACAATCAATTAATATAACTGTTTTGTGAAATAGGTACTTAATTATTTAACGATATCTATTTGTTTCATCACCCTATCAGAACCAAGAGTAATGTGGTCACTCACTATGGTCACTAGGCTGCTGATAAACATACCTATATATACCTATTTAGAAATACACACATATTATAGGACAATTAAAACCCAGACAAATAAAAAAATATAGAAAGTTCAATTCAATGATTTGGTTTTTCTGGGAGATCTTAAAGCCCACCATGAATCCTGGTTGGATCTTCCAAAACTGACGACGTGGGTTGAACCGTCTACGTATACGCTCTCATGTATCACCTCAACTAGGTGGTACTCCAGCCCATCAGGATATTAAACTCACCGAGTCAAGCGCCCTCCTCGCTGGACCTACTGCTGACGTGTCACCCAGTGCAGTGTCATGTTGCTATTCCTGTAGCAGCAAGACGACGATTTTAACACTACTCGTCAGAAGACTCGAATATGGGATTATTCTGTATTCATCCCGTAAGCACACACTGTTTTGAAGGTTAAAATATGGTCCTGACTTCAACATGTGCTCTGTGATTGCCGATGTGTTTACTTACAACAAGCTGCCTGTTAAAACTGTCACGTAAGAGAAGGAGAAGGTATCCTAATCTATTTTAAATAATTTTATCCCGTTTTAGTCTCGTTGTACTAAGGGACTAAAGCGGACTTTACACTAATAGCTTACAATGTTCTGTATTCTATTTGAGCTTGATGTAAAAGTTTTTATTTATTGAAACATCCTTTAAATACATTACATAAAGCGGACTAAATGCTACAGGCATTTGATTCCCATACACTCTTGAGTTCACAACTTATTAATGCATGCCATATTTATTTATATAATAGTATAAATAGGTTGTTTCTCCTAGTCCCGACAACCGTTGGGGAAGAAAGGTTCTCGAGTAGCGACCACGTACCGGAAGACGAAGCATAGGTAGGCCCCCCACTAGATGGACTGACGACATAGTCCGAGTAGCGGGGAGCCGATGGATGCAGTTGGCGTCCAGTCGTACAGCGTTACGTTCTAGGGGGGAGGCCTATGTTCAGCAGTGGACGTCTTTCGGCTGATGATGATGATGATGATGATAAATAGGTTAAATATAAATACCAATAATATAAGCTGTTGACTGTAGAGCCGGAAAATAATGTTACATTGCCTCTAAAATGATGTTTGGAAGTCCTAATATGCGGTTTTTGCAGTCCAAAATTGAAAATATCATATATACAAAAGGAAAGACACATACAGTTGAAAACAAAGGCAATTTTCTAAAGCCCTAAAATGGTAATCGGCTTTACCCGAGTGTTAAGTTTTATCATGGTGAGCTTAATACTCGAGATTCTTGATTTGTAATTATGGGGGAGTTGGTTTACTGTGACTGTATATACTGGCCAGAAATATATAAGTAACTAACTATGCCCCGTGTTATTGTCCGTGGTTTTTGTTGCTTTTGAATCGGATCTTGTTCACTATTTCGTTGGTTTTAATATTGTTTTCGTGTAAACTTTTTTTCTAAAATTAAAATAGTTTAAGTTGCCTCCTATCACATCAGCTATCGGCCAGTGAGAGTACTGTCAAAATCGTCCAGCCGAGATAGTGATTAGCCGGAACAAATAGACAAAAAATGTTAAATATTGATTTTTTGATGTAAGTAGCGTGTATTTTTCATTTCGTATGATTTTTTTTTTGTTTCTAATGTGTTCTATAAACACGAAAATAGGTGCACACTTCTTTTCTTCTATGACAAGAAAATCTCTTGAAGTAAAAGAAGTAAGTAGTATTGGTAACCAAGTTTTAAGTACGGTAAAAACGCACTGTCCTTTTGTCATTTTATTTTAAATTAAAAGTATACGAATCTTTGTATAATAATAACAGTCGGTACTTATTTATTTAACTTATTCGTTATTAACTAATTACCGACGTCAATATTTTAAATATTTTTTTAATGACCAAATAAATAAATTAAAAAAAAACAGGAAAAGAGACACTCACCACAAACTCGGCAAGTTTCTTAGGAACTGTTTTCACATAAAAATAATTAATTTTAAAACAACACTAAGTTAAGACGAAAATTCGCCAAAATTTCACTAACGTATCTTTATATTCTTCTAAAAGTCTTTGTTAATTACAATCACTGTGAAATACACAAGGATTATATTTTTGATTATTAAAACTTTTTATCTGTACGTAGTGGAACCAGTATGTAGGACGTTGAAAGCAAGTGTTCGCGCGCGGCGTACGGCGATTGGAATCTTAGTGAAATGAAGCTGCCGCCGCGAATTATTTTGCACTACGCATGCTCGAGTGTCCGGGACATCTCTAACATCACACATCTTTTTTGGTTTGTTAGGAAGTTTCCTTTTTAGTAATTAGCTTGCCACAACTTAAATAAAGTACAAAGTAACCTTTTTTTTTTTTTTTTACGCGGGGAATGCTTTTCGCACCATACCCTCCGGAGGGACAAGGGCGTGTGTGGGACTCCCGGAAAACCGATATACCCACTAAACCCCGCGGCGGCCTACCTCGGCAGTCGGAAGGAGCTCCAGGAACGCATTAGCGGCTTCTAGAGTCCTCCCTGCCGTACCTCACAAGTGAGGTACATCCCGGGCACCTCATGCCCCAAGGACAGGACGCTATCACACCTCTCTCCGCCCTGCATAGTAAGAGGCAGAACAGCGCCCCGCCCAGACGATACAGCAGCACAGAGATATTTTCTTCAAATTCGAATGCGCAGCAATATACCCACTCAAAAAAAAGAACTTTTAAATTGGTTTTAAATAATAATAAACATAAAGTCACACATCTCACACATGGCAGTTTAATCCCAAACTACGCAAAGCACAAGCTCTGTAGTTTAAGTTTAATTTGAAATAATAATACAGACTATGGTAACTAGCCTGCATACAAACACACGCAAAACAAGAGTTGTGGGGTAAGAAACATCAAAAAACAATACAATCGAATTTAAAACTTATTTCTTTTTACCTTGCTTTTAATAAAATATTGATAAACTCTCTCAAACAGCAGGTTTTGTATCGCCATTTCTATGCGCAATCTTGCTTCTTAATCGCCAACCAATCAATACATTTTTCACCGTATGTAGTACTAACTTTTTCCTACAATTTCACTGATCTTAATGTTGATATTATAAATCAATTTAGGTATCGCTTGGAAAAATTATATTATGGTGTGAGCCACATATTTTTGCAGATACGTAGAGAGTTGTCCATTGAGGTTTTTCCTCGATTTCTCTGGAGTACCATCCTCAGATACAGCGATAATAAAACCACTCGGATACAATCGAATTAACAATTTCCTTTTTTTTAAATCCATCATAGTATAAAATTCTGTTCAGATACGTAGTCGCGGGTCGAACCAAGTTATATCAAGCACGGAATTTTCCAACATCTATATCATTATTAGTTTATTTTTTGGAAGACAACTATCGTATTAGGGTATGTTCTATGTCGCAGGAAACTTTACAAACATACATGAAACGGACACAAATAACACTCAGACTCAGGACCACAATTTGTGTATGACAAAAAGTGTTATTTCATGTGATGTTTGAATCCAGAACACTCTGTGCAGTAGAAACCGAGGAGGTCGACATGGGGGCTGGTCGCTTCTGCGATGCCATTGCGCAGATCTGTGATGCGGCCATGCCCCGCATCCGAGGTTGCCGGCCTCCAAGGAAGGAGGTTTACTGGTGGTCCCAGGAGTTGGCCTCCGTGCGGCCTGTACTCGTGCCCGGAGGTTCTACACCCGTAGTCAGCGGCGACACCGCGATGAAGGCGAGGAGGACCAGCTTCATGAGGAGTACCGAGAGACGCGGAAAACTCTGAAGCTGGCCATCAGCCGCGCCAAAGAAATTAAGAGAAAGGAAATGCTGGAGGGTCTCGATCCCGGGACCGGATCTCGGGACCCCTGGGGTCGACCGCTGAAACCACTAGGCCAACCGTGCAGTTTTAACTATTATAAGCCATTAACAAAAGTATGACAATTCAATAAATATACTTTAAAGTACAATATTAACGTCTAACTGACATGTACATTAAGACCCTAACCCACTTCAAGATGACCTAAAAAGTTCAAGTTTGTATCCAGCTGGACAATTGTGCCGTTGTTCACTTATTTACATATGTATAATGTGTTTTATGAATGCTGGTTGGAATAACGCTGGTTTCATGAGCTTGCTTCATGAATAGGTGAGTGGTACCTATTTTTATAAGCAATTTCTTGGGCACTGATTTTAATTACTTCACATAAAAAAATATTTATGCAGCAGAGAGGTTTACTTAATCCCGAAGAAATTTTGCAGTAACTATTTGGATGATATGGAGGGAAGAGGAAATTCTTCAAATACAATGTGAAATATTTATAGCGTTTTAACAAAAGCATTTAATATTTACTACGACATATTATACAGTGTTTACAGATCATCAGATCACACTCACAAACAAATATTCAGTCGAATAAATAAAATTAAAAATAACAATAATAAATAAGCATCACACATCACATTACATCACCAACACATTCCTCTCCCACAAGTAGCCTTTTCCCATCACCCGCCTCATCCCCGCACTCATTTGAAACCCATATAAATACTAGTCGTATATCATCAACAACATCGCCAACAGTAGATGTTGTCCAGGAGGCAAATACTGATATTACTGGACCCACTACTGCGAAATCATGCTCAAGAAGAAAATGAACTACTGAAATGAATATGTTCATATGGCGCACCTATCTCATTACCAGCCGATTAGAAACCCAAACTCGAGGATACTTAGACCCATTGCACAAAGCTTTTACATAAAATTACCCAACAATGAATGCGTCCAAACAGAGTGCAGGAGACCAGCGCAGGGTCATAATCAATAACAAACTACTCCCTATAAACACACTTGACGCAATTAGGTAAACAGTTATCTAACACAAAATGTAGAACCAATACACACACTTACACAGGCATCATCTAGAATGAGATGGTCTAATGACATAAATGAAACAATACTTCGCATCTACTACGAAAGAACAGAACTTGTGACTACCATGACAGCGCATCGAAAACAGATGCACGATAAATTCATTCAAACTTACCCACATCTATCACACCTTACAGAACAGCGTATATAAGATCAAAGAAGAGCCATAATAAACAATAGAATGGTATCTGATGATAGAATTAGACAAATTAAAAACCATGTTGAAGCGCACTTACGACCATCTCGTATAATTGCTCAAATAAACACAACCTTTTCACAAACTGATTTATCACAACGTATATTATACCCAACACAAATAAATACAGGTGATTTATCTCGCTCTCAGACTACTATACACTTAAGCGCAGAACACCACAACCATCTTTCTAGCAACTCTCAAATCATAGATCAAGACAATATTAATCAACATTTTCATTCAGCACTCGACACATTTAAAAATTCCATCCCTACCTCTAGACCACATCTACCCCGACAAAAACCATCAAAGAGATTAGCTTTAATAGTAGAACATCTTAAAAACAATATTGTACCCAATTTTTTAAGCAAAGAACAAGATTTCGCAACTTTTCAGACCATTATATACTCAGCGGCATATACAGCAACAGTGTGTAACGGAATAAAAATAAACACTAATAGAACAAGCTCAAAAGACTTTAAGCCAGCTTGGCAGAGAAGATTACAAACCAAAATAGAGAAATTTCGAACGGAAATAGGTCGACTAACACAATATATTCATGGGAACAGAAGTAACAGAATCATAAACGCTGTAGAAGTAATAAAAAATAAATATCGAATACACGCTCAACACGAAAACATCAACACGGAATTAGAACACTTTTTAGATACTCTCAAACAGAAATTAAATGCAGCAGCTAGTAGGCTTAAAAGGTATCTTACATGCACTATCAGAAAAAAACAAAACAGTCAATTCTCACAAACAGAAAAATTTTTTTACCGAACTATAACAACTGACTACCACAACACAAATGCACAAGAACAAAGATCACCAACACCCGAAAGTTTACACCGATTCTGGGCTAACGTCTGGGGAAACCCAGTTCAACATAATAAAAATACTAATTGGATACAAACCATTAACGAAACAACTTGTCAAATTTCTGATATAGAATTCGAACATGTTACAATAGATACTTTTCTAAGCGTCATCAAACACTCTCACAATTGGAAGTCACCAGGTAGCGGTAACATACACAACTACTGGTATAAAAAATTTACTTGTTCGCAAAAATTCATATTTACACTACCACATTAACACATTCATTCAATCACCACATTTAATGCCGGACTATATAACACACGGCGTAACTTACATGCTACCAAAAGAACCCAATACAGAAGACCCTTCAAAGTTTCGCCCCATAATTTGTTTACAAACTGTTTATAAAATCCTAACTGCCTGTATCAGTCAAACAATTTATGCTCATTTATCAGTGAATAATATTATGTCCGAGGAACAGAAAGGTTGTAGGAAAAACAGCCAAGGATGTAAGGAGCAACTCACGATAGACGCAATAACGATTACGAAGCACACCGTAAAAAACTAAATATACATACAATGTTCGTAGATTACCGCAAGGCTTTTGACTCTATCCGATGTTATGTTATGTTATGTTATGAGGTTACTAGATGTACTCCAATTATATAAAATGAATCCAATTATCATAACATTCTTACAATCTTCTATGCAGAATTGGCAAACAATACTGAAATTAAAAAATCTGACCAATAACATAACTACTGAACCGATACGTATTATGCGAGGTATATATCAGGGAGATGCACTTAGCCCGCTTTGGTTTTGCCTCGCACTTAATCTTCTCTCTAGTCTTCTTAATAACAGCAATGCTGGATACAATTTAGTATCTACTGGTACCCAGGTTTCACTAACACATCTATTTTACATGGATGATATAAAACTCTTTTCCACTAACTAAAATGATATTTTCCTTCTAGCCGATATTATTCAACAGTTTTCCAAAGATTTATATATGGAATTTGGAGTCGATAAGTGCAAAATTTTGTCAATAAATAAAGGTATAATTGAAAATAATAGATTAGATTATTAGATAGATTTAGAATCTGGTGAGGATATTGAATCAATGGATAGTTATAGCGTATATAAATATTTAGGTTTTAAGCAGTCTAGAAGAATTCTCCAAAAAGAAACCAAAGAAGATCTGGTAAATAAATTTAGATACAGGCTGAAGCTTATTTTGAAAACTCACCTTAACTCAAAAAATATAATTAAAGCGATTAAGACGTTTGTTAATCGATTATTCCTGTATTGACTTATTCATTTGGTATTATTAATTGGTCACAAACAGATCTCAAGAACTTGCAACGAACAATTAATACACATATGACTAAATACCGGAAACATCATCCAAAATCGTCAATAGTAAGACTTACTTTACCACGAAATGAAGGAGGTAGAGGTCTAATAGATATTCAAAATTTACACAATAAACAAATTACAACGCTCAGAAACTACTTTCATATCCAATCACTGACATCTCTTCTCTATAAAAAAACGCAGACATTGATAAAAAACTAACTCCTTTAAATTTACAAGATCAGCATACCCAACATAACGAAATTTTAACTACTATAGATCAGAAAATAACAAACTGGGCTGGTAAGTCCCTCCATGAAAGGCATAGAACTGACCTTAGCCAAAATTACGTCAATAAAGAAAAGTCGAACGAATGGCTTAAGAAAGGGGAACTGTTTCCGGAAACAGAGAGATTTATGCTTGCTATTCAAGACCAGGTAATAACAACCCGAAATTATAGAAAAATTATCATTAGAGACCCAAATCAAACAACAGACCTATGCAGACATTGCACTTCAGCTTCAGAGACCATTCAACATATAACCGGCGCCTGTAAAGCCTTAGCACAAACCGATTAGAAACATCAACATGACCAAGTGGCTGCAATAGTTGATCAACATTTAGCACACAATTATAATTTCATCAGTCAAAAGACTCCATACTACAAGTATAAACGTGACACAACACTAGAAAACAGAGCTTGTAAAATATATTGGGATAGCACAATTATAACAGATAAAAGCATACATTACAACCGTCCAGATATAACCGTTCACGATAAAATCAGCAACATTGTTTACATTATAGATATAGCGATCCTGAACACACATAATCTTCAGTCAACAATTTCAGAAAAACGTTCAAAATACCAAGACCTTGCAATAGAATTAAAAACACAATGGAAAGCTCACATAGTATACATAGTTCCAATAGTTCTATCATCAACAGGCATAGTACCTAAAACTCTCACTCAAAATCCTGAATTACTTCACATGCCTTCACATTTCTTTCATCTGCTCCAAAAAGCAGTGATGTGTGTTACCTCGACCTGAATGCAGATCTGCTCAACAAATTAGACCGTCTTTTCAACAATTGCATTCGGTTCATATTCAACTTACGTAAGTATGATCATGTATCCGCTTATCGGAGGCAACTGTCATGGTTACCTATTAGACAGCGCCGGAGCTTGCGGGCCTTGACTATGTTATACTCCCTTATCCACTCTTCTAACCCACCCGCTTACCTAACAACTCACATACAATATCTTTGCTCTAACCACGACAGAAATCTTCGTTCCTCCGATAATCTCCTCCTTCTCTGTCCATCACATAATTCCCGTATTGTCCATTCGTCCTTTACTGTCCAAGCTGTAAACCTCTGGAACGCTCTCCCCCTAGATATAAGAAGGTCTGTTAACCCACTAACCTTTAAGGTTAGAGTACGCAAGCTTTACGGAGACTTGTTGACGGAGTCATCAGAATGATTACTTGCCTATTCATCATTGTATGAATATGTATGTATTTGTGTGTGTATATATATATAGGTATGTGTTCCCTTTTATATGTGTATATGTATGTATATATGTATTTATATCATTATGTATTACATAAAATTTTATACGCAAATTAGAAATCAACACTACTAAATCTATTGTTACACCTGCTACACGCATCTCTGCATCACCCAAAGGTCGACTGGAAGAAAATGCCTACGGCATTAAGTCCGCCTTATGCAATGTACTTCATTTGCAGAAAGTATAAATAAATAAATAAATAAAAAAGCCACCATACTCAATACCTGCCGAATCACCCGTAAATTTCTAACATCTTCATCTATATCATCTATCTACTCTATCTAACGTATCATGCTTGGTTTAGGCCCGCATGACTTGTATATTACCCCTCTAAACAGGGAGACAAATCAAAGTTGAAAAATAAAATAATAATAAAAAAATAAGTAGTAGTCATAAGTGAAGATTCATCAGCATTTATTAAGACTCTACCAGAGTCTGACTACCGAAATTCTATATGAGTATTCTGGGCTTTTTTTAATTTTATTTATTATTTTAAAAACCTACCAAAGTGACTCTACTCGGCTTGATTGAAAGTATGATTAAAATTCCAGAAGTGTGATCACTATACTCATTACAAATACAAACATAGCAGTATGGGGACACACACTATGGTGGCCTACTGAGATGTTTTTTCACACCGCGACTGGTGACGTAATCGTCGATAGCTATAGTTTGTAAGATAATCATGAATTAAGTTTACAGTAATATTTCTTATATGTTAGCTCTCTAAACAACAAAGAAGGATGTGCAGAAGTTTAATGCTTCTCTATGTAACATACGTACCTAAAATATTTCAATTAAAACTATCTGATGTACTATACGAAACAAAGTTTGACAATTTCCAATCAATGTTGTGTAACTTTGTTCAGTCGTGTTAATCAACAAAGAACTTTTAGAAACTAAATACGTCGTTAAAAGTTTTTAGAATCATTTTACCTAAATATATAAATACAAGAAAAGTAATTATAATATTGACTACAGAGATTCAGTATGATAACACTGCATATCAGGCTTGAAACGTCTAGGGTACAGGTGGTCCTGGTCCAGGATTTTAATAAAATGGCAGTGGACTTTATTGCTTTTGGTTTATTCGCCGAGTAATAACATATACAAAATAAAAAATAATTAAATAAAAGTAATAATACGAGGTCAGACCACGAAGCTAATGATCGATTCGCCACTCGTCGCAACTGTCGTTTCGCAGCACGTCGGCGCGCTATTGTGCATTTGTATGTATTGCAATATTCCTGGATTAATCTATATGATATTATTTTTGTGTGGGCAGTCAAAAAACCCTGTTCCTCGTTGATCCAGTAATTTTATATAGTATAGTATTAGGACAAAGATGGCAGACGGGCTTGATACGTAAGATAGATTCAAACAAGGAATTTAAACGAAAACCTTTATCAAAATATTAAGTGCACATGTTTTGGAAAGTCATTATGCTTTTTTAGGAAACGCTATCTAACACACTTTACTGCCAGTCAAAACCACTGAAACAAAACGATCAAGTATAAACATACAGTTTTGAAATAAAACCTAAGCGAGTAACGTGTCACAAGTCAAAAGTCAATTTGCTGAAGCGTTTTTATTATTTCATTTTTTTCTAATAGTTCCAAAATATGATAATTACGTAATTTAAAGGTAGTAGAGCCATGCTGATTTCAGCACAAGCGGGCCGGCTCGACCGAGGCAGTATTACCCTCCTACAGAAGACCGACCTAAAGCGCCAGCATCTATGCTGTCGTGTTTCGTTGGTGAGTGTGAGACCGGAGGCCCATTGATGCAGGGGTGACAGTTATCGTGGTAACTGTGTAAACCTTACACTGTCACGATGATTGTCATGCCTTTTACGTCCCCAAGTGGAGTGTGACAAAGCATCTCACTAAGCCACCATAGTGTTGGTCACCATACTGCATTGTCTCCATTTGCAATAAGTGTGGTGACTACAACTCTTGGATTCTATTCATGCTTTCCATCAGGCAGAGTAGAGTCACTTTGGTAGGCTATTAATACAAAAAAAAAGCATAAGTTGTGGAGGGACGAGTGTCATGTCCCTCCGAAACAAATGGAGGATCCTCCGACCAGGCGAGGTGATCATGCCGATCCTCATCCTCAACCTCCGACAAGTTGATGATGGGATGTTATACATATGCTAATTAAAACGAGAATCTCTAATTTGCGATACGGGATTAGTAGTTGCTTCGTAGTTCATTATACTCCATAGTTCGATGTACGTTCGCTAGACGGCGCTGTTGTATATTTTTTGTTTGTGCTGTATGTGGAAGTCGCCACAAAGGTAAACAAACCAGGTAATCACACTGTTAAAAGAAATCGTGATTATTTTTACTAAATAATCTATTTTTTGTTATTATATTTCTTTTATTATACTTTTTAGTCCCTTTAGTTATTTAATGTCTACTTAAAGATCTATCACGGACATATTCATTATAAAAATAGTTAAAGAAATTATTTTTAATGTCTTTTAATTAAAAGAATACAAAGGAATTTTTAGTTTAAATACTAGTGTTGCTAAAACCCTAAATGGGTACCCTTTGCATTCCACACCTGATGCCTTAAAACCTCCAAACAGCAGCTCCAGTTCTGATGCAAGATAATTGTTAACCCTATAGTATAGGGTTAACAAATAGAATACATTATGTGTGCGGAATCACGTAATAAAATAACAAAAAATACATTTTATAGAAAACACTCAGTGATACTGACACGTGAAATCAAACATATCATTTTGACTGCACAGATGGGACTTGTGCGTTCATCTTTCTGGAAGCCTAGTTGCTGCTGAAATGGTCAACAACTTTAACTGATCCACAAGTCGTTGCTCTGGGACCGAATGTTCTTTGTATCCATTACATAAATGTTTTTGAAGTCACCCGCGCCAGGTGAAAATATGTTCCTAGAGCGGGCATTATCTTTGAAAAAGGAAATGGAAAAATGAAATATTTCTATTAAAAAATAAGTCTTGAACCATTACCACACAACACCAGCTTCGAAGTGTTTACTGAATTACAGAGTATTGCTAACGTTCTCAGTCAGAATATCTGCCGCTAAACCACAACTATATACGTTAGCGCAGTCGATAACTGCCTCTAAACTATTAAACTTTAGCATACTTTTTACTAGGCTAAATATCTACGAATTTAAATATTTCAGCTAATTATTTTAAATATCAAAAGTCTTTAAACAAAAAGAAAATATTACTACGGAGGTCAGTACTGATAGTAATTTCATCTTCAACATCAGTGAAAATAGTTGGTTCTACATATGTATATAAAATCCTTTTGTACATATCAATCACCGACGTATGCCAATTTTGCACCTTCCTTTTTACCCTTCTCGATGTATTCTATCACCTTTTCGAGCGTAGTTCCATCAGCTTGTGTACAAGAAATACTTTATTTAAGAATCAAAGACAATAGCAGTATGATTTTTATTCTATTTTGACTAATACATTTTTTCATTTGACAAATATTTATTTCGTTCAAACTAAATTCTAATAATTCGTCCAATCGATAGTTCGCTCAGCTTATAGTATAGGAGCTAGCAACGTTTTCGAGAAAGAATTTTAGGTCAGCTGATTTTGTGATATGTCATCCTTCTTGCACTTCCGGTTAGAGTCTGGGCTATCTGGCTGGCGGTAGCGGTTGCGTTCATTAGTGCGCATCCTACCTGTCCAGGTGATAATCCTGGCTTTTAAAAACATTTTAGAAGGCGTAATTTTTAATTTTTTCCTTTTAAATAAGTCTACCTGACATACTTTTTTTATTGCCAGACATTTTTGACATTGCTAACTATGTGCCATACGTGATTTTTTTATAATTTTTATATAAAAATTTCAAAGTATTTTATAATGTCTGTAATTTTAATATTATGTTATTTAAATATAAGAAAACGTAAAATAAATTTGCCAGACATTAATTCGATTGTTAAGTCTTGAATTAAAATTAAAAAGTCATAAAAAGTATTGCAGTATGATGCTAGTAGTCCGAGAGAGACAGCTGAAGACGCGAGAGAGATAGACAACGACAGTGGCGCGACAAGTTTGCAAGATGGCGTCAGTCTAATGTCACATGTTTGTTTTTGTTTTGATTTTTATGTTTATTTTTTAATTTGGTTACAATGGCCAGTGATAAAATAAAATGTGTTTTTTGTAAAGGACATAACGATAACATAATACTTTTCGTATGAAAGGCTGAAACAACTTGAAAAACTTAATATTAATTATTTATAATTTACATTTGGTAATCAGAACAATTTAAATAAAAAGTGTTGTTTTTTAAATTTTAATCTAATTTTATATTCCTTTTTATACTTAATTTTTTTTGAAACTTGCTCTGACTAGAATGATTATTATTATTATTTTCTTTATTTCATTATATACACATATTTATTACATTTTTAAATATATAAAAAATAAAAAATACACATTTAAAAATATAACAAATAGTAGTAGACCACCGACATCGGGTACAGGGACCAAGACACCGGTGGATAGGGCTCTAAAGATAGGAACCTCCTCACAATACGGGCCGTGTCAAGGTGGACTGCCTTTTGCATCAGACCCTTGATCCAACCTTCTAACGTGAGCCTCTTAAGGTGTTGGTCGAGGCTCTTCGCTATCAATCCATAAACAGATATGATTATCGGAACAATAATCACCGAATCCACATTCCACATATTGGCAATCTCGTGAGACAGGTCCAAATACTTCAATTGTTTTTCTTTTTCAACTTTCACGAGATTCTCGTCATAAGGAACGGCGATATCGACAATCATTGCGCGGCGCTCTAATCGATCTATCACCACAATATCAGGCTTATTGGCAACAATAGTCCTATCTGTGATAATAGATCGATCCCAATATAATGTAGCACGACCGTTCTCGAGAACTGGGTCGGGCATATACCGGTGTACCTGTGCAAATACTCACCTTTAGCAAGACGATAACAACCAGAAATAATATGCCTAATAGATTCTCCAGGACGGTGGCACGCCCGACAGATGTCAACCGTACTATCTTTCAGGATATAAGTATTTACGGTAGTTATTTGTCATGATAACTTCGTCCATATTTGGACAAACAAAACCTTCGATTTCTCCGAAGAGATCACCATACCGTAGCCAAGACGACGACGCTTTAAAGTCTATATCAGGCCCAAAGAAGCGTTCCTGTAACATTTGTTTCACGCCAGATTCTGGTATTCCCAAGGACTGTGAAAAACCTAGATACATATTATTATTATTTTTTATTATATGTACAGTGAAAAGTAATTTACTTTCGTAATGGTTCTCTTCTCTGCATCATTCTCGACTTATTCTGCAACTGTCTCTCTCGGACTACTAGCATCATACTGCAATACTTTTCATGACTTTTTAATTTTAATTCAAGACTTAACAATCGAATTAATGTCTGGCAAATTTATTTTACGTTTTCTTATATTTAAATAACATAATATTAAAATTACAGACATTATAAAATACTTTGAAAGTTTTATAAAGAAAATAAAAAAATCGCGTATGGCACATAGTTAGCAATGTCAAAAATGTCTGGCAATAAAAAAAGTATGTCAGGTAGACTTATTTAAAAATAAAAAATAAAAAATTACGCCTTCTAAAATGTTTTTAAAATCCAGGATTATTGCCTGGACAGGGAGGATGCGCACTAATGAACGCAACCGCTACCGCCAGCCAGATAGCCCAAACTCTAACCGAAAGTGCTAGAAGGACGACATATCACAAAATCAGCTGACCTAAAATTCTTACTTTTCAAACGTTGCTAGCTCCCGTACCATTATGTTCAACTTATGTATATATTTATGTAATTTATATGTGTATTTATAATGTATGTATTGTATATGTTCATATATATATGTACTCATGTATGGTATATTTTTATTGTCAATGTAACCTCTGTGCACCTCCCTTACAATATTTCTAGATCACCTTAAGGTTGACTGGAAAAGAATGCCTTGGTATTAAGTCCATAAACTAAGTAACTAACATAAATAAAGTGCATAAAGTGTAAATAAATAAATAAATTCGTTTTTTATTTCTGATCAAAAATTCATATTTATATTAACTTACATCACATGACAAATAATCTTCAATACACTAAGAAATTCATTTATCTTTATCGTATGTTGTCATCGTGTAGGAAAGCCTTGTAAGCTCACATTCAGGAACTGAATCCAAACAAATGTGATTGTGTAAGCAACGAACTGTAAAGACATACTTATATACATGTAATAATGTTATTACACTACTCTTTCTTGAAATAAAAACTCAGTTGGATTTCTGAAATAAAAACAGATTTATTTATTTATCTTCTAATTACAAGATAAGAATACACAAGACAGTTATAAATAGCCTTACCTGAAATAAAAACAGAAAACAACATTAAAAGTTTTTACTCCAGGTGATATTTAAGATTAATTATTTTAATACACTTCTTCTTATTCTTCGACTATCGATATTTTTTTGTTAGAATCCAGACCACAGAGTATTGACGTTTTACCATTAAGAAAGTGACGTATTAAATAAATGAGGTTCGTCGTTTTCTTTATATACATAGTTTCTATATATATGTGATATTTTGTTGGAAGGGAAAATCGAGGAAAAAAATATTCTTGTTTTACACAAATTAATATACCTAGTCAAGTCTATAATTTCTTTGATGAGTCATAAAAGTAATCTAAATCTGTTACGCTATTTAAAGAATAATTGTAGTTTGTAAAACAAATAAATTTAGTAGTGACCTGAAATTTTGTTCATTCGTTATCATCATGTTTCTTGCTAACTATAAAATATAAGCTGATCGAGGGCATGATATCGGGGCAAAATCCTGGTTTTCGATTACATTGACTAATGGTTTATTTCGGAAGGCAGATTCTGACAAATCTGGCACTTGAAGAAGAAACTTGGGAATGTCACTACGTCAGTGCAAGTATGAAACTATTAATCTCTGTGCTGTTTCTCTACTAATCCCTCTGTTTTCCAATAGGAGATAGTAACAGCACTCAAGTAAAGAAATATTCTCCTATTAAGATTGCACTGCACTACATTGAGTATTTGATCAATATCACAATGAATTTTAGTATTGAAATAACGGCAACGATATTTTCAAATGTACACAAAATAAAAAGATTTCGTACGGTCTGTGATGAGTTGTAGGATGACCCGGATCGCCTATCTTATGTTAAATAAATTTCTCGTATGTCTTAGAATGAACATAAAAACGAGATACAGCCAGCCACGCTAGTAGCAAGGTCCAATAGTAGTTAGTTGCAATCTTACCTTGCATTGTGAAAATACCATATTCAGTTATCTGTACTACGGTAAGCACTGGAAACTGATTGTTTTACTCAGTACATAAAACATTACATCTTATCTAAATAAAAAGATGGATAAATTCTTTAATTTGTTTCGTTTTTTAGACCTACGTTTCTAATTCTATTCCTATTCTTTAAATCCATGTGATTTAATGAATAAAATGAAAAGTTTAATGACAAAATCTTTAAAGACTGTTTTTTCTTTTTCTGTGTAATATTTTGTGAAAATCATTTATTACAAGATGTCAAACAAATTCTCTTCTAAGCTATATTAGTTTTTTAAACTTCCAAGAGTGTCACACACATTTACGTGACTTAGTTTGCGGATTCATTACTTATAGATATCCTAACTTTGCTCTGAACTTATATCAGAGACCCTCTCTACCTCCACCGCGTAGTCGGGGCATATTTATTGGAGAGAGCCGTTGCCTACCCATGTAGCACCGGTCTCAGTCGACGTGAAATATCGTGCCGTGAGCCGCAGAGGTCGGTCCTAGGGCCGCTCCTGTGGAACATTGGCTACGATTATATATATATAATACGGCTAGGTATTAGTACTATTCTAGTTAAGCCTGGCCCCTATATACTGACACGTAGCTCTCCTACTATACCATACATATTACCTACCTACGAATGTTGAATGCTTAACGATTTATTAACTAAAAATCAATGTATCATTTCTTTAAAACTACTACTTTGGATGCAATGACTTTCCGTAAGGAATATATATTAAGTAAAAATAAAAGATTAATTTTAAAGATAGAAAAAGAGAAGACCAATCGTAATTGCAAAAAACATAACGAGACGCACAAGAAATTGTCCTATTTCAAGCCATGTTAAGTCGGCTTTCAGTCTACTACACAGTTGAACCTCGATATTGATAGAGTTTTCGAACTTTTTATGACTTAAACTACTACGATAAAATTATGCAGTTAACGATAACCACAGGTGTTCGTAAAGGAACCGCGACCGTGCTCTTCGAAGCACTCATTGTTATGTCGATATAATATTCGATTTATAAAAATAAAAAATACAGCGTCACCACCCTTCACTCACCATTATTTCGTGGATGTTGTAAGAGCCGACTAAGAAAGTAAATACATAGAATAAGAGTGCTGCAAAGAGAAGGAAAACTGAATACCAACTCTTCTGACCAGCGTTTTATAGTAGATAAAAACCTCCTTTCAAAGAAGAGGCTGTTTCCAACAGTGGACTCTAAAGGACTTTTGATGATGACCAATTTTATGTATCAAAAACTCGAGACGTTTTCCCTGATGTAGGACAAAAAATGTTTATAACAATGACTTGTATTTTTTACTAATAGGCTATTTGATGATGAGGCCAAAACAGACTTCGATAGTGTAAGTCATCCGAAACAAAAACTATGTTATAAGCCCTTTTTTTAATAAGACTACTCCGTCACTACAAATAAACCTGTGTCGTGGCAGACTTTACTGACATACAGGAAACGGAAATAAAGAATAGCCAGCCTCAGAACAACAATTTGTGAATCACACAGTGTTAAACCTTGTGTGTGGTTTAAACCCACAACACTCATTGCAATAGAAAGTGGTGACCACTTAACCATTGTGCCATACGTGTAGTATATTATCGTGAGTATCCAGGCTAAGGGCTAAGAATGCATTGACATTTGAATCTAACATCCCACGCAAGCAAATGCCGCGCGGAGCGGGGAGGGGTCTGACCATTAACTCGTTTCTCGGCAATTTTGTCGTAATGGATCGCTTCACGGGATCGCACCGCGCTTACTGTGCGAAACAATTTTATTTAAACAACAGTTCGCTTAAATTTGTTTAATAAAATTGTTTATTAATTACTGCGTAATACGATTTACATAAACTACTTAAATCAGTTTCCGAGTGTTCCTTTGATAAAGAAATGAGTGAAAGTTCAAAGAGACGGGTTCTACGCTACTTATGAAGCAAACTGGGGGCCTACGGACTTCTCGGACCGAAAAGAATATGCAGCAAGTTTCCGCTTCTGTTCGACGTAATCCAGATTTATTGACGCGCAAACGTTCGGCTTAACTAGAGTTATCCCGCACATCATTGCGCCGCATTTTGAAATTATATTTGAAATTAAATCCATATAAGATCCAGATAGTCCAGTAACTAAAACCTATTAATTTAAATTTGCGCAAGTCCCATTTACACCTCAACGGACATGTAAACAAACAAAATTGCAGATATCGGAGCAGCGAAAATCCCAAAGGTTACTTCATTCTCTCAAGATAACTGTATTTGCTGCAATTTCAGCAAAAGGTGACATTCCATGGCCACCCAGAAGTCATGATGTATCTCTAGCAGACTTCTTTTTATGAAGTTATTTCAAGAATCGTGTTTACACCAATAAACCAATTATACTACTTTAACTAAAAGAAAAATCAGCGAAGAAATGTCGGCGATCTCGCTCTCTTAGCCGACAAGTATTTGAAAATTTCGGTCCTAGCTAAGAAGAGTGCAAACGTCGAAATGGTGATCATTTAAACAAAGTAATTTTTAAAAAATAAGTGCCAACTAATGAGCGTTCTCGTAAATAAAAAAAAATATAATATTTCAAATGGTTTTTTATACGATTTTTTCAAGGGTTGACTAATTTGAAAGCCGCCCTGTATGTTTGTATTTGCCTGATTGACAGCAATAGGTTGGTCACAATGTGTAAATGGTACTAAAATAAAAGTAGGTATTAGGTAAGCGTTTACGCCACTGTTTACCCTTTCGAGTGTAAAAGATGTAAGTGTACGTATTTAGGTATATACTGTTTTGCAATCAATCTATCTTGAATGTTTATCGTTATCAGAAACGGTTTACGTATGTTGTTATATAGATGACGTTGAACGTCCTAAGTGACATACATAATGTGTGCACACCTAATTACATATTGATATTTGCTGGTATAAACTTCAGATTTGAACATTAAATGTTAAATCTAGGCAACTACACAAAAGAAAATTGATATATATATATATCATACATTATAAAACTTAAACACAGTTAAAGGTTTTAAATATCATTAACAGTGCACTGATACCTAACTTCTTATCTATAAAAATAATAAAGTGTATTCATACTTTATATTGATATTCATTTAGGTGTTTTTTATTTACTGGCCAAGACACGACAAACAACTACTCCAAAACTTTGACTCCAAATCTCAAACTTGACTACACGGATGTCGCAGTAGTTTAAACGGTCACCTTGCCGCTTTCTACTACGCTGAGTGTTGAGGGTTCGAATATCGGACAACATTTTGTGTGATCCACAAATTGTTGTTCTGAGTCTGTCTGTTATTTGTGTCTGTTTCATATATATATGCAAAGTACTCTAGGAGTAGGATTCATTCCTAATGTGAGCGTTGTCTAAAAAAAATAAAAAGAAACAGAAAACAAAGATTGCTGACAGGTTATGAGTGCTAGGCATCATATATATCATCGTAGCTTATCTTTCGACAACCTATGGCCGTTTTTAAAAACCTACCTATTCTTAGTTCTCAACACAAGGGATCAACAAATCTATCTTTTTACTCTTACTAACTTTTCAATAACCTATCGACAGATAGCATTTCCTATCGAAGTATTCTACCCTTGGGAGGACGGATAGTCAATTAGAGATAGGAACCTACTTAGTAATTGGACTTACTTGTATTTCAACATAAGTTGCATGTTACCCTTCGTTAGAGAGAAATAGATAACTCAGTAAATAGTAACCAGATTACTTATATGTTAACATTAGCCAGTTACGTGAACAGTTAGCATTTTAAAAATAATTATCTTCTCAATAATTATATTATATAAAATAATGAAAAGGTTCAGCAGTTATGATAGCGATATGGAATTATTTCAAATTGTCACACATCTGCACGTCACAGATCTGATCTGATGCAATGGAAGAGGCAAGTGTCCTATAGTGGGTTGTAATAGACCAATTATAATTATTACTCTGATTATATGATTTTTTATCACGATCACAGCAATGATAGTAATACCGTTAGTGACATACCTTTACAGAAGGAATATTAACTACTTGTAAATCATAGAACCGAATGTAATAACTACGAATTCGCTAATAGATTAAACCTAAATAAAAATGCTGTAAAACAGTTAATTGTCATAATTTTATACTACCATATTTAGTTATAAGTGTTACATCTAAAAGACAAAACTTAAAATTTTTGTTTCAAATTTTATTTCATCGTCGTCATCATTTCAATGGAAAGACTGCTGGATATAGGCCTCCACCAGGGCTCTCCACAACAACCGATCCTGTGCTACCCTCATCTATCCATCTTTTCATATCCCAACTTCAACCATATTCAATAAAAAACAACAAACATTAAACTATTGATTCATCATCAAAAATATAAAAATATACGTAATAAGCACTTTTAATAAAAAAAATAATGATTTTTAATTTTTGTTTTTAGCATTAAATAATTGTGTAACAAAATCTTAAAGACTTCAAGAGGAAAGAAGCTAGCCTTCGTTGGTTACAGAGAGAGATACTTATCCACGATTATTGCTAATCAACTTATGAAGCCAATCTCTTGGTTACACCACAATGAGAAACTGATCTATCGTTTTCAATTTGTAACTCCTAATTACAATTACTCCAGTTTAGCCTTTGGTCTGTCCAATATAGTTGCACTATTTTGACTTTGATGATGAACACACTAACAAACTAGTGTAGCCAATGCACTATGCTGTACTGCCAAGAATATAATAGGTAATATTTATATCTGTTGTAATTATAACACAATGTTAAGGAGAAAAATAAAAAGAAGAAAAAATCAATGAACGGTAAACATTACAAATATAAAACATGAAGAAAAAAGTTAGATGAAACATTAACCATCTAGATAACGGTTATATTTTATCGAAAATACAAAAATGTATATTTATCTGTTGTTTAATGATAATAAAGATTATTTGTAGATATGAAATAATATTATAGAAATGTTAAGTCATCATGGTTCAGTACTGTTTGAAACATGAAAACAAAAATTTTGTCAACCTCATTTAGAAGTTGCATTCTTCCACGCGCAACTTTTGTCTTTTTTTATTGTGAGAGTCTATTAAAGCGACTACTTTGGCTGATGGAAAACACGAGTAGAATCCAAGATTGGTGGTCACTATACTCATTGCGGGTGCAAAAAATTCATCACGGTGACCCACACTAGGGCTACCAAGTGAAATGCTTTTGCACGTCCCGCTGGTGTCCACCGTCCATAAAAGGCATGACACTCATCATGGCAGTGTAAGGCTCTCACACTTACTACAGTAATTATCACCCCTTCATCAATAGGACTCCGATGTTGTATTCACCAACGAACTACAACAGTACGTATGCTATCACTTTAGGTTGGTCTTCTATGAGAATCAATCGAACCAGCCCGTACGTGCTGCTCATTGCCTTAGACAAAGTTAAAAATAGGTTTTTACATCTTTCTTTCATTTAGCTTAGGGTCTCTTTCGAAAGCTTAGACTTTCTACCCTATGCTGCATTTCAAAACATCTCGTAGCTTCTTCCTTGAGGATTCAAATCACATTTTCAAGATTCTGGTTTATAGTCGTTTCTATTCGAATAGCAAAGGCTTTTCATATCCCAAGAAGGGTCTTTTTTTTTTTTTTTTTTTTTTTTTTTTAATGTTCCTAACACCTCCAATGTGTAAATATTTTGGAGCCTTTGTCCAACTGGATCTTGTCGTATCTTTAATTTTTTATTAATTTTACAATGTACAGGGTATAATATACAAATTATTCTTATTACTACTTACTACTGATACTTAACCTAGTTTTACTATATTTAAGGGAGTGGGTTTACAATATTTCTACAACTTATATTAGCGGTTCTTATTTCTATTTAATCTAACTTAATTTCTATTTCTGTTGAAAGCTGTACTTACTATAATAATTAGTTACTTATCACCTATTTACTTAATGATAAACAATAATAATACTACATTATTTTGTTATCATTATCTTATTCTACTTATTACGTTTATTCACTATTCCAATGATTTCTGTACAATATTTTAAAAATCTATTTCTATTCTTACTGGCTATAATTTGGCTAAGATTTTCTACAGTAACTTTGATCTTTAGCTCTTGTTCAACTTCAAATCTTTTCCTACCGAAGGCAGGGCATTCCACCACAATATGAATCACCGATTCACGTGCGTTTGGGTCGCATATGCAGGATGGGTTCTCCTTACACTTGAATCGTGTCAAGTATTCGGAGAACCCACCATGCCCCGTTAACAATTGAGTCGTCATGCCGGTGACCTCCATCGTTCGAACGACACCGTAAGCAGCCAGCGCGCAGGGGAAAAAGAGCCTGGTGACAGAGGCGGTCTCGCCCTCTCTGTACCTCCTATTCCACTCGCCAAGCGAGGCCTGTCGAAGACCTCGCTTCACGAATGAAACAGGACACAGACCGTAGTCCGGTGCTTTCTTCAGCCTCAGAGCCGCTTCCCTGGCCAGATGGTCGGCCCGCTCGTTACCACTCAGCCCTGCGTGGGCCTTGACCCAGAATAAAGATATTTCCTTACCCTGGGCCATGCCTTTTTGAATGGCTACTCTGGCCTCCACAGCAAGGGGGTGGAGAGCGTGGTGGTTAGTGATTGTTAAGAGAGCGGCTCTGCTATCACTGAAGATGCCGAACGTGGTCTCGCCTCGCCTGAGAACCTCACTGGTCGCTTTGCATAGGGCCAGAAGCTCAGCCTGGTACACGGTACAGTGGGACGCCAGAGCAAGCTTGAGGGCTCTGGTCTCGACTCCGTTTTTCCACATGGATAACGCCGCACCGACACGGCCCTCAATCCTGCTCCCGTCCGTGAAAATGCGCACCTCGATGTTGTCGGTGCGCTGTAATTGGTCCTCGTCTATCACGCTTTTGAACTCCAGAGGTCCATGCTCCGCGGGGTGGGGTGCCTCTATAGCCGGAGCCATTCGTTCAATCTCTCTGTCCCCCAACCATGACTGGCACACCCCTCTCTTGGCTTCATACAGCGAAGCCACCTCGCGAACTCTGAGGTCCAGAGGGAGCATACCAGCCAGGATCAGCGCAGAGTGCAGAGAGACCGTCCGATAGCTCTTACACAGCTTTTGGGCGAATCCGCGCTGTACCACGTTCAGTTGTTTTCGGACGCCAAGCCCATTCGCCGCCACGCACCAGCTGCTGGCACCGTACAATATGGTTGGCTCTACAGCTGCAACGTAAATGGTCCGAATTACCTCAGGGTGTAGCCCCCAGCTAATCCGGGCCATCCGCGCCAGTTTCCCGTAAATGCTGATCGCCTTTCTGCAGATATTTGCTACGTGTGCGTTAAAAGTGAGTCTGTGGTCGATGGTGAGCCCTAGGATTTTAACCTCTTTGGACAATCCTATGTCTATCCCGCCCATGCTGAGGCGCGGGACGTCGTACTTCAGCCTCCGCGTGATTACCATCGCACTTGTTTTATGCGGTGCAAATTTCAGCTTCATTCCGATGCCCCACTCCCGCACCCGCTCGAGAGAGGCATTGGCCTGTCTCTCAATCTCCAGAGCCGTGTCACCATCGAACACCAACACCACATCGTCCGCGAACGCCTGCACATAGACCGCATCGCTCTCCAGTTTGTGTAGCAGGGGATCCAGTATTACGTTCCAAAAAAGGGGCCCACCTATTGATCCTTGGACGCATCCCTTTTCCATCAAACGGCTGCACTCCTCATCCGCATACCTCACCCTTGCGACTCTGTCGCTGAGATAACTATTAATCACCCGCCTTAAATTCACCGGACACTTCTCCTCAGCCAGCCGTAGCCGGATAGCTGGCCACCAGGCGCTGTCGAAGGCGCCCTCTATGTCCAAGGACACCATAGTGACTATTCTCTTTTTATCAAGCTTAGCCCTTATGCGGCCCATTAGGTCATAGAGGGCGTCTTCGGTGCTCTTCTGGGGCATAAAGCCGTACTGGCGAGTGCTCATCCTCGGTAGTAAATAAAATTTAAGGCGGGCAACCAGCATCCTCTCGTACACCTTCCCCAGCACAGGCAATAGCCCAATCGGCCTGTACGATTTGGAGACATCATACGAGTCCTTTCCTGGTTTTCTCAGTATCACCACCACGGCCTCTTTCCATATCTTAGGAAAGTAACCGTGGCGAAGACAACTGTTTAGCAGTTCCAGAAATAGCAAGGGGTCAGTCTCAATTGCATGAGTGCAAATATCGGCCGTAAAGCCATCCGCACCCGGAGCCTTCTTGGGGTTAAATCGCTGCAGAGCATCGAGCAATTCGTGCATCTGAAAGGGTGGATCATCATCATAATGACCCTCTTCCTCGTCCACTTTCCGTGCGGCTTCTCTGATGCATCGATGCCCCGCCCCATCCTCTTCAGTTCGATCTTCCGGGTAAAACGTTCGCGCGAGCAGCTCAGTGGAACCTTTCGCGTCCAGGTAAATTTCGTTTTCCCTTAATAACTGGTCCTCTTCCCTTGCCGTAGCCCTACCCAAAACCCTATACACTCCCTCCCAGACACCTTCCCTGTCCTGTCTTCCACAAAAATCTTTCCAGCTTTCGACCCGTGCTTTTCTTACTTCAGATTCATATATCTCCTTTTGTTCTAGGTACTGCCTGACTACCCACTCTCTTCGGACTGGTGCTGCGTTCCGGATTCTACGCCTCTTCGCGTTGACGTCTCTCTTCATTTTCGCGAGTTTCTCCGTCCACCACGGCACAGTAAGTAGCTCACTTTTCCTTTTCTTTGGAATATTCTGGTCGCAAGCCTGCCCGACCAATCTACTGTATTTTATTACTGTGTTCTCCACTTCATGGACATTTGTTACGTCTTTGACATTGATGTTGTTTTCAGAGATTAGTCGGGTTAAGTGAGCCTTGAAGTCATTCCAGTTCGCCTTCTTCGTGTTGTATTTGCGTGTGGTGCGTTGGATTTTCATCCCTTTTGCCTTCTCAAGATTGATTTTAAAAACTATGCCGTTGTGGTCGGAGCTCACGAGGCCCTCGTCGACTCTCCAGGCATCGATCCAGGCCAGCATATCGCTCGTACAGACTGTAACGTCCACGTAGCTGCAGTACCTCACTCCACCCCTCACAGTGTCGAAAGTCGGAACGTTTCCACTGTTAAGGACTTGGAGATCCATTTCCCCGAGCGCCCCACTGAGTATTTCACCTCTACTGTCTTCCAGTATACCACCCCACCAGGTGCTTTTTGCGTTCGCATCGCCTCCGAAAACGACTCGTTTAGAGCCCATTCTGCGCCCAATTTCCCTGAGATGGTCCACGTAGGGCCCTATGGGTTCACTCGGCTCGAAATAGAAGGATACCAGCGTGATCCTCCAGGCACCGGTTCGGATACCCACCACCACGATGTTATCGGTGGTGAGTTGCGGATACTGCTCGATATCTAGATTAGGATCGAAAATGGCTATTGCCGCTTTCACAGTCCCTTCTCCTTGCCCGGTGTTCTGAAAGATCCTAAAGCCCTGGTATGCCTTCATCCTCTTCACTGCTCCTACATAGGGCTCCTGTATAAGGGCGATTGCGGCTTTGCGTCTCACGGCCTCGAGCATGAGCTCGTCAGTTGCGAGTTTCCGCCTCTGCAGGTTGGCTTGCAGCACACAGTATGGGATGGCATCTACAGGAGGGACATCTCTCTTTGTCGTTCGGGCTCCCGGCTTCCGTTCCTCACTCCTTGTTCCATCTGGGTTAACTTTAGCAGTATGCTACACTGGATCTGGCCAGCGCTTCCCACTTTCTTCTGACTGGACAGATGTCGCTGAAAGCGTTATGTTCATTCTTGTCCATTTTGGCTCTGGAACAGTTACAGCAGGTTGGCATTGTACCTGCTAACCACTCGGAGCACTCTGTCTTCATGTGAGGCCCTCCGCAGTGGCTGCAACTCTCTATAGTCTCTCGACAGTATCGCCTACCATGTCCGTATGCCAAACAGCGCGAACATTGGACAAGAGGGGATTGGTCGGTTACCCGGACTCTCTGCAAGTCCAAGTGCACTGTACCGGCCTCCATAAGACGATTCCAGATTACTGGAGAGACTTTCAACACTACGTGTGCCATCAGTGGGTTTCTGCCGTTTCGCCTAAACTTCACGTCCATTCTCTCGTCTTCCGCGCTAAGTCCAGCAAACAGGTACTTATTTTGGTTCTTCAAGGCCTTGAGTATCTCATCGTCCGTATTACATTTTAATACATCCCTTAGCATTATCATGGGATCCTTGTTTTTTACTACTTCTACATTCAACTCTGTCCCAGCTCTCTGGATTCTTTCTTTCACCTTTTCTATTTCTTGATGAGTTCTGCAACCTATTATGACTTTCCGGTCTCTGGCTTTTCTGATCTTATCCACTCTTATTCCTTCTTCTCTAGCATTTACGGCCAGCCTAATCTTTTCTAGGACTTCTTCACCGGTTTCTGTCTCAAGTTTTGAAGTAATCGCTACCGAGTGAATAGCCGTATTCTCAAGAGACGGCTTCCTGCCAACACTTGCCGTAACCGCCGCATATGTCATTCGCTCCCGGCATTCCTGCTGACATAGAGCCGTTTTTAAAGTTTCCATCTCTTTCTTGTGTTCCTCTAGCAACTTTGCGTGTTCCTCTAGCTTACTTAGGAAGGTGCTCTCCTCGACTTTCCTTTCTTTATTACAGTTAATCTCAGTTTCTTCCCTTTCTATTTGGGTTACTTCTGTCGCCTGTTTTCCTGTTCCAATTGTTTTTCCAAGAGTCTTTTCTCTCTCTAATTCTGACTCTTTGACCAACTGGTACAACCGGTCGATTGCTTGGGAAACTCCGTTTTTGATATCCGTCTTCAAATTTCTAGAGTTTCCGAGGTGGAGTTTTGCTTTGTTCAAGCATGCTCTGGCCTCGGCAACTCGGCTCTGATATTGTACTGAGGTCTTTGGGGAATCACCGGTAGACTCTACTGGCACCTTACGTACTTGCGGTTCCTTTGCTTCTATTAATTTTTGTTTTGGTGCCGGCTGCGTCCTCTGTATTATTTTTGGAGAAGTCTCTAGCCCAGGTTTTGGTTCAACTCTCCCTGTCTCCCACTCCCCTATACTCCTTCTCACACGTGTTGTGGGCGCTGGGCCTCTCTGAAGAGAAGGTCCTGCCCTCTCATCTTCGTGTTTAGATCCCAGAGAACTCCTGTCCTTTTCTTCGCTATCGGATTTCTTGATTGGAGTGTGAATAGTAGCCATTTTAGTGTAGGAATCAGGCAAAAATTTGTTATTGTGTAGTAATTGATTAGTATACAGGGTCCCAAGAAGGGTCGGACTCAAGTTGGTAGAGCCTAGATTACTTTGAACATATACATTAAACGGTTTGCCCTTAAGACAGTATTCAGAAAACCTCGGACAAGTGATAAAAGGTATTAATCCTATTAATCACTGAGACATATCTGAATATGTACTTCCTGTCATATTGAAAATGATCTTACTTTTGGTCATACCGTTGGAGCTTGTCATGTTCACTTCCTTTGGGCCGGTTTTTTAAAGAATGATGAATATTTGTCCTCTATAATTCTTGTTATCAAATACATGGGATTCTACTACCAATTCGTTGCAAATCTGTACTCCTACTTTAGTTGTGGGCCCTCGACATGTCATAAAAGAAGATAATCATCATCATCGTCCGAGTGGATGGAAGTCGACGCGTGCGGCGTACCTGCGAAGGAATGAAACTTCGAGAAAGGGAAATACAGGTATATATAAGGTATATATATAAGGTAGCCTTGGGATATACTTGGGATATACTTGGGATATACTTGGGATATACTTGGGTATACCTTGGGATTGTTGGTCGGTGTCCTCCCCCTCTCTTCAAACTTCACATTCTCAAGTTCCACTTCGAGTTGCGCCAGATGCGAGTCTAATCGTAACGTGCGTCCTTTAAACGTCACCAGGGTCAATCGGTTGTGGTGATTTTTCGTAGCCCACAGAATCCTTATACACAGTATTCAACAACAAAATATTTTAAAAAATGTAATCCAAAGATGTGGCACTATACAAACTCTGTCTTTTCGTCGTTTAGTTATTTCCTTGTGCAATATATTACAATGCGGGAGAGTATAGTCTAGGCTTGTAATATTATCGGCTCATCTCGTGTAGTGTTTTGTAGAGGTCTGTCCTCGGACCACTCTTGTGAATTATAAGATGCGTCTGGTCCCTTCGAGGTCGTCTCCCCCCGAGCTGGGCCTAACTTGATACGCCGATAACACACTAGTAGCATCCCGGGAGACAAACTTTCAAGAGGCGGTGCACCTGGCCACCACGGGAGTATCTCTGGTGGTCAGACGTATTGGGGCGCTGGGTTACAGGTGGCCCTTGATAAGATGAAGGTTCTATTGTACCATGGGCCTCGTCGTCTTCATCGTAGTAAATTCGAGACCTGAACCCATACGAGGAGAGGCAGTACTTCGACAAGCAGTTCCGATGGCTTGCTCCAAAGTTGATCGGTGCTGTTTCTGGCCTTGGGCGACTTTTGTCCCATTTGGGTAGTACCAGCATCACGACAAGACGACTGTACATAAATTCGTCCGGTCAATGGCACTGTATGATACAACGGTGTGGGCGGCGACTTTTACCGTTAAGGAATCGGGTTTGCCTCTGGCACCCTCAGAGGTTATTGATGGTTAGAGTTAAACGTGATTATCGCACCATGACGACGAACTCCGTGTTGGAATTTAGAGGCGGAAGTGCTCACCGAAGTTTAGTTAAGTTAAGTTTAGTTAAGTTTAGTTTTCGACGGGCGGCTGACTTTCAGCCGGGTAGTGACATTCGGCCCAAACCCAAAGAAGTACACCAGTGACGATAGACCGCTGGTCGAGCCACGATGGCTCGTTGGTCGTCGTGGCTAGATTCGTCGCCGAGGAGGCTCTCCAACCAATCATCATCGAATGGATATGACGGCACCATGTGACCCTTTCCTTCCAACTGACACAGGTAATTGCCGGGTAAAGTTGCTTTGAGAAGTATCTGCTCTCGGTCACTAGGAGGGAATTGAGTTACACCTATCACCACTGCGACTGCAGTGAGGACTTGGTTCAGCCTAGGCTGGCAGTTTGTTCTACCTGAGCGGTGCAGCGTGTGGCCCTCACTTCAGTTATTGGAAGAGATCTGTCGCTACCGGCCGTCACACGCTAAAAGGTCGGTACCGACAGCTGTTTTACCGTGATCACAACCTTCTGTGAAGACGTCATTTCATTAAAGGAAGCAACGGAGAGTGTCCAGGAAGACGATCTCTACTCAGACTCAATTTGTCACCGGCAAACCAAATAGTGCAGTCTCGCTTACCAGCGTCTCATGCCACCCCGAGTGTGGCCAAAGACAGGCGGGACAGATTTTCTTCTTCATCCGCTACAGTGACCAGCCGCGATGAGACGACATCTATGTGTATCATACATCGCCTAAACAGAGAGTTCACTCGAAGGTAGTACCCACGCTAGTGGACAACCGCTGCGATGTTTCCAAATGACTTAACAAATTCAGTTCCCGCATTCCTCTTATTGCAGGCACAGAGTGTCGATTCTGACACACCGCTCCACCACAAGCCCCGGTAGGGAAACGTGGGGGCTTCTAAACGTGAAAGAATAGGGCTTGTAATATTAGTTCTAATTTACTATCTTTCTGGTAGTTTTGAATATTTCTACGAACCAGTTACGTCCCGTCTGTACGGACAGAATAACTCAAAAGTATTGTATTTTCTTTAAAGGGCCAACCCAAACCCTATACTGTACCCCCATAGTTTTTATTTAATCATTGTTATTGGACTCAAAAGAAAAGATACCCTATGTTTTGTTTTGGCGTTTCTCCGAAGAGTGAGTCTTATTAAACGCCAGCGCCTTCGAACTGCAATATTCAACTTGTAAAAAATCTGTAAAAAATTTACTTACAAAAATAAATGTCTTTTATCATTAAAATCAGTGTATTTCTAATATACATATCATTATATATAGCCTTTAATTGTACAAGTATATTTAATAGACCCCTTCTGAGAAAGGTTATTCTATAATTTAGAGTATACGTTAGGGTGTCCCTTACATGACAAAAAAAAATTTTTTTTCGAATTTCGAAATGCATACCCTCTATAATTTTTACTAATGCTATAAGATACTTAAATATAAAATTTTATCAATCTAGCATAATTGCAACCAGTGCCGACCGACCTTCAAAGTTTAGTAAAAAACGTGTTTTGTCCTAAAATTTCAGTCTGCTATAATTTCACTATAAATGCAATGAATTAAGTGAATAAAATTAAATAATAAATTAGATGAACATTAATCTTTAATTAAAAACATAAAGAAATAAGAATCATTCAGGGTAACTTCTTTTTAGAGTAGTTTTTTTACAGTCTGGATACAATTTTAGATGTTCCTGGACACAGCGCAGCAAGAACTGTTTTTGTTCTTCTTCAGCCGTGATAAGTCCGTTAAAATCTTGCATTAATTTAACAGCCCTTTCAGCAGTATCATTTACAACTCTCAAATAACTTATTCTTCTTTTAGCCTCCAGAAACGCAGCATTGTTATTCCAAGAAGATACATCTTCCTTTAGAAAACTGTCGTCGATCTGCAGTCGTGATAAAAATTGTTTGCTCTTTTCCGATACGAAATCATCCAGTGCTTTGTCAAAAAAAAAGAAAAATAAGTTAAATAACAAATAAAAATCAACAACAATTTTGAAAATAAATAAATAAGTATTGGACATTGAAATTGAAATCCAACAAAAAGTCAATTTAACTTACCAAACAACTTTTGAGTCAGTTCTTCCTTCGACGGGTCATAGCGTTTGCTAAAATCCGAGATTTTGTCCCTGTTGAAGTTGGCAATCATCTTCTTCTTAGTTTGGTTGTCAACTTCATCATCAAATAGTGATAGAATGACTGTCTCTTCACATAAATACCACAAGTGATGGCTGAACTTGCTTATAGAAGCTTTAGAAATTGTTGCGTCAACTTTTTCACACTCTTTTAACATCTTCAAGAAGCGCAAATCTTGATTAGGTGCTTTGGTCGCCACTGTGCATTCGAGCCAAGGTTTAACATACAATATTACGAGAAATAAGCAAACATCTTGTAGAGCCTTTTTGTCCTTCGCAGTTACTCTGCATTGTGACTGAAGTAAACATATTTTTAAAGAATAGATCGCTCTCGCCATCCAGCGTGCCTGATGTATAGCTCCGGGGGGCCTTAGTTTTAATTTTTCCTCTGTGTCTCCTCCTAAAAATATTACGCACAGTTCGACCAATTCGCGGTAATCATCTCTTACAAAACCTTTATCTAATTCTGCCTTATAAAATAGTAACAACGCTTGCATGTCTGTCTCGGCAACCCGTGCTTTTACGAAATTAAGAGATGGTTCAATTTTAGTACAATCAATGTTTTTCCAATTTTCTTGGAACTTTTTGAACATCGGAATATCTGGGCTACTAGTAATTTGCTTAATCTTGGTTTCAAAGACAGCTTTTAGGACCAATTCATAAACATGATGACGACAGGCGAAAAGCAACAATTCTCTTCCTAAAATTTGCTCCAAAATAGCACAAGCTCCATTGAAACGGCCCATATTGGAAGCTGTTGTGTCGCAGCACATTATTTGCACTTTATCATAAAGGTTCCAGTCAAAGAGAGCTGCTGATACAGCCTTCGCTTGATGTTTTCCAGAAGAACTTTCTAGTTTCGGCACTGCAAGAAGCTGCTCTCTATCGTCAAATGAAGCTATAACTGGCAAGCGTTCTTCTTTTGAACTCCGTACATCCAACCCCGGTAATAGTTTTCCATCCCAATGGACTGTGACTATGTCGGGTACATTGTTTTGGAAGTTAGATTTTATTGCTTCTGCCCTTGATTTTCTAGTTTCAGTACGAATTCGCTGAATCGAGGATTTGTTAATACAGAAATCATCGCTGCTCAGACCAAGCGCTTCTACCACCGCATTTAGAATGTAAACGGTATCTCTAATGCTTAACTGGCATCGATCTATAGCTGCAACTAGTTTAGGTGTTATAAGATTCTTTCTACCTCTTTTTGAACTTTGTTCATGGCAGGGAACGTCCGGCAAGCTGAGTTCAGAATTCAAGATCTGTTCTTCGTCTGAATCTTCTACACTGTCTAAGTTATTTGTGGTGGAAGTAGATGCAACCGCTAGTGATTCTCTTTGTCTTACAATCCTTTCCTCTTCTTCCAATCGTCGTTGTCTAGATCTTTGTTCTTTTTCCGCCAATTTTTTATCTACACCACCTAAGCATCCCGGTCGACCTGGCTCTCTCTGTTTCATTAAAAATAATTTATCTTCCTCTATTTTCATTCTCTCAAAAGCATCAGCATGTGCAATATCAAACAAATTATCAAGATTAATTATAAAATTGTTCTCACGACTCTTAAACGTAATCTGAGTTTTCTTACAATTTTTTTGCAACTCTCTCCAAACATGATATAAATCAATAAGTTTCTTCACGCAGTTAGGAAATGCCCTTGTTGGAATTCTTGCTTTTTCCCAATATATGATGCACTCCCTAATCACAAGATTTGCACTTTCACTAACAGTCAATTTAACCTCACGAATATTGTAAAATAGGACTGAGAGAACTTGTCGATTAGATGGTAATTTTACACCATTTATTTGGTAGCTAGTCAATCCGATAAGAAAAATATTTTGTTTATCACTCCGTAATTCCACCGACATGTTTACGCACTAAACAATGAAGAACTAATAGTCTCAAAAATCACGTACGAAATGGCAAATAAAATATGTCGTAACAGGTCACTGGGCAGTACTTAAGCAACTTGTATCGACAAGTTTAAATAGCAAGTCGGCACGGGTTATCGTTTATATATCGAACTAATATTTTTTTCTAGACAATATAGGGTTATTACGAAACTTTTAAGAAGGTATGCGTAAAAAAATATCGAACTTGAAATTTAAGGGACACCCTAGTATACGTATACAAAAATTAAAATGTAAAAAATTTATTTTTATAGAATTCGTTTCTCATTTTCAAGGAGCTACTGCGTTAATATTATTTTATTTACATTCATAATATTATATTTTTAAAACTATATGAAGTTGATATACATAAATTAAGCGGCAATCTGGAACATATTGCCATGGTAATACGTGAATCAAATTTCTCGAAACTCTTTTCAAGTAAAAATAAAGAACGCGAAAATGTCACATTTAGTCACATATAAAGACGAGAAAAATCATTTATAAGCTATAAATACTGACTTGTATATTCAATGTATAAAATGATATTAAAATAATATGGTATTTAGTTCAAATTATCAACTGAAACAGAGGGTCACTACTGCGACCCCTGTCATACCGGGATTAACTCAGGGATAAAGGAAACGGGGACAGGGCTGAAAGAACAACATTGATGAATCTATACAAACCCAACCTTTCACTCATGAACTTATCATAAGCATTTAAAGCCATTAGCATGACATTTGTCAACTGAACTAAAAGTGAAACTAACTTCCCCTTGTTTCCTGCGCCAGTTTCTCAGTTCCGCTTCTTCAACACTATGCAAACAGTATTGATATTAAATAAAAACAAACTACTGTAATTTTATTTTATAAATATATATAATTTATTTTACATTGTAAAACCTTTATAATTTTTTCGGTAGAGCCGTAACGACCGATTTGACTTCTAAATAAGCGTCGATGCATTCCAAACCACTGAAAAAAAAAACACAACAATCAAATTTTGAAATCCTTATACAATAATTATCATACTTAAATAATAGTCTTATGAAATTATATGGACTCGTATTATCTCTGTCGAACTTCTTTTTTATAACTAATCACTCACCCCTCACGACCTATGCCTGAGTCCTTGAAGCCTCCGAACGGATTCTGGGCTGCAAATGCCATATACGTGTTGATCCTAAAGATAAAAAGTCAATTAACTATTTATTTAGTTAACTGAAACTAAATACTATGTCATATGTCACTCAAGCTTGGGATGTGTTATTACCAGACGATGCCAGCTTCCACATGCTTGCTGAACTGCATCGCGTTGTTAATGTTATTAGTGAAGATCCCCGCAGCGAGACCATGGACGGTAGCGTTGGCGCGGTCGATTACCTCCTCTAAAGTGTCGAACTTCAGTATGCTCTGGACTGGACCGAATATCTGCAAGTTTCAAAATCAAGATATTAACTCAATTACCACTTACATTTCAGCTCATATTCTGAACTTCAAAATGTTTTAGGATTTAATCATATACTCATAAGGAGAATTGAGTGATCAATTTAAGGAGAGAATACCTTTTATGTTTCTTTAAAAGAAATAAAATCACAAACCTCGTCTCTAGCTATAGTCATATTATCCTTAACATCGATGAAAATAGTTGGTTCTAAATAATATCCCTTTGTGCCGATACGATTACCACCGAGGACTAGCTTAGCGCCTTCTTCTTTTCCCTTCTGTATATAGCCCAACACCTTCGTCATCATTTCAGAATCGACCTGCATGGAAAAGATAGATTTTGACTATAAATTAGTAAATATTAAAAAAAATAGGTAAGTCAATCGTATGCATATAACGTACATAAAATGCATGGTAAATAGATTGCTGAATGTACTCGTAAATGCATAACTGACGGCATGCCGATCATAAAATTATTAACTAAGTATTTCTAACATGAAGTATACATGTATCATTCATATAATACACATCTATACGTGCTAATTACATACTACATTATGTATCATTATATTGTTTCATTGTTATATCATGCACTGTATACTTATGTATAATACAAATCGCTGAATAGCACTATAATAACATAACAGGAAGCTTTAAGGCAAATATTCTACCTGCGGTCCATGTTGAGTTGTTGGATCTTTGGGGTCACCTATTTTGATATTTTTAGCATACTGAATGGCTGCTTCAACAAATTTGTCATAGATCTTAGAATGAACATATAATCTTGATGCAGCAATACACATCTGACCCTGAAGGAAAAATACGCCGTGAGCAGCTGCTGGTACTGCTAAATTCACTTTAACATGAAAAGAACATACAATGGAAAGTTATAGTAAACTAAAAAGTAAAATGCCAAAAATAAAATAAAATATAGAAGTCTTAAAAGATTAACTTACAGTCTGCGTCATCCATGATGACAAGAGGACTTTTACCACCAAGTTCAAGTGTGACACGTTTGAGGTTATTTACACCAGCTGCCTGTTGAATTAGCTTACCAACCTAAAAATATCACCAATAAATAAATTACCTTTTTAAAAGTTTACAACCTTCTAAATATGTAAGAATAAAACAAAGCAACTATAAGTCCAAAGTCAAAGATTTCATGTTTAAGGCGTACTAGATAGTTGTGAATATTACTAAGACTTACTTCAGCAGATCCAGTGAAAGATATTTTAGCAACATCAGGGTGGTGTGTAAGGGCTACACCAGCTGTCTCGCCGTAGCCATTGATAACATTGATGACTCCCTTAGGCAAGCCAGCTTCTAACAGTAACGAAGCCAGATAAAGAGCAGTTAGTGGTGTCTGCTCTGCTGGTTTCACAACTACTGTACATCCTGTCGAATACGGTAGTTTTAAGATATTTCAATGAGTTTTTTTATTTAATAATATATATATATATATATATATATATATATATATATATATATATATATATATATATAATGATTGAAGAATTAAAACTAATTTAAAACTTACCCGCTGCCAAGGCTGTAGTGATTTTATTGATGAACATCAACACAGGCACATTCCATGGTAAAATCAGTCCACAAACGCCAACTGGTTGCTTTAATGTGTATGTAAACACGTCGCCATCTGAAGGAGAAGGATACTTGAGGCTTATATTATCAAAAATATTAATTTTAGAAATTAGTTATCTGTTAAACCTTTGTTATTAGGAACGGTTGAAAGTATCAAGTTAAAGTTAATATATTCAATATGTTGAGCAGTTAGATAAATCTAATTCTAGGTAATTTAATATTTCACAGATAAATACAAAAAATTAAACTTCTAAATTAGAATAATATTCAGTTAACGTTAAATAAATATGTACCAGCAGGAATAGTGGATCCCTGAATTTTGTCGGCTAAGCTAGCAAGGTAATAAATATTAGTATAGCATCTTCCAATGAATTTATCCGCCAAACTGAGTACCATGCCATTATTTAAAGACTCTAGTTCTGAAATGTACTGAACGTCTCTTTTTACTAGATCGCCAAACTTCCTTAAGATCCTTCCCCTTTCGGAGGCATCCATCAGACGCCATTCTGAGTTGCGGTGAAACGCACGTTTAGCTGCACTCACTGCTAAATCCACGTCGGCCTGGAATTTTACTTAAAAATTATTTTCAACCAAGAACTGATAAGAATTAGTTGTATTCATTTTTAGTCTTATTAATCATATAACCAATAAACGGGTCACTGTAATTTAAGAGACTTTGAGGGTCTTCGTGCGTCCTCTATTATGAACACTGTACATGAATTTCTACAAATTTATTAGGAAAGACAAAGCTCATGTACGCGTTTAGCTAATATCTTCTAAGAATTTGAGAGAAAAATAACGTATTTCATTTATCCTAAGGATAAGACAATCCTGAGGATAATAATGCAACTAAAAATCTGAAAAAGTACAAGTTAACATAGGGGAAGAAAGTTTAATTAATTCATATTTAATTATAAATGTAAGTTTTATTTTACACAGAATATCGAAAAGTCTAGAATCTAGAATCTAGATGAATAAATAAACATAAAAGTCTAGTTTTGATACAGGTTCCTTACCTTATCTCCTTCAGCAACGGTGGCTATGACGGACCCATCGTGAGGGCAATAAGTGTCGAAGGTTTTACCACTTTGCGAATCCACCCACTTATTGTCGATGAACAGCTACAATGGAAATCAAATTTTGAGGTGAGACTGTACGATTATAAGATAGTGCACCACAGTGGCTTTAAAATACTTATTTACAAACAAATAAGTTCAACAAAAGCCTTTCATAGTCCACTGATAGATATTCGCCACTTGGTAGAAAGGAGGTTTTGGCCTACTATATCATACTAACCAGATAAGTTTATACAGGATTTGTTTTGTTTCCCTTCTATTTGCAGTTCTGTGATCCTTCAGAGTTTGTTCCCTTAATCGGCTTTTCCGTCACTAACTTCATGAATTTGTCACCATACGGACAACAAACTCACCGAAAGCAAACCCAAAACACAAAGTATACAAATAAACTTATAAGTAGGTGTCGTGTATTTATACACGTATTAACTCATTAATAAGATATTTTCTGATAGCCTGTAGGTGCCTCACACAAACTGGTTTCCAAACTCTCGGACAACAGTTGCTGTTGCTGTGTATTATATGAATAGGACTAATAATTAGAAGTATCTCTCTTTGTGATTTTGCGGGTAGGTTTAAAGTTATAGATGCTAAACTATAGTTTCGTTGTGATAAAATCTTACGCTGTTTTTTGTGCAACTAATGGATTATAGTACGATTTGCATATAAAGCCTAATTATTTTTAATGTATCCGTCAAATGAATAACAATCCACACAACAAATTTAACAACTCAGAAACCACTGTGTAGTGGTTACTGGATTATGATTAATGTTTTTATTTTTTCTTAAATTAACAAAACAGTAAATATTTAATAAATAAGTAAAGAAAATAAATAGGCTTGTTCCTAAGTCGCTTTATTTTATTGATTTATTTATGCCAACTACTATCTGCTATCTACTGTACATTAATACTTAGTAGGAGTAGGAAAAACGTAATGTAACCATTGCTAACTGGTAAATCACACATATTGTATAATAGTTACTAGTATAACACATTTATTCTGAATAAACATACATGTCTCCTGTAAACATAGGAATTCTACTTTAGAAATGAAAAAGAAGGCTTTCCTAACTTCAATGATAGACTTAAACTGGTTGTTACTAAAATATCTAAATCCTCTCAAAAGTGAGAGAGTTGACTAAAAAATTATATAGTTAAAAACAACGTCAAAAGAGCAATTCGTATTTTTGAGTCTAAAGATTAAATTATGGTTCCTGAGTCCTGACCTCCAAAACTTTGACATTTAATAATACATTTGTTTATTCATGATAAGCACAATCCTATCAATTTAGGTAATTGCAGTTCAAGTTTAAGTACATATACAAGTGCTATTTACCTTTGTGTATTTTATTGGCGGTGCCATTATCTACACTGTTTTACAACGTTTTTTAGTTACAACGTGCCTTATTTATATATTCCGCTTATCACGCTATTAAATTTAACATTCAATTTAGATATTATTAAATGACATACCTATACAAAGATTGTTTGCAGACAATTAACCTTAAAAAAGTTAGCAATGTTTAAAGTAATAAACAGTTGACAATAGAAATTTTAGCACAATTATTCCAAGAGTATTTAACTAAGTAATAATGAGGATAGCTAATATCACTAAGATTTGAAATTCTGGCAAATAAACAAATTGAATTTGTGCACTTTCGCACACATGTTGCCTCCGATGATATGATATAATATTTTGATATAAATCAATTTTATCTATATAACATCATAAATAAAAAATAATGTGTGCAAACTTCTCACACCAAAAACGTTACTTAAGTTGTGCAACAGGCGTGCAAAGGTTATTTTTAGGTGCACTACGATCGGTACTCACTACAATGCCGCTTACCGTCAAGGGTGAGATCCATGTACATATAATCTGGCGCCGGGGTGGTACGAGAACTGAATTGACTACGTTTGAGGTTCAGAATGGTTAAGCCTTGAGCACGTACGTAATAACGATTACGGCAGTAAGAACCGTTATGGAGGATCGAGTCGAGTGGCAACAGAAGATCCTCTCAAAACCGGGTAACTCAGATAATCACTGGGAATTTATACTTCTGTGTGTCTGTTTCGAAAATGCCATTATAGTGGCCGGACCGTGGATACGGCGTTTTTTCGTAATTAAGTAATAACAAAATTAATAATTTTATAAAAAGTATTATTTATAACATACATTACCGGCTCGTATCAATCTAATTCCAACCGGTGATCAAATTCACTAAAACCATGCGTAAGTGTGATGAGCAGTTGATAGAGGCCATTATAATCGCACCCTACATGATCAGTGATGTAATTATTTGTACTTTGAAGGCCAGTTTCGTACAACACATTTTGTAGATAGCTGTATTTTATAATTGTATCTTATAGTTTGGTTTTAACTTAATCAACATTGATATCGGCGATTAAAAATCAAACAAGATAAAGAAATATTTTTCGATACGACGCAACCAATTATTATACGAAAATTTAAAATGGAATATTACAGAAAGAGAGTCAAGATTGAAAAGAATATATTGAGTATTGTGTAGAAGACAGTCCCAACTCTTTTCCATATAATCGAACTGTGTTATTACTGTAAATTTTATCATCTATCATATAGTCTATTTATTATGATATAGATAAGATAATAAATAAATAAATAAATAAATATTTCAGTCATTTAACACAGATCTCCATCTAGTTGGAAACCAAGCAGAGCTTGTGCTATGATAACTTGACTGACTAACAGAATACTCATATACTATTTTTTGTAAATACACACATATTATACATAGAAAACACCCAAACTCCGAAAGAAATATTTGCAGATCATACAAACATTTGATCCGACCTGGAAATTGAACCCGAGACCTCAAGCACAGCAGTCGCATTCACTACCGCTACGCCATCGCGCCCGTCAGATAATAATATTAGCCGGGGATCTAGAATACGCTTACGAAATAAAAATTCATTTAGGTCTCCTAAAAAGTGGTCGCACATTTCCGGGGTTAATTAAATAATATTTTAAAACGCTGCCTGAATTGAGAAATTAGTAAATGAAATCTATTGGCATCTACAAATTTTAATAAAGTAGCAATTAGATATCAGCGTTGAAACTCCTTTCTTTTATATTTTTAAAGCTTAAAACAGCTAATAAGCAACAACTAAAATCTCTGTACACATAAATATGTTAAAAACCATAGGCTTTTTATGATGAACCACCTTTTAAAAATGCAAGAAATATGTTACTTTGAAACTAAAATTCTAAGTTTTATTTCTAAAAACTGCCGCCCGGGCCGGCTGCCCCTGCGCTTCCACTACGCTATACCACTGGTCGAAGGTTTTTTTAATTTTTAATTTAGTTTTTATTACAGCTAAAAACAGTTAATAAACATAAATATAAATCTATGTACACATACGTATGTTGAAAACCTTAGAATTTTTGTGATGAACCGCTTTTCGAAAATAACAATAACAAATAAATCAATTTTGGCACTAAAACTCTAACTTTTATTTCTGACTGAATTACATCTTTAACAGTCCACTACTCTTTTTTCCTAACGTGTTATATTGTATTTGACTAGACTATGATTTCGCCAAGACTGTTCCTCAACAATTGGAAGCAAAATAAATCGTACAGCAAATTGACTAACGAGCAATATATGGTTTATTGTAGACTGACCCGTCTGTTGTAGATTCATCCTTTTTGTCGGGTTCTTTCAGGGTTAAGAAACACTATTTAAGGCTGACAATAGAATTAATTAGGATTTGTCGTTGTCGCCTTGAAAGGATCCCATTTATGGATCTGACATTTGATAAATTACATGACCTTTTTCTTTACTTCTATGTTTTCTGTATTTAGATTTGTATCTACTGAAAATTGATCATTTTTTATTCCGATGTATAAGTTGCAACGTGTTTGACAACTTAATTTCAGCTCTAGAAATTACATAAATATGACGTTCAGTCTGCCGCATAGAATCTTCATAGCAATCCACTTTCGCTGCTAAATCTTTTTGAATAAGGAGTGTCTAGTCTTTTATTTATAAACTGTTTGTTTGATAATTGGTGGTATTTTCTAGACGGCTCACCGAAACATTTTAATATAAAAAATTGTAAATTGAAATTATGTTGGTAACCTAATCAAAACAGTCATATTGTCTGGTCATAACCGGTATACCTGTCAAACGAGATCAGAAGATTCGGGTCTAGAAAAACAAAAGGTATATAGTTACTAACGTAGAAGATGCGAAGCTTCGATTAGTTCAATCGATTGTTTTGTATTTAAGTCCAGCGAAACGGCTCGACTAAAGTTGCGATTTTACTTGCACAGATATAATATTGTTGATGATCTCAAAAATTATGTAACTCCTAGTAGGTATGTATGTGTTAACGTAGAACATGATAGTGCTATACTTAACTTAACTGACCTCATCACCTAAAATGTTAAAACAATTGATAATACATCTACAAATGAAACTAATTTTTTTTCGAGAATATTGAATTACACACGAGCACTTCTTATTTTCCACCAAGCTTAATGTACTTTCTTTTCTATTTCTTGCTCTTTTGATAAAAATTTCGTGCCAAACATTACAAAAAATATAACACAATGTTAACAAGTACTTGTCTATTCTAAATTTTTATATTTTTATATTTTAATCTTGTTAGTTTGACGGAAGAATCAGAATTTCTACTTATATAGTACTTGTCATCCATTGTTTTTGCCCCAATTTATTAGGAATAGGAATGAGGATCACTTGCTAAAATTAATAAATTACTTAATTATTCAATATTCTATGCACGAGTACATAAAATCTTCTTCGAATTCTATTTTCAAATGATGACATATTACGAAAAGAAATCGAAGGATATAGTTACAATCTTCATATCTACTATATTTTTTATTGTTTTTTTTTAATTTAACATTCCGTGTCGTTCCTTATTTACGTTGATAGAATTGTAATAGGTAATTCTTTAATAAATAATTAAATATTATTAGGCGTTTGTTGGAGATCCTAGCCTCGGCACATATGTGCCAAGACATAGAGACGGCAGTAATACTACGGCCTCGCTGAAGACCGGTGTTAAGCAATTCTTTCGTTGCGTTTCGCTGAGTGAATGAGGTTGCTGCAGCCCAAATCCTCCCCCTCCCCTCATTTTGAAGGAAGGATTTGAAAGGGCCGTAACGCACTTGTGAATTTTGAGATGCAGGTGTCTATGGGCGGCAGCAGTTACTGTAGTAGATGACTTGCGGCCAAGACATAGAGACGGCAGTAATACTACGGCCTCGCTGAAGACTGGTGTTAAGCAATTCTTTCGTTGCGTTTTCCTGAGTGAATGAGGTTGCTGCAGCCCAAATCCTCCCCCTCCCCTCATTCTGAAGGAAGGATTTGAAAAGGCCGCAACGCACTTGTGAATTTTGAGATGCAGGTGTCTATGGGCGGCAGCAGTTACTGTAGTAGATGACTTGCGGCCTGAGACAAGTTACAAATGTTTCGCGTCATTTTATTACTGTATTAACATCTGTATTCTTTTGTATTATTGGCTAACATTTCATTTTAACCACGTGACTTAGCGTTGAGATGACGTCATTTCCATGCATTTGTTAGTTTTATATTAACGTTTACGTTTGTAAAACATCAACTAGGCAAGGGTTTGCACTCCTATGCCAGAAAACAATTATTTAAAACCTATATTTACGCTCATATACATTTTTGAAATATTGCCTTGAGTTTTACTTAACATTGCTCCACAACACTTTCTATTACGTCAGCAAACATTTTGTGAGGCCATTTTCCGTGTCATCTCCTCTTGTCAAACGAACTTTCGTCATCCTTAATCTTTTTGTGAAGCTGCGTACACAGTTTGTTCAGAAATTATGTTTGAAAGAATACTTGGTTTACGTAAGTTTGCCGGTTTCCTGAATTAAAATAAAAAGTAATGGATTTTTGTATTTCAACAAGCTATTAGAATCTTTTAGATATTTTACTAAATATATTGGAACGAAGTTCCTTATCGCGCGTTACGAAGGAAGCTTGTTGTTCGTTTTGTTAAGGTTAGACAGATTTTTTTCTCCATAGTAAATAATTAAATAATAGAAAATAAAAGGAAATAAAAATAAAAAACAGTAGCAGTCGTGGGACTGCCGATAGAAGTGAAAACGGAACTATTAAGTTGAGAGTAATTAAAACTATATGCAAAAATTATATGAAATTTTTTATGTTTCATATATAGCTATATATAATATATAATATCATATATAATATATAATAATAATAAATTTCATATATAATATATAATATCATATTCTCCATAGCTATAGATATACTATTTTCATTAGCATATCGGTGACGTGAACCGAGGATTTTACCCTCTACCAAAACGCTCAACGCGCCTAAAGAAGTTTTCACTTCAAAAAATATTACAATTCCTTTCCTAATTAATCGAAACGAACTTCGTTCCATCCGGATGTTTTGACACCTCTCAATTTTTTTGAAGTGAAAACTTCTTTAGGCGCGTTGAGCGTTTTGGTAGAGGGTAAAATCCTCGGTTCGCGTCACCGACATGCTAATGATAATAGTATATCTATAGCTATGGAGAATATGATATTATATATTATATATGATATTATATATTATATATAGCTATATATGAAACATAAAAATTTCATATAATTTTTGCATATAGTTTTAATTACTCTCAACTTAATAGTTCCGTTTTCACTTCTATCGGCAGTCCCACGACTGCTACTGTTTTTTTCTAATAGAGTATATGCACAAGACTACTACATAGACACAATATTATTATTTATAAACTGTCATGCTAAAAAAGCATATCTAATCTATGTAATTATTTTTGAAATTTTTTACAATTCATTAGTAAATTTTAATAATCAAATAGTGGCTTTTTTGAAATTGCCTCGTTAATTTCTAAAACGCAACACTATTGGTGTAATAAAAATTTGACATCAATTTACCCTCGCAACCTTTCGTAAAGCAGGTTATATTTTTGTTGAACTTTGTAAACAAGACATTATATGTAGTTAACTAACTAAAAAATATTGTTTAAAAATAGTGTATTTTATCACTTTTTTAATATCCGTACCTATGTTAAATTAAAATGATGTTCACAACTGTTTTATTGTTTACTTTTCATTACACGTCTTTACTTTTCGATGATAATAAGATGATTAGAAGAAATAACTCGATGCATTAGTCAACCAAGTAGCTCATTGTTGACATGAGTGTGGTCTGTCGTCACCGAATAAGCGCGCCAAAATGGCCGCGTTTAAATCGTCCGAAAATTATAGTGATTTCAATCTTTTTTTACCTTATTGGTTTATATTTTAGATGTGTTATATTTATTTTTGGTATTATAACATCTTCTCTATCTATCTATATATCTACAAGAAACATTTTTAAAATAAAAAAAAAACACACATTTCCTATTCTCTATTTTATCTCTAATACGTTGCCGGCACTAAAGACTACTCGCCTGGATTGTCGTCTAAGGCACCGCTTGAACTATTAAGTAGGTACTGTGTAAAACAACACCACATCCTTGTACCTACACTTTTAAAATAACAATTTAGACATACAAACATATGAAAATTCATGATGAAATCGAAGGTACGGTAAAATTCAATTCGGGCGGACGGCACAGTTGACATATGATGCCGAAGTGCAAGTTTTCCAGAACAAGGACGCTGCTCACTTTTTAAACGTTATACCTTATTCGGTGAACAAAATATTTTTTATAACAATTTCACAACAAGAAAAGCTTGTAACTTGAATCCGGGAAAATATTTATCAAATTTCAAGATTTGTTTTCCACTAACTTTTGGCTGCAGCTCCGCCTGCCTGTGTGTCTGTTATTGCGGTAAATAGTAGCCTATGTGTTATTTTGATGAATAAGTTTTATGGCTGTAAAGTTTTATCTGAATCCGTACAGTAGTTTCTGCTTGAAAGGGTAAGAAACATCCATAGATACTTACAAGCATTCGCATTTATAATTTTTAAAGCTATAAAAATATTAAAAAGTTTATCGATAAAAAGTATATATATCTTATTCAATATAGCACCACCTATCGGCATTTGTAAAATTTGGAGTGATTCAAGTAGGTATCTTAATGGATCTACCCATGAGAATAAAATGTTTTACCGCAGTAAAAAATAGCCTATATCACTTTTCAGCCTGCTAACTATCTCTAGACATTAAAATCATAGCATAAAATTGCTTCGTTGCGACGTAGAAGAAAGACAAACAGATAAACACACTTTCACATTTATACTATTAGTAAGGATACTTTATTGTAACTGAAATCAATTAACGTTTTTAAATATTTACATTATTGTTAGTAAATGCAACAATTTTTTTAAGACCATTTAATTAATTTACAATTGCACACTACCATGAGAATTGTGCCTGGACGCTGGAGAGGTGAAGTAACCCTCCCATGAGGTGAACAGAGTGAGGTCTCTTCACATGCGTATTCACTACAATTTACCTTCATGCACCAAGCGTGAAGTGCAAGTAAGCATTAGAGTAATACGATCCAGATCCAAATGTCATACAATTCCTACTAATCTAGAGAGCCTTGAGAAATCAACTCTCTGCAGAATTTAAAAACCTTTGTAAAACCCTCTTAAAAAATATATTTTCAACAAGGTGTGTAAAACTACTATGCTACTTGTACGAGTGACTAAATTCGTAAAATTGATACAAGATACGTACGTTTCAAAAATTTAAACCGAAATACGTTATTAACTCATAATATCTATCGTATTTTTTAAATTTACATTTTCAGGGAGTTTCTGGGTAGTATTTAGGGGTAAATTCATTTACAGAACAGGCAATACATGACATTATTGGCATTGATGGAACCTAGATAAGTAAACAAGTTTTGTGTTGTTTTCCGTGTTGTCACCCACAATTTACATTTGATATGAAGTTATATCTCATTAAACAATGGAAGTAAATCACACTGCCTTATGTTTCGAAAATAATAGAGTGAGTATATACCAATAATTGTTCTTTTAAAATGAAATATACTAACTAACATAGAATCTATGTCATAAAGTCTAAAATAATAACAGACTCATAACTTTATTTATGTTATGTTACTATTAAAAAAATTCGAATTAGAACTAATATTAATGGTGGCATTGTTTTGTCAAACTAGTATATTAGAGTAGTTTCTATACTTCAATTTATTTATTACTTACCTGTGTTAAGTGAACACTTGCATTGAGGAACATTAATTGAATTGTGGACATGTGGACATTCAGGGCTAACCAGTATTTTAATGAAACTTTAAAATTATATTTATCTACTATTGAAAATCTGGTACTTATAATTAAAATGAGTTATTCTTTAATCTCTTTCTGTCAGTACTTACGTGTTTTTAAGTGTACCTAAGTTTTATTAATTTTACATTTAAAATAAAACTTAAACAGTTAATAAGTAGTAGGAATTATAAATGTGCATAGTTATAAACTGTCCAGCTGCTAGACAGTCCATCCTTAATTTGACAGAAATTCAACATGATGATTCTCTCAGATATGAATAACAAAAATGTTCTGAATACTTACCTTGTAGAACCGGTGCATAAATGTCACATAGATCAAAATCAAACCAGCAGGGATAAGAAATGCCAATTTAGAACACTAGTTTATTAAGGCTGCTATTTTAATTCATTAATAAATATATAATAATATGTACTACCTAGGTTTTTACAAGTATATTCATTATACCTGTCGATTTTAGAACTTATATGATCTGTTAGAACTAGCTGTTAAAGTATATGGAAGACCCATGACACAGTTTTAAACATAGCACTGTGTCTTAAGTTAGGTCACTAATTAAGTTATGTATAAAACATTTATAGGATTTTATATACATCTCAAATTTATCTCATTTAATTATGTTATATAGAGACTATAATTGAAGTCGTGAAAAGTATCCATTTTGTGTATCTGATATATGGAAAGATCTGCCTGAGTTTTGAAGAGACATATAAATGTGTTGTGTTTCCAATTATAAGACAATCATTTGTTTTGTGGCTAGATGCTGATATCATCATAAACATATTCATGCTTGTCAAGAAATAACATAATAACAAAATGTCTATTCAATATCATGGTATTTGATTGATTGATTCAACTTTGTTAGAAACTCACTTATTTCCATTATCAATAATTAAGTGGATTGTAATAATGTTAAAGTATTGAAGGGTTGTGACTCAATATCTAACACAAGTAGTGAAAAACACTTTGAAGAGCCGTTATAGATATAAAATTCAATTGAAAACCATTCATCGCTCAGAACCAAGTTTAAAATCAGAAGTTCTTGTGTGTACTTTTGTGTGTTGTTGTGTGTTTGATTTCTTTCTTTATAACAGTAACAGTAATATTTAATAATATTTATTCTCAGGAAATGTTTACAAAAGCTCTTATCTATATATAAGAACAAACTAGACAATAGGGAACATTACCCATTTGAGAAAAAATATATAAATGTGGAAATAACAGTGTTCTTTTTGCATTTCTTATGAATTGTCTATTTTCATCTCAGACTACCCGAAATCAGATCTGAAACAATCTGGTCAAATTGTGTGTAAGAAATTGCCATGAGTGATAAGACCGCTTATTGTAATACCACATGTAAAAACACAATGTACCACATGTACAAATTATATACTGTAGCGGTATTTAATGAAGATGAGTAAATAAAATTACTTAATTGCCTTTAATGTTTTGTAGATAGTCACCTTGTTTTGCAACTTTTATCTATGTAATGGCCAGCAGACATGTCTAGTGCCAAGATCATTAATGGTTACAAACACACATTCCATACTTAATGGCATTCTTTTGTCTGACTTCATTCGTTCACAGTTTGGTTATCTTTAGTTCGATTTATTAGAGCACTCACAATATTCTTTAAGAAGTAGGACAACTTCGGAATATTTCTTTGTGTGGGGGTGACCTCATGAAGCTTGCTTCAGACTATCTATCTGTCCATAGTCGCAAAACAAGGAGTCTGATTAACTGTTACCCTCACAGAAGCAGTCCTCATTCGGCCCTCGTTAGGCCCTCTTTCGGGTGGTTTCGCATAGGTATTAAATGTACTATATGGTGTATGTGTGTGCATAGTGTGTCACCTGGTTTTCAGGCACTAAGGATTGCACTGCAATAGACGCAATGTATTTTATATTGATCTCGAGTCAATTAAAACCACGGTGTGGTGGTAGTAGCTACAGCAGCCGAGTATCACTGGAAAAGATCATTACACGCGAAGTTTTCTACACAAAAAAATAGGACACAGTGAAATCTTTTTGTTCTCCTTCAAAGAACTCCAATTGAATGCATAAATAATCCTCTATCATTTCTCATGTTTTAAACTAGTAGTGAAATGATTTAATTTTACTACTACAATACTATAATATTGCATTAAAATTGCAACCATCCTAATATAGTTGCTTATTCGTTGAGAATACTGTTAAAGGAACCGGTACCTTTTGTTATCCAGTAAGCTAGGTAGGTACCAACACGTTACTGTGAATGCTTTGCGTCTTATCGAGTTGTCAATGAACTTTCAACTCTGACTGTCTCCTCACTCATTAAACCTGTAATCGTCTTCTCATACATACACATACGATAGGTTAAGTGCAAAATATTTCTGGCAACTAATTGAATTAAATTCAAACCAATTCTAACCCTGAATTCTAATTTCGGTGATGAATGATATTAGATAGGCAATTAGGAAACAAAGTTACTCGAAGAGTAGTCGAGCTGCAGCACAGCATTAAGATTCAAATTCAATATTCACAGCCACATAGTTTCTAAGGTTCAAATGAAAGAGCTCGCTACAGCAAGAGCTGAACAAACGAAAATAACATGGAAACAAAAAAGTATACATTAGAAAATCTTTGAGTAAAAACGCAAACATGATTTGCAGACGCTGAAAGTATTTGAAAAAACGATTGGATTGGACGGCTGAACGGATTCCAAAGAGATTATATTTCTTTTTATTAAATAAATGGTTGACTCCTTCAATCACCAAAGTTCGGGTTCAGGTTCACCAGCAACCACCAGTTATTGCCGCGTAAATTTAACTCGAGATAGGCAATGTTGCCACTTTCCTTTTAATATAGTCAATTTCCCATTCAGTATGCTGGCTGTTGCCTGGGAACCTAGTAACAGTTGTCATTGTTAAGTATATTGTAGTATATAACTAGCATACTCGATAATTCGTATGTCTCGTTGGGCTTTATTAACGACAGCTAAAAACGTGTTAGGAACCGGTCAGCATAACTAGTTTCACGTTTCTTTATTGTCTATATTAATAAAAAAATTAGTAATTGGCAATCGTTTCGCGTATTTGGTGAATTACGTCACTTCTTTACGCCTCAATTTAAACCAAAAGTGAAAATAGTGCTGTATTTTGTTTGTTTAGCTCATGTATTAATTTTACGAGTAAATTAATATTTTTTTTAAATTATAGCCTGTAATAGTCATGACCTGTATATAGGCTGGCCAATAAAATGTTCTACGAGTACTATGCTGTTATTAATAAACTTAATGAAAGAACTTCTTATTTAATATATTATAGGCACTACCACATTGATGTTCCACCCGAAGAAAGGGACCGAAGAATGTAAATCACATAATATGAGGTGCAGTAGGGCTCTTAGAAAGCTAAAAGCATTATTTTAACAGAATATTAACCGACAGATGTGTATACATTATAGTCGTCGACAAAAGCGTACATCTTAATACGATTTTATACATTTAAACAAGTAAAATTAAAGTTGTGTTTTAAATTAAGAATCATATCATTTTAAAAATGATGAAACTAAAAACGAATACAAGTTTAGATATCTTTATTAGATAATGATCTTTAAACAAATGAAGTCTCTTTTAGATGCCACATAAAACATCCACATCAATAAAACGTCATGTAAACTATTGCTTGAGAATAAAAAATTAAATGAATGATAAAATGTGTATAAAATATGACACTGTAGCAGTTGTAAAAATAAATTGAACCATTACGAACATAATTTAAGTACGTACAAATAGTGTTTAATAAACTTGCAACATGAAACGTATCTAACGGTGTAAAAGAAAAATTATATCATATTGTATTTCTGTGATTACTTCTTAGACGACTTAAACTTCTTAACTTATTAAGTCACTTACTATGTAGACATCTAGGCTGACGTATATCTGTCTACTGAGCATTGACTGAAAAATGTTTGTCAAGGTCTTAGAAGATAATCATATACAATAAAAATAAATCGTATGGTGGTCAAAATTCAAATTTTATCTTAATTTCTCTATGGTATTAAAAAAAAATCTTTACTCTTTTATACACAAATGGTAACTACAAAACTTTTCGGTTAAAGGTTTATAATCTTCAATTTTTGAAAAAAAAAAACAGGTCAGTAAACCTTAGTGTAATGAAACGGCAAAGCCTTTTATTCTTATCAGTTGTCGAATGCTGGCGTCTAATATTTTATCCCTCACGTTCGCCGGCCGGCCGGGCTTTTAAAGCTTAAGTTGGGCTTTTGAGCTTCATTTATTCCAAATTTTATTTGTATGCCCAATTTGTAGATAACAAAACAATCTCTTTTTAATCGTCTACCAACATTTTTATTCTATATTAATAGCCTGCCAAAGTGACTACTCTGTCTGATGGAAAGCATGAATAGAATCTAAGAGTTGTGGTCACCATACGATTGCAAATGCAGACAATGCGATATGGTCACCCACACTATGGTGGCCTAGTGAAATGCTTTTATTACAGAATATATTTTATTGTAGACAAAAATGATTCATAGACTAGGTATAGTTGATTGGTTATTGAAAACTGTTACGTTTGCTGCTTATATATAGAGAATATACTTAACATTGCAATTTGAAAACAGTTGCTTTCCATCAAGTAGAATAGAGTCACTTTTGCAGGCTCTTCATAAAGAAAAAAAATCTTTTACTTTTAATCACTCCTCGGATAAAGATATCAGTCTAGTTTTATATGAGTTTTATATTAAACTGTTTCTTATTACAAGCATAAATAGTACGTATTTGTTTTCATTACGCGTAACTTTGTTACATTTGTTGTAATGTCTGTAATAAACCACTTATATATTTATTTAGGTACATTTTTATTTCTGAACTTTATGAGGGACTTGTACAACTATGTCGCATAAAACTGTTATTGTTATAGTTTAACAAACAAATGTTATAAACACTAATTGAGATTATTTTGGACCTATAGTTTTTTTTTAATCGATAAGGGTCGAATGAATCTGCTCGTTTGTCACTTCATGATAAGTGACACCTGCAAGAGGCTCTAGTGTTATCACCTTTTCGTACATCCTCCCTAAATTAAAAGATGAGATTGGACTTTTAGCAACGTCGTTAACTTGGCGAAAATCAACCAAACAACTTGTCTAACCTGTTGGTCTAGTGCCAAACCGGATATCGTAGGCTCGATGCCTACCTAGGACAAGTATTTGATGATGAACACGATTATTTCTTCTGTAATTTATCTATAATGTGTACGTATTTAGAAATATGTAAATATGTTTATCAGTAATCTGGTTACCATAGTACAGGTTTTACCATCATCAGGATCATACGGCGTGCGGATATTTGAAGATATTTAAAAAAAAAACACAACACCTCTTTTCTGTAAGACCAAGATATTTCTCCGGTTGACACTTATTGAAATGCTTACATTCTTTTACATTAAAAACTCTGTTTTGTTTCAGTTAAGCTACTGTGGGCAGGAGTGCCAGCGAATACCTCCAGCCCTACAGAAAATGTATGGTGCTAAAGTGAAATGTCTAGACTTAAGGTAAGCAACGATAGTCACCAATGCGTTTTAACTATTCATATTCCGTCTGATGTTAAGTCTATATAATATTTACAACTGTTATTTGGAAATGACATAGAACTACAAGTACAATAAGTATTAAATGAAGTGCACTATAATTATATATGGCAATACCGTTACCATAGTCAGGATAGCCATTATTTTGACAAAGTATATACTGAACAATTTGACACATCAACTTGTCCTGTGAAAAGAAGAAAAACTTGACACAAACAATAGTGTTTGGCCAGTTCTAAAGAGAGACCTATGTTCAGTTGTTGACTATGAAAAGCTGTTGATGTGTGGTACGATGACTTACATGCACTTACATGAACTCAATCTCGTATCGCCCGTTTCTTATCAACAGCCTTTTATAATCCACTGCTGGACCTAGGCCTCTCCTTGGCAAGGAGGTTTTGGCCTACTATACCACGCTGGCCAAACGGGTTGGAATAGGGTTTGTTTCAAGTTTTCCTTTTCTTTGTAATGATATTTTCCTGAATAGTTTCCCCTTAGTCACCTCTTACGACCGCCACGGAATAGGGATGGTAACACTATGTATTCTTAATACGTCTCCACACGCCCGTTTCTTAGCACTGTAAATGAGCAGTAACAAGCTTTTAACATGGACACATTAGTTTTTCTGCTATATCCTGGGATGGAAAAGAATTTATAAAAGTCGATTTGGGAATGTTATCACAGAACGATGCGAGTTGCACTTTTGCACTTTATGTATGTGCGTGTATACACTATTATTATAGGGTAACATGAAATAAGAAAACAGAACAGATTGAAACTGAAATATTTTTTTCCTGGAAAGGAAAAACAAAGGCGATCACAGTGTGAAACCGCTATAAATCATTTTTTAGTCAAAACAAAATCATGCGTTAAATTGTGTAAGGTCATATAAAATACAGAACCATAAATATTTTTTGTTGATTATTTTCTTTGCATCAGTTGGTACTAGTACTTGGTATCAAGACATTACTTATGTCGTATAAAACTACCTGATTAGTTACTTAAAATAATCTATGAACAATGGCTAAACTAACATCTAGATCGACTGCACGATTGACCTAGTATTTTATGCGGTCGCCATGCCGCGCTCCACTTCACTTAATGTCGTGGGTTGAAATCCTACATGGGACAACACTTTGTGTGATCCATGAATTGTTGTTCTGAGTCTGGGTGTTCTTTGTATCCATCTCGTGTATGTTTACAAAGTCCCCCGTGACACAGGATTAATTCCCAAGGCGGGCGTTGTCTTTTTTAAAAATTAAGAAAATTAAATAGATCTATAACTTCATCAAGTCTTTCCAAGGCCTCTCCTTAACAAGAGGTTTTGTTTTCTAGACCTTGCTGGCCAGATGGCTTGGTATTAGGTTTGTTTCAAGTTTGCCTTCTCTTTGCAGTGCGTGTCATGTGTAGTTTGCTCCCTAAATCGGACTTACACGACATCTACAGGATAAAAATGGTTGATGGTACTCCCTGTTGTTAATCCATCACCTCACGAATTACTACGACTAATGGCACTGTTGAAGGACCATCATGAAAATATTGTTACGTAATTAAATCGATAAATTTACAGTTATAATAGTATCGAGACGTTGAAAGGATTGGAACAGTTCCCAAAATTAGAAGCACTTGTTTTGGATAACAACAAGCTGAGTGATGCCATTACATTCCCACGGCTGGCCAATTTGAATACACTTTCTCTGAACAATAATCAGGTGGGTTAATTTTCATTATAGGTTTGTTTATTTATATGATGTGTTAAGTCTTGCAGAAAATTAAGAAAAGTACCGAAGTGATAGTTGTTGACACATTTATAAAGGTCTAGGCTATTCCCAGCGGCTCTATTTGCATGATTATGTCTTATATCAAACATTATCGCAGAAGATCTGTTCATCCCTTGGAAATATCCCGAAGCCAGTCACCCATGTCTGACTTACGCGTTTTATCCGTTAAAAATATGAGTATCACTCACATAAGATTTTATCCGTTGACAGCTTTCAAACGATAAATCATATCATCCTCAACTTTCTATCCCTTTCCCAACTTGGAATCAGTGCAATAAGCTTTCTTTTTCCACTCTCGTTGATCACTTCGACATTACAAAATGTAAAAAATTAGCAAATTGAAAACATGATTTTTCCTACAGCCAAAGCAAACATCCTCACGGCCTTTTTTTGCTAAGCAGCCGTTATCACATTAATAATGATAATATTTAACTTAGGCTTTTTCCTCTCCATAAGAACAAATAGACTAACATCGTTCGAACAAAAATAAATCAAAAATTATTTATACAATGATCAAGATTTTTTTCGAAACGCAAATTTCTGTTCTACCAACAAAAAAAAAACTGACAAGTAAAACACAATTCATTCCTATTCATTATACTATGAATATTCAATATTTTCTCATTTTCTTGCTAAACTATGTTGAATAACTTGTGATATTAATGCTAATGTTTTGAAATCCTCCATGCGCTTGATGTAATCCAACCGTCCACGTCCTTTTCGTAGAGCGATAATTTTGAACGTCATTGAACATAGAATTATTTCGGAATGAGATACTGTAAATGTTCTAAGGGAATGGTGTTGAAACAGAAGTATGTATCAATAAGAATATTTTTGGCAGTCCTGACCCAATAAACTACCAGTAGTGTCACGGGGAATGTTTTTTCAATTCTGCACTACTAATCAATAGTGTCATGGGAAAGGAGAATGTGCAAATTTGTATGGCGCTTGGTCTATCAGCGGCCAGGAACAATTTTATGTTTTTTTAGGTGTATTATCACCCTCAAGTTGTTTTATATCTGTGGTGTAATTATTAATAGAATTAACACATTTTTATTTTAGATAAGTCAGTCTCTGATTTAGCGCATTATGACTAAGTTTTAGTCTTAAAAATAAAGAAATAAAATAAAATGACTTGTAGATTTCATTAAAAATACATTGACTAATAACGCTAACGTCATCAGAACTTCGAAAGAACGATCAAAAAAGAACGTTCAAAAGTGTACTTTTCTACCTAATTGAAATAAATGATTATGATTATGATTATACCTCTAGTGCACATTAATACATTATTGTACATTAATACATTTAATGTACAATAATAGCACTAAGTTCTGATGCCGGTAATAAAATATCCTCGTGTTGATGTCTAGCCCATGCCAGATACCACACTACACACATAACGTGTGCACAGCAACCGATTGTGCGCCTTCCACTTATACAACTGCAATAATAATGAGCAATTGCTTCTCTGTTTTGCGCTTCGCGGTTAATTACGATGTAAGAATAATATATTCTGGACCTCACATGTCTCGATTGGATACGTACACGTAAGAACCAAAAGTTTACTTCTTCAATAAAATCTCTGAGCTGTCTTATTTGACGCTCCCGGTATAGTTCAATATTGTACAACCCTTCAACTACGTGTTCAGCGTAGTAGCTGCGAGCCAACTTGATTTGGTATGTGCCAAGTGCAAACAGAATTAGGTCTTCTTCAGATAAAACCGGGAAGTCTTCAAAAATAGGTTGATCACTGCTGAGTCTTTCAAATGATGCCCTCTGTCTATTTACGTTGTGACGGATAACATAGTCCGCTAAAACGTTTGGTATTTCAATGCGTTCATTAACTATATTCACGAACGACGATGCATGAATACTATCTTGTATTGTGATGAGTGCTGCTGCGTTTTGGAAGTCCTCGAACATGTGACTTAAGGCGCGATTAAAATATTCTTGCCTAAACAATTTAAAGTCTCGTTTGAACTTGCCATTTATAACTTCCACTACCCAGCGGCATAGAGTGATCAGCCTAATTTTTTTTGGCCTGTTCAGTAGTAAGCTGGTCTTTGGTTTCGGGCATATAGGCACTGTAGTTGAATCACCGCAAATCGCCACACACGTCTCTGAACCCACGATCTAAAATGAATATATCACCAACCCGGTAAAACCAGTCAAATGTGCCTTCTTCGTCATATATTAATCTTTCCAAAATACTGGCATCTGAGTCGGTAGCAGCATAGGGCCCACAAACATCGATTATATGCCCATCGGAACACGGTTTTAACAGATTTTCTAAATGAGCTGCAATGTTACGTTCCTAGTAAAAGTTAGTCCTTAGTAATAGTACTTTCATTTAACACCTATTCCGTTGATGGCCGCTCATAGACCTATTTGCCCATTCTCCTTTGCTTCAGTATTCGCTATTATTAACTAACTGACTAAATCCGTGCTCGCTCCATTGTGGTTTTGTTTGATATTATCTATTTGCTTGTATGCAAGTTCTAGACAAATTTTTGAAAAAGCAATCTAAATAGTGAAGACGTCATTATGTCATGTTTGATTTCACAACACATTAACAGGTCTTTAATAGTCCGCTGTTGTATTGAGTTGTACTGAAGTTTTGGCCTACTATATCACACTGGCTAGTCGTGTTGGTACAAGATTTGTATCAAATTTTTCTACTCTTTGTAGCGCTGTTGTGTTGCGCAGTTTGCTTCCTTAGTCAGCTCTTACGACACCCACGAGATGAATAATGGTGGTGACACATGGACTGTTTGAGTTATTTGATTTACCTAAATTTACATACCACTAGTTACAGCTACATAGTACGTAGTTACATAGTACACGAGGTAAAAACATTTCCTTTAACACTATCGGTTCTATAGTTTGGTAAAGCGAGGGATCAGGATGTTCGGTCGTTCCTTAATTATCCATGACACTACTGATGGCGTAACTTAGAAGTGCGGTGGATCACTAGCAGAATATGACATGCACTGAGAGGTGTGGTTCATTTATTTTGCATTTCTGCTAATAGATTTTTTTAATATTTGTAGATCAGTGATTTGGATGCTCTAATGGAGAAAATTAGCAAAAATTTCCCTTCTCTGACCTATTTAAGCTTACTAAGCAACAAGGCCTGCCCTAACCAACTGTCGGATATCGATAAAGATGACTCCGATTACCAGCGATACAGGTAAGCCTTATTGTAATTAACCTTGCTTATTCAGTCTCTGTCACGTTACCTCCCTAACCTGGTCTATGCTATTCCTTCCAACCCAAAATTTTATTCTATAGAACATCATCATTGTCTTCCACTGCCTTTAGTAGTCCTCTCCTTGGAACAGCGGTTCTGGCGTCCTATGCCACAATTTCCAGACGGGTTGATTTAACGTGTGTTTCCTTCTCTTTACGGTGATGTTGTCCTGCGCAGTTTACTCCTTAAGTCGGCTCTAACGGCACATATGGACGGGTTGAATAGAGGTGGTGACACAGCATTCTTAATCCGTCAGCAAACGAATAATTTACGACTACACTCAGTTATAACATTTCAGATATTTTGTAATATATATTCTACCAAAGTTGACTTTCCTGGACTCTCGTCGTGTATCAGCCGAAGAGCGCCACGAGGCGTCTGTACGCGGTGAGTTCATGCGCGTACGCCGCCCGCCTTCTGACGTCACAGACACACCGGCCCCTCACACTTTACAAACGAAGGGACCGATAGCGCGGCCACTGCCTGTGGACTTCGGTGCGTTGGGCAAACATAAAGGTATACATAGTTTTATTTTTAGTTTGTTTTAAGAGGCTGCTAAAGCAACTCTACTCTGCTGATGGAAAGCATGAATAGAATCCAAGAGTTGTAGTCACCATATTAATTGTGAATACAATGCGGTATGGTAACCCACACTGGTGGCCTAGTGAGATGTTTTTGCACGATAATGTAGTTATTTTTGTTTGTATATTTACATGTAGATTACATAGACTACTAATCATTCTTTCAATTAACCTTGAATAATATATGTTGTCCACTTTAGCAATATACTGACAATAACATTTAAATACAATACGACGAAATACATTAAAAAACTAATAAAAATACATTTTATGAAGATACTGTCAAGATTACAATTTATGTATATTTGACAGATAACATTAAGCAACCTATCCATTAAAAGTATATTAGTTCATAGACATCCTATTTTATTGTGAGGACATTTACCGTTGTCAGAAATAATATATGATAAATATGGAGTATCATGAAATGTAAACTATGAAGGAAAAATTATGACAAAGTATGTGACTAGAGAAACTGAAAAACGTTTTATGAAAAATAAATCTTTACACTTGAACCTACCACAGATAATAAAAACAGGAACAGTTGAGAACCCGAAGAATAAGAAACAAAATGTTATTTATCGAATTAAAATACAACTTTTAATTTACGTAGGCCTAGACCACCATACTATGCCTAGGCCGCCATAGCGTAGGTCAACATACTGCATTGTATGTATTCGCAATGAGTGTGGCGACCACCACTCTTTGATTTTATTCGTGCTTTCCATCAGGCAAAGTCACTTTGATGGGCTTCTACAAAAAAAATCTCTGTAGTACCGTGGGTAGAGTAACATTTTCTCTAATCTAGAATGTATTTAAGGTCTCCTGTCTTGTTTCAGGTGCTTACGGAAAATGCAGCTACAAATACACTGGCAAACACTCAGAGGGCAACAGATTTATTTTAAATAGCGATTTATGACCTATTTTATGTCCCGCCTTCTTACATACATAAATACTTGATAATTAAATAATAGAGGTATGATGTACATGTACACAAAGATATATCCAAAATGTCACATATTCTGATAGACATATTTCCAACTCTTCCACTTTGATTAGTAAATTTTTTCCTGGACTTCTCGAGAGTTCATGGGTTACTGATGTTGAACCTGGTGTTTAAGAATTACAGTAGCAAACATATGTATGTCAAAGATTAGTGCCATAAAAACACAGAGAGACCCACAAACAGCTCTACATGCTGGCCCATTTTGGTTTTGCTGTTTTTAGTAGTTTTGTTATTATATTTAAGAGAGGTGCTCTATAAGAAATAAGTAAATTCAGTTACATATCTCCTACGCCAGGAGAGTCTATCATCAGGAGAGTCAATTTTATCATAAATATATATATAGATAATGAATTATATAACTTAGTACATTATGATCTCAACCAATTCATATGGGTTTCGATCAAGTCAAGTAATAAAGCTAATTTTATAGAGGTCACTGCTATTTACGCACTTTTAGTGATTGTTTTCTTGTTATGTCATACAAATGTTTAGTAAAACTGCCATTATTATTTTTTACTTTTGTTTTTCTACCTTTTTTTAAAATAAAATTTTGTTATTATTTTTTTTTTATTTTCATGTTCCTGTTTTGTTTGAAGAAAAGACTGAATTTTAAATGGACTGTGGTGCTATCCACAATAAGCAAGTTTTTAAAAAAAGCGATCTCATTATTTAAAAATTTACTATCAAAATATTTTTTTTATATTAAAATTAATACAGGTTTAAAATTTGACTGCACGGTTGGCCTAGTGGTTTAAGCGGTCGCCACTCCGCTCTCTAATTCACCGAGTGTTGTCTTGTAGTCGTTTCTTATGTTTGTAAAGGGTCCCGCGACAGGATTTCTTCCCAGAGTGGGCGTTGTCTTTCAAAAAAAAAGCAGTGTTAAGATCTAAAGATACAGAAGTATTAAAAACTGCCTTGGCGGCGGAGTGGTAGTGTAGGCGACTGCTGTGCTTGAGGTCTCGAGTTCAATTCCTGTATTGGATCAAATGTTTGTATGATGTGCAAATATTTGTTTCTAGTTTGAGTGTTTTCTATAAAAAGAAAAAGAAGTAAACATGTATTTATATCAGTTAACTAGTACCCATAGTACCAGCTCTGCATAGTTTGGGACTAGATGGTGTTGTGTGTAAGAAGTTCGAAATATTATTATTCTGAATATCCACTAAAAATAAAATTTGCGAGCCAGACTATCTAACAGACGCCACTTGATGGGTGCTAAGAACTTGTTTTTGTGTTCACTAAATCGTGAAGGGGTATATTAAATCAAACAAGCAAATGATTTATCCATGAACATAGTTTATTTTATTTCATTAATAATATGAATATTTTGAATTGTTTAAATCGTAGGAATGCATCATCGGAAGTACAGCATACGTAAAAATAAATTAAGTACTAAAAATTACATCAAAAACTGTCCTATATCATACAATGTTACCTATGGTTTATCTCATAAACCTTTATATTTATGTACTTTTCACCAAGCTTTTATATACAATATGTTAAAGTACTTAGTGTTTTATGTATTTATATTTATTTACAAGAAGTTAAATGCAATATCTATTGGCTTCATAGATAACTGCCAAAATAAAATAAATATCAGCTTGGTGACTTTTTGAAGCAAGTTGACTTTTTGACGATATATAAAGAGAACGGGTTATTTTACATACTCACTTTATCAAATAGTACACAAGTATGGAATTATAGAATTTCCATTGTCATTTTAATTCCATACTACCAACTGTAATTAACTGAAAATGAAACGAATGCATAAAAAGTTTTCACTAGGTAACTAGAGAGCCTAGTGTGAGTTTATTGCCCATCACCTCGCTCTTGACAACGTGTTCGGTGTTGCGTTTTGTGAAGATTTCAGTGCGGGCCAGCGCAACCACGAACGCAGTCGCTCTGATTGTCAAATTGATGCGAAATATGCTCACACTAAACCTAAAGATCTAAAATTGATTGACTGACTATTTTTGTACGGATTATACAAGATACATCTTGCTTTTCTTACAATCTGGATAGCTGCTTTAAACAAATATTAGTCAACGTCACATAAATGTTCAGGAGAATATTAAAATAAAATATTTAAATGTTTGAAGAATTGATTCAATTACAACTGCATGTATACGTATAATAATTACGTAACACATTTTTTTTTTGGAATTCCATTAAGGAGTTACACAATAGTGTCTCAGTTTAATAAGTTAAACAAAACTACATATAGTTTCTCAATTGACGTATATTATTTATGAAGCTTGCAATTTCATAAACAAATTGTGGCTTGATGATCCATGCACTACAAGCACCTAAGACTTAGTAATCTGACGCTGCTATTGCGAAATATACCACAGCATTATTTTATTATACTTTAAAACATGTTTGTTTAAAAGTACGTCAAATACTAAAATCCCAAAAAAATATTAACGAAATACGGAGCAAACGAACGGACGGTGATTACCGTGTCACATGCAACTTGAGAATAACAAGTGCTTTTTTGCCCTTGGAGTGAAAGAATTAAATTGGCAGGAAAAAAGGTTTAGATCCGATAACCTCACTCACTTCTACTACTTCGGCTTCAGATATTTCAGCTTTAAAGAGCTGCTGAATCTCTATTAAATCCAAAGTCAATATTGAATTAATTGCTGTCTGACTATACTTTTTTTGGGATGGGTCAGCAATATATCAACTTTAAAGCTCTAGATTCCATGAAACGAAAGGCCAGGAGCCTATAAAAACGACGAATACGTCCTTTTCTTTTGTTTTGTTCTATGTTGTCGTTTCATGTCCTTACATTGTGAAACAACAAAAAGTCAAACTACTCAAGCTTTTGACAGTCCGTTTAAGTTCGAGTTGGGAAAGTCTAGAAACAATTACCAGACAATTTTAATCCTGCAGCGTTTAAGAGTAGAGTGAATGCGTTTCTCTTAGAAAGGCGCGTAACATCTTGGTCTTCAACATCACTCTCCATCAGGTGAGTTGGAAGACAAACGCCAATTTCATTACTAAATATAATAAATGCCATTATAGTACTAATGGAATGAAAGCTATGAATGCTGTGTCAAGATAAATAGAATGCTATAACGTATAGACATCTTTAGCCAAGGTTGTTTATGTTAGGAGATTGAAATGGTATCTGTATGATTACAGCCACTATTGCTTTTAAATTTCTTTGACGACCAATTGTTATAAGACATATGTTATTCTGTTTTAACTAATTCTGACACTATCTAAACAACAAATACACCTAATTAGATAAGAAATACAATAAAATCATCTACCAATGTGACATAATTTGTGCATGATTAAAGCCATTGGAACAATACAAGTTAGTTCGAAAAATACCGTTAGTTAGGCAATATCTATCACATAGTAACCTAATCTACAACCTCTAGGCTAATACTAAGCATTGACTTATTAATTAATAAACAATATTATTTATCAGTTACAGTTAATTAAATTTATTATGTATATTATTTTTTTTTACCAAAAGAGGGTAGGTACACAAGATGGCAAACACAACCTGGTTATACAAATATACCATCAATAGTTTACAACAATGATCTAAAACTTTGCATAAGCCGAATTAAATGTCAAGATATGTCTTACAAAAAGGTACGTTCGGTGTATAAACAAAAGTAAACAATCTCTGTACAAGTACAAAAATATATTAACTGTTACATAAAATATTGATCTCGATAAAATATAATACGTACACTTTTCCGTTATACAGATGCTATTCCAAATGAAGCTTTGGTTAATACTATACACCCAATATAATGGATGGTACGTACATACTGCATCTATGTATGCATAAATGGAATGTGTTAATCACAAATGTTAGGTTGCCGTTATCTACTTGCATCACATATTACTCAAATTTGTATTATACGTATAAAATAAATTGCCCCACACAAATGAGCGTCTTTCAAATAAAATGGCACAAAATTTTGTTAGCGTACACTACGCTTTTATAACTAACATCCGTTCATCGTAAGCACTTATTAGGAGTACACATTTGTAACATTAAAATAACGAAAATAATTATTATATTATCATAATTACACTTACATTTAGCACGTTACCAGAAAAATAAAGAGAAGATATTATATGCGAGTTTGTTTTTAAATTAGATAGTGGCTATGACCATTCGTCTACCAAGTTTGTAATTGATTCACAGAATTATCTATAATACACAACAGTATTGCTTCCATTTAGACTAGAAGATCCAAAAACTAAATTTAAAACCACATTACCATAAAATCTCCCTCATAAATACATAAAAGAACAGGTTCAGACTACCCACTAACCCTTTTTGTTTAATCGACAGCATAATTTCATAGTCCTTAAACAATTTTTAGATAATTTATTCAGGAAGCCTTTTAACTTTTACATTTATTTATTTAAAAACGATTAGTTACGATATTTTCTTTTTATTTTTCCTCAAAATCAGCGTCCTACAAAGAAAAAACCTTATAGAAACAATTATAATAATAGATATTCAATCAAGAATAAAAAAAAACAGATATTGAACAATTAGGTACAAGTAGTTACCCTCTGTACACAATATGAATATTATTTCCCAAAACTACAGCCTATGGGAATGTTACAATAAAATCAAACAAACAAAATTGACTCTTAAGTACCACCACTATCACATACAGCAAACAAAATATTGTCAGACATTCTAAGAAATGTATACACCGCTTTGAATAAATATCGTATAAAGGCGTATAATCTTACAAAAATAAAAGTTTTCTGATGATAAAGCTCATTAAATACACTTCAGATGTATTTAATAGTCTTTCATTTTCAGACTTGTAGTGTTCTTCAGAAATGATTCTACCCTCAAATTGGTCAAACTTATTGTTTCGAAGTATTTATCCTGTAAATACCTTTATAATCTCTTTATAGGAACACCTTTTGTTTCCTTTCGACTAATATTGTTTTTCCTTCGCATTATTTCAGATAGTTTTTGGAAACATTATCTATTCGACCAGTTTTTGAGTCAAAGGTTTCTGTACAACACTTTTTAATTAGATAGTACAAAGCACGAATAAATGTATTTATATATCATTTAGTAGCAGCATCCATTTACAAATCAACTGCCAACACGAATTTACTGCCTTTGAATTATCGTAACTATATTACTGTACAAAGTACTCACAATACAATTGATGGTTTAACTTCTAGAATTAAACTATCTTTTTTTCTGACTGAATACAAAAGCGAGTCCTACATCGTTTATTTATCTTTAAATGCATGTAAATTGCTTTTAACGATCGAAAATGCACCAATTACTATAACCTTTTTATATTTAGAATCGAAATAGCCCTAATTCTCTTAAATTATATTTTTTATACAATTAGTTTAACATTACGCGAATTTTCAAGTGTCGATTAACCGTTACACTTAACGAAGTCATTTCCTTTATATTTGGAATCGACTACGAATGTCGTTTCACTTAACGAAGCCGGTTCGTTTACATTTCGAAGCGACTCCTCGAGACACCGTAGTCGACGTATGCGACTCGCACGGACTCACCGTAATTAGTAACAAGCACAGTCGTAGCAGTTCGTAGCAGCACAATCGCCGGCAGTGTTAGTAGTGCACGTAGCTGGAGTACTGTCGGGCAGTGCGGCGGGCACGGCGCTACACGTGCGCTACGCACTGCGCGAGCCGCTCCACCTCGGCCTGCAGCGCCTGCCGCTTGTCCGCTTCCTGCTTCAGCTTCGTCGTCAGGTCTTCAATTGTCGCATTAAACACGGAGTTCTGCACCTCTATCAGCTTCTCCAGGTTCGATATCTAGGAAAACAGTAACCAAATTATGAAAAATGTTGAGGTTTCACGTCTCTACGACAAATACACAAATACGAAACAGAACATTACTGAACATCTAAGCTTGACTGGAAGAGAATGCCTTGGGCATTAAGTCGGCCGATGTACAAAGTGCATAAAGTGTAAATAAATAAACATTTAATTTGTACGTGGTGTGATGATAAATAACTAAGTATTCGTATAGTAACTATTCGTATGATGTGCAATAGGATCGTACCAATACTTCGCCAGCTATTTAGAATACCATGCTTGCTCACAGCGGTAGGGGGAAAGGAACTTAAGTTAGATTTTTCTCACGTAATCATTTTCGAAAATGGTAAGTACTGTATTAACAAACAATATATTGCAAAATTTCTATTGGATTATTATTACATATTGGATAGATTATCCTTGAATTTAAAGATGATATTTATATTTACATCAAAAGAATGTATGAGGGAAATAATAAAGTTACAGACGTAAATAAATAAAAAGTACACTCACTCTACTATTGAGCTGCGCGATGAGCGCGTCATTGTCCGTCTTCTCAGTTTTGACGTGCACTCGTCTCTCCAAGGTGCCCGCGCTGGGTTTCTCTATAGAGTTCGATGAAGAAAGTTTCTCGAAAGACTTTTCTATTCTGTCGATGGTGCTCGTCTTTTCAAAAATACTACTTGACAATTTCACTGAATTAATTTCCGATGGTTTATCAGGCGTTGTGATCGGTTTTTCTACTTTAGCGTTGGGTGATTTTTCAATAGTCGAGCTGAAAGCGGTGGGTACGGTCGCACTGAACGCGGTCGGTACGGTCGCACTGAAAGTAGCCGGTACAGTCGCGCTGAGCGTGGCCGGGGCTGCGGCACTAAATGCGGTTGGTGCCATTGGTGGAGGACTAGAAACGGGGGGTGGGGGTGCCTGGGGTTTCTTTACTTCTTCAAGTGTCGACAGCATTGTTCGACCTGTAAAACAATATTTGTTATGAAATTCACATTGATATAATTAGTGAAACTTAGAAGACAGTTTGTATATGTTAAGTTGAAAAAAAGTAATCAATAGACAATTAGTCAGAGAGAGAGAGGTCACTATTTGCTATTTCTTTTTTGTAGACTCACTTTGTTTTAGTGTTCCCGATCCTAATTAGTGTTTCTCGTAAACCGATGAGGGATGAAAAATAGATTTATTAAAAAGTAATTGTTGTGGTTGAGAAAGTAAATCTATAACAGGCCAAATAAGTTAGCAATGTTCTGTAATCACAGTCCATGCATGCACAATCACAGGCAGATTGGCCAAAGAGATAGAGCAAGTTATCAATCTTATTTTATCACATTGTATACAAAAACAACAGAACTGAAGATTAGTCAATCTGTTTTAATGATATCAAAAAGTAAAAAAAAAATATATAAGAATCTCGTGTCACGTGTTTATTATCGAATTCCTCCGAAATGGCTTGACAAGAGATATTACAGTGCACAATGTGTGTGCAAATACAAGTGCACTCTTTGTTCCCTCACTCTCACAATCCGATTAGACGGCTATCCGGTACTACCAGGCAGGGATCAGGCGCAGGATTGAAGACTTTACATGCTCTGTGAGACATGGGGATCAAAATCCCAACTTCTAAAGTTCGGGCTGTTATTAAGCTTTTCTATAATCAGTAAAACTCAATTTGGTCCGACCCGGGATCGAACTCAAGACCCCTTGATCGGAAGTCTCATACTAACCTACTAACCGCTAGGCCAACGAAGCAGTCTGTGTCAGACACAAGTAACATGTAAATGATGTGAAAAAATATAAGTACGAACCGGCGGCGGTTGGCGACTGCACGGGTTTGACCAGGTCGAGGTCTCGAGGAGCGGCCGTGGCGTCTTTCTTCGAGTCCAGCGAGTGACGCACCTTCGTCTGTCAATGTAATATATTTTCGTTAATCCTCTATTAATAAATATGTTATCACACACCAACAGCTTTAACAGCCCACTGCTGGACATAGGCCTATCCTTAGAAAGTAGGTTTTGGTCTACTATATTACGCTGGTCAGGCGGGTATAGCTATATATATATATATTTACTCTTACTTTCAAATCATAAGCAAAGTTTCAAGTAATATTATAGGCAAAGAAAGACCATTTAGAAGAAGAAGAAGTAAAGTTAGAACTATATAAGTAAATGGTGCTGTTCTTTTTATCGATACTAGACTTTGTGTAATATTAATTTTTTAAAAAAAGTACTATAGAACAAATGTTGTACTATAGAAAAAAAAAATATAAAATAAGTGTTACCTCTTCAAAGCTATCCAAAATAGACATCCGATTGCTGATAGACGAAGTACTCTTTGACATTTCCATAGAATGAGATGATCTTTTGTCTTCCAGACCGCAATCTAGGATTCTAAATAAACAGGAATTTAAAATTATAAAATATATTATACAAAATTTCATGTTACAAGATAACCTACTAACAAAAAATAGTAATAACAACAAATTTAAAGACTATTTACAAAAATCTACCAAAATTTTAAACACAGTATATAAACATTATCGTCATAGAGTATTTTAGTTAAAGGAATTTGATACCGATCACAAAGTTTCTTATCTTATAGTTTTTTTAATTTAAACGTAACATAAATATTGGCTACAAAGTTTTATTACTTCTGCATATAGTGTAAGTAAGTTTTTATTTCAAAATAATTATTTATTTTTATTTTGAATCAAGCATTGAAGTTTATCGATTAAAGAAATTTTAAACTGAAACACGATCATCTCGATACAAACTAAATTACTACTTAGAATTTAAAAGAAACAATGAACATTATTACACCACAAAAATATATTAGAAGATATATCGTACCTGTCAGTACTACCGCTTCCAGCTTTGCTTGCGACCCCAGCCTCAGAAGTGACAGACGAAGAGCGAGACTTGCCATCCGCTATAAAACTGGTCTTCTTAGCTTGGTTCAGTTTGAGCTCTGCCATCCAGGGTGCTTTATGTTTTTCCCATTCCCGAGTACGCGGTTTGATTTCTTCCGCCCGGTCCGTCCGCTCGGGTGTCCGCTCCAGAGTTCGTTCTGCCCGCTCGGGCGGCCGCTCGGTCCGCTCTGCCTTCTCTGGTGGTTTTTCACCTGAAGTGAAAGTAAGTTGTGTGAGTAAGCGTTATAGTGACTCAGATGAACCATCAATAGGATATGGAAATTTTTGTTACAGAAAACTAGGTCACAGTGATCAATAGCTTTATACTACGCTCTTGTTTACACAATACAAAAAAAACTGTATTTAAAGTAGGTGTGTGGTGTTTTGTGTATTTGAGAAGAGGCGGCAGAAAATGTCTTCCGTAAATTATTATTATATTTTACTTTAACAATGATATACAACTTAACCTTCAAAGATTTATTTATTATTTACACGACTACATGTAACAAGATTTAGTTGTATGTTGATTTCTTGCAACAATCTTCAAATTAATTTTAAAGTTTATAGATTTCATAATGACTGTATAATATACTTTCTATATTAACATTTAAAGTAACGAAATACATGCGCTGCGTGTACTAGAATCTAATAAAATAATATTCCCACATTACTTTACAAAACACACTCATACATCACTTTACAGTTGTGTAACAGACTGACGTTACCAATTTGACTGACTTCATCAATTTCGTTATAAAGTAACGTTACTTTAATAAAAAGAAATATTTACTAGAAGGTTCAACATTTTCATTTATGTAACATTTTCATTCATGTAACATTTTCATTTATGTAACATTTTCATTCATGTAACATTTTCATTTATGTAACATTTTTCTGTCATCACAAAATTGACTATATTGATATTATGTACTTACCATCGTGACCATTGCTTAATCCTACTTGTAGAGAAACATCTTCGCGGAACCCTTGACTGGGAGGTCGGCGTCGAGGTGCTTTAACCCTAAAATGTTTAGGCAACATTAGTCAACTTCTCAGTATAGCAAAAACTATATTTCGACAGCACGGATGACACTCAAAATAGTCATTTTATTAGTACTGCGACTTGGACTGCTCGATGTTCGATTCCGATTATGTTCAATACTTGTTTGATCCATATCCATAAAAAAGTTCTAGTGAGCTTAGAGTAGTCACATAAGACGAGACCTCACCTACCGCGCGCAAATTGGCCAAATTATACTTAATTTGACCAATGAGCTTCCTACTGTTACACAATTTCGTCCCTTTTCACAAATCACTCACAGATTGCAGCAAAGCGATAGGAAAATGTAACTCATCAAAAAGTTAACGATTGAAATAGGAAAAGGCACTCAATATTATCATCAATCATCATCTTTGCTAATAATCCGCTGCTAGACAGAAGCCTCTTCTTAGAAAGGAGGTTTTGGCCTATTATACCACGCTGACTAGTCGCGGTCATATAAGGATTGCGTTAAGATTTCTTTTCTTTGCATTGCTGTCCCGCGTAGTTTGTTCCTATAGTCGACTCCTACGTCACCCATGGGATGAATTGATGAGGTGATACTCCGTATTCTTAACCCTGCATTACACCATAAGTGTAAAGCCCGACATACCTGCCAGCTCTCGGATCGTTAAGTATGGAGTTTCGTTCTATGTGGTCGAAAGTGTTAGTGTTACTGGTGGTAGTGGTGGTGGGGGCTGCGGGTTTACTGGGAGCGCCACCATCAGGTCGGTCCCACTCCCCACCGCTGCTACTACCACTGCTCGACACCGTGTTAGACGATGACTTTTCTCTGAAAATAAGTAAAAGCATGATTACAGTCTTTTTTCTATCTCACACGCAGTCTGATCTCAAACTAGGTAGGGTTCGTATTATGAGCACCAGACTGCTGATAAACATACTTATATACTTATAAATCTACTCTTCTAACCCACCCGCTTACCTAACAACTCACATACAATATCTTTGCTCTAACCACGACAGAAATCTTCGTTCCTCCGATAATCTCCTCCTTCTCTGTCCATCACATAATTCCCGTATTGTCCATTCGTCCTTTAGTGTCCAAGCTGTAAACCTCTGGAACGCTCTCCCCCTAGATATAAGAGGGTCTGCTAACCCGCTAACCTTTAAGGTTAGAGTACGCAAACTTTACGGAGACTTGTTGACGGAGTCATCAGAATGATTACTTGCCTATTCATCATTGTATGAATATGTATGTGTATATATATATATATATAGGTATGTGTTCCCTTTTATATATGTATATGTATGTATATATGTATTTATATCATTATGTATTACATAAAATTTTATACGCAAATTAAAAATCAACACTACTAAATCTATTGTTACACCTGCTACACGCATCTCTGCATCACCCAAAGGTCGACTGGAAGAAAATGCCTACGGCATTAAGTCCGCCTTATGCAATGTACTTTATTTGAAGAAAGTATAAATAAAATAAAATAAATACACACATAGATAAATTACATCCAGGTAGAATAAATGATTCATGCTCATCACATATCTGTCCTGGGTCACTAGCTCATAGACCAAAAAGGCCATCATTCTCACAAAATATAATATCTCTGAAAATATAATAAGTACAGAGACAGTTATAGGCTTTAAGGTCTGTGTATACTTTTTAACGATAATATTAAAAAAAAATCTTATTAACAATGGAGAAATTTAACTCACTTTTCATTTGAAGACAGCATTTTATTTTTAAGACCGCTGAAAAGGCTGCCAACGCCCGCGTTTGGTGTGGGACTTTTCTTCAATGGTACCGGTGGTTTTTTTAGCTGTAAATACAATTATTTAGCAATAACATTGGTAATCCAGAGTGTTAAGAAATCCTAGATTCCCTTCCCCCTACGGACAATGATTCTCGGACGATTATTTTTGTTGTTGAGTATAATTTAATACATGTCTGTCTACCCCTCCGAGGATATAGGTTTATGTATGAAAATATATGTACATTTTGTCATACTTACCCCTAGTGTAACAAGGATTAAAAGAAGAAAATTTTGAAGCATTTTTTATACTCATTCATTAGCTTCTAACAGCCCACTTCTGGACATAAAGACTCCTTCGAAAAGAGGTTTTTGTATACTAATGTGTTAAAAATATATATGTCTAGCGCAAGTTTGTTAGGGAACCTAGTGTGAGTTCGTTATACATCAACTTGACCGCGTTCGGTGTTCCGATTGATGAACCCTTAGGTGCAGACAACTCACACTAGGTCCTCTTTTAGAATGTGTGTGTGTGTGTCTTTTAAAATGTGTGTACACTCACTTGGTCCAAAGTTCCGTCGTTGATCGTCTCATTGTGTATTAGTTTCTCCGATTCGCTCTTATTTGTGTGTGTGATTATACTCTGTGTGCTCGTTTCCTTATTTGTAACATTTTCTTTGTGAACGCTGAAATAATACAACAAGAAAACAAAGTCATTAAAATAACAAACCAATTTATTAGTGTCGAAAATTCTTTAGAACATTCATTTTCTTTCAAAGTAATACTGGAATTTATGCACAAAGTCATTATTTTGTCTACGGACAAAATCTTATCGAAAATGATAAGTATTATACGATGATAATGACTAACATCACTATATGATCTCAATCTATATGAGTGTGAGTTAAAGTATTATAAGAAGCAAATATTAAGTATTTAATATCATCAACAGCGTTTTGTAGACCACTGCTAGATAGGTCCTTAGAAACCTTTTAGTATGGTTAGATTTTTAGTACCGTTTAGTACGCAAAATTAGCACGTTTGACCAGGGTGGTCAATTTTGCTGATTTGTTCTAATTTTTGGACAGGATGAATAGCGGTAGTGACACTGCGTATTCTTAATCCGTCACCACACAGATATTAATATATTATATATATAACACTAATTCACGTGTGTATTTTATGAACAACTTTGAGAATATTAGAGGTGAGATTCTACAAAATTACCGTCTACAATCACACAATAGCGGTTTTATCAGTTATCTGATTCTTTTAGTGAAAGTAAATATTTACTATTGCACAATAATTAATCCCTAATGAAGCAGTTAGTTTTTAAAAATAAACTAACCATCGGGACAGGACTGTATTTATTGATGCATCAACAAACAGTTTTATGTGTAATATACATTACTGCTGTTACAATGCAATATCATAAATGTCATCATTTTCGTCAATATTTTTTAAATATAACATGATGGAGCCTGGTGCTAGATCTACTTAAGCAGGGTTTTTTAAAAAAAAAAAATGATTTCTCTTTAAAATCTTTTTCTTTCACAAAAACAACATCGGCACTAAGAAAATTCCTATGTCACGGGGGACTTTACACACATGCATAAAACGGATACAAAAAACATCCAGACTCAGAACAGTAATTTGTGGATTGCACAAAGTGTTGTCCCATGGAGGGTTTGAATTCACAACGATATAATTTCACACCAATTAGAATCAGTGGAAAAAAAATTAAATTCAAGGATATAAAATACTTAACACAAATCTAACAGGTTGTGTCAGTATGGATAGAGGCATACCTTATTTTAGATGTGGTGAGTTCTTTCACTGATGCAGTTTTTTCCGAGTATTTGTTCAAGACGGGGTAAATTGCATTTGTAGTTTTCGGTGGTGGTCTATCCGGCTTCTTTTCATCAACATCAGGTACAACTATAAATCATAACACAATAAACTTTAGGTCCAGTTCATGATAAGTTGATGAGTTCATGACGAGTGTATGAGTTCATGATCAGTATATGAGTACAACTGCTATGAACAATAAGAGGTTATCATAATTATATCACGTCTATAGTTCTTATGAGTACTGTTAGTAAATAGACTAGTGTTTACTGTACATAGAAATTCTGGTGTACTATAAAATTTATAAACATTATAGTCATAGAACTTGAACAATACTCCGTACTATATGTAACTTTAGTTAAGTGTCTAAGAGATCTAGTGGTCATAACTGCCTTCCGATCTTACTTACTAAATCAACTAATCCTCCATCACTATTGAATGTACCTATTCAAATACTGTTTTTGAGAAAATAGTTTTTTTTAAACAGTTATCCGCGTACACGTGTCCTCAGTATAACTGCATACCGGTATCGCTCGATTACATTTGCTTTACTTTTGATTACAACATAAAATTTAAATAAATTAAGAGTCAGTTATAAAATTGGTTTAGTAATATACAATTGCTGTTTTTTATTTCAATATTGTGTCCACTCTACTCTACACTGCCCGATGGAAAGCATGAGTAGAATCTAAGAGTGGTAGTCCATCCTCATTGCAAATGCAGACACTGCACTATTAGTCCAAGAGCCCGTGAGTGCCAGACCTTCGTCATTTTATAAAAGCTGAAAGTTCTTCTATGTGTGTCCCTAGTACAGGTAAGAATGATCCCCAAACATGAAGCTGAGGCAGCGGTGGCTTTGGCAGATAACAGGCAACAAAGGTGTGTAAAATTCCATCTCAAATTCGTCATGATATAAAACTTGATTTTTTTATATTTGATTCATAATAATATCAAAACTCGCGTTGCTCATTGCCAGACAGTTAGTATGGTTCCAACCCTCTGCCGGACACCCCTAAACTATTATAATTTATAATTATACTTACGTTATATTATAAAACCTAAGTTTTATATATAATTTTTTGGGAGCCTATTAAACTATGTTTACATAGTAGCCGGACAGTTTCGAAGGTTCTATCATCTTGCCAGACGCATTCAAAGTGAGTAATAATCGGGAGAGCAAGGAGTGAATACAGTAACTAAACGTTATATTATAAAACCTAAGTTTCATACATAATTTTTTGGGAGCCTATTAAACTATGTTTACAAAGTAGCCGGACAGTTTCGAAGGTTCTATCATCTTGCCAGACGCATTCAAAGGCTGCGGTCCGAATTGTGCTCACAGCACTTACGACGTTTAAACTCCTAACGTGTGGACCGATTTAGTGAGCGCGCGATAACGATGAAAATGATGAAAATATTTAGATTTAATTAAAATAAATTAATTTCTCTGTAAATTTCTTATCTTAAAAAAAATGTGTCCTTTGGTATAATAAACACTAAAATTTGATTTACTTTGTTTCATTGGCTTTATAATTTTAATAGCATTGACAATAATAAACTTCTTAAAAATGAAAAATAATATCAATTAAATTATTAGATTTTCGACATGATTGACATTGTATGAGAAAAATTTTACTCAGTATTATTTTAAATATTTGTTATTGAAATTGTAAAAATTAATTAATAAAATTGCTGGATTAAGAAAAAAATAAACTGCACAATTTGAAATTAATAACAATGGATGCGCAGTGAAGGGCCGCAATAGACCAAGCGCTCTGTTTCATTCGCACTAGTTACTGTATACGCTCCTTGCTCTCCTGATTACTGCTGACTTTGAATGCGTCTGACAAGATGCTAGAACCTTCGAAACTGTCCGGCTACTATATAAACATAGTTTAATAGGCTCCCAAAAAATTATATATAAAATTTAGGTTTTATAATATAACGTTTAGTTACTGTATTCGCTCCTTGCTCTCCCGATTACTGCTCACTTTGAATGCGTCTGGCAAGATGACAGAACCTTCGAAACTGTCCGGCTACTATGTAAACATAGTTTAATAGGCTCCCAAAAAATTATATATGAAACTTAGGTTTTATAATATAACCTTTAGTTACTATATACGCTCCTTGCTCTCCCGATTATTGCTCACTTTGAATGCGTCTGGCAAGATGATAGAACCTTCGAAACTGTCCGGCTACTATATAAACATAGTTTAATAAGCTCCCAAAAAAATATATATAAAATTTAGGTTTTATAATATAACGTTTAGTTACTGTATTCGCTCCTTGCTCTCCCGATTACTGCTCACTTTGAATGCGTCTGGCAAGATGATAGAACCTTCGAAACTGTCCGGCTACTATATAAACATAGTTTAATAGGCTCCCAAAAAATTATATATGAAACTTAGGTTTTATAATATAACCTTTAGTTACTAAATATATACGCTCCTTGCTCTCCCGATTATTGCTCACTTTGAATGCGTCTGGCAAGATGATAGAACCTTCGAAACTGTCCGGCTACTATATAAACATAGTTTAATAAGCTCCCAAAAAAATATATATAAAATTTAGGTTTTATAATATAACGTTTAGTTACTGTATTCGCTCCTTGCTCTCCCGATTACTGCTCACTTTGAATGCGTCTGGCAAGATGACAGAACCTTCGAAACTGTCCGGCTACTATATAAACATAGTTTAATAGGCTCCCAAAAAATTATATATATAATTTAGGTTTTATAATATAACGTTTAGTTACTGTATTCGCTCCTTGCTCTCCCGATTACTGCTCACTTTGAATGCGTCTGGCAAGATGACAGAACCTTCGAAACTGTCCGGCTACTATGTAAACATAGTTTAATAGGCTCCCAAAAAATTATATATAAAACTTAGGTTTTATAATATAACGTAAGTATAATTATAAATTATAATAGTTTAAGGGTGTCCGGCAGAGGGTTGGAACCATACTAACTGTCTGGCAATGAGCAACGCGAGTTGTGATATTATTATGAATCAAATATAAAAAAATCAAGTTTTATATCATGACGAATTTGAGATGGAATTTTACACACCTTTGTTGCCTGTTATCTGCCAAAGCCACCGCTGCCTCAGCTTCATGTTTGGGGATCATTCTTACCTGTACTAGGGACACACATAGAAGAACTTTCAGCTTTTATAAAATGACGAAGGTCTGGCACTCACGGGCTCTTGCTTTATATAAGAGAGAGACCTAGAGAGATTTTTCACGCACCACTTAATGAAACCAGAGTCATACTGGGAGGGAAACACGTACGCTGGTAGTGAGTTCCAGGTTTTGACCGAATGGCACAGGAAGGAAGAGCCGAGCTGTTTTAATTCGAGAGCGTTTGTCTTAATAATAATAACTATCTTTCACCGAAACGAAATTAGTTTTTGCCGAAATTTGCCGAAAGGTGAAAAAGTTCAATATTTTAAGATTATATTGTTCCGAGGGCATCATCCTCTGAGCCTTTTTTCAAATTAGAATAGAGTTGGGTCAGCTTTTAAACGACCACGCCACGGCTAAACATCGATTAAAACATAAGACCTCCACAATCCACGTACTAGACTGTTTAGGGCTCCAAATATTCGTAACGATTTCTAAAAATGCTAATGAGACTTGACATACTCTCAGAGGGTTCAATTTAATAAAAACGGAAATAAAACACTTACTACTAAACTGAAATATGGCACCTGTAGAATATTGATAAGGCAGAATTATTTCGATTTCTTGGTAAGCGACACATGCATGCGTCGGGCTTCAGAATTATGCACACACTAGACAAACAGTTTTCAGATTCTTTATAACAGTATAAAAAGTTTAACAGATGGTTGTGTACCAATTATTTACATATAGGGCAACTATTATTACCAAGTATTAAAATCCAATCTTGATTGTACATATTAATGCCAAAATGCCACCATATCACGCTTTAAAAAGTGATTGTGATCTTAAATAAGTGGGGGTTTTCGTGACGCCTAACGCTTTTTTAGAAAATTATATCTTATCGATATTACGAAAACAGTATATTTTAAAGTAGAACCAAATCAAAGCAAGGTACAATATGGATATTACTGAAAGAAATTAATAATTACTAAAAAAAATCATATTAATAAACACTGACGGACTCATAAACTACATCAAAGTTCAGGATTACTTTCGAATTAATATTTTTGATAAATATGCAAACTTTTTAGGTGAATAGGTTCTAAATGAAAATGTCATGAATCATAGAAAAAGCCTATGCCCACAGCACTGGCAGCAATAAAGACAGTGATTTCACAAAAATGGAACAATATTCCGCAGGGTCGTTTAATAATCCTTTTTTTTTAACATGTGTAAAACTCCCTCGGACCGTCACTCGGGGTGGTGTGTCAGAATCAGACCGAGTGAAACCACATGGTGGGCCACTCTGCACATGAGACAGGAGGGATCCGGGTACAGCTTCTGGACCCACCGTTTAATAACCCTAACCTTATCTATGTGGAACCAATAATAATCTGTATTAAGGTAACGTGGAGGCAATATACCTCATTAAAAGAAAAAAAAACTTAAGGAACTACGATTACCAGCGCCTCATACCGTCCTGAGTGTGGCCGCGGATGGACGGGACGGGTTTTCTCCTTCATCCGCTGCAGTGGCCAGCCGCGAGGAGGCGATGTACGCGTGTGCCGTACGTCGCCTAAATAAAGAGTTTATGCGCAGATGGTGCCCGCGCCAGCGGACAGGCGCTAGGAAGGGTCTGGAGGTCGTAATAACAGCTGTTCCCGGATCCCTCCTATCTCAAGCACAGCACTCGGTGCCACTGCACACCGTGTGGTTTTAGTCGGTCCGACACACCACCCCGCCGTAAACACCAGTGGGATGACGGCCCGAGTACCCACTCCACACATTAAAAAGGAAAAAAAGGTGTTACTACGATGTTAAGAAGTTAACGAGCCAAACTATAGATTTCAATTTAAAGTTTGAATACATGGCTAAAATGTGTATTGCAAAGGCGTCTTGAACATTTATGCAGTTTATGAGTCCGTCAGTGTATTAGTATATTATAGAAATGATTAAAACCAACCAAAACTCAAGCATTTTAATCAAACACCTATATATTATAACTAGAGACAGTAATAAAATATAAAAATCAATGGCCAGCATCATTTGAACTGTCATTGTATAGACTATTAACTTATCCAATCCATAAGATTGGATTGTTTATGCACAACACGTTTCAATTAGATTATTGATTGGATACACGTAATAATACTTATCAAACTGATTAAGTATTAAGTGTTTCAAGGTATAAATAAAGTGTGGTAATAAACCACAAATTTTGTGAAAATTGACAATATGAGGTATCATGACTATTTTATGCTTTAACACTAGGAGGGTCATGTCTCGACACAAATGGGCCGTCTCTACAGGAGTTATATCATGGTCTCAGAAAATCGGTGTTAAGCAATTTTTTCGTTGTTCACAAGTTGGATTAGCCAAAACCTCGTCTCAATAGAGCTTATATCCAGCAATGGGCTGTTAAAAGATCTTGCTGTGGTGTGAGCGAGGTTACCAAACCTCAAATTCTGGATGAAAGGACTCAAAGAACGGTAATTCTCTTGCGACTCATGATTTGTCCACTGGCGGCGTGAGCCATTTACAATCAGGATACCCGTCTATTGGCCCGACCACGAGTCTAACTTGACCATACTAGTACCTATGCTTTTGGATAAGATCTGGATTTCTATTCCAACTATTTTATTGTTTCGTCCTTTTTTAGACCACATTTTTTACGTAATTAGTTTATAGTTTTTTAAACTTTACTTTTTTACTAACTGCACTCTACAGTATTTCCTGCGGTTTGCAGCTAGTATTGTCTTCGAATCAGACATTATTCACTTTTTACTTGTTTTAATTTCGTTTATCGTCACATTATTCTACTTTTTATTCCAAAATAAAAGGAGCTTAAGTACTCCATGCAACTCCTTATAATATTAGCTATCTGTCAGTGAAAGTCCCGTCAAAATCGGTCCAACCGTTTCAGAAATAAGCCAGAACAAACAAACACGAGGACAAAAATATTTAAAATTGATTTTTAATGCATTTACTGTATATACTTTTATATGAATTTAGTGAAAAGTATGTTAATTGAATGAAAAAAACAGACACTTCAACTTTATGTATTTGTATAAATGACGTATGGGGGTAAATGGGTCAGTTTGATCTCCTATACATTTCAAGAAACTTTTACAAAACTATTTTACATTTAATTACCTTTTATTATGCCTTTTATAGCATTCCAAATAACTTTATTGTAAGTTATATGGTTAATCGATTAATTATAAGTCTTCTAACTATTAAGCAACTTGTTGCAAGTTGTTTTATTAATTACAACACTAATAATCTAAGGTCTAAACACAACTCCGTAGGATTCTGCGATATTGGAAAAAATCCTATACGTCTTGGACTCTATGGAATGATTTTATAATATATTCATAAACAAGAGAAAAATATTATTAATAATAATATAATTTAATCCACATAAAATTATTTGTTTTATTTATATTGATTACCGTGTAAATTGCACATTGCATGCAAGCAATCACTCGGAACGTTTTCCTGTACATACAAACATCAAATAGCATTATCACTAGTTAATATCTTTCTTCGAACACCTCTTTTTATATTTAACCACTTTGTGATAATAGTTTATTAATGTATGATGTCATATTTTATCAATATGTCTTACTTCATTAGTTTTATACGTAAAAATTAAATTAAACAAAATAAAATTTCAAAAAAGTGTGTAACAATAAATATAAAATTTAAAACATTTTAAACAATTAACTCACTTTCAAATACCATTTTAGAAAATCACAAAAGCGAGGAAACGTATGGAGCAACAAACAGCATTGGTGTTACACCAACGCGAATTGTGAGACAACTAGTTATAAAAAAACAGTGTAGAGTCGAGACAAACGCTGTGAGGCCAGTTACGCAAAATCACGACTTAGCTCGCAACCTTCATGAGAAATGTCAATAGCAGCACATCGAGTATCAAACTAGAGTGGGTAAACTGTTTACCAACAGACTGTGTAGTGTTTTCTGTGCATTGCTCGCGTATTTTCGCGCGCGAAACTACAAACATCGTTATAGTACTAATGTGTCAAAGTTTACGCGCCAAATAAAGTACAATAAAGTGCTATTTTATTTATTATTATACGTGTTTTACCGCATGATGAGCTGAGAAGATAATATTTTAATGGTGCAACATATATGAAAATACAGGTGGATAGAAAAACTATACACGTTTCTGGGTCAAGAACATTACTTTAGACTATACATTTTATACGAATATGTTTTAGGAATAAATATTGTTTTGTAATTTTTATAGATACTTTTTACGATCACCACGTCAAGAGGTCAAGGTCACGGATTAAAAATATAAATATTTAAACCCAAAAAGTAAATACTTGTTTAGACTGTGTCGCCCCCATTTGAAAATGTCTCATGATTACGTCTTTATACCTAATTACGTGCGGATAGATCTACCTTGTGCTATCGTCTAGTATACTGTGCAATTTACTATCGAATAACTTTATTAAAATGCACATTGCACTTAAAATGCGTGACAAATTACCACATATCTATGCAAATAAAAAAAATTGAAGTGTCTGTTTGTAATTTATAATTCACACTTTTCACTAAATGCATATGAAAGTATATACGGTACCTATTACGGTACCCGTCTGTCTCTAAAGGGTTGGAAGATTTTGACGGGTCTTTCACTAGCAGGTAGTTGATTTTATAGAAAGAAACTTGTCGACTTTCATAATTATACGAAAAAAATTGAAACCTATATAATAGTGAACAATTTCCCATTCAAAAGCAACAAAAACTGTGGGTAATACCGATGGGCATAGCTAGCTTAACATAATACACGATTTGTGAAATGCATAACAACATAATAAAAATGTGTACATTGCAGTAACTGCGCGCATTTGGTCTAATTATATAAATTACGTCACCTAGGTTGTCACACTCATTTGAATATATAACAGGCATTATTGATATAACCTTGCAACCTTGTAAATGTTAGGGAATGTAATACATACGAAGTGAATATCGACATTGGTTAATTAGAAAGTCAAATGATGTATCTATTGCGTTACTACTACGAGAATACTGGTGTTTGATGATAAAATGCAACTGTATGTATTAGGTAAATTCTCCCTCCCGGCCTTTTTGCTAAACCAGGTCGAAGTCGGAATTTTTAAGTCTACTCCGACACGGCTAAGCTTGATTACTTGCGTGTGTCGACTGCCATCAGACTTCCACAACCAAATACTAGGCGATATCGAAGTTCAGTAAAGATAAGTATAGAAAATACTGTTATCGGACCTTCAGTGTTACAAACATCCATAATGAATGTCAAAGATGGTCGTATAGCAACCAAGACCGATGGCTTTAAGTGCTCCCCGAGACACGCAGAGGTGTTAAGAAGTCGTCCATCCATAGACTGACCTGGTTAGGATTACTTAACTTTACAATGTGTTAACATACTCTTAACCTCCTATGTATACAGTAACTTGAAAATTTCCCTGTTGCTATATTGGTATTATATATTATAGGTACGTGCCAAAGCAATTCCTTTGACGCTTTTTACGTACGTTTTACGAGTTTTTTAGAACTTCATAAACAAAACGACGACGCCGATGACAATGGATAATATGACTATTTTACGATGCGATCACTAATTAAAGAGTACTTCTTGATGAAATAGGTGTTTCATCAGTTCAGTAGACGTGATGTGAGCAATAAATACGAACATTTCATGAAATGGTTGAGTTTATGAGAATACTGATGTGATCAATTCTGTTATCTGACCAGGACATCTATGATGTGTAACGTATCTATTAAAATCCGTTCATCCAAAAAAAAGTTTGAAAAACTGTAACCCGATTACGCAAAAAGAGGGGTCTAAAAAGGACGAATCAGGCAAATCATTTACATAGAAATACAGAAATGTATAGGTAAAAAATAGTCAATAGTTATACATAGACTTTCAAAAAAGGTACACTTCAAAGTTAGAAACATGAATTAACGCGAGCGACCAACAGTTAAGATACAATAAAATAGATAATAAAAGATTAAGAACGTGACAATATATAATATATACAGCTCTTATGACCTTGAGCGCTAAAAGACTTCGAAAGGAAACAGACTCAAGTTACTTTTATACACTTATGAATAAAGCTACACCGCTCAAAATAAAATAAAAGCCAAAATAAAATAAAAATTTCAAGATATTGTCATTAAAATCATTTAAAGTGGTATTATTTTAGTTAAATTAGAAGTAAAATTTATTTAAAAAATAATAATATACGCATTTAATGACAATTTTAAGGAAATTAAGTCTTCAAAAAGCTGGTACGTAAGAAACGTATGAGTTGAAGCCAAACCTTTTTTGTACAATACAGATATGACCTCCTCCTTTAATAGTATATTCACTCGTTTTTGGAAGCCTTGAAAGCTTGCTCTCAATTAAATGATAGTCTTTATCTTCTGGAATCCTCTACCAACATGTTTTTAAAGCGTGGAAGAAATCCTACTGTGAGTTCATTGGGATGTCTTTTTCCCTGACACTACTTATTAATTGTTTCCACAAGTGTTTATTTGGTTCAGGTCTGGAGTCCTGGTTGGCCACTGGAACACCTGAATTACAGCTTCAGCTAATATAGAGATTGTTAGTTACGCCACATACGGTCGAGCATCGTCCTGCATCAAGATAAATATTGTCCCAGCTTGCTGTGCAAATAATACGGAACTGTACCACATTATTCATGAAATTTTGAACCGATACAATACGCTCGTTTATAATTATATATGTATGTATTTATGTATAAATATATATATTGATTTATATATATTAATTATATATAGATATAACAAAATTTTAGTATATATGTATATATATTACATACACACATAAATACATACATATGTATGTTTCGGCTTAGTTGTCCGTCCAACAGACGTTTTTGTATTCAGAAATCTGAAACCGTTTCGCCAGATCTCCCCCACTCTAATGTGTCGATCTTCGCTTGGAAATCTTATCCTGCACTCATCTGTAAAGAGCACTGCTGCCCATTCTAAAGGTTCCAATTCTGGTGTAGTCAAGCAAACATTGAACGACTTGCACAAATTCGAACTAAACGTCTTCGTGATATTGCTTGTCTTCATGAGGACGATTTCTGAAGGTTTTTACTAACCGCTACGCATTTTTTATTGTTCATACGGTGGAGGTTTACTCTCTTCGTGCGGTTGTAACGAAATAATGATGAAATAATGAAATGACTCAAAAGTTTTCCTGAGCAACGCTGCTCATTTTCTGGTACAAATTCCAACAACAATAATATTAAAATCAAGTGCTGACTGTGACTCTCATGGATCAAAGTTATGAACCTAGCATTGAGCATTTTAAAACACGTTATAATCTGTCCACATCGGTAGTCGTAGAAACACTAACCAAAAGTTGTAAAATTTAATGTTACAAAAACACCATTTCCACTGCCCTCAAATAAACAAACTGGGTGTTATTTTGTGTTTGCTTGTGTGTTTCGACCTATTTTATAATATAACCGACTTCATTCTAAATTTCATAAAGTTATGTTTTGTATTGAGTATAAGCCATTGAAAAGTAATATTGTTATTTCAATAATCATTTGTCCATGTCTAGGCCAGGAGCCCATACAAAGTAATCGATGTCCTTTACTTTGTTTTCAGTAGCTTATGTTCGCCCAGGAGACAAAGTGAGACTCACTGGCGAATTGGTTTAACCAATTATAATCAATAGCTTTTATTATTTTACTGTTGGATAAGTCCAACCTCAAAGAGGTATCTTTTAGTAAGAAGATTTTGGTTGACTATACCACTCCGGGCAGACGCGTTGGTATAGTTTCTTTGAGGTTTTCCTTCACTTTAGCGCTGTTATTCTGCAGAAAAAATAATTTTATTTCGCACTGACCTTCATCAAAGTGTAATATTTTTATAACAACATCGGTAAAGTGCATTTCAAATTAGGAAATAAAGTCCGATAATAATTATGTTCGTAAACAAATTTCATAATATTAGTAAATAATTTATACGCACTAGAATAAAGTAACGATAATTGCAGCTAACTAGTAAATTATGTCTTAATATTTACTAATTTTTAAACAATTACACCATCTAATACGAATTATCACTATAAAGTATTGTATTAACATTTTTTTTGTAATAATAGAAATTGCAAATCTCCGTCATAATCCAAATGCAATGACAAATATACTGTTTGACAATTACAGTGAATCATAAGAAAGGAAACGTGCTATCTATTAAGAACCTTGGAGTATCTACAATGATCTCTGATTGGTGTTATCAACGTCTAAAAATATTATATTACTAATGTTACTCCGTAATAATAAAAAAGAGTGTGCATGTACACACGTAAGAAGTTATACTACTTTGGCGTAACAATCCAATAATAACAAATAAAAATATCTATCACCGTCATAAATACGATTGAATTAATATAAACGACACACGTTAGCAACTAACTTCAGACTGTCGCTCTTTTCTGTCGGTGAGCGCGCGCATCGCAAAAATTCACTCTCATCACTTTTCCCAATCGCGCCAAAAGAAGTATAAATTCCAAAATATTTTTAATTCTAAATTGTTCGAAAGTATTGTGATCACTAATGGTTTGTAGTAAGGAGGTCTACATGGAAGTGAACGCCTCCTGCCTTTTTCAAAATCGAAATACTCGTATAGATATAATTGCTTATAGAAAATAAGTTAGATAGATAAGTAGACACAATATATTTTTAAGTATTATAAGTCCGATGGCTGTTTGGTGAAAAGGACTAATCCTACATATACATCCGTAATATAACAGACATACAAGAAAAACCTGAAAAATAAATTTGATTGTAAGTCCTTGACATTCTTGAATTTACGAGTGTTAATATGCAATTGCTTTGGCATTTCAATCATTAGATTGTATTTGTAAGCATTTATATACCTATACACATATACAGCCAAACCGCTAAAGGGGTAAACCGAAGAGGTTTTAAGCGCCTACATTTTGCCGACTGTAACTTTAATTATGCCTTTGTATTAAGAGGAAGTCTGTACGTAAAATGTAAAAGCTTTGATTCGCCGAGACCTTGTGAGTATTCTATATAACAATAACTTCTTATATAGCGTGGGCCACGAATTAGTTAACATTTGAAAAAATCATTTGATATACTATAAAAAAAATAATTTACAAGGAAACTAATTAGAATTTATTTTTTAACAACAACATCGTCTAAATGACCACCGTTACGCAGTTTGCAGTCTTCTAAGCGAGCACCGAAATTTTAGAATACTCGTCGGCAAAGAGACCGCGAGTTCGCCGACATCTCTTCGCTGATTTTTTCTGTTAGTTAACGTATTGTATAGATCTGGACTTCTGGGTAGCCATAGAATGTCGTCTAGTCCAGAAATCAGCTTTTCGGAAACATCTTTGACCACCGGCAGGAACTCACTAGATGTGTGAAAAGTGCCTTCATCTTGTTGAAACTATGTGTTACAATTGTAGCCAGCAAATCCCAATAGCATCGGTTCGGGGAACTCCCGTAACTTGACATCGGTTCGGGGAACTCCCGTAACATGTTGGTGCGAGAAGGTAGATTTAAATGTAAAGTAATTCTTAGCCCTATTTCACACAGCAGTTTGAGCGTAAACTAGACAGATCCTGTGCTACGCTGTAGTAACCAGGGTACTGATAAAGATACTATATATATACCTACTTATAAATAGATACATATCTTTACAACTTTACATAGTATAAAATGCAGTCGCTTTTTTTCTTATATGCTTCAATCTATGAAACGGATTTAAATGCGATTTTTCCATCATTTAAGACATGTTCCAAGGAAGGTGTATATATTATACACAGATATTATAATGCTAGTAGAACACATTAAAAAGACAATATTTCGTAAAACACAGAATTTTAAACACTTTTGTTGCTAATACTGGTGAAATTATTCTAAATATATCAAAATAATGTTAAAAAGAAAATAAAAAATGTCCGCGATGGTATATGTCTATATCCTATAGATAACCTACAGTAACCATTTTTAAGTTTTAAGATTTAATTTACTCGTAGGTTATGCTTTCAAAGTAACTTTGACCAGTATAATAATAATCCCGATCGAATTAAATATGTTGGACACGTTCTGCATTTAATGTAGACCAAAATTGCATTTTACAGTATACCTCGGAACATATCAGAGAATTGAAACGCATGGGCAGAACGGTCAACGCAGATTACACCCGTGCGAAGTTGCGGCAGGTCGCTAGTTGCAGATAGATTACACAGAACAAATGACCATGCTTATCATACAATTACTTGTCCTGGATGGGAATCGAATCCATTATACATAAAAAACCTAAACATTATTTAGAAAGAGGATCTAACCCAGGTGACCTTTGTAGAAAAAAAAAGTAATTAGTACTTTATAATCTACACGAACGTTAGCAAAAAAGATACTTTAGTACCGCCTTTTTATAGATGTCATTGTGTACCTTCAAACTGTAGTAGTAACTTGAAACAATGTAAATTACAGATGTATTTGACAAGAAACATACATGTATTGTAATGTATAGTAACGGCTTTGAACAATACCATGAAATCTAACGCGCAGTTCATCTCAAACGAGATGATGTAACTATACTATTTACGTACCCATTCTTGTACTAATGGACTAAAGCATAAAACACACATGGAATATTCGAGCATGTTAAATCAAAGGACTGTTGCTAATTTACCACAATCATATCGCATCAATGTTCTCAGAATGAGTCATAAAACATTCGAAGAAAGCAAGGCAGTCGAAAACAATGAATGACATTAAACCTAATGTCCTTAAATTGAATAAACTGATAAATAACTGAAATCACGAGATTGTCAGCTATTTATGAAACCCACGTATATTTTATTCATAGGGAGTCTGGTTTTTATGATTTCTCAATTTGTTTAGTAATAATAATGACCATCTCACATATGGCTATTTGTTGCCAAATATTTCTAAATACATATATATTATAGATAAATTTCACCCAGACACCCAAAACTCTCCTCATACGATTATTGGTCCAAGATAGAAATCGAACCTATGAGCTCTAGCTTAGCCATCGGGATCATAAATCACTAAGCCCTCAGGCCTGTCTAATCTACAATAATTCCTATTAGCAAAAATAAATTCTTCTAAATAGATATGTTCTACGAGTTTTCAGAATCAAAGAAAACACCTCTAAGTAATCAATTTCTTCACAATAAACAAGAGGAGTAACTTACCAGGTAGCAAATGCACGAAATTGTCAGGAAATAGTCCCACTTTGCCGTGGAGCTCCCCGCGCCACCAGCCGCGGTCAGGAGCGTCCTTAGACACTATCGTCACGATTTCACCTTCAGCCAATGTCAGCTCGTCCTCGTTCACTGCCGTGTACGGGAACAGCACTCGGCAATACTCCTTCACTGTTTTGGAAAAAAAATACTATTATTTACTACTGAAGACATTTTTCCATCCTCAATAGCCTTTGAAAAGTCCACTAATGGATCTTCTTAGAAAAGAGGTTTTGGCCTACTATACTACGCTGGCCAATATTGGTATACGTATTTGTTTCAAGTTTTCCTTTTCTTTGAAGTGCTGTTATTGTGTCATCGGTTACTACGACATCCAAGGGATAAAAACAGATAGTGACAGTCTGTACTCTTAATCCGTCACCTCCCGAGATTTTTCTTAAAAAAAATATTATTCAATAAATTGATATTTTAGCGTAGGCAGACTGGTATATGTAAATGTTAGCAATTTACTAAATTATATTCAAGAGTTACTTTTATATATGCACGTATCCCTTTGTTCTTTGTTTCATTCCCTAATGAGTTACAAGAAAGACATTGTATGAGACGGGGAAAAAATTATTTAGAGAAACAAGAACATTATTGTTAACACTTCTGTCTAAAATTAGGTTACCTCTACAAGTTTTAGAATTACGTATGTTGTTTACTTATTCAGATTAAATTACTTAATGAAACATAGCCGTAATCTCTTCAAAAGAAAACAATCATTTTCAGTTTAATTCTAGTAAATTAATTCATATTACTTAGGTATTGCAAGTTTAGCGCAATACTTTTTGTCTGGTAGTAGTTTTAAACGTAATATCTCTACCTCGGATGAGTACTTTCCACTTCATACCTACACGATATGCATTATTGAACGCAACATACCGCCAAGACCACAGCTGAATATAGGTGTCTCTTTAGAAAAGAGATTTTGACGACTACGATGGCATAACGGATTTGTATAGGATTTTTATTAAGTCCGCGTTGCAATTAATGAGAAGACGGGGTGCAACGCGGTCAAAATCAGGATCGGTACCATCCGCCCGGTTTAAGGAGGGCTTGGCGCAAGCCCGGTGGGGTGACGGCCCGTACCCGTGGCAATCCCACAAGTTAAAAAAAAAGAAAAAAGTATTTGTGTTTAGTTTTACTTCTCTTTGCACCCAGCGGATGAAAAGGGATGGTGACCAAACGAAAAAAAAAAAAATTATTCACAAATGAATATTAAAATCGACAAGCTTAACGTCAACGGAAGCAGTTCACTAAAATGATAAGCGGTTCGTCCCCTACTGTCCAATCTCATTGATTCAATTAACGCAAATAGCGGTTACAATACATCAACGAGACTGCATGACGAACAGTTTACTTACTAAATTGTTCGTTGTGCAGTCTCGTACGTACTAATATCATATGAACTTGATTGATATGATTCACGTTTGTGTGACAATTATTATGTACATATGTAACACATATGTAATACATACGTAGTTCTGAGGTTCATTTCATGATCACCTACAGATTAATTAATAATAATAAGAACTTCACACATCTCACGCGGTCGTCGGATCCCAAATTTTATTCTATGTAATTTTTTTCCTACATGAAGCGCCTGCCAAAGTGACTCTACTCTGCCTGATGAAAAGCATGAATAGAATCCAAAAAGTTGTGGTCACCATACTCATTGTAAATGCAGACAATGCAGTGTGGTGACCCACACTATAGCGGCCTAGTGAGATGCTCTTTCACGCCACCCTTGGGGACGTAAAAGACATGACAGTCATCGTAGCAGTGTAAGGCTCACACAGTTATCACGATAACTGTCACCCCTGCATCACTGGGCCTCCGGTCTCGCACTCACCAACGAAACACGACAGCATGGATGCTGGTGTATAAGTTTGGTCTTTTGTGGGAGGGTAGTACTATCCCGGTCGAGCCGGCCCGTTCGTGCTGAAATCAGCGTGGTTCTACTACCTATTAAATTGGGCAGAGCCTGTACTATAGTAACCAGACAGCTGATAAACATACCTACATATTTTCAAACACATACATACTCTAGATAATTTACACCCACATAGAACTAGCGATGGTGCTCATGATCACATAATATTTGTGATGCGAACTCACGACATTCAGCTCCATCAAGGTCACTAACCACTGGACAACAGGTTCGTTTAATTAAAGAACAATTTTTTGAATAAAAATTCGCTCCTTATCTCATAATTCCTCGGCCCTTTTTAAAAGATGAGTGCCGGTAAGAAAATTTGTGTCTAATCAAAACGTAAGGCCAGCGCTAAATATAAAATATTCAACATCAGTCTACTGGACCTCTCACAATTTGTGCTATATAAACACAACACCCGTTAAACAGTGATACAAAGTACTCTTTGTAGTGGTATGTTTATGAATTGTTTTCTTGCACCTTTGGCAGACGCAAGAATACATTTAAATTCTTGATTAGTTTCCACGTATCGACTCACTTATTTATATAAATAAACTTTGATATAACAGGATATACATATCAAGGATAGATTAATTACCGGATAAATCATTTACTTTATAACATATAACATCGCGAATATACACAAAAATCATTCAGTAGAATTGAGAACCTTGAACTGAAGTAGTTTAAAACGGAACGTAAATCAACTCATGAATAGATAACCGTTCACCACTTTATATTAAGAGCCTGCCAAAGTAACTCTACTCTGCCTGATGGAAAGCATGAAGAGAATCCAAGAGTTGTGGTTACCATACTCATTGCAAATGCAGAAAATGCAGTATGGTGACCCACACCATGGTGGTTTAGTAAGATGCTCTTTCACACCCCACTTGGGGACGTAAAAGGCATGACAGTCATCATGACAGTGTAAGGCTTACACAGTTACCACGATAACTGTCACTCTTGCATCAATGGACCTCCGATCTCACACACACCTACGAAACACGACAACACGGATGCTGGCGCTTTAAGTTGGTCTTCTGTGAGTGGGTAGTACTGCCCCGGTCGAGCCGGCCCGCTTGTGCTGAAATCAGCGTGCCTCTACTACCTAGCAAAGCACTCTCTACTATATTTACCACTCATCAAACCATAAATATAGTAATGTGTCGTATTAGTTAATTACCAGGTTTCGGTGGGAGCGCTGGCGCAGGCTCGTAGGGAGGCGCTGCCTGCGGTGGTTCTAACATCACGACGAAGTTGGAGGGAAACACACCAACGCGTCCTTGTCGGCGGCCCTGCCACCAACCCTCTTCAACCTGTGTGAAGAATTAACAGGACTGTTATTATAATTTTCGCTCATTATTCATATATTCGTAATATATATACACATACATATTATTAATATATTCGTAAAAGAATAGCACTTTACGAATTACTCATTTTCCTTATAAAAAGACAACTCCTACTCTAGGAATATTCAGAAAAATTATTACAAATATTCATGAAACGGATATAAAGAATGCTCAGATTCTGAAAAACAACTTGTGGATCCCACAAATTGTTGTCATATGTGAGGATCAAACCCACAACTCTGAATGCAGGTAGAAGTGGCAAGACTTAAACCACTGCGCCATACATGTAGCTAAAAATAATAACAGAAAATTAAAACTACATTACACACACTTAAGTTTTATAATAAGCAAAAACAATAAATAAATAAATATTTCGGACATTTGACACAACGTCATCTAGTTCAAATTAAGCAGAGCTTGTGCTAAGATAACTAGACCGACCAATAGAATACTTATATACTTTTCTTGTAAATACATATATATTACATAGAAAACACACAAACTTCGAAACAAATATTTGTAGATCATACAAACATTTGGTCCGAGCCGGGCATCGAACCCGAGACTTAAAGCACAGCAGTCGCATTCACAGTTTATATGAGTTCATAGAACGATGCAACTCTTAGATAATATGTACATTGTTGTAAATACTTGTACATACATACAATACGTATAAATATAAATTCATAAAAGTCTACACATCTCACACACAGCAGTTCGTACCCAAATTAAATAATTAAAATTAATATAATTTATCCTATTCTAGGAATTATAAAGAAACATGAGATGATAACCCTTTTGCCTCACATATCTTTTTTTGTGACTTAAATATAGGCAATCGTTTTTAAAGCGGGGTTAAATGAACTATAATAATCTTTAAAACAGGCATTTGAGTATGTTATGATAAACTATAACTGTTTGAAACACTGTTGTTTATTCGATTATTTGTCAAAATTAAAACAAAGTTGACTCATTCTCTATTGACACATAAAAAGGGTGAATCTTACAAGAATTGTGAAACAGAGATTTTGAATGAAACTTTCTTGCCCACTTTCGACAAAACCAAGTAATTATAACTACCTACCTACTCATAAATCGTGCTCAAGCTTGGTTGAACATGTGATTCACAATTTTCCATTCACTTATGGTAAACTGTCATGAAACACTAAATAAAATATTACAAAGTAGATAAAACATAAATAACAAAATTTCCAAATCGTCTGATCTGTGTCCAAGATACGTTTAACATTTACAAAAATGATTACATTAATCCGTGTGATGACGGATTAAGAATGCATAATGTTACCACCGCTTTTCATGCTGTGGGTGTCGGAAAAGGCGACTAAGGAAACAAAGTATGCAAGACAACATCATTACAAAGAGAAGGAAAATTTGAAACAAACCCTATTCCTACCCGTCTGGCCAGCGTGGTATAGTAAACCAAAACCTCCTTGCTAAGGAGAGGCCAATGTCCAGCAGTGGAATGTAAAAGGCTGTTGATGATTACATTAACATAACTTCTGATGGATTAAAAATAAACTAAATACAAATAGTCATCTGTTTGAAAGTGATCCATCAAAAACTGAATATAACCATATTCAGCTACAAATTTTTAGTCAAAATCAAGAAAAGTTTGTTCAAAAACACAATAATGACTCATAATAACCACTAGGAGCAAAGTTTGAATGGTGGTGACATTTGGTGACCTAATCCAATATGCAAAAATAAGTTCATTTACCTCTCCAAGTACTTCGAGGACGTCACCGACGCAGAGCGGCAGCTCGTCCGGGTTAGCTGGCTGGTAGCTGAACACAGCCCGGCATCGGCCCTGCACGCCAGATGACCTAAAACGTGAGCCTCTACTTAGACACAATCTTGTAATTCCACTAATATTTGTAATAAGAACAATCATTGGAAGAAGCAAATCTATTAAAACTCTAACATTTTTTTCTTCAGTTGCTGAACATGCGGCAGTCATAAAGATCTGATAAAGTTTAACTATAAAGTAGATTATTATATTCACACGTATGTAACTTTACACCAAAGAAATTTTTCACTTCTTTGAACAACTCGCAAAGGGCCTCAAAAAAAACTTTAGAACCCTCTTCCCTCCTGGGATACCATAAAAGGGCAAGAAAATCTAGAAACCTTGAGCTGTATGATCGAATTTTGATTGTATTGCATGTTTTTTTTTTATTGGACTGTATAACTCCAACTGTCTAAATAAGTACGAAGGTTTCTATTCCATAAATTAAAGACCTCTTAACTAGAAGTTTTTGTATTTTATTACTGAATATGATATAACGTTTCTATTAACCACTAACGTTTTTGGCTACTTACGTTGCAACAACATATGTTAATGCATCACAATAAGTAGATTTTATTTTTATTACGTAAATAATATACATTCACATTACAAAAGTTTGAAATAGTAAGCTGATAACGTTGCACAATAAAATAATGTTAGTTGCTATAAATAGCTGTAAAATAATATATTCCGTGGTTAAATTACAAAACTATACTTAAGTTTATAAAGCTTTAACTTTAATAACCTCAAAAAAGATTGTTTATTTGGTTGAGTACACTAATCTCAGGAACTACTGATTAATATTGAAAAAGTGTTATAGTGTTGTATACGCCGATAAATCAATCAAAAATTTTAGAAAAACGGTGAAAATTTCATTTGACAAACGCAGACGAAGTTACAAGTAAATAAAAGTACTAGCGTGATATTAAGTAGCCTACAAGTGGTTAGAACTTTGCTATAGAATTTATATTTCGAATAGAAAATGATTTTAAACATAATTATCTACAATGAAAGTGAAGCATAATGTCAAGTTTGGTCATATCAGAGAAACTAAGAGTCATTTACTTTCAAAATGATGTCACATTGCTTTTTAACATTAATAGAAAAATATTCCAAACATTCTGCCTATCTTTTGACACGAATATTTCATTTGTTTCGTGCGATTAAAGTATGAATGTGTGCGCAATGTATACGTATGCAATTCGACGTTTGCGTTGCGTTTGATAAAATAAAACGGCAAATACATACGTCAAATTGAATAATCTAAACCAAATGAACCCACCAGCCAGTTCCAATTCCCTTATATTAAAGTATATTTTTACTAATTATAATTATAAAACCTAAATATATGTACCCTGACCACATTTTTTAAACAATTACGCAGAAGTATTTAAAATTGCTGCACTGTTAAAACAAAATTTTAAATACGATTGGATTGTGTACTGGTTCATGCCTCAAAAAATACTTTTGAAAATGTCATAACCGTGACATGATGTAAAGCTTTTGAAAGAGCAATAAGTAGTATTAAATTATATTTATAAAAATTGAAGAAAAGCTAGTCATCAACCTTAAGTCACTTAGGTCACACATAATTGATGGTTTTCATGACCGATTCAAATATAAATACACTTAACACAATCCGTTCTCTAATACGAAATCAGCGATTAGCAGGTTCAAACAAAAAATTTTGTTATATGGCCAGGAATATTACTTACTCAAGATATTAATCACCTGTGGCAGTAGTTACTGTAACTAGGCACATGAATAACTGCACAATACATTAATGTTATACGTTTCCAAGGAAAAACTAATAAAACGATTATCATAATTCAATCGTAAAAATAGCAAATTATACAGAAAAACTCACGCACGTACCTTTTGTAACTAATCTTGTTAAAAATGTTCCTAAATTTCATATGTATAACTGGGAAAAACTTTAAGAAAGACTAATATATCGAACAGGGCTGAACAACAAACACCGACTAGCGGATCGTGCGTCTTATCACTTTATCGGTACTGATTAGATACCACGTACAGTCATTATTATCCAACTAATCGAAAATACAATTTAAAATTATTTTAACTTGTATTTTCGATTAGTCAGTAAGTAGTTCTTTAGATTTTTCTATTCGTCTTTTTATTTTATAGGAATCACCTGATGGTTAGCGACGACCGTCACCTATCGACACCTGCAACTCAGGAGACACAAGTAAGTTGCCATCTGCCCCAAAAGGGTGGAGATTGAGGGGTTAATTTTGAACTTTAGTTAAAGTCACTTATTCGCTAAAAACTTGGGAAAGAATCCTTTGCTCTACAAATAACTCTTTACTATAAAAAAACTTTACTGGAAGATATAAAACCTCTTTTATTAAACATATAATATAAATAATTGATTTGATTTTGTAATACAATCACGCTGTACGGAATGAGATCACTGATTGTATTAGCAAGTATGACTATGGCAAACAACTTAATACCTACTTATGAATAATATGTGGAATCTAGTGTGAATAAAAAAGCACTATCAACAATATGTCTTCGGTATTCATATAAAATATATTACATATTTCATTAGCAAGCATTGACATTGCAATGTAACGTTTACTGAATTTGAATTGCAACACTATTTAAGTAATTTAACAACAACGAATTTAACATGTCAATAGGTATAAACAAGCACAGCTGGGGGGGTGTCATCTGGGTCGGTGTGCTATTCTGCCTCTTACTGTGTAGAACAGCGAGTGGTGTGATAGCGTTCTGTCCTCTGCAGGGAGGACTCCAGAAACCGCTAATGATTTCCTGGAACTCCTTTCGACTGCCGAAGCCTACCTCGGCACTCTACTGCCACACGGTTAGTAGATAGATGGATTCTCTGGGATTTCCACACACGCCCTTCGTCCTTCTACGGAGGATATTAAGTATTCCCCGCGAGCCTACCTCTACAGCCTACTGCCGCAGGGTTTAGTGGATAGATCCTTTCTCCGGGATTCCTATACACGCCCTTCGTCCCCCTACGGAGGATATTAAGTATTCCCCGCGAGCCCACATCTACACCCTACCGCCGCAGGGTTTAGTGGATAGATCCATTCTCCGGGATTCCCACACACGCCCTTCGTCCCCCTACGGAGGATATTAAGTATTCCCCGCGAGCCTACCTCTGCAGCTTACTGTCGCGGGGTTTAGTGGGTATATCGATTCTCCGGAATTCCCACACACGCCCTTCGTCGCCCTACGGAGGGTATGGTACCAAAAGTATTACCCGCTTAAAAAAGGTATAAACAAGTAACAATACTGCTGATGTTCCCAAGCTACTCCCTTAGTTTATACCTCACTCCAACAAAGGTCTTCAAAATAATGATTGTAATTTTTCCAATCTGAAGCTGTCTTTAAATGGGGAATTATCCAAGGATCTACGAGGGTTAGTCCACAAATACGCGTGGAACAAATCAAATCGGGAATAACTTACACATGTTTAAATAGGTACAACCTTACATCTCAAATGTATCACAGATACTTTTTTTTTTTTTTTTTTTAACGTGTGGAAACCCCCTCGGGCCGTCACCCCACCGGGGTTTACGGCGGTGTGGTGTGTCGGAATCGGACCGACTAAAACCACACGGTGTGCCACTCTGCGCCTGACATAGGAGGGACCGGGAACAGCTGTTATTACGACATCCAGATCCCTCCCAGCGCCTGCCTGCTAATGCAGGCACCATCTATGGGTAAACTCTCTATTTTAGGCGACATACGGCACACGCGGACGTCGCCTCCTCGCGGCTGGCCATTGTAGCGGATGGAGGGGAACACCCGTCCCGTCCACCCGTGGCCACACTCAAGGCGGCATGAGGCGCTGGTATGCGCGCCTCCGCCGCCCGGCTCGCCGGCGGCGAATTGGGTCCGAGTGGATATTGTCCTCCCGGGCCTTCTCCGCCGCCTCCTTCCGCGAAATTACGTCTTCGCAGAAGGTTGCGACCGCGGTAAAACAACTGTCGCTACCGACCATGGAGCGTATTACGGCCGGTAGCGAGAGATCTCCTCCAATAACTGCAGTGAGGACCCCACGCTGCGCCGCCCAGGCGGAACAAACCGCCAGCGTGTGCTGAGCCGAGTCCTCACTGCAGTCGCAGTGGTGACAGGCGGGACTCAATTCCCTCCTGGCGACCGAGTGCAGATACTTCCCGAAGCAACCGTGCCCGGAAAGAATCTGCGTCAGTCGGAAGGAAAGGGTCCCGTGCTGCCGCCCTGCCCACTCGGCGATGACCGGCTGGAGAGCCTCCACGGCGGCAAAGCCAGCACGTGGAGCCTCCAGCCGGGACGACCAACGAGCCATCGTGGCTCGACGAGCGGCCTCTCGCCACTCGCGTATCTCTTCGGGCGGGGGCCGAATGCCGCTACCCACCCGAAAGTCTGCCGTTCGCCGATAAACTTCAGCGAGCACCTCCGCCTCCAAATCCCACGGGGGAGTTCCGGCCAACGCGCACGCCGCCTCCGTCGATACGGTGCGGTAACCGCGTATGGCTCTAACCGCCAATATCCTCTGAGGGCGCCAGAGGCGAGCCCTATTCTGGGCGGTCAGAGCCGCCGCCCACACCGGTGCACCATACAGTGCCATTGACCGAACAACCTCCGTGTATAGCCGTCTCGTCGCGACGCTGGCTCCACCCAAATTGGGCAAAAGTCGCCCAAGGGCAGAAGCAGCGCCGACCAGCTTTGGAGTAAGCTGTCGGAAGTGCTCGTCGAAGAGCCACCTGCCGTCGAGGATCAGGCCCAGATACTTCATCTGGGCCTTAATCGGTACGAGGACCGAATTGACTACGATAGAGGCACCGGGGGGTGGACCACGACGGGGCCCATGAAACAAAAGGGCTTCCGTCTTATCTAGGGCCACCCGTAAACCCAGCGCCTCAATGCGCCCGACCACCAAAGAGACTCCCACGGTGGCCAGGCGCGCCGCCTCCTGAAGTGTATCACAGATACTCTCTTAAGGAAACCGCATAAAATTCACTTAATGTGCATTCTGTATCATTCTAAACGCAGACCATACAATGGGCGTTTCTGTGAATATATGTGGTAATAGTTCGATATAAAATCTGTAATGTAGTGTCTGCAGTTTATTACTTAGCACAATGTAACGCATAAGATTCCTGTGAACTGTGTGTGACAGCGGTTATTTTATGACGAATATGAAACGGATGGACGTGCAAGCAATTTTCATTCAACTCTCCGATTTTAACTACCATCGAAACCAAGTTTCTGATAGACATACTTTTACATTTCTAAAATAATTCACACATATCTTCTTTACATAGTGTAAGATAAAATTGTTTTTTTTTTCTTGTGCGCTTAGATTTTCGAAAGTACCCAACGGATTTAAAGGTAGTTTTCACTATCATTTAAGTTATCTTTCAAGGAAGGTGGTGTGTGTATAACACACCAGTGTCATATAAATAGAATATATAAAAGTCACTGTTTCTTTTTTATTTTAAGAGACTGTCAAAGTGACTACTCTGCCTGATGGAAGGCATGAATAAAATCCATCCAGAGTTGTGGTCACCATACTCATTGCGAATGCAGACAATGCAGTATGGTGACCCACACTATGGTGGCCTAGTAAGATGACTTTTCACGCCTCGCTTGGGGAGGTAAAGGCATGACTGTCATCGTGGTATTGTTTTGTTTTGTAGAAACAAAATTTTTTAACACTTTATTGCTAACACTGATGCAATTTTACTAGTTAATAGCAAAATGATTTACTACGGTATTGTGTATTATAAAAATATCTACAAAAAAATCTGCGATGCTATATGTCTATATCCTACGAATAGCCCACAAGCACCATTTTTATGTCTAAAGATTTAATTTATTTGTAGTTTAAACTTTCAAATTAACTTTGATCAAAATAATATTAATCGTTATCCAGTTAAATACATTAGATAAGTAGCGCACTTAATGTAGACCAAAATTGCCTTTTACAGTATATCAGATATCAGAGGATTAAAATGTATGGATAGTACGTCCAACGCCACCGATTGCACTCGTGCGAATTTGGGGCGAATCGCTAATTAACGATAAATTACACCCAAATACGAGCAAAATGATCGAACTCAATACAATTTGTTCTAAGCAAGATGCGAACCTGCGACCTTTGACTTAGTAGTCAGGATAACTAGCCACTAGACCAACAGGCTAGTTCAATTATCGTATGTTAGAGTTATACTTACTAGTATAAAATTTTAAAGTTGTCATAAAAATATATCTTAAGCTTATCGATAATACAACACTGTCGTTTCCGCATCTTTCGCCTTAGTGATACTTATTCATAGTAAATAACATTGTATAACACTAACCACAATAACACTCATATTTTAATAACCATAAAACATATAACACTCGTCTGGGGAAATTACATTATACTATATACCTACACCTATACTATAGTTTAAATTACTAAACTAGCCTCATGCGAAGAGTAAGTACAAAAAAACGTTTCACTGTTTCTATTGCCTTAAAAAAATTACTTGTTAACAACATCTGTGCGTAGTTAACATTTGTAAGTATAAATTCCATATGCAGACGGATAAGGAATTAGTTTCACCAACCTATTCATCCCATGGGTGTCGAAAATGGCGACTAAGGGAACAAACTAAGCAGGGAGACATCAATGCAAAGAGAAGGAGACAAATCCTATACAAACCCGTCGGGTCAGCGCGGTATATTAGGTCAAAATTTTCTTTTTTAGGAGAGGCCTTTGTCCAGAGGTGGACTGTTAAAGAATGTTGATGTATTGCGCGAAGTAGTAATTAGACTATAGTAAAGTACTTTCTTGACGTCCTAAACATAATAATATGCCATTCCTTTCGTCAGTTATTATCTGACTATCAATTTCTATTTCTTCCATATCATACTCGCAATAGCAATCTTACCAATGATAAGAAATCGTCAATAGATGCAAACCGTCTGTGACTTTTTTGATTTGCACAGATAGCAAAACTTTGTGTTCAGCCTAAAATCACACAACAATAAAAAATTGTTTGATTCTCATGTAACATGATATTTCGGAATCCTTTAAGAAGAAACAAAAAACTTGTACACCTCTGATTTTAATCGATAGTAGAGTAAAAAAAAGTATATTTCCACTGACCTAGAATCGCAAATTTGGTAAAAAACAAAATGTAAATAAAGAAAAAAGCCGAAGGCCGCTAATTTTTTGCTACATCTAAATATTTTCGTAAGTATTTCACATTATTACTTAGTCTTTACAGACACTATTTAAGAGAGTTTAATTTGTTAACAACTCAACAATAATATTTTATCGCTTCCGTGTCTTATTTATAAATACAGCTACGCAACTAATAGCAAATTAGAGTGACGAGTTATACTCCTATGTAATATGCACTGCCGCCAATACGTATGACATCTTTCATCCACTGAGACTTCCAGAGAGACGAACCGTAAGGGGGACACGATGGCCGAAGTTGACAAATTATTTAAATACAAGTGCAGGAAGCCCTAAGACTTGCGCTTATCCAGTTTTTGTTTTAAGAAAGAGTTACATTACATACGTATCAAAAAACTAATTACGCTACTGTTGCCCTTGTAATAAATGATAGAAGAACTAGACAAGCAAGAACTAAAAATAAACCCTTATAAACCAGTGCAAAACAAAATAGCTAATAATATAATATAATAACAGTATATCAGTAGAGAAACTAGTTTCTGAGCAACTGCGAACTAATGATTACATACAACCTAACAGTAAACTGGCGACCTTAGCATAAATCTCTCCTGCCGGTATTGAACTTTGACATGCATATTGCTATAACAAAAATATTTCTATTTCAATAACAACAACTAATGTTGAGTAATTTAGAATAGAAACTCCTAACATCTCAAAAATAAATTGATCCACCAAAGTCGTCAAAGCAGTTTAATATCATTGCAAAGATGTATAAACTGGTACGAACATTACACCAACAACACGTAGTAGATATTTTGTAATAAGAGTGTCGGGTTTCATAGAAAAATATAGTATGATACAGTATAAGTAATAAATACTTAACTATATGTGACATACATCAAAGTAATGAAATAGAACCACTGTAGCTTGTGGATCACGGCCGAGTTTTCTCCGAAATGAATAACCATTGACAGAAACTGAAGATTTTATAATGCTATGAAATTTCACAGGCGATCGGCTCCAAACTACGTGACCCTGTCCTTTTGCGCTCTAACGCATTTTTAAATACCTAGTTGTAAATCTAATTTTTGTGCTTGCTAGAAACTTTCGGAATCTTCCAAAAAGCAAATTTAAAAACTTTTTAAACCATAATGGCGAAAGCTAAAGATTTGGGCGAGAATACTGAAGCCGTCGTCCCGCGGAATCTACCTAACCACCATTAAATGAAATATAAAGCCGAACAGCATGAGATAAAGAACTAAAATGAAAATAATTAAGATCCCCTATTCTAAATTTACGACATACAATAAATTAATAGCTAAATAAACCTAATTCAAATACAGGAAATTAACATAATATACAAGGGGCATTCCGAAGTCGATTTCGTTTATTAGATTTTTTTTTTTGTTATGAGATTTCAACTTTATCATCTCTCCAAGCCTATATAATACATGTATAAGTTTAAACTAATATATTATAATTAACATTCTTTATTATTACCGTTCAACATTATTAACTAAGGAAATGAATATTAACCTACTATTTTGTTTTGAATTTGATTTTGAATCTATTAACAGATTTTCGAACTTGATACGAAGTGACCCGAATCATTTGGATTACTATGTAAGAACTCTGTTTGTTTGGAGAGTAGTCTATAGACCTTAATAATTTAGGTTCTATGTAGTCTCAAAGTTAGCACGTTCTATTCCACACTCATAATGACTGTCACATATGACGTCTGTTTCGAGCACCGCGCACATTTCCGTTATAATATGAAGTCCAAATACTTAAACAAAGTACAGACGCAATAATAACCGCAGATTAAATCCAGTTACAATCCAATTAGTCAGATATCAACCTACCTAGAATTTGCATGTTCAAGCACTGATACGAAATTATCAGGAAACATGCCCCGTCGTCCACGGAGTTCCCCTCGCCACCATCCCCCCGGCAACCTTTCCACATCTCGTATCACATCGCCTTGCCTGATGGTTAGCTCGTCAGGCTCTGATGCGTCATATGCGAAATTCACCATACAGGACACTGCAACAAAATCGAACAAGTCACCTTGAATATATAATAAGTTACTCATCATGCATGACATGGCTTACAAACAAAACTTACTGCTTGACTAGTTTCTGAATGCTCTGTGCTGGTTTGTTTTGAAACAAATAACATGTTTCAAATATGCAATAAAACAAGATGATGAAACTTCTTAGATGGATGCTCTAGATAGTAGTAAAATTTTGATGAGCATTTTCTGTACTATGACTACAGTTGGCCATTAACACAAATAGTATAATATATTAAAGAGAATCTTATCTTTTACTAAGTATGAATCAAACAATCCATTTGTATAAAGTTATTTGTCCCTGACTAACGGACTGATTCATCAACACAAAGTCTAAACCACTACAATTACACTTAAAAATTTACTAACCAATGTGTTCTATGTCGCAAGCACCAAGTAAGAAAGAATCTTTTAAAATATAACCCTAAATGGAGTAAAATAAGGGACAAATAGTTGTATGAAAATTGAATGATTGTGAGAGTGAAGACTGGTTTTCTCAAATTAATATATTTTCCATATCTTAGAATCTGTTTTTAAATATAAATTATCTTTTAGAGGTCCATTAAAATTATAAGGCTTTATTATAATACTTAACAGGACCATTAAGTTCTGTTGCTGATAAGAATATTATTGATATATAATATTATTCAATTTGAAACTCTACACCCTACTCTAATAATTGAAAATATTCTTTTATAAATTTCTTATAGTCTCTGTAAACTCTTACAAATGTTTACTTTTGTTTTAATATAGATTATAAGATTTTTCATGATCAACACATACATAAGAGGTAATCTCAATGAAGTGTTCATCATCAATAACCTTGACAGTCCACTGCTGGACATGGGCTCTCCTTAGCAAGGTTTTGGGCTACTATACCACACTGGCTAGACAGATTAAAGTTTAATTGTGTATATATGTATATATATAATTTTTTAACAGATGACTTTACAAGTAGTAATTTATTCCTTAACTTGATAGGTTAATGTATTGCTGGTTTCTTCATAGCTTCATCTACTACAGAAATCTATTATTATTGTAATATTAATATATCATAAACTTCCTGGTTAAAATTTTAAAGACAAGACAAAATATGTCTTCTGTTGGACATAGGCCAAACAAAAACAATAGAATATAAAACTGTAAGTAATAAATAAAAATTAAATTAAAGCATCTTAACTAGCCTCCAGGGTTGGTAGTTAGTGGTGCAGCATTAAACATAGACTAGCTGGTCTACTTTAAAAAGCTATATTAGTGCTACATTATAATTGTTATATGTTAAAATTTTATATCAAAAAAGTTTTATTGTTAAGAGATAATTGAGGATTTACCTAGTTTGCATCTAGATAGCATTTTGTGTAATGATATGTATATTCGTTTGAACACTCTTAACTAGATCAGATTCTTTTATGATGCATGTTTTAAAAATAATTATTTTTAAGCTAAACATGTATATAAAACAATTACTCAAATTATGCAATAAAAAAACTTCATTTGCAATAGTGCTTCTTGAATTAATTACAAAACTATTAATTAAACATTTTCATGACCAAAGCTACCCGGTTCTAATTAGAAACAATTTTTATTTTTATATTGCAAAGTTCAAATCCAAGTCATATCATCATCTCAGCAGAAAGGCATCCACTGCTAGACATAGGCCTGCCCCAAGGCTCTCCATGACAAATGGTTCCATGCATATGCATTGAACCTAGTCATACACTCACTTTTTATTATAGGAATGTAGCAAATTGTTGTAATTTTATCATATTTCATACCTGTCACTTTAAGTCCCACATACTCTTGCTACACAATACAAGCAGAGAAAAAAAAATCAGTAAAAGAATTGCATTGTTTTAACAACTTGGCCTTTCTAATCACTTAGGAAAGTCGCTGTTAAGTCTTCTCTTATTGAATAATTTTGTAGTTATAATGTGTATTCTCACATGCCACTGCTGTTAAATATTAATATATTATACTTATTAAAACTAAAAAAAAAAATATATTTCTTCCTATTATTTTCTGCAGTTGTATCAAAATAAAATCAAGGTTATATAACAATTATATAAATAATTGGGACAGTACTTTTTCAATAAATATGTAAGATTATCAAAACATAACCTACATATGCAATAATAATTTACATAGATAATTAAAATTTATGAATATTAGTTTTTTTGAATGCACATATGCAATAAAAGTATAAAATAAAAATTCTCACCTAGCATGTTTGTTTTCCTAATTCAAATGCAGGTCGTTGTAACTTATTAGTATTTACAATGCATATGACATCACAATGCCTATAAAGTGAGTCATATGCTAACACTAAACTAAGAAGGTAAGTCAAAGTCGTATTTATCACAAGTACCAACTGATTTGCTTAAGAAATTTTCTCTTCAAGCTGAATTTGCGATAAGAAGTCATCAAAAACATGATAAGCCCATTGCTTGTCGTATGACGCCCGAAACATAGTAACATATTTTTTTGCATCTATTCGGCGAATGTATCAAGATGTATTCTGTATATATCTAAAATATATCTTTATGGCTACATGCGTCAGCCAAAGTGATGTCGCAATTCTTACAAGATACAGTTATTCATACACAAACAAGAGAAAACCTTTCCAAGACACGGAGTACTTACCCTTTTGATTTGCATTTGTCTCCATTTCAAATGTTATAAACACATCACATTATCACAATTACACTATTGTATGAACAAAACAATTATTTCTTGTTCTTTAAGTTATCACAAAAACCATATTATTACTCTAAAATTAGGACAAGCAAGCGTGTAGAGTAGAAACTTACTTCACTGTTTTTGATTTACGTCATTTTTTTTTCTTTTACGCAGTCTCACAGTGACATTTAGATATTGACCGTTTAGCACGGTAGATGCATCGATTTAACATATTCGTTATATAGTGTTACTTTGTCCACTCATTTTAAAATAAATAATTTAGTACATTCAGAGTATAGTGTGCACAAATGCTTTATTACAATTATATCACTGTTTGTTACGATTTCGCGAAGAAACTACTAATCATATATCAGTTAATATTAATGAGGCATATACTCGATAACTATTTGATTCGAAAATAAAAGGCCTGTTGGTCTAGTGGTTTGTAATATGGACTGTTATATATTTAAGGTTCGATTCCCAAGCAGGACAACTGACTATTTGACGAACACGACTTGTTGTTTGGGTGTAAGTTGTCTATGAAATGTATGTATTTAGAAAATATATCATTAGCATGTTTATCAGTAGCCTGCCTAGTTTTAAACCATATGACCTTGTGTAAGATTAGAAAGATAATACTAAAATTATGCACTTAACATTTTTATATATGCATCTGTTTTAGAAATATTCACAGCATGTCCATGTCCACGGGCGAGACATACGCCCGCCTATTTACGTGTTGCACGCCTGATCGTCGTCGTTGATCGTCGAAAAATTGTTTGTTTGCAAGAAAGCTAATTACTTGGAATGGATTTTTTAAAAATTACGTCGTCTAAATGACCATCGTTTCGACGTTTGCACTCTTCTAAGCAAGCACCTAAATTTTCAAATACTCATCGGTAAAGAGACCGCGAGATCGCCGACATCTCTTCGTTATTTTTTCTTTTAGATGACCTAGTGTGTTTGGTTTATTGATGTAGACATGATTCCTTAAATAAAAAGAAGTATGTTGGGAATAGATCTGGACTTCTGGGTGGCCATGGAATGTCGCCTCGTCTGGAAATCAGCTTTGCCGGGAACATGTCTTTGACCATCCGCTACCGGTGGTCAAAGACATGGTTCAAGGACTCATTGGATGTGTGACAAGTGGCTTCATTTTGTTGAAACCATATGTTGCGATTGTAGCCAGCAAATTACAGTAGCATCGGCCCCAAGAACTTTCATAACATTTTCATATACTCAGCGGAGTTAACAGTAACGGAACGGCCGCGAGAATCTTTGAAAAAAAAGGTTCAATGATGATGAATTGATGATTGAGAATAGTGTCTCGTGTTTCAATTTGTGATTTTCACTGTTCCAATATCTGCAATTCTGTTTGTTTACATGTGCGTTGAGGTAAAAATGGGCTTCGTCAGAAAATAAGATGTCAAAATTACTGAATCGTTCTAATATTGTTTCGGCACACGCCTTGTGCAAATTTAAATTATAATAATTATAATTCAGTCGAACGTTTGCGCATCGATAAATTTGGATTACGTCGAACAGAAGCGGAAACTTGCTGCACGTTCTCTTCGCTGCAGGAAGTCTGTGAGCCTCCAGTTTGCTACACATTTAACATAGATCTCGTCTCTTTGAACTTCTTCACCCATTTCTTTGTTAAAGGAGAACTCGTACTGATTTAAGTCGGTTAAATCGCATTCAACGCAAAATAAGCGTCTCACAGTTATAAGCGAACTATTTTCCAAATAAAAATTGTTTTACACAGTAAGCGCACTGCGGCCCTGTGAAGTGATCTATTACGACAAAACTGCCGAGAAACGAGCTAGTGGTCAGATCCCTCTCCGCGCTCCGTGCTACATTTATTTGAGCGGGATGTTAGATTCAAATGTTAACGAAATCTTGGCCCACCGTATTTAAAGTGAGAGAGACTTGCACTTTACGATGTCACAGAGTACTTTTTTTTCATTTATTTATCATATACAAAATTTTATAAAATAAAGTTTATACCTAAGCGTCAACAGAAAACCTATATGGTTTGTAGATAATGGTCACTGTTAATCAATGTCGCTAAATCATTAGGTAGTTATACTATGTCAAATCCAAATTTAAACTTTTATATAGACATCTATGAATCATCATCTTCCCATCGCAGTCCACAGCTGGACATAGACCTAAGTCTGTCTACAGATATTATGATACTTCTTATCGCACTCTCATCCAGTATCTAACCGAGAACAATGTATGAATTTATTTCAGATCAAATCACAGGCGTCGGTAGGTGGTATAAGGGAGTGCACTGCGCCCTCCCTGGCAGAAAAAAAAAACATGGAAAACGACATATTTTACCTTATTTCATAAAAAAAGTCAGTTTCTTAAGTAAAGACTATTCTAAATTCTATATTCCATAGACAGAAAATTCTAAAGATAATTCTAAAATTCATATTAGTTAATAGTATGTGTAAATGTAGATGCACCCCACCTACATTAACTCATCTACCATCACGGTGATCACCTTGTGATTGACAGAGATTTAAATCTTTACCAATTCTGCATTCTCATGTTCACGATTAACTGAGTACATAGAATTCAATTGAACTTTTAATGTCACTACAAATAGGTTTTATACATGTGACCTTTTATTTTACTTGAGATTTTAAATGTAATTGTTTGTTTGTTCTTGTAAAGCAAAAACAAACTTCTGTTATTTTTTTTTTATGTTGTTTAATTTATTAATATAGTAATAAGTTTAAAGTTAAATTCAGTAAACATCGAATTTATTAAATAAATAATATTGTTTTATTTAACATCAACATAATTTATTACTTTATCACACTTTCCAATAACATGTTTCTTTCTATATTTGAGGTATAATACCCTTATGAATAATAGTTTTCTACATAGCAAACATATGTATCAGATAGTGTAATAGGTAGTTTATAATTATCTACAGTTTGGTTTGACTGTTATATTCAGTTTCTCAATGACCCCTCCGAGTCAGGTGGTATGCCGAGTTCTTCATCAGTGTAGGTGGATGGGTCAACATACGGGAATTCTCCCTGAAATGTTATACAAAGAAATTAAAAAGTCATATAAATTATCAATTAACTTAATGGTTTTAGAAAGGTTTATTGAAATAAATATCACTAGTATGTAAAATTTTGCATATTATATGTTTTTAATGATTCTAATTATTGTTAAAGATAATAAAAAACTAGGTGTTATTTAATTTTGTTTACATGCTAGTTTGTCTGTGATGTGTTTTGCACAGAACCTTAATAAATTTAGAAAAGTTATGATTTTGTCTACATATTTACATAGATACATACATTACTAATAGATTTATGTTAGGGGTTCATATTACTAATTGTACTTTATTTAAATTGAAAAAAGTATTTATTTTTACTAATGATTTGTTTTAGGGTACAACTAATCAGTATTAGAAATAGAATTATAAAAATAAAAACTTATTTATTTCTGTTAGTGATACCCTAGTAAAGGTTTGGCCTGTATATACTTCAATTTGAACACTTACCAATTAGCGTATTAAAAAAAAAAAAATAAGGCAATTTGGTTGGGTTCCCTCTATGATTTCTGTATATTAGACAGTAATCTTAAATAGGTCTGAATATTCTTTAGTACACTAATAAGATATCTACCAGCTTAACCATTGTCTACTAGCTATGCTATTTTAAAATTTCAAAATACTTTCTAAAATATAAAAATTTAAAAGATCCATTCGAGATTTTTTTAAAAAAAAAGCTTATTAAAGGAAAAATCATTTTTCCTTTTCATCACTCCATCATCCTTAGATTTCTTTACCAAGTTTTACAACCCAAAACATACAATCCAAAAATTACTTATGCAAAATTGTACATATTTGGAAAAAATTAACATACAAAAATATGGTCAGGCTCTGTGATACAGTGGTATATTATCCAATACCAGACTAATCCACCAAAAGCTTCTGCTAAGTATATAGCTTTTTTTGAGGGCATTGGGGGTGGTACTCGGTAGGTCCAAACTCTGTAAAAAAACAATCAATGTCAAGCAAAAGTACAAAACCAATGTTATTATATATGTATAATCACACCTGTTTCCCCAGAGGGGTAGGCAGGAGCATATTAAACACCCACTTTTTGCCAGCGTTTTGATCACGCGGGTGGCGAGCCTATTGCTGCTAATCAAATGTTTTGTTTGCTAGGGTTTCGTCCATCAATCAGCAAGTGCACCACTTGCAGGTGAGGCCGGCTTAAGGACCTAAGTTCTTGGTGAGTGGCCAGGTCAAATGCATAAACTTCTGTATATTCCTATGTGTTTAAAAGGTACTTTACACTTAAAACTTTAAAGGTTATTTACAGATCATTTTCCTTCTTATTTCTATTTATTTTACCTAACTGAACTGATTCTCGACATTATCTACGCATCATATTCTTGAACACGAAAATCAAGAAAAATATTTAAGTAACAAAGTGGAATGACAGAATTTATAGCGGAGTTTTGGATAACTTCTTGTCAGAACCGTGACATAACCACTTACCCATGGCCAGCATTTCGTTTAATCTGTTTTATATTATTAGCAGCATTAGTTACACCGCGAAGTAGTAGGGCTCTAGTTATCAATGTTTTCGTTAACATGTTTGTTAACTTTATTATGATTTAACTCCAACCAAAACTCGATACCACTTCTGACAGTGTTCCTGCAAAAATATTATCAAAAATAATTTCTTGAACCAGTGTTACTAGGCTTGTTGTAACGATTCTACCTTCTTAGCAGTAGTTACTATTTGATCACAGGACCGTCAACTTAATAAAATTTACTCATAATAAACCGAAAGTAAACAGGGATTATAAAGATCGTTATCAAATTATTTTTTTTATATTTATTTAAAGCCATAGCAACCATTAATAAAAATACGAAATTCTAGTACTAAGTATTTTTAAATCAACCATATTTAAGCATTACGTAACAAATAAAATAGAAATCTATAACAGCTAGGTAGATGAAAAACTTACCTAGTTAAAATTATATTTTCTTTCATTTTATGGTTACTTTATTATTTGTTATATAATTAATTAATATTATTTTATGACCAAGTATATCGCCGATCACAGACACTAGATTTATTATTAAACGCAACAATCATACAACTCAAAATAAATTAAGTATGTATAAGATAGAAAAAATATTCATAACAACACACACCTCACAGACAGTCATCTGATCCTAAAGTAAACCTGACTGCTTATAAACATACACAACCTACTTTTTAATTTCTAAATCTATTTTCATTTTAAGTTTTTCTACAGAACTTCGATATTGGCAGGGGTTTGGATTGTGGAGGTATGATAACAGTTACTATAAGTAAAAAACATCGAAGTGCAGTCGTATCGTAGTACACTTAAAGCCGATCCCCACCTAGTTTGGAAAAAGGCTGTCATACTTGATGTGAATAAGTAATCTTAAGCGTCGGTCCATCGCGCCTCAGGGTGCCCTACGTGGTCTCCACTCTAGCACACTTTACCTCCAGCGACTGTCGGTTCGTCTGGAGGCATGACCAGCCCACTTCCATTTCAGCATATTGTTTCTCCGTCTGTCTCTAAACGAGTGGGTCAAAAAATGAATATGGATAGGACAAAAATTATTTTGAATGCCCATGTCACACCCACTTCAGTGGAAAAATGGGGAAAATACCCTCGAAGTTGTTGACGACTACGTGTACCTAGAACATACTATCCAGTTAGGTCGGTCTAACTTCGAAAAAGAGGTCAATCGTCGAATCCAGCTAGGTTGGACAGCGTTCGGGAAGCTTCGTAACGTTTTCTCGTCACAAATACCGCAATGTCTCAAGACAAAAGTCTTTGATCAATGTGTATTGCCAGTGATTACTTACGGCACAGAGACGTGGTCGCTCACTATGATCTTGATAAGCTCTCCATCTTTGGGTGACATTGAGCCTTCAAAGTAAGATTTTTTTTCGCGTGATCGAATCAGGAATAAGGTGATCCGCAGACCAACCAAGGTCACCGATATTGCCAGTAAAATTGCCAAACTTAAGTGGCAGTGGACGGGGCACATCACACGCAGAAACGATGGCCGATGGGGCAATAAAGTTCTGGAGTGGCGGCCGCGTACTGCGAAACGCAGCGTTGGTGGACCTCCCACAGGGTGGTCCGACGACCTGGTGAAGGTCGCAGGAAGCCGCTGGATGCGGTCGGCACGGGACTGGCTCTTGTGGAAAACCTTGGCGGAGGCCTATGTCCAACAGTGGACGTCTTTTGACTGAAATGATGATGAGATTCCATCTGTGGCTCCGCCTGTATCTCTCTCTCTCTTTAGCGTATCGGTTAATCGGTTAAGCTGTGAAAGCATACCTGACAGGCAATAACATTCACATTTACAATATTAGTTGTGCACATCTACACACATACCTACATAATAAATATCATATTTTTGCCACATGAACATCTGTGGTAACCATAACGGATCTTAACGGTAGACAGAATGCTAAAAAATTCGACAACATGTGTTTTTTGAGAATTTCGATATCACCTACTGATGAGTTGTGGAAGTCTGATGGCAGTCGCTCGGTAAAGACCAGCTATATTGTAGTACGTTTAGTAGACTTAGGGATGACCAAACCTAGTTTGAAGGAAAGTTGCAGAAAAATATACATACATAACAAATAACGAAATTAATTTATTTTCATGTAATTTTCACTAATTATTAAATAACTATTTAATACAACTGAATTTCAAAATCTCATTGATTAAAGATTTACATCGATAATCTCCTATTTGTTTTGTTGTCTATCTTGGCAACAAGGTTTGTTTACAGTTCCATCTTCTAATATTGCATTGTCATCATATGGTATATTTTCAAACTTGACAGTGTCATCAGTTATTCTGGCCTCTGTAAATAAGAATAAAAGAATCTATAAGCATTCTTAAAGTGTAACAACTTTCCTCTCACACCCTTGTAACTAGTGAAATTGACATTATGAAAGGAATGTTGGTGTGTATTTCGAAGAAGGCTCTCCCACACTTCAATTAATCTGCTTCTTGTTTGAAATGATATTAATTTAAACAAAATAACAACACTTGTCTCATTAGCTACAATCTTAGGCTTGTATCAGCTTCTTGAACATCAATTTAACACTTTTTATGCAATCATCATTTAATCTGACTGTCAAGCAAGCTTTGAGATGTTCTATTTATTTATTTTTTTCAATTGAGAGACAAAATGTTAAGCAATAAAAACATTAACTGACAAACATTTAACAGGGCAACTAATAGGAACCTCTCAGGGTACAGAGTTTCGTCAGTTGTTACAACTGCCTGCCTATCTATATTATAATTTTTTTATTTAAAAAAATAATTACCATAAACACCGGGTTTTACTTCACGTGCTTGTATAACTTGTGTCTTGAGCTCCACATTGACATCCTCAGCAAACTTTATCATCTAAATCAAAGATAGTAGTAATTAATAACATTTAAATAGTACAATGCATAGAACACATTATCACACAAGTCAAAGCTGTCAAGTTTGAACTTAGCTGAATAAGTGAAGTTTTTTTATAACTGGGCAAACTGGCACATACATTTATTTCTAAATAAACATGCTTATATATTTTTAAATATATACATCATAATTGTAATTATCTAATTAATTTATCATTACATAGGTCATTTATCCGAGACACAGAATAAATTATAATGCTCTAATCACTATTATCCCGGGTTGTGATTGAACCCTCAACTTCTGGTCTAGCTATTAGCACCAGTAACCACTAGACAATTATTAGAAGTAAAAATATCATCATCATCATCATCTCAACCAAAAGACGTCCACTGCTGGATATAGGCCTCCCCCAAGGTTCTCCACAATAACTGGTGACATGTCACCCGCATTCAATGGCTTCCCGTGACCTTTACCAGGTCGTCAGACACCCTTACGGAGAGCCTACCTGCGTTTCCCAATATGCGATCGCCTTTCCAGAAAAAAAAATTATAGATCACAGATATTATTTCAAATATAGACAAATACTTATAAACAATTTAGATCGCAGAAATAGAACCAAATATTCAAGTATTTACTTCTATATAAAGGTTTTAGACAATAACATAAAATTTAAAATTAAATTGAAAAAATTATGCAGTTGTAGTTTTAACTTACAGTTTTAATAGAATCCTCGTTTGTGACGCTTTTATTTTTTTTATACTCCTCATTAATTTTTAATCGCCCTGCTGTTAGTGCTTTTTCATCTCCAGAAAAAATTTTCATTCTAGTCCTGTGTAATTTCTTGAAACTCTGTAAAACCTAAAAGATCCAAAAATAGAAATCCTATGTGAAATAATACTTAAGAAAATCATTAGACTTAATTTTTTTTATTCTTTAACATCTTCTAACTTACTAGTGATCTAGTAGAACTCATTGTTTCTTATATCGTTAGCCTGGAGTTTTATTTAATTTATAAACAACGATACTCGTATCCACACTATCTTCTGCTGCTATTACTCTTATCATACTTTTATATTTGTTAGTTCTGTCAACTCCAGCTGTCTATGTCAATATTGTCAATGTCAAAAATATTTAAGAAGTTACAAGTGCTGCCAGCTTTATTTTTTTTATACCAATAGGAGTAAGAAGTAGTCTAGAAATATTCGTCAGCAAATGATTGCACACAGCGCGTAGTGGTTTAAGCAGTCGCCTCGCTGCTTCCTTCTACGCTGAAGTGTTGTGGGTTTGATCTTCTTATGGGACAACAATTTGTGTGTTCCACAAATAGTTGTTTTCAGTCTTAGTGTTCTTTGTGTTTGTTGTGTTAAGTTTGTTTCTTTAAAGAAAAGAAAAAATATAGTTATAATACAGCCTCACCTAGTAATACCTCACCTAGTAAGAAATTTTGACGATGAATCAGACGACTGTGTGGGATTAAATTCTCCAACATTTTCTTTAAATTCCATTGCAACGAATTCTAAACAAAATGAATTTTCTCTTTAACAAACATAAAGTTAATTTCCTTTGTACTTCTGTAGCAGAGTGGCTGCTTACTATTAAATATGTTACAGAAGTATAAAAACTACTTCGTAATCTTCTAAATTTAAACCGCAAAAAGTTGAACCACACTCATAGTTCAAACTGTATACTTATATGCGGCCTCTTGTATACAGCACAGTTGTTACTTTTTTCTTAAATTTATTAAGTGTGGTGGTTTTCTATTTTTTACAAAATTCTATTTTTCTATTCTACATGTGGTGGTTTAAAACAATAAAAAATTAACAGTTTTTAAAAATACACAGTAGTTAATTTTTATCGGGAGTTGAATTGTAACTAACCTTTACAATAATGTCAAGGTCCAATGTTAATTGAACTACCTAGATGACGGAGCGGGCTGTCAATCGCAGTTATATACGATTATTTTACAATCTATGTTTCTTTATATATTAGTACTTTACAGATAGTCAGTTTAATGTTAATATTTGCTAATAATAGAATGTAAAAATTGTATAATATTAGTGTGACTATTAGTATCATTTATCAAGTTGTTATGTACAAAATGTCTTTCACAATTTACTTATTATATACGATAGCATTTGTGGTCGGTTTAAATTAATTTTGTCTGCTCATAAATATAACAATTTATAAATAATGATCCCAAGTTGTAATTGTGATGTTCCAGGATCTTTTAGCAGTTGGCCTTATTATACCTTTGTTGCCCAACAAAGTACGAAGTTTAGAAGGAAACGAAATACATGTCGGCTTACTGGGATCATTATACGCAGGATGTCAGTTAGGATCTGGGCCACTTATAGTAAGAATTTTATTTATAAGCTATTGCATACTTACTTATGACAGTCTGTTTTAATTACCAAAAATTCCAGGGTAGTTTGAGTGATTTGAAAGGACGCAAGCCAGTTCTGACAGGGACATTAATAATAAGTGGTCTAGCATATGCATACCTTGGTATTAGTGATTCTATATTTATGATATTGGTCATCAGAAGCATATTAGGTAACTATATATACACTGAAAACTATTAATTAGGATTAAAAACTGTTATAAGATTTCATAAATGTGTTTATAATATAATGTTTGTGTAGAGTCTGTCTGACTGCAAACTATTGTTGAACATATGTAGAATGGTGTCATATTTTTTCTGCTCTATAAGATATATGATGATATATATATTGTATAGTCTATAATCACAATGGAAACTTGTTTTGTATACATAAAAATTAATCTGACACACAAATAAATTTTCATAAGAATAAAATCCTAACAAATAAAAAACTCTTAACATAGTCCCTGTAACAGATGTAACAACTTTTCTGTGCTAATTAAACACATGAATATTTATTCATCCATGACTATAGAAACAAACATGTGAGATGCAAGGAATCTATTTAATAATAAATCTTTACAGGAGTATTTAAACAAACCCAAGTGTTGACGAGAGCACTTGTGCCAGATTATGAACGAGATCAATCTAAACAAGGTGGTATATATGGCAAAATGGCTGCCATATCTGGTGTAGGCATAACATTAGGGCCTGTAATTGGTGGCCACATAGTTGAAGACTATCCTAGCCTGGGTTTCATGTTCATAGCTAGTGTTGTTGGCTCGTGTTTCATTCTAAATGCATGTAAGGACCTGTTTTATTGTTGAATTATTGCTAAGAGTACATCAAAATTTATAAAACAGAACTTGCCAAATAGGTTTATAAGTAAAAAAGTTATAAGGATAAAAATAAAAATTAACCAAAAAGAAACTCCTTTTCAGATTTGAAATCAGTTAAAAATCTAAATTCACATAATTGTAAATATTAAAAGTAATTGATTTAATTTGAACACAATGATCACAGAATCATGCAGCTTGAAACTACAACTGTGATTCCTCGAACCTCCTTTTTCAAGATGATTAAGAATAATTGTTTTTTTTGTCTTAAAATGTTAAAAAATAACTTTTAAATAATTTTTTGTCATAAGATCTAATTAGCATGTTACAATAAAAAAAATCTTAATACTGTTAAAATCGTAATTTTTGTAAAATTATTGTTACAGGTATTGTTTATTTCAGTCTTCCAAATATAAACATGAATAAAAGAAACGACAATCCAGAAATAAAAACCAATTTAATCCAGAGATTATATCAGAATGTTCAACAATCAATAGTTGAACTATATCATATAGAGTGGTTAAAATATTGGAATATTTTTCTTTTTAAAGCATTAGTTGGCTTCTCTATGGGAACATATTATTCCAACTATGCATTATATCTTAAAACTCAGTATGCATTATCACCAAAATATGTAGGTTACGTTATATCATTCCAAGGAGTTATAGGTTCAATATGCAGTTATTTTATTGGTTTCATTAACAGCTTTTATACACATGACCAAGACTACAGTATACGTAATTTCCATGTATTTTTGCTTTTAAGTGTTGCTTTAATTGGGATAATATTGTCATATCACATTCTTGTTTATTCATTATGTTTAATTCCATTAGCCATTGGTAATGCAATTGGTAGGTTGGTGACATTAGAAATGGTTTTAAAGAAATGTGGAAGAGATCACACAGGGACATTAATAGGTGCTTCAAATAGTATCCGGTCCTTGACTGGTGTAGTAGCACCTATGGTTGCAGGAGTTATTGGACAGTATGTAGGAGTTACATATGTTGTTTATGTTTCTTTATTTTCGGCAATCACTGGAGTCGTACTAAGTTACAGGCATAAAAGAAAATTGAAAAAAGAATAGTAACTTTTTTAATGTTTTATGGTCACAGGTTATAATAGAAGTTGTGTTCTAGTCTTTCACTTTAAATTAGGATATCACTATGTGCTAAATCTCACACAGATCCTATATATCTTTAACACAAGTTCCTGACAATCTATCACTACATCTTTACAATATGCTGTACAATATAAACTATCAAATGTAACCTAATAAACCAGTTCTTTGTACATCTGATTTATTCTTTTTCAAATGCTTCCATCTGTTTCTTACGCATATCCTTAATTAGTTGTTGAATAGCTTCTCTGTCTTTCACATTTTCTGGTGGAAAGATTTGACGTTTGGTATTTGTGACCCATTCTTCGAAGTAAGCCGGCTGATTGAAATAAAAGAACAGACCCACAGGAAACGATGTGTACATTGCCATTCTTCCAACTTCTAGCTTCCAGTTACCCATTTTGTTATTGTTTTTCTAAAAATGAAACTAATATTTGAAATTGAATATTGAGTAGTGTTTACGTAAAATAAGTTCGTGTAGCTGTTACTTGTCAGTTATCAGTCACAGATTAAATATATTACTGCTGCCAATAACATCTTAACTAAATCTGTGGCATGTCTTATTATTTTTATTAGGTTAAAATTAATAGTAGATTCATGAATACACTCGCAATTATATTGTAGTTTAATTCCTCAACACATCTTCTGAATGTCTAAAACGCTTCCGTATAGATATAAAAATCCAAACGATATTATTAACAGGGCTAATGGATTATATGTCGGTCATTGCGTTAAAGAGTATCTTATGTCCTTCCTCAAGAATCAAACTATATCCATGTCATATTTTGTTGAAATCAGTGCAGCGATTAAGCCGTGAAAGCGTAACAGATAGACAAACAGTTTTACTTTTGAATTTGTTATATTGGTGTGGATTATATGACGAATATGGGATAAAAGGTACACAGCTTCCGACAGATCACTGTAGGATATAAACCTCTTTACGTATTCTACGTTTTACTCGGGCTTTCCTTACATACGTAAGTATATCATATTTGTGAATTAGGAGTTACCTATATATATAACTGGAAAAACCCGCGGATTCATATATTCGCGTCCCGTTTCGTATCAGCAGCAATCGATTTTTGACAAGGTCAAAAATTTACTTGGTTTTGTTTAGCATGTTTATTGCAATTCAGTTCAATTTTTGTTTGTTTTAGATAATGTTTGAAACAGACCTACGCTTTAGTCGGTTTGAAGTTGCAAAATCAAAATTACCATCACCCTGCCTTTTCTAATCTTTTTTGGGATCACACAATGTTTAATGCTTATAAAGGATTTTAGCTTTTTCTTTCATCACAGGCTGCTTACCAAGTAAAAAAGTACTGACGTACAAGGCCAGAAAACAATCTCAGAGGGTTGGGGAATACTTGGCTATCATCAATTTAGGTTGCGCTTTAGAATTATATTTTGTTGGTAAGTAGTAAAGATACTATTTAAAAACTCACACTTAATTACATTTTATATTAACATTAGAGAATCGTCACGCCATGTTTGTTGATAGTGAATTCTTTACTCGAATATCATCGAATAGCAGCTGCTAAATTACATTGCTATTAAAGGAATTTACGCCATGTAATGGCGGCTATTACGTAGCCTTCCTACCTCATTGCCATGCACAAATCTTACTAGGAATGGAATTGCAACAAAGCCTCAGAATGAGTTAATATTATTTCCCAGCGTATACTTTTGCGGTTTTCTCTGTATGAGAAACGTCGGTCGGTTAGAATTGCAGGTTAAAATAAATTAGATATTTACTTTTTCCGTACTACAAATAATGTGAAGAAATGTTCCAATCAGTGAAACGACACTTGCTGCTACCAGGAGTATACCTTAGATTTATATCTATATTACTTTTTGAAATTTTGTGATTGAAGGTAATCATGTTCGTGGCTAGATTCACAGAACTTTTAAATCTTTTTTGACCAGTTAAAATGTTATGTTCTGAATAGTTATGATCGTAAATTTTAAAAAATTAATACAATTGTATTTAAGTGAGGACGGTTGTGAGTTGTGAAATATTTTTATTTATTTTCTTAATAAACGGTATAACGAAGAATAAAGCGAGAGGTTTAGGAATTACTTTCGACAATACTTAGAGATTCACATAAAATTAAAATTGTTTTATTCAAACAAATTATTATGTACACACAATATTAAGCTTAATATAATAGACTAATTTTTCTTTATGTAAAATGAATTTGCCATTAATATACCTCTTACTACCTGCCTCATTGATCTAGTGGTTAGCGAATTCGATTAGTAATTAAGATATCACGGGTTCGACCCTGGGGTCGACCAAAGAGTATTATTGAGTTTTTCTTACAAGAAATTCCTAAGAACAGCCCAGGGTATGGAAGTTGACGGTGTTCCACGCCCATGTTTCGGATAGCTCATTATGCAGTCGTCCCTGGTTGTCATTAAAATCTATAGGAATCGTTATTGGGACTTCAAATATACTGATAACTTTTTTTTTAACGTGTGGAAACCCTTCAGCCCGTCACCACACCGGGGTTTACGGCGGTGTGGTGTGTCGGTATCGGACCGACTAAAACCACATGGTGTGCCACTCTGTGCCTGAGATAGGAGGGAGATAGGAACAGCTACGCTATGTTATTACGACATTCAGATCTTATCTTCTCGCATTTTTCCCATCCAAAAACAAAAAGAGAATTACCGAACGATATCGCTCTTTTTCCATCTTAGCGAAAATCACGAAACGCACAAATCATAACATCTTACTCGAATGGCTGCCAAATCCAAACTAACCTATCAATTAGTCATCAATCCGAAATATGTTTTACTGTCGTTTGATAGATGGCAGCACACAATAATAACACCGACTTCCCTCTGGAACGCCCTCTTTCGTCAAACAAGGGTACATATTGAACCGCCCTCGTTTACTGATAACTAGTTTAATCTACAAACTCAGTTCGCCTTCAGGGTTGTGGAGGTCTGTTGCCAGTCGCTCTGTGGAAAAATTGATATTCAGGTAAAACTGGTTGAACTAGTAGCCAACCCAAAACAATAATGGGAATAATGAAATTCAGGAGGAAGTTAAATAACCGTTATTACAATATTTAAATTTTTAATATATAAAAATATCAAGCTTTTGAAATATTACGATTAACCGCCGTCTTATAAGATAACTTAAAAACTACAAATAAAAAAATGTAATCCAAAACAGGTAACATAAAGATGATATTTAACAGATGAAAAACAACACTGCTATAAAGGTGTATATAAAAAAATCTAGAGGTTTTTAGGAAGTCCGTCAGGCTGTTCGAAACTTTAGAATGTAAAACATTGATTGATTTTAAGCTGATGACATGGTGTGATAGATAATAAAACTTATAATAATATGTCTCAGTTAACAGCGCTTGTTAAAATTTTCTGAATATTCATAAAAAATATAAAAAGACCCTACTTAATGCACACCAATTTTCTTCGCAACAGCAACTTAAACGACTTGTATACCGATTATTAGACCACCCAAGCATGTTAAAACGGTAGTTATTTATTACTACTACTTGGACGCATTCATTGCTTGTATTATCATTTATATTCTGAAGCATTACACTAGTTGAAGAAATTGCTGTTCATTGTAATATGCATCTATTATGTTGCTACCATCTTATGCAGTACGGCCCAGAATAATTTAAATAGTTATTGAAACGATACTGTCTTTTGTCTGAGACCGCATCGAGTGAGATTTCATCATTTTAGTAAGTACATGTATATTTCACACTACCTATCGTATTTGATGCTTGGAGTAAAAACTGTAGCAAGTAAATATCTTTTTGATTGTTACGAATATTAATGTATATTAATTTGTTCTTTACAACTAGCAAAATAAAAACGGTTATAACCATATTCAAATATTAAAACGCATAAATTGATTTGAAAAACCAGCGAAGTGCGTTTTGACCGCGATTGGGTTAATGTAGTGTTCCGTATTTAATTATCGTAGGTACGAGTGCACAATTTGTTTTCAAAAAGAAATATTATAGACCTTAGAATATATTTTAATCTCTGTAACAGTTGTCACTAAAATTACTTTAGAACTTACGAAGTACATTTTAGGTGTGAATTTGTATATTTGAAAATGTATTGCACTTCATCTGCAACAAAATTGAAACGTAACGAATAAAAATATATTTGTTATAAAATAAAATGACTTATTTAAAGTTACTTCGTCGGTTTCATAGCCAGCTGTTACAGAGATTAAGCTATATTTATGGACTGAAGTTTAATCTGTATATTTTTAAAAATAATATTCAGTTGGTTTGTGTACACTTCAAAAACTCAAAATATTCTGTACCGATTTAACTGATATTCAAAGTGTTCACATATTACATAGATATTTTATTAATTAATTAATTTAAAACAACTCTTGGCGCGGTTTCTCTTCAAGAATTTATTTTATATACCTAAGTACTTTCATTGTGCCACAGCTAAGCATGGCAGGGTACAGCTATTAATATATAAAAACAAATAATATTGTATTGCAAATATAAAAAGTATCTGTCTATAATCATATTCAAATATCTAATATCTAATTCATCGAGTTTTAAGAGGAGAAATGTCTGAGTGTTCGTGAATTGGTGTGTTACATATAATATAACTAATGCATAAATAGGTACGAAATAAATAAAAAAACAAATAAAATTGAGCAGAAGTTTACATGTCTTGTAAGTAACAATTCTCTTGATTCGAGGGATTGAGATGTGAAGTTAATATCGATTATATTGGTATAAGATTGAAAGGCTGCAAATAATCGGGCCATTGTGTAATGTGACTGAAGATTTATAGAGCATTTTAGTCTACAGAAATATTCTCACCTAGTACAAAACTTAACGTTCAACCTAGGAAAATTGAGGCCAATGTTAATGAGCAGCTCGGAGCAGTTCATAGTACTGATCCGTAATTTGTGCAGGAAAACTATGTCTAACTTCTCATCACACATATAATTTTGGCAGAAGCTTTTGTAAAGTGCTTAGATTCACGATTAAACATTCCAAAACAGTCCAAACATTCTTTCCAAAGACAAAATCTATATGTTCAATGAATTTTAATTTTCTACCCGGGTTTTTTAATTTTCCTGGGTTTTGTTAGGTATGTGATTATTCAACGAGTATTGACTATAGAGTATTCAACTATTCAACGAGTGGTGTTAATTTATTTCTATTTTTTGTCTGTGTTTAATTTTATGACGGCACATTTTCTTACACTCAGAGCCACATTATTTTGGACGAGTCTATCGAGGTCTTCTTGAAGTGACATTGAGTCAATGATGTTAGGAATTTTTTCAAGAAGCTTTTAGGTCGTCTGTTAACATGAATATACTAGGATGACAAAAGTAATAGACAATGTCATTAATGAATAGTATAAATAAATATGGTCCTAGATGTGATCCTTGTGGTATTCTCGAGACTGCAGTGTACTGCCGTGAACATGAACCTCCATGAACCTATGAGTTTCAAAGTAAAATTTGTATTCATATAAATATATGTAAAACATTACGAAACACGTATGTCTCAAAATAATACTCAAGAACCGCTGATATAATATGTATGTAATAAATAATATGTAGTACATTAGATACATATAATTCAAATTATGGTGTATAAAATTTGAAAACCGTTAATACTAGGCTGACATCAGAACTGCATAGTTCTATACTTATTACTGTGAACCGTTAAAACTCTGCGGCGGACACATAAAGATGTCCTTACTAGGAGTAGAGTTAATTGATCACCGTTCGTACGTGGGTCTGCGCCACCGGCTTTGCGGACACGAGACATGGAACTGTGTTAGGCATGCTCGTAAATTGTCATATTAAGAGGCGTTTAATTTAAGATTCAAATCGGCTTACAAGCTATTGGTTTTGCATTAAGACATTACGACCCATGAAATAGAGCTGTAGACAACGCTATACAATACGAAATAGGCTTAACGATTAGAGTATAGTGTTTCATTTTCGTGATTCTGTATTTATTTACGATCAAATTTACATAAACTTTGACTTGGTTTAAACAATGTGTGTAGGTCTGACTTGTTGAGCTTCCGACTCACGCAATACTTGTTTCAAGGAATCACCCGGTCCATATCAAATGTGGTACAGCGTGGTCTTGAGATTATTCCGCGCGATACTAGACTGCCCATGAGGTAGGAACAACATAGCAACTGTAATAACATTTAAAATAATGTACTGAGAAGCGCATTACAGTCTAGAGCTATATAACCTATCAGATTCCGTGCGCTTTGGAACGTGCCTCGTGCTAAATATGTGGACTCAGCACGATTCTGATTTATTATCTACGTTTGCCAACTGTAAGGACCTACCCGTGTTAGACACTAGAAATGCTTTTGTATTGCTTGTTACAAATTACGTAATCTAATATTACTACTGATAAAAAGGACTTTATTAAAGTAATCACAGTTCTAGATGACCGATTTTAAAAGGGGTCAAATAACCAAATGCGCAACACGGAAGTTGAATTTATGATGTTACTTTTTGAGAGATATTCATTAAAGATTCACTATTGTAAACTTAAAAGTGTTAAAGAATTCATAGACGCGTATTTTTAATCTATTAAACAGATTTGTCGGACCACCTTGTGGGGGTCCTACCAACGCTGCGTTTCCCAGTACGCGGTCGCCACTACAGAACTTTATGGCCCTATCGGCCATCATTTCTGCGTATAGAGTGCCCCACCCACTCCCACTTGTTAAAGACCTAGCGAAGATCGTGGGCAGCCGCTGGATGCGAGCGGCACAGGACCGGCCGTTGTGGAGAACCTTGGGGAGGCCTATGTCCAGCAGTAGACGTCTTTTGGCTGAGATGATGATGATGATGAAACAGATTCGATTAAAATTTATCACTAGTATAGTTTAGAGGCTGGAGTATACATAGAATACTCCGTACACTGGGGAAACTAGACTCTATCCAGCAGCTTGTGAAACACATTTTTAAGATAGTATCAGTTAAAACCCATATATACTTAGTCTGGCCATAAATACTGTTACACTTAATTATAAAAAAATATTACATTTGAATTTCGAATCTGTCATTTTTATACGATTGTTCATTGTGTTTTCTCATTTTGGCGCCAATACATTGTAAAATATTTTGCGATATTAAAATGGTGTGGGGTGATAAAGAGAACCGAATCGCTGTGATAGCATTACACAAAGTAGGTATGGAGCCAAATGCAATTTTTAAAACTCTCCATACACTTGGTATTAGTAAAATGTTTGTGTACCGGGCTATTAATAGGTACAATGAGACCTCCTCTGTTTGTGACAGAAAAAGATCTGGCCGTCCACGTAGTGTTCGTACGAAAAAGGTGGTCAAAGCAGTAAGGGAAAGAATTCGAAGAAATCCTGTCCGAAAGCAAAAGATTTTATCTCGGGAAATGAAGATAGCACCTAGAACCATGTCGCGTATTTTAAAAGATGACTTAGGACTTGCAGCCTATAAGAGACGCACTGGCCATTTCTTAACTGATAATTTAAAGAAGAATAGGGTGGTAAAATCGAAACAACTACTGAAGCGGTACGCAAAGGGAGGTCACAGAAAAATTTTGTTTACGGATGAGAAAATTTTTACAATTGAGCAACATTTTAACAAACAAAATGACCGTATTTATGCTCAAAGCTCTAAGGAAGCTTCCCAATTAGTCGACAGAGTGCAACGTGGACATTATCCGACTTCAGTGATGGTTTGGTGGGGTGTTAGCTATGAAGGAGTGACTGAGCCATATTTTTGTGAAAAAGGTATCAAAACATCGGCACAAGTGTATCAAGATACCATTCTTGAGAAGGTAGTTAAGCCCCTTAACATCACCATGTTCAATAACCAAGTATGGTCCTTCCAGCAAGACTCGGCGCCGGGTCATAAAGCTCGGTCCACGCAGTCTTGGTTGGAATCGAACGTTTCGGACTTCATCAGAGCTGAAGACTGGCCGTCGTCTAGTCCCGATCTTAATCCGCTGGATTATGATTTGTGGTCAGTTTTAGAGAGTACAGCTTGCTCTAAACGCCATGATAATTTGGAGTCCCTAAAACAATCTATACGATTGGCAGTGAAGAATTTTCCCATGGAAAGAGTGCGTGCTTCTATTGATAACTGGCCTCATCGTTTAAAGGACTGTATTGCAGCCAATGGAGACCACTTCGAATAAGCTTTTTATATTTTTAATTGTTTTATATTTATGTATTAAACTGACACACTGTAAAAGTAATAAATGTTATTTGCAGTTAACAATTTTCTTTTTTCTTTATTACAATATTTATGGCAAGACTAGGTATATTTTTTTTTTTTTCTTTTTAAAAACAACACCCGCATTAGGAATAAATCCTGTATCGCGGGGGACTTTACAAACATACAAGAAACGGACACAAAGAACACCCAGACTCAGAACAACAATTTGTGGATCACACAAAGTGTTGTCCCGTGTAGGATTTGAACCCACAACACTCAGCGACGTGGAAAGTGGCGTGGTGACCGCTTAAACCACTAGGCCAATCGCGCAGTCAAATAATAGTGACTGCAAGATGGCCTTGTTTAGGCACATATATTGTATGAAATATATAAATAGTGAAAAAAGAGTGTCATTACCTGAAAGGTCGATAACGTACTTACAATTTTCAAGTTGCAGGAATAGCTGGTGATAGTCAGTTACTATAAGGTGAACCATCTACACTTTTGGCTTTAACATCATAACAAAAAATATGTAATCTCCATCTAACTTGATTAAACTAGGACTTTGTAGGTACTAAGTACACCTTATCTACAATTTTTATGTGGTAACTTTTTACCTACATTTTTACATAAAAAGTGTATATTTTCTCTATTTTAAAAGACTAGTCTGTTCTTATATGATGTAATCAATTTTTGTTTAAAAAATGATTTTCAATACTTGTAATAAATACATTTATATGAAAATGTCAGAATATATTGATAGCTCCGGATCTAAGAGTGTTATTTCAAAAACAGTTACAAATGGTATGTGTTCTTTGAGCTCCAAGGTACTGCTAAAGATCATCTTACAACCTTGGTTACTGGATGGATATAGAATTAAAATATAAAAATGATACATTTATTTATCTCGTTAAAAAAGTATAATAATTGCTTTTTATTGGATAATTTTACGTTCATTGTATGATACTTAGAATTAATACGAAATACAGGATTGTAAGTTAAGTAAATAAAAATAGTTGTCCTGTAAATCACACGAACTCGTAAAAATAGGCAGCTTAACATTAATCATTTAGAAGTCCACATTGCATCAACTTTAAACGTGTAGATAGTAGAGCCACGATGATTTTAGCACGAACGAGACGACTCAACCGGGGCAGTACTACCCTTCCACAGAAGATCAATCTAAAGCGACAGCATGCGTGCTGTCGTGTTTCGTTGGTGAGTGCGAGACCGGAGGCCCATTGATGCAGGGGTGACAGTTTTCATGGTAAGTGTGTCAGCCTTTACACTGTCACGGTGGCTGTCTTGTTTTTTACGTCCCCAGGCGAGCCATGAAGAAGCATCTTACTAGAGCGCCAGTGTGTGTGTATTGCCTGCATTCACAATGTGTATGGTGACCACAAGTCTTGGATCCTATTCATGCTTTCCATCAGGCAGAGTAGAGTCACTTTGGTAGGCTTTTAAAAGAAAAAAAAATAATTTTGATCATTTGAAAGCTATACTATTTATTTAATGTTTTTCATCTCAGTGTAATAACTGAAAACGACCTGGGAGTAATAAATGAAATGTCGCTCCAAAAACTTATACAATATGTGTAGATATTGAACCAATCAACTACAACGAGCTTTAGTATTTTTGTTAATTCTATTTTGATACTTGTGTATAGTCCAAACGCAAGCTTTTCTTTGTCAACTGTACCTTCATCATACCACTTGACCTCACTTGAGCTTTCCTGCATTACCCGGATCACGAAGTTCTTTGTCATCATTGGTATCAATGTCATTGTCAATACAGTATCGATTAATCGGTCGACGGCGACGCTGTTACGACCGATCGATTATTTCTTATCGATTTTATACAACATCTTATCGTTTTATAATCGATTCATGGCTTGTGACTGAAGAGATAAATGGCTTATTATCGTTTAAGTACATGTTCATTTGCGAATCGGAAAGCGTTTTATGTTCCTTTAGAGAAGACAATTACTATACTGTCTCTGTAAAATCAATGGCTTTTTAAATATCTTGTACGTAATTTTATTTTATTGTACTATTTAATAAAACTAATAATAAAAATATTAAAAAAAAAAACAATTTGAAAATAGCCTCTTTGTTGAATTGAAAAGATCTATACCCGCGTTAGAGGACTTTGGATGTGGAAAATTTTAGCATAACTATATCTATGGCTATAAATATCGTTATAGATGTACTTTGTACTGTGTTAACGAAATCATACTATATTTTTAACATGTGAGAATCTGATTAATGTTAATAATTTAAATTCGAACATTATTAAATTTTAATAATTTAAATTTCAAAATACAGTTGTAAGTTTTCACTTTTGTTGGCAGTCCTTACGATTGTCTACGTTATACTCACATAAAGCACCATAGGAGAGTCATGCCTTGGCATAAATGTTCTTCACACGTAGTTTAAAAGTGTACAAGAGAGGCTTCTTGGTTTAAGTTTTAATGATTCTGACTACTGGTTGGATTGCCACCTAGTACAAATAATTGTGAGACGATCACACAAAACCATTGCTTTCCAACTCTATCTAGGTACTAATTTACTGTTCACTTAATGAAAACAAATGTGCAACAAATAAAAACAGATGTCGTTTTTGGAGGCTTTTATTGCAGCAAAACTCAGTAGTTGGGTATTTAAACTATTCTAAACCGTTGTTTTTTTTTATAGAAGCCTACCAAAGTGACTTTACTCTGCCTGATAGAAAACATGAATAGAATCCAAGAGTGGTAGTCGCCATGCTCATTGCGTATGCAGACAAACAAAAACGAACTTGTTAGAATTCAGATTGTAAAATAATTAATCCTTTTCTATGTAATTTCTGGCTTATAGAAATAAAAAAAAATCTAAAGGATCCATATTGGTCTTGATCTGTTTCATTCAAAACTCGTCTCTTTCATGACACTTTCTCCTTTTATTCTACGCTATAAATAACTTGACAGTAATGTAGAAATCTTAATATATTGCTCAATCTTCAAGTAATGTTTTCTTTGATATCTTTCGGTTTCAACCAGTCCCTTCGCCATTCCCTTAACAATAAATAACGAGAGTTTAATTTATTTTCGATGTCATGATTTTGTGTACTACATACTTGTCATTTGCATTTTATGTTATTTAGTACTTTTACGACACACTTTAATCGTACGTGTACATACATACAATGCTTGCTTCACTTTTTTTTTGTATATTGGTACTTTATTACGAAAGTTATCAACCAGTATTCGATCCATAATAAAATATTTTTAAGTTTTTATAGCGAGCAGAACCGCAAGTGCTCAGCGGGGGTCAGTGTCGAACCGAAACGATTTGAATTCGTGCTGTTGCATAATTTTGTAGAACTAAATAATTCATGTTACGATTGAATGACGACCGAGAATAACATTGAAGATGATAGAGTGAGATAAACTTCCCAAATATTGCGCAATGACTTGTAAGTAGTACGACCTTGTCGGTAGAACTGCAGTCTGCAATAAATGTTTTGGTGTTGGCGCTGTTTATCTCGCGAAGATCGACTGCAACCTTATGTTTTGGCACGATTTTGAAGTTCCCTTCTATCTGATGGAATATAAATATTTAATAATAAGGTCTCTAATTTTGTTAATTTGATACTTTTATAAGTTCGTACGGCATTTCAATGAAGTTTTTTAGTGTTTAGTAGTGTTCCACCATGGTGGAAAACAGTTTAAAAAAGAAGAGAAGGAATAGGGAACAATAACTTTTTCACTTTTCACCACTTTGAAGTAGCCAGACATATATTTACTCTGTAAGACAGATTTCCGATGTCGAGTCATCATGCGCTACTACGAAACTCTATACTATACAGAAAAATGGAAAAAAAATTCTATCTTCATTGCATTCTTTTTTTCATCGCCTTTATCGACAAAAAAACAGAGTAGATTAAAAATAATTCTGAAAACTCATAGAGATATTATAGGAGGTACATTACATAATCGATAAATATATAGTATTCTACTTTTGCGTAGTAATATTGTCAATTTTTAAGACTTTAAAATTCTGAAAACACAAGTCTCCTTATAATAAGCAATAAACAACTACTTAGAAATCTCTAGGAAATGATCTTTGCATTACAGTAACTTGTTTCTTTACCTTTCACTGATGACCGTTTAATATTATTATGATTTTAACACCTTGGCTGTTATTTTTTTTGGATAGAGATTAATTTATAGAGGTTCATGAGGGCGTATTTAGCTTTTATTCCTACAGCCAATAACTTGTTTTTATTCCATCCTATCATTGCTGCCCAGATTTTGTTTTTATATGAAATTTATGACTGCCGAATCTATTTACATTTACCTACACAAAAGTGTGTTGATCTCATGCATTTTTTTTTCTATCTTAAGAGCCTGCCAAATTGACTCTACTCTGCCTGATGGAAAGCATGAATAGAATCCAAGAGTTGTGGTCACCATACTCATTGCAAATGCTGACAACGCAGTATGGTGACCCATACTATGGTGGCCTTCTGAAATGCTTTTTCACAGCCCGTTTGAGGACGTGATGACCCATGATCTGAAGAAAGAGCAGGTCAGATGTATCCGAAGCCAGCGAGCTTGTGTAACATAGAGGAAACTACTGAGGTATTTCCGGATAGAAGTAAATGATCTTGTATGGTGACAAAAGAATGGAATCTAATTATTGTCACTATTTCTGACCACGTTCATTTGCCTCGTTCCTTATATCTTAATCTGTCTTTTTAACTGTACTTCCTTGGTAGTTGTTGAAGATAAATTATTTATATCTGTCTAGAAATAGCTACAGTAATCCACTTCTCAACAAGGAGTGGAGTACATGAAACAAGGAATAGAGTACATGAAGATGATGTAGAAAAGAGAGTGAAAGCGAAAAAATAGGTGAATGGGGCTCTGTACTCCATTGTTGCCAACAAAAACGTGTTGAAAAACGCGCATTTAGCTGTACAAAATGGCGTGCTAACTCTTATATGTGGTAGCGAAGCTTGGGTATGGCAGAAGAGACACGAAACAAGAATTAATGTTGTAGAGATGCGTTCCCTAAAAAGTATGTGTGGTGAAATTAAGTGACAGAATCAGGAATGTGGTGATAATAAAACGTTGCGGAGTGAAAGAAGATATAGCGACGAAGATTAAAAAGGATATTCTTTAATTGTTTGGGCCACGTAGAGAGGGTGGATGACAGAAGACTTTTGTTCTGAAGAAAGGACATGTGAAAAGTACCAGGAGCCGCATGCATGCAGCGGTTGATAACGTGGACGAAGCAAAAGAGATGTCAGAACCGTGGTAAGTTTCTACTTACCATCATTCATTCATCATATCAATTGTCTCTGCCTACCCTTCTGGAGTTTTTAATATTATTTAACATACTCTATAACATACCATTATTAATTAAACTATATTAAATTATATATGTATAACTATTTTTAATTAAATTAACAACTGTTAACAGATGTACCTACTAATTCACTGTTATCGTGACCACTTATTTTAAACTTAAAAAAAAAATTGAGTGACAATTTTAAAGTTATTATTAGGAAATGAATCGTGTTACAGTTACAAATGCTGCTTGTAAAATTACAAAATGATTTGCAAGAACATGCCGTATTATATCTTAAAGCGAAAACAGGAAGCTCAACTTGTGTAATTTGACCAGACCCATGTTTGAGGACCTGGTAATGAGCGTTAATGTGGACTCTGTAATAACTGGCAACTTTTAATTCACAGTCATTTCGTATAACAACGTATTGGTACGTTGCATACCATACAATTTGTGACTGAATTTTTAGTTGAAACTGGTTCAAGTAATTGAATACGCTTGCCTCGATATCATAATACAATATATTTAAATAAATAAGAGATGGTTCCTAAATGTCTTTATTATTCGACTTAATGATAAAAGACGGAAAATAATACCCTGGTTATAAGAACGCGAAGGGAGCGTGATCTCTGAGTAATTTGTCGGGGTCAATAGCTCGTAATGATAAGTCATTTTCGTAATGATAAGATTTTTTTTACAAGTTTATTTTAAAGTATCAGAAATAATTCACTCAAAACGCAATAGAATATAACTAACGTTTAAAGTATTTAAATTTAAATCGTTTTAAACTTTTTACATGACAAAAACGCATTCAAAATGTTGACCTCCTTTTAAAGAATATTATGCAAAACGATTTTTATGACGAACCGAAATATCGATTTAATCGCTCCGTATGGAATGATTGGTATTGAAAGTCATCATTACAACGGATTACTTTGAAATATAAGTGTCGAATGTATCGCTTTGATATTTAAATTGGTCCAGAGATCAAGCGCGTCATTTTATTCCATAATGAGGCGTGGAAAGACAAACTACCCTCTTTCATCAACGCCCACTAATGGCCAATATAACGAACACAAGAAACATTAACATTTGTATCCGGCAATTTATGATAAATGTAGGTGCTATCAAGATTGTAACCTATTGTATTGTGAAGTTTTTATTTTTGAAGGATTTCTCACGATCATATTATAAGTAAAAACCGGTCAGCATTCGTGACTATGAGTTATTTATCATACAAAATAAATTATATTAGCTCATGTACTAAAAGGTGAGATGCAGTAGGATTGTTGTAGATCGATATGAAATATGAACGTTTTATGAACCGATAATTATAAAAAACTTTACGATACTGGTTACTGTATCAACAAGTATTAAGGACCAGCAGGCTCGCTAGTATTATTTTTTCAATCTTTAATTTGATTTGGTTTTCCTTTGAATCGGATCTCTTACAATGTCTAAACCTTACCTTTTTACTTAAATTATTTTTATGACTAACTCGTAACTGAACTGAACTCTACGAAAACTCATCTTTCTTGTTCTCCTTTTACTATTTTATAAGAACTTTTGATTGTTACGTATCCATTCTATGTAGTTCATTGATCCAATTTCTACAGTCCTGTAGGAATAGTATAAACATGTTATATCGCTAACGCTACGCTACTACTTTTTTATTTTTATCTTCTGTAAACCTTCATGGGCCGTCACCCTACCGGGGTTTGGAACGAGATGGTGTGTCGGAATAGGACCGATTAAAACCACACGGTGTGCCACTCTGCCCCTGGAATGGGATCCAGGAACCGCTGTTATAAGGCTATACGGAATCCTCACAGCGCAAGCCTGCTGTTATTAAAATAATTGAAATTGTGATGATAACAAAAATATTTAACACATGGTGTAAAATTTTAGGATTTGATAATATGTCGAAATGTACGTTGTGAGGTTATTTTGATGTAGACGAAAAAAGTTAATGATCACAATTAAATTAAATTATATAAAGGTTTTGTTTCTTTAAAATATGTTTCTGGTAATAATCAAATTATTGTCAACTTTGTAGTTCGTTTTCATAACAAGTAATAATAAAAATTTGAACTAAGAAGGTTTTTTTCCCTTAATTTATTTATAATATTTAAATCTTTTTATAAAATAATAATTCGTTGCTGCTTTTCGTTCTATAAAATTCTTTAAATACTTAAAAAATTTTCACTCATAATATATTAAGTACTCTTTATACAATACATTGAGACAATAATTGACATATAATTATTGAATTATACACTCTGTGGCCCTATAAAGTTTGATTTTTTTTTTAAGAAGTTCTCCGTAAATTATACCAGGCGACATGTCTCCAGGCGAGACTTCTCGTAGTTATGCACACTTTTGATAAATTGAAAAAGTCAACCGCAAGATAGTATGATGTGCCGTTGTTATAATTTACTGTTCCCGTTATCCAACCGCTGCATTGTGATTGATGAGGTCTTTACTGCGCTTACCAAATTATGCATGTACGTGACTAGGTTACAGGAGTTAAGGCCTACTCGTATTACAAAAAAAAAGTTTAATTATTTTTCTTAAAGCTGTTCATTCGCTTTGTTCAATAAAATAGCTAATTGGAGTCGAAATAAAGCGAAGAATGATTCCATTTTCATATTATGAAACAGATAAATATTGATAATAATGATGACTTCAACTTAATATCTCTCTATTTTTAAAACATCCGACTGCTTGACGAATAAATTGGTCTATGATCTAACAAAGTAAACTTAATATTTACCTCTTAAAAAACGAACATTTTAAGTGATATACAACATATTTTGAAAACATTCTAATAAGAAACAAAACAATTAATGTATATGACTATATGTAAATAAAAGATGAAATAATTAGAAAAATGTAAATTTCAATGTAAGATAAAGGATTGTTAGTCTCTACCTTAAAACGTCTAAGACTCGTGATGCTGATATTTTAATTACTAGGAACTTCTATATACATTGTGAAGAGTAAAAACTTCTTGGCAACCTTTGGCACGTTAAAAAAATCTAATCATAACCATGTACTCTGTTTATAATCAGTTCCACTGTATTCGTAATCAGTTCAGTTTATTTTTCTTTTTATTATAAAAAGCCCAAAACCACTACGAGTTTATCTAGGTCATATATAGACCACAATGACAAAAGGATGTAAAGCAATAAACTAAATAGTACAACAGCACTGTAAAGAGAACAACAACTTGTTACAACTTGTTACAAACCCTATTTCAAACCGACTAGGTCGCGTGATATGTCAGGTTAAAACCTTCTTTCTAAGAGGCGCATGTGGAGTAGGACTATAAAGGTTGTTGACGGTATAATGTGAAAGAAGTTTTGATACAAATATTATTATTATTTTTTAATACTTTCAAGTATAGTTACAGCATTTTTGTACTCACGTTCCCAACGTCGATGAAAACAAGAGAAATTGTGTACAACTTGTTTTTAGTTTAATTTAATTTATTGCATTTTTAACTATCATTTATGCAATATAATAATAAATGACTGAAGCTTGTAACAGTATTTTAAACAAGGTTTTTTATATTAATGTTTTCTAATTTAAAATACTTTGTTGCGTGAAATGGAGTGTATCGCTCTATGTCAAACTAAATGCATACTGTCAAAATTAAAACATGTAGAAATAAAAACAACCTTTAGAATCAGTAAGAATATATGTATTATATATTATAGCTTAGTTTTTAAAACAAAATGTCTACGTTCAACAGTGCTTTTGTGGATAAAGTTGTACAAAGCTGCTACGATTTATATAATAAACTGCCTAAAACCGGAAAACCAATTGAAAAAGAATGGACTGTTATATCATGTTTTTTAAAATACGATAGATCTACTAACGATATTGAAGTGGTTTCATTGGGAACTGGTTCAAAATGCATTGGTGCTTCTAAGATGTCACCGTCAGGTGATGTATTGAATGACAGCCACGCAGAAGTAATTGCTCGTAGAGCCTTTCTGTTATATTTGTATGACAACCTCTATAAAGCTATCAAAGGCGAAGCTTCCATTTTTATTGAAGACTTGGAGCAATGGAAGCTAAATGAAAACTTAGAATTTATTTTTTATACATCACAGTTGCCTTGTGGTGATGCCTCAATAATACCTAAAACTGGTGAAGAAGAGTTCTATGGCGATATTTTAATGCAAATAAAGCGTAAAGCTGATAGTGATATATATGAAAGTGAAATTAAAAAAATGAAGTTAAATGACATTCACAGAACAGGAGCTAAGTGTCTAACTCATTGTGAGCAGGACTCTAGGGAATCCGGATGCAACTACCATCTTCTTGGTCAAGTGCGGACTAAGCCCGGTAGGGGGGATAGAACCTTGTCTGTTTCTTGCAGTGACAAAATAGCAAAATGGATACACCTAGGAGTGCAAGGCTGTCTCCTAGATATTTTTTGTGGACCAATTTTTATAAAATATTTTATATTTGGTTCTGGCGTTCCATTTTCTAAAGAATCTTTAAATAGAGCACTTTTGCACAGAAATGTGGAGGTAACTATGCAAATGGATGTAGTACCAGAGTTTTATCAAACCTCTGTAGTTTTTCCAAACATTAGAGACAATGATCACATTCGACCAGCTCCAGGAAGCATAGTGTGGGTCAACTCTGAGAATCAGTAAGTAAAGCTTATTTTCATGGTTGCCATTGGTTTATTTATTTTTTTAATTTTAATCTGAACTTCAAAATAAAACAAAATTTTAAGAATAAAATTGTATTGTGCTGTGCAATAAGAAAGTTAAATATTTATTCACATTAATTTCACCACATGATCGTCGCACCATTTAGAAAAAAAAAGTTCAGAAGTATAGATTTAAAGCCTATTCTGACTTAATTTGAAAAAAAAAACAAAACTGAGAGACAAAAACAATAACAAAACCAAATCATTGAAAAAAAAGAAATACTTGCATTTTTTATAGTCACTTGATGTGGTTTTAATGATTTCATGAATATTCATACCATGGCTAGTACAAACGCTGATAACTATCCTCTTTTCAGGTTATTGGAAGTAGCAGTGCTAGGGAAGAAACTGGGTGTTACTAAGAAAAGAGCAAATTTGCCAAGCAGTAGTTTATGTATAAGTAAATATAACATGTATAAAACATTTTTAAATGTTTTGAATAATGTTCCAGATTTAAAAAAAAAGTTGTGTGATAAAAAAAATGTTAACAGTGTTCCTTATAATGTAATGAAAAGTAAATCTACAAGATATAGAGAGAGATGGGCAGATCTTAAAAGTAAACTTTTCAAGGCATGGAGTGTTAAACCTGATATGTGGGATTTTTGTGTAAATTTATGATCCTGACATATCCTGGATTTGATGTATTGCTTGTGCCCTGTGTTTTTACTGCAGTTTGGTCATCCTACAGGAATACTACATTTTTTCTAGATACCAGGTAGCCAATGTACCAATTCAAGGTTTACCAAATTTTAATAAAATTAATTTGGCTCTTTGAAGATGCAAACGAAACAAACATACAAACACACATATTTTCACCTTAATAATATTTTATGTGATATTGGAATAAAATTTATATTAGAATAATTTAAATTGTGTTTTAAATGTGGTTAAAACCAATTTCAGAAATTATAACCACATCGTTGGACATTTCGTAACATTTTGCAATATGCGTTCCTACTCATAGTGTTAGGAAAAAGAGTTACATAGACTTTGTGTTTTTTTTGTAAAACTACAAAAAAAAACTTTATTTCTAGATGTTAGTGTTGTCAGTCATCACAACATAAGCATAGACATAGTTCAAAATACAGATACTTACTGAGCTACACCAAACATTTAATGAGCTAACCCTTTTTCGGACCGAAATTTAAAATGCGAGTAGACACCTGATCATGACTGCCACCCATGGACGCCAGAAGGTCTCTCCCACATTCCTGTAGCTCTATTGTCTTTTGCAATTGCCAAAATGATGAATGCCGTCAAAATTGAAACTAGTTCCTATAGCCGTACCTAATAATTACTAGTAGCTTACGTTGACGTTTATTAATTGCTAGATATGTTGCATTCATTCAGTTATGAAATTTAGGTGCTAACACACTTGTAATCGCTACTGGCACAACCGCACGGCTGTGTTAATGTGATATGTTTGACATTTAAGTGACGCCGAGATGTACCGATATCATTGTCATAGTCTAAAGTAATTAAAACTCGCAAGCCATTGTAACAGTTGGGTGCAACTTGTGAATTATTTTTGTTAAATTTTGTAATAGCCAGTTTTTAACTGATTGCCAGACGAAAAAAGACAACAAAAATGTCAAGCCAAGAAAAAAATGATGTAGGTGCGTGTGTACGAATACAAAAACGTTCTTGGCCGCATTGACTATTTAATAACGTTAGGCGCTTTCTCATGGTGACATATGTTCATGATTAAAGAAATTGCTTGCTATTTAATGATTTGTTAAACGAACTTAAAGTATTCAAGTCAAGCAAGGTGTGATTTGTTTAGTTTCATAAAGTAGCTAGTCAAAAAAGTTCTCGTATTCCATCAAGTTGTATTTATATTTTAAATAATTGTTATGCTTAACAATTATTGAAAATTAATTGCTAAATTTGGAGTGCTTCGTTATTTTTGAAATTTAAGATTAAGTCTTTACTGTAGTAAACATTCTATCTTCGTATGAAACACCAGAATCGAATTTTCTAAGATGATACTTCACGATGCTTTTTCACTTAGTTGTACTATTAATAATATAATTTTCTGTTTCGCACCCGTTACCGTTAAAATATATAAGTTTCGGTGATCAATCTCGTGGCGGCCATCGGAGTGGGGATTCTCTCGCTCAGTAACATGATTGCGACCATGATACGGAGCGAGAGCGGGTGGAACTCCGCCGTCTCCTTCTGCGAGCAGGTTATGCTTGTGAAGGAGATGGCAGAGTGGGACCGCGAGAGGTTAAGAATCCTCCCGGTCCACCAGGCTCGGGAACGGCCAGGCCAGGTATCGCAGAAGACACAGGCGCCGGAAATCTTTTAACGATCTCCGTCCTCCATAAACGCAGGCCTGGGGATGGCAATTGAAGCCATCTGTCACCCTAACACCATTGCGGTCGCCTTTTTGGGGGCAAGAAGAAAAGGAAACATCTACATCTGCAAGTCTTAGGTGGCTCGAGGTACGTTGGGGCTCCAGGGATTTCGTTACTAGGGTACACCTGGTTCTCCGATTACTGGTACCTGAGGCGGCTTGCGGTTTTTGATCGGTTCGAGTCCGACAGAACCACCTTTCGGTGGTATCCGCGGGGATTCCCGCACAGAAAAAAAAGGAGGGACGCTCTTGCACCCTCCCGAAGTCCATGGTAGATATTGAAAATGTAATCCGGATTACTGTTTATCGAATAACAACACTTCGTATCCATTTGGAATTAATGTTGAATATTAACCTCAAATGGCCCTAAATTAATAAAAAAATATTATTTCGTCGACGTCAATGGCCTATGGGTCAGTTATAATAGTAAAGGAACACCTACGCACTAAGTCTTGATAAAAATCCGGGAAAGGATCACCGTTAAACAATATAATCCGTCGAACAACGTGAGTGGATGCGCTTACTCACGCTACCGAGGCATAAGAGCATTTACGTTTAAGTAAAACAAATGGTAAGTTGTCAGGTACCGCCCACATATGCGGAACACATTATTAGTTATTGATTGTGGATTATTACACAGACAAATGACTTTGTTTAGTATTTTTGGAACGATGAGTTAACGTGCACGTTTGTTGAAATTTTGTAACTATATTACTCTTTAAATATGAATTATTCCTCATCTATTAAATTTTGGATGACATAGTCTAATAATTATTATTGGATAGTATGCTTGCCATTAAAATATGTTAAATAAAATTAAAAAATCTTAAATTAAGTAGCTGTCAGGAGTAGGAGGTAGCTGGTTGTCAGTTTCGGCGCGAATTTGATACCCGTCGTCGCGGCTTTGTCATCATTTCGACAAGAACAAAACTGATTCGCCCGGCCCGTTCCGTGTTCAGGTTCACCCACTTTCTACCGGAAGGCAATTAAAAATAATTTGCATTTCTCTCTGTGTGCATATTAATTCTTTTTGTGCGAATTTGATGTAAGTTGCGCTTAAAAGCGTACGTTACGCTACTTCATAAATAAGGCTGTATCCTCTCTGAAATTACTTCTCATATTCCTGACAAATAAAATTAATGCAAATTTAAAGACTAGATTGATATATATTACTTAACAAGTAGGTAGAGGATCTTTTCTCGGAGGAGGATTACGTTATCTTTTCTCATGAAATCAACAATACACTTGGGTTGAAGCAACCTCAGTATGTTGCTACTTAAATAATTCGGATACAGGATGCGACGAAATCAGGAAGTGAATTCTTGATTAAATAAACAAACACACTTTAGAAATACTTTCATTTATATAACGACATAGTCTAAAGTTAGAACCGATGTCTAAGAAATAAATTGAGCGGTAAGTTATTAGTTGAGCTTAAAGGATTATATTATTATCTATGACTTACCGTTATGTGATCATAGAGAAGCGTAGGCTTTTTATTACGTCGTAAAAACAGGTATAACGTTCACTTGTTTATTATAAATTAATCGAAATTGATGTGGATGTAATTTGCTAGTTATTTTTTATATCACTATCATCATGTAAAAAGGATTTTTGTCCTATAAAACAAAGTAGAGAAAGCGTTGTTATCGTCTATTTAAATTATTAACCTTCTTGAATACTACTATATCTTTGAAAATTGTTTGCCTTGAAATAAGATATAGATTAAAAAAACTGAGATAGGAAAAAACAAGGATCACCTAATGGAATGTGACCATCACCTCCGAAAAACACGTCCTCGTATAACTCAGGAATTGAAAACACGTTGCCGGACTTTGAGGTGGAAGAATGTTCTTTTCTTGAAGGTTTTAAGATCTTATACTGTTCATGAGATATAACAATGATCTATTAACTTAAACGATAACAAAACTTTATAATCCTATTAAAGAAATGTATAACAGTGATTACGTATTCGAAAATCTTAGATGTTCAAAAGTTGCCGTTAGAGCTTAGGCACACGAACTATGACAGGACAATGGCGGGGCTGCCATATAAATCATAGCAGGTGAACTTGTACAGCGATCGTCCTCAGGCCTTGCAGGTGTAACGATTTGTTTGTTATTGTGCCTATTTCGTAGTGAGCTATACGTCTATGCGTCGTCCAGGAGATTTATAATATCTAAAACGTAATCCTTTGGTTTGGAAACATTTTTTGTATAAATTGTCCAGGTCAAATACATGTTTCCAGTAATGCCCGTGAAAACTATACTATTTCCTTAGGAGGTGATGAGAATCCTTGTTGCAAATATTTCCCGAGGCTGCCCACGTTTCAAGCCACTTTATTCCACGTTTAGTTTTCTCAAATCTACGTGAACTATATTTTTAATATCGACAGATAAGTTTGTTGTATTTGATAATTCGACATTGGATATATTTCGACAACACTTTATGAAAACCGTGGCTTAAACATCGATTATTCCTAGCAGGTCCCGCTATAACAGGCGGAAGGGAGTGTTCTCTCACGACCCATTGTTTCTTTAGCACATTATTACCAGCATATTGTAACGATAGCTTATTATGACACCAAAATAATTGATATACTTTATCCCTTTGACTAGTGGCCTAGTGTAGTGACTAAGAAATCGGATTTAGTGGTCAAACTTAAATAAGTTTAACATAAGTATGTCAAACTTAATTAATTAATTGTAATATCTACCATATGATATATGAATATGTCACATTCATATTACTGGATACTGGTAAAAGCAAAAAAACAACTTAAATTTGATAAAATTGCATAGTCTACTTGAGTTATAATTTTTTTTAAGAAATTTATAGATTGAGTATTGAGTAAAACAGAAATGATAGTAAACAAATCACCTATCGGATATTTACTATTAGCACTATTAACATTAAAAGAACTGCTTACTAAAAATAGGTTTAACATTATCCTATAAAATAGTTTTCATTCCAACAGCCTTTAACGTTTAGGATGAATGCGACATTTCATTCTAAGAAAGCTATAAAACTAAACAGTTAGTCATTATAAAAAGTAGGTACCGTCTTGTAAAAGACTTGCATGGAAGGATGCGGTCGCGATCTGTCCATCTTGAGATAAACAGTTAGCCGCTGTTGTCGGATCTACGAGGAGCTTTAAATGGATCATTTCGTAGTGAAATTGTTGAAGAGCGGGACAATATATCCACGGGCCATCAGTTTCTGGGCCGTTTCGTGCCCCGCGCTGACGGTTTCAGGTTAAACGTATTTATTTACCTAACAGTTACAATGTGGTCATAGCCTATTACTCAACTTAATAAACCACTTCTTTACATTTACCGTCGCAGTCCATTTATCTGAGTTTTAATACATTAAGATTTATTAAACAGTAAATAATGCTTTATTGTTAAAAGAGTTACGCTTTTACATCGTCAAAAGACATTACGTTAACTGTTAATCGCATTTCAATATGTTATTTTTATGAATTGCCGTCATCTGTAATGTGGAGAAAACTCGTACTTAAAGTCCGGACTGCGTTTAATTTTATTATTTGTGTTCCAAATATGCTGATGACGTTTCTTCGTTTTTAACGCACTTATCGCCTCTTGGGCACTGGACAAATCATGTAACAGTTGTCCTTTGACATACAGACCCACATACGTTATCTTGGTCGTATTATTTAGTAGTAAATATATTCCTTTTAACTCGTACATCAAAGATAAAAAAGAAGACAGGCTGTTAAGAGAAGTATCCTTGCTTGTTATCTTAATGGCTAAAAAACTTGCTGTGAGTGTTGAACTATTCTGTTTTCAATCAAGAGCAGTAATTGCGTTTAAATTACACGTAATAAACGCAACCGAATTGAATACTATAATCATTTTGATGATAGATACCTGTTTTTGTTCGTAAGAGTTAAGTGAGTAGACAGCTCGGCGTCAAGCTTGCCTTGTTATTAGATTTTATTAGTTATTTATATTTTCTTCGGTCTGTAATATAATAAAATTTACTTCGCCCTTTTGCGTTTTAAAACTCGTGAAATTGTTAGAAGAGAGTCATAAACGTTATAACGAGAAGTAAACTTCATATAATTAACATGTATGCAAAAGATATTACATGTGTTCTTATCGCTCTTGAAAGTAATGTGTTGTAAATAGCATATACCTAATTGTGATCAAGAATGAGTGCCATCTACGACCAAACTCTATATTCTTAATGCTTAGCAGTCAATTAAATGTCTCCGTTGTAAATTTGTTTCTGTTTATTTAGAGCGTTATTTATTGCTTCGATTTATACTTTCTCTGTAGTCTGGACATCACAGGCACGGTTTAATTTTACGTACCATCGTATAACGAGCGATTAGACCTAAATAACACTCTTACATTGTTAATTGATCTCTCCTGTTCCTCTGAGCTTAATTATAGGCAAATAACAGTTTATCATGCCATACAAAGTTAAAACGTTAATACAAACAAGTAATATTCTTGAATTGGGGTCTTACTGACCCGTGTCAATACATACACATTTAAAACACTAACTGCACGAATGGTGTAGTGCTTAGCGGTCGCCACGCCGCTCTCTACTACGCCGAGTGTTGTAGGTTCAAACCCCACACGGAACTACACTTTGTGTAATCCACAAATTGTTGTTCTGTGTCTGGGTTTTCTTTGTATCCGTTTCTTATATGTTTGTAAAGTCCTCCCCGACACAATATATATTCCGAAGGAGGATGTTGTCTTGTTTTTTTAAATAACACGACTTACAATTGTAGACAGTGGTTTATTAAAATGTTCATATTTTGCTGATTAAAATTATTCATAGTGTCACCGAGAGAGCCGACTTAAGGAGTAAACTAACCAGAACAACAGCACTGCAAAGCTGTAAAGAAAAGGAAAATGTGGCACAAATCATATACCAATCCGTCTGGCCATCGTGGTAGGCTAAAACCTCTTTTCGAAGGGGAGGTCTATGTCCAGCAGTAGACTATTAAAGACTGTTGATGTGACGTGATATGAGTTTATGTCCCACTTACGTAACAGGGGTCAAGCTTATTGCTGCGAACTGGATGGATATACTTTTTTATCTTTATTTATTAAGAGACTTTTATTATTTATTATATTTGTATATTCATACCTATGGATAAATTACATCCAGACACAATTTTTGTCCTGGGTGGCAGTCGAGGCTCGTAGTATATTTCGCTTTGATCTCTGGTTTAACTGTCACGATCACAAACCGCCTGATCTAGACTAGGCGCTGAATGCTCTATATTAAAATTGATGTCATTAATGAAAAATTCCATTGTTGTCTCAAGAGCACATTATTTAAACTCAGCGTAAAATACCAGGCCGATTACGCTGTAGGAACGTTCTAAATGTCTTCACCTTGTTTTCATTTCAGCGAATAGCGTTGGAATTTTATCTCAGATAGAAGGCACTGGATTATTTAGTAACAATATACAAACATATTTCTTTGTTTGTGACAGCGTGTGGAGCAATCAGTGTTACATTATTAAATATTTATTATATTGTTAATATTACATAACAGCGAAGCGTGGACGGTGAAATCTACTGAGAAGAAGTGTGACACCAGAGCACACACCCGTGGTCCGCTGACATGCGACACAAGGACATTATATGTACTCGCAACACAACATAATTTGTCAACGTTTCGAACGTTAAAATATCTCAATTGAGAAATCAATAATCATAATAAAAATTGTCTATAACGTACGAAATTTAAATATGTTTACAAAATTAAGTTAACATTATCGAACTTGACGATTATTGTCGCGATTAACCGATGGATTCAAAACTCATGGAGCATTTTTATCATTGCCGCTCTAGTACAATTTTAATTACTGCACTGTGGGATGTAGAAAACTATTAGTACATTAATTAGATCGTACACGTAAGCAAATATCAGCTTCTGATTAATAATCTTTATGAAGATCATTGTGAGGCCAGTACATATATCAAGTTTTCGGTCCTTCTGCAGTGAATTATTGACTCACGGACGCGACTGTTCAGAGTAATTTTAGTGTTGTCAGCGCACCGATATATCATGATCACACAACACTTACACGTAATTAGGTAAAAATTTATATGGGCCGATGAAGGTCGTGGATAAAAATAACCATTTTCTTACATATTGAATGATTCACGTAAATGATGCGTTTTTGAATAGCCATAATTTCTTTCTTATTGGTAACTGTTGAACATGTTTGGTTTACATAAATTGAAATCAATTTTTAACACAAGTAAAACTGTTTATTTGCTTGCCTTTTTTATTGTTGCTAGCCTTTTTTTTAATAATTATATAATTTTTTTACCAAATATTCTTACATTTATTAAAAAATGATGTCTAGAGATATAATCTATTACTCCTCTTTTACCTGACTTTTTTTAATTTAGAATTACAGTTAGTAACCAAGAATTAAAGTTGAAGAGGTGAATAAAAGTTACTATCTGCATTTGTGCTAAATACTACAGAAAATATCATTTACCAATTCAAAATATAATATCTGAGCTTTACATTTTCTTTCTTCTCATTTATTATTTTTATTACACGGGTTTTCTGTTTCTCGCAATTATAACAGTTAAGAGGCCTACTTTACGACAGTTTTTCGTACGGAATATATCGCTTATTGTGCTCGATAGGCAGACAATAAGCTGTTGAACTCTGTTTAATTAATGGTTCAAGGTCTGCAAAACAAAGTGTTGGGTAGTAATCAGTGACCCGATCTCCTGTTACATATTGGATTTTATTTAATGACTGTCTGGCTCTCCATCCAACTGTCTGAACCTCACATTATCAGTTTTGTGATAAATACTGAACTTTTATGTTATAACGGTTCCCAATGTGTACCATGACGTATTTACGGTTACAGTAATTTCTTTCTTTGAACTAAATCTTTTTATTCTAAGGTATTTTATGATATTTATTTTCTCTGTTTGATTATTTAGGTTTTAAAGTCATTTTTGGTCAGAAAGACCATATACGGTTATGGAGTCCGAGTCATTCTATTTTAAACAGGAAGCTAAGGATTTGACCGACACTTACTTTCGTGAATAGAAAACAGGTTTTGCTCTGGAACAGAATATTAAGATTGTCATTCAATGGGTGGTAATGCCATCAATGCTCTGGCAACGCTGCCCGTAGTTGGTGATTCAGATGATTTTTTAGACGCATGTGTAGGAAAAATACTCTACATATAATAGGGTTATGTAAATTATGACAAATTGTAAGTATTATATTACAGTTTAACAATTGATTACAAATATTTTCACATATGCTATAAGTTACTCGTCTTTATGCGTATGGATGTATGGATTCATCTCAAAATGTTGCGACGTGTTTAGTTGTATTTAATATAATTAAGAATAGCTATATTTGATAATAGACTTCTAGAGTTTTAAAAAAGTTTAGTGGTTGGACCTTTGTACTCTATTTAATTCAGTCTATTTAATTCAGGTTAGTATATGATGAGTTTTGAACAGGAAACTTACGTTACGCCAACTTCTATTCTATAGATGTATGTACCTCGGTTTTTTAGTTTTATCATAGAACAATGTATGGTGGTGTGGTACTGTAAAGTATGGCATAAAGTTCTCACTTTAACGAACCATTCATCGTTTGAATACTCCAGTTACCATATAGCCTCTACGTGATTGATGATATCTACTCGACCTCTCGAACTTGTGAATCGCACACCAACTTATATTACTTGTTGTTCTCTTTGGGTTATATAATACTACATAAATTTACTAAATACTATAACAATACAACCACATTAGGTTTTTCATCGCAGCTAGTACGAAACCATTAGGATGTTTAGTAACACCGGGCTAAAGAGGTTAAAAGATGTAGAGATATGAATCGCTTAATAGGCAAGTGTGAACAGAACAGTGTTGCCATTGTTGAACCCATTAACAAACTAGTTTTGACATGCGAGTAGATTTGCGAAATGTTCAGTTCACGACTAAGTAAATAAATAAATACTTATTTACAATGTTACTCAAGCAGCTGATAAGTAATTTAATTAGAACGAGCTTAATTGAATATTTGAAATAATATCGAGATGGAGGTCGCAATGTTGTCTGATATTTTATACTGTTGCAACTAATTAATCAGAATCATGATACTTGTAGATCTGTCGATCGAGCCGTTGCGCTTCGCTTTGTTACGGTTCATACAACCAGTGTGCAAACGTAACAAAGGCAATAATTTACATGCTAATGTGGTAATCTCGATACACTTGACTAATCGATTTACGATGTTATGCGATGATCCGAGCCTGTAAGTATGCATAAAACATTAATCTTTCGGTCTAAGTGTCTTTACTGCTTTATCGATGCTTTTAACTACGTATAAATTATGCGTAAGATGGGTGCCAACGGGTACCAAGGCATAAATGTGTGCTATCTGTGTATGTATCTGAATTAAAGAGTGGTCTATTAGTAGTATGAAGCCGATTGCATAAATATGGTAAGGTGGCATGTATGAGGAAGTTGTTCGCTAGTAACGATCATTTAATTTACGCTAAGTAGACATGTGACGCTTTTTTCAAGGTCGCAACTTTCCTTAATGAGTAGAGAAATCCGTGCACGGAACTAACTTCTATGCAAATGTATTTTCCTCTATTTTCGAAAGTATAAGCTCTTCTAACTATATTGTGAGATCGTTAATGAAGACTGACATGATTCACGGGATTCTATGGTACCTTTATTTATGAGATTTCAGTGATTGTTTAGAACTAATGACTTTACTGTCATTGAGCTAATACGTTAGCTTGCCAAAGCTAGCAATAACTAGTTAGTTTTGACTAAAGTGTTCAACGATCACAAAATATTTATGTGGGTACTCTAAAACATAGTCAAATGATTTCAGTTACGTAACATTCCATTTTTGATAGAGGCCCTATCGGTTGCAACGTACGGAATACTCATTGTACCATATAACAAACATTTCTAAATTGTTCTTTTGGCTCATCTTAAAAAAATATATTTAGTTTAAGACGAATACTTCAATAAACTTACATTTAATGCCCTGCATTGCTCTTTAATATCGAAGATCGACACAGTGGAGAGTCTATGTGACATAAAGGAAACAGGGTAGCTATCGCGTAGGCGGGGCGGATCCAATTATGTCTCAGCACGTACAAATTTATTGCAGCGAACGTCGGAGTCGCTCTCACCTTGACATGTCGTCAACGGCCTATTCTGAAACGGACTCTTCAAATTTCCAATCGTTTTCCTCTTATTTATAAACGTCTGTTTACTTATAATGAATGAAAATTAATTCATATTTTCTTAACGAGTAATACTGTGAATTGAAGCAATTTTGTATTGCTATTGTTTCCTTTTGAAATATTGTCGATATTGGCTTTGATCCAATAAAATAATTTGAATACGTGATCACATATGTATAATGTATGAGCTCAGTACAAATTCAATTGTAAGTACACTCGATACTAGCTAGTTCGGACCGACGGAGGTTGGAACGGAGGCTGCGCACGCGCTTTTGATCCAAGCACCGGCTAGAGGTGCCGGCAGTCGCGCGGGAAACTTCGCGGCGTTCGGTCGGGCAAATGGTCCGTGAAAGTCTCTCAATAGTATTTCTCGATCATATTTACGATAAATCACATCGATCGTTCCGAACTGGCGTGTACCGTGAACATAGTATGATAAACTAGTGTGATTCTAAGACGCTTTTACAATAATGTCCAGTTAAAATATTTATTAGTTGAAAAATAGTGAAAAATAAAGCTGCCCAAATGAAGATGACTGTGAATCGTATAAGGGTGGTGGTGCTAGGGAGTCCACGGAGTGGTAAATCTGGTTAGTACCTATAATTATAACATTAAGTCTTTATAATTATAAAGCGTTGTAAAAAAATTTTTTAGAATCTATTTAGATTTATATATTTCTTTGGTACTATTTCATCTCTCATTTGTATAAAACGTATAATATTAGCGGTATGAAACATAATTATCATATTTAAATTAACGAACAAAGTAGCAAAATACACCAATTATTGATATGATCTCAGTTGATTTGTTAAAGGGCGAATTTTATACGTCCAAGATTAAGTTAATCTAAAAAAAAAAAAATTACAAAACATTTCATTAAATTGTTTCAAATTATTCTAATGGCTTAATTCCATAATGGTAAGTCTATTTGAGAATATAGACCTCGTATTTGTTATTAAGTTCAATAATAAAATAAGAAATATATTATTACAGTCAAGGCAGTGCGATTTTAAGTTCAAACCATGTAATTTGCATGTTCAAAAGGAATTCTTTAGTGGTTATTTTACATCAGAGCACTGTGTGACGGGAAATGTTAATAACAATTATTTTAACAAAATGTTGTTCTTATATTTATTGAAGTTTTCGTAATAAACCTGATTATTTTTTATTGTCTACAAGCAATCTTATCACATTTTTTTACGTTCAGAAAATGATTCGATTTTGTAGAAAGAGGTTTACCTGTGGGAGAAAAGTATAGAAGGCATAGTAAGGAAGTATAATTTTTCGTGATATTTAAAAAAGAAGACTATTTATAGCTCTAACTTATATTTTCAATAATAATAGAAAAACTAATTTGACTTCAAAAGTCTTAATAACAAAAAGGCTAACCAAATGTAAATAATTTCAAACCTTCTTTGTCCAAGTTCGTAAGTTGTGTATTTGTTGGCCCGATCTATTTTGATTTTAACTAGCATTTTAACAGAATAAAAAAAGTACATTTTGGAAGAAAATAACCTTAAGTCCTTTGCGTAACTTGCGTTGACTTACTTTGCATTGAAAATAGCAATTCAATAACACTAAAGAAACTTGCGCTAGAGATGACCATGTTCAATTATATAAAAACATCTTGTTTTTATAAGCTTTTGCGTATAAAGCTATAACTACTTTTTTTTTGCATAATTCTATTAAATAGACAGTATATTGTCGATTTTATTAAATCAATATTTTCATATTGAACTTAAATGTCTACGACCTCTCAAAAGATAAGAGCATTTGATTTCACTGCGGAAATACTTTTATTTTCCATAGTAAAGACATTAACATAACAAGTTATGCTATTATATGCAGTAGATATACGCTTATTGGAAACGATTGCCTAGATGAAAACATACTCGATAGATATAAATTATGAGCTCATCGTTCATGTAATAGAGTAGGAATGTCATTTGTCTGATAATAAGTCAACATAATCGATTCTTTAGAAAAGATAGTGGTTACCTGGAATCGATAAAGTTTTTATCTATGGCTACTGTATTATTAAAACTAAACTATAGTATTAAGTTTTAATTGTATTTTAGTTTATATTGCATTAGTGGAAATGATACGGTTTTAAAATTTAAATTTTCGACTGATTACTTTGGTATCGTGGAAAAAGATATTGTAACTTAAGTAGGTATAACATGTATGTATGTGCCAGACGAAATTAAAAAGTTTTTTTAAAGTTTATATGCAAGTAGTATGTAACATGTTGATAATAAATTTACAAGTACATTTATTCGTGGACAGCAACTCAAAGAATTTGAAATGGGTAAAATGTAATTACATATTGAAAAAAGCGCAGAAAATTTAAATTAAAAAAACTCTAAAAAGCGAATATCGTACATCGAAGACTACACAAAGAAGTCTGTACCTACAATCATAGTTAAAGTTGTATTGACCAAAAAAAAATAAAGCACTCGAAATTCGACCGTCCATTGATATCTAGAACGAGGTAAAGTTTGAAATTTCTTGCCGCACTACCTGTCGCACATTGCGTGCAATACATAATTATTGGATTCTTACTTTTGGAACTGTAAAAATTGTTATTCCTAGCCTCATGCAGTCTCCTGCTAACATCTTTGTAAATACCTTGACCTAAAACTAAAGACAAACTAATAATATGACCTTGAACGCGTTTAGAATGTATAAGTAGATTCCAAAATTAAATAATTCGTACACTGTCTATTTATTTACTTGTGGGAATCTTAACAGTTATTTTACCTTTTTACATTGTTATAGACTAGTTAGTCTTCTGAAAGACTAGTCCAGCGTAAAGATGCTCCAGTCAAATGACCTTATTCCTTATCGTGAACAAGTCTTCCCGAAATATGTTTTATTTACAAAGAAAATCTTGAAAAAATGAGACCATAAAGTAATATTTTTTGGAACATCTCTGGAATATAGACACCATGAGACAATTATAGACAGATACAATATTCACATAAAGGGTTTCAATACCTTCAAATTGACTGCTAAATGTTTTGTAAATGTTCAACCGCTTTGGAAGTCTAGGCATGGTGGCTAGAGACTCCAAATACCTAGAAATGTATTTAAAGATAAACTAAGACTTCAATCCCTTTGATATAGTCTTTGTTACCCTTATTTTGTACTGACTGTACCTCTGACGATACGTATCCAATGTTTCAAGATGGACCGGTGGAATAGTTGTGGCGTAAAAATGATACGTCGATATTATGCCCCCTCTGTATCATGTTAAAATGGTGCGGTGGCGCCAAGTTCTGTGAAAATAAATAGATTTCCATTTGCACAAACCGTAGCTCCATTGCGTACTATCCGATGGCATTTCTCTTTGTCAATAAATATAACGTTATCTTATACATATATTAGTCTAATACATTGTTTAGTACAGTGCAAATAGTGGCACTCATTTATTTGTTTACATCTCACTAGTCTAGGAAAATGTTATCTTTTATTTCATTGTAAACAAGTCAAGTTTACTAATAATACAGATATCTATATTACATTTCTCAATTTCTTAATACATGTTTATATTTAGTAAAGTTTCATTTTTTTTAATAAAAATGCAATTTTCATAAATTATGGTAATAATTTTCTCTTATTTATTACTCTGTGACGTTTATGTCGCAATAAAACTGTGTAATTTCTTTATGATTGGGTTTTATAGAATAATTAATATCAGCATTCATTTTTGTTACCATTCATCTACCCAACACTAATCTTTAAAGCAGAAGAAAAAGATGTTTTATTTTTTAATGTGTCGTTTTAAAAGTATTATGTAGATTGCTATTAAAACACTGTCACTAAATATTATTGACTACAATTTATATAGTTTCCAACATATTTTATTTGAATGCCACGTATGCGCCGTGTGTAGAATAGGAGTATTTGTACCAACTTTGGGTATTTGTACCAACTCTGTGGAAGAACAGAAATAAGAGGAGTTGTCACTTTCCGTGCGGTCTTTATGGGGAGATTGCCTTTAGCTTATCGCAATTACAAGTGTCACACTTTGTTAAATGTATTTTTGGTATGTTTAAATTTGGCACTCCTTTACTATCCTAAAATTTGCCTGATTTGCATTATTGCCTGAATAAAGTCACTGAATTACCCCTCGTGATAATTCAGTTTTTCTCATAAGAAATTGTAAGATAAAAAGGCAAGAGACTGAAAACAATTCCGTCATCTGTATTACTACCATTTAGTTACAGTAAAATGTCATTGATCTTGTGGAGTTCCAGTTTTGATAGAATTAGTTTATGATTAATGATAGCTGACGTGCGATATACATATAATGTGCGTAGAGCAACGACCTCGACGGACCACGTTAATGGCTGATCGGACGTTTAAAGTTACACAACGTCGTCTGGTGGCGCCAGGCGTCGCAGCCGTCGGGAAATCGCGCCGCTGACCCACCGGCCGACTCGCCGCCGACTGGTTGTAATTGCACCGCCCTAATTGTCGGCCGGCTGACGGCTGACGGACCGGCTGCGAGTGCTGTGACTGCTCCAACACACATGCGTTTGCAATTCATTACGGAATACGGACGGGATCGAGCCCGCTTGACATGCGAAATTGTTTTCAAAGTAGATCCTGTCTACGAAAGCTTTAGTAGGAGTGGCTCTCGTCCGCCACGGATATGCTGTCGACGTCGTTTAATGCCCTCGGGAGTATTATCTACTCATTAAATCTATAAAGTAAGTACTGGCATTCTTCGAAAACCTTTTCCATGGCGTCGTCTGAATTCTTAGTCCGACAATCTTGTGAACACTGCAACTGTGTACTGGATTATCTATACGGTACGGTTCTTTATACCGTATTCTTGGTATATTCTTCTATTACCTTTTTACCTGAAATTCATTGTACAATGTTTTAGTAATAGGAATAGCATGTGCAGCTGTAGCATTTGTTCTCAATACTACACTTGGCAACAAGGGTAATAAATAGTATCTACAATTGAATTAAAAAAGGTAGTCGAGAAAATTTCTTCTAATGTACTTGATAACAAAAAAAATTAAAAATATACTAATTGTAATTACTCTGGAGATAGAGTTGAGTCTAGTTTCATATAACGTTTGGCATTTTTTATTTTTTTCATGAATAATAACTATTCCTGTACCAAGTGTTTACGAGTTATCGCTATAAATAGTTTTAATACCAGCAAAAAAATAAACTTTTCTCGGTAATATTTGACTCACGAAACTTTACATAGAGTACAGAGTACCTCCTCGTTAACGTACTTTTTGTCACAAACGTATGTCATTTAAATGGATTGTGCTGGAGTGCAATGAACTTCAATTTGGAAAGGAGCCATTATTTTTTGAAGTTATGAAAAATTACTGTTATAATGTGTATCTTTTTGTCGGGAATGTCATGAGGGCGTTAAGAAGCCCTGTTAACATGTACGCTGAAACTTACGTGAGTTTTAATTGTCGATTTAAGCTGCAAGGTGTTGGCATGTAAAGCGAATCCAGTATTTCGTGTGACGTCCTTCAGACCACATGATGAATAAGCTTTATCGATGTGTTGAAGCGTCGTTTTCCTCACAACTCTGGTTCTGACAGATTCACTTGTAACGTGTCCAAAAGATTAATTTTTTACATGACATTTGACACAGGTTTTTTGAGAGATGGCTGTTATTGGCGCCTCATTTCTTATGAAATTACGAAATTGATATACCTATTTATATTTTTAATAATTGTAAACGCTGTAAGACTATTAGGCAGCTAGGAAGCGCCAAACGGAGTCCGTGGTGAGCCGTTCGACATAATGATGGATATTCTCCATGATCTATTAATTATCCCAGAGATTCCTGTCGATAGCTGCATCCATTGTTCCTGTAGTTAATATTCAATCGATCTACCCACGTGGTGCCGTGTTGTTTGATCACAGTGATTTGTCTTATATGCTTCGATGATTGTAATTTGACGTCATTTTTTCTGAGGATCTCGTCATAGAGCGTCCGTTAATCATCTTTAGGCCTGCGTATAAATAATTATCATATGAATTAATGGTATGAAGTGTCGAAATAATATTTTATTTTTAATTCACTCACAGTACTAACTCTACTACTAATTACAGCTGCGTCATAAATATGAATTCTAATAATATTACGTTAAAAATCTCAAGAATTTAATAAGTCTATTATGAAAGTAATATCGAATCAATGTAAGAAATTTTGATTTTAATTGAATTCCGCATATTTTTGTTAAAAGTGGAGCGAGAAACTTTATCACTACGATTATGTACGTAATCGGATCGCAGAGAAAGTAATGCATTTAATACTCATTGCACATTGGGAAAAAATTGAAAGGAAAAATGAGAGTGAGAAATTCCGATCGTGTTTCATAAACTACTATACAATGTGTGATGTTGTAATTTTGTATCAACGCTTGAAAAAGTTTTATAACAGCCGTTATATTGACACCACGGTAGGATATCGACATTGGTCGTCAATCAAATTTCGGAGATATCGATCTTCTTTCACAATTATAAATATCATCATACTGTGTGTAATATATATACACACACACACATTTTATTAAGTCGTATTGTAATATCTACGGTTGAGGTTTTGACACCACATTTAGGAAATTCTATTTTTTTTTTTTATAAAAAGGCAACTCCATTTCTATTTTTCCAACACAGTTCTCCAACACTTCTATTTTTTTTTATAAAAAGGGAACAAATCCTGTGTCGCGGTGGACTTTACAAACACATGAAACGTACACAAAGAACACCGAGACTCATAACACACTCATAATTTGTGATCACACAAAGAGTTTTCCCATGCGGGGTTTGAACTCTCAACACTCAGCGCAGTAGAAAGCGTTGAGATGACCGCTGAAACCACTTCGCCATCCGTGCAGTCAGCCGTGTATGTATATATTTAGAAATGTAAAATTATGTTTATCATCAGGCTGGTTACCATAATACAGGCTATGGCTACTTTGACACTACGTTCTAGTGCCTTTTAACAAGTTCAATATGATCTCTTTTATTGCTATTCCAATCTTGAATCGCACACAAGTGATATCTACTATCAATAAACGTAAAGTTGTCATTGTGTAGACCTAATTTTGTTAAAAGTTCTTCTCTAGGTGTAGGAGAAACGTCACAAATACCCAGATTTCTACTTGAGTAGCCGTTTACTTTCTTCATATCTTGCATCAATTAATCTATCTGTATAATCGTAATTACTGTAATCATACAAATACTTTTGAGGTCTATTATTTTCTTTGAACTGTAGCCCTTGGAAACGCACGTTTAATTACATATTTGATTACAATATAATTCAAATGAAATAAGTGACAATTGTTTCTATTTATGTCAAGCTTGGAATGGTTCGATATTGTAGGTAGTAATAGATTTCCTATCCTAACCTTAACTGTCTGCGCCGGAACGCGTACGGAATGTATTCCAAGTCCATTGTCATGCGACAGCGTGGTGCAGTTGCATAAAGGTTTCGTAGAGGCTTGTGCAACTGCTTTGGGTCAAGACTCTGACGTAAATAGCACCATCGATAACTCATTCGCCAGTATTATCCGGCGATGTCGTAAACGATTCTTGTTACGGAATGTCAATTAGAATGTTTATAATAAAAAGAAAAATAAGTATCAGTTTTTTTTGTATTTAACGGGTTGGATTGTCTGGTTTCATGATTTAATATCTTTTAATTATTTATATGTGAATGAAACAATAAGTTGAGACGCTCATTTTAATATAATGCAATTTTATATTTACACTTGTCATCTAAACTTCTTCAAATAATAATTAACTAAATATTTGTCGGTAAGCTACTGGCACAGATACATCAGTAGGAAGGTATACAATAGCATTGTATAACTGTATGACTCGACACGGGCATCGAACCGGAGAGCTCTTGATCGGCAGTCAAATACGCTAACCACTAGACAAACGACAACAACAACAACAACATATTTTGATACTAATATTGTAATCAGTTAATATTCTAATATTTTTAAGACCTTAAAACCTTTGATCACTAAAAATCCATAAACATTACGAGCCTTGAACTTAAATGCTCTATCTACATAATATTAATATTTATTAAAGCTATTAACTATTCAAGTGAACTATACTAGAGTAAACTATTCAAGTAAACAGTATTAAGTTCGCTAAAATACATTAAGTTATGTGTTGAGAATTCAAATTCAAATCGGAATAAGAGATACGTCTCTAAAACATCTACTTGAAAGGGCTACACTACGACCGTAATATCACGACTGCACACCGTGGACAACCAATCATCGTTTGAATAGCATCACTAGTTCCTTTTGACGGCCTACAGGATTCTCCACACTTTATTTTGTCGGTAGCTTACAAGTCTACCAACCGACTTTTCTTGACAAACCTGCACCATCATTGCGGTTGATAACTATTATGTACTCATCCCTTTGATGAGAATTCCAGGAGTGAAAGGACTAATCAATATTTGATTCGCTGCTAGAAAGTTGGGAGTGATGACCTCTTAATTGCGCTCTTATTTACAGTATGTCTTGAAGAAGCCGTGCCGGTAATAATGGTATTCATTTGATATTCTATTTGTTGCAGCGGTGGTCGTGCGGTATCTAACTAAGCGGTACATTGGAGAATATAGCTCGACAGGAGGTTAGTTTAATGAATGGTTGATTTTATGTTTTATTTTGGATTATGTCCCTTTGTTATTCATCGGTGGAAATTAAGGTCAAACAGTAATAAATTCAATTTTGTCCTACGAATGCAACGTTTATTATATTCGATAAACTACTCAATTGACATTCTCATGACGTCAGTAGCGTAAAGTTGATAAAATTTTCAATTGAGTCTGGCATTTAGTATATTATGCATTTAAATTAATATGTCTGCTTCCTTCCGACCTTAAAATGTGATGTGTTTGCGTCAGTCTGACGCCGTATTTCTTGGGTGACAAATTAAAAAGTAAGGGAAACAGCTTTCAATGCTCGCTGTCATAGTAAACGACTTTGTTATCGAATGACGACAACAATATCTGTACCAAAGCGACCGTTATATACGAGTGTCGCACAGTTCTATAGCATGCTCCCTTGTTGCAGATTTCCTTTATCAACACAGAGTGGGTTTCGACGGTGCCGTTTCAGAAGTTGAAATACTAGATACATCTAATTGCGCGGTAAGTTACCACTCGGATACAGTGTTGCTTTTAACGTTAGCTCTAAGATATCAGTCACCATTAACAAAAGGTTCGATAAGATTAAAACTCGAAGCTCGAATAGCAAACGAAGAGATACACCGCCAAACTTAATTTACCATTAAACAATGGAGATGTTAATCTGCGGCGGGCTGTGCTGGTAGCGGTTGATGGCCGCAGTACAATTTAATTAGATGAAGTTTATGTGCCTTGTATCGGCTTATCAGATGCGATCGTTGGCGTTGCTGCATTGGTGTGCCTTCGGGCGAAAACCTACGTCCGAACCTACGCCCGGCAGAAAACATTCAACATTTCGTGCTATGTAATTATGTTTTCATTATAGTTATGTAGGCAATCCATGATTCTTGAACACGTTTTCTTTCTTCTAAACAACGATGATGCTTTATTAAATGCATCGATGACGGAACTAAAAGAACAAAACAGAATGAATGTTCGTATTGCGTAACCGGCGATTTTATTCGGTGCAGCGACTGGCCCCGATACAAGATTCCGAGTACCAGTTGTGGCTGGCGACTTCATTATGCTGTAGTTCACTGACTTTATTTACAATTTAGCTACTTCGAGACTCTCATGGGTAACATTTTATATTCAAATTGTCGAACAATACGAGTACGTTTAAACTTAGAAATGTTAAACAGCTTACCTTGGTGTTTAAGTTTTTGCATTAAGGAAACTAGGATTATGTTCGCAAGAATCTAAATTATTGTAGCTTAGCTTAGTGAGTCAGAGAATTAAGAAGGGCAGGGTTAAAAATTCAAGTTCATTGCCTAAAGGTTTATTTTACCTAGAAATGGTTTCTGAAGTGAAAATAGAATTGAACTCGAATTTCGAAAATTATTAACACTCCTATACTTTTTTGCTACTCCTATACTTATATTGTAGATAGGTAGATATATTTAGGACGAGATTTTGTTAAGTTTCCCCGACATATTAACAACATTGTTAGTTGAATTGTCGACCATTTGTTCTATTAAAAATATTCACTCGATACCTTATTTTAAGTCTTTTCATGTTAATCATTTGTTTAGATCCGCGGTTGCTTAGCAGAGCACGTGCGATGGGGAGATGCATTTGCGGTAGTCTACTCAGTTTGCGAGAGACGATCGTTCCTTGCGGCTGCAGAACTGTTGTCACTACTGGAACGCACTCGGCTGCCCGGCTGTGCTGCCGTCACCCTCTTAGGAAACAAGCGTGACCTCGAGCACGCCAGGTAAATACTTTTTTCTATTCATTATTTTGTCAGTCTTTATGATGGTGAGTTAAGAACAGGGTGTGTTACTTTCCCTGTTCATCCTGTGGGCATCGTAAGAGCCGACTAAGGAAGGAAACTACACCGGATAACAGCACTGCCAAGAGAAGGAAAATTTGGAACAAATCCTATATCAATCAGTCTGGTTAGCGTGGTATCATCATCATCATTATCATCATTATCAACAGCCTTTAATAGTCCACTGCTGGACATAAGCCTCTCCTTAGAAACCAGGTTTCGACTTGCTATACCACGTTGGCCAGATGGAAGGGTTTGAATCGAGTTTTTCTTCTTTTTACAGTGATGTTGTCCTGCCTAGCTTGTTCTTTAGCCGTCGCTTACCACACCCACGGGATGAGTACAGGTGGTGACACTCTATATTCTTAATCCGTCACCACACGGAATAATCTGGTTGGCGTGGTCAAAACCTCTTATCTAAGGATGGGTCAATACTAAAGGTTGTATGTAATGTAGAAATTGAGCATGGATAGTCGCTTGTATTGTTTTAAACAAATTGTTAGTATTAGACTTTGAAGCAGATCTATTACTTGCAGCAGTCAAATAATGTAGTAATTGAGCATGGATAGTCACTTGTGTTGCTTTTAACAAATTAGTATTAGACTTTCAAATTGAAAGGGTCGACAAACAATAATTTTGAATACGGCCAATGTTATAAATTCATGTTTTCAATTTCGATTGCCTACAAGGTTCAATAAACTTAATTAGTTAGTCTATTGTATTCCACGGCTAGACATAGATCTCGCTGAATGCATGGTTATGTAGTACTCGGTCAAGTTGCAAGTTCAGTGACCTTACCATAAGCAGTGGTTAACACTTACTACAGTTACTTTCGACTTCTATTTCGTCTCAACAGTTTAAAAATACATTACATTGTGAAACTAGAATTTCTATATTTAAATGTTAAACGTTTCATGTAAAAATATCGAAACCATTCAGTACTACTATTTTAAAATACAAATATTTATATTGAGTGAGAATTGAATCCGCGACCTTGCAGTTAATACTAGTTTGCTGCGTCAATGTGCGCTTTAGACGTGTATGCCATGAATTATTTTTTTCTCAAATCCTATCTTGATGGCTATCCTAAGGCTATATAATGGCGATTGCTTCCAGCGATAAGACCGGCCATTGCTAGTATACGTATAAGATTATGTTCAAAAGCTGTTTTGTTGAACTGTTTTACATAAAAACAATAATGTAATAAACTAAATCTATGTTTTTCTATATAGATAAAGTAAAGAACTATAATAAAATTTCCCGCGTTAAAAATTCTATCTGTCATCTGTCGTGTTTATAGGCAATCTTCCTTTCTTAAGAGTAGCAACTGGAACACGATGTTGGCAATAAACAATTGGTTAATCATCTCATTGATCAGCACCTTGTTGAGTGCTAAGGATTAGATTAGCGTAGATCTGGGTTTTACCTGTTAGTTGTATTTCTCAAGCGTCCTTTGATATAAGGTCTTTGTGCTGATGCCAACGTTATACACTATTTTTGTATTTCGACTTTCAAATTTGTGATTGGTTTATCAAGTATCAAAGCTCGTTAAAATGTTACAAATAAACTGACTTTCGACTTAAAATTTCACAAATAAGACGTGAAGAGACTATGTTTTCCTTTTACTTAGGGAGGTCCATGCAGAAGAGGGTCAGGAGCTGTCGTTGAGATTCGGTTGTCAATTTTACGAGGTGTCGGCAGCAGAGTCGTGCGCGGGTGCCGCTCTGGCGTTCCACGCGTTATTACGAGAGGCACGTGCGCTTGCGCTTCTATTGCCTGCGCCCAGGCGCAAGCTTGCCGCATACTCCGTGTCTAAGGTAAAAAAGCATAATCATTGGTTCTCATAAGATAGTATCTAACAACTCCGTAGTTAGAACAACTTTATTGCTAAGTTGATATGTACCTGTATTATTCGAATCTTTTTAAGCAATAACATTGTGTAGGTAGCGTGCGTCAGTGTCACCAAAACTGTAAATTTATATGTTCCACCAAAATAATCCGAAAGTTTATTACCTGCCAATCTAAACACACCTAGCACCAGTTTTTGAGGATTTTTCTTCTGATGATTGCTTTGAAGACGGTGGTACAATTTGTGGACTTCTTTATTTTTATAAAAATTTTGTTTGACGGTGACCTATGTCAGCATAGGATAACAATGTTGGAATGATCATTAATCATCTTGATCTGGATTTAAACCCTATTATTAACTGTTATTAAATTAGTAGTACTAAAAATATGTTTTATATTCTCCAGGACTTCATAAACTATTTCATTTACAGGTCATTGGCACAATATTCGGCAAAAATAGCAAGAGCGTCAGAAAGAAACGGCCATCACTAAGCATTTAAATTATGTATTTAATTTTAACACTTAACACCCCTCAGACTGGTTGTATATAAATAATTTTAAAATAACTGTATTTTTAAGATAATCTGTTATCCTACCTACATATAACATGTATGTAGGTTTTCAAATTATAATTTGTAAATTTTAAGACGATGTTTTTAAGCATAATAGATATTGCATAAATACATGCAGGCTATAGCCATTTATATACTTTAAAACATCAATATGATCTGTGTAAATAAATGTAGGTATTATTTGTAAATATGAAGTTTTGTAAAGGTTAAGCCCTCGCACTAGAGATGTAACTTCAATACGTACTTTGTAAATATTGGATTGAAGAAGAAAGAATTATGTGCCTTTGTCTAAGGACTAAAATTATCTCATTACAATAAATTTTTATATGAAATTTTAATTTGTGTTTTGATTCGTTTGGAACCTGGTAATTACGGTTTTTCTTTCAGTACCTACTTTTTTGTTGAATATAAATGAGTAGAAGTTGGTTTAGATGTGAGTTACAGTTAGTTTTAACTAAACAGAATTTTACAATGTATTATCTCGTAGTGTGACGGAGTAGAGAAGAGAATTGTCAGATACATAGATTAACGAAAAAAAACGACCTCAAAAGACGTAAAATTTAAATTAACATCAATAATTTTATTTGTTAAAATATTTTTTTATTCGATCATTACCTAGAAATAAAAGAGTTTGCCTTAAAGTAAATGCTACCTATTTCTAAAAGTACTTCTAATACCAGTTGCCACATTTGATATTTTGTGGTAGACGTTAATTACATGTTTCACATAATTTCGAGTTTTTGAAAGTCAACAATCAATTGCGGTCTCTATTTTCTTCTCAGTTTTTCAAATATATGTTAATAGAGAGACAGACAGTTGGTTACCAGTAAAATTACTCCACGCGTGCTAAACAAGATCATTAAATTAAATTTGTGATCGTTAGACGGCAATGAATGCAGACATTTGACGCTTTCTTAGATCATAGTGTTACGATAGTGTCACATCCATCCCGTGTGTTGCACCTCGTGTACACGTCGCTAAAAGCTCTAATGAGTTTCTGTTTTCACTTGCAAAGTGTCTGAATGTCACATCGTTCAGATCGAACAAACTTATACGTCGCCACGTCATCGTGCTAATATGAACTGGACAGTCAATAACCGAAGAGAGTTTCAATACGATTCAGCCTCTCACGTCATACTGTCAGACCACTATCACAACACGTGTGATCTTTAGATAAAGTGTAAAGCAGGAACCGACTGTAACGTTACAAGACTGCGCTGTTTGTGAAAGCAACAAATGTAAATCTCAAGGTCTTTAAGAAATTATGCATCGTAATTAACGAACATATTTATACAAATTTTAACTGACAGGCAGCTACTGAGCTGAAAATATTCAGATAGATCCACTGATAAGACGATCAAGTTCAAGAGCAAGTCGATGAATAAATATATGTATTATAAGGTGTGCAGTAGATGATATAAAAATCAACGGTAATATAGACAATGAACAATACTTCAGCGCTGTCGTTACCCATTGGACAATAAAATATTCCCTTAGTTGTTCCACTGCAATAGATCGGGCACGCATGGAATACAGGTGTATCGGCCGATGCGGAGATATGACTTATAAATGGGATCACTAGATCGCATTACTGGCGCCAACGTTCCGCTTGCCACACCGGCCGAGCCTAGGGAAGCGATCTCTATCCGTTGTACTCTATATTACTTTGAAAAACTGTGCAAGTGATCCAAACAATGGCCAATATCGTAACGAATAAAATAATTTCAATACTGAAATATTAATTCCTCAATGTCCACATTATCAGAGAAATTAGTAAAGATCATAAAGTTGTGTTAATGAAAAGCTAATGCTTTGAGCGATCAATAAAACGAATACTTTAATGGCCTAACCCATACGTGATTATCATTCGATAAAATCATGATTAAGAAAGTGTTAAATTTTCTATAGATAATAAAGCTTTGTCGCTAATTCATTGCATAGGTCAAGAGCGAGTGACCCTCGCATTCACAGCAATATTTAACGTCAATTAACGATTATTTTTTAGTCTGAGAACGACGAGCTAGGTGAAAGCTTTAGATATACTCAGACAGGATACTATGTAAAATTGCTATGATGTACATGATACTATGATAGCACGCCTCCAGCGGACAACCAGTGACGTGCAGACGCCTCTAGCTAACCTGTTCTATAAAGCTGATCTATTAATATTTGCCGTACATGTTCATCATTTTAATCTAATCAGACTACCTGAAGCGTATTTAATTGAGCGTAATGATGGAATGAAATAAGTCAAGAAATTATAGTATTCACGACGTACGGATGGAGCATCGCAGTGACAAGAATATGACATGTAAGTCGTGGAGTCCGTGCATCGAGAATCTTGATTCGGTAGATATGCTATCGACCACTTTCATCTCTCGCTTTAGATTAAACGATTACTAGTTTCGTCTAATTGCTCGTGTTTGTCTGGGATGGCATCGGTCATTGAGATTTATGCATGGTTAAGGATTGAACTGGTACGTGATTTGGATCTAAAGATAGATAGCCTTGTAAGTGAGATGATCTCTGATTTACTTCACTGTATAAGGATAAATAAATAGTAGCAACAAAGAACGTGTATAACATATCCAATCTTTATGAATCCAGTGATGTAACCATAACAACTTTACTTAGGATAAAATTTATTGCAGTATATTTCAAAACTGTTATCAAATATAATATTATCTTTTAAAAAGTTGAAACAAGGTTTTTGGAAGTGAATGACTGAGATTGTTTTGATATTATCTTCATAAACTCGTTTATTTTTTAGGAAGTTTTTTTTGTTGGAATTGAAATGAACGTCAAGGTTTTGATTAATGTACGAGAGTTTACTGTGTCGATTGTATGCATGTAACCGCAGTAACCACAGCTTGTCCTTGCTCATTGTGTTTGCAAGTTTGAGTTATAGTGTGCTAGATATAACTTAGCACACTAAAATACGGATGATCTCTTGTCTATATTATTATTTGAATATAAATTTTACAGAGTTAGTAGCCAAGAGTAAATTTGTACGTTTATTAGATATTTTTATTTTTGTTTAGTACTAGCATTTGCCCGCGGCTTCGCTCGAATTTGGTCTGTCGCATTAAGTTTCGTAATAGATCATTTTAAATAAATCTCTAAATAAAATGTATCCTATGTTACTTCTAATACCTCCAAGAACATGTGTACTAAATTTCATGATGTCCGATTGAGTAGTTTTCGCGTGAAACCGTAACAAACTTACATTCGCATTTATAATATTAGAAGGATGAACTGCATGCTATATTCCACTTATTCAATGTTAATATAAAAAAAAACATTGCCATACATAAACACATTGGATGTTGAACTAATAAACATTATAGATTATATTTAATAGAAGGTTATTATTAATTATAAATATTAATATTTTATTACGTACTGTAGTACTCCTACTTACTCTTAGATTTAGTTTACTGTGTGATTGCCCACACTGTTTATTGCGCAATTAAGCCCAAAGTCTTTCATAAGTATGTTGGAGGCGGGAGACAAATATTCAAAGAAGAACACTGTTTGTGTGTTATATGAAAGTATATGTAGTAGAACCTTTAGACTCATTATGAATCATTAACAGCTTTTAAGTGTCAACTACTGGACATAGATCTCCTTAGGAGGAAGGTTGGTTTGCTTCATGAATATTGGTTTGAAAATTGGAGATATAACGGTAATTTTCAAACTAATGTTCATGAAATATATATTACCATGGATCGCGTTAATCACGAATGTGCTTATGGCAAACATAAACTTCAAAATCAAAATCTACTTATACAGTTGTGAAGTACAATCTAAACACACGTAATGGCTACTGACAAAACTAACATTAATAATACATAAATATTGCATGTGTTTCATAACGAGTAAAAAATGGGGAGATTATATTGAATAATTGTACAACATAAAACCGGTAAGGCGAATGTATAAAGTTAAACACTTAATGGAATCTAATACTGATAATCAATGAGGCACCTGTCTAACAGTTGACGAATGAGAAGCCGTCGTTAGGGACCTATCGGACTCATCGGAGAAAGTGAAATATTTTTTAAAGAGTTAGAACAACTAGATATGTCATGAGTGTGACAAAGTTACGGCTTATGACATTATGTAGTGAAATGACGTTCGTTTAACAGCTTCAGGGGTTTTATTACTCGTTATTATAGGTTATGTATTATAATATATGCTATGAAACAAATGACAAACTGAAGTGATGCACAAAATTTGATATTAAAAACCACAAGTACCTATTTACTCAAATTTTACCTACATTTTTGTAGACGTTATCACAAATTTTATTTTTATTTATTTGGTAGTCCATACGTAACGATAACTAATTATGATATGACAGTATAAAAACATTACTGTCATAGTCACTAATACCACGGTCATTCAAAAGCTCATTAATCATTTATCTTGTCATTACCTCGTCTGTGTATTTTGACAGCGTTTTTTTGCGTCTAAAAGTAAGTGCAACTGTTTGTACCTCAAGAAGATTAGTAGTACGGAAACTAAGCAATCGCTAAGTTAACCATCTAAATTATAGTTTATTAATGACATTTACAACATGAAATGACATAACTATTATGTGCTATTGCTGTAGGAGTTAAATAAAAAGTGGTAACTCCGGTAGCAGTATTGCATATCATCAAACAAAACTCGTAATACAAATTTATCTATTAGCTTTACTAACGTTTTGATTTTCACATTTCATGGTATATAATGATGCGAGGAATTAATGTGGTTACGTATGTATCTTTGAATTGCCCGAGGTTTCGACCATAACACTCCCCAGAGTCACTAGCAAGCAGTCAGCCTGCTAATTAAGAAGTCAGTGATACCTATTACGTGATTGCCTTCCTTAGAGTGTCTTATTAAAAATGGATTCATTTGAATTAGTGGCTGTCAGAACTATCGCTTCCAGACAAAGCGTGCACATATAACAGATCACTCGCAGCAACGTTGGAAGGTAACACTAAACGGTTAATTTGTAACGCACATATTGCGTAAATCAAGTCACGGAGTGCCTAATGACGTTGATCTGCTACTGTACACATCTGACAGCACGCTTATGACTGTGACAGAGTGATACCGCCAATATGAAAGTGATATTTATAATACGAACACGTTATTTTCGTGCACGTAATGCATTTGAGGCCGTTAGTTACGGTAAATGTTTACATCAATGGGAGATTAATATAAGGGACTCTGATGGATAGCCATTCGATTTCAGAGTACAAAGATGGGTAACGGTTATAAGGTTGTCGTATATAATTAGCACTGTCTTCACACATTGGTGGTATTATTGACAGTTAACACATGTAATTGTTAGTAGTTTTTAAACCGTTACTTACAACTGCGAGCCCTTTTGAGACAAGATACAATGTACTTAAGAAATTATGAGTTGTTTTTCGAGTTCTAGAACGAGCTTGTCATTTTTGTTACTTTAAAATTTGTAATATTTTTCTCGTATATTTTCTTTAAATAGCATCTGTTATATGCAGGAAATATTACTAAAAGTTTCTTGTACTTCTAATCTTTCACCTCGTAATGCTAATAAAAGAAATATTATTCGATTTATTTAATCTATGTTACACCATAGTGCATACTAACGCACTCGCTTTACGCTTTCGCTCAACTTTCGCGTTCTACGATATGTAATTAAGTCCATATACATATGTATGCGAGTGACAACTGGTTAAAACATCAGAAAATTCAAAGGAATGTGAAAATATTAGTTAATAACAGTTAAATAGTTTACGTATACATAATGCGAAGTTTTTACTACAATACTTTTAAATCAAGGGAGAGCTATGCTACGACACAAACCAGCCGTTTCGATTGAAGTGATAATATGGCGTAACAGAAAGTCAGTTTTAAGTAGCTTATTATTAAGTAATAAATACTATAATCAAAAAGAAATTTAAATTAGTAGTAATTAAAATGGCCAATTAACAATACTGGCTTGATTAATTACTTGATCAATAACATACTAAATCATAAACATCATCTTTCGAACTTTTATTAATCTCAATATTCGGCGTCGGCTACTACGAGTAGTTCAACCGGTTTAAACTAATGTCAGCTTTTCCACGGAGCGACTGGCATTGGACCTCTGCAGCCCTGAGGGTGAAGTGAATTCGAACGTGGAACTAGTTGTCAAAACATTAGAGGAGATTCCCAATAACGATTTTCATAGACGTTCATTACAAGCCTGATCGACGGCTTAACATACTCTCTAAGGCATGGGCGTAAAATACTAACAATATCCTTACTCTGTACTGTTATTTAAAACTTCTTATAATAAAAATTCAACAATATTTTTTGACCCGGGGAATCCAACGCGAGACCTCTCTCTATAACAGTAGTCGCATACGTTAACCATCGAGGCAGTAATGTTAATTCTAAAATAAGTCAACAACATTCACGTAGATATAAAAAACAAGACGTAATGTTTTATTAAAACTGAGATCTAAACTACAGGAGTATATTATACACTGTATATTGAGACCCGTTTGTTAACATCAATATCAAAGACACAGCCTTCTGATAGTGTCACTCAACCAGAACACGGCACTATGAATCATGACTCGGCCAATGTCTCAATCTGTCCATGGGTTCGTACCACAGAGTTCTTAAAGAAGTGTAAGTAAATTGAAGCCTATCGCAAAATAGATATGTACTACTGTTCAAAAATGTATGTACGAAAATGTCCAAATTAGCTGATCGTGGGTTCATGGTGGGATCGTGGGACTATGAACTAAGAAAATATAATTTTTTTTATTAATTTTCTGAGAAGTCTACATCAATAATGTTGTTATATTGCCTATTAATTTGAAGTTATGAATATTTGTCGGATTTTTTTTGGGGTTAATTTTTCTTAACGTTTCATTCTTATTGAATTAATAAAATACAAAATTAACAGACAAATAAACTTGTAACATGTTAATGAAAATACTTAACCTTTAAAACTTATATTTCGAAAAGGACAAGAAATCCACCAGTTTAATTACTAATTTCATATTTATATGATACTTGTATTACTACAATCTCTACTGTCTACCAATCTCTAAATATGTATAAATTCTTAAAGACACAAATAGTTACAAAGTTACAAATTGACACAAATATTAAATACAAGATTTTGTATTTATTCAACTAATAGATCCAAATAAACCGACTTCAATCTAATTCGGAAAAGGCTCGGAGGGCGATTCAAATAAAATTAATGAAACAGTCATTTTTGAGATTTTAAAGAATCAGGTATTGTTATTGTTGGGTATTATTATTGTGTAATATTTGAAAAAGAGCCATTATTTTTAGAATGATACACATTGTGTTGTGTGGTTCGGTATTTCATAGTCATTGATAGCTCTTGACAATCGTTTTCAAATAACTTGATCGTACAGAATACCCGAATATTTTGTCAATATTTGTTTATTTGTTTATTAAGGTGCACCAACAACTTTTTACATTCATTCCTTAAACCTATACATGTTTATATCATAAAACATGCAACAGTTACTTACAGGTAAACACCGTTTATGTTATAAAAAAGCCGTTTATGTTATAAAAAAATAAATTGAAAAATTAAGGGAACAAAATTCACATATTTCACATAGACCCATACAAACGCTCAAACAGATAGAGTTTTAATACATTTTTACATTTTTACAATTATTGCATCTTACTCACAGCAAACGACTAAGCACGAACTGTATCTTCCGGATGGTATAAAAATGAAAATCGACAAGATCGTTACCGTTTTTACATAAAGAAAATTGGCACCAAGAACTGTTCTTCTGAAAGCAGAACAAAGTGGCGTGACTGGACCACGCGAAAGTCAGGAAGGAACGCGAAACTTAAAAAGGGCTACTAACTGAGGCCAATCAATTTTTACAATATAAAGATGTGAATAATATTATAAGACCAGTTTGTGACAAGTATATAACTGTGTATTTTATATTTGTGAAGAAGCTGGTTGCCAACTTACGGTTCACGCTAGTTTCGAAATCAGGGTTTATATCTAAATTGTTAAATGTGATTGTTGCAATAAAAAATTTGTTATTATTATTATAAAGAGGCGTTACCTGCTTTAAAAATTTTTAGCCAATGACCGCATTGTTTACAAATATACACTTTTTACAATCATATAATTATTTATCGTGGCTATTTTGAATATGAATCTTCATTATCAGATATCTTGAATTCCAACGAAAGAAAATCTTAAACTCATTAGTAAAAAGTAGTTCTCTACGAATGTATCTTTTAGTCATAATGTTTCCCAACACACATTCAAGAAATACAATCACATATCTCACACAATCTAAAGAAAATGTTTATATAATCATCCGAACTTTCTATGAAATCTGAGGTGACCTTCATTTAATGTAGAACCATATCAAGTTAGACTGAAAATTGAGCCGATACGTTAATTGTTATATTACCGTTTAATATGGCACTATAAACCCACTCTAACTCTCGAAAGTCAAGCTTTATTACAAAATTAAAGTATAAGGTTCCTCTTTATGACAATACTAAACAAGAAATAAGAGTATTTCTTAGAATGTCGATAGGACGAGTTGTGAACTAGATTGATATTGAAAATACGAACTTGAATGGCGCTAACATCGTGCAAATTGCATCAAAGTATGTACTAGTTTCTACAACCATTCATTTGTTACAGGAAACTATAAATTGCCTGTAAACAGTGAAAAGTATGGAACAATATAAACTAGATCTAGACGAGACGCGAAGAGTTATGGGGAGTAATAATGAGTTCAAGCGGAGCCTGAGGGCAGTATCAGTTGTTCCAACAATCTTTGTTCAATTGATTCTAAATAACCAGAAATATCTGTTTTGTAGGTACACTTCAGTTACAAGTTTTTAAAAGGCAACCTCATTATCGGAGATATAACACGTGTTTGTGAAAAAAAGTTACAGTATAAAAATTGAATTTCAAATATTTACTTGTTAAAATTTGTGCCCACTTTACACATCATAAAAGTAACGAAAATCCATAATTAACGTACAAAATGGAAGTTTATCAGCTGTTAATCAAAAGCTTTCAGTGAAAAATCGAGGTCAGACGCTGCACAAAATTTGCTCAGCACAAACCCACCGTTGTGTATACACTGGCTATGTTTTAATTTTGTTGCTCCATCCTTGTGTGGAGACCAAACAAAGGGCTGATTACTCACTTACAGTACATGGAACGCCACTCTGGTTTCGCCTTGAGACTTGGGCATACAAATATTAACCCTATGTTTACACGACGTTGACTGTGATGTCTTGATTTGTTTAGAATCTTCAAAGGACAATATTTAGCTGGCCTGTTCTGTGTAGCTGCACTTTATCTTCACAAATTTCTTTTCTAGTTTTTAAACAGTGGTATCACGTTACTGCCAATTATAGGTAAAAAACAATTAATTTTATTTTACTACTATATATAAAATGAAAGAAAATAGTAAATAACAACGTTTATTATTTGATATCGATATCTGTTATTCGATTTGTATTTTTTAATACGATATGACTTTCACACGCGAATTTACACATGTATCTTCATATGTGAGAGTCATACTTCGGTACAAAAATTAAAGCTCGACCAGAGAGAACAACAGTTTACCAGAAAGTCGGTATCAAGTAATTTTTTTGTTACTTTTTACTGAGTGAGTGAGGTTACCGTAACCCAAACTCCTCTCCCCCTCATTCTACAGGGAGGAACACAAAGCTCCAAACGGCGGTAATGAATCTTTTGATATGTTATCTTGTGAATACTTGTGAATCTTGAGTTGCATGTATTTATGCGCAGGCGCAGTATGCACCATCAGGTTACTGTCTAGAAAATCTAAGTTTGATTATAGAACATTTAATCTCAAAATAATTTGTCAGGGAATGTGTAAGATAATCAGAAACGTCCACTGTTCTCAACACTCCGGAAAAACTTAGTACCTATAAATTTAAAAATAAAAAGCTAGAGGTGAGGTTAATCTTACTTATTAGTTTACCTTACGGTGTCATAGTGGCGTATCGATATATTATGTGAATGCAATTTATATTAGCAATTCATTATGTTATGTAAATCTTTGACATGATTTCTTTTAAATTATTCTGCAAAACGCGAAAAGTGATCACTAATAAAATTATTACCTAATATTTTATTTGGACTAGGTAATTAGTTTGATGTCGTATTACATAAAATTTGGGTTTCAAGGCTTTAGTGTTTTGTAATAGTATTGCGTGAAATGATATGAAATGATTCACGATTGTAATAAATATGTAGTGAGTATCAGAATAACGGAGTGAAGAATTTAGTGAAATTTTTATAGTGGCAACATAGTACAAACGCCCTGAGCTGCGATTTTATCACGTACACGCTCAAAACGACTGGCGCCGTCTTCTATTACCTATATTTATTGCAAGTCTCTCTTGATGACCACGTAAATGCAACTTCTATTCCAAAGTATATAAAGATCACTTTTAAACTATCCTCGTGCCGTACAGTTTCTTCTATGTGCAATAAAGTGTTTTCAACATCAATAGAAATTGTACCTTGACATTTGGTGTGTAGGGTGAATTTCGTATTTAAATAGTGATTAAATTATAAAATATGCCCACAATTTTCCTATCGATTCCCGACATCCGCTCATTACAAGGTGCAGGAATGTTGTTCAACACATTCTGTGTTAAAAATTGTGGATTACTAACTGCATGAATAGCAAAACATACAATTATTCAAGAAGATCTGTGTCTGACTCATTTTACTATAGCAATTAGATACATAGTTAGCTATAAAATAGATATTACAAATATTAGTTGCTTGTGCGCTGACTACAAGCCAAGATAATACAAGAAATATATTAAGACTAATTAACAATCAAAATTCACGTTCGTAACATTAATATGTCGCATAAACAATTTCATTTCTGTTTAAAGGAAAAACAAACTAATAAACACACTTTCGTATCCTTACTAATATTATAAACCAACTTTCACTTGCGGATGTATGTTATTGGTTTTAAGTTTTTTACCATTTTGAAGGACAGACTGGAGTTAGACAATATGTTTTTATACCATAATACTCTATGATCGGAGATGTCTTGTGGATTACTTTGTACTCGGATTATCTTCTACAAAATTAAAGTTTATTTATGTTATTATTACGGAAGTTAAAGTTGACATTGGAGAAAATGATAGTCTTTTCTAATTAATTATGCTGGTTCTAAAATCTGATCATAAAATTTTTTTTGGCTTGGTCCCTTTTTTAAACAAAAAGATTCCATAGTTCTCACATTTTTTTAATGAATGTACTAAACGTAATGAACTTGATTTGGATTTTTCAGTTAGTTTTCTCATTTCATTAAAAATGATTTATTAGACCTAATTTTATTTCATTAGAAAGAAAGTTTTTGACCTACTTTACCACTCTGGCCAGACGACTTGATATTTTCTTTTTTTATAGAAAACTTACAAAAGTGACTCTATTCTGCCTGATGGAAAGCATGAATAGAATCCAAAACGGTGGTGGCCATACTCACTGCGAATGAAGATAGTGCAGTATGGTGGCGGCCTAGTTAGATGCTTTTTCACGCCCCGTTTAAAGGGCCCAAGATCGTAGTGGGAGGGAAACACGTGCGCTGGTAATGAGTTCCAAGCTTTAACTGATTTGCACAGGAAGGAAGAGGCGAACCGTTTAGTTCTGGAGCGTATATCTACCATTCTAAAACGGTGACTTCCAAGGCCAGCACGAGTTGTCTGTAGAGGAGGAGAGAGTCTCTTCGCAACTGCAGAGACTCAAGGTATTCAGTGATTTTGGGGTTATTGATAATTAATATAGGATTTGTATCAAGTTTTTTTTCTCTTTTCAGTGATGTTGTCCTGCATATTTGCTTCCTTCGTCGTCTTTAATGACGCAATTGAAATGAATAGGGTGACACTTTGTATTCTTAAACTGTCATCAAACGGATTCATTTGTACGGATCGTATGTAAGTATGATATAACAGAACAAAAACTACTTACAAAGTAAAATGCATTCTTAAACGTGTTCACATCTACGCTATAGGATGTATCGTAATGATGGCAGTAATAATGAGAAGTCACTCGAAGACACTCAATGTTTAAATGAAATTTAAGCATAATCGGCAGAGAACAACCGCTTTAAAAGTTGACTCAATGATAAACATTGCAAGTTTATACAAAAAGTGGTAAGAAATTATAATTTGCAGCAGCGGTGACGAAGAACAACGGATTACTTTAAAGGTAAAGGTAATTCATAGTTATTATCCAATAATATGTATACGAAACAGTGTAAAGCTAATAAAAGATAATGTTACGGGATTGATTAAGATCAGATCGGTCGAATCGCCCATTACGTGTTGTGTTTATAATAGAATGGAACAACTGGCCATTAAAATTTTACAAACAACTAATAATTAAGATAAAGGTTATTATAAACTACGTGACTACTTTATGTACTTGACTGTAGTTTGAATAACTCTGAACTCTTTGGCCAACTTTTACTATAGATTTGGAACTGAACTTGTGGATAGGATTGGTGATTATACGGTGTAGTGAGTAGTTTCTTAAATTCAGTTTTTTTCTTAATTTTATACAATTTCTAAATTTAAATATTTTTCAAAGATAAAATTGTTACGTAAGTTGGGGTACTCTTCAAAAATCCATGAAATTGTGCACGAATTGAGTTCAAATTTTGACACTATATACGATCTGTCTAAAAATGGTCTTTATCTATATTTTGTGTTAGTTTTATCCCTTCTTTTCTCATCAATGCAACAACAATATGCCATAGCAGTATGTAGCAAGGTACAGCTAATACGTTTTAAAAATGTCAAGCTGACAATTTGATATTCCTGAACTATATAAAGTGTTCTGCGTTAACTAAGCGGTAATAATTAAATTAACAATAAAAAATGGTGTTAAAATTGTTTGTCAAATCTATTTCAAATTATCTAGCAAAATAACTCCAAAATGTACCTTGTTACTTATATAGAAGAAACTAAATCATAGTGGACGATCATAATCGAGGGACGGATCTTACTTTTACTAAATAGTTGCAGATGCCAAATTGCTTGTAAATGTTAATTGTGATAGACCTACAATAAGAAAATTTAATTTTATCTGTTGTAAACCAAGACTAATCAATCCTTGTGTGCAACATAGCATGCTAATTACAGATTTTTTAATTGGGATTACCAAATATCTATACCCACCATAAGATATAGCCACCACAAAATAATAGAGCCACACTAATTTCAGCACGAGTGAGCCGGCTCAATCAGGACAGACTACCCTTTCACAGTAGACCACCCTAAAGCGACAGCATCCGTGCTGTCGTGTTTCATTTTTAAGTTTGAGATCGAAGGCCTACTGATGCAGGGGCGACAGTTATCGTGGTAAGTGTGTTATACTTACACTGCCACGATAACTGTCATGCCTTTTATAATACATCCTAAAGAGGGGCGGGAAAAAAATCTTACTAGGCCATCATAGTATGGGTTACCATACTGCAATGTCTGCAATCGCAATGAGTATGGTGACCACAACTTTTGGATTCTATTCAGGCTTTCAATCAACCAGAGTAGAGCCACCATGGCGGTCTCTTAAAAACTTGTGTAATAAAAATAATGTTATCGGAAAAAAGAATATGAAATTTCAACTATGATTAAAATTCATTAATCGTTATTAACGACGTTGATAACTAATGCCAATGATAAAGTTTGTCTGGGTCGTAAAACTAAGTCGTAAAAACTTCTGAATTAATATACAATTTTTGCTCTACATTTTAAAAAAAAAGGGAAATACCGAAGCATTAGAAATAAAAAGAAAAAACTTAATCTTATTTCTAAGTAATTGAATAAAAAAAGGCTCCATGGAGAACAGTTCTAAATGACAACAAAGGATTATGTCAATCTTGGAAGTGGTCATTAAACTGTCAACACGCCGTTCTACGAAGTAGACTATTGACGGAGTAATTTGAAGGCTTATTTTATTGGTCAATATTATAAATAATACGCTTTCTTGAGCCTGTGATAGAGAAAGTTGCTGGATATGCGATTAAAACGGTTTTGCGTGAAGTCTTAATTCGAGTTAGAATATTAGTATGACAAACTAACTTTTGATGAGGAAACCATAAAATTGAAATAAACAAATCAATAAAGTAGGACAGACATTTATTAAAGTTAATTGCTAGAAAGAGCAAACGAAACTCGTGGGCTGACAGCATTTCTGAAGCAACTTGTACAGCGATGACTTTTAAGAATTTGATAAGTCCACAAACAAAACTGTTAACTATGTATAATAATAATTTCGTAGAAGTGAAAACAATTAACGCCTATTGTATGTAATTCAATCGTTAGTAATCCATTCACTGAATATACGAAACATATTTTACGTAATCCATTACAAGGTCTTAAGAGATGAGATTTTTAAAAGTACTTTATGTTAAAAGTTTTTGAGATTTAATGTCAATTAATTTAAACTCAAGCTTCATTCCTTTTCAGGGTAGGCAGAGTCGATATCATGTCATCTGCCACGATGCTGGCTTACAGCTCGTGTCTCTTCCACATTCATCAGGCCTTTTATTTGCAATATTTTATTACGATTTCATTTCTATAATATTGTACGTATTTAGGCATCCTGCTATTGTAATTTTTGTGATGTATCGTCCTTTTATTTTAATTTTAAATATACTTGCAAAAGTGGCTCTACTTTGCCTGATGGAAAGCATGAATAAAATCCAAGAGTGATCCAAGAATAGTGGTTACCATATTCATTGTGAATGCAGACAATGCAACATGGTGACCTGCACAATGGTGGCCTTTTCAAGTCTGGACCGGACTAGGACCCGGGATCATACTGGCAGGGAAACATATGTATGTGCTGATAATAAGTTCCAAGTTTTGAAAACCACAAGAAGGAAGAACTGAATCATTTAATTCGTAAGCATATGCCTACCATTCTGAAACGGTAGCTTTCAAATCTAGCACTTTTAGTTGTGTAGAGGAAGGGCGATAGAGAACTGCCATAGATGACATCTCTTCACAGCTGCAGAGGTTCTAATTATAAATTATCACTAGTTATGTTATATTACATGCATAGTATACGTAATATCTACCAGAATTTGGTTAAATTTAAATTTTTTATTTTAAATAATATTTTGGTTAAATTTTTGTATTTTTGGTTAAATATTTTTAAAACTGTGGTCTATCCTAGTTCGAGCTCTCCTGGTTATAAATGCATATAAGAAAACTTATAGCACTCGTAGTGAACTTCTAACGAAGCCTCTGAAGTATCAATTAGTGGTTCCAGTTAATTGCCTTCATTTAAAATTTACGTTTATCTTTAAAATTCACACTTGATATTTGTTAATTAAAAAGTCACCGGACAGGTGTTTGTGACAGACTGTAGTACTACTAGATACGGTATTAGTGTAAATAAAGTTTATTATAGTATCGAATTTAGGTAATTTTGAACGTCAAGAACAGTTGACATCTGACAGGAATAATATGTTTGTATTTGTACTTTTTTTATTTATTTACAGGTCGGTTGACAATTTGAAATAAACAAATTTGAATATGTTGCTAAAATTCACGTTCAAAATTTTTTCGAGACCGTCCGACCTATGTTACAGAAACTCTACAGTTTAAAACAAATAAAAATAACATCTATCAAATTATTTGTTGTACCCGCACCGAGATATTAATGTTATGTTATTTGTTTAATATTGTTCTCATGTAAGTGACAATTGTCTTAATGGGAAATAAAGATCGTTAAACCGAATTATTTGTGTTTTGTGGTTATAATCAAAATTAATTTAGTTTTTGTTGCGTTTCTATAGAAAAGCGTGTTACACAACATAGAGATTTTTATCCCAGTTGAACACAACCCTATCATTGAATCATGGGACAGCCTGCAGCTTCAGAGCACAAGACAAGATTCCCCGATAACATTCCCGGATAGTTCGACCATTCGATACGCATCAAACCGTGCTTCCTGCCATCTAATTTGTATCTGACGTTTAGTATCGAGAAAAAAAAAGAAAGACATCGTGTTATCGTTTTATTTTTATTTGCTTGATTTAGCTTCCATTAAAAACCTTGTTTATGTTCGCTTTTAAAATGTAGCTATGTTTTAAAGGATCAGATGAAAAAAGAATTTAGGTAGCTGCTATATTTCTACGTAAATTCCACTGTGATTTTTATTGTGCTTAGAAATATTGACCATTAATGTGTTTATAAAGGTTCGTAAAAGTCGGCATACAATAGACTTCTTGACAAAGGATCATAAGTATACGGATTCATGAATATAGTTTGGTAGTTACTAAGAGATAAATGTTCCTTTAAAATGGTAACTTAACACCATTTTTCCAAAGTATTTTTATTGTTGTGATACCGATAAGATAAATATTTGAACACAAATAAGTCGTATGAAGCTTATACATGACTTATTTTTAATATTATTCGCATAACTCTAAGATGAACCGCCTGGATCTGTTTAATATCTTTCGTTATTTTTTTCTATTGTTGCTGACAGTTATAGCCCTGGAAAGATCAAGACTGAGGCGAATGGGTTTCTCTCTCGTATATCATATTAGTCTATTCACCTTTCATTAATTATTAATATGTATTTCCATTACCATTATTATGTTAGTGTTAAGATACATTCGTATTTTTAATTTTATTAAGAGCCTGCCATATTCCAACTTTGAAAAATTTCTGCAAAAAAAGACTGTGTTTCCTTAAAATAAATTAATAATTACCTGTATTTGTAACAAGTTACTTTGTTTTATATATACTTGGTTTTAGGGTTGTTTTTATTTCTGGGAAGCTCATTTTATACCAAAATATATCATGCATTTCATGATATAGTAAAACGGTTAATTAGTGAGTTATGCAGCACTAATATAGATGCAAGTATCGAATTCATCAATCTGTTTTGCAAACACACCATTTGAGGTACTTCGACGCAATCGTACCTTCGGAGTCAAGGTGAATAGATCGAGAGGTGTAAACCGAGTACACACTATACGACATTATGATTAAATTACACCTGTGCATGAAAGCTTTACAATCATAACTGTGTGTAGCGAGTTGCGACACTACATTGTGCGACACGACTTTGTAATTTGTCTTGCTATTAATATTTTCTATATTTTTATGTACCAACCTTGAGTTTATTATGAGTATTGTCTTCGTCTTGTTTAACCATGATGTTATAAGTAATGGGATATGGTATGAGAATAAAATAATATAAATATAATTATAACAGAGATTGTCCAACTTTTCTAGGTCGTCTGTCTATCTGACTGACGACCTGAGAAAGAAAGCGAGGGAAGATTGGATGTGGATGGTGGTTGGGTAATGCCTATGTTCCGCAAAAAGAAGTCAAATAAACTTTTTCAGTGTGTGACATTTTATAATGAATATTATTATTTGTTCTATCTGGATGTAATTTATCTATTATTTAGAAGTGTGTTCATCGCTAGTATGGCTACTATTGTGCAGACTCTCTCTAGTTTGGAATCAAACTGCCGTTTGTAAGATCAGTTATACTTTATTGTTGATAAAGTAAATAAAGTTCAACGAAGACAACTTCTGTAGACCATTGAGATAGGTCAACAGGAGAAAACAGCTGGGGTTCTGGGATAGACTGAACGTGGAGGAAAGGGGGCCGGAGTCTGTGGCGTAAGATGACAGAGGTCTGCAGAGGTGCAATTATCGATATATTGCGGATCTGTCTACAATAGCTGCTGAAGTCTTAGAACCCGTTCTAAGTACTGCTAATCAGTTATTAAGCTTAAGTTCTTATAGTTTATAACAATTCATAATTTTAATTCCTTTGAATTGAATTCTAAACCATTACGTTACGCTTGAATATCCATTGTAAATAAACGTTTCAAGCTTAAGATTAACTGACGCTAATTCTTTTGTATTTTTATATTTGTTTGTTACTTCAAAACTCAATTTTAAAGAAACCGACTTTGAATATTTTCTTTTTATTCGAGAGAGTTTTCTTTCTGTTTATGTTTCATTTAAATTTGAAGAGAGTAGAAAATAAAAGATTGCAGAATTAGTCCATGATAATTTTTATTATTATTATTGACTTTTTTGTCTTATATCAGTTTATTTAATTAATTAAAACAAAATATGTTAATCTCCTAGACTTTAACGACTTGAGAGCAAAAAAAAAATAGCAGGGTGAAAATAAACTTTATGTAATATATGTTTTGGTTGTAATTGTGTAGTCTAGATAAACAACTTTAATTGGCGACAGGTAGTAGACCATAATTCTGCGTATAGTTTCTCTTTTTTCTCAAGCGTACCAGCAAATAACACATTATACAGTATGCTTCAACTTTACGCATTATTTACAAAAGAAATAATTTGCTAAATATAAGTTTAGTAGTTTTCAATAAAGATATCTTCCGCTCTAGATATACTTCTGTGTCGCGGAGGACTTTACAAACATACATGAAACGGACGCAAATAGCACCCAGACTTAGAACAACAATTTGTAGATGACACATTGTTGTCCCATGTGGAGTTTGAACCTCATCACTCAGCACAGTAGAAAGTATCGAGGTGATTGTTTACACCATTACACCATTCGTACAGTTACTAGAACTACTTTTTTACATTATAAATATTTGTCTTTGATCTAACATTTATTTTGTTATTGTTTATCATATTTAGTTTATTTCTTTGTATGTATATTTACGCAGAGTTAGTATCTATTACATATTCAAAGCGTTAATGACGAATTTAAAGTGATTTGTTTGAATTTGATTACTTATATTACTAAATTTGAAACTTTCGCATTCCATGTCGTATAATAAATTAGTAATGATAATAAATTAATAATAATTGCTTTTCGCTTAGTCAATTCACTTGTATATGAAATATCTAAATGTATATGGCAATTCCAAAGTATGTAATACTCAATGAATCGCATTGATTTTGTTGGCTTGTCCTACATAATTATAACATCTGTTGAGTCTAGTCGAGTTGCATATACATATTTAATGATACGTATTACGTGTGGTGATGGATTAAGAATATGTAATGTCACTAAGCCGACTAAGAGAACAAACTATTGAAGAAAATATCATTTCAAAGAGAAGGAAAACTTGAAACAAATCCTATTTCAACCCGTCTGTCCAGCGTGGTATAGTAGGCCAAACCTCCTTGATAAGGGTTATGTGCAGCAGTGGACTGTTAAAGACTGCTGATGATGATAGATAAAGTAGTTGCCAGTTTTGATAACGATCAAAAATGTCTAGGTATTTTCCTAGACATAAAAAAGGCTTTTGACACTGTCTCTATTTCACACTTATTGTCAAAGATGGAGGGTTACGGAATTTGTGGATTAGCCCTAGACATATTTTCTAACTACCTATCTGAACGAACTCAATGGTTAAAAAATAAATATGAAAATAAAAATTGATTAAAATAAACATATAAACAGTATGAAGTTGAATGAACTAACAATTGTAAGGTATTGGGTATTGTATAGGTATTGTGTAAACTAGATACTTGCTATGGTCTGATACCCATAACACAAGTTAGATCTTACCATGAGTATCAGTGTTCCAAATACTGGCTGTTTCATATTTTGTTAACTACTTCCCTATATACGTTTGTTGTAACATTTTAAAAATAAATATTCATAATTATTTTTATTCTTATTCTTATAATAACATTCGGGCAATTATCGCATATTTTGTTTTTTTACTAAAGCGTTCTTTCACCAATACAAAATTGTTTCGTACCTCCGCGTAATAAACGCCTGTAGATGAATAGTAGTGTTTTGTTGCGCAATTATCTCATTACGTTATTGATTTCACCAAGTTTTGTCTGATGACTCCCCGCTGCGGTAGAGAGGTGGTCCTCGACACTCCTAACTTGTCCAATTGTTACGGAAATTAAATTAACAGTGTTTTCAAGTGTGAATAGTGAGGTTTATTTTTAAACGTTAACTAGAGAATGTGAACAGATTTGATAGTAAATATTTGTTGAGATAAATATGGCGTCTAGAACAAAAATAATCAGGGTTTTAGTGAAGTATACTTAGTTTTAGGGGAGTTACATTGTTTGTCTTTAATATCTAGAACGAGGCGTGAAAGCGCATCTTACTAGGCCGCCATAGTGTGGGTCACCATACTGTATTGTCTGCATTAGCAATGAGTATGGTGACCACAACTCATGAATTCTATCCATACTTTCAGTCAGGCAGAGTAGAATCACTTTGGCAGGCTCTTAAAATAAATAAAAAAAAAAATTCAAAACAAAAACATTGCCAGAAGTAACAATATTGTGTGATAATGTAGTAAGTTAGAATTCGTCTCCAGTAAAATTATGTTTTAGATTTATAAAATAAAGGAATAGACTATGGTCTAAGCTACCCGGACTTCGGCTAGATCCGTGCCAAGAATATACCTACAACATCGTTCAAAAAGAAATTGATAGTGAATGTATATATTGCCATAATTGATCGTATCAATATCGATTATGTTAATAAACTAAATGAAAAGCAATTAAAGGTTTCGCTAAGTATAACTTATGACAAACAAATATTGGGGTTTGCAATTTTATTATTTATGGATATAGATATAACAGGTTACTCAATACTTACGGCAGTTACGTCCCACGGCATCATACAACTAAATCATTCGAATATTTAATAGTAAGAATGAAAGTTGTTAAAAGAAAGCTGTTGTTATAACTTTAGATTAATATATTATTAATGGTTTACAAAAGGTAGATTAAGATTTGCATATATTACATCGAAGTGTTAATAGCGCTAGCTATCACTATGTGTGTTAAGTAAAAGCTAGTACACACTGCACGGGTCCTATATCTTAATATGAAAGTAAATTAATTTTAAATGTTACCTGTTAAATATTATCATTGTAATGACTTCGCTATCAAAGTGATTAAATTTTTGTTTAACAATTTCTTATGCCGTAGAAATAGCTCTATCAATAATGATATTAAGGTGCTTATCGACTGTGTGCATTAAGGCTTACTTACAAACGTGCGTGGCCGGCTTATGTTACTTCGAGTTTAATCCTATAACATTTTTATATAATTATAAGCAGTCGAAGCGTTGACTGGAGTCATTATGAACAGATCACGACCGATGTACGACGAGAAAAACATACTACAGCTTTCGTTAACAACACGAACTCATTGTATGTTTTGTATAACCACAACTAAATTATTAACCTTCAACACTATCGGACAATGAAGGGTTGTTTAAAAAACAGAGGTAGTAGACTCATGAACTTGACTCACGAACACGCACGAAGCTGACGACTCATAACAAAAGAGATCATCCCATTTAGGTACATGATAACCTTTGACGATGCAATGAGTGGCGAAACTGACATAGACTAGTCCGTGAGCGTTTCACGAGGGACCTAAGATAAGAAATCATAAAAAGCAGTGTCACAACGTGAGCTCCGTATCGCGGAAAGTTTTGCAAGTAGACAGTCAATTTAATGTATTGTTTGAGATGCCAGGGTTTGAGTTCCTTTCCTTTAATAAAAGGTGAAGGACAGCCCCGGGTGCAGAATGTGGCACAGCTGAAAATCTTCTACCACTTTTACATCCGGTAATTACACAAATTGACACGGAAGCATGCAAACTGATTCTGAGTTTGACTCTTATATTAGTAGAAGTGAAAATATATAGGGATTGCACATTTTTGATGGTCTAGTTGCGATCGTGTGGGAATGAACTTAGCCATTTACATTTTAGGCTATGTAAGACGTTTCTCAGAGCCCAGTTAAGGCTGATTATGTTGTAATAGAGCTCGCGGCAACTTACGGACGGGTAAAAACAGAAACTGCAATGGTCTTTGCGCTACCGTTTTCTAGAAAATTACATTTCCTTAGTGAAAGTTTGATAATAATGGGGCACAGGATTCGTGGTGGTATAAGGGCAGTATTGCACAGTCTCTATAACTTATTAATTATATAAGTAGAACAGAGTATGGGAGAGTGAGACTCATCTCCTTTGGCTGAAGATTAATAAACTTTCAGTGTACTTTATTTTAACAAAAATTTATAAACTTTGATGCTTTCGTTTCGTTACAATCAATTAGAAAGTAATATTGTAGGTACTCAAATGAGCTTTAATAGTTAATATTGTAGTAAATAAATGCTAGATGCCACGAAGAGTTATTTGTCTGAAAGATAAAAAACGCTCTTAATTATCTTTTTCTCTAAGCTTTTCACTGTTTTAAGAATTTCAGAAGTGAAACCGGGCAAACGTGAATAGACACATTTTGAATTCTGTACAAGTTTATTTAATTCCACATATTGATAGTTGATTGATATTTACTAATAGTATAGTAATATAAAAATATTTTTCTCAGTTATTGTCAAAGTACAAGTACCTGAATTGGCAGAATTATCTAATCCATACATACATAGACTACGAAGCGTATGTCTGTTTGTATATGTATATATTCCTTTATGTGAGTTTGCATCTGTATACATGTTGTATTCTATTGTGAGTATGTATATGTGTATAAGTATTCACAATATGTATCTAGCCTCTGTGCACATACTATCTTGTGAAATTTCTACACCATCCAAAGGTGACTGGAAGACTGGTGCCCTGGGCATTAATGTATGTACAAATGTAGTGTATAAAATTTTGTAAATAAAAATAAATAAATAAGTACCCTACCTCTACCCAGTACCTTTAACTTATAAACGTACGAAATTTTATGAAAAAACAGATGAGAATTTCTTTTCAGTTGAGACTTTTCGACTAATTTAAACCCGCATACACATAAACAATACCTGTTAAACGTCTATACATTGCTTAGTTAGTGTATATATATTGTTATTGTTACATATAAATAGTCTAGATATAAATTAAAAGACCACTACTTATTGGTAATGTTAAGAAATTCATTTGCCGGACCCCAGTAGTTTATTGTTGAGTTGGTATCAGATTGACAAGTGTGTTTGTCGTTAAAATTGCTCCGTATGGTGTGTTTGTAATTAATAACACTCGGTGTTGCATTAATATTGTAGATATAGGTAATTATGTCGATATTAGGAATCCTTAAAGATATGTAATTTTCTAGTCATAGCTATATGTCTGGCAAACGTGGTGTAGTAGGTCAAAACCTCCTTTCTAAGAAAAGGTTTATGTTCAGCAGTTGACTGTTAAAGGATCTTGATTTGATGTGACCGTGGTGTTGCCATATCTCTAGAGATTAATACGGTATAAATAAATCCCTACGGATTTAGTTACGTTTATAACGTAAGAGAATCTCATAAAAGCGGATTTTAATTATTTTGTTACTTACTAGTGAAATTATATAATTATCGCATGGCTATTATTACAGCAATAGTCATACACATTATACAGTTAAGTTCCTACCAAAGTGCTTATAAAATTTCCTAATGAACTTCGACACTTAAAATAGGATGTCATGAATTGCTACTTTTATATTATACCAGCTTTACTCTGCTACACTTTATTGTAGCACATTGTGATTGTATTAATGAGAAATAAGGACGAAACTGACACAATAAATATTTAAAAATAATCCTTGACGTAATAATAATAATAGTAATAATATTGTTTTTTTTTATATTTTTTTTTCTTATATATTTAAAAATGTAATCAATATGTATATTTAAATGTAATAAAGAGAATAAGTAATAGTAATAATAATGGTTGTGTATCGTATCAAACAACAACAACAATGGCGATTTCCCGATCAATATATTGCTGGCATATTTTTTCAGCGTCTAATGGTGAAAAACATACAAAAATAAATTAAACTTAACAATTTTGAGAATCAGGGATTAATATTATATGTTACTATATATTAGGCATTAATATTAATACAAATTGTAATTACTGAAAATTAGAACAAACGAAAGATAAAGATTAAAATTTAGTATTATTTTTCTTTGAAATGAAAAAAATCTGTCATGACATTGTTAATTGTCAACAGATAATTTCCGTTGTTATTATTACCAGAGTTAATTTAAGTCTAGATAACTATTATGTTTTTATTTTATTATAACCAGACCTATAACTAGGTATATACAGGAAAAGAAATTAAACGTAATTATAAAATATGAAAAGAGAAAAAGATTGTGTTCTTAGTTTTAAATATGTGGCAATACTAGGTATTGAAGGTAGTAAGTACAATGTCAATTAATCATTCTTTTTTATGACTTACTTTGTTTTGAGACTCTCTCAGATGTTGAATATAATTGGAAAAGTCTACTAAATTATTTAGTCTTTATTCAATATAAAGACATTTCTAGACGTTTAATAATTCCATCTGTTATTATTTTACCATTGTTTTGTGTGCTAAACTAATGCAGAAAGCAAAATGCATTTTTGAGTTTTGAGATGTAAACAAACTAATTTAATTTTTTAATATATTTATATTTTCTTGACTATGATAAGATACTAATGTATAATTGTTGCGACACGTGTTTTAATTTATTTGCTTGTATATCATTAGAAGTAACCACAAGTCCGAGATTGATATCTGTAACTGTATCGATCAGTTTAGTACTTATGTGTGTAAAATCATAGTGTTGTTTATTTATAAAACTTATATGGCATAATAAGATACAGAATAATATATGTATCATGTACTAGTGACTCACCCTGGGGTCGCACGGCTGCATTCGGCGGTGGAAACTCTACTTAAACATTTTAATTTTTGCATTTACATAAACGGCTTTTGCATTAGGATCTTTACAAACATATGAAACAAACACAAAAACAACCAGACTCGGAACTACAAAGCGTGGATCACACAAAATGTTATCCCATGCGTGTTTAGAATCAACAACATTCAGCAAAGTTGAAAGCGACGTAGCGACCGCTTAAATCACTACGTCATCCGTACATTCGATATGCAATTTACTAGTGTCCAACCGAAATTGCTTTTTTAGCCGAAACCGAAACCAGAAATTCGTGCTTGCTCTCAGTTTCAACTGAAACTTATTCAGACATATTTAAAATTTCTGTTTAATACTAAAATCTAGGTTATTTTTTCACGCATTAAGAAAACATATAGACAGTTTAATAGTACTAAATAAAATAAAAAGACAAGCATTAAAGTACGTAACAAATATTATTGAATTTTTTTATGTAGTGAATATAGACAAAATATATATGTTATAACTCTAATTATATTATAAAGTTGAAGAGATCATTTGGTTGAATATGCTAAACTCAGAAATTAACGGTTCGATTTAAAAAAAATACAGCCTAAATATGAGCTTTATCGTATTATACATCAACACGGTACGACTAGTACGAGCAGAGTATCAATGAAAAATGTTACAAAAACGAAAAAAACCCTTTTGAGATCTTTCGTTGCAGGTTCTGTGATCATTATAGTGAAAATTTAAATAATATGGTTCAATAATAAGTCGCTTAAAAAGAAATAAGCCTAAAAATTCAATATCGCGGTATTAGACCAAACTACTCGTAACTACATGAAGTCTTGCAGCTACGATAATATTTATTGAAACCATTGTTTAAAGAAGTTTTTTCCTTTTAATTTATTTTTTACTTTTCAGTTATTACGGGACAGATTTCTCAGTCTCTTCATCATTTAATTAATATTCAGATCAAATCGCAGGAACTTATTTGTCCAAATCTGATGGGATTGCAAATGATTATTATCTAGGACTTGAGTATTCGTGAAGACGAATCAGGAAAGCCCGAACTCGAGGTGGTTAGATCGTTTTATTACTGAGATCCAATGATCGCCTTCCAGCATCATAATCAAATTCGATGGAACAGTGTCGTTTTAGCAAGAACTTCCCAGGGCCACGTTCACCTCCATTATCAGACCTTGGATACTATTTAGAGATAAAGTATACGTTAAGACGAATCATATGAGACCAAACTTGATGAGGTTGCGACGCGTCACTACAGAGTTCTTATGCACACCTAATTTCTCCATTATTAGATCGAGTTCATGTTATAATATTATTGCATTGTCAAGCGATATATGTATCCAGATATATGGTTTCAGATATATGTTTAAAAATTGAGTTACAAGATTCCACCCGAACAAAGAAACATACATACACTGCAACTTAAATAAAAGCTAGTTAAAAACAACTTCTTTTAATATTATGTAAAGATAATAATCTTTAAAGTTGTCATACTTTGAACATGTAAACCAAAACCTTTGAGTATTTATTTGTTTTGTCTTTGTGATCAATTTACCCAAACGGTTCAACGGTTCTCAATGGTAAAACAATGTTTTTTCGATTCCCACACTTGCCTTTGATTCCACAAACATCAAATCTTGTCAGTAAGGCGTTGTCGAAGGAGTTGACATTTAGCGTTGTTAAAAATCAGTTTTTATTTCTGTTTGACATAGTTTTTGTTCCTATTTTTCATTCTATTCTGTTGGGGCAGTAAGTAAATTGTAAAGAATATTAAACTATTAAATATTTGATAATGGCTATTATTGCAATGTATAAAACATTACTATATCATATTTGAGGCCACTGACTTACCTTATCGGCTGTCACAGGTGTCGTCACATTTGATAGGAATGACGGGTGTTCTTACTTCACGTGTTCTTCGGAGCTTTTTGTCTTGCGTTTGGCCTCGGACCTCAGACCTAAATTCGTGCAGTTTCTTAATCACACCAATCAAATACTGTAATCAATTCTCATACCAGTTTTTCCACACCTACGTACCTATTTTGTAATAATAATATCCTTTGTGAACTTAATCAAGTTTCTTAATGTAAATCTACCGGCTTATCGCAGTCCTTTTAATGCCTAAACGTGTTCCTTCGGTGGCTTTATGTAAGCCATTGGTGAATCCGGTTAATTTGGCCTTTACTTCCTAATAATGGCAGCAATTATAAGTTATTTAATCATGGCTTGTGAAACGGTGGTTTTCGTTTCGCGAATCGTGACGGTTCGAACCGTTGATAAAGATTGCTCATTGTTTTTGAGTTCTGTTATCATACTTTGTTACGTAAACTGAGAATGGTTCGTTGAAAGGTCTTCGATTGAGGTAATTTGTCTTTAGTTATTGCGAAGGGCATGGAAAAAACTTGTTTTATATTTTTAGTTTGTTTTTTTAAGTGTTCATATTGGTCAATCTGTTAGGTAAGTAGCATCAGAACTATTTGCTATTTGAGGAGATATTACTTCTAGAACATTCCATTGAAAGGAAAGTAACTGAGCTTTTATTATATAATTCGAAATCTAATAATATTTAAGTATAATTGAATCAATGTGAACCAAGTGGGTGACTAATTCAAAGTGATTGGTAGAGAAGATACACATCATCAACTGGCAGAAGTAATAAAGATATTGAAGTAAAAATATCTAAACAGTTAATTAATCAAAATAAAATGTAGGCCTACAGAAATTTGAAGAAACAGATAAATTGAAGAATGGCAGGTCTAAGATGTGCAGTGAATGAAGTCTTCGTCAATGTTGTACATATGTACGTTAGAAATTAAAATTGTTTGTCGGTCTTAGATTTTTATAGATTTTTTCTTTTTAGTTTATTTTTTGTTTTTTTTTCAGAAGTAAATATTTTTCTTTGAGAAACATTAATAAACTTAAGAATTTTATATTTTATGTTTTACTTGAAGTGTGAATTTTTGCTCTGTGAAAAATATTTCATATAAATATTTCATTACAGCCAAATCTGAACTACACTATAGGTTTTGATTTATATGTGAAATCTTGAAATATAACACTAAAATACACATATTGTTTTCGGAGTGTTTGTCTAAGAGCTTAATGTACCTACTATAATATCAAGGAAATTATTGACTATGGGCGCCAGGAAAGAGGTCAATTGCAACCCCATTGCAGAAAAAAAACATAATATAGGAAACACATATTTTTAAATTATTTCATAAAAATGTCCATTTCATGGGTAAAAACCTAGTATAATCTTATGTTTTACGTTAATTAATAGTATGTGTGTAGTTTAAAATAATTCGGGCAACGCCCATGCTATTGACATACTTCTGACCAACAGTAAAGGTGCCTATGTTTTTTCCTTTTGAGGATCATAATCCCAAAACCTCCTGCTAAGGAGAGGTCTATGTCCAGAAGTGGACTGTAAAAGGCTGTTGAAGAAAAAGAAGAATCCCAAAAAAAACTCTGTAGTACTTTCCAATTTACTTTCAACGACACAAAAGTACATCAAGTGACCAGACCAGTGACCAATTTCTCTCACATTTTTTCGAACATTTACAAATTACACTTTATTAATGTTTCTTCGTTTAACCAATAGCTAATTACAAATTATAGTTAAGCATATCCACATACATTGTGCCTTTAATGATTATTATAGTGAGCACCTCCTTTCTTCTACCTACAGAATGAAAAGAACAAAAAATGTGTTGTAACTACAGCGAAATATCGAATGTCTGAGTGTATAATGAAAGACGTCCGTTCCGTCTATGCTCGCCATATATCACAGAAAAGTTTATAACCATCTATTTTTCCGAAATCATTAGCAACATTTTGATCATTAAGAAATTATTAGTGTTTTGGTGTTAACATCTGGCACTAAGGAATGTCCTTAAAATATTCAATAAAGCTGTATTCCTTGAATATCGTTTATATTTTTAAATTTTTGACTCTTTTCTTCTGTCAATAATATCAAAGGGCTTTCAGACTAAACGAGAGATGCGATTATTATTTTAAAATTAAGAGTCCCTCTATTAATGATATCATTTTATCATTCGATAGTTCACTGCACCCTACGGATGGTTTAAAAGACTGTCAAGCACACATTTGTCTCTGCCTCTGCTTTGGTGAATATACTGAATTTTTTTAACAATCATAACTTAATTTAAAGTTGTGTAAACTAGATTAAAGGTATAGCTTTTACACATGCAATTGACATGCTTATGTGTCAATAGAGTTTGATTCAATCGAGTTCTTAGATCTCTTTTACTTCAATTTTTCTTTTTTTCACTCAGAAATTACTGTATAGGCTCATAGACACACTCAGGAACTGTTCCTTGTATTCCTTGACAGTTGATTAAGGTGTTAAAGATCCCTACAAAATTTGTATTAAGATGTGATATATGTTATAGTACGATTATTTGTTAAAATAGTTAAGTACACTCCATATTTGGCAATATTTTTATTTAAAAAAACTTGTGTTACATATTTAAACCATTTACACTGGTAACATTGTTCTTCCCTTCTGTCATCGTCTCTAACCATTATCATCTGCCATGACTATTTTATGTAAATTATTTGCAAATCTCAACAATAGGATATTCTGCCCAAGTTTTGTATAACTTCATACACTAGGCATTATTCTCGCCTAGATTATTTATACTATTTATTTGTAATATTTTAACAGTTTTAAAGTCCTAAAATACTATAACTTATTTTTTTATATAATGTCTTCTTAACTTAAGCAACGATTAAAAATATTCATGATAACTCTAGACTTTGTCGTGTACAGTTAATAATTTATTCCTAAGGCGTCACCACGTTGACTAACTAGTCTGCAAGCGGCATGCTCACATGTTTGCTTGTGACGTATTACACGTACTAAACAAAAGAAGATTTATCGTAGCTCCGGTGACGTGTGATGCGCTCTCGACGCGTGTTCCCGATGAGCATCATCTATTAAACAGCCATAGTTTTTAATAAACCGTTTGGAAAGTGCAGCTAAGCGCATCTCGAACGTTTGGTTCAGACACCTTGAACATAGATTCAAAAATCTTTATTGATGATCTATGTTTAAGTATAAATTATTTGTTTATGTTCACGTTGGTAAAAAAGTTTAAAAAGCCTTAGAGATAACAAGTAAGGTATGGATGTTTATAAAAGTTTAATTGAAATATGACAATAATTGTTCATTGACTATTTACGAGAATTTATTATTAATTACTTTTTTCCAGATCAGCATCTACTGAATTAGCAATTTAATACTATTAGTAGGCATTGTTGAAGTCTGTTAGCTACATCTGTCGCAGTCAGATTTTGGAATTGAACACTTCAGTTCGTGCATTGTAGGTATTTACTAAAATAGCAAGCTGAAATTGATCGACTAGTTAAAATGTCAACGTTTTATGGTGAATAAATCCATATAATTAATTCCTATATTATTAGTGTACTGCTTCTATGATATAATACTATTATAATGATAGTTTCAGTTCAGCGGCAAACCAGTCTAAGTTTTGTTTAAATTTGTTGATATTTTACGTGTCTGAATTATTTCATTTTTCTTTAATTTAAGTTGTACATAAATTAGAGTAATGGATTATTTTTAATTTGAGTAAGTTAGTCTGTATGGATCTAAAAATATATTATTAAATGTAATTATCACAAAATTTTGCTTTTCAATGATTATATCTCTTAAAATTTTATGTAAAAGAACAAGTAAGTAACTTCGTGTCATAGTTATTATATATGATGATATGATTGATGCAAGGATGACAGTTATCGTGGTAACTGTGTAAGCCTTACACTGCTATGATGACTGTCTTGCCTTTTACGTCCCAAAGCGTGGTGTCAAGTCACTTTGGCGGGCTCTTAATATATACAAATATATATTTGACTGCTTCGGTGGTAGTGGTAACATATGCGACTGCTGTACTTAAGGCCTCGGGTTCAATTCCAGGGTCGGACCAATGGTTAATATGATTCACAAATATTTATTTTAGAGTTTGAGTGTTTTTATATCTAATAACCATATTGGCATATTTGTAAAAAAAGTATTTATGTATTGATATCAGTTGTCTAGTACCCATAGTACAAGTTCTGGTTAACAAACTAAGTAGAATTTGTACTGTACTACACACAACGCCATGTGTGAAATATTATTTATTTAGTGTATATTATATTAACTTATAGCTCCATTGAGGTTAGTTAAAACACTATGTTGATGCGCTGTATGTCAAGAAAAAGAAAGACGTTCAGAAAAAAAATAATATGGTATAATACTATATATAGTCGTCTCTGGAAATTTATTTGCGTTTGTTGTGAGACAATATATTGATAATCGACTATTAAAATTTCAAATCTTATAATTTTTAAATCCCTTAAAAGAGAACAGTTACATAATAGAACTAAAAATGAAATTATGATGTTCTAATATGTATTTCAAATAACGAAAACTTAAAAAAACGTAGCTATGGTTTTAAATGGCGAATAAAGAACGTTAAAGAAATCTCGTGGCAGTTCTTGCCACCGGAAACTACACATTTACAAGTACATCCGCAGACCACCCGCTAGTATTTATTGATTTGTTATATCTAAGAGGCTTTGTGGACTCATATTATAATATACATTATATATTGCAGTCACAAATTAGGAACTAATTACATGTTATTGCATACTTATACCTGCCTTCCTACATCATAAATTGCCTGAGACAAGAATTTCACTTTAATAGGCTGTTAGAATATTATATAGTTATTTCATTTCCGTCCCCTCATAGGATATGCAATATACTCGTATGTTTGGAGTAGTTTTTTTTTTCTATTTTACTACTCTGCCTGATGGAAAGCATGAATAGAATCCAAGAGTTCTGGTCACCATACTCATTGCAAATGCTGACAACGCAGTATGGTGTCCCACACTATGACGGCCTTGTGAAATGCTTTTTACACCCCGCTTGGGGACGTAAAAGGTATGACAGTCATTGTGACAGTGTAAGTCTTACACAGTTACCACGATAACTGTCACCCCTGAATCAATCGTGGTGGAGATTTTACACAAGTACTTGAAACATAATTTCAATTGAAGTTTCAAAATGTAGTATTACTTTTATGCAATTGTACAAGATGTTAGATTTTCGGTTAATATATATTATTTGTCATCCTTTTAAAACTGAAACTTTTTAAGCCTTTGTATCCTGTATCCGTGTACTAGGTATAGTTTTGTAAAATATAATTACACAAGTTATTTTATATATATATATATAAATACTTACTTTAGCTGTAATCTAATTTTTTACAATCTAATCTTTCAATACAGAATTTTGAACCCCTATTTTATTGTTTGTAAAATGATAATAAAGAAGCGTTTGTGTTTTGTTTAGCTAACTTGGAACTCCGTAATTTACGAACTTACATGTTTTTTTTTTAATTGTGTGTAAAGGGTTTGATCTCATTCGATCGCATTTAAATGTGAAGAAAAATTCCCATTTTAAGGATGCAAAGATATGAAATAAAGTTAGTTACAATACTCAATACTCAATACTTTATTGGACACCATACCGTTACAGACATATTATATTATGTTTTGCCAGTATGTATGGATCCTGGCGGACACGGCAGTGGTTGTACCAAAACTAGCTTATCAATAATTATTTATAGTTATAAATACATTAATACTATAGTCATATATATTTGTAAATACAAGTGTGTTACATAGATGTTACATAATTAATTTTAGGATTATTTTACTTTAACAGATTTTTTTACTTTTTTATATTATTTTATAAGGCTATCAATTGTTACGTTTTTATTATTAACTTATTCTTGAAGTGTGTAATGTGCTTTATTGATTAGTAGTGACTTAATTATTTTAAGAGATTCTATGTTGCTTTTTTCACTTCGGACACTATCTGTAGCTTATTATATATTTTGATTATATATTATGACGATGTAGGTGGACTGACTTTAGTCAATAGCTTATTTAAAAGCTAATCACTTAATTTTACAAACTACAAAATTATGTAAGCGCGGTGTCGGGCAGTCACCAACAAGATAGACAAGTGACCTTGTGAGATTTGCAGCTCGCATGTCGATTGAAGCAGATAACTTCGCTTCTTGTAAGCAATTAGGGATTATTTAACCTGATATTTAAGAAACCTCAGATTTTATGTAAAAAATAAGAAGTATTCTTAACAAATCATTGGAAAACAACAAGGTGATTGATGGTCGATGTACTATTTACAGTAAAATTATAAATAATGATTTAAATTACTTAAGAAGCTTATAATTACATTTCTGGTATCACTCCAAAAGTTATAATATATAAATATAAATTTTCGTGTAATAAATTTTACGATCGCGCACAAGTTATAATCTACGATCTAGTAAACCCACGCTTTCCTTATTCGTGATCAACATTGCGGACATTCACATTTAGAACGTTATAAAAACTACTTTAGTTAAAAAAAAACTGGTAACATTAATCTCACTATTTTGGTAAGCACATATTTATTACAAAATCACGACTAATTAAATCAGTTGAATAACATTATGTTACATCAAAGTGAGGTACCACGCACCACAACGAGATGATCCCATCAATTTAAACTTTAGTAATATCTACTCGAGTTATTTCGTAATTTATTTAATATCTAGTCGTTATGATTATGCTTCTAGAGTACATTATGGAGTTATCTTCACTATAAGCAACAAAGATTTACTAAAATAATTTAATCTGTTGCTTGTATTGTCTTTGGACTCGTCTTGAAAAGAAGGACGGTTTCAGAATTAGGTATACACGACATGTACTCGTATGTTCTTTAATATTATCTAAGTCTTTACCTGTATGCAGTGTAGGTATATAGATAAAGTGACCTGATATTCCTGTGGGATAAGTCAAAATCGCGGCAAAATCGTGGGGTGCAGGCCGTTTATGACAATTTTGTTTTTTAGATTTCAATCCTCATAGTCCTAAGTGACTCGTTCTATACAGTTGTCCTACGTATTATCTGCGTGTTAAGAATATCTATATTTTAATCTTACACTACCATCTAAATCTAGATAAGTGACATTAAGAGTAATAGTTAATGGAAATATCATTGTTACCGGTAATTGTGTCGGCAGAATTTCACGAAGAGCTTTCTATGAAAGGTACGGGGCACAATTGGGTATTGGGTAAGTTTATTATTGAAAGCTAAGATTGTATCTCAGTTGGTAGTTATTAGCGCGTGATTTAGTGCGCTGTGGTTGCGTCGGTGCGCCGACCACCCCTATTTACTGATAGAATATTGGCGCCAATGGCTACTTTCGTAGATATCTCTATTTTCTACACTTAATAGTTAAAAGTAAAGCAATCAAGGCTGCTCTAAGTTACGCTTTATTTATAGAAATATGTTTATAGTTTTTTTTAATTAGAATTGCGTTTTAGACATCTGAGTGGAGTCTTTTTTTGCTTAGTAACAACTAAATATGAAGATGGTGCGAATGTTCAAAAAGTAATAGTCACTGATGACTACAATATGGTCAATAAAATTTCAAATTATCCTTAAAATTTCCAAGAACAAGAAAGAGGTACTGACAACCACTATGACTTGTCCATGTCTAACTATTATAATTGCACGTAAAATAATATTGATCATTAAGTGTTTTACGCCGGTAACTACTTATTTTATTATTTCCTGGTTAACACTTCTCCGTTTATGGTATTAATTTCAAGACGTATGTTCCTTACATGTCTCTTTTTCATCTACGTACAAGAGTGTCCTCGAATATCTAACGGTACAGGTCAAACATAAATTCCAATGAAATGTAACAAAGCTATACAAATATCAGTAATGATTAGTTCTTAAGAGTAACGGTTTTCTTTAATGGTTCGTACAGTTTTCAGTCTTACGGAGTTTCTAAAACTTTTAATACTTTTGCAATAATAGGTATACCAAACCGTATGGTCAGCGTGGTACAGTAGGTTAAAACTTCATTTCTAAGAAGCAATCTATGTCCAGCAATTAATTGTTATAGTCTGGTGACGATGATAAAGGTTTTTGAAATATTAAAGTTAGTGAAATTTTTTCTTTTGTTATATACTTTACCGTTGACATTGGATGCTCTGATATCTTACGGACATAAGATACAGGAGATCACATCTTAGTGCAAGTCGTTATCTTGGTGATTAGAAAAATGATTTGAAAATCAAAGGAAAGTATCTGAATAAGTGTTTTAGGATTCCTGTAATCTTCTAGTTCCAAAAAAAAACCTTTATATTAAACATTTGTGAAATTCATCCGAAAATATTTTGATGGAACATTCTTCATTTGTACACTGTGTTAGAGAGTTTTAAGAAATTACATAAAATGTCAGATATATGATGTTCAAAGGGCGGCCTTATTAATAAAAGCAATCTCTTACAGGCAACCTTAGGATGGATCAAAATGTTTTGGAGACAGTTGACGTTGCAATGAGTTTTGAAGAATTATGATTAAAACCTATAAATCGATACACATACACACATATAAATATAAAACATATACTTATACATACCAATAGATACACGTACAAATATATATAAATATAATTAGGGGCCGTTCAAGTATTACGTAAGCAGATTTATTGCAATTATTTACCCCCCCATCCCCCTTGTCAGCAAAAGTAAGCAAAGCTCTTACCCCCTCCCCCCATGCTTACGTAAACATTTGTCAATTAATGTATTGTTTTTTTAATTTTATAATGTTATAATTATAATTTGAAAAATAAGAAAATAGATTTAGGATATAGATTATATTTTACTGAAACGGTATTCAACATAGAGTAAAGGACAAAAATATTATATCTTACTAACATAACAAACTTATTTTAAATTTTTGGTACATATATTAAATTCAAATTAACAGTCTTCAGTCCATGAAACCCGAATCCATGATTCTAAGTTTTCGATGACATTGGATTGCTTTGATTGCTGCTCAGTGTTGTGAGTCTGCTCGCTTTCATCCGATTTTGGAATGTCTACGTCATTCTCATCGAGCCATTCAACATCATGGTGCTCTAAATTTTGAATAATGCACATCAGTTCATTAGCACGACGAGCAGCGACTCTTACAGGTCTAACTTTCCTATCAGTGTGCGTGTTTACTTTCTTATGGATCTTTTCGATGTGACGATTTAGTGACTTGACGGAAGCATGATAAAGACCACACGTTTTGCATGTTCGACTTGAAAGCCTCAATTGTACCGTCGGACAAAAATAATCGTATGGCATTTGCAGGAAATCTTTGAGTGAAGCACTTAAGCGTAGAGCTAAATTGACTGGAAGAATAAGAAATTGCCCTCCTTCATCTAAAACCAAGTCATCAACTGTTTGTTTTACTTTTACAGGTGGTGGAAGAAACCTGTTGTCTAGTAATCTAAATAGTCCACTTCTTGGACGACAGCATTCTGTATTTCTACATTTTACAATTTGGAGCAAGTATTGGCTTTCACGCACATGTTCTGAATACCATTTAATGTCTGGAAAATCAGGAAGATCTTGTTCACCTGCCCCAACATATTTTGCATTAACATTATAGCCATCAATTTCCATTGAACTCCATACTTCAGCTAATACTTTTCCTGCAAATTCGAAATTAGATCTTTCTAAATGTTCATCAATTGTAACGCCACGTTCATCCAAATGAGACCCAAAATGGTCATGAGGCAATATTAAACCAGCCAGTTCCCGACTAAGAGGAGCCATTCTGCGCTCTACTTTGTTATACGCACTTCTTCCGGGAGCATTGGTAGCTAAAAACAATGCATCGAGATCATGTCGCTTAAAGTGTTGTATAGCAAACCCTATGACTTTTTGATAACGCGGATTTTCATCTGGCCCTCCATCAACCGTCATGATTACCACTGGTTTTACTAGTCCATGGTCAGTTTTAGCTAATGGTCGAAACTCTTCAAGTTCGAGAAGCGTCTCGAAATCCTGAGCATGAGTATTAGCAGTAGATGAACTATGCTTTCCACTTCGAATAGCGATGTATGTTGGTCCAGAATATCCAACGGCTTGCGGTTGTCCTAGCATATTGGAAGTGATTTTGATACCAGCATAAACAGATGGTATTAATTTATGACCCAATCGTGATCAGGCAATTTGATTCTATATTCCATGTGCATTAGAAGAGGTGCTTGCTTATTTGCCGCAGTTACGCCAATAGGGACTCGAGCTTTATCATCTTGAGATATGAAAAATACTTGATCTGGTCCTAGTATGGATGCTATGTTCTCTAAATAATGGATTGATGTTTCAGCGAACTTGCTATCTAAGTGGCTCTTGTGGTGATCAGTTTGAGCCCGAATGAGCTTAACAGGGACTGTCGATACATGTCTTCGTCCCTCTGCAGAATTAGATTTTCTGGGAATCAAACGAAGATATGTCCCACTGCGACTAATGTCAAATCCCATTTTACGTAATTCTTGTGTGAGTTCATCAAGAGTTTTTACGCTGCGAATTGATTCCGTTCGTCTTCTATCATCTGCTGCACTTCCAAATAAAGCTATATCCGCGATTGTTTTCAATAGTAAAGGTTGATTGCTTTCAAGATTAGGACGTCCCACTGAATCCCTCAGAGATAGTCTTTTTTTCATTTCTGGATTTTCATGACAAATATCTTCTAACTTTCTTTTCATACCATCCCTGTGTTTCTTCTGGGCAACTGCGTTTTGAACCTTCCTGTTTAAAGACTGTTTTGCTGTTTTTATTTCCTCGCGCAACTTAATGATCTGTTTATCAACTTCAGCACGGATTGACATAGTATCTCTGGCAGAATACAAAGCATTCAAATTTTTTTCGAGTAGAGCAATCTTATTTTTCATAGCCTCCTGAGAAGGTTTTGGTCTCTGTTTATCTGTATTTTTATTAATTTCGCATTGCTGTTGTGATTCATTACCGGTTTTTATTTTATCTTCTTCCTGTTTTTTAATATTTGAAGCTGGCTGTGTAATTTGTGTTTTTTCTGCAGGTTTACAGGTTGCCTAAAAATAAAAACTTTCTATGGGTTCTGCTAAAGATTCTCTTATTAAGCTACATAAATACAAAGTATGGCAATAAATATGGTAAATACAAAACCCTATGGCTTTAAATCTTTAAACTAAAATCTTTAAATTTCTTTAACTAAAATCTTTAAACGAGCAAATCGTTCCGGTCACAAAATACAGGGTGTTATAGTCTATTCAAGTAGGTATTTAAAAGAATATAAACAATCTTGATATGTCTTTTTATTGAAATATGCAATTATAAAATCAGATATCTGTAAAGGTGCGTACAGACATCGCGAGGCTTGCGCCGCGAATGGTTCGTCTCGAATACGTACGAATACCTGAGGCATGCTACGGCACATGTATACGTGCGAACCATTCGCGGCGCACGCCTCACGATGTTTGTACGCACCTTTATGTACTTACAGAAAAGCAATTTTTTAATATTGGTTGAGTTTTTAAATGAATCACAACAGATTTTACACAGTTTACAATTTTAAACCACATATTTTAATAAAAAGACATATAAAGATTGTTTACATTCTGTTAAATACCTATTTGAATAGAGTATAGTTTTCTGTAGGTATATATATATATATATATATATATATGTATAAAACTGGCATCCTGTATTTTGTGACCAATTGACGGAATCAATTATAAGAAATAAATCTATATAATGAATATTACCTCTATACTTTAAGATAGGCCATAATATTTTCTAATTAGCAAAGAGAAACTTTTTGGCGATTTCTAATATTTCTAGTAGGTACTCATAGGTACCTAAAATGATTTCGTCACTCACCTTAGAAAAAAAATGTAGTAAATTTTATTTATTCTTAGTCGCTGCTTGCAATTCTTCTTCGATTCTCTTAGATACAATAATATCTAGTTCCTTGTCGGATTTTGCTTGTAATTTATAATTTCGCCACACTTCGTTAACTAACTTTTGTACATTTTGTACTTTCGTACTTGTATGAGATTTTTTAAAACTTTCAAACAATTTTTGGTATAACTTAGATTTGTCTATTTGAAATGACATCTTATTTAAACATTAAACTTTGGATAATGGAATGAATGGTAACACAAATGTTAACTTGCTTTACTATGCTTACAATACGTCTACTCGCTATAGCAGCCAAACGAAACAATACACTGATAGAGGAAATTTAGACAAGTGAACAGCGCGCGGTAATTCCCTTACTCGGTTCTAAAGCGAGTAGGGGAATTACCGCGCACTGTTCACTAAATGTATGTATTACTTGCGGGAATCCCCGAAAATGCTTTTCGTTTTCAAGCAAAGACAATGTGTGGGTTGCCATTCGTGTAAAGAAGAAAATAACTACCGATGACGTAATCATCATCTAGACTCCCCTACCCCCCATGTCATCCAAAATAAGCAAAGCAAAGACCCCCCCGCCCCCCATAGTGCTTACGTAATAATTGAACGGCCCCTTATTTAATTAAATCGCGTATGAAAAAAGAAAAACATTCACATCATGGGTACGAATTGGGGTTAATTCGTGACTAACTTAATGATATTGCAAAAATTAAGTTGTATAAAATTATGATGTATAAAATACAGGATAAGCTGGTCTTGTTAAGGAAGCAGGGAACACCTGACGGCTGATTCGATTGTGACCTATAGATCCAACGTACTGCTCGATGAGGCGGGTAAATTGATTGAGAAGGTACTCCGTGCCTGCATCGTGTTGCGCCTGAGGACCGTGACCGATGAGACAATGAGCTGTGGCGGCGTAGTGTTGACGATGTAGTTGGACATCGCCAACCTATTCAATGGTCTACCAGATAGCTGCATTACGGAAGCTCACCTCTATCACGGGGTACGGGTACAGGTACACTCCAGCAAGTACAGGTACACTCCAGCAGGTACAGGTACACAGGTACACTTCAGGTATTCAGGCAAATAGTCATATTTAGAAGAGACAATAAGATTAGTATTAAATTAAAAGGACAGACTTATAAATCGATAAAAATAGTTGCCATCTTTCCATGTCTGAAAGTTTTTCTACAGGGAATGGATAAATGACACTTATTGCAACTGGTAGGTGATGTAAAGTAAGTAAACAATGATTTGGACGAGTTATTTACTTTATAAGGATAGACCTGACACGATGATAATATAAAGATATTCAACCTTTTAACAATAAGTTTCTATCTTTTATTTTCTATTCGACTAAATTCCTTCTGGTTACATTCACCTTCCTCGTTTCCTTATTACTTTCACATTATGTAATATATATAATCTCTCTTATTGTATGCACAATTAAATATCTGTCAATTAAAAAGGTCATAACAGACGTTGCAAAAGTGTGAACATGTCTAGTGATAAGACTTCGACTCTCAATACTAACGCTTGGGGACAGCCTGTCTAGAGTTACACACTTGTATGTTACATAAGCTCCAAACAAATTAGACCCGCACACGGTAATGTTCTTATGCTCCAATTAAGACAGAACCAGTTTTATTCTAATTTATTTTATGTAGACATTAGACACGCCTCGTATTTGATGTTTATAGCTAGTTTTGTTTTATTAAAATGTCATGTATGATTTATTTAAATGTGATTTTATGAATACTGATCGATTTGGAATGGAAAACACGCTAGATATGGAGATAGTTGGGTAGATCGCTTTTTGCGTAATAATTTTTGCGCAGTGTTTATTAATATGTATGTGATAGCCGCTTTTTATATCGCAATTATTTTCAGACGGAAATAATTCGCACGGAAGAGATGAATTTAGTAGATTGCATTTGTCATGTAGTAAGTACTACATTAAATGTTAAACTGGAATATATTTTTCGTGCTAAAACTGGACATAAAAGGCTGGGATTTCTCTGCAATAGCCAGTTTGATTTATAAATATTCAACTCTGACCTACACAAACTAAACTATTTTTTTTATCTAAATCCAATTTCCTACATTTTTTTCATGTCTGACTTTTGTTACAATCAAAAATACATCAAATTTTGGCTATTACTTATACTTGTTTCTAATACTAAAAACGTCCGGTTGACAGAAATAGGGTTGTTTAATAAGTCTCGGATGCTCGGAGAGGCAGGCGAAGTGTTTGTATATATGTTATGTAGTTACTTTAAACATTAAAAACAATCTGAGTATTATACAGTGATATACATTGTACACTCATTCTTCGAAAGAGCCTTAACATGATACTTAATATAAATATCTCAGTATATAATTTCTATAACCCTAATATCCCTAAAGATATACTCAATAAGGTAGGCATACAATTGAAAATTGAATAAGAAACTAGCAAATTATATATAAGGGGTATTGAGATTTCCTTAAAACACGCGTCAATTTCCAAAGGTGTTGGCAAAGGTTGAACGGTAACTGGGCCGTTTACGTAACGCATTCTTGACATTTGGAGGGCGCAGGAGTAACTGCCGGACTTCGTCGGTGCCTACGTCACATTCACTCAAGGAATTCCCTCTTACGTCACCACTTGCAAAATTTGAAAGGAAGCAGATGTGTACTCATATTAGTAGATAATTGTAATTTGGGTAAGTTTAAATAAAATGGTATCTTTGATAGAGAATAAAGAATTCCTACCATTTTTTTCGGACAACTTCCGTGTTAAGAATATATCCTGTGTCATTTTACAAAAATTCATGAAACGGAAACAAAGATAACAACAACACAACACAGACACAACAAAGACTCAAAGTGCAAAGCACAAAGTGTTGTTCCACGTGGGAAGCGAACAAACAGAACTTAAGCTTTAGCCACTGCGCCATCCGCACAGAGTGTTACTCAATTGGAAATCCAAAAAAGAGTCTTCTCATTCTGCTTATGTAGGTTTCTCTTACTACTTAAAACTTAAAACATCAAATACCTTAGAATCATATGCAGTATGAATAAACATTGTACATTTAACATCTTATGAAATCAATATTGCCAACTTGCGTCGATCAATCAATCAGAAAGTTATTAAAGACGATAGTGAAAAAGATTGTGGTCTTAGATAAAAATTATAATTGCCTAATCATTATAAACAAGGTTCATACGTGCTACTTGTATGTATTGATTTTGTACTAGTTTTGTGGTAAACGTATGGGAATTTAAGTTATCAACTTTTAAGTTCACGCATGGCGCAGTTGTTTAAGCGATCGCCGCGGCGAGTTCAACTCCACCTGGGACAATATTTTCTGTGATTCACATCATTCATGTTATTTGTGTACGTTTCTTATATGTTTGTGAAGTCCCCCGCGACACACGGTATATTCCTAATCTAGAAGTGGTCTTTTAAAAAGAAAGAAAGAAAAGAATAAAAAGTCAAATAAAGAACTAACCCTCCTAGTTTCACATCACTTCAGAAACTGAACTGACTTCACTTTAAAAAGAATTAGTTTTCTCCGTTTTTATTAATTATTTATTGATGCTTGACTCTTACCATAAACCATTCTCTCTCACCTGACAATAAATGAGTTTTTCAGTTCAGATCAATAGTTCTTGTGATTGAAAATTTTGAAACATTTGGAATTTGTAACCTCAAATGTTCCGAAAAGAAATTAACTAAATTGTATTATTTTATTAGAAAAAATTCTTTAAGGTCTGATTACAATTTACAAAAACATATTTATTTGAAGGAAGTTCAAAAAGGGATTCAAACCACGCTAGAGCTCTAAGAAAGATAGTTGCGTACAAAATGTAATCTGAAAAAAAAAAAGAATAACTGTATATAAATAAAGATTTATACACGAGCTTATAAGCATCTCTTGCATAATAACATAGAGTTCATTACAAGCAAGTTTTTATAACTTTTATCACTTCTGAATCGTAAATGATAAAAAGCTGTTGGCCTAACGTCAACGTACTCATGACATGTGATGTCCGTTTTCTGCCGTCGGTCTATATCGGGCAAGAGAGCGCTATGTGCACATCAATTGCGTTTAACTTGAATTCTGGTTTCGCGCTGTTTTGATCCTCTATTTTTTATCATGCTTTTTGGTATATACAAAATATTATTAAAATGCTTTAAGAGCAGATACTAATAATAGAGATAAACTCTTTCAATGATTTGGGAAGTAAATTGTAAATTAAAATGTAGTTTGTAGTAGTTGCAGTTTGTTTTCTCTTAAAATTGGATAACCCTCAATGCAATGGTGACCTTTAAGTATGTTAAAACAAGATTTTAAAAATAAAATTATAAAAAAATATTTTTTCTGTAGTCGTAAATTTAATTTTCAAGTAAAATGAATGACTGTGCCTAATAAAAGTTTAGTACGTTGACTTGCCCGCTACGATGGTATCAAAGCGAAGTCAAAATCGTCAATAACTTCACAAATACTACACCTCCGTGGTCATATAATCACACCGGAAGGTATAAAAGTCTCTTCACTTTTATTATTGGCATCGACTTGAAGGAAGCGTCCAAGTGATGTCGTACTAAACATCTTACAATGAACCCTAAAACTTACAAATCACGTTATTTACAACGCTTAAATCTTTAAACTAAGGACAAAATGAAAATTTCTTCAATTACATTTTGTTAGAAGTCTGTGAAAGACACGTCTGCAGTATTTTTTCTGTAAACAAATTTGAGAAAGATAGAGGCACAGGAAGCAAATTAAAATTTTCATTAAAAAAAATAATAATAGTAAAAGTACTTTGAGCTTTGTTTAAAAGTAATGAAAATTAAAAAAAATGCTTATATTTTTGATTCTACACGTAATTTTCTCATTCAAACATAATTTAGTTGTGTGATTGTATTATTCATTTATATAAGGAACCTAATCTGAAAGCTTGAATGAACAGTGTTCATATGAAAGCTTATATTTTTTTTTTGTATTTCTAAACGCAAACATATAACACATTCATCCATTTCTAGTGTTCTATGCCACATAACTAATGTAATAGTGATCATCACACAGTTATTTATTCTTAGTCTAATTCTACTAGGTTTAATTCAATATGCAGGATTATGTACTCGTTATTAAAACTACAGTTTTAAGTAGATAATATGAAACAAAAACTATATTGCATAAATAAGATCATGGGTCAATATCAAAACAATCTCCAATATTTAAATAATATTGTTGGTATTCTAGTAATATCATAACCTACAATGTTAATAAATAAAATTATTCTAAAGTTTCTATAGCTAGTGTTATCATTTAATTTTTGAGAATAATAAATGTGTTTGTTAAGTCCTTGGTGTGTAAGGGGCTGACGTTACAAAGCCCCGTGCGGACATTCTACTGGTTGACATTTATGGTACCTGAACGCGACCCCACTTGATAAATGTTCATGCTGTAAAGGAGTTACGGCATACCGAAAAGATAAACTTGTATTTCAGGAATACTTATAAGAAAAAATAATCTTTAATATATAAGTTTTATCATATTTCAGGTTGAACCGATACCTGGTCAAGTAAGCATTATTTTCAACGTGTGCAGCTGCATGTCTCCGCGTAACTTAGTTTTCTGAGAATTCTACTTCTATAAATTGTAGGAAAGTAGCGAATAATTTTAAAAAGTTCAAGATCGAGCACCTTATTCAGTGTGTTGAACCCCCGTTTTGGTAAAACAGCATCCCATCGAGCGTCAGGGACCGCTTTATTTCGATCCCAACGATGCCCGTGTTAGGAAAGAAGACACCAGTGTGGTACCGCCGCTCCACATGCACGATATTTATTGCATCACATCTTTCTACAATGCAACAAGCCGTTGATTTTAAAATATCGATACCAGTGAGAGCGTTTCTCAACACACAAAGGTGTAAAATCTCTCCAGCAAATTAGCGCCGCACAAAACGGGCCATAATTTTAATGACGACAACGTACAAAACGTATCCTGTCAATAGGTAATAAAATAAAAGGAAGCGTTAAGTTTTTATAAAAGCATTGCCAAGTCGTGCGGTCAAAACAACAATTTTGTTGTCCACCGCATTTAATTTATTGCATCGCGAATCATCGTAGGGGCGTGCATAATACGAGCAACAACTATTTTATGTTCCTTTCTTAGCTGTAACAGAGTTCATGCGATAGTTTTGAAGTGTTTACGTAGATTGGTAATTTTATATTGACACTTAATATGCTATATTTAAAATGAAACAATAAGGGATTCGCTCAGCGTGCGATAGAAAGGGTTATTTATACTCGATGTTTCTCTTATCATGAATGAGATGACCCGACAGAGAACTAAGGTGGTCGATATATTTCATGGCTACCGAATTAGCCAACTGAAGTGGCAGTGGGCTGGCCATATTAGCCGCAGAATCGATAACCGTTGGGGTAAACGAGTTTTATAGTGAAGATCACGTCTTGGTAAACCTAGTGCAAGACGCCCACTGTTAATTTTGACTTTTGAAGGAAAAATATTCCCTTACCAAAATTATAGTACTATTTAAACTGGTTGGAAAGAATGCACCGATATTTTCGTAAATATGTATAACAATACGTCAACGTTAACGATACGATATCGTCAAAACATTAATATGACAAAAGTAATGCTTCCCTGTCCCACAATTTAAAGTAATGCAGTAACGGAAAGTGCACGCGATTGCAGTTTATTAATCTGTCAGAAAGAGCACTTATGTAAACGTAAAAAATTGTTTAACGGGAAGAACGTTTCTTCTTGAATTTTCCTTAGTTAATATATTATTTAAAAGGTTAAGTAAAATGTCAGACCGAGCGGAAACCAGAGTCTCAAATACTAATGTCTTCTATCGCCGCTCTTAATTTTATACATATTATTAGAAAATGTTAGCGCCACAGAATTGTTGAACAGTAAAAAATAATGCATATACGATTTGAATACACGTATACGAGTATTTTAGTAAAATTTATTTGATAAATGACACGAGGAATTAGTTTTACGATTCAAAACACCTTTTACCTTAGTACTTTTTCATATCATTGTGACCCATTTTTGTAACATGTTGTTTACAATAATATCCATTAAAGTCATTCATTATAACCTTGAATGGAAACCCATATATTTTACATGTAAGGTAGAGGTTATTTGTCACTATAAAAAGGGACATAAATTTGAAGAAGTGAGTGCGAAATCTATTATTTCTTTCGACCTTTCCCTCAGGCTGAAGTACAGTCGAACCGTTAACGGTCTCATGATGGATGCATGTAACTCATGGCCAAAAAGAATTACAAATTTCTCGCCTTTTAACCGAACACGACGTATTAACATAACGGTTTATCAATTTATGAACGAACATTCGTTTCGTGTGTGATTGTTCTTCTAACTACATGCAGCATGACGAAACCATACAAAATCCATACAATACATTTCGTGTCAATATCACATTATTAATAATATTAATGCAAGTTACTTAAATAATAAATTACTCACTGTAAACGTTTGAATTGAAAAAGTTTCAGGGTTGTGTGTGAATCATTGTTAATTATGATTTTGGCGCCTTTTTCTGTTGTAATTAGAATGTACGTCTAGACAAGTGTTACGTTTTCCTTAAGTAAATAATTGCGCATTAAGGTTTTAATTAAATTAAAATTAAGTTTGATTTATTAAAGTAAAAAACTTGGTTGCAAATCATCACCAAGAATGTTTACATATTCATAAAGGTAAATTGGCAAAAGAAGTGTGAAATATTTTCATGGCTTCAAAGCTATTATGCGGTAATATATACATTCAGGGGAAGTGTTTTGTAGGCACACTCATACAACAAATTGGCAAAATTTGAGTATGTAAAAGAAAACAAAGTAAACTAAAAGAATCCAATCGTAGGGAATCAATTTATAAATGGATTGGGGAATATGAGTTATAACTTTAGTCGGTCCGGGTCACATTCCTAGAACTCGAATAATTTCGAACACACACAATAATTTTGTGCATGTATTCGTGACCTCTAACCGGATCGGTACAATACCCTTCTCAATCATCTCAACCTTTAATTGTACATAACATTGCGTAAACTATCCTACTTCTATTGACCATATGAAGAATATGATTGTACCAAAAAATAATAAACATTTAACCTGATTCAATAACTTTTACTTGCGATGATCGACCTCCAACTGTCAATCATGCTTTTATTACTCTAAACAGATGCATGATAATGACCGGTGGCCTCGTAATGTACAAAAGGAATATATCTAAAGCAGTCAGTAACAATGCGTATTAATTTAACTTTTTGTTGAGATTTTAACCTTTAAACTTTAGATTGAAATCTGTTGCGGCGATTCTTCAGATATATTTAATGCTATGATCCTGTGAGTACCAACAATGTTTTTTTAATATGTAAATGATACTACTGCTAGCTCCAGGACTATTTGTGATTATGTCTCAGTTTTGGACTTTTTGGTTTAAAGTGTAGGAACAGTAGTTAGTACATAGTAAGAACAGACCTTGTCAGTAATATCCGCTCTTGCTGACATAATGTTGAACTACATAACAATGGCTTTGGAGTTTCTAGAAAGTAGTAGAAGTAATATGAAATACAAAGAATAGATGTTGTGTCAAAACATCAAGATTTTTAACAAACCAACAGTTGTGCCATTCATGATTTCAAATAATTGTTTCCCACCTTTCAAGATTATTAATTCTTTTGTCACGCTAACAGGAGTCTATTAGGTAGCGGCGCCACGCTGATTTCAGCACGAACGGGCTCACTGAACCGGCGTAGTATTACCCTCTTACAGAAGATCTACTTAAAGCGACAGCATCCGGGATATCATCTTTCGTTGGTGGGTGCGAGACCGGAGGCTCATTGATGCAGGGGCGACAAATATCGTGGCAAGCTTTACACTGCCATGTTGACAGTCATGCCTTTTACGTCCTCGAGCGAGGCGTAAAAAGCATTTCACTATGTCACTGTAGTGTAAGTCATCATACTGCAGTGACTGAATTCATAATGAGTCTGGTGACTCAAAGTCTGGTAACTCAAAGTTCATACTTTCCATCAGGACGAGTAGAGTCAGTTAGACAGGCTCTGAAAATAAAAAAAGTCTTTAATATTTGAAGTAAAGGAAATAATTTTAAGTAAAATATAACAATATGCATTCAGAGATTGCTAACCGATAAGTAGGACAACCAATAGATTCATACGGTTTAAAGACGTGTTAAACAATTATTAACCATCGATAAATTTAGGTGTCTGTTGTAAACACGCAAACTTTTGGCAAGATATTGATTTGCTAATCTTTTAGTGGTAACATAGGTCCCGGCATGGTTACCTCATTGTTACAATTATATATAGTAACAGTGTATTGTTACAAGAGTAAATGTGACGGGTTGCACACTGGTTTGATCTACAGTAGCCGAAGGAAAACAGTAATGGTGCAATGACGGTGATATACCCACGATGGGCACAGCAGGGTGTCTCACTGAGATGAATCGAAAGGAATATTCGCTTAAACAGTGAGCGGAACAGTTTTTGTTTTACATAACTTATTGTTATTGCTTTCAGCTAGCAATTTATGTTTATTTACTTTATTTATCTACTAAAGTATTAATATATTATATGAGATGTTGCTTTCGATTTCTACAATAATACTAATTGTGTTAATGAAGTGTTTAGATAGTTTTAGCATTTAACGAGACACGGTCATGTATCTTTACTTAATTATGGGAACACCCACCTTGGTTGCTGCCTTTGATTTCTCGCAAAATTTATTTGACAAGCTTTCGAATTGCCATATCAAGTTTAGTATCATTATATTTCAGTTATGGCAATATTAGAGAGTTTAACACAGAAGTTGAGAATCTACCAGAGCAGGTGACAATGAGTAGAAACTCCGTCACATTTAATAGAAGGAGTTCGTCAACTTTCGTCGAATTTAAGATTTATTGGTCATAAAACTTTCAATAAAAATTAATTTCGATGCTACAATCTTATTTTCAACAGAAACACAACTGGACAGTATGGTTATATAGTAATGTTTTAATGTGAGACTTACTATTACTTTTATTAGTTTATTAAAAGTCGTGGTTAATTATACGCATAGACAAAGTTAAGATCAAAGAGCACATAAGTGACCTAATTTGACATTAAAATATTGTCAAGAATACTACCTTACATTTGGCGTTGCAAAACTTATAGCACGAAGCCTAGTTCATATGGATGTATTAATAACCGAGTTGCCGATACATATCAGATTCGGTTCGTGCTTCAGGCGAAAGTTCTGCGAAGTTCGAATGTGTCCCGAAATTGATGGCCCTGTCGGTAAACGTCGGAATCGAATCTTGTATGCTCATGCACGCGAGTAATGCACGCAACACGGTCCTTCACCTTACAAAAATTAAATATTAACTCGATGAGTGGTGAAACTATTTCACCGAAAGATACCTACGACCCACTTTCCGTATGAAGTACATTAATGACTAGTAACTTGTTTGCTTTTATTTTTTTTTGTGGTTCAACGCAAGGATACTTTACGAAATGTACTTTGAATTAAAGAATTTGAGGTACCATAATTAAAAATGGCCTTATAAGTGTCATGTCTGTAAATAATTACCGCCATTAATCTTGCTTTAAATATGCAATAGATATACCTGACCACTTCTTTAACATAACGTGTTCTGAGAAAGGAGCGGTCATATTTGATAATCTAAGAGTGTATCCATTTAAAATATATGTTCTACCTTGAAAGGAAAAGAAATAATTCTTTGTTCAAACCAAAACAAGTGTATTCACTTTCTCACTTCTTTTATAAAAAGGTCGTGCTAGCCAAATGTCATATTATACCTCTTGACATTTCACGTCGATACTTTACATTCGGTCTCTTTAAATCATATGTCTTGATTTGTAACTTTATATTTTGTGCTTAGGTAATTAGATAAACGCTGAGTAAGACACCGTGGAATACGATGAACTGACGATTTGAAGAAAGTGGCTGGCAGCGGATGGATCTGGACTGTACAAGACGGGATATTTGACACTCCTTGTGGAAGATCTTCATTCAGCTGTGAGGTTGATTGATTTGTTTTGTGTTTAAACTGTGAAAGAAGTATTGTTTTGATGGTATAGGGGTCGAAAAAGCAGACAGATCACCTGATGCTAAGTCATCTGCAGCTCAAGAGTCAAAAAGGCTTTGCTGCCCTTTTGAATCTTTCCCCCAGAATCATTTTAAGGAGCGGTTCCGGCTTCGATAACTTCAACTACTCAGTGCAATAATAATAATGATAGCTCTTTATTTTTCTTTCTAACACAGAGTAGTTATAATTACTATATCTTAATCGAGTTGTTACTTGTTCAATTAGGTGAATCTGTGTTACGTGAGAGATTGGTATTACGATAGATATGTTATTATTATTCTCTTTATTACATTTATATATACATATTGATTACATTTTTAAATACATACAAAAGGAATACAAAAATACATATTTAAAAATATAAAAAATAGTAGATCACCGACATCGGGTACAGGGGCCAAGACACCGGTGGTTAGGGCTCCAAAGACAGGAACCTCCTCACTATGCGGCCCGTGTCAAGGAGGACTGTCTTCTGCATCAGACCCTTGATCCAACCTATATAATCTTTATTATTATTATCATTATGTTGATGACAGATTTAACATCCTCTCCAACTTGAGATAAATTACTTTGCAAACTAAAGAGAATTTGTTGCTGTGTTTGTGTATGTGTGCGGTAGAGTGTATGGATATATGAGATAATACATAAGTCTGTGAGTTTGTGTGTATGTGGTGAACCTACGGCAATGTGGAAGATTCTTCATCTTCACACAAGATGAACCTTCATCATTCAAGATGAACCTTCATCATTCAAGATGAACCTTCATCATTCAAGATGAACCTTCATCATTCAAGATGAACCTTCATCTTGGGATCAGAGATATGCTAACAAGCTGAAATAATAATAATAATAATAAGCACAAATGGAGCACAACACTTCGCTATCCAGGATGTCGGCAGGCTGCGATAAATGACGTACTTATAAAGATCGAGCGAGGTATATTTCAAGGTGACAGTCTGAGTCCCTTGTGGTTTTGTCTAGCTTTGAACCCTCTCAGTACTCTGTTAGAGGGTTCAGGGTTAGGCTATCGGTTGCAGAAAGATGATCAAGTTATATCTCACCTTCTTTATATGGATGATTTGAAATTACTGGCCTCCACAAAATTACAATTGATGGCGTTATTAAAGGTCGCTGAAAACTTTAGTAATTCTATCAAAATGGAATTTGGTGTAGACAAGTGTGCAGTCATGTATGCAAAGAAGGGCGTGATTGTAGAATCTGAAGGAATAGAACTTTCAGATTCAACAAAACTCAGATCTCTGTCTGCCACCGAAACTTACAAGTATCTAGGTTTTTCACAGTCCTTGGGAATATCAGAATCTGGCGTGAAACAAATGTTACGGGAACGTTTCTTTGGTCGCCTAAAAAAAGTACTTAAAAGTCTTTTATCGGGCGGTAACAAGGTGCGAGCCTATAACAGTTGGGTCATGCCGGTTCTGATGTATTTCTTTGGTGTACTTAGATGGACTCAGACCGAATTAGATGCCCTTGACAGGAGAGTCCGTACATTGCTGACTGCATTCCGTATGCACCATCCACGTTCATCGGTTATGAGATTGTATATCCCGCGAAAGTTTGGAGGTCGTGGTCTATTAAATATCAAGACTCTACACAATCGCGAGATATACAATCTCAGAGAATATTTTCTACAGACTAATGTGGGAGTGCATCGTAATGTAGTTGCAGTGGATACTGGTTTTACCCCGCTCGCTCTGGCTAAAGAGAATTGGCGCAAACCTGTAGTACTTAGTACCTACTACTGATCGCAAGGAAGTATGGAAGGGTAAAGAACTTCATGGTCGATTTTATCGGGCCCTACACGGGTCTGATATAGACTTTAAAGCGTCGACGTCTTGGCTACGGTATGGTGATCTCTTCGGAGAAACCGAAGGTTTTGTTTGTGCAATTATGGACGAAGTTATCATGACGAATAACTACCGGAAATATATCCTGAAAGATAGTACGGTTGACATTTGTCGGGCGTGCCACCGTCCTGGAGAATCTATTAGGCATATTATTTCTGGTTGTTCTCGTCTTGCTAATGGTGAGTATTTGCACAGGCACAATCAAGTAGCCAGGATTGTACACCAACAACTTGCCCTTAAATACCAACTTGTCAATTTTGAAGTGCCTTACTACAGGTATGTGCCCGACCCAGTTCTCGAGAACGGTCGTGCTACGTTATATTGGGATCGATCTATTATCACAGATAGGACTATTGTTGCCAATAAGCCTGATATTGTGGTGATAGATCGATTAGAGCGCCGCGCAATGATTGTCGATATCGCCGTTCCTCATGACGAGAATCTCGTGAAAGTTGAAAAAGAAAAACAATTAAAGTATTTGGATCTGTCTCACGAGATTGCCGACATGTGGAATGTGGATTCGGTGATCATTGTTCCGATAATCATATCTGTTCACGGATTGATAGCCAAGAGCCTCGACCAACACCTTAAGAGGCTCACGTTAGAAGGTTGGATCAAGGGTCTGATGCAGAAGGCAGTCCTCCTTGACACGGCCCGTATTGTGAGGAGGTTCCTGTCTCTGGAGCCCTAACCACCGGTATCTTGGTCCCTGTACCCGATGTCGGTGGTCTACTATTTTTTATATTTTTAAATATGTATTTTTTATTTTTTATATATTTAAAAATGTAATCAATATGTGTATTTATACGTAATAAAGAGAATAATAATAAATTGGTATAAAAAATTTACTACCCTTCACAAAATCATAGCAAATAACTTTACTAGCATTATTCGCGGACAACAAAGCATACCACCATTCATAGCTAAAGGTATAACATACATGCTGCCTAAAGGCCAATACACATCAGAATCATCACAATACAGACCTATAACTTGCTTGCCCACTATATACAAAATTCTCACATCAGCTATAACACAAAAACTCACTACTCACATAGAACACTACAATATTCTTGCCGAGGAACAGAAGGGATGTAGAAGAGGTCATATGGGATGTAAGGAACAACTTATTATAGACTCTTTAATTCATAGACACGCAACTACCAATAAAAGAAATTTACACTGTACATACATAGACTACAAAAAAGCATTTGATAGCATTCCACATTCCTGGTTATTACACATTTTAAAGATATACAAAATCAGTCCCGTTATAATAGATTTTTTAAGAAACATAATGTCCCTCTGGAAAACTACACTTCATCTAAACAACATCACTAGTAGAGAAATAGCAATTAAAAAAGGTATATGCCAAGGTGACTCCCTGAGTCCTCTATGGTTTTGTCTCGCTCTAAATCCTATATCACAGATACTGCAGAATTGCAAAGCTGGATATCGATTAAAGTGTAACAGAATTGAAACTAGTATATCACATTTAATTTACATGGATGACATAAAGTTATATTCAAAAACAGCAAATGAAATGAAAGCACTAATAGACGCTACATCAAAATTTAGCAAAGATATCAGCATGCAATTTGGATTAGATAAATGTAAAACTATTCATATATTAAAAGGTAAAATCAAGCCAGGTGATTATGTAGTATCTTGTGATGAAACAATCAAAGCCATGGAACCAAATGAATTGTACAAATATTTAGGATACCAGCAATCGAAAGGAATAGACCATAGTAAATTGAAAATAACTTTAAAAGATGAGTATAAACATAGGGTAAATATTTTAAGTAAAAGTAATTTAGCTGACAAAAACCTAATTAAAGCAATAAACACTTATGCTATACCTGTATTAACCTACTCCTTTGGTATTATAAAATGGACTAAAACAGATATCAATAATATACAAATAGCAACCAGAACGATTCTCACTAAACATAATTGTGTACACCCAAAATCTGCAGTAGAAAGAGTAACAATCAAGAGGCAGGATGGAGGTAGGGGCCTTATCGACATATTTGCCCTATGGACTACACAAATCTCTAAGTTAAAATCCTTTTTCTTCAAAAAATCTAACAGTAGTCAAATTCATAAAGCAGTAGTTAAAAATGATCTCAACTACACACCACTAAAGCTAAACCAAGAGATAGAAATAGACAGCATAGAAAATAACTTTGAAATATGTAAAATAGAACAATGGAAAAAGAAAGCACTCCACGGTCGACATCCCCAAGATCTTGAACAACCACATGTAGACAAATTAGCTTCAAATAAATGGCTCACGGTAGGATCCTTATTTCCGAAAACTGAAGGCTTCATCATAGCAATCCAAGATCAAATTATAAATACAAAAAATCACAGAAAGCACATTATCAAGGACCCAACAGTAACAGACGACAGATGTAGAAAATGTCGTAACATGTCAGAAACCATACAACATATCACAGGAGCATGCCCTAACCTTGCACAAACCGACTACACACATAGACACAATCAAATTGCAAATATCATACACCAAAGACTAGCTCTCAAATATAAGCTTATCCAGGATACACACACTCCATACTATCAATATACCCCTAAAGCAGTGTTAGAAAGCAATACCCATAAAATTTACTATGACCGTGCAATACTGACCGATAGGACTATACACTACAACCGCCCTGATATAACCGTTCAAGATAAATTCAATAAAACCACTTACCTAATAGATATATCTATACCAAACACTCACAACTTACAGAAGACAATAGCAGAGAAAGTACATAAGTACACAGATCTTAAGGACGAAATTCTGAAAATCTGGAAACAACAAAAGGTTTACATTGTCCCTATAGCATTGTCCACTACTGGTGTAATTCCGAAACACATACACCACAGCTTGAAACTCCTTGATTTGAAACCCAATACTTACATACTCCTTCAAAAAGCTGCTATACTGAACACTTGCAGAATTGTCCGAAAGTTTCTGCAAATAGATGAACACTCACACAATGCAATAGAAGTACAGACTTAATTGATCTATCACAAAAAAAACCGTGGCACTTACTTGACCGAGTCCGTAAGTGGCACTAAAATACTACCAGTGAAAGCTGAGAAAATATAAATTTACCAAACTAATAATAATAATTTGTTTATTTGTTTATCTCATTTACAAAGGTAAGTACAATTTATCGGATAGGTACAATATTAGTTAAGTCATTCTTATTCCTTTGTGAGAGAGTGGTGTCTGTAGTAGGAAAACCCTGTGTCACAGATCAACAGGCTCCCACCTCCTGGGTGAATATTAGTAACAATTTACAATGAGATTGGGAAATACCATATACATATTTTAATTTATTTAAAGTTAGGCATACAGTAACTGTTTTGCGAATACGTGTTTGATAGAATGCAGTAAGCTTCTGTATATGAGTGTTTGTGTAAGTGAGATTGTTGCACATACATAAATATACATATGTGTCTTTCTATGCATATGTGTGTGTGTGTGTGTGTGTGTGTGTGTGTGTGTGTGTGTGTGTGTGTGTGTGTGTGTGTGTGTGTGTGTGTGGAAGTGTGTAATAGTGTAAGTTCTTGTGAAGATCCAGTTGTTACCCCTGTGTTAAATTAATTTTTAATTACATTTATTATGTTAATGGTACAATTAGGTTTTCAGTATCGCTGTAAGATAATTTTTTTAGCCACGACGTTAATTTTTCTTGTAACTTAAATTTGTTCAAGGAGTATATAGAAAGGAGACAGTTGATTTTGTTGTATAAGTATGGACCTAGAAAACAGTAGAATCTATGTGACGAGGCTGTTTTATATGTTGTTTCAGTCTGGTAGATTTTGTGTTTACGGCGTTTGGTAGCGTTAATTAGTGGGTCGTATTTAGAATGTGCATGTGACTTAACAACTATACGAAGAATAAATAGCTGTCGAACTGTAAGTACATCAAGCTACGCGTATAGATCGGCTGTAGGATGTAAGAATGGCAGGCATAGGGCCACTTTTAAAACTGCTCTTTGGGCTCGTTCTAATTTTAACAAGGTAGTTTTGGCGGCACCCCCCCAGGATGATATACAGTAAGTTATCATGGATTGGCATAAAGTGAGGTAAGTAATTCTCAGGACTTTGTTGTCTGAGACATGTCGTAGGTTTCTAAATATGTAAATCAGTTTCCTAATCCTGGATGTCAATAGATCTATGTGAGCCTGAAAATTTAAGTTTTTATCTAAGATAATCCCAAGATATTTGACAGAATCAACCGATTGCAACTTCTTACAGGTACATTGTCGAAGCAGAATGTTTTTGTCTAAACAGGAATGGACTAAAATAGGAATAGGATCTCTGTGCAGTTTGTTATTTTTTAGGTTAAATGCTATGTATTTAGATTTATCGACATTCAATGAGAGAAGATTGGCGTTTAACCACTTAGTGACCCGGTCCATACCACTCTGTGCACATCGATACGTCTCATCCCAGGAATCACCTCGGAAAACCAGTGCAGTATCGTCTGCAAAGGTGATGACCCTCCCATTTGCCAAGTTTAGCTGACAAAGGTCGTTAATAAAGATAAGAAACAAGGTTGAGCCGAGAATACTGCCTTGTGGTACACCTGTGTTGATGGGAAGTTCATCGCCCCGTACGCCATCTAGCTGTACACATTGAGTTCGATCTTTAAGGTAGCTTGCAAAGAATTGCAGCTGCGCACCTCGTACACCCAATCGATCCAGTTTATCAAGAAGAAGTGAAACGGAGACCGTGTCAAATGCCTTGGCCAAGTCAAGAAATATCGCCATTACTTTTTTTTTGTGATTATGGTGTTTGTTAGATCGTGAACTGCGTCATCAGTTGACTTATTTCTCCGGAAACCGAATTGTGATTCAGATATTAGTTTTTTGTTTTCTAGATAATTAACAAGTCTATTGTTGACGGTTTTTTCAATTATCTTCGACAAAGCAGGCAAGATAGATATTGGTCTATAGTTGTCGACACAACCTACGTCGCCACTCTTATAGATTGGGTGAACAACAGCCTGTTTGAATGATCTTGGGAAGATACCCGATGTAAATGCCAAATTACAAATGTACGCGAGCGGTTCAGCCAGAATACTTCTATACCTTTTAATTAAATTGTTAGAAATACCGTCCAGGCCAACAGCACAATCGTTTCTAAGTTTACTCATGATTAGATCAATTTCAGCTACGTCTGTTGGGGAGAGGACAAATGATTGTGGCTGGGTAGGGTTATATGTGCCTGTAGAAGACACTGCGGAATTTGATATCGCAAGATTCGCAGCTAAGATCTTGCCAATATTAACAAAGTATTCGTTTACCGAATTGGCTGATGCCACAGGGTTGTTGTTAGTTATTAAACCGCATGCTGATGTTTGAGTTTTATTTGTATGGGTGATGTTTTTAATAACTTGCCAAAGCCTTTTGGTGTTGTGCTTAGCGTTGTCCATTTCTCTCTTTTCATATTCTCTTTTAGCGTTTTTTATTAGTGAATTGCAGAAATTACGATAGCGACTATAGGTTACTTGATGGATTTCATTATACGGATTTTTTTTTGCTTTCATGTATAAATTATTTCTGTTTCTTATGCATCTTAACATACCCTTTGTAATCCATGGTTTTAGGATATGTTGGCGTCTAGGAGTAGGAATAATTTTTGTGCAGCTACGTAGTTTACTATTTAAGGTAGAGATAAGAAAGTCAATAGCTTCATCAACATCCGTCATCGATAGTATCGGGTCCAGATCCATTTTAGAGAGGCACTTGTCAAGAGAGGTATAATCTACTCCCTTTTTTACCCTAGTGGGTTTTAGAGTGCTAGGTAGCATATCAAGGCTAAGTATGACACTAGAGTGATCAGTTATAGTAGTATGTGCAACGTAACATTTCGCAGGCAAATTGGTCTTAAGGATGACATGATCAAGACAAGTATGTGTATGAGTAGGTATATTATGTGCAGGTAACATACCATGTGAAGCTAGAAGATTTAGATAGTTTTCCGATCTGCTATCCTTCGACGAAACTGCAATATCCAAGTTTATGTCCCCGGTTAAAATTATGTTCTTAAATGATGCTAATTTAATGAGTATATTATTTAACGATTCCAAAAAATTTGATATGTCTCTTATACCGGGACGACGATATATAGCGAGAATAATGGTAGTATTACTTACTGTTACCATTAAACAATTGGCATCCGCCAGTAGCGGTTCTGTTATGTTATAGTTATACTTTGAGTTGTAATATACTACAACACCCTCATTTTGTGTCTTATTATCAGTGGTAGATGCGTGGTTATAGCCATCTAACTGTGGTATAAAATCATTATTCTGCATCCAACATTCGGTCAAAACAAGTAAGTCAAAACAAGTGTTTGAGTTGTGTAATAATGTTTCGAAGTGTATAATATTAAATTGAAATATTTTATTGGTACGGTGTGTATAAAAATAATAATATATATGTATACTCGTATATGTTGATGATGAAGATACGAAGCAATAAAATTGCTTGCTATCTTCGCTGATTATCTAAGCTGTAACGTACAACAGTTGATCCAGTTAATTTATGTATGCTGAAATATGGCTTTCTTAATTCTTATGCTCAAACTGTAAAGAAAAAATTCACTTTACTAAATTTTGTCGAAAATTTTTGCAGCATGTTACCTACATATAGGTTTGTTATAACGTTACAAAGGGATGTAGATATATCACAGTAGTTTAACATCTAAAGTTATATATTTCATTGATGATCTTTAAAAAAAAGCATCTGAATTCAATGTAAACTGTAATCTCTTATGTTTTTTTAATAGCCTAATGACCACTGCTCGTAACTTTTACAAAATATTTAGTAATCATATTAAAGTAATCGAACAGTAACCCCTTGATATACTTATCATTAGTAACCGCAACAGTACCTGAGTTTTTGTGAACTTTGTCATTAGTAGCTTCACCGGATAGTGTTGAAATACACAATATTATATATAAAAATTCATTAGTTCACTTCTCCAGAGCTATAGCATCAACAGTCTCTAATAGTCCATTATTGGATTTAGAATCTTCTTAAAAAAGACATTTTGGCCTATTATAGATTATATTGGCCACGTTGGCCAGACGAGTTGGTGGAGTTTGTGTCAAGTTAATTATTAATTATCGTCTTTTACAAAGAAATACTTGATAATACGTACCGACCGGATACATTTAAGCAAATAAATTATGGACATAAAAATATCTGGGTATTGAAAATCTCATTTTTGAAATTGTTTAAATTATTTACTGTTGTAAAAGAAAGCATTATTTACATTCAGTTCAGATTTTCTATGTAAATGATATGGATTTGTGCTTAATTATTGGGTTTTTAGAAACAACTCGGGCTTTATTTAGGGTTATGTTTCGTAATAGCTTTTATGTGTCAATTATGCAGGTGTGTGTTTTTCTACTATATGATTACCTGTTGCTAGTGTTTATTATATTATGTCATAATGACTCTAATAGCTTTACATAATACATCTTTTGTGTTAGAACTGTAAGTATTTATTACTTTTCTCTCTTGGAACTTTTTTATTTTGAAGTGTTTTTGCGCATTGAAATTTTTATGTTATCTATTCTTTTGAAATAATTAAACATTTTAGGAATTATTTGGAATACCACTTTATAAGCAATCTAAGAAGAATAACATATTTACATTTGAATATACATATATAAAATTCCAACTTTTATATCTCTATATCTCTCTTTTATACTTTATAATTCAGAGCTTCAGTGTTGTTGTTTTTTAATAAGTACGTTTCTGATAGAATGTTGACAGAAGTAAGGTGATATGCTGATATGTGTTATGGTTTTCACTAGTAACAATTAGTAGTAAGGAGGCAAGAGGTGGACGTGACTACCCTGATGCGCTACAGGTATACCTATATGAAAATTTTATGGGGAAAGCTTTACAAAAGGTGTGTTTTCAAAGAACTATTAACTATTATAAGCAATATATAGTTTTTATACGTTTCTAAAATAATAGAATCATACGTTTACGACCTTTTTTTAGTACATTTAAATGTTACCAAGACAATTTACTCAGTAGCTCTTCGGCGAAGACCGTGAAATTGGCTGAAGGTACCGAAGTAACGAACTTCGGTAATAACTTTACTTAGAGTCATCAGGGCCAGGTACTAAATTTCTTTAATGTGCGAAACGTGGTACAGCGCTGTACATTGTTGAGTTAACTAACGGCAACAGTACCTTACCGTTCCAATCGGCAACATGATTGACAGAAACAACCAGGTCACTAGGGTTCTCGTGTTACGAATTAACGATGTAACTATCTGTTACATTTCTTCTTGTATCATTGATTTGATTGAGGTTCGAACCTTCGACCGAACTCAACAGGTTGTATACATACCCAGTTTTTTCTAGAGAAAGCTCTTTTAGAGCACACTCTAAAAGGGTGGAAAACAGTTCATTTAATAACATATTCGCAATATCAAAACAAGTTTTATAGAAATGCCGTACTTAAATAGGAGTAGGATATTTTTAAATACATTAGTGAGTGTGCTTGTTTTGCAGATTTTTCGCCTTAACTTATTCCATCATCGTGAAATATTTGGGTAGACATTGTCAGGTAGGCAAATTTGTTACAAACCCTGTATCAAATAGATTTGATGATGATGTCAGAAACACAGAAAAAACTTCGGGTAACTTCTATCACCAAGATATATAACAATGTTACGTGAAGTTTAGCGAAGCGACTACAGCCGTATTATTTACAGGAAAATAATAAAAAATCAAAACAATACAAGTGTTCTATTGAAGAAAACAAATTGTTATATAACCAATACATAAGAAATCATATTTCAATAACAATATTTGCAGTATTGTTTTAAAACTTTCTGTGCAAACAAGTAAGCGTGGAATATACCCACATACTTGTGTGTACAGAACGGAGTTTGTATTTTTAATGAGCATTGACAGGATGCTGCAAAAAAGTATTGGTAAATGAACAAGACAGGTGATAGATGTTACAATGCAAATATACTCGTACATGTGTGCAAGACAAAATATTTATAAACCCTTAAGTACCAGAATATTTTCTTTTTTTAAATCAACGCCCGCACTAAGAATAACTCCTCTGTCGCGGGGGAGTTTACAAACATACAAGAAACGAACACAAGGAACACCCAGACTCAGAAGAACAATTTGTGGATCACATAAAGTTTTGTCCCATGTGGAGTTTGAACCCACAACACTCAGCGCAGTAGAGAGCGACGTGACGACCGCTCAAAACACTAGGCCAATCGTGCAGTCAATTTTTTCAGTGCAGTCAACTTTCGTCTTTTACTTCGCCAGTTGAAGCGTAGTTTATGTTGCTTTTGAAGAAGTCAAACGTTTTCCCTAAAAAAATTCTGTTTTTGTGGGGAATAAATTTTCTAACTAGTTTAACCTATGATTTTAATGCAAGACATTATACACATATAATTACATTAATCCTTGTACGTCCATTGATAGTAGTTTGTTATGTAACGTGCGAAACTTACGTTCTAGATCCACCAATAAAGTATACATTTATTAATATATGTATGTATTTTATCATTTATTACATCTTACACGTATTGAAATGAGCAGTGACTTTAAAAACGATGCCATGATAATAAAGTTTTGTATAACATTATTAATCGTATACCACCATACACATCTAATTTGATGAATTAAGGTTTCTTCTCATTTCTTGTTGACACAATTACCTTTCCTGGTTTAATTACCATTCCAAGGATGGACTATCTCTTAAATAGTTACGAGTACTATTCAAGGAAGTTAACATTCCTATAAGTAGAGAGTATAGATAGGTATGAATTACGTCTGTTAGTTAAACATGTTTTAGCACGGATTCAACGCAAGGATAAACATTTGTTTTTTAATTTAAATTAACTAGTTCTTTTTATTATTTATTTAATATATAATATGTAAGGATCTTAAATGTTTACTTACTAACTTCGTATGCAATCGTCAGTTACAACACAGAAATTAAATATTTTAATTTGACACTAAACTTAGGCTATAACTTCCTTCATCTTGTGAAATAGTGTTATGGAAATGAAACAGATCGCGTCTCAAAAGTGTGCCGCCACGCCGTACCATATTTTTGTTAAACAATATAATTAAATCTTGATTCTGATTCTAGTTATCGATAGCAGTTACATTTTACTTTGTCATAAAATTGTTACATGATCGGTACTTTGTTACGATGAACGATTTAAAATAATTTCCTGATTTATTGGCAGTTGAGGTTTGCGGTATCGTAAAATACTTTATTTTACACTACCCGCCTACATATTTATTTACATCCTTGTATGACATTCGATTTTCTTCAAGATCTGTCAGCTGTTGGGAAAGAATTTGGCCGATAGTGATTTATTTGAAACCTGAACGACCTAATAACGCTGTCATAGGATTAATACATTGGATTAGAAAAAAATGTAAGCATTATTTGTGCTTTTTGGGAATAGAAAACTGGTTATAATAACACTCACGTGCAATACTTTGCAACTAGGGCCTTTTCAATAGGTGTTTGTGTAAGATGCGGACAACATACGCCAAATTGATTAGTGATGACTGGTCGTCGTCCGCTATTAAGAACGCCGCGAATTGATAGCTTGAATTTCTCAAGTGCAAAATTGCGTCACATTTGTTAGTTTGTTCGTACACCGCAACACGATACGTTCGCGAGATTTGGCACTAAAACCAACACTTGATTTATTCACTGCGTAATTAGTACAAGAACGTTAAGAAATAAATACTTGTAAACCGTAAATGGGTATTACAAAAGTTTTGCCGTTTGTTTGCTCAATGTAAACAATATCAAAATTTACTGTTGGAGAAGTATTATTTATAAAAAGTTTGTTTATGATGATAACTATTATGGAGTTAAGAGTACACTTAGGAATTAGGAGTACTGTAGTAGTATACTTTGATGTTTGAAGCTTTATAAAATCCAAAGATTACTAATCTAACTCCATCTCTGACACGTAAGATTGAAGTTGCTATTTTTAATTAACCTCTGCCTTCTCAACCGTGAATTATTACTCCGGTCGACGTTTGGCTTCAGATCTGACTTATTAGATTAACTCTATCTCAAGCTTCATCTTAGTGCTGCCGCAGTGCACTGTACTTATGAGTTAGCAATATTTTATGTCTTGCATAAGTGGTAAACCCGGCTTGAGCACGCATACGATTATCGGTGCTTGATATGGAATTGGTTTGACCGACTGTTTTGATCTATTCGTGTCATGATCGATAGTTACTCTCGATACTTCTTTCAGTGAATCAACATATTTTGGTGTAATCGATGGCATTTTTAATACGGGACAATTAAGTTGTTTTTAAAAACAACAAATTTACCGCTTTTATGTAACTGTTGTTGTACAATTGAAAGCGCGGGTTCAGACGTAGTTTGTGTCTAATTTCCATACGGGTTCTTCAGTGGCATTTAACCGTGTCTTTTAGCAGCTGTTTTCGCTAATTACCATCTCGTTTGCAATTTAAAATCTCTTAACCATAAGCTTATTGGTAGATTCATTGGTTAGGCGGCGAAAGTGAGCGTTGTATAGGGGTTGTATGTCGCGGTAATTGGCAGTTGCGCGTTGTCTAACAAGCGATGTGTGAACATGGCCTAACAGCCTCTGTCCGCGCTCTTGTAGATAGCCGCCACGTTACTATCAGCTAAGCCTGCCAAGGTATTATGCAAGCCCTTCACTAGACGCTATACTGTGTTCAAGTACCCATAGTATTCGCTACCGTGCATTGATGTTTCCTGAATGTTTAGAGTAATTGAGTTACGATATTTGAATTGACTTATAACATCACATAATTACCAACAACGTGTCCTATTGCATCACAATCATAAATTTATTATCCAAATGAGTAATAGGAAGTTTACTTAATAAAAGGTTATTCAATACGCTGATTAAAATTTTCTAATAAGAGAGATTTGCCTTATAATTGATACAAATATAATTATTGTGTTAAGTTAATTTTATATAATATTTAGTTTCATTAAGTTTTTGCTATTACATTTATTATTAAAACAAATAGCAAGGTAGAATTTTAATTCTGGTTTTCAATCTTATAAATTGAAGTAAAAAACCTTTCTTTACAGCCATTTCGATTGAGAGATCATAATATTAAGACGTAGTTCTACACAGACATTTCAAAGACCACAATGAAAACATGCGAGTAAATTGTTCTATAAGTGTTATATTATTTCGTATAGCAATGTACACCTAAATATCCTATGTATATTATAATAAAGGAGGATGTAAAAAAAACAATAGCTCTGCGTCCGTACTCACTCCTCCAACTTAAGAGACTCTGAGGGCCAAGTGCGAGTTTATTTTAAATCAACTCGATTGTCATGGTGACCACATTGCGATCGGTAAAGAGTTCAGTGCGGGTCAATCGCAATCCTGAACGTGGTCACTGTTCTGATTGAGTTGATGTGAAATAAACTCACACTAGACCCTCACTAGTTGAAGACACGGCTTTATCCAACTTAACTAATATTCGACTTACAATCACGTCTGTTTTTTTTTATATGTCGACTAAGTGAGATTCTATTTGCAGCTTGATATCAATGCGAAACATCGATCAGCGTTAGGATGGTGTGCTTTGTCAGTGTCAGCCAGGCTTGTATCATCTTGTCAGGTTGGCCTGTGTTGTGTTCTGTCTATGTTAGATACAAACGGGCAACTATGTAGCCACAAATTACCTGTAAAAAACTTTGGACACGCCCTTTCATGTTAGGTTTGTTAGTAGAGAAAGTAATTTGTTGATATTACGTATGTGATGTATACGTACATCAATAATATACATGCGTATTGTGTGTCCATTTCTTAAATGTGTTGCGAACTAAGCGTTTTGATAACTTTGTAGGGTATATTTTATTTTTTTAAAAAAATGTTATTTATTGTGAGCCCTGAAGTTTTCAAGCAGGGTGTTTGTAATTGATATAAATATAAAAACTTAATATTTTATTTTTAAGTTTATCAGTTTAAATTTTATTTTATTAAATATTAAAAACCTCCTTGCTAAGGAGAGGCCTATGTCCAACAGTGGACTGTTAAAGACTGTTGATCATGATAATATTATTATTTTATTTCTTATTGCATAGATATACTTATATTTATATCTCCAAAAAGGTAAGCAGAGGCGTATTAAATTAAAGTACTCCAGAAAAAGAATTTATACTAGGAATAATTAGTGAGTTAAACATTTTTAGCAATACGTTAATTGTACATATAATATTAATGTGCTTATGACCAGCGCAACCCCATCACTAACTTTTTTCTTGATTTTGCTACATTTTTCATCGACCCTCGGCTCCTTTTTGTTGAAGTGTAATGTTAGGACTCGCCTGCTAATCCGGTGGTTAGTTACCCTGACTGCTAAGCTGAGTTTGATTCCCATACAGGACAAATATTGTATGATAAACAATTTATTTTTTCTGTATTTAAGTATAATTTGTCTACAATATGTGTGCACTTAGAAATATTTAAGTAAATTTAACAACATTCTGGTTGGTTTCACCTAGTTTGGGAAATGGGCGAGGTTATTCATATTATCACTTCATATATACATATACATATATCGATAAGCTATAGCCCATCTTCCTTCCTTGCGCTTTCTTCCTGAAACGTGTTATCTATTTGATAATTTGGAAGGCGCTAAAAGAATTTTATTTTCCAATTAGTACTTTCTGTGTGTTCGAACAAGTAAACGAAACTCTTCCTTTTTATAATATTAGTAGGGATTTATAAATAACTAGCTTTTACCAGCGGCTTCGCCCGTTGTTATATCTGTAATTGCGGTAAAAAGAGGTATATGTTACTCGTTGACAATGGAGCTTTCCAAATAATGAATTTGGTGGTTTATAAACAAACTCACATTTGCATTTATAATATTTGTTGCGATTGTTGCACGTCTGCTTCACACGTTCGGATCGATTGTCCATTTAACCTCGTATGAATGCAATGAATAGCTTACAAACGTCATTTCAACGAAGCTCACTGTCAAGGCAGACTATCGCTTCGTGTTAATAATAGAATCCCATTAAAGATATAACATGTAACATGTAAGGAAATGCAAGCCTTGCAATACAATTTTCTTGTTGCACATAGTGAAAATTAATTAATACCTAATTTGTAAATTAACACCTTTTTATAGAGAAAGTAGCTGGCTATATTCAGAAGACTTGTTCGTTTTTCTTAATTTAGATGTTAAATACTTATTGCATATAAAATTTTAAGTCTTGAGTGAATAATTGAATTAAAGAACTTTGAATCGCATAAAATCGGAAAATAATTGCCAAATGAAAAGTATATACCATAAAATTTCAGTGTTCCAGTTTTACAAAAACAAAAACTAGGGCTTGAAAATGCTCTAAACTGCATCTAGAAATAGACTTTTCATAGTTTCTACATACATGTAGCAAAAAAAAGCAACAAAGTTATGCGGCTGTGTATCTTTTACTAGATTTGGCGGGTACACTGCCGAGTCTCAAGATATTGATGACTTCACTTGGCATTTTACTTTCATCAGAGAAAATGGCATTTGCAAAATTGCTATTTACATCGATTGTGTACGAACAATATGACAGTATTTACCTTTTTAGTATGTTTTATTGTGATAATAATCTTATACGTACTAACGTTATGTTTGTGTCATTTTGTACATATTTAAAGTAGGTATTATTAACAGACGTAGTAACAAGTCACATAAAGGACAGCTACTCACGACTCACAGATTTTATAAATAATTGTGAAATGGACCCAAACAACACTCAGACTCAGAACTATAATTTCTGGATCACATAAAGGCGTTGTGTCATATAGGAATTGAACCTACAATATTGAACCCATAATAGGAAGGAGTTTAGAATTAATTTACCATTAAGTAAAATACCTGTTTAGGTTTCTAGCTAAAGGAGCATGCGAAGGATGTACCTGAGTTAATCAGACGTAAGGATGTAATTTAGGGATGCGTTAGTAGTGAATTCATGGCGTAACGAACGCTCGCATATACAACTTAGCATGAAATGCACGTTATTGGTTGCTTATCCTAACATCTTCATGACACACTTTCATCGATGATGTTATGAACAAGGTTTTTATATAAATAAATACATAAAATTTCGCAGTGTATGTTTAGGCATTTTATTTTTAATATTAAGCCCAATAGTATCGCGCGTCTCATGTTAATATATGTATTTTGTTGGTCTTTTTACACTCTCAGCAGAGAACCTCAGACTTTAAGAAGCATCTTTGCTACCTAATAGTGATTATATCTTAAAGTTCAATTGATTTTAACAAAAGTTTTAAAAGATGACGTTTATCACAGAAGTTGCCAGAAAAGAAAACATGCTTTAAAAATAAAAAAATCTGCATAAAACTTAACCATCATACTGCTAACACATGTAAGTAAGATGTAATGTTGCTATGGATAGCATAGTTAGTTTAGTGTAGCTGTGGTATGACATTGCCACAATGTCAATTATACTTAGTCACATGTGGCATCTGATCTCAAAAAGTGAAACTTGACATTCTGAACGATTTTTTGTGATTTGATGTTAGTAAACATCACTATGTTTACTAACATCAAATCAAACTCTGTCAACAATTAGTACATTATGCTTATCTATATTTCAAGAGATTGGAAAAGCATTTCACGACTTTCTAGAGAGAACCATGCTATTAATGGACCGTCTCTACTGGAGTGCGATCTCAAGCAATTTATTTTTGTTATTTTTCACCAAGTAAGTGAGGTTACCAGAGGCCATATCTCCCTTCCTCCTGTTTCGGCGCAGAGGGTAATTAAAAGTGTCAACATACTTGTGAGTCAGTGGCATATAACATAAATAAAAATTATTTAACTTAAATTAGCATTGTTTTATGATGCATTCGAATAGTGCATGGTTGTGTTCTTTAGTCACAGAACGTCAGTTTCAGCAATCGAAATTTCCTTTTTAGATATTTTTCAACATTATGAACAGCCTTTATAAATTCACTGAAAGAAATATTTAAATCCATATATTATAAAGTAAAATTAGACTCTATACTTAAACGATGCAACAAAAATGCGTACAAAGACTATGTTACTAACTCACCACCAAACGAGGTAGAGCACTGGTACCTATAACACAAGTTGAATCTTATCTTTTGTACTAGGATTCACTTTTGTACTTACATTAAAAGTATTATAATTAAATTTTAAATATAACATTATAATTATTAAAATTGAAATGTAACAATTGTTATTGTACAAATATTGTTAGAAAATATTATGGTTTTAAATTAGATTAGTGTCCCCTATTCGTCTAATGGGTGTCATAAGACGCGACTAAGAGAACTAATTACGTGGGACATTATTACTGCAAAAAGAAGAAAATCTTGATACAAAGTATTTCTTTTTTTTAACGTGTGGAAACCTCCTTGAGCCGTCACCCCGCTGGAGTTTTCGGCGGTGAGGCGGATCGGACTCAGACCGACTGAAACCTCACGGTGTGCCACAAACCTTATACCAATCCGTCTGTTCCGTGTGGTGTGGTAGGCTAAAATCTTCCTTTGTCCAGCAGCAAAGTAAGAGAGGCTTTTGTCCAGCAGTGGACTAAGAAAAATTGTTGGTGAACTAAACATTAACCATTGCACTACTACAACAACACCATTAACCATTGGACAACCACTAACACTTAACATTGGTTGATTCTGATACTTTTTTCCTCTCCTGTGCCAGAGTATAAAAGAAACTTTTAAAACCATTTGTTGCTAAGTGTTAACTTTTATGTTAATTTGGTTCATTACAACACGTGTATATAGAAATATTAATTAACAGTTTAAAAGTTGTTCTTAAGTGTGAGTAATAAATAAAAAGCGTGAATGTCTTCCATATAAGCAAAAGCAGACATTGACAGAATATTTTCATAATCGAGTAGTTAATTGATAATTAATATAATTGGTGTCAAGCCGGCAAACCAGCATACCACAAAATATATTACAAGTCGTCTATAAATCCAGATATGTCAAATAAAACTTTAATGATAAAATGAAAAATGTACATTTAAGTTTAAAGAAGACGCAGTTTTACTAATACTATTTCGCTTTGACATCATATGACAGATTTTAGATAGCCCAATCGGTTGGACTCGTCAAAACGACTCATATGTACCTTTATACTTTTAAAGATTTCACTATTATCACCAATAGCTTTTAATTGTCTTTTAATAGGGGTTTATTGTTCTTTGAAATTGATAGATGATTGTGGTAGTAGTAGAATACTATCTGTACTACAAACGTCACTAGGGCTTGAAATCACTCCGAGATTCCAGTTAAAGTCTGCCAGAAGAACCTCCCATCATTTGTATTTGTATTATCTGTACATTAATCTGTGATAATATTTATCATATTCCAACCGAGTAGAATCATCTTTCATCCAAATTCATATATGTATGACTGTACATTATTGTCCAATTCGGCGACCAATCGGAAGCCGTTTGGCATAGTCCCAGGTTTCGTTACCATCCTAGAAAGACAAGGGCAGCTGGATAATTCAGTGTACAAATATGTTAAAACTAATACTGTCTGGTACACATTAAACATAGAGCCCTAATAGATGGGCACGTGTTTATCAGAATGACGTGCTAAATTATTATGAAACAATAAATTTACCATAATTTTTTTTGTCTATGAATTTTCTGACGTAAACGCAATATATAGTGTCTTATTTGATAACTCATTTAGTGCACATCAGAAGTTATGTGTTTTGTACTTGTAGATTTTAAAAGTCACGTAAAATGTTATTCTGTTTAAATCTGTGTTATGGAATTTTTATAATACTTATACTTAAACACCTGAAATTATAATGTTTAAGTAAATAACTCCTTGTCAGTAAAAACTTTTCGATGTTTGATACCGTTGAGTTTTAGTAAATTAAGAATAAAGAAACAGTAATATCATAACAAAATTTAACCCTGTTCCTGATCAAATTATGAATATACGGTGGGTCACGAATTAGTTAACATTTAAAAAAACCGTAAAAAAAACTATTTGATATTTTATAAAAAATGTTTATTTACAGAAAAGCTTACTAGTTGGCATTCATTTTTTTAAAATTACATAGTCTGAATGACCAACCACCGTTTCGACGTTTGCACTCTTCCAAGCGAGCACCAAAATTTTTTTTCGAATACGCGTCGGTAAAGAGATCGTGAGATCGTTGACATCTCATCCTAGATTTTTTCTTTTAGTTGACGTAGTATCAGGCAGGGTACATTGGATGTGTGAAAAGTGGCTCCATCTTGTTGAAACCATGTGTTACGAATGTAGTCAGCAAATTCCACTAGCATTGGTCCCAAGAACTCCCGTAACATTTTTGCGTGGCGTGTTAGATTTAAATGTTAACGAATTCTTGGTCCACCCTATATATTACAAATTATATAATATTGCTGTAAACCTGTGTCTGTCTGTAGATTTAACTATGAGATAAAGTGAACTGCTGACAACCAATTTTCTACAACTGAAAATAATAATAAAATATAATGAATAAGTCTATTTACCTAGAAAGTGCAACGAGAACCATCGTGGGTCTCGCAGCCAAGATTTATTGGTTACTGGTTTAATAATGTTTGTATAATTTATCGTACCAATACTTAACTCCACAGTTCCAATAGATTATGAAGCGGAGTGGACTTCTTGAATAGGGACCGTATCTTGATATAAGAATCTAATTGAATAAGAAAATTACCTAATAGAAGTAAAAGAGAGGTACACCTTGCTAGAGACCGTGTGTCTGACACTTTTAATGTGAATATGTCGATGTTGTGAGTTAATAAACATAACCTAAGCAAAGTTGAACCACCGTAGAGAGGATCCAATCCAATGGGACACAAACAGAGACTTGGGAGCTTAAACCGGGCACGGCTGCTTTGGTGAGTATCTAAATCGAATAGGACGGGAGGCTACGGCAGAATGCCACCACTGCGAGTCCAAACGGGACTCCGCCCAGCATACGCTAGAGGATTGCCCTGCTTGGAAGTCTGAGCGTCGAGTCCTAGTCGGAAGGATCGGACGAAATCTTTCACCGTCAGCATTGATCGCGGCAATGCTGGCGAGTCGTGAAGGATGGGAAGCCGTGATCTCCTTCTGTGAGCAGGTTATGCTCCGGAAGGAGACCGCAGAGCGAGATTGGGAAAGGGCCGATCTCGCTCGAAGGAGGCGGCGAAGGGGACGTGGCAGAGGTTGCTAACTCCCTAATCGCCGCCTAAGGGTCGCTGCGGTCACATCTTGGGGCGTTGTGACTGCTGCAAACGATCCGAGTTAGGTGACACTCCGGTGCGGCCGGGAGTGTCGTCTGGGGCAGGGCCCTGTTCTGCCTCTTATTGCGTAGGATGGTGAGAGGTGCGATAGCGTCTTGCCCCTGTGGTATGAGGTGCCCGGGATGTGCCTCACTTGTGAGGCACGGCAGGGAGGACTCTAGAAGCCGCTAATGCGTTTTCCGGGAGTCCCACACAGGCCCTTCGTCCCTCCGGAGGGTATGATGTGAAAAGCATTCCCCGCGTAAATAAAAAAAAAAGAAAGTATTTCCGTATGTCAATGATTACATAGGAACTTTCCCATACTAAAGTAAAATCCCGTTCGAAGTAGTAATTGTAAAGAATGCCTTTAAATATTAATCGTTTTGTACGAATACGAAATTTAGAAGAGACTATATTACAGCTGCACGACTTAGGTAATTGTGACATAGTATTTTTCAGCGTAACAAATTACATTATATCTCACCAAAAAACACCAAACTCATGTAGGCATAATATGCAGACTATTATCGCATATCTAAATGATTCACGAAAATCTAAATATATACCGTTCTTGCAGATAAATACAAAGATTTCCTATAAATAAGCTAAACACATGGGTGGTGCATCAAATGCGTAATGAAATAACCGTTTATTTACAAGACAAGTAAATTTAAACTAAGGTCTTACCAATTGATTTATACCTAAGCATCACTAAGTGATTCATTTCTTAATCTGGAGAAGAAATCTCATCTAAGAACAGCAATTACCGTATGATTTAAAGTCCGTGCTGGCTTTGTGGACAGTAGGGAGGTACCTAGTAACTATTTATTAATAACCGTACTCGAAGCGATGTGTAATCATAGTATTATAATAATAGGGAGTTGTCCCATGTTAAAGGTATCTCGGGACGAATACCAATGAGGTACTTTCACACTCGCCAGTGGTCAAATGCCGCTGATGCAGTGACATACTGCCGTTCTAAGTACTAATTATTCATTAATATTTATATTTATTATTCTATTCATTGGGAATTTTGCAAAAATAACAAGTATTGATAATGAGTGTTACAAGATTATCAAAGAAGACATTGGAAGAACCGCCTTCTGATTAGAATATTCGGATCTTTTTATTTTTCTTTTGTTTAGGTTAGTATGTCTCAGATGCTGTCACACACAGTTACACTGTTCATCAGTGTTATTTAGGCTTAGAACAGTTAGAGTCGCATAACATAGCTTATCCATGGGGAATTACAAATATCAGTTTACATAATTTATACGTTTACAACAAACACTTTTTTCTCAACTGTACTTTGGCAAAAGCAGCCTGGATTTGTATAAGTACAAAAAGAGTTTCGCTGTTTTAATATTATACTGACTGACATTTAGGAGACTTAATCTCTTTAAGGCATACTAAATCGTAATTAGTTTTTTCATCATCAAATGACATAAGACACGATACATTCCACCAGATGCGGCCGTTGACATGAAATGCAAAGGTCAAGATACTGGAAGACTGCGCGCATAATTGACCAACATTTTCGCATTACTTTACACATAAATATAATTTACATGTATGACGTCAAGGGTCTGAAGTAATTATCAGCACGCATATGTAACGTCATGCTTGAAATATATGTACTTTACGTAATTAAAGGTTACATGTCATTGATATGCGTTTGTCCGGGTTGAATTACGCTCTCAGATTTATTGGTGTCTTAACTTCTGAGTTCAACTATAATGGGTACTATGATTTGTGATACCTAATACATACAGATCTGATGATGATCTTCTTGTCTCTTTATTTATATAATCTGGCCCATATTCGAAATTCTAATTTGAAGGGTCTAGGAAATTCGAAGCCAATTAACGGAGAGAGATGGACAAGAGATCCTTTAAAGATTCTGTTTTTACAATGACGTGCATAACAACCATTCATTTTCTAACAGTTGAAATACCTAATATTGTTAAACAAAGATCTACTTACTATAAATTCTTAAGATGGAACACATTTCAGAATTGTTTGAATTGTTTGAATCCACCACTTGGTACCACTACTGAGTATAGAGAGTAAGAGAGTCCTACATAGAAAACATCGCCTCGACCGGAGCAGTTTACGCTTTCACAGAAGAGCAACCTAAAGCGACAGCATCTGTGCTGTCGTGTTTGATTAGTGAGTGCGAGACCGGAGGCCCATAGATGTAGGTGTGACAATTATCGTGGTAAGAGTATAAACCTTACACTTTTTATATCCCCAAGCGGGACATGCAAAAGCATCTTACTAGGAGGCCATAATGTGAGTCACCATATTGTATTGTCTGCTTTCGCAATGAGTATGGTGATCATAACTCTTGGATTCTATTCATGCATTCCATCGGGCTGAGTGGAGTCACTTTGGCAGGTTTTTATACTAAAAAAAAAAATACAGATATTTCTCTAGACTAGTGCGAGAAATATGTAAATATATAAAGTATTTTATTTTTTTGCACTAAAACGATTTTTATGTTTCTTAAAATTGATAAATTCATCAACCATCTCCACTCATGAAAAACGACTTTGATGATTTCATTAGGACCAATCTGGTGTGGGTTATTAAGTGTTCAAGTTAAAGCTATCAAAATAATTTGGGGTAACGAATTGATTTAACTGGAATCGTTATTTGTTTTGCTAAACTAAGTCCTTTGTCCATGTTCTAGAAGTTTTAGTTAGTCATCGTTTTCATTCGACTTTGGTGTTTGATATTTTAATCGATCAACAATACGTTTAGTCTGTAACAATATAATACTATTAGAGTAGCTGTTGTCGGGCAATTGATTCTATACAACCATTCAATGCTAATTTTACACCGTTAGGGACTAAATTTTCGTAAATATTTGCTTAGTAAGTGATTACAACATAAATAGTATCAAATGGCAAAAATTCAAGTTTTTTGTGTCTGTGGTTTAGGCTCTGCGTAAATGAGTCAGTCTGTTAATCAGGGTAAGAACTTTAAAACTGCAGATATTAGATGTATTAGTCAAAGTAGAAAGCTTAAACTAAAACTGATCGAAAGGTTCAACTGAAATGTGACTTTTAAAGTGTAATTAGTCAAGTATAAGATAGACACTAATTGTTTTTCAGATTATACGACTCAACACATCGAATATGTGCACATAAAATATCAATACATTAAATTTAATTTAAGTATTACCTCGAAATGGTAATAAGTTCTTCCCTTTTGAAATATTTAGATATTTTTAACTTTAACAATTTTAACCAGGATATGAACCTAATTGTCCCCTGTAGTATTTCTGAGTCGATATGGTTTCCAAAATTCCAGGGAAATAGCCTACTCTAATCTCATGTAAATACCATTATTTCTAAAATTATAAGATATTATTAAGCTTGTGCTATGGGAGAGACATGCTTAGTCACAAATGGACCGTGTTGATAGAAGTGATACCATGACCTCATAGAAATCCGATGTAAATCAGTTTTTTTATTGCCATTCACCGAGTAGTATTCACTTCTCTTTACGTGACCCGTATTTTAGTTGCTCCTTAACATAAAGAAAGAAATAGTGTAGTTATAAAAAGCCACAGTAAATTTTTTAAATTGAAAAATAGATTGCTCAATCAAGTTGATATTTTACAAACGTGAACCGTATTAAAAAATTAACTAATGCATGGAAATGATTTTCCGGTGATATGGAACGCGTCACACGTTAGCGATTGTAGAAAGAGAATTGCCATGAAACATTTGCATCTTAGCTAATGGAGCAGGTATAATTATAAGAGTATATGTGTTGAGAGGTTTGAAGAATTTTTATCAGGAGTTTTGAAAAAAAACTTGCTATTCCTAAAGTCAATTGGACTTATATATATTTTTTCTCATCAGAATTAGTGTATAATACACTCTGCCTACCTTTTCAGTGTTATAGCCGTAATTATATTATCATCGTCATCATCATCGACTCGTTGCAGTCCACAGTTGGACAAAGGACATTAGCATTCATAAGTAAACAATAATTGTACTTTTTTTTTAGTTAGGTAATTTACACATAATGCATTTTTTATAACGTCACGTACCTGCTTCTTTCATATACATATATGAATATAATTCTGTTTATTGGACGTTCTGAACCATTGTGATGTTGTAAGTGTCGATATAATAAACTGCTTGCAATTTCAGTTTAATTGGACGAGTTATTAAGGATAATAAATTAATTATAAACAACTTGTTGCATCGGCATGCCGTTATTTCCCAATACAAAAATAATCCAATTATTTGGAATCCTTTATAAAGATCTTAAAGGCTTAATGCATGATAATAATCTCTTGTTTGTCTTGTCTTGTCAACAAGATGTTCATATCTTTCTGTATTATCGTCCGTATCAGATTCAATGTCTCTGTTGTGTCAAGTGTCAATTTCATATTTGTGTTTTTATTTTGCCTGCCCTTGTGTATTTAATTAAATATAAATTCATTTATTAAACATGACAATAGATATTATGAATTCAAATGTTGTGAATAAAATGACTTTGACATTTGAAAGGGTGCGAGTAATGAATAACTTATAGGGAAAAAGTGTGTAGAAAGTGGAATCTAAAGAGAGTTAAAATATGCTTCTTCTTAATCAGAAAGTCACCGATAATGTTGTCTTATAGTCTACTGTTTTCTTTTCAAACTCTAATGAAAATATTGATTTAAAAGCTCTTAAACAAAAAAAGCCTCTCAAAAGTGTATGACTTTCCTAAACTTTTTCAAACACAATAACTCATATGTCACAACTAAGAGTTAAACTTTCATATATTTTGTGAACAAAAAGTTGTATTTGCTAAAGCCACTGAGGTTGTTGGCCACTTGAGTTAAAATCAATATTGACTTTGTAACATGAAGCTATGATTGCGGTGAATATTTTCGTCTGCCACTCAACGCTTCAATTCTGATGGTTTTCGGTAAATATTTGAACTTAATTCACTTTTAACTGTTTTAGTACGAGTAATACGCAATTTAACTCATTTTACGTTTAGTAATTGGTGTAAAACTTTATAAGACTTGTCTAGGTCCCTATGTTAAGTAATATTTCATTTTCGAGTTCTTGTATACTTTACCTTTCTTATTACTTTTGTTACTTCTTTATAGTGACGATGTACACACAAACTGTGGTATGTAATTGATGATAGATGTATTTTGGTGCATATACGCAGAAAATTTCCTCTTGCTCCGTACACACAAGTTCAGTAACATGTTAAACACAAATTATGATGAGTTATTTCGGCTTTAACAGTTCATGGTAGGTCCATTCAGAAAGATGGTGGTAAACAAAATGAAATAATTAAGTATTAATGTATTTAGACATTACTGTTTCATGACACGCTGATTCGAGTTTATAATAAATTAAAATATTTCTATATAAGAGTAAAGTAAGTACCTTATTCTGAATAACAACCTCCTTGTAGTAAGATATAATATTTCCTACCCGATGTCAGTGCCAGAAACATCATAAACCAATGATATGAATCGGCATTTAGGCCCGAAGTGACGTAGGCGCCGCAATGCAGCTCCTCACCTCGGAAGGTCACCGTCTCCCGATTTATGGAGCACGAAGTCTTTGTACTATACCGCCAACAACACCACTCCTCACTCTAACGGAGCCTGTTCACAAGTGAAATACGAGTATAAAACGCCGTGGATATAATCATAAGATCTATACCTCACGATTATGATCTGTTGGTCAATACTGAATAATAGAATTAAATCTTCGATTGAAGAGTTACTTTCTAACACATTTAGTATTTCATTTTATGCTTTGCAAAAGCTGGAAGAAATGAATTGTATGACGCGTTTAACGTAAATAATGCAACTACTATAGAGATGAATAGTCAAAAAGTCATTCGAAGAAAAAAAGATTTCTTTGCAAAAAGTATATTAATAAGTAAAGCTAAGTTTATCATTCCGGGTTAGGTTCAACAGAGCTTTTTACGAAGTTTGGAATTCAGCAATAGGAAAAAAATCTGGTTGTTGTTTTACACGTTTAATATTTATTTTTAAATGTTTTTGTTTATATCTTCGAAATACCCAGCAGTAGTAAATAGTACTGTATTTGGCAATTTAGTCTAAATTTAAAGGCCATGTATCTAAAAGTCATGCAATACATATTTTTTTTAATACTGTATCAGATATATTAGATATTGGTAACTTTAAAGAAAACGTTTGCCTCCCTGTAAACTGAGAGGACTTAACGACCAAGACAATTAAAAGTTTAAAGCTTATTTTAACATTACTAGAAATCACGTACCTCAGGAAAGAAATGCAAATTTTAAGATAATAAGTGAAGACAAAGGTGCTATAACTAGTTAAGAGAATTAGGAAAATTGCAATCAATTTGCTAAATAACATAATGATTTCATTATGTTACAAGTATAACTCCGTCATTTGAAACTGAACATAACTATTAAATGAAAAACATATTATAATAGCCTGATATTTTTCGAGGAAGTTGTGTATTCAAATATTTTGTCTCATTTATTGAACAAGGTTTCTCACAACTCATTATTATCTATGGGTAGCTTAGGATATTACTTAAATTATGACAGTAAAGGAGTTTCACAGTCTATGTATCTTGCAATCAATTTTATCTTTGTTGAAATACACTGGTATGACTCCTGGCAGTAAGTACTGAAAACTTATCTTACATATTTGAAGTTCATTAAAATAAACTGATAGCATTGAACAGCTTTATGCAACTGAATACTTTACTTGAACAATTTATGGTATCTCCATACACGACTTTCGCATCATGTCGTCACCTTTCTTCTCTTACTATCTCCACAAACATCCGAAAGTGCCCGCTCTACTTGCGGTAACATTAGCAACATTGCAAATGATCGTTCAAGTAAAACAGTTCTCATGTTCCGGACCGAAAGCACTCGTGATCCAACTAAAATGTTGAAATAAACCGATAGGAAATCGAACCTAAATACGAAGATATTTATTGGATCATGCCACTTGTAACGGAGGAAATTCAGCGTCAATAGAAATGTACTAAGCTAGTTTACGAAGGTTTACGGGTCTTTTACATTGCTCGTTGAGCTGGTAATGTTATGAATATTGTAAATTCTGTACGGCACTTAGAATCATGTTTAACCACCAGGTATACAATGAGGAAAGTCATGACAATCTTAAACACTGCTATTTATTTAAAAATATAGATATTCTATAATTGGAGGAAGTACATAAGTATAAGAAAAGGGTTATACTTGGTTTATCGTATGAAAAAATAAACAAAAAGTAAGGATAATGTCATGCAGAACGAAATGTACAAAGTTGTTTCTAAATGACATAGCAAAAGTCGAGTAGATGCATTATCGTAGCGAGATAGCTGCGAATAAGCAATAATAGATGATGACTGGACGTATCTGTAGTTTCAAGTGTCATATTACCAGCTTCAATTTTATTTTCTGTGACGGCCGATCTAGCCTTTAGATAGTTACGGTCACAGGGAAATAAAAAGCGGGAACGAGATTACATACTGTTAGTGCATGCAATTGGATCCGTACAAATAGCTTTCGAACAATCGGTTAAGACGCACTTCATTACTTTACTATTAGTTTTGTTTCGTAGCGTTCAAGTCGTATATTTCTCGTGTAATACGAATTAATCGATTAATGAATTTTTTTTTTTTTTTAAAAAGACAACGCCCGCCTTAGGAATAAATCCTGTGTCGTGGGGGACTTTACAAACATACAAGAAACGGACACAAAGAACACCCAGACTCAGAACAACAATTTGTGGATCACACAAAGTGTTGTCCCATGTAGGATTTGAACCCACAACACAGCGAAGCGGAGAGCGGCGTGGCGACCGCTTAAACCACTAGGCCAATCGTGCAGTCAATACTTTGTCAAAGGTCAAAATTGCATATGATAAGTGGTTATTTTGTATACTTTTAGAGGCGGGATAAGGAAGAATGAAAAGATTTGAAGTTTATTGATTTGACTCCTATCTTACCTGACATAGATATGTACTAATGATGTCGTTACTCTGTAGAAAGGCCATGATGTTTCGTAATTATTTATTTATTCAGTCTCTCAGCACACACCCACATATTTATGTGAAATACGAATAATAATAAACGTTTTTGTTTATGTTTATGGAACCCAATTTTTTTTTTGTCGGTAAAATGAGAATAATATAGCGGGACTTTAACAGGATAAATTAAGGATCGTTTTATTAATAATATATGCACTTAAATAATAATAATCTATATTGGCATTCTTAATTAAGATGTGTCGATAACCGGGTGCTTAAGGAATAGTAATATTCTTGCTATTATTGGTATCGTAATGGAATATAATAAGCGCTGAGAGCGTGAAGATCTGACTAAAAGATTTCTCGAAAGCAATTTTAGTATTTTAGCGTAAGTTATGAAAGGATCAGATAATTTCTCGGTTGCATTTCCCGGCATGTCGATAGAGTCTGTGATATACTCCCCTTAGTTACAAACGGAACGTTCTATTGCAAACCGTTTACGAAATAAATATGTAAACATAATAAGTTAATATAGAAATTTTAATATTAAGTTCGAAGAAATTGGTTATCTGTCTAACCTTAGGTAACCGGTACTTAGTTGGGTCACAGAGGTCAGACAGTATTCGTTCCGTATAAATACAGGTAATCAGTCTCATCTGGTTGGGCTCCAACGTATTTGTAAATGGTTTGCAATTAGCAGAGGTCATCTGGTTTTTGTGTGTTTACTTTTTGTCCATAACCGATAACCAATATCCACGGGTCTCCGTGAAAAATTGACATTAGACACTAATACCTGTTTCGTGTTATTTACTGCACTTATGCTTAACCAAAATACTTTGAGCTAGTTTGTAGCATAAGTTTTGCTTGAATTTTTTTTTTTAAATATGAGACAGCGCCCGCTTTAAAAATAAATCCTTGTCGCGGGGGACTTTACAAACGTACATTAAACGGACACAAAAAACAGCCATACGTAAAACAGCAATTTGTGTGGATCACACAGAGTGTTGTTCCATGTGGGGTTTGAACCCACAAAACTGAGCACAACAGAGGCCGGCATTTCGACCGCTTAAACTACTAGGGCAACCGTGCAGTCGTATAATATTGACAGATTATGTTAACACCATTACATCGCTATGTACCTTTTCTATAGATACTCAAATTATATTTCTGTATCTCTAATAAACGTTATTATATAATATTTTTATAATTTAATATAAACGTGGTTAAGAAATAATTTTAATAGGACACCTTATTGATTGCCTACATTTGAAAAAACATAAGAAATCTACGCCTTTGTAATTTTGCCCTTTAGTGTTGTGTTTTTAAAATTTGTTGAAAATTATAAAAAATAAAATTAAAAGTTCATATTCAATTGAGTTTGATGCGGCGCACTATGTACATGTATTACAAATAAAGAAATAAAACTGTAGGTCCAAGTATTAAGAATATTAGTTGGGATGAAAGTTAACGCACAGTTGACTTAGAACGTCCATTCTCTAGTTTAATAAGCTTGAGTCTCAAATAGATTTTACAGCAAGGACTGAGCTTATTTTACGTTTGCGGTTTATCCCTAGTTGTCTTGCTTAAGATACATATTTACTACTGCGCGATTTCATTAACATGATTTCATTGCAGAAAGAGATGGGGACGAACCATATTAGATACTTTATCTGGCATGATGCATGGCCGTAGGTGTGGCCATAGGTAGATCACACAGGGCTTGCTCTCCACCCGCAATTGGTATGTAGACAACGCTAACATATGGTCCATAGTCATTTCATTATGCGGTCAATGATCGTGTTTTTGATTTCTTCATAGTAATGCACGGTTTTCCCGTTTCATATAGTAAACTATAGCTATCTTTCTTTCACAAAATAGAACAGAAAAATTAAGCACATAATGATATCTCGGGTCCATGAGTAACGTAATTATCTGTCGTTCTAAGGTTCCGTTTTCTGGAATGTCACAAACGAAGTGTGTGTGCTACGACAGTTTATTTTGATAATTGCTGCTAATCTACATTTAAATTCGATGTTCAATTCTTCAAAGTCGACTCCAATCTAGTTATCGAAACAAAACTAAGAGGGAGATCACTATTTAAAGTATCTCCCATGAGATAAAGAAATTTTTTCTTTCAAAACATTTTTTATTTCAATTTTTGAATGACATTCGGTCAGTGTAACACAATCATCTAATTATGTTAACAAACATGTTTTTATAGAGAACATTTAAATATTAAAGTCTAATAAATTAAACCCGTTACAGTGAAGATGTTTTTGCTTGTAAAGCATTTTTTATCGACTAAAAAACTAATGGCTCCTATCTGTCACATCGTTAATGTCCTATAATTAGTTGTTTCATCGACGACACGACAGTTAGACAGGGTCTGTTATGTTCTTTCGGGTTAAAAAGTTTTTTGTTATCATCTTTATTTGTATCTAATTAGCCTAGATTGTGTGGCTACTCAAAGTGACCTCAAATATAGATCAACGCTATAGTATTTTGAATCAGTCGTGGTTCTCTTGAACATGGTTTGGGTAAATTTAAGAAACATGTTTGAAGGGCAAATGAAGTAAAAAGGAGTTAGAGTATTTATCAATTGCTTTCATTATTAGTCCATTTTGCCAAATTCAGTTTGTGACACTCCGAAACTCGAGGGGTTAATTAACAGATGCTGAAAAGTTTCACTTACTAACTTTTTACTTTATCATCAGACCCACTCTTTATTTCCAAGTAATACCCAAATATTAATTAGAAGAAGGTTGAGATGAACTTTCAACATTAATTTAGATATAATTAGTTTCTTAAAACCGTAGATAATAATAATGAGGTAAAAAGGAGTGTTTCGCTTCACGTTTGATGGCTCCTATTTCATTTTATAACAAGACTTTTGAGCGGTATTGATAGTAACTGTTCTGAGTACTGACTACTTATGTGGGTATGTTAACTAGTCTGACTGAAGCAGTTAAGAATCATAATATAATTAAAACCACAATGCTTTGTGTTTTCTCCATATCACCCAATGGTTGAATGCCATAGAAGGCCTTAAGCGTTAATTCCACCGATGCACCAAATGTGCCTGATCTGTGAAAATTAAATAAATTAAAAATATGGAATACTTTATCAGTTTAAACATTAGCAACTGTAATTATAACATATAATAATACATATATAAATTATAAATTCATTGTACTCAACATGAAAATAATGATCAACAAATATTTTTTTTAAACATCGATTAATCCACAAGCAGTTAACTGTACATGACAAACAGATGTATGCAAAAAAAAATTAGAACAAATTTTAAAATCATCCAACTTTATTAGCTTCAGATAGACTATGACGCTTCACTGATTAAATACTTTCTACACTGATTTAGATGTGAATTCACGATTACTAACAGTTTTGACAGCTTTTGAAAAAAGACGTGACTATTAGTGTAGGAGGAATCTAGTTTAAAAAATACTTGCTGAGTTGTCTTTGCCTGCGAGATACAGTTCATAAACAACTATTAAAAAAAATTTGGACTCCGGATAAAAAGTCTTTTAAAAACCAGAAGATACAAAAACACAAGCAATAACTTACTTGGACGTAATTGTTTTATTTTTGCGTGACACTTTTTCTAAGGTAAATTCTATATTTGCCGTCGAGTTTACCGTGGGAGATTGATATTTAAGGAGATATAGACGGGCTTAATCAGACTACTATTATACAATATATAATATTATATAATATTATAACAAATATTATACAATATCGTTGCGTGGGGGGGAACTCACAAAACACACCTCCTAAAACTGGAGCGGGCTCAAAGAGCGGTACTAAAAGTAGGCTGGAGACTCCCGTACCGATTTCCTACTACTGAACTTTACAAGACCTGTGGCGTGCTATCAGTGCGAAGATTGTTTATTTTGAACCTCATCCTAACAACCCACGCAACTATATCCTATGATTATTCGAAATTTGACAGCGTTCGTCGGAAATACTATGTTTGCCCCTCGATCTCGGTCAGAACTAGTCTCTCCCATAGATGTTTTTACTTCCTGGGGAATTACGTATATAATAAACTAAACAAAATTTTAAGCTTCTACTCAATGCCTAAGTATGAGTGTAAAAAGAAAGTTACTGATTGGCTGTGTGAATTAGACTACGATGGTGTTGAAAATATAATTAGCACAATAAATGGACGATAGATACGGATTGTCTGTGATTATTTTGCATCACTTAAAACATATAAACACACACACATACACACACATACACACATACACACACATTCACACACTCACACATACACACAGGCACACACACTCACACACTCACACATGCACGGAAACATGCTCACGTACACACATTTACCACTAAAGCTTATAAATTATCTCTCTTATTGATTCTTGTATCACTGTATGATAACTGTAACTACTAGGATACCTCTACTTTGTTCGGAGATGAGGACTGGAGATCTGTCACACAGGTTTCGAACCTAGCTCAGACTCCAGCTCTCAACAAGGTTCTGTTAACGTTGTATTTATGCATATCAGAATTTCATTGTACCTTTTTGAGAGAAATAAATCATATTTATTATTATTTATTATAAATCATTTTTATTATTAATGATCTCGTAGGAAACAGGTGACCAGCAACTTTTTTTTGCTCTTCGCCAAGTGAGTAAGGCAAGCGGAAGCCTAACTTCCCATTTAACTCTCTCTCAAAGGGGCACACAGAGGTCAGCGACGCACTTGTATCGTTTCAGTTTCAGGTTTCCATGCGTTGCGGTAGTCACTTACTACAGGTGCTTCATCTACTACTCTATGTGCCCTATAATGCGTACGCCTGTATATTTTGACAGACGACTTCAGCCATTAATTACTCTTTAGTCTATGTCTTTATGAAATCAATTATTATTAGTATGTTAACTCACCATGTGGTAACGGATTAAGGATATAGAGTGTCATCACCGCTATTTGTCCTGTGAGTGTCTAAGAAGTGGGTACAGAGTGTTTATGGACTTAAGTTTTTAGATCCATCACTAAATCGCCAAAGCACACATCTGCGCTACCACAAGTTTGAAAATGTGAATTTTAGTTTCACAGCGAGTGCACATGAAAATCACTTCGTGAGATCATGGTCTCACAACGAAATCCAAGATGCCCTGTTCTACTTTATTTATGCTTCAAGAACCTGATACAGTAAATAAATATTTCACTAACTCGAATTGCGTTCTAAGAACTGATCCGGGCGTTCAGTATCGTAGCATGAGTTACAGTGGCGTCAGCTACTAACGTGGAGCTTTGTTTATCTCTTTGTGTTCCACCCTGTACACTCGGGTATTGAGTAACGAGAAATAATCGCATGACTAATTGTAATCGTACGCAGTAATTCGTCATGTTACCCTCGCTTGATTTACGCACGCACACAGATTACGATTAAAAATATCGATTTTCTCCAACCATCCAATATACATCAGGATACTACCAAACAGATCGGTTCATATTTGTCATGTTTATTTGATTTGTAATGCTGGAAGTATTGGTGAATATTTCTTAACCGTAAACAGATTATCCAGAAAATACAGTTATGATTTGTATTTAGTTTACGTGCGAATGATTCATAACAGCTTTTAATTAAAAGGCTATCAGCCTTTATTCTGAGAGCTCCAGCTGTGCTTCATATCTTACGGTGACTTTGTCATCTTTATATTATTGAGTTTTGACACGTCCGTTATAGTTATCATTGCTTTGTGAAGGAATATCTTTGCACTACGTCAGTAGATATAACTATTGAGCATGCGATTTACGTATTAAAATGTGAAAGACTGAACGGTTCAGATTGTTTGGCGATGTACAGAGCATGCTTTGAAGGTAATGTAAAGACATGTAAAAATCAATCTAGAAAAATTCTGCTCATTTACTTGGAACTGCTTTGTAAATAGTAGAGACGACAGGGATCTAATCTAAAGAGTTTTTCGTAATTGCTGTAACGTCATTATTTATTATGTATGCATACAGGAACTAACACGATCACGTTGTTAGGATTTTTTTGTATTGTCATTGTATTGTCGACTTAGTAAAATATCTTGCAACCATGGACGTTGCAAACTGGTCAAAAACATATATTATAATGCAATCATTTAAAGGTCACTTTAACATTATTATCATTATTTGTGTGCACTCTAAAAAGAAATTGTAGAAACTTAGTAAAATTATCACACACAGCTTTCATTATGAATTTGTCCCTTACAGGTATGTTTCCAAATGCAGTAACGTCAATAAACGAGACATGACGTTGTACTGTGAACGTTAGAGGGTGTGTTCGATAGCGCGTGTGTTATGTGATAGTGTTGTGCCGGTGCAGGTGTATTTATAGCATTGCAATGCTCACGTGCCTCACCTTGTGTATGATTTGATAAACTTTATGTCATGTAAACTGTAGAGGAGGCATAACCGAAAGCAGAAAATGGACATTAATTGCTTGAAATTTTAGAGGATAAACAGTGGAATTTTCTTCAGTGTTTTTTATTAAGTTTCAGTGCTGAAATCTTCAAAATCGACGATTCCATTTTTAAGCAGGCGGTAAATTTGCAGATTCAAAGTCTTCTTTTCCGTGGATATATAAAGAGAATGTAAATTAATATTTACAGGAAGCAATATTTGGATGCTTTTTAATTATCTCCTACCCAACATAATATTAAATAGTGTTATAAGTTTAATATGAAGAAGGTGGCTGGCAGCGGATGGATGGATTGTCTAAGACCGGAATGGTTGGCGCTTTTTGGGGGATGTTCGTTCGGCAGTGGAAGGCTATAGATTGATTTGAATAAGTTATGTGTGTTTGCGAGTCTGACTCTGAGGGTACTTTTATACGAATAGATTTCTTTTAATTTTGTTTATGTTATTATAATAGTTATTTGAGTATTCCTAGACATTGTACATTTCGTTTCGATTGATGGTTTAAGAAATTTTTGAGTAAGGGATGTTTTAAATTTTCAACTTATTCTTGTATGATTATACAACACTGGTTGCATCATTGACGCTTTTAGCTGAACTCTTCAAAAATCAATAATTTTGTATTAAATTGTACATAACTTTAAAAATATTGGTAAGACACAGCATAACTGTAATATTCAATTTATTTATAGCAATGGTTAAATGAAAAGAGAAACCAACTTTCTCGCTATTAAACTAAAAGCAAGAGTTATTTGCCATTCTGAAATGTTGACAAGAAAAAAATATTGACCTTTTGAATGGCATGAACTTATCGATGAAACAATACGAAACCCATACTAGACCTTTACCATCTACGTGAGATTTAAATATGCGTTTTAAATTATATCATGTATGTAATGTTTTAGGGGCACTAGAAAGCTTTTTAAATAAAATCAATTCAGTAGGTAGTAAATAATTAATTTTTGTAAGAACACCATACGAGTTAAGTCATTCTATACAAACAAAATTTAAAGTAAAAAGTTAATATGACACATTTCACACACGGTACGGATCAGTTATTGCAAATTAGGCAGAGCCTGTGCCATGGCAACAAGATTATTTGTAAATATATTTATTGTATAGGGTGGCCCACGAATTAGTTAACATTTGAAAAAATCGTGTAAAAAGCATTTGATATTTTATAAAACTTATTTAATTACACGAAAGCTAATTAGTTTAAATTTATTTTTAAAAAATTATATCGTCGAAATTTTCGATGAGACTGCGAGATCGACCGACATCTCTTCACCGATTTTTTCTTTTAGTTGACGTAGTGTATTTTGTTTATTGATGTAGACACGATTCTTCAAATAACCCCATAAAAAGAAGTCTGCTGGGGATAATTAGTTTTTCCCGAAACATGTCCTTGACCACCGGCAGGGACTCATTGGATGTGTGATAAGTGGCTCCATCTTGTTGAAACCATGTGTTACGGTTGTAACTAGCAAATTCCTGTAGCATCAGTCCCAAGAACTCCCGTGACGGCCTGCTCTATATATTCTCGAATTCTTGGCCTGCTCTATATAATTTTCTAAGTACGTCTACATACATTAATTGTAACTGTCACCTTTTTGTGCTATGATAATTTTATTGATAGTATTATTTCTTTTCAAGGAGTTGGTTCGTGATGTTCTTTTTAGACAAATAGACACAGAACAATGATGACAATCGTCGAAGGAATGGATAACCCTACCAGGAGCTTGTAAGTCTTTTGACGACCATTGACAAAAAGGTGTGCGGTAGTACTAACGAATGTAGCTTACGTTGCGGCCTCTGAATAGCTGTTGATATGATTTAAAGATAATTTTATCTTTCCAACCAATATCTAAGAACTGTGACTAGAAATAATTTAATTCAGTTATTAACACATTAAATACTACTGTCTGTATATTTAACTGAGAGTTTATTAATCACTTATTAATTTTAGAACAGCCTCATCTCGCCATAATTTTTCTCTAAAGCTCATATATTTGAATTCTTTTTTTTTTTAATTCTTTTACTTGATACTCATGATAAATACTCATAAAGTAAACCTAGTTTTCCTTATTCTTTCAGTAAATGTGCAAAAGTAAATGATTAATTTTGGTTTACGGGAATTGTTATTATGACGTAATAGTCCACAGTTGAACACAGCTGAATGTAAAATAATTCAAAGTTAATAGAGATATAGGGCATTTTGAATTGTTAATTAAATATAAAAGAGCCCTAAGGAAAAAAAATCGAGCACAGCGTTAAATAAATTGAGTGCATAAATCGCCTACCACGCACAGTGACGTTATCAAGTAAATTCATCAAAACAAAGTGCGTGTTGAGTAAAAGGTACAGTGTGTTAATTTTAACTGTACATTGTGTCTGGAGGCCGGATACCTTGGAGACGTCCAGTAGTTTTGCGTGACATCCTCTCATTACTTCCCTCGTCTCACGAGACTTGTAGGATTTCTTATCAGAAGTATATGTGCTGGCATTTTACAGATACCATATGAGAGAAATTGGGTATCGCCTCAGGATTTTTTTTTGTTAAAACTCCCACATTAGACATGATGTCGCGGGGTCTTTACAAAGAATACACAGACTTTGAATAACATTTTGTGAAACAAAATATGTGTAGTCTCATGAGGGACTCGAACCTATCACAGATAGCATAGTGAAAAGTGGCGAGGCGACCGCTTAAACTACTTCTCTACCGTGCAGTTAATCATGAATTATGCGTGTATATAAATTAAATAAAATAATGGCTAACGGGTAGAAGGTAAATAAATTATATTCCGTCTAATTGTTAACTAAAATTAGCGTTCAATGTCATATGCGTTACAGCACGTATATGGTCAGTATGTCATCGATGCGTAAATAAGAAATAATCCTTAAATATCTTGGTTTGCCCAAGGTTCAAATGCGCTTGCGCATCACCAAGGTTAACTAATATTTGTAAAGATATTTGTGCCTTTCAGAAATTAATGACGCCTTTGAAATTACTAAGAAAATTTTAAAAGGAAAATGAAAAAGAGCAATGACCTTAAATATTTACTGATATTATGACGTAAATTCTATAGTACAATGAATTATGTAAAATCCTGATTGTTAATACAATACAAACAAAAGATTGCGTTGACGTTGGTTTTAATATGATGTTTAGATGTTATTTAGCAAATTATGAAGCCATCTATTCTTAAATTTTAATTGAAATCTATACGCTATTGAGAGAATTGATACGAAATAAATTTGTTCGATTTTTTAAAGTATTCAGAGTTCTTGAGTGTCAGAATTAGTGCAATAAATGTGTGTATGGTAGGCAATATAGAAACTAATGAGATATCTCCTATAAGTCAACTACACAAATTCTTGGTAGGTACATGTCATTTGGTATCATCACCTCCACACGTCTGTGTGGTGACGTATTAAGAATACATAGTCATCACCCCTACTCATCTCGTGGGTGTCATATGAAGTGACTAAAGGAACTAACTATTTAGGATAATATCACAACACAGAGAAGGAAAACTTGAAACAAACCCTATTCCAATGTGTGGTACAGGCAACAATGTAGGCCAAAACGTCTTTGCTAAGGAGTGGCTTATGTCCAACAGTGGACTATTAAAGGCTGTTGATGATTACGAACGTGTCGTGAACAATATATGAACATTAACAATTACAGAAAACAATATTTGTAAAAAAATATACTTACTACAACAGATTATTTAGCAGAATACTTTCGTAACATACATTAACTTCAGTAGAAGATTAGCCCCAAAATGCTGGGCACTAAGTGTATTTTACAAACTTGTACTACATACCACGATAGTCATGTTCAATTAATAAATTTTACGTCATACATTTTATAGTCAATTGTGTAGTAAAATTAAATTTTCGACATTTTTTCGCTCTTTTCATAGATCTGATAACAGATTCTCGACTGTTAATCCAATTTGTTTATGTTGTTTTACTGAATCCGAGTCACTTTGCTAGGTAGTAGAGCCACGCTGATTTCAGCACGAGCGGGCCGGCTCGACCGGGGCAGTACTACCCTCCCACAGAAAACTAACCTAAAGCGCCAGTATCCATGTTGTCGTGTTTCGTTGGTGTGTGTAAGACCGGAGGCCCATTGATGTAGGTGTGACAGTTATCGTGGTAACTGTGTAAGCCTTATACTGTCACGATGACTGTCATGCCTTTTACGTCCCCAAGCGGGGTGTGAAGAAGCATCTCATAAGGCCACCATAGTGTGGTTCACCATACTGCATTGTCTGCATTTGCGATGAGTATGGCGATCACAACTCTTGGATTCTATTCGTTCTTTCCATCAGGCAGAGTAGAGTCACTTTGGCAGGCTCTTAAAATAAAATGAAAAAAAGAAGTCACAATACAAGTCTCACTTTTGAGTTGATTAAAATGTACTGAAATATAACCAGTTTACAAATAGAGCGCAAACGATGCCCAGTTTCTGAACAATTGCAGTTAAGAGGTCAGCGGAGTTCAATCACTTATGCTTCTTTTAGGGAAAAAGAAAGAAGTAAGAAAAAGTTTAACTGACATAATATTCACTGTTGTTTGTTTTTTGTCTGTAGAATCGTCTCCGAACAGAACCCGTGTTTGATAATACGAGTATTTTCTTTTCAGTATTAACATAGGGTGAGCCAAGAGTTCGTTAACATTTGAATCTTATATCCCGTGCAAACATGTTACGGGAGTTTTTGGGATCGGTGCTGCTTTTTAAAATTGTAAGACACGGTTTCAGCGAAATGGAGCCACTTCTCTCGAAGACATGTTTCCGGAAAAGTTGATTTCGAGACAAGGTGACATTCCATGGCCACCCATTTAGACCATGTAATTTAAAAAAAACAAAATCCTTTTTGTAAATTTTTGTTATATATTAAATGGTTTTCTTAAGCAATTTTTTCAAATGTTAACTAATTAGTGGCCCACCCTATATAAGGTATGCTCGTTAAATCATATCATTTGTACACTTGATGACCTAAAATTCTATAAACAAGTAAATAATTACGAACCGTTATTTTAATCAAAATAATTTTGGTCTTGGGGTCCATCATTCAATACTTAAGCTTTAAAATTCAATATTGACTAAGGAGTCCAAAAAAAGTATATTACTCACAGCTTGAAATTACTTTCCGAAAAGAAATATTACACGAATTCTCGAGAAAGTTCCATGAACCGCTTACTGAAAAAGGTAACGCGGTCGTGAAGGTGTTAATGAAAAAGAAAGAGCAGAACCATCAATTATAAAGACTGTTTGCTCTTAACGGGTAATTTGCATAATTCAGTTCATGTATCAGATGGTCTGATGAAGATAAATGCATGTGCCATGACCTGTCCACAGTAAAAAGTCGACAGAAGAAATTAAGTCCTGTCTGTCACAAAAAAAATCTTGTGGTTTTTTCAATGTGTAGCTGTACTTTCGGGATTCTTGGGGCTTTTTATGTATTTCAAATTTTTTAAATAATATATACGTGCTTTTTGAATAAAAAGAGATATTTATATATATATATATATATATATATATATATATAACAATTATTGAATAGCGTCATATATCTGTAAGTGAATAATTGGGTATTTTTTGCGTTTGTTTCATGTCTGGAAAGTGTCCCGTTACTAATATTTCTAGTGGACTCATCTTTTTTACAAGGAATAAAGTAAAACCAAATAACAATAAAAAACACACTAAGCAAAATCACAGGTCATAATTGTACCTGTACCGGAAGGGTACAGGTCAACCGGTTGTTAAATTACGAACTTGTTCATTTGCTCTACATATGCTTCCTTCGAAGCTAAATCTGATGGCCATTTCACCTTTACAAGTAGATTAGATAATAAATTATATTACAGGTTGATTTCTAGAAAGAGATGGGTTAGGTACTTAAGATTGCATCGTCATCTTGCTCTTGTAAGAAACAATACCTGCATTATCCGTTCTTGCATGATATTACATCTCCTGTTGCCAACGTTATATAAAAAAGTGTGCTACCAACTACAAATTATTACTTACCTGACTTGGCTTGTGGCTTCACCCGTGTGTATGTTAGCTATCGCGGCAAAGTGTTGCCTATATTCCTCCTCAAGAATCGACGTAATTCCATGCCTAATTTCATTAAAATTGATTAACTGATTTGGCTGTGAAAGCAAACAGAGAGACTACTTCCGCATATATAAAATTAGTAGGGATTACTTACCTACCGTTTGGTACTTGGTACGTACTGTAGTAAAGTTTTTTCTAAACAGTTATGGAGAATATCGAACTCCAGAAGAATAGAGAATATAGAATATAGTTAGAATGGAGAACGTCTTCTTTTTAAAGACAATTGGAAAGGAAAGGGTGTGTGAAAACAGGTTACAAAGAATGCACACCCAAGTAAAGCAATAATTTTGCTGAAACTTTAACATTTATAAAAGACAGCAATTAATAAGCAAGAGATTACAGATACTTTCTTGGTTGTTGTGATTACGAAAAGCAGTTCATATTATCCTTTATTGACAAAAATTTGAACCTACATAATATTCGTTACAATTATAACTTAACTATAAAAATGAACACTTAAAACCTAAATATATATTATATATATTTATAAAGTAGCCTTGTATATTATTAAGAATTTCTTTTTGCTGTTGGTGTATAGGAAAACTGGTAGCTGCAAATCATGTTGAGCACTTCAGCATTAACTGTATTGGCTCTAGTTTATACATAATGGACAAGTCAATTAACTTTATTATTCTGTAAGAGCAATCCAATCAAACTCATATAAAACACGTAACTAATTGGAATTTGGAGTTAAATTATTCATGAAGCGATGATGTTATATCAATTTCTATAGTCATAGACACGTTTCTCGGTAACATAAAGTTTCTTATGTAAAGTTATGTAACCGTTTTGTTATAAGTAAAAATTAATTAGAGTTCAGCTTTTTGTTTTTTATGAAAAAATAACTTACCATAGACACAGCGTCTGTCTCAAAACTACGAGGAGGCAATGCTATAGTAACTAGAGACTGGTACGGTAAAAAAACCTATATTTGTAAATACATAAATATCTTAGCTAAATTACATTCAGACTAAATGGTCGTACTTCACATATAATTATTTGTAATAGGTGGGGATAGAACCTACGACTTAGTAAGTTAGTGATGCTGTTTTAACAGTCAGCATCACTAACCACTAGGATAACAAATAAGTAAATTAATTAGCGATACCTTCCGTTAACACCTCTGAAGCGGATGTTGCGTCGGCAACTTAATTAGAAGCCCTCATCTCTTCTCTGTTCAGCTAATGAGAAAAATAGAAAAAACAGAGTAATGCACAATGTGCAAAAGTCTTGGTATTACAGGTTTCTTTTATTCCAATTTAAATAATTCAGAAGATTTAACATGCAGCTTAACATGACCTAATTTCACATTTATCATACTTGTTATGTAGGTACCGCACAAGTCGAGTTTATTTTATAAAGAAAATAAGATTAAAGTGAAGACACGGTCTCGATAAAAACTCGTTCGTGTACAGCGGAAATTAGTTTCGAATTATATTGGTTATTTTTTTACTTTACATAGCGATTAAGATCGGGTGGCTACCGAATAAAGTCCCTGTCGATCGGGTAACAGAATCTACTTAGGGTCGTCACTCTGTCGCTATGGATAAACCCAATCAGATAGTTTGTTATAGTAAGATTATCACATATTGACCAAAATCAAAATAATTAAGTTACTTATTGTTTATAATCATTATATTCTTTATCGATATAAATTATATTCAATACATTCTGGGATACCCTAACATCTGTGCTGATAATATTTTAGATAAAAGAGCAAACAAGTTATTAACACTAAATGGTTACTAAAGTTAACAAATAATTATAGCAAAGCGTGCCTCCATACGAATATCTGTGAAGAAAATGGTTTGTGTGTGTGTGTGTATATGTGTATTCCTATGTGTATGTGTGTATCATGCATGCAGCTTACATGTGAGTATTATAGCGGTGTCACATCATTTTTAAAATATTGTCTATATTGCTTTAGCCATTGGTTACAATCATTTTAAATTTAAAATCTAATAGGTAAAAATTATATAATATAGGTAAAAATAGAATAAAAAAATAGGTAGAATTGAAGAATAACTTCAAAATAATCTAAAGTTAGTAAACCTCATGCCTATTTACTGTCGTTTAATTAACAGTTAGAGTGAGACAGGTGATGGTTATAAAAACTCAAACTTACTGAGCTTTGCCATTGCCTCATATGTTAAATAGGCATAATTTAATAATCATCTGAATAATGTAGGTGTTATAGGTGTTATCAGGCAGAATTTTGGAAAATTTAGATGTTTTGAATAATGTGGCCTCATGGATAGTGCAAACACAAAACTATTCATCAACCAATTACATAAGTTAAAGTTTTAAAAAAAATAATTAAACCCTTTTAAACAAGTGATAGTGTCAAAAATGAGATATTAAATTTCATCCTAAGGAGTCCCAAAGGAGTCTAGGTACCAGATACCAGATACTAATAACGGCCAAGAAAATATTTTTACTATACCAACGAACATATTCGAGAGCAAAAAATGTAGTCCTAATATTATTCACAATACAAACCGTAAAGATATCACGTAGTCAAGGGATTGAGGGCGAATGTGATGACTATCTCCTATTGCATTGACGGAACTCTCAAACCTACAAGATTCTTGGTACCTATTAATTCTTAGAACAACTCTTTGGATTTTCTTTCTAGGGTAAATTTTAAACTAAATTGGCAACATCTCAATGCCTGACAACAAAGTGACTGCTTCGTTCCACTTTTCAAAGTTTTTATACGTACTTGTATTTGATGTACTTATTAATGATTATTAAATGTTAATTAACGGTTGAGTTGATCTACATATTGACATGTTGAGCATTAAAAAGATTTTGGGTTGAAGGATTTTTTTCTTCAATAATAATATCATAAAAACCATTTGATTGATTGCAACGATTTTATGTTTGCCTTGAAGACAACTGTAGGAAGTATTTCGTGACACGGAGATATCATATGTGGACAATTAGGGCTTATAAAGCACATATAGAAATGTACGTAACTCATACATTTTATATTAATCCTGGGCGGCGAAAAAACAAACAAAAAATTATTCTCGAGAAATTTTGGATACCTTTTTTTTTTTTTTTTTTTTTTAACGTGTGGAAACCCCCTCGGGCCGTCACCCCACCGGGGTTTACGGCGGGGTGGTGTGTCGGAATCGGACCGACTAAAACCATACGGTGTGCCACTCTGCGCCTGACATAGGAGGGATCCGGGAACAGCTGTTATTACGACATCCAGACCCCTCCTGACGCCTGCCCGCTAGCGCGGGCACCTTCTGCGGACAACCTCTCCATTTAGGCGACGTACGGCACACGCGGACGTCACCTCCTCGCGGTTGGCCACTATAGCGGATGGAGGGGAAAACCCGTCCCGTCCACCCGCGGCCACACTCAAGGCGGCATAAGGCGCTGGTACGCGCGCCTCCGCCGCCCGGTTCGCCGGCGGCGGATTGGGTCCGAGTGGAGGTCGTCCTCCCGGGCCCTCTCCGCCGTCTCCTTCCGCGAAATTACGTCTTCGCAGAAGGTTGCGACCGCGGTAAAACAACTGTCGCTACCGACCATGGAGCGTATGACGGCCGGTAGCGAGAGATCTCCTCCAATAACTGCAGTGAGGACCCCACGCTGCGCCGCCCAGGCGGAACAAACCGCTAGCGTGTGCTGAGCCGAGTCCTCACTGCAGTCGCAGTGGTGACAGGCGGGACTCAATTCCCTCCTGGCGACCGAGTGCAGATACTTCCCGAAGCAACCGTGCCCGGAAAGGATCTGCGTCAGTCGGAAGGAAAGGGTCCCGTGCTGTCGCCCCGCCCACTCGGCAATGACCGGCTGGAGAGCCTCCACGGTGGCAAAGCCAGCACGTGGAGCCTCCAGCCGGGACGACCAACGAGCCATCGTGGCTTGACGAGCGGCCTCTCGCCACTCGCGTATCTCTTCGGGCGGGGGCCGGATGCCGCTACTCACCCGGAAGTCTGCCGTTCGCCGATAAACTTCGGCGAGCATTTCCGCCTCCAAATCCCACGGGGGAGTTCCGGCTAAGGCGCACGCCGCCTCCGTCGATATAGTGCGGTAACCGCGTATGGCTCTAACCGCCAATATCCTCTGAGGACGCCAGAGGCGAGTCCTATTCTGGGCGGTCAGAGCCGCCGCCCACACTGGTGCACCATACAGCGCCATTGACCGGACAACCCCCGTGTATAGCCGTCTCGTCGCGACGCTGGCTCCACCCAAATTGGGCAAAAGTCGCCCAAGGGCAGAAGCAGCGCCGACCAGCTTTGGAGTAAGCTGTCGGAAGTGCTCGTCGAAGAGCCACCTGCCGTCAAGGATCAGGCCCAGATACTTCATCTGGGCCTGAACCGGTACGAGGACCGAATTGACTACGATGGAGGCGCCGGAGGGTGGACCACGACGGGGCCCATGAAACAAAAGGGCCTCCGTCTTGTCCAGGGCCACCCGCAAACCCAGCGCCTCAATACGCCCGACCACCAGAGAGACACCCGTGGTGGCCAGGCGCGCCGCCTCTGCAAAGTTCATTCCCCGAGCCGTGACCAATGTGTCATCTGCGTAACAAATTACGCCAAGCCCGGGGGGAAGATGACCTCGAAGGGCCCAGTCATATCCCATATTCCACAGGAGTGGTCCAAGGACAGACCCCTGTGGAACACCGCACGACATGAGCCGCCGCCTCAGAACACCGTCTCGGTCCTCGTACATGACGGTACGCTCCTGTAGATAGTCTGCCACAAGCCGCCTCAGGTACTCGGGCACCCCGTGGTAATGGAGTGCTTCCCTGATGCAGCTAAATGGCAGACTATTAAATGCGTTGGCGATGTCCAACGATACCGCCAACAGCACGCCGCCACAGCTCACCGCCTCTTCAGTCACGGCCCTCAGGCGCAACACAGCATCGACTGTCGAACGTCCGGTTCGAAACCCGTATTGGGCGTCCGACAGATCGGGGCCCACCTCACAGAGGTGCCGGACGATGCGGGCAGAGAGTATCCTCTCAAACAATTTACCCGCCTCGTCCAGCAACACGATGGGCCTATAGGCCGCGACCGAATCGGTCGACCGTCCCGGCTTAGGTAGTAGGACCAGCTTCCCGTTTTTCCAGCCCTCAGGAAAGCGCCCGGACGCCAAGCTGGCGTTTAGGACTTCCCCAAGGCGATTCGACATGTGGTCGAGGGTTCGCGCCAACACTCGGGCAGGTATCCCATCTGGCCCAGGGGCGGTGTTCTTAGAGCGGATCCGTAGAACGACCGCCCCTATCTCCGATTCTCTGACGGGCGGAACATTATCCTCGTTCCATCCCCCGTTGTCTCTGACCAAGGAGGCCATCGACGGGGGTGTGGCCCGGCCCGCTGCGGGAAAAGCCCCTCGACCACTTCCTGCAGGAAGCTGGGCTGGAGGGTCTCTGTAAGGGGGGGGCCCGACGTGCGGAGCTTTTGTCGCGCCGCACGATAAGGGCGACCCCAGGGGTCACGATCGAGACTCTCCAGCATCTCCTTCCTCTTCACTTCTTTGGCGCGGCTAATGGCCAGCTTCAGAGTTTTCCGCGCCTCTCGGTACTCCTCGTGAAGCTGGTCCCCCCCGCTTTCTTCGCGGTGTCGCCGCCGACTACGGGTGTAGGACCTCCGGGCACGTGTACAGGCCGCACGGAGGTCCGCCAACTCCTGGGACCACCAGTAAACCCCCCTCCGTGGAGGCCGACAACCTCGGATGCGGGGCATGGCCGCATCGCAGATCTGCGTAATCGCATCGCGGAAGCGACCAGCCCCCATGTCAACCTCCTCGGCCGGGGCCTGTGGAGACAGCCAAGAATAGATGACGGCCGCCTCCTCTAGTAGGTCCCTATTTAGTTTGGCTACAGCCCACCGCGGAAAACGAGAAGAACGCCGCGCCGCGTGACCCCTACTGGGGTCCTGGGTCCGGGAGAGCTCGAATCGGATGTACAGGTGATCCGAGAGCGTCTCAACCTCTTCCAAGACGCACCAGTTCCTTACTCGTGCGGCGAGGGCAGGGGTAGCGAAAGAAAGGTCCACTATTGACCCCCCCTGCTGTCGCACGCACGTGTTGGTCGAGCCTCTGTTTAATAAACAGAGGCCCACCGAGGCCGCCCACTCCTCTACGGCCTCGCCCCTAGCGTCCGTCCTGGGGGAACCCCACGCAATGGATTTTGCGTTGAAGTCCCCCAGCACCAGAACGTGCCCAGACGTTAGTCGCCGTATCGAGGTTTCCAAGTTGTTAAGGAAAACCTCGAAGTCGCTCACACTCCGGTTGGGGGAGAAGTAGACACCATATATGGTGATCCCCCCCCACTCGGCAGCAACATATCCAGTGCCCTTGTCTTTTAGCGATAAGGGTGGGGAATGAGCCGCCGTGGAGGCAACGACTGCCACGGAGCCGTCCCGATCACCCAACCAATTTGGGCGGGGAGGAACGTAATAGGGCTCCGCGGCTACGGCAACACCGATCGACCACTGTGCCATGGTTTGCAGGAAAAGGTCCTGCGCTGCGGCACAGTGGTTCAGGTTCGTCTGGACAAGGAGGTTGGAGACTTGGTCCATTACTTGACCGTCTCTACAACCTCCTCCATGGGCGACGATATCGACGCACGAACGATGTCAGAAGCAGCCTGGGTCGACTGGCTAGCCCCTGACACTTGCCGAGAATTGCGGGCAATGCTGGGTTTGCAGCCTCCCTGCCCAATCTGGTGATTGGCGGGCTTGTTACCCGCCGCACATACCGGGCAGTGAGGGGCGGCAGAGCATTCGGCCGCCTTGTGCCCCGGTCGACCACAGCGGAAGCATAGTCCGCTGCAGTCAAAACAGCTAACACACTTGGCGCGTGTGTGTCCCGATGATAGACACTTAAAACACCTCATTGGTCTCGGCGCCAGGACTGTAATCCTAGCGTTCACGAAACCAATGAGGATCTTGCCAGCATCGCCCAAAATTTTGGCCGACGCCACGGGACAGCTGATCCACACAGCGCCAAGTCCTCCCAGACCGGGGCGGATGGTGCCGACCCTGATGCTGTCCGCGTTGCAGCCCGTCTTCTCGCTAATTGCAACGCGGACATCTTCGGCCGTCACAGAGTCATCCAGGCCCGAAATGCGCAACTCTGCGCACTTGGTAGGCCTGGCGATCTTTACACCATCCGTGGCTGCAAAGATTTCCCTCAGTTTCTCGGCGAACCTGTCCGCCGTCTTTGCGCCTTCAGCCCCGGGGAACTCCAGGACTCGAGCTCCCGTTTGGGCAAGGCGCAACCTGACCCCTTCAGTCCCGAAATCAGTGGCGAAACTATCCCGGGCCTTTTTAAATAAGGCCGCATAGGACAGTCCGCCACTAGCTGCCTCCGGTGTTACGGTGACCACCACAGCCGCGCTTTTAGGCACCCGCAGTTTGCGCGGCTTTTTTGCGGTAGCCACCGCAACCGATGGTGCCTGCGGGGTAGAGGCTGCTGTTTGTGCAGCCTTCTTACCCCGCTTTCGGGACTTCTTAGCACCCCCGACTACCTGCCAACCATCGGTGGAAGGGACAGATGTTGAGGGGGCACATGTGGAGGTGCCAGGTACAGCGATAGGAGTGGGGAGCGGAGGGAACGCCGCTCCAGCCTTTGCCGCTGTTTTTGGCCCCAACCTTGGTGCAGGCGTTTTGGTCGCTATCTTCGCTGCCCGTCGTGCCCCCGGAGTTGTTGTGGCAGCAGCAGACACCGACGCCGCCGCGGCATAGGTCACGCGACCGCCCACAACGGGCAGCGCTGACGGTGCCAATGCGGCCTTCGGCTTATGCGCCGCAAGTGGCGGCCGGACAACGGGGGCCGGTGGCAGTCTCGCCTCCAGGCCAGCCAGACGTCCGTCCATCATGCGCCATACCACATCCGTAATTTGGCGCAGATGGGCGTCAGGAATAACACCGAGGTTGGAAGAGGAAGTAGGCTGAGACGGGGACGGGACCGGATCTACAGCCGGACGATGCGCCCGGAATTGGGCGAACTGAGCGCTGAGCTCAGCCACTTGCCCCGTCAGGCGATCGTTGGCCGCCTGGAGGCGAGCCACGTCGCCGATGAGGGTATCCACGACCCCCACAATAGCGGAAGAGGAGTCCTTAAGGGCTTTCACAAAAGAGCCCTTAAGGTTACTCGATTTGGTGGCCACTTTGTGAATAATGGCCACCGCCGCGTTAGCTCTCTCCTGCATGGATGATGGTGTTTGGGGAACTGAATCCCCCACCATCGGCTCCTTAATTTTCAGCAGGAGATCTGCAATCTCCTCTTCTTCCAGTGTTTCGCCGTCTGCCCTGACTCGTCTATAGGCTTCCGCCTTGCAGAAGACGGAGCCTGACGGGGCCGAGACCGGGGTTCGTGGCCTCCCTCTGCGACTGCTTGGAACCTTAGGAGGCAACATCTCCTGGGATGTGTCGCTCTCCTCGTCCCTGGAGCGTCCGCGTTTTCGGCTGTCGCATCGCTCCGTTTCCATAAGTTCCAGTGCGTCCTCCCTCGCACTGGAGTTACCGCCCGCGACGGATCTGGAACGTAATCGTTCCGATGTTCTACGGCTCCCAGCAGCCATAATGACTTCTGGGAGCCCCACCGAGATAGGCATCCCAACTAGTGTTTCCTCTTCGTTGGAAGAGAAATCCTCTGCTTTTGCATTTATATCCCTCCTATTATTGATCTCCTTCTTTCTTTCTTTAACAATATTGGTTTTTGTTTTATTTAAGTTTGATTCCATTTTTGAACCCACGAGATGGGGAGAACAGAGGTCGACCCGGGCAGAGATCCCCAATACCCGGGCAAGCGTATATTTATGCCCAACCGAGGGGTCCGCAGGTGCCTCGGCTGGGAGTGCGCTTACGACTGAACTGCCCATCAGCCATGCATCCCCTGGCCACGCACCAGAACACGGGATTCGGGGTAATTTTTTATAGAGGTTTTCTTCCTCGCAGTCCGGGCGGTTAAGCCAAGACCCTCGTCCCCGATAGAAGTCGCGAGACATAACCACAACACTACTTTCGGGACTACGATATGCCGACGGTGGCAGGGAGACGACGTCTCCTGATGCCTGCTCGGTGGCAGTGTAAGTACACACCGAGCCCGTCCTTCTTTTCCACCGCTAAAAGCGGAGGAACTCCGACCGAGAAACATTTTTTTCTCCGCATTGCTCCGAAGAGCGAAGAGCCAACAGAGGAATCGACAAAAATGCCCGCTCTGTTGGACCAAGCCTCAACCGAATGACCGAAGAAAATGGTGTCCTCTTCTTCGTGCTAGAATATTAGCCGTTGGCGGTGATGTTTTCTTCCAAATGGCACAGGAAGGAACAGTGCCGTCGCCAACGTTACCAGGGTGCACCACGTGGAGGTTTTCTAGCCCAGCACCCCAAATTTTGGATACCTGTCCCAAGGTGTATTTTTTTACACAAAGTGATTCTTAGCTATTGGCATTTTGCGTGTTGCTTTGGTACCTTATTTGATGTGAGTAATTCAATAAAAAAGGGACGATAGGGTAGTTGGATTACAGCAACGAGCGTGCAAAGTGCTATGTAGTTGACAAGTCAAGGCAGGTAGCATAAGAAATGTTAGATGTGTAGCTGTAGATACTATCAACATAGTTGCTAAAGTTTATATTTAAAAATAAAAAATGTAAATAGAAATCCCTTTCATATCTTATTCAAATATTCTTTTTCGTTAAGTGGAATTAGTGTTATATCGGTGCACTGATGTTTTACATATATACATTTTATACATTTAAACCTAGTTTAATTTTGTGAATTAAATCTTTTTACAGATGTACTACGTGGTAGACCTGGCTCACTAGAGTGGTCTATTAGGGAGAATGAGTCAACTAATGCTTTATAGATAACACCATGTCATATTGTCTTGATTGTGTTCTTTGTCTGTATATCAAGTTTGATTCCACAGATAAAGAGAAATAAAGGCGCAAAAAGAAAAGATAAAAATAAAATTTTAGAATTAAATAGAGAGTTCAATATGTTTGAACTCTTAATGATGATAAAAATCGTGGGCGACGATTCACTCAGTTATCTTATATCGCCAAGGTAGGGTTTATAATCGTTAATAGGTCAAACTGATAATATAATATTTTGTATGGAAATAAACATGACAACGTAACACTTTGGCCGTTATCGATAGGTACTTATCTTTTAGATAGATGTGGATTTTTGGAGACCTAAATATATGGACGTACCACTAGTCTATCACTGTCTGATTTTTAAGTAGCGATACCCAAGTGTCTTCTAAAGAGTTTCAAAAATACAATAGGATTGTAGAAGTATTGAAAAATGAGACCTAGACTACAAAAAATACTTATTTAAGAATTTTCGATTGGCAATCTTTTTAGTAATAATTTAAACATGTGTTGTAATTGAAATGTTTAACGTTTTTATAACTTTCAAATAATGAATTTGTTCAAATAAATCGTATTGAAGTCCTGTATAATATCCTTCAGTATATTATATATCAAAATGCAAAGGAGAGAGTATGTTAAACAGATATTTCAAGTATAAATTTATATCGTTTTTGTTATCAAACTATAATATTTTTTCATTTTTATTCGAGTCTTCTTTTAGAAACGTGTTGTCAAACCAGATTGTCCATCTTTATAAATAAAACCCACACATAGCGTGTGATTCTCGAAGAAATTATGCATAACATCTATGTTATACATAATTTCTTTGTAAAATTTCTGATGTCTTTATAAATAACAGTGAAATTAGGAATTTGCTAATTTTTCGTTATATTATTACGTTTAGATATGTGATATATTAGTCAAACCCTGTGAAACAACTAAGCTGAGCATAACTGGTAAAAAAAGGATAAGCTTTTTAGAAAATAAAACAAAATGTGAGAAAAACTTTAAAAAAAATTTCAAACTATTCTTTTTAACATTATGATTGCATATTTTTTTTATTATTATCTTTCATTTGACTTAGTCAGTAAACATCTGACAACCGGTTCGGTTATCTCCGTTCTTTTTGTTTTATATTAACAAAAATAAAATATAAAAGCAACAAAAAGTTAATCTAGGGCACTATCCGTCACACATATTCTACGGTTCAGAGTTATTACCCATCGAGGAGAGAGGGTTAGACCGCAAAGAAGTCTTACAATCTCCGCAAGGATCGTCTGCTTCGCATCTCCATTTACATTTTTATTTTGACGCCTTTTAACTTACGGCTCGGTGCGTTGTATGTGAGTTCGAATTTCGTTTTAAATTCCTCAACTATATTCTGTATTCTATTTGTAACTCGTTGGCAGTCTAGCAGAAGGATGAAACGAAATCTGAGGTTCGGTGTTCTTTTCTTTTTGTTTCAGTTTTTATTATGTCGCTTTGTGATACGAGCTCATTTCTATTAGAAATGTCGATTGATTTATTATGGTGAAGATGGGTTTTGTATTTGAAAACTATTGTTTGCAGTCATTACTGCATTACATGCATACATTACATGCATTTATGCATACATTACATACATTACATGCATTTTGTTGCTATGTGTGTTGTATACAACACACATAGCAACAAAATGCATGAATATACAATCGAGGATTTCTTATTATATAAATATATATATTTATAGGATCATTAAAGATTGCATTAATACAACATATTACATTCATATTCCTTAAAAACTCAAAAAGTGACAATAATCATTAACTCGAAAATTACAATTATGCCATCATCAACAGTCTTTAGCAGTCCACTGCTGGACATAGGCCTCTTTTTAGAAAGGAGGTTTTGGCCTACTTTGCCACGATGGCCAAATGAGTTGATATTAGATTTTTTGCGTGTTTTCTATCTCTTTGTAATGATTGTCCTGTGTAGTTTGCTTCCTTAATCGCTTCTTACGACACCTGTTGGATGAATAGTGGTTGTGACTCTTTGTACTTTCAATCCGTCAGCACATGGAATGAATACAATGAAAACTAAAAATATAATGAAAACTTAAACTTTAAAGCATATATATTTAAGAAGTATGCTTAATCAGTATGCTGAAGTGGAAGTGGGCCGATAATGTCTCCAGACGAACCGATGGTCGCTGGAGCAGAAGTGTACTAGAGTGGATACCACGATTGGGCAAACGTAGTGTAAAGAAGGTGGCTGTCAGCGAATGGATGCGAATTGCCCAAGACCGGGATAGTTGGCGTTCCTTGGGGGAGACCTTCGTTCAGTAGTGCAGGGTGATAGGTTGATTGAATTTAAGAAGTACATCTTTTTTGTTTTTCACTTCTATTCTTCAGATCTAAATCTGAATTTTCAACCATTAACTTGTACGTGGACGTCTTATGCCGTATTTTTTTTGTCATTGTCTCAAATCTAATCTTTAGAATGGAAGCTCATCTACTTAGCCCAATTAAAATATTAGTTAAAATCGGTGTCAATAAGCATTATTGAGAATTATATGTATGTATATCATAACTGATCAGACCGCGACGACAGACGCTTAGTTTACAAAATAAGGACACGTGACATTATAAACGAGCTAACAAAGGCCTTGTTAAAATTCTTCTACACAAAACCGTTAGGGCGTCTTATTAAAATGAAACAAAACTGCTGCACATATTTCGAAACAACAGAATCTAAAGGATTTGATAGCCAAACGAAATGTTTCTTATTCTACAAAAGTATTATGAAATGTAACTAACGTGCAGCGTTGGAATTACTAAAATATTGGCAGTTAGTCAATTCGCGACCTACCCTGTGAGCAATGCACGAATGTGAATATTTGTGTCAATAAGTACAATTACTGTTAAAAGTGTTTTAGTTAATTGAATTTGATTGTTATTTTTTTAAAATATAACATTAATTTAGTAGGTGTTTTATTTTGCTCTCAATATGAATAGTAAACTACCTAAATTGTCAGCTAAAAAGAAAGGAAATGAAAAGCAGAGAACGAGGAAAGTGAAACGCAACCTACGTAATATAAAGTGCTAAATTAGTAAAGTATGCTATTTATTTCTCTGAAATTATTTAAAATGAAAGAATTTGAATGTAAATAAATTTTGAATAATTGACTTTCTTAAATTCTTAAATATTGTGTTTAATGAAGTCCAGCAGTAACATATCTAAAGTTGTGATGATAAGGATGCATATGAACAAAAGAATTTCATCAAATTTTCTTGTTACGAACATAAGGCAATTAGTAGAGGGACTCTTTTAAGGTTCTCCTAAGGTACAAAGTGACATATGAATGTTTGATTGTATCAGCTATTTCATTTTTTGCAGTCTTTTGTTTAAGTTTATTTAATCACTTAATAATAATATCCTACCACATTCACATAACACCATCTAGTTGCAAACTAAGCAGAGCTTGTTCTATTAGTACTAGATAACTAATATAAACACATTTATATTTTATTCTTTTTCGTAAATACATACATATTATATATTGAAAACACCCAAATAAGATTTAGTTCGACCCGGGAATCCAACCTAAGATCGCAGGATTAAACATAGCAGTCGCGTACACTACCACAGCGCCACCGAGGCAGTTGTGATTGACTCGTATAGTAATAACTTCACGGTTCAATTCTTGGTACCACTCTGTTTTTACATTATATTAACTAACTATGTAATGTTAAGTCTCCAATTCTCATATTTATACTAATCCAGATAGTACAGCTAGATCACTAAACGATCTCTGTCCTCCATAATAAAAACCAGGGAGTGACAGGTGAGGAAATCTGTCACCCTAGCAGAAGCAGGCCGAGGTAACGGTGTGAGCGCTACGGAATGCGTGCACTCTTTTGGGCACAAAAATGAATGTCGGAATTCCAACGCAGGAAGGGGCAATCTACAAGCTGTAGGTGGCCTGAGGTAAATCGTGGTTCCATTGATTTCCTTACTAGGGTGTATCTGGTTCTCCTGCTAATAGTATCCGAGTTAGTATACTAGTACCACCAGCCGGTGGACTGTCGCACAGGACGAGAAAAAAAGAGGCTCAATAGAGTTGTAATTTTTACACACAAATTGTACTTCTGCAATTCTTTCTTGAATTAGTGATTGAAATTATTTACAGAATTGTAGTTTAAACAAAACTCAAATAGTATTTTACTTGAATTTATCACTGTTGAAGGCGACTGTACATTATATCATATCACATGTCCATGCGTATTGGCTGTTGGCATACATTTCACGGATTAAGTGCACTGTCTGCTCTCTTAACCGTAATATTCGCCGATAGTACGACAAATCCCCTATATTATTGGACACGACTTTTAAAGATCCCTTGTTTAATTTTCCTTCCCGTTAAACATTTCATAGAAAGCTATTAAGCAGTTATCATGTTTTTTCTATGAACAGCAACGTTTTTTTGGAACTTCGCTTGAAGTTGTAGAACAGAAAAAAAATGTAGCCATAGCCAATCATCATTAGCCTAATTACACTAACAGTTGTTAACACGGGCTAACTTTCCAAGGCGTATAACACGCTACGTTTGCATATTTCACCACGCTACATCTGTAACCTAGTAACTAAATCTAGGTAGGCTATGATAAATCAAAATCTCATGAATCTCAATTAAATCTATTGTAAATTGTAAGCTCTGCTAACAATTAATCAACCTTCACAATAGGTCCATGCAATTATAATATAATTTGCAACATCACGTTCTATAAATTAGGGGAAAATAATTTAGTTTTTGGATCTCTTATATGGTTTACTGTGTTGACGTTTTGAGTACAAATCACTGTCTGTGAATTAATAGCGACCACCAGTAGTAGGTTCTCATATGAATTGACTTGCACTACTATCGAACGATGCACCCAATCCTGTTACAAAAAACATTGAAAGATAAATGACTTTGTATTCAAATGTCTCTCACTACAGTCACTATAATAGACGTGCCTGAATGCGCCTTGCGCCAATTTCGTTTGACGGCAGTCGCTCGCAAGCAGGTGCGTTGTGCGCGCGTGCGTCCGCCATCTTTGAATAACAGCTGATGTTGCCGCCAACGCGATCTTATTAGTAAATCTGATATACAGTAAATTAAAACGAGCACGATTTACAACTGATAGAATTAGATGCACATATTTTTATTAACAGTAAGTGCAGTGACTTTTTAAACGGACTAATGAAGATGACTGTTAATCGAATAAGAGTTGTGGTGCTGGGGAGCGCAAGATGTGGCAAATCTGGTAAGCATAACTTAAAAATAATTAAATTCTTAATTGTTATTAGCAAGTGACTAATGCGATCGGAACGCTTTGTGATGATGAAAGTAAATTCGTTTTCGTTTGAACCACGTGGATAAATTAGACTTTAACGACCTGTCGATAATTATGGCTTTTTTATATTTTTATGAACGGTCAAATCAATTATCTTTTATGGTTCAAGAAAACATTTTATTTTATTTTGAATGCTTGGGCCTGAGGTGGTTATTAGGACGATTATATTAATTATAGGCTATACTATAGATTAGTTATAAACAGATGTTAGTCATGTTGTGCCGCTGGTTTGGTTGATATTTAATTGCTTTAATTGGAGTATCCATTAGGCGTATTACGACACAAATCGAAATTTAAGTTATTTATGATACTAAATCTTGATTGTTATGTAATTTTTATTGGGAAAGATCATGGTTCGACGACTTGGTAAATAAAGTATGAAGTAGAAACATACAGCAAAACTGTTTGTACATGTTTTTCGAAATTATGTAAGGCTTTCTACCTACGTCTCTCACTTTTACAATTTTCACACTAAATACATAGTAAAGGTATTGACAAGCAGTTGGTAATTTTAGCATATTTGTGTTCAATTATGATCACAGACCTTCTCATTTAACAACCTTTGCATCATTGTTATGAACCGATTTCTTATTTTTATATATTGTAAATGTTATGGGTGAAATTGTACTACAGTACTACAGTATCTTAATCTCACTTTAAGGACTCGATAACAATGATGAATAAATAAAGTATTCTAGGAATTACTCTCATACAATAATAACGAATATTTTTTAAGGTAAAATGTTATTGATTCTTCAGATTTGTTACTTTAACTTAAAATGCAGGCAAATTTGAAATTCGAATTCTTCGTAGTGCTAACCAATTTATGTGTTCAGCACTGAGTTCTGGAGTACCTTTAACATTACTGGCTTTCTCCAAATTATTATCAATCTGAGACAGGACTTGAGCTACATAGTCATAAACATTATTATATACTATGTATTACTTATTACATGTTATTTGTTTTACTAGAAATCTTTACTCTTGAGTAACGTTGCCGTCATAGCAGTTCATTGACGTCTTTTTGTTACTCCATACGTGTTGCACGATTATATATGACCGCTATACTTTTAGGTGAATTGGTGTGGGCTTGATGATGTCATACTGCAATGTAATAACTAAATCCTAGGTTTGTTTTAGTATTTATAACTAGACAGTACTTATAAAGAGTTGTAGCGTAATAAAACATTTGAAATCAAGGAATTTGGGTTCAGGAACAAATTTTAGAGAAGCAGTTGATGAAGCAAAATGATTGGTTTTGATTTACTCATAAAACTTGGATCTTATATGTTAATCAACAGAGTAGAAAGCCCATTAAACATGCTCTTCAAAGTAGGCAGGAGTTTTTATGAGCAAGAGCTTACATGGTTTATTTTCCGCCAACATTTCTGATACGGAAGTCATGGCTTATAAAAACATAATAGAACAAAACAAATAGGTTGTTGTTTTTAGTTAGCACTTGGATCACTTCCATGGCATCGGCCACTAGGTTATTGACATAGAAGTCGACTTTATCAGACTATTCTATATGACTGATAAGTGTTATTTACTGAGCGTTGCACTTCAATGGTAAAACAGTTGCTTAACCATGTAATAGCGCTTCATGTGGTTATTGACTGTTGTTTCTATTATACTTTTTTAAATAAGTTCAAAACAAGGAGTATGCTAAATTCAGTTATCTTCTTAAAAAAGTTTCTTACCTAAGAGTTCTATTATTAATAAACCGATCTGGATTTTTTTTTTATTTGAGACAGTATCCGTTTAATCTCATCTGACTTTGAATACAAGAAGTATCCCTGCTAGGGTTGAAAAGTTAGTGATAAAGAAAATAGTTTATTACAATTTATCATTATGCAGGTGTATTCAAGTCGGTAATCCTTTTATAAAGCTAATTGTTACTGTAACAAATTTGAATAATTCATTAATATTAACTTTCAATTATGTTCCTGTTTCAATCCCTTAAGGTGATGATTTTTTGAGGAAAATATTAAATTTCAGTTTTTTTTTCATACGACAAAATTTCGTCGTTTAATATTTAAAAAAGAATAGTATTATAATGAGTCAATTGTTATCTTATAATGTACTTACCGTTTGATAAGGAAGTGAGTGGAAATTCTTTAACTTTACCAATTTACGTATTAAACTGCGTTTACTCGTGTTGTATAAAGGTTTAGTTTCTAAGAATATTCATACGTGTAAATATTGTTCGATGAATGTTTTCATGCACATAAATGACTGATAAAATATTAGATCTTAACTTGGGATTCCCCTTTCCATTATTATCAGCACACCTCTACGCAGTATAATGTAAATTTTAATGCTTAGCCGTTTGTATGTTACATTTGATCTAGTGGAAATTGATAACATGGAATGAACTGGTCTATCTTTTCCTTCGGTTTCCCATTTTTACGATATAGTGGCGCACGTGACTGTTGTAACGAAAGCAACTGCTAATTAAGGACTTCCAGGTTATCAATATCTGATATACCTATTTATCTTTCTGATTGAGTATTTATATTTTTACATGACGCAATGCGATTAAATAACCTCACATCGTGGGCTTATTAACCTAAGGGTGTTTTTTTTTTACACTCGAGTGTGGTCTTGAAACCATAGTTGTGTGTCCATAAAGTGCTCTCCCCATCCCAAGATCTGCCGTACTAACTTACTGCTGTCTACTTTATACTCTTCGGGCGCCTAAAGAAAAATAATTCGTTGATATTCTTAACGACTTCTACATTGAATGTTTAAAACTTACTTAACTTTGTCTGCACCAATACTTACTAATCTAACTTGTTCCAAAAGCAAACTTACTGCCTAGGTGTTTATGGTCACATGAGTCGTAAGTTAGTGAAGAAAATCCAAAAAGGTTTTTCGAGGTAATGGCGAACCGAATGCACCTTCGTGTAAAAGTACTTGTCTGGATGTTCTTCGCTTAGCATTGTGTCTGAGAGTACCATTTTATGTCACCGTTAATTTTATACCGAGAAAGGTCAATGTTCTCTTTATGCTTAGTTATAATATAATGGATATCCTGTATGATTGTGTATGATATAGTCGATGTTTTAATTGTTTTATAGTGTAAAAGGAAAAACGTAATAACACGTAATAACCTTCTGTATTTACAGAAGATGGTCGTTACAAAATTGATAGAAGCTGTTCAGATAATCGTATAATAGGTCAAGGGACAGATTACAACTGTAGGTATACGAATAATAATCAGGTTAATGAGCTTGTTATCGCAGTATATTTACGTAACTTCAAAATACTTTATTAAACGGCATCATTAACTGGTAAGCAGATCATTACTGTTTCTCAGGAATCATTATATCTTCGACTGTATTTTGTAAATACGAATACAATTTAATTCTAGCTAAATTTCGTGAAAGTTTAAAGACACTTTACCCCTATTCACAACAAGTCATTGTTATAATTTCTTGTGATGCCAGTTCTTGTAATTTAAAAAAAAGAAATTCAGAATAATATAGGAGTAAAACATTAATAATTATTTACACTTCTTTAATTATCAATAGCATTTAACAGTACATACATTGCTGGCCACAGGCCTCTCTTTATCAAGGAGATTTTGGCCTACTGTACCACGCTGGCCAGACTGGTTGGAATAGGGTTTCTTTCAAGTTTTCCTTCTCTTTATAGTGATATTTTCCTGAATAGTTTGTCCCCTTATACTTAATAGATAACATTTGTTTTGTAGGTGCATTTACTCACCTACGTTATACATGCTAACTTAGATGATTTTTAAAATCTCATCATCTCTCATTATACATATGATTTTAATTCCGTCCAGAACACAATGTTTTATTTTTCTTGACGAGGAACAATTATGGATACATACGCACAAGTCAACAGGACTTATATGTGTTTCACTGTATCAGGTTGTAATGGCTACACGTCGGTTTTATATTTAGAACCCTAATGACACTTTACTCCACGTGTGGTTGGATATGACCTTCCACAGTAAGAATCATTACTGGTTCTGTACTATGTCAATCCAAACGTTAGTGTTTCGAAGTAAATTAGTTATTACATTTCCGTAGGCGGTGGTTTAGTGTCTTGTATACAGTTTGAATGTAATTAAAACTCAGCACACATTATGACCACCGGGCGTGATGTAACACGTGACTGGAAGTATTGAGTTCTATAGTAAATGTGAAATTGATTTATGGTAAGCCAGGAAGTGCAGTAGTTACTGGAGAGAGAAACGAGTTATGAAGAAGCGATCAGATTTCAAAACTAAACTATTGATCATGTGTTATTTGAGCGTGATGTGAACTATACACATACATACATTAAACCACATCTGCTACCCCTGGGGTAGGCAGAGCCATATTAAACGACCACTAGATGTCGTATAATTGAAATATTACTGTCTTAATAGTATTTGTGAAACATATAAAACGTAAACACACTTTCATTTCATTCCACGGTAGATACATCAATGATCCATCATGTGTGATCCATGAGTGTATTGCCAAACATTACCAAGATATCTAGTTAAAAACTTACCTATATTTATTTGTGACTGATGGGATCTCAGCAGTGTGAGTCCCGTTTCTTATCCTATATTTGAATTATTCTTAACATAACTTTCTCATTTTAATTCTTTATTTATATAGTGTGACTATATGACTCAATTTCGCAAATTACTCAAGTGACTTCTAATATGACTTTCACGGAATTCACATATTCTTTCTACATTTTACAGCATTGCATTCAATCCATTCACCTCATCTCACTTAAATGAACGTTTCAAGTTCCTCATTGTCACAAATCTAAGATCCTAAAAGTCTGCACACATTCTATAATATGGATAAATCTTTTACGATGCAGGCTGTCAGATCATGGAACACCTTGCCAATGTCCAATTAAGCATTTAAGAACATGGTCAAAGATCACCACCGAGGTTCATAAATACTCGTCACCTTCAACATTTGTACATGACTAAATGGTTTCATGATTATTAATATATATCGTATATATGTAAGTATGGATGTGTGTATGCGTGTTTATATACATATTTAATGTAATGCACCATAGCTCCATAACACCTTAACTATCCTTTGTTTACTCTCATCTTTTGTCGATTGGTTCATCCAAAGTTCACTTGTAAGAGATTATATTTAGCTATAAGGTTGTCTATTATACATACCAGTTAGTAGAACCACGCTGATTTCAGCATGAACGGGCCGGCTCGTTCGGGACAATACTACCCTCCCGCAGAAGACCAACCTAAAGCCACAGCATCCGTGCTGTCGTGTTTCGTTGGTGAGTGCGAGACCGGAGGCCTATTGATGCAGGGGTGACAGTTATCGTGGTAAATGTGTGCTATACAGTGCTACGATGACTGTCATGTCTTTTACGTTCCCAAGTGCGGCGTGAAAAATCGTAATAGGCCGCCATAGTGTGGGTCACCATACTGCATTGGATTCTATTCATGCTTTCTATCAAGCAGAGTAGAGTCACTTTGGCAGGCTATTAAAAAAAAATATCTTCTCGTAATTTTCAATTTTACTATTGTAATTGGTATACCATAAAGTATATTTCATTCTATTGTGTTTACTTTAATTTTCCTTCTTTTTGTACAGCGTTTTAAAACAATAGTCCTTTAGTAGTTTTTAGAACATTTATCCTCTTGATTTTATTGGGTTACTTTGTATTTTCTACTTCTACTTACTAATGTTACATCACTGTAAGATTTAGTAGTTTCAAATCACACTATGTTGTAACTAGTAATGCCTGTTATAAAACAGGAAATGATGGTGTGAATGGAAAATCAATTTGGAACCAGACCACACTAGTTTATGTACACAGTACCTACGTATTTGGCAGTAGCAGCGTAAATGATACTTTTGTCACCTTTGTATAAACTTTCAATAGCATCATGAGTAAAGCTCCCACGCGTTACACGGTATACAACACTTAGTCAGCCAAACGGAATAGATAGTTACTAAGAAATTATTAAAAAGAGTGTATTGTCACCAAATTCATAACATTATCGTGTCAAATGGGTTGCAAATAGAACAAGTGGTTTTCGTTATGGATGAGTTATCGGAAAAAACGATGAGCGATACTTCTTACTATATACTTAAGATTATCAATACTTACAATGATATTGACACTAGCAAAACTGATTCGGTATACTTATATCTATGGTTTGACAGTTAATTTACTCATATTGTTGGATAATAAATCCATATAAAATTATATTTAGCTCATGGGACATTAAGAAATATATAGACACCAGCTAACATAAGTCTTTGACGGCTATAGGTTTTCGGTCCGTGCGTGGTGTAAGTGGTTAACTTTAATTGTTCATTCTATGAGAATCTATAAGAATCTATGGAAAATATCAAGTCATTATGTTTCAGACTTCAAAAGAAATCCTAAGTGAACTCATACTTCTGAATGATGGCATCGTAAGATCCACTAAGCTGTGAGATGGAAAATTTTTGAAGACAGCTATTTAGGTCTTACAGTACGGTAACCTTCAATAATACCCTGGTAAAATACAGGTAACTCGGTGTTGGCAACGTAGTCACGACACACGTCAGTTTATATAAATGTGTCGACCATACCAGAATTCTTGTCTCTTATTTGTGGTTAGATAACGCCATCTACGTTTTTTATGTACTTTGAGATATGCGCAGGAGCTTTTAAAATTAGAACACAATTAGTATCTTGGCGACGTTACAAAGAATTTTGCGAGACAAATCGACGACTTACTATTTGATTTAGTAATATTATTATTCATTTATGCTGGAATGTTCAATGTTGGATGAGATATTTTATGAACATGTTGATGCAACATGACTGTGGCAGTGATAACTTATTTTTAAACGTTTGTTTCTGGTTTAAATGGAGAATAATAGTACTGTTTCGGTACTAGCTATTTACCATCAAAATCTATGAAATCAATGTAGAAAAAAAGTTGTGGTTCCACACGAAACTGAATCACAAGATCTAAGATGAATCAAAACAAACTGACAAATATCACTCAATCAGTGCTTTTTAGCTACGTTTTTTAACTTATCTCGTTAAAAAAACCCACCCAAAAAAGCGTATCTTGATTCGCAACGAGAATGATACTATATTATAAAAATAAAATGTATATGTCTTTAATATTTATCACATCGTTGAGAACGTCTCAAAAGTTTTACAAAAACCTACCTGTCTACCTTCAAATATTGGTTACCGTGAAGGATTAATGCGCGAATTTAGTCGGTTCAAATTAGATGTTTAATATTTCATTCGTTACGCCTCAGGCAATTTGGCAGGCAACATGCATGATAGGTATACAACACAGAAGAGAGATTAATAGATAGATACTAAATAAACAGTTGCCAGATAAACACATTTACTGGGTTAGAATGCTCTATAACTAGTTTTTGACATTCTAAAGTATTACAAAAAAAACCTTTGTAGGAAATAAAAATAGAAATTCAAATTAATTATGTGAACCAATTCGATGAATGGATGATTAGATTCACGAAAGCATTTTATAATTAAAGTCATTAATCTTACATCGTACAGGATTAAATTAATGTAATGCTTAATATAGCTATCAAAAATGAAAATAGAATTACATGGAGATGAAATATTCGTCATGTCTATGGTATTTTGGTACGCGACGCAAGACGGAACTTGCGAGGGAGGACCGGCCACAAATAACTAGTGATTATAACAGACGGTGAGTTGAACCCTTATTCTTCATTGAATATTTTTAAAGTATGTAAGAAACATTGACATGATTCACATCATTCATATCTGACTGTGTGCATGTATTCTCAATGACTAGCGAACGTACACGACATTTGTTAGTCAAGCTTTTTGGTAGAAACCACCATCATAAGGTAATTTCGGAAATGAATCTGTGTTCGTTTTTTAAAATTATTATGAGAAGTAACGATACAGTTTATTTTTAACGCGCCTTAGAGAAGCGGAGTTGAGGTCGTACAAGTTAACTTATCGAATGCGACTCGGTGTAACTCAAACCAGACATTTTTTTTAATTCAGACATAAGACACAACGCTATCTAGCTTCAAACAAGCAGAGCCTGTACTATGACAACTAGACTGACTGATAGAATACTTATATCCACTTTTTTGTAAACACATATTATATATAGAGAACATCCAAATTCCGAAATATTAGTAGATCGTACAAACAATTGGTCCGACCTGGTAATGGAATCTGAGATCTCAAGCACAATAGTTGCATACGCCACCATACTGAGGCAAACACATATGGTAATACATATATGAAAATGTATAATTTGTTTAATATTGTCCTGATGGCTTTTCAATAATACTGATATTAATACTCTGTAGTATTACCCTAGTCCCTAAAATGTAGCTTGATTTCTGTGATAGATAGATACGCAACCGATAAAGTAACTTTAAACAAGCTATTTAATTTTGTGTCATCTATGTTTTATTTTTTACTTGCCAATTTTTGTCTAAAATGTACTTCACAAGTTCTAAAATGACACCAGTGCCAATTTTCATAGAGATCAAGTTACAGTTTAAGGACTTATGCTTCTTTTTAAGTGGTCATCGACGGTAGCCCTTCATGACAGGTATCAAGCTCTTGGAAATAATAGATCAAAACATGAAAACTGTAAGCCCTCAACGAATCGACTTACGACTTACAACTGCAAATAAATCATGTATGGACTAGTAAATGACTCATTCGACATTCGAATGTCACTAATCGCCGATTAATTATAAGTTAGGAAACTATGAAATGCTACCATTTGATATAGTATACTATTAGGTAGATACATTGCTATGTAATAGAAAGTATAAACATTAAACAATAACTTAGCGAAAGCTAACACGGTGAAATTGATTTATCGTGTAGTCGTCGGATGTCGTTTTTCGGAAACACTTCAATATATTAACATAACAATTATAGTGATTAGGTAAGAACGTTTAACGGATGCTGGTTCCAATGTTATGATGGCTTAAATTTTGTAGATGCGTTAACATTTATATTTTGACCGCAATTTACGAGATATAATTGAATTTCAAACACTTATGAAGGTGACTAAATAAGACGTACTGGTGCTTTTATTGAAAGAATAACATTAAATATCTAAACGATTTCGCTACCAAATTAAGTGAATAATGATATGAACTAAATTTGAGTTAAATAACTAGGAGATTAAATCGAGAAATGAGGTAACCCAGAGATAAGAAACGTGTAGTACTCTTCTTTGATTTTATCGTTCTTTTATGTTTATTTGTTAATTGAAGTAACTTTAAGTTAATTAGTATAGTAGTTATTATATTTATTTGTTTTTGACAACTTAATTTTTTTGTTTGTAAAGTTGTTGTGATATGATTTACACGGTTTGACTCAATTGTTTGTTTGTTTTATTTGTTAATATAATCATTTTCTCCATAAAGAGCGGACTTCCACTGCTTCTATCAAAGCTGTAGTCCAGTAGAGGGAACATTCTATACAGTCGTAACCAGTGTGAATGTATACTTAACGTTGTATACGGAAACGAGCGTTTAATACTGTGATATGGCAAGCGATAAAATTGAGTTAATGCGAAATGTACTAACCGTACAGCGACTTTAAGAGGCCCATGATCTTGGGCTAACGGTGAAAATATTTTCCTCTGGGTGAACTTTAAAATATTATCAAATTTAGCTAAAAGCCACTCTTAATGGTTAGCATTAGGTAATAAATTTTCTTGTCAACAGGACATAGACACCTGTAACATAAACCTACTTAAAAAAGTGTGTTGCATTTCTTCAAGTCCTCCCCAAGAAAAAAGGGGCTTGGACTGCGGTAAACGCACTCGGTGAAAAGTAATAAAAGAGTTGGAATCGGCAGAAATATGGTTGTCTTACGTACAAAAACCTGTGAGTAAAGTAACTTCTACGGACGTAATACAAAGTATGCTCCCACGGGCTCACAGGCTAAAGCACGCTCAAGGGAACATTAATGAGAGTCAAACGTTACGTAACCAACGAGCAATCTATCTTCAAACTACATCTTGATTATTTGATTAAGTTAACTTCTCTCGTGCTCTCGACACACTTGCCTCGAGTGCTTACCGGTAAACAAGAAGTAATTACAAGTGTTTTGATAATAATTAATGTAAACACTACGCCTTGTGGACTCGTGCAACTCATTTCGTGGCGCAACTTTAAGTGTTGTTCATAGAGATTGACAGCTGTTTTAACTTTTTAATGTTTAACTCATGTAGGTAGGAGACACGGGCATTTAGGAATATAATTTAATGTAAATACTTTGAATAATCTGGTTATTTCTTTTATCTGTAGTTATATTTGCGAAGTTTTAGAAATAAAACTGAGCTGAAGATAACTATGATTCACTTAATTATGACTGTATATTCAATTATTTAAATATAGATAGAATTAAATAAAAATTAGCTATGTAAAAAAGTAGTTAAAATTTGTTGTGAGAAAAATTAAAAATAATCTGACAACCTTTAGCCCATTATTACATATACCAATTTTGAATGCATAAAACTAGTGCGTTTCAACTTTTAGGATCATAGATCTAAAACGACTAAATGTCAACTGCAATTGTATTTATAGAGTTGCGCGCGCAACTCAGCCGCATGCCGAGAGCGCGGGCGGGGACGCGGGCGGACTGTCGCTCTGAGTCACCCGGTCAGACGTCTGCCGGGACACCCGCTTCACGCACCAGTCACCATACACACTCACTACGAAACACCACTACAACACGTTGTCGACCGAATATTATAGCGTACAGTCAGCGTCCTAAATAGATTCGCATAGTTACATTTGTATATTTAGCTAAGATAGAATGTCTGAATCTGAATAAATCCTTTATTTCAGTATTGTTCAGTAGATAATCTGAGAGTCAATAGTAACGTAGTACTAGTAGGTCTGCCATAGTACTTTAAATTACTTAGAACCTATTTCACTTTTAGAGATCTATGGTTTGTTACACTGCGACAAGTTTTAAATTATTGTAATATGGGGAATTAGGTTACGTATGCATCGATTGTTGCTAATTTTTACTTTCAATGTTCTCACTAGTTAATGTTTACTTTGAATAATATCTATTTGTAATTCTGAATAGTTTACACATACTCTAACTGTGTACAGTCAATATCTAGGCGCTTCAATTTGTCTGTCACCACCTTAGACCTTTATTTGTACTGAATACCAGGTCAAACTTTTCTAGACTTTTAGGTCAAGCAAATCTCCAATTGTCATCTGTCAAGAATAGCTCAAGAGAAATTATAATTAGCATGTGAAGTCAATATTATCCATATAAAAGAAAGTTTGATAATATCCTTAGTAAATGAATTTGAAATAAAAATTGATTGACTGTTTAATAGCCCCGATAAAGTGCATTTAAGGCATAAAAAGAAATACGTGTGACTTAATTAAATTGTGTAAAAAAAAATTAATGAAGCTATTCGGTGTCCAATTACTGGTAAAATCCTGGGATCGCAGTGGTGCTCATGTCTCTGATGCTTTTAAGTAGCATTTATCTTGCTACCGTATTTATTTAGGAAATGTCTGAATCTCTCGTCACCTGAAGTACCGTTATAGTTCACATTATTGCCTCTAGTATATCTACAAGTCTTAAACCTACGTGTGATCATCTAGAGTAATTCACGGTCAGAATCTTTATAATTTTCTCCACGAGGGTACTGTCCTGATACTGCCTCTTTATCCAGATATGTTGGGATGAAGTACTATCTACATTTCTATAGTATATCGGCAGTTTACCTTGAACCGTCTGGCTATCAGTGTTCAAGCGAAAGTACTCGTTAGTATAATTGGAACGACTCAGGTCGCATGTTTATTTTGCACGAATTGATAAGAATTTTCAGTTTCTACAATACTTACTTATAAGCTATATACTACGTACTTTGCAATAAGGTTCCTTTCTTTAATGAAGTTGTGAAGTGTTTTATTTATCGTTGATCATTAACGAGAAGTCTTGCCATGGATTTTTATGGCTACAGTTTTTTGGTTGGAATTAAGTGACATGCTATATCAAAATGTGTAAGCGATAATGAATTAACGTAACTCCTGGAATGTACAGCCAGCAATGTAGCTTTAGTGGCAAAACTTTAAAGGAGTGAATAACGCTTATATTTGTTTTGTTTATTGCCAAAATAATCCAAAACTGTCGAGTGTACATTGATTACATTAAAAATAAACATTAATAGGTTAAAGCTAATAATGCTATTGAAGTGTTTACACTCGATGAATAAAGGACCCTAGCCGGGAGAGTGAACATTAAAGGAAAGTTCGACGACCTCGATAGATAGCCGTGAAATCGCAATTAACATACATCAATTGTTTTGAGATGGCTCATTGAACCTGAACACATCACCGCCTTTTGCTCCTGACCCATCACCTCTCGTGTTCAGATATCCTGCTAATTAATTATCTAGATGGATGAACTTCGTATTAGAATTAACATTTTCTCAAACAGAAGATATTTTAGAGTTTGGGGGACCCATAATTCGATAACAATGAACTACACCTGATATAGTTTAAGAGTAAGTTTTAATATTATTTTTTAATTTAGATTATCAATAGTAGATATATCAATTCATTAGAAGAACTAAACTTAGAACCTAGAACAATATTAAGAGTATAAATTCATATTAAATCCCACTACCATAAAGTAGAAGCCGAGGAATAAATCATTTGATACTTTAATAGTTTTTCTACTGAAGTCTATGCGACACGTAACGTATAAAGAGCTATAAATATCATTTCATGATAATTTTATGACTAAACATCGATAATAGACTTCAGTCTAATCAGCAGCGTTAGACATGAGGTGTTTTATTTTATAAAATGACAGATAATAAAACAGTTTATGTCTTCCCTGAAACCTAGCCAAATGTCACTGTCCACAAGTTTTCGACACGAAAGGTTTCTTTGCTAACGTTAATATCTTGCAAAAAATAACTGGCAGATTAAAGTAGTAAAATACCGTTAAAATTTAAGAAAAAGTGCGTTTAGTACAAATTTCTACTGTACATCCATAACGAGAATGGACCTTACAATAAACTCATAAGGAGTTGCATACCAGAGGGACTAGCTCAACCTGTGCTTGAGAGCGTTTGATTGATGTGTTCAATTATAAAAACTACACTGATATTTAATATAAAGTAGCCAAGTAATGCTAGAATATAAACCACTAAAAGTCGTAAAGTAATACTCATTCTAATCAATATTTGCTTATCATGTCTCGAAAGTGGTTTGTATCTATACATCGAAATTGTAGTTCATAAATATTTGTGCTAGTAATAGTTTTTTTCATGATATCATTTTTATAAATAGAAATGAGTTCACTTTGATATTTTTTTTTAATTTTATTACATCGAAAGAAACTTCTACAACCTTTGATAAGGAAAAAACAATGAGAGTGAATTCTGTGCATAGCAAATTCGATAAATGTCAAAATCGTCTACTATTATTTCAGGGGTTTAATCCTATAACAGTTTTCAATCCTGTTATGGTCATAAGGGGTTATTAACCTCTCAATACAATTGCAGTACTAATGTCCCTATCAATTTCTAGAGTTTATTTCCTGATTTATTGTGAAGAGTAAGAGTAAACCTTGCAAACATACTATAATTTAAAGAGCTATGATTTTACAAATGTAATAAGATTTTAATACTAAATGGATTACCAGTTTTAATCATCAATACACATAAAATTGAAGTGTGTCTGTGATTTAAGAAAAACTGTGTTTCTCAAGTTTTTTTTGAAGTTTTTTGTCTGTGTGACTATCTCTCTATCTGACTGTCTGTTTGTTTGTCCGATCTCATTTCTGGTACTGATTTTAATGGGACTTTCATTCGGAGATAGAGGAGGTTACCAGATAACATATAGGGTATTTTTAGCCCAGATTTCCCACTAAAAATTCTTATCTTACACGAACGAAGTCGCGGGCACAGCTAGTACCTAAATAAATTGTTTAGTGGTAATACTTGTCTGGGAGTTCTCGAACCCGCATACAATCTTTTGACAATTTTATTCTTACGGTATATGCTATTTGACCTATGTACATATTAACTTAAAGTACTTGTGCAACCAGTCGTTGAACGCAGAAACATTCACGTATTTTATATTACTCAATAACAATAGTATTAAAACTGTACTTCTATATAAGAGATATAAGGCTAGAGCACTTTTGTCCATTTAGTGGTACGCGTACCCCCAGGGGTACGTGAGATTGCATCAAGGGGTATGCGAGCAATCTCTTAATTAAAATATTAAATCCTTAAAATCAATACCTAATGATTATTTAATCCGTCTCTCCCGACTCCTTAAAGTTATTAGTGGTTGAGTCATTTTCTTAATGTTAAATTAAATGTCACTTTACATAAGTGTTCTTAGAAATCTATTTACAACAAACACATTTTACTTTGACTTTGACTGAGGGGTACGCAAGTTCGAGGTCTTTCTTGAAGTGGTACGTAGAAAAAACTAATCGGGAACCACTGGGCTAGAGTAATACAAAAGTAATATTAATAATAGTATTCTACCACATTCAAACAATGCCATCCAGTCCCAAACAGAGCTTGTACTGTGGGTACTAGACAACTGATATAAATACACGTATTTTTTTTATAAATACATTTACATAATACATAGAAAACACTCAAACTCTAAAACAAATATTTGCAGATCGTAAGAACATTTGGTAACATTACATTTAAAGTAAAGAAAACATTCAATGATTGCTATTAAACTTGCGCAGATAACGGAAACCGATGTTTATTGGTACACCGAGATACGGTGTTTATTGTCGTTTATTTGATTTTAACAGTCGCTAATTAAATAAAATCGGAAGGCAATAAACATACAGTCAAACTGCCGAGGTCAAAAAAAAGGAAAATTATCCGAAAAAATCGATATAATAGGTAATTTTCACAATTTTATCAGCTTTACATATATGTAACAATCTGTAACGTTTATTTAGTCAGATGCTACTGGTCTCGCACAAAATACATTTTATCTAATTTTGTAACTTGGAAATAGATTTTGATTGGAAAGTAACATTCCTCACTTAATATAGTACATATAAATGTTTTAAATTCTCAGACTCCTCTCGATACTTCAAATAGAATTAAATTACAATGTAAACTGTAAATAAAATCTTAACTGGAACATGTTTTACGTTAATTCCTCTTTTAGTTAACCAATAATTTTATTAAGTCCTTTGTTACTTTCCCTCTAATTGAAGCTTGTAGTTATATATTTACTAAAGGACACAAATTTTGTAACACCTCAGCACAACCGCCGCTAATTGCTGCTTTCTCTGTATCCAACTTGTATTTCGATTTCTATAAATCGATGTATTTTATCTTGTTCGATAAAGAGTGAACTAAAAGTGTAATTAAGTACATGTTTATTGATAACAAGTTAAACATCGTTACAATCTAGTAAATCTTCCTATTTTGTTGTTGCAGCCGTGGTGGTTCGATATTTAACCAAACGTTACATCGGGGAATACAGCTCCACTGGTGGTGAGTATATTTAGAAATCCGCTACTGTATTAATGAGGTTTGTTTTTACACATTTACGTTTACATTGCCAATGTTTTTTTCAATATTGGTGCGAATTCCTCGCGATTCATCGGTAACCTACAAAAATCATTGAGCGTACATCGTTTTCTCTGTAGGTTTCGTTTTCTAAACCTACATTTCTATTTACTGTGCGTTACAAAAATGAAATTTTTACACAATATGGTTTGCACGGTCAATAGCTGATCAGATAAACACTCTTAATATGTATTAAGGTTATCATGGCAATAATAAAAGTCATCATTTTTAACTGGCACACCTATCAGGTTTTGACATCCTAGTTGATATGCGAAGAGTGTTAGTTGTTGATCGAAAGACAGAAATACTAATAGACATAAACCCTTACTGAGGGCACTTACCAAATGCCAAGTACCGAGTGCCAATGGACGGTTTATTTGCAATATTGGCAAGATGCAGTGCGGGAGTGCCAAGGCTGGCCGACACTGGCGCCGGTCTCGGCAGGCCGTTGACCTCTGTTTCATATTACATTATTTTGTCGACAAACAAAAAATAGTTAAAAAATAGCAACAATGGAAATTAAAATGTGTAATCTGAGTAAAACAACAGATGTTTACGTCAGATTAACTGCCATACGAGATTTCGGAGTTAATTTAATGGTAAAAGTACATAAAGACATTATTTGTACGATATTCAGTTCTTTTGTTACTTTCCTAGTTATCGGTTTTAAAATCTTCACGTTCTCAATGTCTCCTTTCAAGTAATTTATTGTACTTTTTTGGTGAATATCAGTGACAATAAGTCATTTGGCGTATCGGGCAAGTGTGTTGCGGGTGTAACCTAGATGTGTGTGACTGATAAGATCTTACAGAAAGTCGATATATTACGAGGTCGTTACCGAGAACGTTGTTCTGTGTTAAGTATGTACCATTGTGTAAAACCAAAGTAATTATGTTTTGTTTTCAGATTTCCTGTATCAACATCGAGTGGCATTCGACGGCGCCACGTCTGAAGTGGAAGTTTTAGATACTTGCGGTTGTGCGGTAAATGATTTATCTTGTCGATAACTTCGCTAATAGTTTAACGCGCTCTCAGCTAATATTACTCGAGTGTAACCTTTTTACATATTATTAGTTCAATTAATCATCACTGTTTCTTTCAATTAAGAAAAGGATTAAGTTTTGCATATTCTCTCTCTTATAATATAAATTATTTTTGAGTATTGTTTCAAAATATTAATACTTGGCACGCTTGTGGAAAATTATACGTAATCTACATAGACTTAAACGAAAAACAATTATTCTTTTGCATTGTCCCACAATGCTGTTCTGCCTAAACTCACCTAAATACTTTAAACTTTCATTAGTAGTGCCAAATCGGTAATTGGTTCACCTTTGGCATAAGCATGGCAATTATAATATTATATTGTCTAGTTATATGTAGATAGAGTTACAATGCCAAAGAATAGGTACCCATTAACACAGTAACAGTGACCCACAATTGAATTTACGCTCCGTTAATTTTTGAAATCGAATGGAACAATGGTAGTGCGGATGTAATAATACGTATTAATTGATATTAGTGTCATTTACGCTCACTTATCGTCACTAAGATCGTTTGATTAAACACTAAGTACATACAATTCTAATAACGTTAAGTATTGCTTCATAAAATATATTTTTTTGAATATTTTATTTCAATATAAAATTATTTTGTCCAGAAACGCGGTTGTCTAGCAGAGCATCTTCGGTGGGGCGATGCTTTCGCCGTGGTCTACTCGGTGTGCGACAGACGATCGTTCTTGGCAGCCGCTGAGTTGCTTGCTCTGTTGGAAAGGACAAGGTTGCCTGGATGTACAGCTGTCACACTGCTTGGCAATAAGCGAGACCTGGAACATGCCAGGTGAGATATCAGTAAAGTTGTCTCTAAATTGCTCAAATGTGTTGCTCTGATTTTGTCAATGCTTGATCATATTTTAAAGAAGTTGAGTAGGCATGAATTAAAGATGTTATGCATTAGGAGGAAAAATTCTGTCGTTCGATATGAGCAACCCTTTTTGCAATATGCGACATAGTATCTCGTAAACTTTGTATCATCGTATTCAATTATATTTTTTTTAACAGGGTTGTTAAAGCAGAAGAGGGTCAGGAGCTATCGTTGAGATTTAGTTGTCAATTCTATGAAGTATCTGCAGCGGAATCGTGCGCAGGCGCTGCACTCGCATTTCACGCGCTGTTGCGAGAAGCGCGCGCTCTAGCGTTACTGTTACCGCCAAGGCGAAAACTTGCCGCTTATTCTGTGTCTAAAGTAAGTTTTAACAAGTTTGTGAAAGCCATATCACACGTCTTAAATGAGTTTACAATGCAACGACACCATAAACACTTGGAGCAGTCGTGCGTTGTACCGTGCAGTGCAACCCTATAAAAGGTTAACTGCGCAAGAGACAAAACTGTCCGTCTGTTGACTTTATAGCAGCTCTTTAAAACTGTTACACGGTTATTTTAACTGTCATTTTATAGGATAGAGTCCCAATGACCTCGAACATTTAGCGGAGATACAACTAAGTCCTACTTTCATAAAACCAAATACTAATTAGTGAAGCGATGAGTAATAATAAAAATGTTTTCCTTTGTCACAGGTAATTGGTTCAATTCTCGGTCTGAGTAATAAGAGTGTCAGGAAGAAACGACCATCGCTTAGCATATGATCTGTCGGCCCATATAGTTCCGGATCTTGTTCACTCCGCGATAGGAGTTTATTTTTATTTCTGTTATATAAACAGATAATTTTGTTATCTCTGTTGATATGGTTCGACGAGATTTGTTCGATGGTCGCCGGGTCGGAGTTACGGTGGATTTATGATGGCTTTAAGGTGGGAATACTGGAAGGAAGATACGGGGATGCCGATACAAGTAATAAGATTACAAGAAAACGGTTCACTCATAACGTAATATTTTAATTGTCTCTTTACCTTATTAATATTAAATAATAATTATTGTAGTATATTCTTTTGAAGTTGTTTGGAATTGATCTGTAAAAATAATTTATTTTTTTTGAATAATAATTCTGTAATGTTCGTGTTTTCCCCTTTCCTAAAGTGAGCTCAATACTTATTGACTATACCCAACGCTAGTGATGTTGAAGGTAAGTGTGTATTACCTAGTATAATATTTACTACTTGTTACTTAATTTTTTAATGGTTAGAAATAATCGTTGTTTTATAAGAATCATTCTTCACTATAGTGCCTTCCTGAATATTAGTTGTCAGTATTTTGAAACTTAGAAAGTAACATTTGAAGCGTTCTTATCATATCATTAGGCACGAGGCCATTTATTTAAGGTCAGACTGAAATTATAATAAAAGACATCGCTCTGAATGGTGCAATAATAACGTGCTATTTTGAAATTGATGAGACATTGTTTTTTTTGTAATATATGAGAGTTCACATCGTAAAAGTATAGACAATTATATTTTATTCAACAAGTAATTTAATAGCCTGAAGGTTTTGACCCGTTTTTTGAGCCTCTTCTGATATGTGTATATAAAAATTAAAACGATTTTTATAGTCATTAGATCTATTTTTAGATAAACATTAAATTCATATTTAGTTTTTTGAATGGATAACTGTTCAAATCTAAAGTGTCAAATAACCACCACCCAATTCCTATCAACAGTATTATTATATCTTTTGTATAATGCGTGAAATATAATTATTTGCCGGTTATTTCTATTGATTTCAAATATAAACCAACAACAGAAATTTTAAAAAAAATAGTCAATAGAGTACATAAAATTAAGATTTAATGTGTTATATTTTTGGTTAACACTAACGAAGACCATTTACGCATTACCAATGTGTATTACACACATATATGCGTATAGCGTTGTTAGTATTATGTAACACTTTCTTGCTGTTTTCAATTCTGAAAATAATTTAATTCGTATTACACCCTTAGAAGTCACAATATATGTGATCAGTTTACTTTTAAGCGAGTAACATCTATTGTACAGGATGCCTATGTTGCAATATGTAGTATTTTCTTTCTGTAATAAGTTTGAGGCCTTGTCAGAATGAATATATCCCAAAGTGCCTTATATTTGTCTTAATATTTTTTATTAATATAAATTTTATATCACGTGCACTGTATTAATTATCCAATGTACTGTAATGTATATATGTAATTGACATCTAATGTATAGATATAAGACTGTCATATTGTTGTACAAATTCAAGAAATATATGATGTGTGGGATATGCCAATTTGTGACCTTATTGTATAAGTAGTACGTGTCATTTTATTTTATTTAACGATCTTATGATCCTAAAATAAAAAGTATGCATATTTAATCCAGTATTTTATTTCAAATTTCACACCTACCGCAAATAGCAACTGATTTGCATTTCACTTCCACAAGTCGTATTTTTGCAAATAAATGGATCGAAGCAAGTCTATTATGAATATTTAAGGCGTTTTACATTGAGATAACATCAAACTAGCTGAAAGTGAAATCAGATACAAGCAATATCGTATAAGTTGTTTTAATTACATATTACTTTACACAGGTTTATTATTTATAAAAATATATATCTTGCAATTTTTTTACTTGGCAATGGAATGTAAGTAAGATGACACACACCTAAAACTAAATAAATAAATAATTATATAATGAGTAGATGTTATTAGAGAAACGTCCGGGTCTATTGATCTATTGGTGAGCGATCCCGAATGTTAAGACCCAGGATGTGGATACGACTCCTGACTAGCATTTTTTTTTCTATATTAAGAGCCTGCCAAAGTGCCACTCTGCCTGATGGAAAGTATGAATAGAATCCAAGAATTGTGGTCGCCATACTCACTGCAAATGCAGACAATGCAGTATGGTGACCCACACTATGGCGGCCTAGTGAGATGCTTTTCCACACCCCGCTTGGGGACGCAAAAGGCATGACAGTCATCGTGACAGTGTAAGGCTTACACAGGTATCACGATAACTGTCATCCTTGCATCAATGAGCTTCCGGTCTCACACTCACCAACGAAACACGACAACACGGATGCCGTCGCTTTAGGTTGGTCTTCTGTGGGAGCTTGTGCTGGAATCAGCGTGGTTCTAGCCAACTACCTAGCATTGTGTGATGAGCACTATGATTTATTTTGAATCTAGGTGTAGTTTATGAAGCTATTTATTTTCATAAATAGCCTATCAGCAGTCTAGTCATCAGATCTAGTCGTCTAGATCGGACGACCATAACATGTATTAAGTTTTTGTTTATTTTAAAAATTAAGATACCGTGATAGACCTCACATACTAATTATAAACAACATTTTAAAGTATTGTTTCAACTTTAAATTAATTTACCGTTTCCGCTTGTATTACTCATATGTCCATTCATTTAAAATAATAAGCAATAATTATGTTAATGAATAGTTTCTATTCCTCGACGTTGACAAAGTAAGTAGGTTATCTTGTGATAGACAGCATCTTCTGTTTATACGCATTCTACTGCAGCTCTGCTCTGATTAAATTATAATAGCTTTTAAATTAAAATATTTGAACGAAATTGTTTATAGCTCATAAATATATTACAACTAATGTACACACGTCAAATGAAATACCTGCTCAGATTTACGCGTGTAAGTTCTGCTGATAAATTGTTAAGAGTTTATATGTGTGTGAATTGTAGGTATGTTATTTTTTCAAATAAATTTGCACATTGTTATTGCGTTTCTACAACTGACTTGAAGTAAAATAAGTCTTATAAGTACCTAAAAAGAAATTAAAAGTCATTAGACTCGCTACTTTTGCTGTGTAAATACAAACAGTTTCTTACGTAGAAGCGTTTGGGCCTATTGGCTTAAAAGTACTAACTACTTAGGTACTTTAAGCTATTATTTAGTTAATGTTTAAAAACAAAGTAAAAATATTTGTATAGATAGCAATTACCTATTGATGACATCACTTTTAGAACAGGCCGTGTTCAAGGTATTTCTTGAAATGATAAAATATAAATAGATGCCATATAAACTATTGAGGTAATACTGTTACTAATACTCCGCTCGCTATAGATGCGTATACATACAAAATGCAGATACAAGTCCGTGAAACATAACAGAACAAGTACTTAGATATTCAAACATGTTTTCTACCATATTTTATGTATTACAAGGTGATTGAGTAGTTCATTTCGGATTATAGTCTTAAGCACCCTAAAATAGTCTCTCTTGGGGGTGTTCTTCTAACCAATTTTGGCCACGGAGAAGCTAACTATGCTGAAGTTATTATGTTGCACAAGTGTGTTTACTAACACAGATGCATTCTCTGTTCCTTCACTTTCACAAACCGACGGGATGACTATCTGTCTCGACCGGGGACGAATCAGGTGCAGCACCTACGGCTTTAGGTGCTCACAATATATATAATATACTCGTAAATAGCGCTAAGTAACCGAAAACACAGTGTATGGTTTCCATTTGCAGTAAATTTCAAGATACACATTTACATAGAGTTTAGCTATAGAGTGTAGTAGTTCGTTTCAAGAATTGTAATTTTCTAGTAGTAGAATAGATACTACACAATCAACAAACATCTCTGTAATACCATTCATATCCGTACTTGTATGCAGGCTGATGCAAGTAAACACATAAATTAAATAGGCACTTAACATGCTTTCATGGGGTACTATACACCAAGTTCTGCTACTTCGTGTAAACATTGTATTGAAGGTCTAGTCGTTAAAGAGAATTCATGCATTCAAGATATATGTGAGTTATATTTACTAGTAGCAATTCACATTGCAATCTTCAGAATATGCTATAAAATGTCCAATCGGGGTTCAAAAAACTTTGAAACCATACTGACTGAAAGTCTTTGGTAGTTTCAATTATCAGAAAATATAAACTATAAAATACGAGTATAACCAAGATTAATGATTAAAAATTAAAATTTTTGGAGTAACTGTTAACTGCCACGGTGGCGCAGCGGTAGTGATTGCGACTGCTGTGCTTGAGGTCTTGACGAACTCAAGACCCGGGTTTCCGGGAGATTCCGGGGTCGGACCAAATGTTTGTATGATCTGCAAATATTTGTTTTGAAGTTTGGATGTTTTTTATGTATAATATGTATGTGTTTACAAAAAAGTATATACTTATATACTTTTTTGAATACTTATTTTATCAGTCAGTCTAGTGTCTAGTCTAGTCTAGCTATGATAATAGCACAACCTCTGCTTAGTTTGAAACTAGATGACGTTGTGTGTCAAATGTCCAAAATATTTATTTATTTTTATTGTTATTTATTTAATTATAAACATTATGGATCTTAACAATTAGTCGTTATTCGTCTTTATCAATAATAATGTCGCGGTCCATTTAGATTTATCCCAATAGGGCAACTCACAGGACATAATTTAAACTAAGGAATTGATATCATTAAAGTGTGGTTAAGTTAAAAAAAAAAAAATCTTTATCATTTCAATATTAGCAGAAGGTTATATAGCATGTGTCCCACGATTGTCTTTCAGAAGGATAGCAAATATACGGGAACTACTTAAATATGAGCTCATTATGTTGTACTTGTACAAAATAGTAAATACAGATACTTGATGTTGATATTTATCAGAATAGGATCAGTACTAAGTAGCTTGTTTGTTTGAAGAGCCTGCCAAAATGTATCTACTCTGCCTGGAAGCATGACTAGAATCCAAGAGTTGTACACTATAACCTTTGAATTCTATTCATACATGATGAGTGTGTGGCATAACATTCATCGTGGTAGTGTAAGGCTTACACACTTACGACGATAACTGTCAACCGTGCATCAATGGGCCTCGGTCCAATAGTCACCAACGAAGGTAGCACGGATGCTCTCGCTTAAAGTTTATCTTATGTGAGAGGGTTGTATTGTCCCATTTGAGTCAGCCCGTTTGTGCTAAAATTAGCATGGCTCTACTACTTACTAAGCCCTTTTTGTAGCTCTAGAAGAAAAAATTAAGTCGTAACTTACACATACTAATTAATGTCAAATTTCTCTTACCGCAATATATTCGTTTTCTGAATTTAACACAGCTTCAAAATAGCCTTTAAGAGTTTCTTATTACGACGTTGAGTATATTGTTGATTTGTTATTTAATATGTTTGCACTTTATGTGTATACTAGAATGATATATGAAACCACATCTAGACCACCAATTGACTTGATTGCAGGTGTGATAATATGATACACATGCTGCCAGTACTAGCAAATCGTGGTAAAACACGTGATACTGAAACATTATTAAGAACAAACATGTAATTACAATATTTATGTGGATCTAGAGAACTAAAGATTTAGTAAAGAAAATATTAATTGAAAATGTCAAAAAAAGTGAATAGGTTTTATTGACACAGCTAGATCATCTCATCTCACTCACTCACTCATCCGACTGGTTTGCTTCGAGAATTATCTATGTAACATAAGCCTATTACGAGGTCTCTCCACTCTACTTGTAACAGAAAATAGGAGGATAACGAACAGATGGTATTCGCTAAATAAGCGGTGGGACGAAAACGCTCCAGTCTCATAGAATATACACCAAGATCCAAAGACTATGTAATTTTATAAATATCAAAGTAAATGGACGTATTTGTAACAAAAGCATCTTAACATATGTGAAAAGTGATATAAATTTAATTTCACTTTGAAATTTTCGATATTATGCATACAACAATTCCAACGAATGATTAACTTATCTGAAGCAACGTCGTGTAGTGACCGTGCCTTCAGTCACCTCGCCCTAAAAAGCACAAATTACAACAAATGTCTCTGCCTCAGCACAGCACCAGCTTTAATGGTAAGTTACTAGTATTTCTACGTCCACGCGCCTTTCACCGCTACATAAAGATCCACTTTTCTATCAGCATGATTCTCGTATTGAAGCGAAACCTGTGTCGTGTGACACGCCAATATGTGACAAATTACTTTTAATTATAATTTTTATAGCTAACAAATTGATGTTCAAGTTAAACAGTTTCGTTTATATTATTTATAGATAACAAATTTTAAGTAAGTATAGTAATAAGGTATATTTATAAAATACATAGTGTATTTCTATTTATATTACCATGTATTATTGAAACTGTCTCGTTGGTCTAGAGTTGGAGGTCCACTCCCGGATTGGGTCAAAAAGTGTTAGAGTTTTTTTGGATACAGAAATATTTAATAACAGCCTGGGGGTTGGAAATTGGGGTCTAAATCTCCGTGCCTGCACCTGATCTCACCCTGGTCGTGAGGAATAACTGTCCTATCGGATGGTAAGAGTGGAGAAACAGAGAGTGTATCTCTGTTTGCGCACACACTTATGCACTAAAATATCTCTTGGGTATCTTGTTGGCTTGTCTCTGTTGAGACTGATCGCCATGGTTGAAATCGGTTAAGGATATATCATTATCATCGTCATCATTGTTCGACCTATTTTTGATATTAAAACCATTTAACATTTTATTAAAAATTAAAAGCCACTAAATTGATGAATCAATGAGCGTATTTTGCAGGCAACTAGTAGACACAGACCTTTTTCCTTGTGCGTAATAGCATCTAGGTCTTCTCTGTCTTCACTTCCTTTGTCTGTCCGAAACTTAAAGAGCCAAAGAAAATTTACTGTTTAGCATATGTTTAGATATACATTATAATGTTAAAATTTGAGAATTTTTGATTTTAAAAACTCTTCTACGGTCCAAAAAATAAAATTATCTAAGTTAATAAGCTCAGGAATAGTGCTCTCAATATAGTGAACACCCACACAATGGTTACAAATCGTGCACAAATAATCACAGAAACGGTAAATAGAAGACAGTATAAATGTTTTATAATTAACACTCGGTTGCAGTTCCCACAGGATAGACGGTGCACCACCCACAAGACATCAACAGAGGGATTTAAATTACGTCGTATTCACCGTCCGTCTCGTGCATCAATACGGAGCTCATGTTAGTGATAAATGTGGCTCTTTTCAGTGTCTGTCAGGAACAAACGTGAAAGATAGAACCGGTAATTGCGGATGTACGGGTACAACTTATTTCTGAGATGTATAAATTATGTAAGAAGGCAACGAGACTACGGATAGATACATCGAAGATTAACAGGGACAACTTGTAACAAATTTATAATATAACTTATTTTTAACGTTTGTTTTCTTAACCAAAGGCGAAGGAAATGATTATTTTGAAAATTCTGAAATGTCACAACATAATTAAAAAAAATGCTTTGAGCTTGTCTTGAACTTCATTACGAAGAGTTATACATTTATGGTATAGACATATAGCTAAATACGACAAGACTAGTGAGCATATAATGTGAGAGTGAAAATTTTCAACTACCTACTAATCTCTTCCAATTACTTTTAATTAGTGTTTAAGTTTATGAATTAACTTCTTAATATATAATTTCAACGTTCACTTGTGTCTAGAATACAAAAGAAAGTAAAGGCACCGAACTAAGTAATAGAAATGTAAATTACCATGAAATTAAAAAAATAAAAGTAAGATTTTTGCAAGATTTCTTTAAGTTCATATTGTCTCCTTTTACAATAATTATGAATTGAAATAACCATCGTCCAGTTGTACAAGTGTATGACTCGTGGTTCGTTAGCTTATTTAAAGCTTTAGCTGTGAAAATATGTGTAAATTAATTGCTTTTTACAATAAATATGGGAGTATATTTTGGTTAGAAGTTCATTTTCCGGTCACCAATCTTTTAAATTTAAAATCGGCTTAGTTGGGCTTTTTTAATAGTTTGATGATTTTTTGCTCTTTGATATTTTGTGATTTTTTGCATTGTTTGAATTGAGGTAGGAAGTAGTTGTAGCTTAGTTACATGTAATTTTTTTTGACCAAAAGTCGGCAATAAAATTAAAAGTAAGGTGTCCGTTAATAGTGGCAAACACGCGTGACTTCATTGGACCTGAATTTGACAATTTACATTCTTAGTATAAAATTTAATTGTTTCGCTTCTACGTGAGATATATTCTTTGTGGGACATTTTAAAGCGAAAGTAAAAATAAAAATATCACATCTTTCTTTGACACTAGATCATGAGAAAATTAACATTTCGTAAAATTATGAAGTAGATTTAAACAATAACGTTTGTTCAGAGCAGTAATATCTAATATATAATATATTTATATTTATACATATTTATTGCCGAAGTCAATGTTTTGTTTTAAATCGTCCGTTATATTTTTATTTGGTCTCATTCTGCTCGTAACTATAGTTTTAATTTATGTTTTGTATTTACGAAATGATCATCACTATTTGTGTCATTAACATTATGATGTTCACGAAAACCGTTAGAGATCTTTTAATCATCTATATCTTGCAATTTCTCACTTTATTTCTTTTGCCATTAAAGTGATTTCGTCACGGTTTAAATAAGAGTGACAGGTAACATTAATATCTTAGAATACCATTGGTTCTAGATTTTATCAAGCCTGCCAACGTCGATTCTATCTTTGAGGATTATGAAGAAGAGACGTGTATCCAATAATGTTACATTGACATCAAGTAAGTACTTTAAGAATATGAAGCCTTGCGATAATTTTGTAACAGTTATCAACTGTTCACTGGCAATAATCTCTTACAATAATAATAAGTTACTTTACTTAACGATCTATTTAAACGTTAGTAGTAAAATATAATTAAATGGTGGCATTAGCTATTGAATGATAACTGCATAGTGCAATAACAGTTAGTAGATAGTAGTAGACAGTAGATATACTGAACTAATTATATAAATATGAAAGCAAGTGCGTCTGTCTATTGTCTACTTTATTATTGTATTGTGTATTAGAATAAGTTTAGTGCCTGAAGACAATAGATAAAAACTCTCATTATGAATTTTAAAAAGCTAAATCTACACAGAAGTGATAGACGTAATTGTGGAGGAACTGGTGACATATGCCATAAACACTAGCGGAGAATCCTCCTATCGGGCGAGGTGATCATACCTGAAGAGTAGTGGCCGTACGCTTGACGTTGAAAAGTCGTCCACAGTATGGAAGTCTAATAATATGCTTTTTTCACGCCTTGCTTGTGGACCGAAAAAGCATTACAGTCATCGTGACATTGTATTGCACACACTTACCACAACAACTTTCATCCCTGCATCAATGGGCCTCCGGTCTCATACTCACCAATGAATAATGACAGCACAGATGCTGTCGCTTTAGGTTGATCTTCTGTGGGAGGATAGCACTGCCCCGGTCGAGCCGGCCCATTAGGAAATCAGCGTTGCTCTACTATCTATAATCGGCGTGGCTCTACTACCTATATTGATTTGCGCGGTGTTTCAAATTGCGACACTGAATTCGCAGTAACTCTTTAGTTCCATATTTCTTCGTTATATGGCGCTAAAGTAAGTAGTCGTAAAATTATATGTGGAAGCTGCCGCCGTGATTACCTTCACAGATACAGAGGAAGCCACAGTCTAAACTTACTTTGCAATGTACTTACATACTATTGACTTATCGATCATTAGATTCAAGAATGAGGCAGCACTAGTTACCAATAAGGTCCCCAATCCATATAATATTCATTAAATAGATGTGACCATGGACAACTGCAACACAAAAGACGCAAGTGCGTCTACGAAAATTTCACTCACTCTTTTTTTTTTTAAAACAACACCCGCACTCGGAACAAATCCTGTGTCGCAGAGGATTTTACAAACATACAAGAAACGGACACAAAGAACACCCATACTCAGAATAACAATTTGTAGATCACACAAGTGTTGTCACGTGTGTCCCCCAGTAGAGAGCGGCGTGGCGACCGTTTAAACCACTAGGCCAACTGTGCAGTCAAACTAGGCAGAAAACAATGACATATTTGTTTAACACCAGTATTCTGTAATACCGTAATATCACTCTGGTTGAGTTGGTGTGTGGGTACTAACGCGTGATTATTGTTCTATTCTTATCCCATTTGCCGATCTAATGTGGGTTGGACGAAATTATGGCAAGTGGTAAAATGTGGTTGTCTAATGTATTTTTGCCTACGGCTTCGGGAATACAAGTGTATGTTTGTATGTTTATTTATACACACTTGTATTTATAATATAAAGTTCCTAAAACAAGACTAAATTCTGCGACAATAGGTTACTTATAAGTTAGAGTAAGTTAACTTTTTATCTCTTTAACGAGTAGTTGTTACTTAGTTCTATTCTTTTTTGTTTTTTTTTTTAAAAGACAAGTCCTGCACTAAAAATCGATCCTGCGTCGCGCGGGACTTTACAAATATATAAGGAACGGACACAAGGAACACCTAGACTCAGAACAATAATTTCTGGATCACACAGAATGTTGTCCCATGTAGGATTTGAACCCACATCACGCGGCGCAGTAGAGAGCGGCGTGGCGACCGCTTAAGTCACAAGACCTACCGTGCAGTCTATGTGAATATAGCTTAAAGATTAGCAAATAGTTAGCTAGCTTAAGTATACTTATCAAGCCTTGATGATAATGCAATAATTTGGATATTTGTCCCATTATTTTTACCAGGACCTCCAGGATTGTTGCTTTTTTAGTATCTGAAAGACGAATTTTCGTTTGGGCCTGTCACTCATTTGTCAGAAAGATAAATGACAGTTTACATAAAATACACTCTTGAAGGTAATCAATAAATTAATTTTATTGTCTTAAAACGTGGCGCGCTTAATGTTCAATTGTTGTAAATGTTTCAGTAACAAATGTATTGATAGAAAAAGTCATTTTTAAACATCTTAAAAGCACCAAAATTATTATTTTTTGCTAATCACATTATCCTTAATCTAAATTTCTTGAAAATAATTGCCTTCTTTTTAGTTTGATTTTCTATAAACTCATGTATTTTTTTTAGTTTTTCTACTATTTTTATTTTCTCAGGACTCGATAACATGTATAATTTATTTTTTTAATTTTCTGTCTAGCTGATTTGTGAATCTAAACTATCCAGGGTGCCACCCAAACGCATACAAAAAAATTCATTTAAATCGGTCCAGCCGTTTAGGAGTTCACTGACATACACACGTACAGTAGAATTACATATATAAAGATATGTAATGGATAATCTTTCACTTGTGAGGAATTTATGTAACTGCTGTATTTATAGTTCGGTAATCCTGTATCCAACCTGTTAAATTAGGTCACCTGTGCTAAACCATCTGCTAGATATTCCTAATGGTAAGTATTTGGGTGTTGTCATAACATGCCATACCAACGCTGTTCCAAAAACCTATTTTGAGTAATCGTATATAATATAAATTTGAGCTTGTCTGTTATCGTTCATGTATTAGATTTAGTACACATTTGATAGAATATGAAAAACAGGTGTATTAACCTATTACTGAAATTCCAACAGTACACGAAGCAGCTTTCGTTTTTTCTCAGTTTAATTATATAACGTCTTGTAACTTTATATGAAGCATGGATTCTAGTCGGACCAAGTTTACGTTGTACAGTATAATAAAAATAAAATCAAAGATAAAAAATTTACAATCGTATGTTTTGAAACAACACATTGTTTGGTCGATTTCGCTTCGCCACTAGAAGGTTTCTATTGCCGCCATAACATTACCATAAAAATACCGATTCACATCCCACACGCGTGACTTAAGTCCAAATATTTTTGATAAACATCAACGTAATGGATTACTGTTCATAATATACTGTCACTTTCGACACCTCTGATACTATAAAAAGACGGAACATTAATAAAAGATCCGATATTTCATGCTGTAAAGATTTCATGATAATGAACATATTTCCCTATTAAGTCAATGGATCCAACTTAAACTTTATTGTCTCTATTGGCATGAGAAACCTTCTCGTTACATTGAGTAGTATCTGTTATATTTAGATAGAAGATATTAGATTTTATTACCGTAACATAAGATACAAAATCATTTTTTTATTATCAATGTGTGTAACAACTTTTGATATTTGTAAAAATACAGTGGCGCCAGTAAGGGCGCGTACGGCGGCGCGCACGACTTCGATGCGCACATTGAAAATGGCACATTATCATAATGCAATACCGGAATGTTAGTGATGTCCTCATAAGGAACCCATGTTTAGATATTTAAATAAAGTTAAGGCAGCTGATTATTTGGCAAGTGTACCGTAGTCGTAAATATTTAGCAGATTTGGTTAGGTTGAGTTAAACACTAGAGAGTTGCTGCGGTATTAGTGGCAATTGATTAAGATTTATGGCAGTTTAAAAGTAAGATGTCTACTATAAAGATTACAAAATATATTGCATAATCAAAATTGACAATAATTCTCACATGTTCAGCCAACTGTCAAATGACTAACTGTCAATGTGATATGATCTGCACTATTCTTATAAAATAGTTACCTTGGAGCATTTGGGGAGAGTACTGACAGTCTGTGACCTAAATTACCTAAATGATTCATTAAGTTGAAATATTGACTTCTGAAATAAAATGCAACAATTGTGATATTCTACTCAGTTGTATCTTTGTTTAGAAAACCGAAAACCATTTGTTCTGAAGCACCTGTGCATGTTATATATGTTAGAGTGGAAGACATAAATCAAGATAGTTGGAAATGGGACACAATACCGTAACAAACACAAGCTGAAACGAGCAATCACAATATGTTACTATTTCTTACATACTAATCATCACACTGTACTAATGCACAAAAGTTAAATAACTATAATTTCGTTGAATATACCTGAAACATTGAAAGCTAAACAAAAGCTTTTCCTTACTGAAGTAAATTGCGTCATTTATGACTTGAAGATCAATTCTCTTTTATAAAATACCTTCAAATTGAATACCGATCTACTTTCAATCTCACAAATGTCATGAAGGGTACTTTTGTAATAAAGACCATCACAATTCATCGACAGTAGATCGGAATTGAATTGTGTTTCGATTTTTTAATTCGAGAATTGACTTTCTGCTAAAGATGCCTCAGAAATAAACATTATTTCATTTATAGTGTTTTAAAAATAGCTACTTGCGACAATTTAGTAAGTTACTAATCTGTTTAATAAATTTAAAGTCACATGTTTTTGACTCCAGGAAATAAATATTTTTTTATAAATTTTCATACATATTCTCGTATGGTGTGTAAGTAATTTTTGGGTTTCATTACCTCTCAAGAATGTTTACCATTAAAAATCCATTACAGTATTACAAAAACGAGTATTATGGTCTTGTAAAATACCTGTCAGGTTTTTCTACATTGATTAAATAATCGATATTCCGATTATTATAACTGAACATCGATGTATTCATATTAAAGTATCTTTAAGCATTCAAAAGTTTTATTTCAAGGTTGTATTTACCATTATCTATTTTAAAATGTTATAGTTATGTTAAAATTCTTCCAAAAAGTTTTTTTTTTTAAAGTTTGAATGAAAACACTGATGGTTAAATTTTATCATAGTTTAGACGCTTTAAAGTCGGCCGGTGGGTCGATTATCTACAAAATTATATCGGTTCATTTCCTAAATACGGTAAATCTTTTTAAGTAGGAAGTAATGAATTACAAAAACTTCGGAAGTTTATTCAGTGAAATATGGGTTATAGTAGTTGAATAAAATTCCACACTACATCCAAAATAACACAATATCAACCTTATTTCTTTAAATTGGACTGTCTGGAGGATATTAATTTGTTAGTTTGCATATGAATAGTGAAATCAATAAGATATGTACAAAACGGTGAGTAATATCATAATCCTGCCATCGTAATAGACAGACAGATCAGACAGACAAAAAGTGAAAAAAAAATGTTTAGACAGACAGACAATGATTTGTTTACCTGTTTGAGATTCATTACTAACAACCAGACATGGATCGTAATAAACATTCAAATATATATCAAACCCAAATAAACTCCATGGATTAGTAACTCAGATTATATCCTTAGATTGCGCAGTAGATAGAATCAAGACATTATAATTTAGATTACATTTTACGAGCGCCAACTACAGGCTTCATAACTAAAATGTTAGTAAATTAGAATACCACTGGCACATTAATTATGCGTAACGAACACCGTAGAGCACAATACAATAACAATACACAAGTGCAGGCGTTTGAAATTCTAAATTTCAATGCGTGACTCACATCTAGTCTTTGGACCGACCAGAAACATTCATCTGGCTCGCTCTATACATAAATAAGTTGGAACGCGGTCTGGTGCAACGCAAACTAACAGCTCTGTCTATCTATCTATTAAGTTGGAAAAAATGTCAGTGGGAATGATAAAAGCAATTAAAAGGCGACAGTTTCATATATGTTGTGATTTAGTGGTGTCAGGTTTGGTAGGAAGCAATTAATCCTATGCCTTATTTATCATTTTGATGTCGCAGCAGGTGACTCGGTGTGTTCCGGGAACGCCAGCCGAAATGAGCGTCTGTGATAGTGAGAAGCGGAGCGATTACACGTTTTTTGTGTTAGGTCATTATATAACACTGGTATTTGCTCGAAGTTGCCTTTGCATCGACATTGCCTAAAGGTATATAGAGTGTTAAAAGTTTATATTTGTTAAAGAAAATTCATTATACAGTTACTTTTTTATTGAAGTAAATGAACATCAATGACAGGGCTGGTACAAGAATAAACTGTATTCCTATATTAACGTATACATTTTTCTGAAGCTCTGAAAAGGTAGTAAAAGCTTTTTGAAGGCAAGCAAAAAGATCTAATCCTGTGACATATTGCCGTTTCACGTTTCGAGGCAAAATACAATATTACATTTTAAAATATTGATGTTTTTTTTTATGTTTAAGGAACATTCAGAACGCTAAGCTAATCCCTATCCACTACCTTACCCTACGAGTATCCACGAAATATGAACAGTGCTCATCTGACTAGTACATTTAGTGTATACTGTTACACGCTACCGTTTCCAGTGACCCGTACAGTAAGCCGTACATTACGCGTTCATGTAGCATTCTAGGAAATACTGCCTTACCAAAATTTATTATTATGCACATATTGACTGCACTGTGAGCAAAAATAACGGATAAACTACACGTATAACATTTTAAAATACTTATGTTTACTTAATTGCTTTTTATAGTTTCAAGATTGCGTACTGTTTGAAATAAATTACTAGAGATTCTCTGTTTGTCTTTTTAACACTGAATAAATCGTTGACGGACATTTCCTAAATTTAATTTGCTGTATGCAAATTAAATTTAATGTAAAAAGAATAAGAAGAATAGAAGAATAGAATAGAGAGAGGTGTAGAATAGATAGAGTAGAATGGAATAAAATAACCAAACAAATAACAGATACTATATTTGGCGTGTTTAGGACACCAATGTCAGCACGGTCATGCGTAAGTAATAAATCAGTTTATTTCCAGTACCGAATATTGATTACAGATGTTAATTGTTGATATTTTGCAGAGCCGAGCATTCACTGGGTGAGTCATCTTTCTGTAAACTGTATTTACTCCACAGCACGTGGTTGCAATTCGTGCTGCATAGAAACTAGCTCTCACCTCGACTCATTTATAAACGTGCCAAAACTTTTTGAAGTATGGGAACGATATTAGAATAACATGTTTTATGAATAATGTGTGTGGATCAACAAAAAACATTTGTTTCTTCTCATTTTCACCTAACAATTTAATGTTACCTATTGAAAAATGCGGGTTACTGTGTCAACTGTAAATATGTTTACGGAAGTTTACTGTAGCGCGTCCAGGTATATTTTTTTGTTTTTATAACATTCTTTTTATGTGATATCGAGCAAACGAGCAAATGTTTTATGTAGAGCATGCACACCTGCAAGTAAATAGGCACAAATGCATTCCCATCCATTGAATCTCTCCCCAGAAATAAGAAGAGGGAGAGGGAATGGTGTTGGGATCAAGGTTTTCTCAATAAAGGATGACCAGATCCAGGGTAGAATGACTGATCATTAACGTTAGGCTCAAGGACTTTCAGAGCACACAAGTGTATTGTAGTTAATATTAATGTACATGAGAACAGTTTGATACCAAATCGTGCAAATCACTTGAGTGCACAAATAACAACAATATAATAATATGCCACATGCACATTATCAAGTCCCAAACTAAGCAGAGCTTGTATTATGGGTACTAAATAACTGATGAAAATATTTATGTACGTTTTTTTGTAAATGCAAATATATTATATAGGTGGGCCACGAATTAGTTAACATTTGAAAAAATCGTATAAAAACACTTATATATATAAAAATTATTTTTTTACAAGAAAACAATTAATTAGTTAATTAGTTGGAATTTATTTTTAAAAATTACGTCGTCTAAATGACCACCGTTTTGACGTTTACACTCTTCTAAGCGAGTACCGAAATTTTCGAATACTCGTCGGCAAAGAGACCGCGAGATCGCCGACATCTCTTCGCTGATTTTTTCTTTTAGTTTACGTAGTGTATTTGGTTTATTGATGTAGACACGATTTTTCAAATAACCCCATAAAAAGAAGTCTGCTTGGGTTAGCTCTGGACTCCTGGTTGGCTAAGGAACGTCGACTCGTCTGGAAATTCGCTTTTCCGGCAGCATGTCTTTGACCACTGGCAGGGCCGTCAGCAAATTTCAGTAGCATTGGTCTCAAGAACTCCCGTTTATGTTTGCGCAGGATGTTAGATTCAAATATTAACGAATTCTTGGCCATCTTATACATTAAATACACCTAAATTCCAAAACAAATGTTTGCAGATCATACAAACATTTGGTCCGACCCGGGATTCGGACTCGAGACCTCAAGTTCAGCAGTCGTATGCGCTACCATTACGCCACCAAGGTAATTAAATAATCCACTATAGAAATAGTCTTCAAAAATTATTTTAAAAACAACTCAGAATAATCTTAATGACTTTGTTCCGAACTGAAATATAAATATAAGTTTTGTAAAACAATAAAAGGTGCTTGTGACTTATGTTTTGTTGTAAACAGAGATTTTTTCACCTTTAATGTTTGTTTCAAACAAACGTCTCTTAAATTCTGTATCTCTTTGTATAACTAACATGCTGTAAACCGTGTCAGTGTTATGAGCCAAATACTGCAGACCATAAACATCAGTACGTTTCTAAACAAAAACTTTGTAATCATAACATAATCAAGAATATTTTACTCGTATATCAGCCGACTTCCTCGGTACTTACTTTTTACTACTCATACAAACTCAATATTTATAACTAATAGAAAATATAAAGTGTACCAACTTTTAAACTATCACGCTCCATAATATATGCCTAATTATGCTGCTTACGGGAAAAAGCGTACGCACGATAAACGTGATATCCGACCAGGTTGCACTGCTATATTACGCCATGAATATTATATAACATCTTTTGTATTGTTTTACTAAAATCAGATACTCTTTTTCCTCTAGGAAACTGAACGCTTTCATATCAGAGATATAAATATTCTACTACAATAGAGTTGAACTTAGTACCCTTTTTGCTGCCTTTTAAGGGAATATATATATATACATTTACATATGAAGTGACAGAATTTGAAGCACTCCCACATTAAGCCGTGCAAAAGCAAGAGCCTTCCATCGCTATTTACGGAGAAAATACTCATTACCATCACTCGCTCTTGGATTTTTAATGCCACTCGTAGAGGATGTCTCATGAATTTTAGTGGTACCCTTTTACTCCTTTCACTAAGTATAATCTTATCTTGTCTCTACACAAAAAATAAAAAATGAAATGGAACTGTTATCCATCTTTAAATAATATTTAAACAAAGCATCTTCTATATTGGTTATAAACGAAATAACTGCTCTTAAAACATGCGACTTGCATCTGCGTTCGTTAGCGGTTCCTGACTGATAAAATAGACTGACAAGGTCTATTCTAGGACCGTGCGTTCGACTTGCGTCTGAAGTCTGAACGATTGACAACTACAACTTGGTATCAAAGACGGCACAGCTTAATAGGCCCCCAAGACCGAATCTATGAGCTATCAGCGATCATGCATGCCATCAAGGTTAGTGGCCCATAGTACCTGTGACCCTGTAGCGGCACCATGTGTTTGCATAGTTATATAAATAAGTCACGTATTGACTGGAAGCTTGTATATAACAAAAGAGAATAATGTGATAGGAAGTTTATTTTGATCTTGTAGATTGAGAACACATACGTCGAAATTGACCCGCAGAGAATCAAATTATTTTTAGAGGCTAGTGCAACCTAGTCAAAATTATTAGTAATTAAAAAGTTTTAACATTAATATAACTTTTTATGAGTACCCCATAAACAGTTATAAATATTGAGAAGTTATGAGTACAGGAACAACAATGGAAATGGTTTTCGTAATGTCGAAACAGATTAATATCAGTCCAACTACAATTCTGTTTACCTACAGATGTTTCTGCACGTTTAAAGTATTGTTTACAATAAATTTGTTGCGATGCTTAAACATTTTTTGTTTTGGCAACATGCCTTGTTCACAAAATGCCGAAAAAGTCTGTCAACAAAAAACAATGCTATCGAGATAACTCTTTGTTTTTCTTTGGTTGTTGAAAGCCATAAAAGTAAATAATCCCTTTACTTTAATACGCGGATGTCTCAATAATGATCATTCTTTATGCACGTAATTATTTTATTAAATTGTTACACCGAACCAAAAGTATGTGAATTTTAAAATTACTTTTGAATTTAATTAAACCTGGTGTTGCTAAGTACAAAACAGCTCGTCAGGTCCTAAATTACTTTTTAAGTCTACTCTTGCTTTGTGTTACATATCGATATGCTAAATTAACATCTCAAATATGAAGAAAGAAATATCTCAGTAAAATAAAATTTCAAAAGAAATTTACCAAAAAGACTCTCGATGTTTCAAAATTGTACCAACATAAATAAAATATCTCCGTATAAGTGTGGAAAGATATAAAAACCGACTGTATAATGATGTAACGCGATATAAAGATATTATTATAGAAAATGTGGATTTAATAGGTTAAGCAGACGGATGTGATTGGTGCTCTTGCGGTTTTGTTCACATCAAGTGCAATGCGCCTTATACGGCAACTTGTAGAATGTGTATATGCCCCGCGTAGTACCACTAACGTATGACACAATAAAATATTGCAAAAACAAAACATACTACAATTATTTTGGAGAATTCGTGTTACTTTTATTGAACTGGTCTTAATTTTATTATTGATATTTCTTTTTGTTATTATTCTAATTCATGATTTATGTCAGTATTAATTTTACAGTTTTTGCGTGAGGTATAATTGATGTAACAATTAACATGCCTTTCTTGAGTGATATTTTAATGTAGAATGTGTGAATGTTAGTGAATCTGTTTAATGATATTATCATGATAGTCAAGAACTTTATTTTGGAGGATCAAGTTACAAGATTTATGGTTTATGTTAATATGTTTACCATGATAGTATATGACTAATTAAGTTGTTCTCTGGACGTCTCAGGTCACGTGATTTTGGCCTGCTGTACCACTTATTGTGTTGTACCAATCTAAACAAATTTATTCCCTGACATTATTTCCTGAAAAATCACAGAATTTTTGGTTCACAATAAATTTGTTATAATCTGGCAGAGTTTTATGCGCGAGAGCAGATAAAATTTTTATGATATGATAAAGTATAATATTGATCGACTGCAATAACTTTGTGTGAAGAAATATTTACTCCGTTCTCATATAAATGTTACTTAATTAAACACATTTGGACCGGATTATTCAAAATTATTTTTAGTAATATCAAAAAGAATAAGATAGCGTAATCACATACGATTTTAATGTCCTAAGCTTACATGTTTTCAATTTAATCTCTTTTATCTGTATTTTCACGCTGTCTTTTATTTTATCTATAAAACTTTATAAGCATAGCAACACTATTAAGCAAGAAGTATTTCTCGTGAAAAACTTAATGTTCAAACTGAATGTTGAAATCACTATGCAACAGGCATTTTTAGAGAAGAGTCCGTCGTAGATTGCATCATCACGTAATATTAGATGTAATAATAATCAAATGCACTCCCAGCATCAATAAAAAAGTCCGTATCTTATTTCTTATCGAAGATACAAAAATTTTATCTAAATTTGGTAGATAGGCCCGAGAATTGACCTCCTGAGTCTCAAAAGTTACATATAACTTTAATTTATGGTTATATCGATAGCAGAAAGCGGAAATATCGTATTTCAGAAATTGGCCGAAATGTTAACTGATTAATATATAATTAATCAGAAAATTGTCTATGTCTTGTATTTTTACTACTTTATGCTTTTTTTATGACAGCTTTAACTTACTCTAGTTTTTATACAAAAAACTTAATAGAGTCTATTTTTTTTAAATGTTTTTTTGGTCTCTGGTGTAAAAACTTTTGGATATATGTACTTGAATTTGATATAAATATATATTTATTTGCTTTCTGTCGTCAATATAAAAACAATCATTCTTTGTGTGGATTGATGTGCGGATATTATATTATTATTGGTTCATGTGCAGGTTAAACGACTGACACATTGAATATAACTAATGATCGTATCTAGGTGACGTGACCCACATGTATTGGTAGTCATATAAACTTGACCCCAGGACCTACAGTGAAAGTTTACGGTAGTTGTGGAACGAACACTTGGTCTAGCATTAAGTAAAAAATAATATGCATTAATATATTATAGAAAAGTTATTTTTAACATAAACGTATGCAATATTTAATTAAGATTTTATCTAAGTAATTACAGATTTCGAATTTTGATAAACAGGAAATTTGCAACAGCATTGCTATAAGCGACGAATATTAATATTTCTCGTCGCCACCAAAAATAGAAATTGTCCGTAGTTCCGAAAAAGTCAACGGTATTCCCCAAGTATATTATTAATTAAAATGTTAAATATACAGTAGCTGGTCTAAATAAGGTATGGTAAATACGATCAGTACTTGCGAAATTATTTCGATTCATGGTTATTCTCATTATTAATGGCGTCGTACCTATATTGTAACAGACATTCGAATTAAAACTCTGAGATCATTACCAGATTAATTGGTTAAATTGTTGACCAATAAATCTTACAGATTTGTGTTAAATTTTTTATTAAATTTGGAAATAAATGTATCAGTTGTCATGCTACCATACATCAGTATATTTTTGTTTTATTACGAAACATACTATTGTACAACTATTTAAGAATTCGAAGAATTGAACATATGAACAGAATTATTTTTCTTTAAAATACAACGCACTAGGAGTAAATCTTTAATCCTTAAAATGGATTTTATAAACGTACAAGAAACGGACACAAAGAACACCCAGACTCGGAACAACAATTTACAAATACTAATAATAATAAACAATTAGTCAAATTGAAAAATTACGTTGAATTTGATATCCTATCCTTACTAATCAGTTTTAACCAATATTATCATTCTTTTTTATTTTAGAAGCATGCAAAAGTGACTCTACACTGCCTGATGGAAAGCATAAATAAAATCCAAGAGTTGTGGTCACCATAGGTTTAGGTTTTCAGAAATATATTTTAAATTTTTAAAATTAGAACCATAAAAAGTAGTATCACCATATGATGTCTGTTTAGTGTGATCACGATAGTTTTATTCGGGATATTCTGAGCCTGTGGTATGCACTAATGACGGGAGGTGAAGCGATAGACTACATTCCTCAGCTCACAATAAAACTAAACAAATTGACTTAACACTGATGACTGGTCACACAAGGCATTCGATGCAATGTCTGAGTGTAATTATTTACAACTAGAAGTGGCTAACTATTTATGCGCCGACTTGTACGACGTACATTCATTTATGCACAGACTACATTTTTACTACGTATGCCTGTGTTGTTAAACTAGGCAATCATTGAGGCAATTAAGACGAAGTTTACATCTTCCTTAGTTGAATTTAATAGTACTATTTTTGTAACTCCATAAAATTCTAAAAGACCTGCTTACACAGTTTTTCATTTTGAGTGCGTGGAAAAATATTGAGGCTTATCAACTGTTTTTAAGTAGAGTAGGTGTTTAATTAAATGAATTTTAGTTTGTCTCAGAAATTCTAGAGAAATCTAAAAGTAAGGTCATTTTTATCAAATTTCAACAATGTAGTTAATATATACTTTATGGATGTACTTTAATTCTCAAAAGATCATGATACTGGGATTTTATAAAATAATTCAAATTACTTTAATTATTGAAGGATTCTATACATGTATATGCTGTTAGTGTAGTAACAGATTAAAAATTGCGAGATTAATTCATCCCGAGGCGAGAGACGACTAAGGAAGGACAACAGCATTGCAAAGGGAAGGAAAGCCGTCGGGCCAGCGTGGTGTAGCAGGTCAAAACCTCCTTGCTTAGAGAAGTCCAGACTGTAAAAGACTTGTTGATGGAAGATATTTGAATGGTTGTGCTGTTTTTAAAAGTATAATTTGAGTATAAATAAGCAAATAAACATGGTTAGCTTTCAAAGATCATTAATTTCCATGCCGTTAATTATGATGGAATGACAAACATAAAAAAGATGTAGTCAAATATATGATAACTGATGAATGAAGGCCAAATCATTCATAATAAATGGTCACTGACTTGATTTTATAAAACAGTACAAACTTATATGTTAAGAAACATATTTTATTATATATTTCAGAATTCTGATGATAAGAATAAATTATCGATCAAGTAGACATACAATGATAAAATATGGTAAATTTAATATGGAGAGTACCACGGCCAATGACCTCCAGAACAATATTCGAACATGTGTAAATGTAATATTATACAGACAATTCTTTTCTTATTTCACTAAAGTTGACAGACTTGGTTTGATTTGATCGCCAGTAGTCACGGTTATCTGTAGACGCTGTCAATTTTACTCTGGGGTTACTGACACTTTATGAATTCTGTAAAAAAACTTTTGATGTTTTTATCTCTCCAGTCTAGCTTCGCCAGTCATAGGATGGACAAGTACATACAGATACAGTCAAAGATCACAAATACAGCCCCATGTAATGTTCATATTTGAACGCCAGCTCTGTACGTGTGATGTTTCCATGCACACATTTATTACAACCTTACTTATTAGAACCAGTAATTATGCAAATTTATGCAGTATGATACGGTATGATTTATGTTATGGTAGAACTGCATGACATGACCCCACCATCTTACTGGCAAATCATTGCAAACTTTTGGGGTCGTCATTCCCTCGCTCTATCCTGTTTTATTTGTAACAATTAACTACTCGTAACATACATTAGCTAGCTAATATTCTCAACATATTTTTGGAAAAATAAGCTTATCAAGATTAAGATATATCTAGATTTGGTCAAAGCAATAGAGAAATTATTCCTTTTATTATAATCAGGAAATAAACTTCTGCGCTAATAAGCATAAAGTTCCTTTATTACTTTAATTCGTAAAGTAATTAAACATGTAAATACCAGTTTGATGTTCTATTGATCTATGTACACTTCGAGTTGTATTTTATGGAAGGTTCTATAGAACTTGTCCTTGTCGCGTACTGCAGGGCCGTATTTTACTTTTCTTATGGTTTTGATATCAGTTTTATGTTAAGCAATGTTAGTAAACGATTACTTTGATAAATGTTAATTGAATATTAGGTTTTAATTGGGACTTCACAAGCCTATGCCAATTTTACTACGGTATTGTGTATCGTAGTGCGTATAAATTATACTTTATATTGCCGCGATAATGAGATTATGGGCATTTATTATGTTTTAAATTTATAACTGTTAGTATAAGAAATATCACAATCATATTTTAAAGCTGTCACACATTGGTAACGCATAAGATTTGGTTAATAAGACAAGCAGGACCCATAAAAAAAAATTGGATATTCTCATTGGTCAGCTTACGGTGATATAACATAATATAATTATGTGACAGGTACAATATACCAAACCCTATTTTTTTAACATGCAGAAACCCCTCGGGCCGTCACCCCAGCGGGCTTTGCGGCAGGATGGTATGTCGGAATCGGACGGACTAAAACCACATGGTGTGCCACTCTGCGCCAGAGATAGAAGGGATCCGGTAACAGCTTTTATTACGATGTAGACCCTTCCTAGCGCTTGCCCTCTCGTGCGGGCATCAATTTCGGGTAAACTCTCTGTTTAGGCGACGTACGGCGCACGCGGACGTTGCCTCTTCGCGTTTGGCCACTGTTACGGCTGGAGGGAAAAACTCGTCCCGTTTACCCGTAGACACACTCAGAGTGGCATGAAGTGCTGATAAGCGCGATTCCGCCACCCGGTTCACCGGCAGTGAATTGTGTCCGAGTGGAGATCGTCCTTCTGAGCTTTCTCCGTCGTCTCCTTCTACAAAATAACGTCTTCGTAGAAAGTCGTGACCACCGTAAAACAGCTGTCGCTACTGGCTATGGAACATACGACGGCCGTTAGTGAGAAATATAGAGCTGCCGTGAGGGAACTACGTTGCACCGCCCAGGTAGAGTAAATCGCCAGCGTGTGCTAAGCCGAATCTTCACTGTGTGTAAAGTGGGGACAGGCGGAACTCAATTCCCTCCTAGCGGCCGAGTACAGATACTTCCGAAGCAACCGTGCCCGGAAAGGATCTGCGTCAGTCTGAAGGAAAGGGTCAGTACCCGTTGCTGCTGCCCCGTCCATTCGACGATGCCCGGCTGGAGAGCCTCCATGAAAATTTGAAACAAACCCTATACGAACTTACCTGGCCAGCTTGGTATAGTAGGCCAAAATCTCCTTGCTAAGGAGAAGTCAGCAGTGGATTGTTATGGGCTGTTTGTTGATTGATGATAATGATGATGATGATGCGCAACATGTGCAGCTTTTAGTTATCTCACTTAAATGTTCATAGTTAAAGTCTTTACATTCGTTTGTTACGTGTAAAGTGTTAAATTGTTATCAAGTTCGATCATTTGCGTGGATTTTACTTGCGATATAAATTTAAGGTAACTTCCGAACTAGGAATATACCGTGTGGCGCGAGTGACATTTTTTTTTATACATAGCAATTGAACACACAAGTCTTAGGCCAGTAGACATTGGTGATATGATCACTTAAGTCACTACATCATTAGTGAAATCATTTCTACATTCAATATTTCCAAACAGCATTCATTTAAAAAAAAGAAGTGATTCGTCTCTGGCGCGCTGGAAATAGTCGGGACGATATAATAATGTTAATAAATGCACCCGATTCTATACACCGTTGGGATTTAGTCGCGTTCCTATGCAGCCGCTCGAACCTCGTCATCATTAAATGTCACTTGGATCCCCTACTACATGTAGCTGATGATAACTCGTGTTAATTGCTTTATTTTGTAGTCATGCAGATTATATAACAATGTTAATAGTTAAAACGATTTTAAGTTGGTAAATAATATACTCAGGGTTTTTTGTTCAGAGTACAAAATAGAGTTTTAATATTTGCTTGAATATTATTCAATAGCAATTATATCGGTTCACAACCCACTGTTCTTCTAATATTTGTCTCCCGGAATAAAAGTTGTGAATTTGGTCACTATATAGATACCCATCCATTAGCTTCGTTTGAATTTACTAAAACGTTTGATTGCCATGAGATCCATGTCATTACAGTCATAGGATAATTTGTTATGTTGTAAACTTGTTTGATACAAATACATAGTGATAACCGAGCACGATTAATAATTTGAAAATATTTTGTTAAATTACACCAAATAGGAATTGAATGTCATTTTTTTTTTAATTGAATTGTTTTAAAGATAATTTTACGATATTGGCAAAATTCCAGCCCATACAAACACGGGATTTATGAAAATTGATAGTAGGTGCCTCGTCCGAACTGGTAACGCTTGCCGACAGTCAATTAGCATCCTCAGTGCGACCGGATTGTTAACATTCTTCCTGTTGTACCCGTTTCCACATTGAGACCAAAAAGAAACTTATATTCGCAAGAGAAATACTTGAATAAACATAGGCGCCTAAGATTTTTTCTTTAATGACGCATGTAAAGGGGAATTTCACAAGTCTTTCGAAACGTCGAAATATTTAAAAATCGCAAAACCAAACAGTTTGCGTTGAGTTGGTGGCGAAAGTGTCGTCTTCAGCCGCTGACAACAATGACAGTGAAAGCCAGGAGCGCACGACAGATTTGTCGACGCGGTAATCACACGTCGTTAATATATTCACACATATCCAGACATCTTTCTTAGTTACTTTATAGTTATTTCGTAGTATTTGTGCATGTTTTTGTTTTGGATAGTCACATTATAAACCACGTCTAATTAAATTTCTAGGTACTTTTATATTATAACTGACGTTGTCTGTTCTGTTGATCTTGACCTTACTAGCATTATTCTTTTCTATGATATGGTATAGGTGGTAAATGAGTAGATCACATCCACCTGATGGTGCACGACACCGACCGCAGATGTACATCTGCAATTCAAGACTCAAAGCTGCATTGCCAGTCTCCAAAGTTTTGCTGGCCCTTCCGGAACCTTACCTATTCAGTGAATAGCGATGTCAGAATTGCATATTACCTATTGTTTGTGAGGACAGCCGACCGGACGTATGTGCGTCCTAGCAAAACTCTTACGAACAAAATATGTTTTTCTCAAAAAAACTAGCCATTATTAATTTATGTTTACAAAATAATAAAATAACACTCGAGTCGGTCAGACTGATGTCCCAGCCTTTGCGCAATTAGGATGTACAATATTAAACTCTTGTACTATATTCTCTGCATCTGCGTTATACGAATTTAAATCTTATAACTTAACTTTTAAAGATGATAAAAACTGTCGATATTGCTTGATGAAAGCTCTGGACAATACATGTGTAGTTTGAGTGACAGCATGAGTGTTCAATTGTCCAGCCGTCACGAAATCGACCCATCGAACTGTTATGAAACCTTGTAAGTGTACTTAAACTACCAGGTGTACGACGCATACATCAAGTAAGATGGTTCTCAATGCACTAATTGGAAAAATTTCTTAATTGATTTCTTTTTTTAGAATTTCTTTAGGTTATGATGTTATTTTCTAGTTAAAAATAAACATTTGTACAATATGTATTTTTTTTATTTCAAAAGCAGCTATCTCTTATATATCTACAGAAAACTTTCAAAGATAAATGTGTCCTTGTGTTGTTAGTGTAATCTAGAGTTAGCACAATCTTGCGAGACAAATCATTGCAAAATTGCAATGTTAGCGTTACTGTGTATGTACTAGACACGCATAAAAAATGTCCAAAACAGTGAGACCACGAGTTCTGCGTAAAATCAGACGCGAATATCACAACACAAGGGCCAACGTCAAAAAAGAAAAATTTTTGGAGGTTTTCAAGCTACGTGCATCCTTCCCAGGTACTCACTTCAGTGAGAACTTTCACGCCAATTGAACAATGAATACATAAGTAATGACTTATTTATATATAAAGGCTAAAAGCCTGTAAAAACGGACCGTAATCTTTGAAACTGAGACAGTGGAATTTACAAAAATTCTCGAGACTTTGAAACACGAAACAGACGTGATGGAACCCAATCCTAGCGCAAACGTTTATTATTTCGTTTTCTAGTGTGAATTATTGACTTGTTAAATGTTTCATTAAATATTTTAGCTTATTTTTCGCTACATACAGAATATATAGGTCAAAGCCTGTCAAATTGTGAAATATAAAACGTGGTTTACTAAAGCCGCAGTCATGTTGTTATTTGAATTAAGAACACTGTCAACCTTGAACTATTTATGCCGATTACAACATTTCGCAAATCCGTATTTATTGAGTAGAGATGTAAGTGCCAAGACCGCACTGTTATAAACAGCTGTCTTTTGTAACATCTATTGATCAATTTTTTATTTCCACTTTTACGAATGTAAATATTTATTTACATTTGTATATTTAGAACTTTTTCTTCAAAGTTGTCTATGGTATCGAAAACAATGACAGTTTAAACACATGTAGTAATTTAACTACAATTTAAAATAATAAGTATGTGTAAGATTGATTTGACACTGTTAATCAAATTGCGAAACTTATTATATGCACAGAGCAAGCATTGTGGAAGGTGGTAAAGCTGTAACATTTCTTTATGACTCCTATGAAACAGTGACCATAAACACAAGTGAAATTACGAGTAACGATTAGTACATGAATTAAATGACACAGTTTGTAGTGAAATTTTGGCAAGAGAAGACTTTTTAAACATAAATATAAATCATGATTTACTATTTTTACAACGAAATCGTGAGCATTAAAAGTAAAATACTTGTTTTATCAGCTTTGCAAATCAATTGATGATACCAACACAACACAATATCAGGTTGTCTCACTAACTATACACGTAAACTTTCCTGTGTAAACTTTACTGATTAAATCCTAATTGACACTGACAAATGTTCCGATCAATGATATGTCATCATACTAAACATAATGAATAAAACAAGAATAATTGTTTAGGAAATGTCTTGAATAAAACTAGCAATCAAAACATTTAGATTTAAAAGGGTTATTGATTAAATTCATAATTTAATCGCACTGTATTTATAAGCTAGAGGCGAAATGAAGAGAAAGAACAAATTCACGTTACACAAATTATATAACATTAATAATTGTGAGTTGTAGTAATTTCATTTGTCACTGATACCATCTGAAGACAACAAATACATGTAACAGAGAACAAAAACGAATTAGACGATCCAAAGATCATCACTAACTTTCGCGAATTCAAGATCTTATCAAATCCAGCTTTAATGAGGTGAACACTTTTTCCTTATTACAGTGATAATACAGACGCTGATACAATAACTGTTGACAGATTGAATTAAAATATTTTGCGCAGCGATTGTATCTGTATCTTATAATAATTTGCAATCAACTTTTTGTGAATTATATGTGAAATCACTTTTATTTAATTAAAGACGTCTGACATATTGAATGGACTTTCACATTCACTTCAATGTTCATTGAGTTAGGATGTGGTTTGTATCGGTAATAAATTATGTGATTTCATTTATTTATTTGAATTTGTTACTTCGATTTGTATTTCATCTTTCTGTGTAAAGCCGAAAACGTGTAAATTAGATACATGAAATTCGTTTAGTAAAAGTTATTTAAAAAACTACGTTTCACTTTTTAATTTTTGTTCCATTTTTTTTTGTAATTATGTAACGGGATTTAACGTGATCACATAAGAGCTGTTACATAATATACATAATTGTCTGATGTTGCGATCTGGTTGCACGGCCGTGATCACAGTCTGACTTGGTCGAATTCCAAGGTAGGGTTAAATGCCGTTAACTTAATTTTGTAGGTATTTTAATTCAGATTTATCCTAATAACACCTATTTAGGTTTAAAGTCATCATTATATTTGAAAATGAGTTTAAATTTTCGCTTTCTGATACTGCTATCATCATCATCATCAACAGTCTTTAACAGTCTACTGCTGAATATAGGCCTCTCCTTAGCAAGGAGATTTTGGCCTGTTATACCGCGTAGTTAGACGGGTTGGTGTACGGTTTGTTTCAAATTTTCCGTATTCCATTGCTGATGTCCTGCATTTTTCATTCCCTTACGACACTCATGGGAACAGTAGGGGTGGTGACACATGTATTCTTAATCAGTCACCACACGGAGATACTGTAAAAGTTATGTACTTTGATTTTTCTGAAATCAAACATTGAGCCGTCTGAAAGTATAATGAAAACTCTCGGCATTAGCTACCTACCTACCACAAAGGTTTTTGTTTGAACTTATTGCTTCCACTGTTTCCTGGCAACTTAGATTAGTCGGTCTTAGTTCAGAATCTGTAAAATTTTTGAGAACAATTTTTTTCGGAACGGAATCGCACAAATCGATCCAATCATAAATATCATATATATCTCGATAAGACAATCAAGGACTAGATTCTTATTTTCTCAACATACACATCATACATTTTTTGTTTTACACTTGTTTTTCTCGTTTTACTGTGAAATATGTGTTCTTCTTCGAACGTGTTACTAATTTTTTAAGTCAATGTAATTTTTATATGAGAAACTAATTCGAACATATGTAATATTAAAAAACATTTTAAACTGTTTTTTTTAATTTATAGAAACCTACCAAAGTGATTTTACTCTGCCTGATGGAAAGCATAAATAGAATCCAAGAGTGGTGACCGGCATACCCATTGCGAATGAAGACAATGCATTATGGCGACCCACGCTATGGCGACATAATAAGATGCTTCTTCACGCCCCGCTTAAAGCACCTGGGTAGCTTAACTATCATTTGATTATGAGAATGTTGCCCGATATTTACGCATTAAAGTTACCTAGGTGGAAAATCATTTCGTATCTAAAGGCAAAAAACCAGAGATACATTTTACACGACCTTTTATTATATTTATCGGATTTCACTTGTAATACAAAGAATATTACAAAAAAAAAAAACTTAATCATTACTTTTCAGCTAGCCAATTATACATATAACGAACAATGTACGATAATTTGAAAAAATAATTAGAATATGCGTTTCAAACTGTAATTTACCCAATAAAATATATCAATAATATATACGATTTCGATTAGGACATGCGACCAATGAACTATATTTTATAGCATTCACATAAAATTTAAACAAATTTTCGTAAGAAATTACCCATTGTCTGAAATTTAAACCGATTCCAAATTACTACAGTTACCCCAAGAAATATCTCATTATGTACTAGCGCGAAATTCAAATAGGGACGTAATTGCGAACACTGCCGATATATCAAACAAACTCATTATTGAGAATACTCTCACATGACGGGCTTTTCTTAAGGCGTCCCATCCAATACGTGTAAATAGCGTGCCAGCTATAGTAATTGCGCTTAATGTCGTCCCAAAGGCTATTCAGTCTGTTTCCAATGCAATATTTTATTTTAATTCGCCGACAGTGTTCTCTAGATTTTATCTTGTCACGCCTTTGCTCATTGTGAACTCGAGCATTAACTGGCTGTACGTTTTGTTCCAGAAAAAGGTATTTCCAGTGCATTCGTGCGTCTCGTAATAGGATAATGATATACCAGTACTACAGATGATCCTCACAATTCTATCATTATCGGTAATCAGTAGACCGGGTTTTAAATATATTTTTCTCTTGTAAATGTCAAACATTTTGATAAATATCATATTAGCAACCTTGATTGTCGTCGTTTGGAAAGCGAAACTGAATTAGTGATAACATCGAAGCAATTATTCACGGAAACGGGAGTTAAATAATCAAAAGAAACCATCAGAAAACATGGTGTGCAGACAATAGATACTAAATATAAAGATTAAATTATTTATTCTAAGATTCCTAAGAATCTACAAGTCCAAGTACACGACAGATAGGGACATAGTTTCACGTATAGTCTTGAGACAGCTGTCAAAACCAAAACATTGTACAATATACGAAGCCGTTTCATTTTACAGTAACATAACTTTCGGCTCTTTTGTACCGATCTCTGTAGACAAAGGAATACATAAAGACAAAAGTTCTAGCGTGGAATAAACCTATTGAATAATGAAACTTAACAATTACCGTTTTATTATTACAAGCACTGTTCGTGAGATATAAATTTGCTGTGCACTGAATGGTAGGAAGCTATCTATAGATTAGTATTAAGATCTTTAATTTGTTTAAACTATGTAACTTATTCTTTTTCTGTCATGTGATATATTTTATATGTTACAACGATTGTTCTTTTCTTCTATAGATATACATCTTTCTTTCAAAGAAGTATATACTTTATCCGAAGTTTGTAACCAAATACCATAAACTATAGATAGATGATTAAGAGACACAGGGTATTCAATACGAATCATGGTAGTACCTAAGTATCGTAGTTAGTAAAAGAAAAATATTTAAATTTATTATTATTATTATATTCATTATATGAGTTATAATCAATCTAATGAAAATCACCCATTTAGATTTCTTTTCTAAAAATTTAGGTGTCGGTATGGAGGTCCTTGAATTGCAGAGGTAACCCTAGCTAACACTAAAAATGCGCTTGCAAGTTTATTTGGTAAACTTTGTCACCTTACTACTTAGCCGAATGATTGTGCTTCGTGTTTTTTCTTAATTAAGAGTTTCTACCATAAAAGTGATTTTGCCTCTTCAAATTTAGCAACACCATCGGACACAACATAATATTGTTGTCAGTATAAATAAATAATTGTTGCTAACAATAAGATGAATATTATAATATGATTTTTATTGGGATCTTTTCAAGAACCTACTTAGCTTACTCTATTTTGCGTGATGGAAAGCATAAATAGAATCCAAGAGTTGTGATCGCCATATTCATTGCGAATGCAAACAACACAATATGGTGACCCACACTATGGTGGCCCAGTGAGAAGGGGTTTCACGCCCCGCTCGGGAACGTAAAAAGCATGACAGTCATTGTGGCATTGTATTGCACACACTTGCCATGACAACTGTCACCTCTGCATTGATGGGCCTCTGGTTTCACACTTACCAACAAAACAGGATTGCACGGATGCTGTCGCTTTGTCATCGTTTAAAATGTTTATTAATTCAAAAGTATAATGAATATAATTGTATCTGTTTACTCATATCCTATATGAATAAGACTACATACATACATTACCAGTGTTAGAAAGGACTTGGCACTAGTACTTACATTTATTTGGCCAAATAGAAAATTATGTAAATATCTTGTATAACTAATGAAAGTTAAACTAGTAATCTGTCGGATGTAATTAATGAATACCGTTTTGCTACTCCGCCGGTGGCTCGGTTACGGGCGGGCCGTCAAAATATTTTGACAGTTACCGTATCGCGTAATACGCCATCTAAACATGATGATCGGTTGCCATGTTAAAAAAAATCAAACATCGAAGTACACATTACTCACGTTCTAAATTAATTATAGATATAATCAGACTTTCGTTCTAAAACAAACATTTTGGATATAACTTTTTAGTTTCAGTAAAAACGTCTGGTATTTAATTTTCGAACATATTTTACTAATTTTCAAAGTATTGTTTAAATCATTGACTGGTATAACTTGAAGTGTCATTAAATAGATTTGCCAAATTATGACAGGTCGAAAATGAAACATATGTATGTACATGGATGACTAGATACCTGTAGCAATTTGCAAACGTTTTTCTATATTTATTAAAATTGAAGACATACCGATTAAAACTCATAGCTTTTACAGTTTATTTAAAATTAATTAATCTCTAATAAGTTTCTGTTCTACATATAAACTAAATATTCTAAATTAATAATTTACTGTGCACGTATGTTCAAAAAGTATCACAGAGTCTTTTAATATATATATGAGTTTGTATAATATGTGTCTACTAATATTAAATGCATAATTTTACACTTTCAAACCAAAACACACCAATAATTACTTGTTTAATAATGATATCAAAAACCAATATACATTAAAAATAAGGTCGCAGAAGAAGCGAATAAAAATACGAAGAAATTTTACGGTTTGTAACTATATAATACATTATTTTTATGTATCTGAGTCTTACAAATCTTATCTTACATAACGTAACATAAAAATTGATAATATTTTTACAAATGTGGCAACATTATTTTGACAAATGGGTTCTAATATGGAATGTGCTAAGTGTTTGCTAATAACCATCACTGTATGTAGTCAACAGCTTACAGAATAGATATAATATCTCATGCAATATGCTAATGCCATCTAATTACCGAAAACTCTATCCTTAAGACATTGATCACGAAATGTGACTTGTCCGTTACATAACATAAAAAAATAAACACCAGTAAAAGTAGTCCAAATGTTGCGAAGGAATAATTCTGACTAATTAAGCGACCAGTTATTAACTGTTTGTTTGTTTATTGGGCGATACTAATGTTTTGTATTACTATTTTTATTTCACTTCGATGACAATTTGGAACTTGGTAGACCAAGTCCCAGATACTCATCGAACATCAATTGAAGACAGTTTTCAATTTTATACAATTACCAAATGACTTGGCAAATGTTTTGGTATATAGTAAAAATATTAATATTGTTATTATAAAATACATGTTGATGGTAGAAGAGTAAAAATTAAGGGTTAAATGTATATCTCAATGCTAAATCATAAAAAATATAAACAAATTGAGGTAAGCCACACTTATTACTTAAGGGTATGAAAAATCGTATTCAATCTATTCTCAGACCGAATAACACACAAAAATTTCATACAAATCGATGAAACCCTTTCGGACGAGTTTACAAAAGGTTACAAAAAACGAGCGAATGTTGTGTCGCGCTATCATTCGTCGATCACAAGTTCCGTCGTCCTATCATTTGTCTCGAAAACAATCAGTCGCACTAACGCACGTCGAGCTGCTCCACTATCGCATCATTGATGTACGACATATAGTTGGTTGTCGCAACTATAACACGAAGACATCAAATTGTATATTTAATCCCATGATGTTACTATACTAACCATCTGCTGACAACAAAACGTATCATGACGCCGTAGCACTTTGTCGTGATACAAAAAAAAAACAATAAATAAATCGTTGCCCCACGCGAAGACAGGATATTGTAGTTGTTTATGTGGGTATATTGATATTTGCGCAACTGTAACGGTTTACAAATTAGCCTCTCAGTTTTATCTGTACATTAAATTATGGACTTAAGAGTAAGCTCTTTTTACTTGGTAAAGGCATGAGCAACGTTTTTAATTAAACACAAATAATTTTGTAGAATTTTTAATACATAGTAAGTTGATGAGTGTGTAAGTATATATGTGCGTTTGAGATTAAATATCGTTTTCAATTACAATGATTTATTTAATGTTAATAGAATAACTTCGATTTTATTAGTAATATTAGTAATAAGGTGCTGCCGTTGCAGTTCATCAAGCTATTAAATCACCGACAACGTGAATTATAGTAATATGTACTTAATTCATTATTTTCCAACATACGAATCTTGTTGCAAATTAAATACTCATTTTGCAAGCCTTTTTAAAAAACGAGACTCCTCTATGTTTATTGCTTAGACGATCGCTGTTACTAAAAGTATATTTTTGTTGTAAAATATATTGGTCCTTTAATATTAATCAACGTTCATCTTTCTTCTGTATATTACTCTTATTAAAAAAAAAACAATTAAATAATTGTGTGATAAACCTGATGACTTTTTCTGTGTCTGGGTATAGTCTATTTATAATATGCATGTGCTTAGAAATATATAAGTATGTTTACGTAGTCTGGTTGCCATAGCACAAGCTCTGTCGAATTGGGAATTAGACGGCCGTGTGTGAGTTGTGTGGATTTATCATTATTATTGCCGTCTGTCTGGTGGTCTCCGATAATAGGCCACCAGGAGTCAGGCGATTTCAAAAAGTAAATCGTCACATTTCACATTTTCTGTTGGACTAGACCTGAAATTTACAAGTCCTATCTTCTTTGAACGTGTATTTTTTTATATACTTTGATATCGCTAAAATCAATAACACATAAATGATGGCAAAACTTTACAATACTGTGAACTTATCGGTTAAGTATAATTAGTTAAAAAAGCGATAAACATGCGCCTTAATGCAACGGCAAACTTGTCACTTTCTCCGTAGCAGTCGCAGACAGTGTTCGTCAGATCTTCTCCCCCGATTAAATTATTTCCATTAGTGTCCATTAGCCATTTAACTCGATATGATTAGACCACGTCACGACACACAGTTTGCCAATACCATAAATCAGCCGATCTGGTTCTACGATTCTAAAGTCCAATTCGCACGGTTTACGTAACGTGAACTAACGTTTGAGTTATGAGTGCGTGAAATTCGTGTTACAAAATAGTTTATCTTTGCTTTTCTTTAAGGTCGTTTGATAGAGCGGTGAGGAAATATGCGAGACAAAAAAATTATAGCACGTGTTCATCGTTGAATTTATTTCGTTTCTAATTATTGTACAAGGTTATGCTGATAATATAATATTTAAAAGAATGTAATTCATTTTACGTTAAGATGTTAACTTGAATTTATTTTGATTAATAAAGTACAATAAAAATATTGGTACTATACTTTTTGTGAGGTGTTCAGCTTTACAGGATAATAAAGGTTACAGGTTAAAAAATAAATTAGATTTCGTGAAAAAATATTCAGTCTATGTAGCATGTAGTAGGAATTCACAGATTGTATGCAATTCGAGAGTTGAATTGTACAGGAAAACATCAATAGAGTCGTAGACGAAGTTATTGTTACATTAATTGTGGCTTATTGGGGTATTTATGCTATCGTCATGTAAGTTCACGACTGTCGTGGTCTAGTTAGAGCACCTTACAACGGAAAAATACTACAATCATTGTTATATCACTGAAATCCAAAATGTTTCCGTAAAAAGTTTTTAGATTTTTTTAAGTATTTTAAAACTGTGTGTCGAATTTTTTTTTTAAAACAGCATCCTTGAACTAGACTTTGAATAGCTTTCAATTCTAATTTCGCTCATGACAAGCTGCTCTTACTGCTCATAATTGCCTATTAAAACTTTAATGAGCAATCATAACTTATAAATACATAGAATATTGTATGAGATGCAAGTATAAGTAACCAATGGAAGTAATTGAAAATGGAGTCATTGAACTCAATGGTAAAGCCAGGACATTGTTCATGGATTACTAATATAATGTCCATTCTTTTTCCATTTTTTCCTGAAAGTGAACTCTCAGCTAGATAATGGCGCAGGGAATTTTACACACATTATTGGACAGATACAAGGAACATCTAAATTCAGAACCACAATTTATGGATAACGGAAAGTAGGGTTGTCCTTGTCCCAATGTGGGCTTTGAACAAATCACACTCAGCGCATTAGGAAGTGACCGCTTCAATCACTAGCCACTCATACAGTCAATAAACTTGTCAACAATGTTAATTTATGTAGTATAAATGTCTTTAACGAAGTATTTAAAAAGTATCAATGGCTTTTTCAAGGAAATGCGAATTGATACTTTTTACCCGGATCTTGTTATTTGTTGAATATAACTTTCCCTCTGTCATACTTCTTAAGGTTAGGCCTTTGGTTGCGAATTACCTTAGAAAGTTGCTAAAAATATTTAACTCGTAGAATGTGCATTGAAGAAAACATTTTAATGATTCTATGTGTGAACGAACGAACAGAATGTGACATCACGTCGTTAAGATTCTTTGCTGAATTCCTCATGTTGTCTACAAATCGAAAAGAAATTCTCAAATGTAACAATTTTCTAACTGTATGTTCGAGACAAAGATTTTTATTCATATGTATTGGCAAAATCTGGTAGATAATTGTTTGCTAGTGAATTTTTAGAACTACATTCGAAGTCTGCTGTAGAATACGTATATCAAGCGACAATTTAAAAAGTATTCCCTCAATATAAATTACTTAGGGTATTGCTTCAGTAAGGAACTCCGCCGTCTCCTTCTGCGAGCAAGTTATGCTTGCAAAGGAAATGTCGGAGCGGGGCCGGGAGAGGTTTTGAACTCTCCCGGTCCACCAGGCCCAGGAACAGGTTCTTTCTAGGGTACACTTGGGTCCCTGGTAACTGAAACGGCGTGCGGTTAACCACTAGTAAGTGGTATCTAGGGGGATTTGTGCACATTAAAAAAAAAGGATATTGCTTCAACATTTACAGCGATAAAATCAATTTCTTTTATAGCAAGAACATTTCAGTCTGCATTAGCTACATAGCACTTATAATTTATGCTTTGTTTTATTTGTTATGTTTTCTAAACGATTTCAAATTAAAGCCATTGCTAGTTACAACATTTGAAAATTTTAATAGAACACACGATATATTGCTTCGATAAACAGTAGCAGATCAAAAATTAGGCTTTATTCATTTGTTAATCTGAAAACGCTTCATTTGGTTTCATAAAGCTATAAATCACTAAACTATTTGTAAACAAAGTTTCACTAATTACTTAACTACAACCTATTACTGCAATATTAGGAAATTAGGAGAAATCAATAAGCGTGCTTAATCTATTCAAGAGCGAATATTTTAGTATTAATGTCGGTTTAGCATAAAATTTGTATTAGTTTGTATCGTCGTTTCTATTACAAAACCTGATTGATTATTATTGTGTTTAATGTGTGTTACAGTACAGTTGGTCTAGCAGTAAGCGTATGCGAATGCTAATGAAGAGTTCTCGGGTTTAATGCCCGGGTCAGATCATAGCGTTACTGAGTTTTTCTGGTTCCAAAAATACTTAAAAACAGCTCTGAATTTGGCAGTTGGTGTTTTAATCTCCATGTCTAAAAGAGCGCGTAAAGCCGATCTTGCACCTGATTTCTCAACGGTAGTGTCAAATAACCGTCCCATCGGATAGTAAGAGGATAGAACAGAAGGTGCACCTTTATTGGTGCACACACTAGTACACTATAATATCCTCTTCATAGTTTGGCTGGTCTCCATAGAGACAGGTTGCTGTGGCCGAAATCGGTGTGTGTGAAAGTAGGTTATAATTTGTATTGATTATAATCATTATATATTCATAGAATTTATGTGATTAATGAAGAAAATAGATCATCATTTGATGTAGAAAGATAAGTAGTTAACATTGTCCAAAAAGACTACATTCAAAGAAAAATAAAAGAGATTTTGTAGTACATTCAATAAACTTCATAATTTACTACTTTACTAACTGATCGACAGCGTTTTTTTGATATTAAGAAAATCAGTATAGAAATATGAAGAACCTCGTTTGGTGGCTCATATTTATAGTTGTGTTCATCCTATTTTCTAGAAAATTTGCACACGCCGCTAAGAATATACCAAATTACACGTCGGGTCTCTTTTATCCCAAAAAAATGTAAAAATAGACTGGAAATATTACTTTGATGTATAAAATGAAAGCACAAGAAATGTTACTTTTTTTATTTTAAGAGCCTTCCAAAGTAACTCTACTCCACCTGATAGAAAAGCATGCATACGAGTAGAATCCATGGGTTGTGGTCACCATACTAATTGCGAATGCAGACAATGCAGTATGGTGTTGTAATGGTCTCGCAAGTTTGTAACGTAGCGAAAATTTTTTTGATATACTCATTTTACTATGTCTTTGATTTTAAATCTTGTAAATAAATACATACTGAGTAACTTGAATTTATATATTAGTCCCGGCAAACTTTATTTTCCATGTCATAGAGGTAGACGAATAGAATGAAATGAAAGTAATATTAACCTTGAACCTTTTGGATAATTATTTCGTACTAAATGACTATTAATAAATACCATTGTTAAAACAATAACCTTCACGCCCACATTACCATTCTCTTTAAATCATTAAATAGATAACGTTAGGTAATCATCCAGACTCTTAAAAAAACTTTATTTAATTATGGACTCAAAATAAATGTAGTATGTTTGTTAATGTGCCTTCAAACATGTAAATAAAATGTCTGGAAACATTTTTTTATGGTTTCTTAGAAACTGACAACACTCAATAAAATATATACTTTTAATAGTTTTTTAGGAAGAACTATTTTTGTAACAAAATAAAACAGAATTGCAAAAAATACGAATTCGAGGCAGAAATTCTGTGGAAAAGCGTATTTAGTGTCATATTCACGCAGAATCACATATGGGTGCACAACAATTAAGAAATTAAAAAGGTTGACAGTTCTCACATATTTAAATTATAGGGTGGGCCACGAATTAGTTAACATTTGAAAAAGTCATATAAAAAACTATTTGAAATTGTTTATTTACAAGAAAGCTAATTAGTTGGTATTTATTTTTTGAAAATTACATACTAAATGACCACCGTTTTGACGTTTGCGCTCTTCTAAGCGAGCGCCGAAATTTTCGAAAACTCGTCGACAAAGAGACTGCGAGATCGCCGACGTCTCTTCGCTGATTTTTCTTTTAGTTGACGTATTGTATTTAGTTTCAATTCGACGATTCTTCAAATAATCCCATAAAAAGAAGCCTGCAGCGGATAGATTTGGACTTCTGGGTGGCCATTGAATGTCACCTCGTCTGGAAATCAGCTTCTCCGGAAATATGTTTTTGACCACCGGCAGGGACTCATTGAATGTGTGCGAAGTGGCTCCAACTTGTTGAAACTATGTGTTACGATTGTAGTGAGCAAATCCCAGTAGCATCGGCCTCAAGAACTCTAGTAACATGTTTGCGCGGGATGTTAGATTCAAATGTTAACGAACTCTTGGCCTATCCTATATCACTGGTGTCATCGTAATGGTAACGTAATATGAAGAATTTTGAGATATCTACAACTAAATATGTATTACCAGAAATTGAAAAACTGCGTAATTAGCATTCGTAAAACACAGATCAACTCATTGGATAGTGCGACTCTGATGATATCATAAAAAATTAACTGTTCGAGTTGTCTCCTCTCTGCTACCTACTGTACGGTGTGTTGTAGATTAACTCCCTACAAAGGACAACACTTTGTGCGATCCATAAATTGTTTTTCGAAGTCTGGTTGTTCTATGTTTGTAAGTCCACAGCGACATGAATATATTTCTAGTGTACTGTTGTTGTCTTTTATTTAAAAAAAAAGTATCCATTCGACATACAAAGCGTTTCACCTGGTCACATTTAATTAATTTTAATTAAATCAGTAGTATGATTCTACCTAAAAGGTTTTGATAATAATTATAATAAGTAACTTCTTGTTAAAAGATAGAGAATTTTGGACAAATCAATTTATGCTAGAGCTTACTTTGTCCATATGCAAAAAAAGATTGAATCTTAGTAGTCGCGTATGATTTTTAACATCTGAAATCTTACCTACTATTAAACCAAATCCCCCTCACATTGATTGTACTAATTGAATAGTGCACGCTATCCTGGCTTTTTGTAATATACTTCCGTCCCTTATCACAAATTTGCTCCAACACATTGCAGGAAACCGAGATGTAAAGTGTTACCCATTAAAAAATATATAAAGAGTGTTCGGAAAATGGAATGTTCGGGTTTTCCGGAAACGTGCATATGGAAAAATAACAAACTTATATGTAACTTGAAAAAAGATCAACCGTTTTTAATAACGTTCAAGTGTACTTTTGAAAATTAACTATTTATAGTTCCACAACGATATTAATGCATGGCCAGTGTTATTAGATAGATCTTGTATACATTATGTTAATTAGATAAAAACAAACGTAAACCTCTTAACAGTAGTATATACAAACAAATGCGCATTCACAAATACAACTCTCACTGAACAAACTGACAGATTGCATATTCACAATTCACATAACATCCGTAATGTCAATGACACCTCACGGATCCAAGGCTTACGCAATACGCACCTTGACAGTTATACAGATGAGGATCATTGTGACGTAACTTGAAAGATGCGACATCTTTGCAATACGCGTACAAGGCGGAGTTTGTTTCATACTACTCTGTATGTAACCAATTTAGACAGTAATGTATTTTGTGCCAATAGAAATGTTATTGTAGCAACACATGTAGTTATAATAGAAGAAGCTCTCGATGAAATGATAGTATAATTGCACAATAAACTATTGTTGAGCTAGTAATGAATGAACATTTATCACTATAGGGATTGTTATCAAGAATAGTTTCAGTCTGTTAGCGGTTGAACGTACTGAGAGAATAATAACTTTACTTTTATGCCATTGTAGATGTTAGACCATTGTAGATGTTAGATGTTAGACATTGTAGAGTTTAGTCGTCAAGATTATCAGTATTAAAGTTTACGTTTTAGTTAGTTATTGGTAAATTTAAGTCGAAAGTTACTTGGTCTAAGCAAGTGATTTGTTTAACACCTGAGTGCTTTTATAGTTGTGAAATACATAATATTTTTAAATCTCATAGTGATATCATCATCATCAAAAGACAACGCCTGCACTAGGTATAAATCCGTGTGTCGCGGGGGACTTTACAACATACAAGAAACGGACACAACGAACACTCAAACTCAGAACAACAATTTATGGATCACACAAAGTGTTGTCCCATGTGTGATGTGAACCCACAACACTCAGCGCAGTAGAGGGCGGCGTGGCGACCGCTTAAACCACTAGGCCAACCGGTCTACTGGACATAGATCTCTCTCTAGGATTTTGGCCTGCTGTACTATGCTGACTAGACAGGTTGGTTTAGGTTTGTATCAAGTTTTCCTTCTCTTTGCTGTGATGTTGTTCTGCGTAATTTTCTCCCTTTGTTACCTCTTACGATAATCACGGTATGAATAGGAGTGGTGCCACACTGTATTCTTAATACGTCACCAAACGAAAAGGATAAGGAAAGCGATTCGATGCTTAATTATAAAATAAATCCGTGATTTCTACAGTTCGTTTAACTTTTTTTGAAAATATTTTTATCGGTTTCACATAAAATGCAAAAAAGAATCCTCAGGAGTTACCATAATCTTAACTTCTTTCAATTATCTGTCTGTTACCTACTTCAACTGATGTAATATTAAACCCTGGAGTTGTTTAGTGGAACTCTTCAGTCGCTATTAGTTTAAGTGTAACCTCTGCTGTTTGATCTCAAATGAATCGTTTCGACGATTCCAACAAATAATTATGACTCAATAACAATAATCTAATATTATAAAGTCGAACTAGTTTTTAATGGTTATGGTAATATAAACGTAAATCCAACCCATAAAATAAAAAAGGTAATAATATCTCTCCGCGGATTGTACACAAAATATAAAACGAACGACAGTAGTTACACAAAATATAAAACGAACATTTAAATCCCCTAGGATACTACTATGGTGATTGTTGGACTCGAGCCGACTAAAAACCGCAACGCAGTAGCCAGGGAACAAGATGTATCCCATAAAAGAAATTCCAGGTATCCCGACGGAGCGTGGGTCATCTACGGCTTGTAGATATCCTCCGCTTATTTGCGAACTATGATGTTCCTCTTTCTTAATTGACAGATGTAATAAAGAAATAAAACTAATAAGTCATTATAGATTCTTTCTGCCCTAGTCATAAATCTCGTTTGTTACCAACGCGACGTTGGATACAAGTTCGCAAATCAATTTATCATCGTATATATTTCACTACGTGTGGTCAGATGTCTGACCGCGATTTACTTATCGTGACCTGGTGTGGTCCTAGTTGTCAGACGAGCGGACAGCTCTATTGTGATATTGCAATTTAGTTTTTTTACCTATCGATTGAATAAAGATAATTGTGCTTTATTGATAGGCTGATTTGATATCGATACGCGAACCATAAGAAAGAATTGACAGTAACCTTGCTGTATGTATGCTCTATAACATTGAAAAAATTAAATGTCATCGAATTTTAATTTTTCAATACTTACCTATCTTGTTCTATACTAGGTGTGCCCCGATTTTCAAAACTGTCCTTTGTACTTTTCATACACTATATGTTTTGTAGGTATGAATTCGTAAAATTGTCAGAGTTACACTTAGATATATGTGACGTTATAACATCTCCAAGATGTACAATAAGGAAATGAGAAGTCTTGTTTTCTGTTAACTAAGGACATGTTAGTCTCCTTTCTAAGGAAAGCCCTATGGCCAGCAGTAGATTATTAAAGGCTATTGCCGTGATGTGATGAAACTGTTTGGATTAAATATATCCATAGTAACAACATATTTATTGATACAGTTGCACGAAGTAATTGCCATTAGATGCAATTTGTATTAAAACTACTAAAAATAAATTATTCTTGCACATAAGTAAGTAAGCATTTAGATTTTAATGATAATGGTTACCGATTCAGTGAATTTTTCGTGCTATCAGGTGTGCTCACATGAATTTGTTTTAATCTACACTGTGATTTACATTTTATTCTGTAACGTTTACTAATATAATTCTTTTTTATTACACACATCGAAATACAGGCGAATCTAATTATCTGGCATTTCAATATAATGTTTAAAAGTGTTTAGAACTTTTCTACGAATGTGTATATTTAAATTCGTCTCGAAAAGTTGTGTTTTTTCGAAATATATTCATTTTAATGATTTTATGACATTATCTTATTTACATAAATATATACAATGGCTGGCTATGTGTAAATACGAACTTAGATGTGTCTGTCTACACTTGAGTTTTATTCAAATTCTCGTCTTCGTTATGAAACAAAAGCAGATTTGAATAAAATTAAACAACACAACAGTTCAAAACCATTTACAGTTCTTTTTTTTGAATAAAATATAAAGTATCGTGTGCTCACACAATGTCACTGTATACTATACACACGAGTATTTTTGATTGAAACTACTATGGTCATTTTCACTTGACAAGTAGGATAATGATACTACAGGAACGATAAACGTGTTAAATATCCCTTGCAAAATCACCTAATTTATTTTTATTAAAAATCACGTACAAGAAACAGATAAGTAAGAATGTGTCTCAAATATAACCTAGTAACTATTGGCACACCACGTCCTAACTAATGCATATTCTAAAGCTATTTATCTCCATTAAAACTAGCTAGTGGGTAACATGAAAGTACTTGTAAAACGTTAATGAAAAGATGTGGCCAATAGAACCAAAAACGCACAGTGTGGGCAGGTGGCGCCTACATCCGACTTCGAGAGCCGTGTTGAATTCCCATTAGCATAGCAATGCTGGCTCTCAATGCTAAACTTTGTTATGTTATAAAATTCCAATAACATTTTAGTAGCCCCAGTTTGTAAATAAAACTTGTCTTGTTAATAGTAATACTGTTAGAAGTGACCCCTGATGTTGAAGGCATCACAAATAATTCGACAAAGGAGGTTGTCCCAAAATTGTTCGACTCGTAACTTTGGAGTTATTTCAATTTATTCAACTGAGTTTATTTGAGTAGGCTTTGGGTGATGATAATTGTTATTATTTTGTTATAACCATTTTATTAGGAAAAATTGATAACTTGATGTGAAATGAGATACTACCCAAGTAATAACCCTGTTGTGTTTACCAAACACATTTTGTTAATCTAAATAACCAAGAATTTACCCAGTCACAAAATCAACGTCTGTCATATCAACTTGTGAGAACCCTGAGATGCTAAGGCATCATAGATTAAAATCTAGCCCTGTTGCATAATTCGCTTTGTACTTACATTTTTAGACTATGACAACCTTTCTGTGATATTACAGAACTCTGGTACAAAGAATCAAATGTGTTCAAGTATGTAAATTTAAATCGCAAATTCGGTTAAAACACTTAATTAGATACCACAGAGTCAGGCCCTCACTGCAGTCATCGCAGGAGATATCCATCATCGGTAGCCATACCTTTTAATGCGGTCGCAACTTTCTGTGAGGACGACTTCCACTCAGATCCAATTCACTGCTGATGAATCGGGCGGCGGAGGCGCGCTTACCAGCGCCTCATGCTGCCTGCTGTTGTCGCGGGTGGAAGGGCGAATTTTCCCTTCCGACCGCTACAGTGACCAGCTGCGAAAAGGCGATGTCCACGTGTGCTGTAAGCTGCATAAATAGAGAGTTCACCCGAAGGTATGTCCACGCTAGCGGGCAGGCGATAGAAGGGGTCTGTATGTCGTAATAGCAGCTGTTCCCTGATCCTTCCTACCCTACAGAGTGACATACTATGTGGTTTTAGTCGATCCAATTCCAACACACCGTCTCATCTCAAACCCCAGTGGGGTGACGTCTCGAGGAGGTTTTCACACGTTAAAAACGAAAGTGTTTTTGTCAAATTTTTCTTCTCTTTGAAGCACTTTTGTACTGCGTAGTTTGCTCCCTCAGTCGGCACTTACGATACTCACGGTATGCCAACACTTAGACCGGTAACTTAAAGTAAATTAATGATATCATACTCTTCGAATATTACATAACTATTTTCTCCAAACGAAAGTACCTACTGTCTCGAGCATATCTTACCTACAATTGAATCATTTGATACAACCCACGCCTGCTATTGTCGTTATGTCACTATTATATTCATTCAAATAATCTGAAGAAGTACGTACTATATGTAAATGGATTGATTGACGCTCTTAGAGAAAATCGTAATGTTGGTGAGGAAACGACGGGTCGGCGAAATTTGTAATAAATCACTCTAATATTGGAAAGTTTTCTCTAATTGTATGTTCAAGGTTTCATAAACTTCCATACACAACTTAACAGTTTTGTCATCCATTAGTAACTATTTTTTTTAATGTGACTATAATATGAAAGAGGTTGAAAGACTTTTGATTTTATTAACTGAATAGTGAAAGTGTTTTGAAGTGTGTTGTATATAATATTCTAAGTTCTAAAATAATGTCAATACGTTCGAATTTTCTTTTTAAAGAAACATTTCTGGACTTGGACTGATTGGAAATGATTCGGTAATCGCCACAACTTATATAAGGGAATTGATACCGTAGAGATAAAAGGACATGACAAGCCATAAATTAATTCGTAGAATAACTCTTACACTCTCTGTTTACAATACAATAATATACCGGGAATTCATCCGAGTATCTCTTTGATTTATACAAAATGGAATTGTAAAAGTAATCTTAAATATCAGGGCCTTAACCTGACCTTTTGTTTGTAAAAGAATTTCCATTTATATCTTTATAGTCCTTTGTTACGCTCCTATATATTTATCTATAGATCGAGGTACAACAAAGATGTCTGTGTAATATTTTACTGAAAATGGTATACAGTCATTTACCAGAAATCAGATTCTTTTACACAAGAAAGGCATTTTCGTTCTTTTAATAAATCTTTTTACACTGTGTATATGTGGTAATGTGTAAACATGACAATTTTGTAAGTTAAAGACTGTAAACAGGAATAAATACACTGTGAAATGCTAAGGCGCAAGGCACTTGTTTATTATACCAAGTTACCGTGTTGTTCGTGCCTTATATGAATTTGAGTTGGAATAAATTCATTACTTTAGTAATACTAATTGTAGGCTTGTTTCCAATAAACTGCCGAATAATCTTTAGTATTAAGTTATATCTATAGTATATCTCTTCGTCGGTCTGTATGCACATTTAACTTTTCAGCTATTTTTTATTACTAACTTTTCTGACCTAGCGGCTTATTTTTATGCACGATATGTCAGCAGTACTTATGTGGGTCACTAATTTTAAAATTATGTTAATGTTATATAACAAAGAAAGTAACCTTTAGAGTAATTTGTCAAAAGGGACCTAAGCAGAACTTTCTACGTGGGCGTCAAGTACGTGGGCAGCGGTATCAAGTAGCATCGTTTAAATCATGTGTAATCTTGCTTTTTATGATATTCAAATATTTATGTTTCGTAATAAGTGTGGGTCTTCGCACATTATTGATACTTTAGAGAACTTACTACCAAAGCAATCTCTTTTATCACATCTTTGAAATCTAAACAAAATAGTCTGCTTTTTAAACATAAACAGTTCTTAACCAGTGGAACAAATTGTAACCTCAAGTTGGCAACGCATTTGAGTTGCAGCCTCCTTAGCCAAGATGTAAATATTTCGAAGTGATTCTCTTACTACAATCACTAACGCCTCAGTTCTCTTGTATTGTCTTTTGATCACGTGACTTGCGTTGTGAGACGTCAGCCCCATACATTTGTTAGTTTTTTAATAATGTTTACGTTTGTAGAACGTCAACTTGGCTAGGATGTATTCATTTATCATCAATTGATACATCTACTCGATTATATAAATTATAAATGAACGAATAATATTGACTTCTCATACATATTTATTATCGCTTTGCAAGATAGAGTTCTCTTATACCATAGAACTAAAATTAGTGATTAAGACTATACTGTATTTAGTACAGGTGTTGATTTCTTCCAAAAATAATATCTAAAAATAGTCAGAGTTCCGATAGAAGTTAAATGAGTTATAATATAATAAACATTAAGATTTTCAGGGCATTGAAAGCAAAAATCACCACTTGTTACTCAGTACACCAATATGGTTTGATGGTATATTAACATGTCAGTATGGTACTGGAGGTTTAACCTAAAACGAATTTGTGTTATTGTTCTTACTTTGATATAGGCGTGCCCCATTCCTATTAGAATTATTAGTCCATCGTGATCTTTATCGTACCCAAATATTTGTGTGTTGTAATAATGTTATGGTCAGTGAGTCAGATCAAATATCATTACGATTTGCCCTAGTTACTTTGGTCAGCGTTTTGTCTCGGGGATTATCCGGCGCTTCTACGCCTCGACCTGAATACCGATCCGCGAATATTTGTTCCGTAAACACTTGATTTGTTACGCATAGTTTGATGATGGATCTCAGAATGATATAAAATGTGGGTAATTTTCCTCGTTGATTATGAAAAGTCAAAATACATCGTGTATGGAATTAGCTTGCAAACATGAGGTGCTAAATCTACTTATTGACAAACTATTCCTTTTTTTTAATAATGTTATGTATCAGTATTATGATCGAGTAAAAATACATGCTAATATCAAATCTATTATTTTTTATAAGTAATTGAATACATATTTATTTTTTACTTTTGTAATTAAACACAGTGGTGACTGTGAGTGAGTGAATGAGTGGCGAATTTAAATTATCTTTGAATTGATGGTTACATACAAACGTGTGTTTGTTTGTTATCCCTTACTGTTCTACTTTTTATTTTATTCATATGATAAGTTGTGCTGCTTGTTCTGTCAACATGGTTTGAGCCTTGGTCAAAGTTGATAATATTCTTAATTGCAGAAGTTGAGTAAATATTTTAACAAAAATAAGAAATCATTTCTTTTTCATTAGAAGTACAATAATCAATAGTAGAAAAAACAGTTTGTATTGCCATTTCGTTTTACATATGTATTTGGAGATATACTTCGTTATGCTAAGAAATTTTAGTTATTTAAATTAATATAAATATATTATATATTCTATAAATAAATTAGGGTAAAAAGGTAAGGCCTAGGGTAAAAGAAACTAATTATACAATTGATAAATGGGGAAAGACTACGCTAATTCAAAGAACACATAGTTGCGGTTAAAAAATCCGTCCTCTGATTGAAAATGAAACTATATGAAACAACTAGCTTATCAGAAATATGACATCGAATAATAAGTTATAACCTATAACGATATCTTAATATCTTACAATTACTCAGATACATTAGAATCGGACTTCCCATACGCCCTCCATGGCATTTGCCGAAGATTTTTCACAATACTTGAGAGGTCAAGGCAACGCTCGCTGTGAGAGATAATTGATTTAGTTATTGCTCTCTATATCATTAGTTTTACTTTGACTCCGCGTGGGAAATCGTATAAAGTAAATAATTGAATTAAATGAGAATGATAGATAATATCATGGTCAGATTTTTGAGTGGTTTAAGGTTTTTTAATAAAGTGAGACTAAGAACCGATTTATTTATGTTAACCTTTAGACTTGTTAGTTCCAAAATATTTATTTGACAAATATGCACGGACTTAAAAAAAAGGAACACCTCTTTGGTTTGGTTCTGTATTTCTTGCCAGAATGAGTCCAGAAAATACTGGCGTCCTTTAAATGTGAAATACAATGTGTAAAAATATCTGTTAAAGATTTATTGCCAGAGAAATTAACATCATTTTTATAAATACCTAGTCTTGCCATAAATATTGTAATAAAGAAAAAAGAAAATTGTTAACTGCAAATAACATTTATTACTTTTACAGTGTGTCAGTTTAATACATAAATATAAAACAATTAAAAATATAAAAAGCTTATTCGAAGTGGTCTCCATTGGCTGCAATACAGTCCTTTAAACGATGAGGCCAGTTATCAATAGAAGCACGCACTCTTTCCATGGGAAAATTCTTCACTGCCAATCGTATAGATTGTTTTAGGGACTCCAAATTATCATGGCGTTTAGAGCAAGCTGTACTCTCTAAAACTGACCACAAATCATAATCCAGCGGATTAAGATCGGGACTAGACGACGGCCAGTCTTCAGCTCTGATGAAGTCCGAAACGTTCGATTCCAACCAAGACTGCGTGGACCGAGCTTTATGACCCGGCGCCGAGTCTTGCTGGAAGGACCATACTTGGTTATTGAACATGGTGATGTTAAGGGGCTTAACTACCTTCTCAAGAATGGTATCTTGATACACTTGTGCCGATGTTTTGATACCTTTTTCACAAAAATATGGCTCAGTCACTCCTTCATAGCTAACACCCCACCAAACCATCACTGAAGTCGGATAATGTCCACGTTGCACTCTGTCGACTAATTGGGAAGCTTCCTTAGAGCTTTGAGCATAAATACGGTCATTTTGTTTGTTAAAATGTTGCTCAATTGTAAAAATTTTCTCATCCGTAAACAAAATTTTTCTGTGACCTCCCTTTGCGTACCGCTTCAGTAGTTGTTTCGATTTTACCACCCTATTCTTCTTTAAATTATCAGTTAAGAAATGGCCAGTGCGTCTCTTATAGGCTGCAAGTCCTAAGTCATCTTTTAAAATACGCGACATGGTTCTAGGTGCTATCTTCATTTCCCGAGATAAAATCTTTTGCTTTCGGACAGGATTTCTTCGAATTCTTTCCCTTACTGCTTTGACCACCTTTTTCGTACGAACACTACGTGGACGGCCAGATCTTTTTCTGTCACAAACAGAGGAGGTCTCATTGTACCTATTAATAGCCCGGTACACAAACATTTTACTAATACCAAGTGTATGGAGAGTTTTAAAAATTGCATTTGGCTCCATACCTACTTTGTGTAATGCTATCACAGCGATTCGGTTCTCTTTATCACCCCACACCATTTTAATATCGCAAAATATTTTACAATGTATTGGCGCCAAAATGAGAAAACACAATGAACAATCGTATAAAAATGACAGATTCGAAATTCAAATGTAATATTTTTTTATAATTAAGTGTAACAGTATTTATGGCCAGACTAAGTATATATTTCTATCTATAAGTGGAAACATACTACATTTTACTATAGTGAAGTGTGGTACATTATTATCATGCTACACTACGTTTTTTTTATTAATATTTTTTATGTGTTTACTTCAAGGTGAAAATATTTTTTTTTATATTTAGATCAAAAAGTATGTTAGAAAACGATGGTGAAATAGTGAGACAATTACTCTTCTAATGTTGCGAAGATAAAGTAGTGTTCATTGGAACTCTCAAAGAGTTACAAAATCTTCGCGATATGTTTTTTTTTGTATTGTAATTAAGACATGATTAGTTACAATGATTGCGAGAAGGTTCTTAAGTAGATTCTATGTAAGCAGGATATGCTCTCCAATGACCTTTACGCCATCAAAAGGTTAATTTAATAAAAAAGAAGAAAAACAAACACACAAATATAAAATACCACGAAATCTCTGCGTGTTATAAGCATAGCAAATGTTCTACGTACAAGATCGCAAACGTGATATATTTTAATGCAATTATCTCGTACTAGCCTAATAAGTAAGGACCAACTATACACGACTAATGTTAAACAAACAATGCAAATCATTTCAAGGCACGGTAATAATTCAAGGCTACTGGAATGCTCTTATAATAAATTGTTTGTAACGAACAGAATTGTACAATCACGATGTGCACAGTCCGAGGATAGTTCTGAGGATATTATTAACGCAGTGAAACACACGAGGTCGAACTAATTCTCAATCCGCTCAAGACCAGAAGAAACTAGTGTTTAGCGATTAAATACTATGACTACCTTATACATATTACACATTGTTTTATAGAATTTAATCTGATATTTAGTAACAAATCAAAAATTGACTGCATGGATGGCGTAGTGATTTAAACAATCGCCTAGCGGCTCTCTACTGCACTGAGTATTGTGGGTTCAAATCACACATGGGACAACACTTTGTGTGATCCACAAATTGTTGTTCCGAGTCTGGGTGTTCTTTATATACGTTTCTTGTATGTTTGTAAAGTCTCCCGCGGTACAGGATACATTCCTATAGCGGGTGTAGTGTTTGAAAAAAAATCAAAGGTGCTAATTTCTTAAAACCTTTAAATTTTACTAAAATTATTTAGAATTAGTTTAATCTTTACGAGTGGTATTCTCAATTTATTTACAATTCAGGAACCAAAACTAAATAAAATATTTGATTTAATCTATTACTGTCATTCTCCTGTACGTTGGCAGCGTCTACAATTGCCAATTACTTTTTTTGGCCTGTGATTTGATTTTCAAAATCTGATATACCATTATCAGTGTAAACTAACAGAAATATATCAAGGAGGTCGGCGTACTGCAGCATATCCGTTGTACAATGATCGCAAATGAGATCCGCTACTTACGGATCTGTTAAGGCGATGATGGCGTGTTATTGATTACGAATACTCACATTAGGCCATGTAATGCAGTGTTATTATATAACATTGACGCACACAGAATGATTATTTTTTCTTATTCTCCCCATCAAGATCACATTCCGAATAGTGAATCAGTACTCTCTCTCAGGTTGATATTTAATTGTAACTTATTTATTGTGTTGTAGTAACGTAGCTTAATAAACGTGGTTTGTACCAATATTATAATGTTTTCGCTTATATTTTAATGATCAAGTACTCTATGAAAAAAGATTTATTTCTATCAATGAATTAATAACTACTAATATAACATCCGTAAGAAATGTAATGATGTACTGTACATAAGTGAATAAAATCATTAACATAGAGCCCTTTTCTCCAAGATAATTTGCAGCTCCCTAGTTGATATACACACTGACTCACTTACCAAGCTCCGCAATACCATTCAAAATATTAAATAAAAAATACTTTATTTGCTTCTCATCTGTTCTCACCAAAGTTTGTGTTGTATTTTTAGCATAAGCGTACACTAATTTATTGTTTATAATGCACGTGGTGCTTACATATTAGTAATTGTAAAACTATGCCATTTCATACTTTTAAAAAATGTCTTTTAACCATGAAGTATATATAACTATATACAATTGATTGTGAGCCAAATAAATAAAAATAAGTAAAAAAATAATGATAAAAAAACGTTGGAATAAAACCTTAATACGCATACACAAAATCAAGGCTGTTGCCCCGGAAACGTGGACAGAAGCATATTAAATGTCTACTTTTCGCCAACATCTTGGTCCCACGTAATAGATGCAATGCATATTGCAGCCAAATAAAAAAACTCTGCGAATTTGTACTGTAAACGATAATACTTCTACGTCTGATTGTCTTATAGCTAAAACAAGAATATTTATATTATATAACAACACAATGTAAAAATTGTATTTAACGAAGAAAAAGGGAATAAATTTATACAGAATTACGGAATGGAGTTTTGATGAAAGAATCTTTTTTATCGCTTTTACTAAACATATGTTTCGGTTTACTACCTACATTAAAAATTAATTATACCCTAATATAACTCGTTGCGCAAAGTAAATCTATCGTGTCTATTAAAAAGCCATATCCTTTTGAGACCGTGTTTGCTTATTTTTTTGTGTTTTTGCATGGATGCATGCATGGAATTTATAAAACAGATTTCATTGTTTACGGAAATTTCGAATTCCGGAGCAAGATCGAACACACGTCTGAACGCAAAATCTATGTCAGCGAACATCGTTTTAGAACTGAGTATTCAATATCTTTATATAAACGGAAAGTTACGATAGTCAAACATATCATTTCAGAGTTACGATATATGATAATGGCAGTTACAAAATATTACAGGTATTGTTAAACCATCTGAATATGAAGCAATATTTGGAATAGAGATTATGTTATGACAACTTGAACAATTTGTTGATTACGTTGTCAGACTCCTACGCAGAACGTGATGAGATACATTTGCCTACTCAGCAATATGACAGGTAGCTGTCATTATACACTATTGTCATGCATAAAAGAAATCAACTCTCATACATCACATTAACAGATAAACAAGTTGCGCTATTGATTTAATAACAGATAACATAGAAACCAAACTATTAACTATTGAATACAATTTACTCTATTAAGTTTACTCTACTTTTATGTACACGTGTAAATTACTATGTTTGAGGTACACTGACGGTAATTATGAGTTCTTTACATTTGAACTGCACATTGGTCCTCCTTTCAGTAACTTCGCAAAGTGTTTCTTCTTTTTTTATTACTACTATCGTAAATGCGAAAGTGTATTCTGCGAATACATTGAACGCATCTAAATTTGGGACAGAGAATGACTTGGATAACTAATAAGTAACCTTTTATCAAGGAATAAATTCAAAAAAAACATAAATGAGCTCGAAGCTAAAAAAAACCAAGTGATCGCTTTAAAAGTCCAAATTCATTGTCGAGATTTTTCTTTTAAAAATATTTTGAAATATTTCCTACTCTATTCATTTTTTTACTTTTAACTAGAACTAACGAACGCAATAAAAACAACAGAGTCGATCGAGGTGTCAATTACTTCTGACCACGTTGTTAAAATATACAATTATAATAAAACATGCGACTATAATAATCGCTAAGCGTATATAATTGGCTATTTTAATAAATATGTAAAATACCGATACAAATGTAAATAAAAAAGTAAAGATCATCACTAATGATATAACTCGCAAATTGACTGTTGACAGCGGAACAAGCTCTGATGAATGGTCGTCATATGACCAATGACCTCCAACAACTAGGTCCGCACTTATCATGAAGAGAGTGATGTAATCAAATCGTTACCCTAAATACCTCACTAATACTTTCTTACCTACTGTAAGTGGTAAATGAGATAGGAAGCTTATCTAACTCTGATGACTCAGAAATGATGATGGTGATTTATTAATGAAATCCGTGGTGATGTATCCGGTTGCGTTGAGTGATTTGATTGAAATGGTAAGATAAGAACAAAATGAAACACACCGAAAAGAGTAATTCATAATAATATCATAAATTCGAAAGGAACTCTGTCTGTCTATTATGCTTTCACGGCTAAACAGTTTCACCAAAATTTGGCACTTGGCAAATTTCAATGACATTTGGCACAGAAATACTGTCATTTTTAAGGAAGGACATACCTTACTCTACAGTACGATAACCGACATACACACGGTCAGAACTGCGGGCAGAAGCTTCGTAGAAATTTCGTAAATAACTTTTAAGAAAGTATTCATCAACTTCTCCTAACTCTAGGGGAAGTCTGGGTCTGGAAATCAAAAAAAAAAAAATTCAAACTCCGTCAGGTCCCCATGGAGGAGTGGAAGGAATGACTTGGATAACTCTAAGCACTGGGTAGGTTGTTATGGAGGATTGACTCAAGATGCATCACGGGAAAGATCCACTATCGACCCCCCCCTGCTGTCGCACGCACGTATTAGTGGAGCCTCTGTTTAATAAACCGAGGCCCACCGAGGCCGCCCATTCCTCTACGGCCTCGCCCCTAGCGTGAACCTGGGGAACTGGGGGAACCCCACGCAATGGATTTTGCGTTTAAGTCCTCCAGCACTTGGAGCAGTTATTGCAGGAGATCTCTCGCTACCGGCCGTCATACGCTCCATGGTCGGTAGCGACAGTTGTTTTACCGCGGTCACAACCTTCTGCGAAGACGTAATTTCACGGAAGGAGGTGACGGAGAAGGCCCGGCAGGACGATCTCCACTCGGACCCAATTCGCCACCGGCGAACCAGGCGGCGGAGGCGCGCGTACCAGCGCCTCATACCGCCTTGAGTGTGGCCGCGGGTAGACGGAACGGGTTTTCCCCTCTATTTGCTATAGTGGCTAGCCGCGAGGAGGCGACGTACGCGTGTGCCGTACGTCGCCTAAATGGAGAGGTTATCAACAGAAGGTGCCCGCGGTAGCGGGCAGGCGCTAGGAGGGATCTGGATGTCGTAATAACAGCTGTTCCCGGATCCCTCCTATGTCAGGCGCAGAGTGGCACACCGTGTGGTTTTAGTCGGTCCGATTTTGACACATTACCCCGCCGTAAACCCCGGTGGGGTAATGGCCCGAGGGGGTTTCCACACGTCACATAGAAAAAGAAAAATAAAAATGCATCATGGGATCCTTATATAGTGGCTAACACAGGTGATCGCTAGAAAAAAATGTTTTGGAGATCACCTGTGTCTGATCCACAAGGAGCCAAATCCTGAATGACACTACTGCGATGACTGGACCGTGAACACAGCGCTCCACACGCTGACAGAATGTTTGACATGGGTGGGGTAGAGGTGTGACCTCATGGCGACCATTGGAGTCAGGACTCTCTTGCTCAGTAACAGTATTGAGTAACATAATACCGAGGAAGAGTACATGGAACTCTGCTGTTTCTTTATGCGAGCAGATTATACTTGTGAAGGAGATGGTGAAACGGGACTGGAAGATGTTTAGAACTCTCCCTGTCCGTCAGGTCCCGGAACGTGGCTGTTACCGCAGACGACTCAGGCGTTGAAGATCCCTAAATGATCTTCATCCTTTATAAACGCAAAGCTGGAGGTGGGTGAGATTATCTGCCGCCCTTGCAGAAGTAAACCAGGGTGGCCATATGAGCGCTACAGACTATGCGCACCCTATTGGGGCAGAAAAGGAAACATCGAGGTTCCCACACAGGAGGGGATCATCTATAAGCCTTAAGTTGCCTGATATATGACAGTGTTCCAGGGATTGCCTTACGAGGGTGCACGTTGTTCCTTGACTACTAGTATTCGAGACAGCGTGCAGTTTTTGGTCGGTTTGAGTCCGACATAACTACCAGTCGGGGGTATACGGGGGAACTTCTATCCAGAAAGAGAAAAAGGGGCAGAGACTCCTGAGACAGCAACGCACCAGTCATTGTTAATATTTGTTACAAATATTTTATTGACAAATATCGGTCGAAGTAGTCATTTTGGAAATATCTTAAAAAGCATTGCATGCTTTTTTACAAAAGGTTCATTTTCTATAAAAGCGTGTTTTTAGTTCTTTTAATCTATGTATTATTTATTTTCTATTTTTTATTTTTATTGTGAACCTTCCAAAGTGTTTGCTTGATGGAAAGCATGCATATAATCCAAAAGTGGTGGTCGCCATACTCATTGCGAATGCAGACTATTCAGTATGACAACTCACACTATGGCGGCCTAGGGTCTTCAAAAGCGTGTTTTATTTAAAGTATCATTTATCTTTGCTTCTTTACTTTCTTTATGAAGTTATTATATGTGAAAATTGGTAACCAGGTTGTTTTGTGAATTGTTTCGTAATCTGACCATTTCATCTAATGTATCACCGTTACGTAGGACTTTTCTTGATGATTTGCTCAGTGCTAATTACTTTATGAAAGACTCAAAATCTACATTATCAATGGCCTTCAACAGTCCACTGCTGAACATAGACGTGTCCGTAGCAACATATACATGTATACATTCATATACACACATCAACTAGGTACTTGACGATTTTTTTGTGAACTTGTTGATTGATGACTGTTTTCAATACTATTAAAAATTTTAGATTACAATAAAGAACAATTAAATTTTAATTTACTTTAGTCCTTAATAAAACTCATCAACGTCTTAAAAATATAGTTTCATTTAAAACAACATATTATTCACTTTTAGGTTAGTGATTGAGTTGGACGATTCACCTTTTTTTTGTTATATGCGGCACTCTTCACGGATACCACCGAAAAAAATATTTTGTTTGTAAACACTGTGATCTGTTTATAAATAAAATAGATCTTTCACTACGCACATGACACAAATTCTTTTAAGTTACACTAAGCAGACATATTTCAGATAAAATATTGAGCAAGACAATTGAGATTATTATCTATAAGCATAAATTGAGATTATATCAAATATGAGCTGGTATTAATAAAATGCCATTTCCCACTACGCAGTAAGTAATTGATGCAGAGTTTAGATCGATATCTACAAATGATCGATAGTGTAAATCGGAAGAGACCTAGAAAGTGGAATCGTGATTTTACTAATTATTCGAGTTACGTTGGCTATTGCGACAAACATTTGTATCTTTATTGCAAATGCAAAAAGATTTATGGCTATTAATTAGGCTATATGGCAGTAACCCTGTTTGTTTTATTATGTGATCGAATGGAGAATACAGTGATTATCTTAAGAAATTTGTTTCGTAATGACCTTTTGAGAATATTATATTAACCGACGCTAATGTTTACCTCAGTGTCGTAATTGTGTAGCAACTCTTCAAACTGCAATTCGTCTTAATATTTGCAAGTTATATTTTGCAGTATTTTATGGAGTTTGCAGAAAAATGGTTGGACTATAAACATGCGTTTATATTCGTACTGAGAATCGACGGCAGAACCGTCAGTAACTCAAAGGGACAGAGGAATAAGCTGTAAATATTCTAACGTAAATAAAAAATTCAAGCGTGGACTATAAAGTTGGAAATAAGTTCGACACTAAAGTGGTCGACTCACAAATTAGTAAGGTTCAAATTATTGTGTACACTCACGACGAGTTATTTAGCATTAATTTAATAGTGCGGAGCGCTCTTTAAAATATTGTTGTGGCATCGTCGTAAATAGTTTACAGTCATGAATTAATTTGTTTTTATTTTACAGTTTTACACAAAGGTGGTTTTTACGGCTTAACCACTTTAACACAAGACAAAAAAAAATCATTATCACAGCAAACTAACTTCTTATATATTTTTAAATTCAACTCAAATGTGGTGATTGTAAGTATTTTATTTTGGGGTAGTTATTCACTGAGATGTAAGGGAGCACTGAGGGGACTGTTCTTCACACTTTTATATGTGCTATTCATTACTTTATCTAGTATAAACAACTAATTAACAATAAAAATAATTTAAGAACTAAATTTTAACAAATTTTATATTAAGTAATTATTACTAATTTTATAAATTGTATGAATGTGCAAGTTGTGTCTATACGCGATAGTATAGCCGAGTCTTATAATGAAAAACGCACTGTCATATTGGAGAATATATAATGTATTTTCGCCAACCCTTCAATAACTGACAGCTAATTTACACTATTCAGTGTTTTCCATGCCAATGAAGTACAAAATATAATACTATGCAAAATAGTACTTAAAATTTTGTAATAAGTGGTGATAGGTGTTCATATCGCTCAAAGCACTTTAACTTTTAAACTTTGAATCTTAGAATATACTTTTGCCTAACAAGTCTCATTATTAAATTGACTCATAAGGTCATAATATTTTGTGCTGAATATAAAAAAAATTGCTAAAAAATTATTTTTTTAAAATATAAATACAGTAAAAAATTATGTTAATTGTGACTAACCCCATACCTTGGAGATGACATGTACTGTTTTTTACATATGTGAAAGAAGTAAAAAAAATCCTGGGGTTTTGTTTTTACTATGACAAAATTGTAGAAAGAAATTACTTTACCATTTTCATTTAAGCAAATTCAACAAATGTTGATGCTATAATTATTTTTATCAAGGATAAATAAGTAATATAAATATGTGCTCATCCAGGGTATTCTATGGTACTCCATTGTTCTGGCGTCAATAAATTACATTGACAATTATACTCCTAAACTTTGCAATTTAAATATTAAAATATTAAATAATAATATTAATTCAATAATATTAAAATGATTGGACGACAACATACTGTAGGTATGTATCTCTCACTAAATATTTTGATTATAAATCAACTAGAGTAAACAAATTATATTAGTAATTTATATAATATTAAAATCAAGTCGCTAATATCCTGAAATCAATCAAATACGATACATGAAACCAAACGATGAATATCCAATAATTAATATTCAATGTATCGTAACTTCCTCAACGTGCATAGCATTAATTTCACATCCTATTGAAGAGTCGATCTTTGACTCTGATATAATATGTATATAAGTGTTAAAAGAGGCATGCTATTAAATAATAGAGGTAGGAAGATCAGAGATACAGCCTCGGTGCTGATTCTGTTGTTTTAAAACAGAACCTTAAAAGGATTTTCAAAATAAAATCAGTTTTAAAAATGTTACCAAACTCTAAGGTTCACACTTCGTTATGGTTGGTCATAAGCTCTGTCCTTCATTACAAATTTTTGATGTGGAATGTTTTGATGGGTTCACAGTGAAGATGAATGTCATAATCGAGCTCACTGAAACCATATGGTATTTCGTCACATGGAAGTATATGGAGTATCCGTCACATGGAACTTGCATAAGTGCCTGTCGTTGCCAAAGTCGCTGGCTGATGGAAAGCATGAATAGAATCCAAGATTGGTGGTCACCATATTCATTGCGAATGCAGTCAATGTAGATTCCCGTCCGGGGCCGTAAACAAAGTAAACCAGGAGGTGAGTAGACGCCAAGTATACGAGGCACGAAATCATCCGTTAATAGACCATCCGTTAGACCACGGCTCAACCACCGGCGCGTCTATTGTTCCGGCACCCGAGCAACAAGGTGGGATGTCGCGCGGCTATATTTGCTTAATGCTACCTGAATTCCACTCCGCAAGACTAGTGTCGGGTGCAAAATATTTCTATATAAATACCTGTATCATAAACAATAAATCCAATTTCTTACTTGCATAGCAACAAAAGTTTTACTTTTACCTCGCTGCTTTAACAGTTCCTTGAGCACTACCATCTCACGTACACGCCGTAATAGTTAGCGGTTAAGGGTTTTTCTAATCCTAACCTACCATATCTACAAAATAGCAAATAAATATTTCGGACATTTAACACACAACGTCATCTAGTTTCAAACTAAGCAAAACTTGTACTATGATAACTAGGTAGACTGATAGAATACTTATATACTTTTTTTTTGTAAATACATACATATTGTACATAGAAAACAGCCAAACTCTGAAATAAATATTTGCAGATCAAACATTTGGTCCGAGTCGGGAATCGAGCCCGAGACCTCAAGCACAGCAATCGCTTTCGCTACCGCTACGCCATACAATGGTGGTTTAATGTGATTCTTTTTCACGCCTCGCTTAAAGTTGATAACTGACTGATCATCTTTTTTGGCGATGGTTGAACATTGCCTCTCTCCAGGCTCCCGGAACAATGCCCGTGGAATATGACAGGTGGTCTAAGCGTGTCAATACAGGAGACAACTACGGTGCGCAGTTCTTAAGAACCAACGCTGGACTACCATCAGGTCCACTGGTCTTCCGGATGTCGAGAAACTGCAGTTCTACATGATGTTCATGGACACTTTGCCGGACACGAATATCTCGTAATGCAGAGTTGCAGGTCAGAATGGTGAGCGTACACCACAACGTACGTACCACGTGATCTTTTTGTGACTACGTGACGTACGTACGTCAATTCGGGAGTTAGTCCCAAAAAGATTAACAAGCAGTTTTGCTTTCTCCTGCGACTCATACACGAGTGATCTATCGGAACGAGGACTGGTATTTGTTTGGCTACACGGCCTTAGCCAATCGCCAGAATTAACGGCTACACGCAGGGTATGCGACGAGTTATTGACCAGTCCGCGCAATATGCTGGGCGTCTGCTCTAATGTAAGCCCTCTTGTATGCCCTAGCGGTTACGCTATACACTGCTTCTAGGCGACCTACGTTAGGGTCATTTTGAACGCGGGCCTTAGCCTAAGTGCGGTAGGCTATTTACTTGTGGGAAACAGTGTAGGTGCACTCGCAATTAAACCAGGGAACCAGAACCAGTCTTCGTGCTGGTAACTTCACTGTAGGGAACATAATAACCCATACCGATATTGACCTTTAAAGCAGCGTTGAGTCTAGAGGATGGATGTAAAATAATCCCGCAAATTTAAACTGCCCAAGCTGCATACTTCACCAAATAAGAAAGAAATTTTTATAATTTAATGTCAGTTTACAAATAACAGAGGTCTAAGGTAGCACAGATAATAAAACGATCACACATTCTCCAACTGTTTTTGAATTTTTAACAAAAGAACAACAATTTTTTTATTCACTTGCCTATATGGAGATTGTTTATGTAGCTTTACTTACTTTAAACATAAAACATCAGAATCGACGCCACATCTAAAGTATGATTAAAAGCGCCTATTGCGTTATGTATTTGCTATTCACAAGGATGACCCAATGTGGATCTGGAAACAAGCTTGTATCAATCTTGTACACAAATAGAATCAGTTTATTGGCCTGTTCAAAACAAGTTCTTTCTACAGCTGACTAATTTAGTGAAATAAATTATGTATTTAAAACGAATTTAGCATCATTTAATGAGTAAGGGGAACAATTTATAGCTTTTCTATCTGTTTTAATGATTTAATTTGTTACTTTTATTATAATTAATGTTTTAACCTGAATATAACAAATCTAAGTGTATAAAAATTATAAATTTGAAAGTGAAAACAGTTGCAATAAAAAAGACCATGTTACACACAAATAAACAAAAAAATAAAACGAACATTAATATACACTAAAATCTTCTTTTACATTGAAACGTATAATTATACACTTTGAAGATCAAAATCGATCTGATGTGTATATGTGCAGTGATTCATTAATCGTATAAACTTCTAAAACCATGTGCTAGAGTACTGCTATTTATCCAATAAGCCATTAAGTACTAGAATCTTATAGGTATATACATTTATCTTCTGTACTAAGTGCCCACTCTGAGAACGGTCATACGTTTTCTCTAAAATGTTATAATAAGAATCACTCTAAACAAAAATTTCAAGTAAATAAAAAATGAAAGAGTTACTCAAACATTCAAAATTTGGGAGTACTCGACTCAACTAGTGGTTAGTGGGACTGTGTTTGGTGGAACTATGGAATTCGAGTAATTGGCGAACTGACATATAATTATGAAATTGACAACGATCATTTGTTGTCTGTCTGGGTGTAGTTTATTTACAATATATAATATGTATTTAGAAATATATATATAAGTATGTTCATCAGCAATCTGGTTCTCATAGCACGGTCTGGTTGGTGTGTGAGATTTGTTTGGTAACGATGAATTTATAGAAGAAGGTTTGCAGGATCAATTAGTATTAAATTAATTGCGTTTTTGTTGAGTCAGTCAAATAAACAAGAGAAATAAATACTCATTAGACTTGCGAAAATCAACAGCGATTACAAAAACTGGAGACTGGAATCGATTGATGCAAAACATCTGGTTAATAAGCCAAATTGTCATTGCCAGTCATGCCTGCTTCGATTTGTATATAACTAATAACAGTCAAAGTGTGCCGCTGTGTATTCTCAAATATGTTGATTTAATACAAAGAGCAGATGCTCAGCTATTTCGCAGTAACGTCCGTATTTCTTAAGAGATTTGTTGAAATTACGCTTTAGATGTAACATCTTTACAATATTTTCTATCTTTATACTGTATCTTGAAATAGAAGTACTTACAGTTTTTTGTAATAGATTTATTTATAAATATTCAGTTCTATCTATCATGCATTGTGATCTTTATGAGTAATACGCATCATTATCATACTCATATAACTTTTTAATAAAGGAAATAATAATCAACAGTTTCTAATAATCCACTACTGGACATAGGCCTTTCTTTACAAAGAAGTTTTGGCCGGACGGGTTGGTATTGTCAAGTTTTTTTTTCTTTACAGGTCAAATTTCATTTCCTTAGTCGCCTCATACGACATCTATAGGAAGAATAGGGTTAGTGACACTCTATATTCTTAATCCAGCACAACAAATTTATTATGAAAAATTTTTACTTACTCAAAGTTCTTTGTTCTTATTACTTCGTTTTTTTTTGTTTACTTTGAATAAAAATTCCTGTGCAAATCGCTTAGCGACAGCCAATGTAGAGGATGTACCTTTATTTTCTTTATAGCCTTAAGAACGTTTAAAAAGTATAATTTATTCATATATGTAGGCTGTTCTATTTTTAGCGATAGTAAACAGTTTTGTAAAATAAGCTGTGGTTACCACGTCGGCGCCGGCGCCGGTGTGACATTTACATGGAGGCCTTGTGCAGAACAATTTGCGAACAATGCGAGAGCCTGTCATATGTTCCCGGAACCCGGTAGGGGTGACCTCAACATCGACCTCCACCGCGCATGCGCAAACATGCTTACAAACACAAAAGATTCATGTACCAAGGAAAATAAGCGTGATATATGAGCTTAGAGATACAACTAGAGAAATGGTTATCCGATTGAATAATGCAGCTTCATAATTCACGATTGACGTTGCTATTGCAAGCTATTGATCATGATACTTGCAAGAATTTAAAAGGCATGTTAGCTAAAAAAAATTAATGTTAAAATATGTATTTATTAAATTAGCGAGTTTGAGATTGCCAGTTCCCGATATGCTACAAATTAATGGATACATAAATGCATTGAGATATAAGAACCCTTAACTTAAAATCATACACTTATCGGTCTAGCGCTTAATTACTCTGCATAATCGGATGTCGTGGGTTTGATTCTCACCCAGGACAAATATTTGTGTGATAAGCACGATTATTTGTTCTGTCTGGGTGTAATTTATCAATAATATGAACGTATTTAGAAATATATAAGTATTTTTAGCAGCAATCTAGTTATCATAGTTCATGTTTTACTTGGTTTGGTATCACACGGCCGTGCATAACTCTTAAATATTATGTTTAGTAGTCTGTGTTTCATTTAAGCTTATTTTCAGATACCCTTACATCATACCTTGTAAAGGTGAATCCACTTTTTTTATTCAGCCCATAAATGAAGCACCTAGGCTCACTCACTTGTTAAATAATATTCTGAACTAAAAATACAAGGAATGTAATTCAATTTTTTTCCTCATCAGTCTCTTTGTTAACTATGTACTTACAATGTGAATTGATATTGTCGATTAATATTAATTCAACATCGTCCCTCATAAATCACCGAGTATTGTAAAAGAGATTGTTGTATTTAACCAAAAAACTAATAATTACATAATTTCAAATAACTATTTATTTAATTAATGACGTTACAATAAAGCTCAGGGACATTATAATTGCTTACAATGCTCAGTGAATTGTGAGACAAGAATGTGAATAGAGTTAACACGAACGCTAGACGTTGTTTTGGTTTTTAGTGCGAAACACACTTCGGCGAAGTGAGTCATACCGTTTTAAAAACTATGCCAGTTACTATGAACATAACAGAATTCATATTTTATTACTCATAAAGATGAGCTACTGAGACGACAGTAGTTAGGTCAAGATTTAATGGCTGATCTCACTGTAGAGGCCTGTGAAAGTGCTTCACTCAAGGTTAAATATTTGGCTCTCTTGTGGTTAACTAGAGCGTGTGTACCTACTACACGAATTGGTTTACCTCATTGACAATATACTAGTGAAGTTATATATTATAAAACTTTAATAAATACTACTTTTGTTGTCAAACTGACTGCCCATCATAAGTTGCCTTAATTACAAATACAGGCTTCGCAGTGATGTCAAATTATAGTTGTAACTATGTTCCAGGAATATGTGCTTCCAAGAATGTTCCGCTGTTATTGCTTATGTGATATTTCTAATGATACACTTATTATAATAAAAGTAAAATAAAACAGTAAAGAATTCACGCTGTCTTGTTTTTTGACATACGATGTTTTGTTTGCAACTATTGACTCAGTACGGCAGGATGAAGTTAGTTAAATTTTGTCTTTGTTCTCAACTGCTAATCTAAAGCTTGGTAGAGTAATGATAGGTTTGATAGCATACACAGTTCAGTTTCAATATAACTATTCCAATACATACTGCAAAACGAAATGTAGTTATTGAGCGGGAGCTTATATCTATAAATATGTTACGAGGAATTACGTGACGTGGAATACATGTTCTAAGAACCTGCCGACTACGACTGTTTGATGTGTCTTTATTTGTTTTCTTACTTTTTTAACGAGACGAATAATTCCCCTTTTTATTTTTGTAGGAATCGCTCGAAATATCATATTGGACGACCCCCAGCATGGCTTTGTGGGACTGAAATCGACTTAAAATCGTACGGGGTCTAGGGTAAGAAATAAATTCTTCATACCTCGACGAAAAGACGGCCATCGAAGGCTTACAAACAGCATCCTTGTAAGTGAGGATCACTGCGACCACTTCCTACGAAGCGCTGCAACCAAGGCTTGCTTCGGCTCGAGTTACATATTTTTTTTAATAAGCAATATGAAAACAACGTGAAGCTGATATTTACTTAAGACCATCTTAATCACAAATATGAGACTACTTTTACCCAACATAGATTTATTTCTATGAAATAATAATATGATTGCAATTTAAAAAGGTACTAAATTCTAGATATTACCTCGAGATCAGGATAAAGCAATTTGGGAGCTTTAAGTGCTTACTTAATATCTTAAGCTAGATTTTTGAATAATCTAAATAACAATCACCGAAGTAGTTGCTTCAGTAATTTGATTTTATGTTTTTCTAAATATTTTCTGTATGAATAATGAAGCGAGGCACGCTATCCTTAAAATAATACTTCTATAATTTCTCAAGGTACTTTATTATGTATTTTATAGATAGAATCAAAGAAGATAGCGTGTCTCAATGCCATGAGTACTATAACTAGACATTGGTTTATCTAGCGTGAAGTGTGTGTGTGTGTGAGTGTGTGTGTCTCACGTAGTCCTCTGAAGGTATTCTATTTAAATAAACACACTCACCCTGGACAAATGTAAGGTTATAGGCGGAAAATATTCGATTAACCTTCATGACAGGAAGTCTACGAGCGTCTTTTTATTTTCGAAGAAATGCTCTTCGAAAAAAAACACTCGCATAACATTTCTAGAGAACGCAATGTCTTTATAAGTAAAGCTTAGTCAATAATAAATTGCTTCATTCGAAATTCCCACAAGTGCGTCAATGTACCCGATTAGGTAACGATCAACCGGATCTGCGGCTCATTAAAAGAAAAAAGATCATATCACAGACAATAGAGCACTCGCGACCGAAAGTGATAGTCTAATAGATATTATACCGAGGCGGTGACGATAACGAATGACCAGCAAACTGGACAGTCATTACTCATTACAGAATGTTGGCGGTTTTACAAATAAATAACGTTATTTTAACTAATTTACAATATGCGCTATGAAAAGAGCAATGATATTTTTATAATTTCGTGTGTAGCTGGTTATATCAGATTTACGACTAATTTGTTATATACTGAATAGAGTAAGAAATCTCTATACGTAATCCGAACGGATTCCACTTTCCATTTCACCAGACATTTGATAGTATAATACGACAAACAGCAATCTGGGTTTTTATATGAAGGGTAAATAGATGCCTCCCTTTTCGTAAGTTTTCGTACTTAAGTACCAAATATATTTGCGTAGATTACATCTGTAATATAGTTGTTTTAGTTATTTATGAAACTTTATAAAAATTAAATTAAAATAGTATATGGTTACATAACTACTACAGGTTTTCAGAAATTAAGTTTTTAACAGACCTTTATTTTGGGGATAGATACCTCACTATGAAAACGCTTAGAAGAATACTCGTAGATGATCTTTTATAAATGTATTTTAACAATAATATTGTAGGATAAGCAAAATGAAACTATAACCATAATTATAATTATATACACACACAACACACAACACAACAACACAACTTGTTTGTAAGCTTAAACTTATTTAAAATTTTCGTAAAAATATTTCAAAAGAAATAACTAAAAATCAAATATTTCTTAATCTTTGCCATTATTTTATTTAAATTGTTTGGATTTAATCTTTGGCTATAATTTTGGATAGCAAATATATGTTATTTTGGATGTTTCTCTTTAATTAGGTCGCTTTCGTCTGGTTCATCTTAGTTTTTTGCTCTCATATCTAATGTGTTGTGACTGAAAAGGAAGAAACGACCACCGTACCAAATAGTTTACATGTCGTTAGTCGTTCGTCGTTACAAGACTTACTAATTGGCCCAAAACAGTAATTGCATTCTTTAAATATTTAAAGAATGCAATTACTGTTTTGGTTTTGAGTATTGAATTTAGAAACGAGGCATCTATTCCATTATGGCATCTATCTCGGTTTTACTCTATTATGTTCACCATAGTTTCAGGAAGAGAATTTATGCACACACAGTACATGAATCCTTTTCCTATGCGTCTCTCTTATAACCTATTCGTTCATTTGTTTTATTTGCATCATGTTTGTATTGTGTTAAGTTTAGGTGAAGTACCTCCGAGATTTACCGTGACTCGGGGTTTTTTTAAACACATTTAGTGATAAATTTTGAAATTCAAAACCTTATCTAATTATACAATTTAATGGGAATTATCACAGTTCCGTGAAATGCATAAATTAATGTACCATACATGTGTACATAAGAATTACTCATTCCAGTTTATTTGAGAAGACGTCTATTTGATGAAACACTGAAATTTCAATCTATTCAATGATATATTTTTATTTAATACACTTAATTTGAGTATTTACAGTGCATAATGAGTTTTTCCGTCATTATTCGTTTTTATGGCACCTCAATATATAATCCAACACTCGCCGAAAAATGTGACGATTAGATTTAGTGATGAAATTTGAAACACAACAAAGATATAACGATATATGGTATACTTTATTGTGTTCTATTTACTAACATAATATAATAACAGACTTGATACAGTTAAAATTAAGCATGAATGAACTTTAGCAATGCAAATCAAAAAGTAAAAAATATTTCATAATTCACGATGTATTTGATGGATTGATAGTAAATTATCTATACTTGAATTCAGTTTTAAGGAGACCGCAACTCTCCCCGTTCTATGAAGTTCAATCACCTCTCCTCTTTGTTGACAATGTAATTTTGTGAAGAAAAATACTGAGAATTCAATTTTCGTCGAATTTCGACTTCTTCAGTGTTGGAACACTTCAATCTCTTACTGATTTTCCTACAAATTTGCAAAAACAAATAAATAAATAATAAATAACCTTATGCGTCTTACACACGGCTGTTTGATTCCAAGATGCCATAGATAGGCAGAGCCTGTGCTATGGTAACCAAGCTGCCGATAAACATACTTAAATATTTGTAAATACATACATATTATAGATAAATTACATCCAGACGCAGAACAAATAATCGTGCTCATCACACAAATATTTGTCCTGGGTGAGAATCGAACCTACGGCTTAGCAGTCAGGTACCACTAGGCCAACAGACCCGTCAATATAAATGAGTACATTATGTTTGTCCCTGGCATTTGTGTTTTTATTGGTGAAGCATCAAATTGGTTCACGCAAAATTATTAACACAAGACAAATCTTATTTCATACATGTGCTCGTCTGAACAAACGTTGCGGTACGTTCTATGTTGTCGTGGTTTCGGACGGGTGGAGGGCGCGGGCGGCGGCGCGACTCTTTGAACGACTCGAGACCTGTTGTACTGTACGTCGAATGGGTAAATTTTTATAAGTAACAGTCGCTTCTAAAAAATATCATACATTAAAAACTTAGAAATATTTTTAAATACAGTTATTATAAACAAATAGTCTTTTTAAATCGTCTAACTGAAAAACTATTTTCCAGCCCGATGAACAAAAGAAAAATCCGAAAATTATTTTTTAAAGTTTCTAAGTGATTTTATTATAATGTATATGTCATAAATCACCACCATTTCTTTATTTTTTTTACTCTTTTCTGTAGATTATTATCTACCTACATTGGTTTATGTCATTCTAATGTGGACCTAACGAGGGCGTTGGGTCTTCCGTAATCTTCTAAAGGTCCACCAGGACCATTTGGCCAAAATGATGGCTTATTAATGGAGAACTATTAGAATAAAAGCATTACGATAGTTGCATCTGAATTGCACTTAAACAACAAAACACTCGTCTTTTAAAGCTAAATCATAAGTAAACGTATTACGATTGTTATACTGTTTTCAATGGAAAATAGAACACAAGTTTCAAAATTACCACCATTTATAATACGTCATGTTGCGCTTGAGGCCGTGTGTCGCTCCCTGACTTGCGGTTATTTGAGAAATTGAGTTGTTCTTCCTGCGCTACTGTAAGACCCTGAATGTGTGCACTTCAACATGACGTATACTTTGAGTTATGCACGCCCCACTTCGTCCGCTCAACACTGACATAGAGATATGAGGAATCATTCAATCTGAGCGAAGTTTTAAGTTGACATTTATTAATCGTTTCGTAGAAATATATTGGTCTCTTTCTTGCCATGGGAGCTATCCTTCGATTACAATTATACTTCATTACAACTATAATTCTATCCAGAAAAGAGAAAAGTAATGATTTATTATTTCGTGGCTTTTCACTGGGGAAATAAGGTGACCCTTCGGTAATTTCATTTTTCTCACATTCTCCAGTCTCCCTAGAATGTAGGGCAATTCACTCTAATTGTAAGAGCTTCAAAAAACTTGTGTTTCTTAAGACGCAGGAGCTTATGGACGGTAAAAGTACCATTAGATGGCCTTTGTGTTTATATGACCTTGAAGCCACGAAGAAAATTCTAGTTTAGTTACTCTATTAAAATAATAATATTTATTTTTAATTTATAATAATTTCATTTTTTCGGGCATGTGACACATAACGCCATCTAGGCTACAAACTAAGCACGGCTTGTACTGTAGGTACCTACTGGGCAACCGATATAAATACATATATACTTTTGTTTTGTAAATACATACGCATTGTACTCAGAAAACACCCAAATTCTGAAACAAACATTTGCAGATCATACAAATATTTGATCTGACCCGAGTATTGAACCCGTGACCTCAAGAACAGCAGTCGCATACGCTACCACTGCGCCAATGAGCTACCGACAAATATTAATCATAAACAGTTCGTTGCTTCAATTCCATGTTTAAACTATTTTTAACCTTCATGATATGTATACTCATTGATGAGGATGCAGAAAAGTATAAAGGTATTTCATATAAAAAAATAATGCAATAAAAACAAAAAAAATCCAAACAAAGAAGTAGGCAATATAATTATTAAAGAATTCCATTTCTGAAGTAACAAAGTATGGAATACAGCTACTTACTACTACAAATTCGAAATACAAACACTGAGTTACATTGTCTCTCTGCAGGTCCACAGTGATATTATGAGCAAGTATGACACAATACCGTTCAAACACTAGACTATGGTATTTGGGGCATTACCGTTGACGCATTAAAAGGACAGTGTTAAAAACGCAAATATGTACATATATCATAGACTAACATACTAATAAGTAAGATTTATTTTGTATTTTTAAACTTTAATAGTAAAATACTTAGTTGCGCACTTAGGTAGCGCTGCAAGAGCAAGTAAAACCACGGTAGCAACATACATAGTTGGCGTCACTGACCTACGATAAACATTGCGTCTCCGTTCAAGGTCAATAGCCTTGATGCTTTATCGTTTGCAATAAGATGTCAGTATACGTAACATATTATTGGTAATTTAAACTGCTAGTAAACTTTACAGGCTGTTAGTGTTTTTATTAAATGTAGTTATTAAAAATTAATGTAGAATTGCACAGTTTTACGGCTGTATTCTTATGGACAAGGTAATTTTATATATCTAAGACATGTTACGTTTCTTATTTTTGCAGCTTGTACGGCAATATTTTATTATTACAAAATAAATTTAATGGTAAATATTTTTGTCCAGTTAGTTATACCTACTTTTCAGTAGACTTTTATTTGAAAAAAGCCAACCTTCTTTCAAAATGTAACGTAATTAGACGAAGCAAGAACGAAAGTAAATTAAGGTAAGAAAGAAAAGGTAAAAAACTAAAAAATATTATTGACTATATTTAAGTCCATTATACTATTAGAGAAGCCGCAACTGTCAATTTTTTAAGCCATTGTATAGTTTTTATCGCAGGATTGGAGTGCGGCGACCGAATCAAGAAATTCCGTAACGAAAATAAACCTAACACCCCCCACTCTGACCGGCACAGTGGTGCGGCGTTGGAGGCTGTGCATCATCTAACATCGTTTCAGTTCGGCAGACTTCGGCACAGTGTTTGTGTGCATGCGACTAGACGTATGCGTGTAGACTGTACGAAGCTCGCACGGATCGAGACGAGCTGCTTTGAAATATAATGGCATAAGTTGACAAAAAAATGCTATGCAATAGCTTTTCCGCGGCAGTCCCCGAGTGCCTCACGTATTTTTTTTTCTCTAGTCCTAAATAAAGTAATCGTAATCAAATTTCTCAATTTTACGGTTCATTACCACATCAAGTATAGCGGCAGGTAAGACACGTACATCAACATAACCCAGATGCCACTTATTATAAACCTTATTCAGTTCGTAAGAAAATTTAAATATGTTGACATTGAAAACAAATATAATATTAAGTTGAAAATACAGACGTACCAAAACAAAGACAAGATAAGAGATCAGTCGAGTCCTGGCATTAAGTACATAAGACGTTTACATGCACACGGCCATGAGATGAATCGTATAGATTGTACTATCGAGGACTTAAGCAATATAAATGGAGCTCTCAATGTTTGTACACCCACAAAGTCCGGAAGCTGCAGTTGTTTCTACTTAATTGTATTTTTAGAACTTGAGTCGTCTCTTTTTATCTGTACCAGCACTTTTAGGTTTAAGAAACAAGATGTAACTTACGATAACAATACTTAAGTCTAAGGGAGGTTGCCTGGTTTACAACGGACGTACGCTCATCTATCATTTTAGTAGAAGTAAGCCTAAGACGCAAGCACGACAAGCGTCCGCGTACGTCTTGTAGAATGCGCGTCCGCGAGGGTTATAGTCTGCTGCTTCATCGAACTAAAATACTACGTGGTTTTGTGGTTTTAAATCGTTTTTGTGAGTGTTTGATGATTAACAAAGGGTTTTTTAGTTAAATTTGACATCAACGAAAACACTTAATAAAAGTGTTCGTGTATATAATTAGAGCAAAGATGCGAATCAATATCGTTCGTAACACGGTGTTTCATGACTTTGCTTCATTAATTAGGCAATGTTTATAAATCAGATTAATTTACTATATATAGTAGTTATAATTTAATCAAATTTTCGAATTACCTTATCCAACTTTGAACTGGCACAGAAAGTTTATGTGTACAAACTGGTTTTCGTGTATAAATAGAAATATATACACACGTAATTGTGCGTAGTACTTATATAATAATGCCTTTATTTAACAATAATATCTATAGTTTATAATATAAGAATATATAGTGTTACCAACCCTATTCATCCCGTGGGTGTCGTAAAAGGCGACTAAGGGACCGAGTACACAAGACAACATCATTACAAAGAGAAGGAAAACTTGAAACAAATCCTATTCCAACCCGTCTGGCCAGCGTGGAATAGTAGGCCAAAACTTCCTTGCTAAGGAGAGGCCTATGTCCAGCAGTGGACTGTAAAAGGCTGTTGATGATTAGTATATAATTTTCGCCATCAACAATCTTTAATAGCTTTAAGGAGTTTCCTTTATAAACATGCAGTTGTTATGCAAAACATAACAACTGCATGTTTATAAAGGAAAGGTATAGATACAGGGTGGGCCGAGACTTTATTAACATTTGAGTGTAACATCCCGAGCAAATGAATGCCGGGCGGGGAGCGGGGAGGCTCGTTTCTAGGCAATTTTGTCGCAATGGATCACTTCACGATCATTCATTGATTTCCAAAAGAGGCAACAGATTTATCCTCAGTAGACTTCTTTTATGGGGATATTTGAAATATCGTGTCTACATCAGTAAACCATTCGAACTAATTAGCTTTCTTGTAAATGAAGAATTTTTATAACGGATCAAATGGATCTTTTATACGATTTCTCAAATGGTAATTAATTCGTGGCCCACCCTTTATTTATCTAAAACAGTATGTGAGAACTTTATCCATCTAATTGTGTCAAAAATACTGAATAAAATTATTTGTGAAATTAATAGCTGCAAATACGACTCAGCCGTTGGTTTCTACTCCAGATGTATCCCATGTAGATTAACTGATGCTAATACTTTATCAAATTTCTTTAGCGAGAGTGGTATTGATTTCAAAGATTATCGTGGTCATAGCCATGATGACACTAACAATATGAATGTTGTGCAATAGCTATGCGACTGCCTCGGTCTTGGGTTCGATTCTTGTGTCGGACCAAATATTTGTACCTGCAGATGTTTATTTCGTAGTTTTTGTGTTTTCTATATCTAACGTGTACGTATTTACGAAAAAGCAGATATATGTCAGTTCTCTAGAATTCATAGTACAAACCTCGTTCAATTTGGGACTAGATGACGTTGAGTCAGAAATATTATTATTATTGTTAAAACACAGTGAATTACAAACACGTATTAAGCAAAAAAATTTGGTTGCTCTGTCTGCAGGACGACTACAGAAGATTCAATTTTTTTCGATTTATTTGTTTTATAGATATTAGTTTTTCGTTTTTACTCTTCCCTTTTTTATAATAGTTTACATCATATTGGTGCTATGAACGCTGTCAAAAAAATCTAAAATCTCAGTTTTGAAAATGGTGAAGAAGAGACACTAAATGTTCAACCCGAGCTGGTGCTACGAAGGTGCTTATATGTGGTTTCACTATTAGCACGAAAATTTTAGAGGAAATTTCCAATAACGTGAATGGAAAGGTAGAGTGCAGTAATCAAGCTTAAAGACAAGTCAAAAATAAGTAAGTTGGTAATGGAAACATTGGCAATATTATGGAACAGAATTTTGGAATGTTTGCAAGCGACTAGTGCTGTGCTGCAATTGGCTGATCAAGATCTTAACACCGGATGCACCCTCCACGAAATATTACGATAACACGTCAAGTCAATGCGATCCGATCAGAAATTGTGGTAAAAGCCAAAGATCTGACTGACTGTACGGCATATTAGCAAGAAACTACTATACGAAAGTAATATGTAACGTAATGCGTAATACAAAATACTACTATTATAGCGGTTCAACTATACTCGATAATTATGTTAAAAATCAAACACCTGGACAACTATATGATATTCAGGTATTTGTTGTCACTATTCATAACGTAGTCGCTGATTTAGGTAAATTTATGAAAACCTATCTTACACTTTATGCATTTTACACCCGTTTGCGAATTATACCGAGAGTAAAAATTTCTTTGATTAGAAGAGACTTTAAAAAGAATTCGGCGTAATGGCTTTCGTAAATTATTTGGAGGTGGCTAGTATCATGGGCACTAAGAAACATAACGCTCTGGAACTACAAGTTTTGAGCATTTGCTAAATTATTACAATCTTGTTTCTCGTACATTGAAATTACCGTGCGTGTTTATTTGTCTCACATGATCTGCAACTACCGTGGTTATCGATTTTTCTCAACATTAAAACATACGAATACGAAGAGCCAAAGTCGTCGAAATCACCTCAGTTTAATGTATGTTGTATTTACTTAAAGAAATCAATATCATCAGTATCATTAATAAATTTTCTCATTTTTGATTTATTTTTCAGATTTTTTTGTAGCGATTAAAATATTGTTTGTACCTGACAGTTTTTCAAAATCTGAAACAATTCAAGGACCTCTTAATTGAATTTGCTATAGGCCTCACGGTGTCTTAATCTGGTAGCACATTTATTTATTTATGTGTATAGTAGTAATCCTCTTATCCACAATTATTTTTGTGGATAACAAGAATATTATGTGATATAACTATAGGTATTTTGTTTTCATCTTTTGTAACTATCTTAACTAAATATCTTATAATAACCAAAAGTACTGAGACAATGAAACTGAACGACACTCCATTGTAAAACGATATATGTACTTAATAGAATAGTCACCTTTCTGGAAAGCCCAGGTTAGAGAAGGTCGTACTATTAGTTATAGTTACTTGTTGCAACGTAGGAGGATGGGCGACCCCGCACATGCGCAGTTACCCTCATTGATTTTTCTCACTTTGACAGTTCGACCTATGTTTTGAGCCATCGCTCGCGTACCAACAACAAAGTAAACAAAAAATGGCTTTAGATTTTTCTGCAACATATAAATTACTAGTTTTAGGTGATTCAAATGTAGGCAAAACGTGTATTGTGCATAGATATTGTGATGAGAGGTATTACGATATATACATATCCACAATAGGTAAGTGGAATATTTATTTTTAGTTTTACGAGCCTTTGTCAGACATACGAATCTCTTTTGTTGCGTCTTGTAGCTTACAGAATACAGGATTATGGTTATTTAGGATTATATTGCGGATGTAAAACGGGAAAACAAAGCTTCAGTTAACATTGTAGTATAGACTGGTCTTAAATATTTAATACCGTTAATACTCAATAGTCTATTTTACCTACCTTTAACTGTTACGACCTTTTCAAACTAAGATTTTACTTAGCTTGATTAGATACATATGTTATTTAACGAAGTAGACTATTATGTACTTGTGCATGGTAAAATTTTGATGAAACAAGGTAGACTTTAGAATTAACGTCGATTCCTATTGATACAAAGCGCAGACGTATTTCGTAAAGAATAGGCAATTCGTCTAAATTAGACAAGTTCCACATTTTGGAAATATCTCTTCAAGCTATTTCTATATTGTGCTTATAAAAACTATAGTACTTAATTGTTTTTTTTTAGATTTAATGTTATTAATCATTAAAAAAAGTTAAAAAAAACATTAGGTTTCTATTCGTGAACGAATAAAAACTTATAATAAAAAGAAAACTTTTTCTCTTGACATCTAGAAACAAAGTTATTTAAAAAAATAATCTGCTTTCAGATAACGCCTATCACTTTATTAATAGCAACAACCATTTCTATCGTTTGTTAAATACTTTTGATAAATCAACAGGAACATTTGTAGAGTTTATATATTAATGTACTCGATTTTTCTGCAACTTTTTATGCCTACAGCGACTTTTAAACTGTACACTTTACGTTTGAAACAAAATACAATTATAATATTGTTGTCTGCACTAAATTATAGCTATTATAATAAGTTCAGTAAGGTAGTAGGTAATATGTAAGTACCAAACTAACACACAGGAAAAAATACTTGCCCTGAGTTTCTAGCCTGTTCTGGAAACTACTTTAACACTTAAAATTTGCTAAATAAAATAGATCATCGTCGTGTCAAGAGTTATTTATATAATATAGACTAATTTTTTTCTCCTTTTTACTTCTTTGAAACGAAATTATTATTATTCTACAGGATATTTTAACTAGCATAAGCTGACGAATCATCGCAACGATGCGGCAACGTTATTCTATATTTTCTTGTGACTGGTAGCGTTTAGCGTTTGTTGTCAGGGTGGAATATCCCTTCGGATCTCCGGCTCCTCGGGGAGCAGGAGCTAGGAGTAAGTGGTGTTTCCACTAAAAACCACCCCGGCGGCCGATCTCAGGCGCCCTTTTCTGAAGGGGACCCGGACCATATTATTTCAGGTCCCCTCCAAAATCAACGCCGTGCCTAGTCAGACCCTATCCTGGGGAGGCCACAAAGGCTTCCCCACCTATCCTATCCTAATCCTACCTAAGTATCTATACTGTAATTTATACCTATCGATCCGGTTGTTATAATTTGTTGCGGCCCGATCGCATTTTTGCGACCATCCCCACTCTCTGGCCGCTCACGGTCCCGTCCACGGCTCATAGCGGCGCCAACGTCTTCTTCGCTCGGGATCAGCCCTCTCCCGATACCGTTCAGCGGTCTCTTTCTGGAGCATAACAACTTCGCAGAAAGAAACCACTGCGGCCCAGCTTTTCTCACCCGCCAGCATGACAGCAACGATTGCTGGCGGTGTCAGATCTCGTCCTATTTCATCGACTAGGACTCCGCGTTCAGATGCCCACGCGGGGCAGTCCTCCAGCGTATGCTGGGCGGAGTCCCAGTCGGCTGCGCAGTGGTGGCATTGTGCCGTCTCCTCGCGTCCGATCCTATGCAGATAAAAGAATTTTAAGTCTTCAGAACGGGAGGCAACGACAAAGTCTTTTGCCATTCCATTTTCGACATCTGTAAACAGTTCGAGTTGTGTGTGATTCTAATATATTCAAATCAAATCGACATACAATTGCACTGGCCGTGGTCACAGGCTGTGTGAAGGCTTATGTGCTGAGTGCAATCTCAGTCACGTTAAACATTTTCACAATTAGATTTAAAATGGTGCGTTAGTTTCCATAGTTCAAAAAATGACTTGACAGAATTTTGACACATTTCATTTTTTTTTAAATAATTGATTATATTTTACAACTTACCCCTCACCTTATATTCTGTTACCAGGTATAGATTTCAAACAAAAGATAATAAACTTAGACGGTGTGCCAATCAAACTCCAGATATGGGATACTGCCGGCCAAGAGAGATTTCGGACTCTAACAACGGCGTACTACCGAGGTGCCATGGGCATAATACTTATGTATGACATCACCAATTTAGAGTCCTTCAATCATCTCTCTTACTGGCTAAGGAATATTCAAGAAGTAAGCATTAAAATATTATACAAATTACATGACGTTAAACCTGGGCGATAGTTTTAACTCAGCTATAAATTTGACGATTTTTCGCTAACAATTTAATTTAAATACCTAAGTATCTATACTGTAGTTTATTTGTGTAGTTACGAGTACAATGTAATTGTCAAATAAACAACTACTCACGTGGCAAGGTAAAAGGTTGAAATTACTATTTTCGGCCGTCATTTCTGAGTTCTGAAATGATTCTGATCTGAAGATTTGTTAGGAATATTTAAAAACTAAGTTTAATTGGTTCATTTGTTTAATTTATAAATTGGTATACTAGGTCTTAAATTTACAAAAAATGTAAGGAATCTAAAATTAATGTTACCATATTCAAGTTAAGATCAAAATTTCTATTTACAGTATGCGTCACCCGATGTGATTAAGGTGTTGGTTGGGAATAAGTGCGATGTACATGAGAATCACAGAGCTGTTCCTAAGGAGAGGGGCCAAAAGGTAAGAATTTAAGATATTAACTACACGATTAAGGTTTATTACGGCACAAATACTATATTGGTTTCACGATCACCTCACCGCTTTCTTCTGCGCTGAGTGTTGTGGGTACAAACTCCACATGGGACAACATTTTGTGTGATCCATAAATTGTTGCAAGGATCTTGTGTTGCTTCAAGAATCTTTGTACGGTAGTTGTCTTTCATTTAAGGTGGGTGCGAAGTGGTTGTCAGGTCCTTATTATACATAAAAATACGCTAGTTTGGCCGGTATAGAACTGAAGTGTTATGTTTATATAAACAAGGTAAATTTTCTTTCATCAATCAACAAAGGCAGGTAAATTCTCAGTAGGAAAAAGCAAATACAACGTTTTCTTAATATAGTTTTCTTCCATTTCTTTCATGATCGTCATCATCGCAGATGAAAGATGTCCTAACGACTACTTTATATAGACATTCTTTAAGATTAATACTTTGGTGAATAAGAATTTCTCTTCTACTCTTGATCTATAAATTGATTTGCTGATCTGACTATCATCTCTAGGCTAAATCTCTGACGAGCACCTTCTTAAAGGCTACATACAGGAACAAATCTTTGAGGACACACGAGCTCACAAGTAGGAGGAATGTGGAATCATAATGTTTGCTATCCACCGAAATATTTGTTAATTGTGATTGGGAATTTATCAGGCATCATTCGTGAGATTAAAAATTAGATTGTGTGTTTGAGTTGTGACAGTGTTGTAGTTAATCATTACCAACGCACAGCAAGCATTTGCTATGTGTGTGTGTGTGTTTGCTATGTATGAAATTGGAGTTTTTTAAATTGAGCTGCGAGTCCGAACCGGACTCCGGCCAGCACACGCTGGAGGATTGCCTGCTTGGGAGTCTGAGCGTTGAGTCCTGGTCGAACGGGTTGGACGAAACCTGTCAACGTCAGCGTTGATCACGGCAATGCTGGCGAGTCTGAGGGATGGGAAGCCACTTTCTCCTGTTGTGAGCATGTTATGCTCCAGAAGGAGACTGCAGAGCGAGATCGAGAAAGGGCCGATCCCGCTCGAAGGAGGCGGCGAAGAGGACGCGGCAGAAGTCGCTAGTCCCCTAATCGCCGCCTAAGGGTCTCTGTGGCTATACCTTAGGATGTGACCGCTGCAAACGACCCGAGACAGGTGACACTCCGGTGCGGTCGGAGGTGTCGTCTGGGCCGGGGCGCCGTTCCGCCTCTTACTGTGTACTGTGTGAGGGGTACGATAGTGTCTTGGCCTGGGGCATGAGGTGCCCGGGATGTACCTCAATTGGTACGGCAGGAAGGACTCTAGAAGCCGCTAATGCGTTCCTGGAGCTCTTCCCGACAACCAAGGTAGACTGCTGCGGGGTTTAGTGGCTAGACCGGTTCTCCGGGAATCCCATACACGCCCTTATCCCTCCGGAGGGTATGCTGCGAAAAACATTCCCCGCGTAAAAAAAAGGTTATCGGACCACCTTATCCAGTCATACATGAGTCCAATTTCTTTCTTTACGATACAAACAACAAAAAATATTTAATTAAATAGAAACCTATTGTTGGGATTTCAGATAGCGGATGATTTTGATATGCCGTTTTTCGAAGTATCCTGCAAAAGTAACATCAATATTGAGGAAGCATTTCTCACTTTAGCCAGGAAAATTCGAGAATATAGGGATTCCAAGGTATGTATGTGTAAATACTGCACTTATTAGAAGAGGTACAAGTACTTACATAAATTTTAATTAGCAACAGACGAAAATTTGTATCAACGATAATAATAGCCTAGGTTTAGCTAGCTACTTCCATAACCTAGTTTCTATTTCATTTCAGGCGGACGCCTTCGAGTTGAAAGAAAGAGACAACGTCATAAAGCCTTCTGAATCGGAGACAGATGTGTCAAAATGTAGTTGTTAGCCCAATATTCTTACCATTCTAGTATTTGTGTAGACTGCAAAACCCTGTTTGCTGTCAAAGTTCTGTTTTCATCTGATATACAGAGGTTTACCACAGCTAGAGGCCATTAATGGGCAAACAAATAAATCAATGCCAGGCGCTTAAACTCGTGTCGGCTAACAACTCGCTCAATAAATGGTCACTTCAGTAAGCAAACTGTTTGTTATAACTAGTATTACTGTTATGGGATCTCGAAAGTCTAGGTTAAGCTGACAAGATGTCTGAGTGTGACAAATAAGGACAGAATCTCGTAGAACTAAATAAATTAAGCCTATATACCATTTTTGAAGACGTTTTAAGCACTTCTTTCTTAGCCTTAGTAAGTAATGTAGAGGAAATTAAACATGTTTATCATGACCTGTATGTCAGATGAAACGTTGGCAAGCGCCTAAACCCTGCGTTAGGACTTAAAAAGGAGTATTTTGTTGTTTGGTCGATTTTATCGGTAAAAAATGACAAACTTACTAAACAAGAAATGTATCCTTTTTGTCACAAAGGCCTTTTGCCTCTCGTCTCCTGGCAATAAGAAAGTTTCAGGTAAAGCTGACTTTATTTAAAACATAATGATATGAGTTAGAGTTATTTGGCAAATTGCATAAAGACGGTAAATGGCATTTTGACACCACATGCTGTTAAAATTAAATTATCATAAAGTAAACAATTATTAACGATACCTACCTACTTTAAAGAAATAAAAAAAACATATTTGAATTAGAATTTTTAATTATGACCGCATTACTGCCCGTTCTAGATCTATTCGTTTTCAGCAACCGTGATATAAATCATTGCTTTATATAAAAAATAATATGGACATTTGACCAGTGTTCTCAAAAATCACTTCGAAAAATAATATGCTTTTGACATGATGGTGTTAAAATTCAATTACCCATATAAGCTTAATGCATTATATGTGCTATTTTGCGTGTAAGATCATATCGCAATTAATAAAAGCACCAGTATTCTTATATGTGAACAAAAATGATCCATGGTCATTCATGGTCAATGGTCTTACCTTACTATATTTAATATGAACTGAGAATCATAGTGTACCTATAGTATGAACAATATTAGTACTTAGTATAAATCATTTTTAATGTATAGTGTTCTTACCTTTCTTAATTTGATTTACCTTAATTTTATAAAATATAGCTCGGAATATGGTGTAAGTTGACCACTACCATCATTTTTATTCATCTTTGACAGATCAACTGATCGCACTGAAATTGTTTTAAAATTAAGTTTTCACTTTTTCTGTTTTATAGCTCAATATAATACTTCAGGCTTCCGTTTTATACAATGGTACTGTTTTTGAGACCTTTCGTAGCAACTATTAGATCCTGGAATAATAAAAAATTAGAAGTAACTATGACGACAGTTGAAACTTGCTCTGTTTGAATAAACTCTTTGTAAATAATTAAAGAAACAGTGCAATTATTATTTATATAAACACCTACTTTTATCGATATGAGGTAACGAGGGCTGTAAAGCATATATGATTATATAACTCGAGCTGCTATGACGTGTAATTGTCAAAGACAGATAATTTTATATAATCTAATTTGATCTATCAAAATATAAGTTTTAAACAATCGTATTCCCCTGTAGTCCTATAACTTTATATGACAATTATATAACGGTTTTGCTCTGTTCAAATATTATTTCCAACTCCACGAAAAGTATGTAGGTATGTATAATACTTATTTGTTTTCAGTAAAAATTGCTAAATAGTCGATACAACTATGTTTATTGTTAAAACTTAATATGTTATATTATAGACTGTTACATTCCTGCGTAAATTATTTAGTTACTCTATTCTCGATAAGTAATATCTGTAATGATGAAATTTGTCGTAGTTTTAACAGACTTTAAATAATTTAAAGACAGTATTAAACTCAATATTGACATAAAATGTGTAAAAGGATTTTCGTATTTAATGTATTATATGTTTGTATGAGTTTTGTTTAAAAGTCATGTATTGTGGATAGCTTTAGCTATTGGGCATTTTGAAGACATTAGTGGATTAAACAAAAACATCTGATCTGATTGAAAAGTTAAATAAAATCATAGCAGTAGGCAGGTAGATCCTATTATCGGGAGTATTTGGGCTCCTTGTACATTTGGATTATGTTAAAACAAAATATATATAAATAGGTACATTTAGTTTCAGATGATTCGTTGAATAAAGGCAATAAGTTAATTTCTTGGTCAATAAAAAATGCCCATATAAATGGGAGCGCAGATTTTTAACATTCAAAAGATGCATGTGCAATTGCACGTATGTTTTTCGTACATACATACTTACACTTTATACATACACCTCTACAACCCCAAAAAGCAAGCATAGTAATCTAAATACCAATATTTTTTTCCTTATACCTTCATTCCTACTTAAAACTTTAACAATTAGATGGGCAAATTGAGTTTAATGGAATCGAAAAGCTTATAAGAAGGGAAGGCATTATAAGTAAGGTATATTGATGATGCAGATAGCTGAGACTATGTATTACCTCAAATAGGGCAGGGTTGTGTACCAGTATCTGATTGTTACCGGCAAGTCCAAGCCTATTCGTTGATGTTTGTTTTAGGTACTTCCCTAATAATATATATGTGCTTATCTGTAATTTTTACAATCCACCAACGTAAACTTTTGCGAGTGACTTCTACATAAGCTATGCATGCTTCTAGTTATTTATATTAACTTTTGCAGTAGGGATGACCAAAACTTGACACTCAACTGTTAAGTACTTACATGTAAAATTTTTAAAATCATTTTTAAACTCTATATAATTTGAAAACACTTAAAACACATGCACGTATAATTCGATGACGCGAAAACCAAGACTACTGTAATAAGGCAAAAATTGTAAACACATATGGTTTACTGAAGTTGAAACCCAGAACCTCGGCGAATAACCCGCATGTCCGTAGATGCACTTAATAATCCGTACCGTGTGTTAGGTACGGATTATCAAGTGCACCTTACGTGATTTACTCAATACCTACATCACACACCAAAAGACATGGAATAAAAAAACAGTTGCTTGTTGTATGGTTTATTTAACTCGTTTGTACAATAGCTAGTTGATTCTTGATAAGTGTAAGTCGTCAGTGGATGTTGAACACTTGTGGATTTTTCTACTTTTCGGGCATCTCAATTCTAAAGCTTATTTTAAACCGAGATGTATAAAGCCCATTATCGATTGCGAATTGTGTTGGTGCTATTTATCCTTTTCTTTGTTATGTCTAAAAGAAAACTACGAACACACTGTGAAGGCCTTTAATGTTGTAGGTTTAACGTATTTTAAATAAAGCCTACGCGACTATCAGACTTGCTCAGCAAATGTTATAGACTCAAAGCACATTATTATATCTAACGAATTTAAAAAAAAAATTAGGAGTCGTTTTGTAATAGATGCGTTCGTTAATATTAATAAATAATTGCATTTTCATCTGGCGAAATTACATCTAATGTGATTTAATTGGAGAATGTTTTGAGAACGAATGAACATTTGAATGGAATATTTTATAAGCTTAAGGTGACCTGCTTTTATTTAAAAACAAATGATAAGTACACATCACACAGTACGTGAAAAACCGATAAAGGGAAGGGCTGGTCCCAAATTGCAACTGCAGGGCGATATCTATAACGGGGTTAAACTTTGTAACAGTCCTGTAGAATTCTGTAAAATGAAGTACGTTTTATTGAGTTTTTATTCCAGAAAATATATTAAGATCCAGTTGCAGTATTTTCTCCAATATCACATTAGATGTGACACTTTATACACTAGCACAACTAATCCTATATTAGTTTTAACAGTTCAATGTATAATAAAGTTTTAATATAAAATGTTGTTTTATTTCAATAGTATTAAGTCAATACGGATATTGGTAAAATAATTAAAAGATATATTATTAGGTACATACTATAATTAGTTAATTACAAGTTGTCTTTACGAATTTCAGTTAATTAAAACTCATATGATTTTCTGGGAAGTTCCAGACTGTTCCGAATTTTTCTTAATTTTTTGAATTTAAAATAAGTAAAACATACTTGTCCACTCTTTTTTATAAGATTTGATGGGACTACGTGCTCCTAGAAAATGGTAAATTGGTCGTTTCATACCCTTTCATGCTTCATTAACATTATTTTCAACAAAAGAGAGGCCACGCTTTGGCCGACTCGTTGGTACAGAACCGCGCAAATCTCTCATTGCATTTTATCGACTGTGCGAAGTCTATGAGATAAACTTCACACATATAACTACTAAACTAACCACGATAAGTTGACCAGTTTGGTTAAGGTCACATAGTGTAGGGTAGAACTCAAGTCAGGAAATAAAAATTCTAAATCATCCAAAAAATGACTACAAAAACTTAGTTATACAACAAATTATATTTATTTCTGCAAGTACATCTTTTACAGATACGCCGGACTTTACATTTTCTAAGGCTCACTCTGGGAAGAAATGTCAAAATAAATCATAAAGATGCATTTTTCCTTGTTTTTGAGACCGTGAGTTTTGATTAAAAACTGCGAGTGCAGTATGGGGTCTGGGACAGCCTTTTGAAGAAACAGCCATAGTTTTGAGTCGACCTGTCCATACACACGGCATACGAGAACTAGCCAACGTGTTACCTAACCAGTCATTAGTCAATAAATTCAGCATTAGTCAAAACTAAATAGTATTCAAATATTCTATATAAAATATATACATTCAATAAATATATTCATACTCATACATTCAATATATATATTCATAATATATTCATACAAATAAAATTTATACATTCTATGTCATCATAAACCAAAATATAAATATTATCTAGCACACTTAAAAAAATTCAATAAATCCTATTCTATACCACAATTAGTTATACTGCTCAACATTTTATTATATTAAACCAATATACATATATAGCCAAATTTGTTCAAGTCATATAATCAAAATTCATTAGACATAAATTTCATTAATAACTCAATTTCAGTCTCTTTCTACGATTAGTATTTCTTCTTTGACTACCCTCAGGCTTGATGACATCGTGGTTGCAAGTAGAGGGTTGCGTAATCAATGGTGAATCATGATTATCAAAAACAGGAGTGAATTGTTCTTGTTTTATCTCGTTTAACTCTTCTTTTATACTGTTTGGTTCCTGTTTAATACTGTCCGGTTCTCTTTTGATATTTGAAATATCAGCTACAATGGACTCTGTTCTGTAAATTACAAATTATGCTGAATATTTATCAATACTGGCAAGTGTAATTTAATCGCTTCGGCGATATTGGAAAAGAATGATCGTCAACAAAGTTTGCAAAACAGTTTGTTTTTTTTTTTTAAAGAAACCTAGTTTGCAAACAAAGCAAAAGAATTCTGTTGAATAATTCTTGTAGCCAAAGGGGTTTTACTACTACTTATTAGTATTGGTACAAGATCTGGTAAAGGGTAAGAGTTGATAAACAGATCTACTCTTAAACGATGAAAAGTGGTTGCTTGAAAATTACTTTCTAATACATTGGAAGTCTTATTAGGAAGATTTTAACACGTCTTTTTAAAGTGTATTGCCTCCTCTACACTACTCGTGAAGTTCCTCGGCGAAGTGCTCTAGAGATTAGAGAGAGAGTATTCGTCTAACACTGTGCAACTGCGCGAGTAGTGTACAGGAGGCATATGGTTTATCTTTTGTGTCTCTCTAACTATCAGAAGACAGAGTTAAGACAGCGAGCTGTCCAGTCTGAAGAGTAACAATGACAAACAAACAATAGTCATGATCTACACGAGATGTAATACTAAAAAGTTCTTCAGGCGCCAATGGACAATATTGAAATTGTATTAAAACCAGAGACCACGCTTATTTCAGCACGAACGCACCGTCTCGACCGGTGCTGTATTACCCTCTTACCGAAGACCAACCTAAAGCCTTTCTTTGTAAGTGTGTGAGCCTTGCATTGCCACAATGACTGTCATGCCTTTTACGTCTCCAAGCGGGTATGAAAGTGAAAAAGCATCTCACTAGGTCGCCATAGGGCAGGTCATGCTACATTGTCCGCAGTCGTAATGAGATTAGTAACCACATCTCTTGGATTCCATTTATGCCTTTGATCAGGCACAGTAGTAAATTGGACAGGCTCTTAAAGAATTGTCTAGACCAGCAGTCTTGGTGTTTAAATATTCCTCTTCAACTAGGTTCTTGTTTCCATATATCAGAAAAACAAATTTGTTATACCATGTGAGAATAAACTTCCTTAAATTTCACACAACATCATATGTATTGTAATACTTACAGTGGTATTTGTGGTAATTTGACAGATTTTAATAAAATGCTTTTTGGTAAACTTTCAGAGCCAAACATTTTTTCATATGTCTTGTATACTTTCTTATGTTCCGCATCACTAAATGATTTGGTAACTTCATGTCCTGTAAACATAAAATTTATGCTGTGAATTAAACTGATATACATACTTTAATTATATAAAATAGAAGTAATATTATAATAAACCCCTTTTATGCCAAACTACATGCAATTTAACATTTTTGATCAAATGAATTTTATTTTGTATAACGTAATTTCAAATTTGGCATGCATGTTAGTATAAACTTTTTTCAGCTCTCTTCATTGAGCTTGGTCTTCTGCAACTACTCTGGTCCAGTATGGACCCAGGGTTAGGTGGATATTGCACTTCATCTTGTTTTTGACAAGTAACTTTTTTGCTTCATTTGTTTATTTTGCAATGTAGCATATACCTCATAAGATATACATAATATATGCTACACTGTAAATAAAAGTAATATACTCACTAAATATAATTTCCTTGTTTTCCAACTCCCGCTGGTACGCTTTAATTTCTTTGTCTTTTTTTATCAAGATTTGAATAAGATCATGCTCACTTGATTTTAAATCACTAACTGCTTCCAAAAGAGGTTGAGTTACTTTCGTGAATAACTGAAATAATTACAGAAAAATGATTAATGATAACTAGTATTAATATCCTCACACATCTCACACATGGCTATTTGATCCCAAATTAAGCAAAGCCTGTATTATGTGGTAACCAGACCTCTGGTACTTACATGTTATAGATAAATTACACCCACATGCAAAACAAATGATTGTGTTTATTATACAAATATTTATCCTAGGTGGGAACTAAAACCGTAACCTTTAGCTTAGCAGTCTGGATCATTAACCACTACAGCAAGAGCTCTGTCAAATTACACAGAATATTGCTGTTGTCCAAAATTTATTATTATATTTTATAAAATATAATGAAAAACTACTGATAGCTATAGCGTATAGCTATAGCTATCAGTAGTTTTTACGCAGACTCGGAAATCAAACCTGAGGGCTCTATATCGGCAGTTGCATACCAATAAAATAATATTTATACTTACAAATTCATTTGAGGCTTTGGAAAGTTTACATTCAAATCCAAATGGATACTCAATAACTGTTCTCATAGTCAAAAGTAAATTGTCACCATTTTCTTCTAATTTAATTTGCTTCAATGTATCCATACCAATACTAAATAAGTACAATCCATTACTTATATACTCATTATCATTTTCTAATAACAGCCCATCGTTACTATTCTGGAAAATGTACATTATTTTTAGAAGCATAAACTTTTATTTTGCTTAAAACAAATTTAGTAACTTAAACATTAGGACAAAATTATATGTATGAAAAATTGTTTTAAGGATCCAAACATTGAAATGAAAAAACAGAACCCTTAAGGAAACATATACAGCCATATCTTGGTACCGAGGAAGTGTAAGAGGACTTAATAGTTATTAAGTATATCAAATATTATACATCTACATTGTTTTTTTCACACTATTTAAAACATATTTGATGATATTGACATAAGAAATTTAGTACTGGTTTTATTGTTCTCACTTTATGAATAGTGCCTATTAGTCAAATATATATTAGTCACAAGAGTTTACCTTTAATTGTGCTATGAAAGCTTTTTCAGAAAATATTGCTGTCCATATAGAGATGAAATCTGTGACGCATATTTCATAATTAGGAGTTTGAATGAAGGATAGGAAATAATCTTCATTTTTGATTTTTTTCCACATTTTATTGTATGATTATACAGTCATAATATAATTAAATTTGATAATTGTATTTTTTACAATCTAAGAATTCATTTTCCATTAATTTATTGCAAATATCCCATATTTTCAGCTTCGCGTATACATCGTTGGCTCTTAGATTACCACATTTGATCTCAAATACCACAGTTTACTCTTATATTGTTATTTCACTAAACAAAGAAATTGTGTTGTAATATATAGTTTAATTATAAGAGAAAATAAATACAAACAAGTTCATTAATTAATAATTTCTTCAATAACAATTCATTTCATTTGTTGACTCATATATTTGTCAATTGTCAGGTATGTCAACTGTCAAAAGCGCGGACATTCGGGCATTTATGTTGCAATTGCAAAAATTTAGGTAGGTCTTTCACATACGTATTACGACTTGAATGTATATTAAGTGTTTAATACTTTCACACAATTTGATAAATAAAAGTAGACCTAGTTGCAAGCACCTCCTAAAATGTATCTACACCACTGCCTTGATGCCATAAATCAGACTTCCTGAACGGTGTTTCAAGTGAGCTGTGACTATTCTACTGCATCTTTTCTCCAACTGTGCCTATTCGTGTCAACAAAGAACTATACAAGCGGTGTGTCCTGTGTTGTGCAAAACTAATTAGTATCCTTTTCTGTGTATAAAAAGTGGCGTCGTCAAAAGCAGTGTTGCCACATGAACGCTACAAATTAGAATCTTCTGTTTAACTTGACAGTATTTACTTACCAGTTCCATTGTTATGTGATTAATATTTAATGATAGGAGAATATCTTGTTAATAGTCCATTGCTACACTTACACTTCTCCTTAGAACGTAAACATGAGCCTTTTATGTAACGTTGGCCTGACAGGTTAACATAGTGTTTTTACAATTCCTCATTAACCTGGTTTTCCTCACCATCTTCACGGTGATACCGCCGGTTGCGCCGTCGTATAGGTATAGGGTATCCGCGCGTGCCGGATGTCGCTTAAATGGAGAGTTTATCCGCAGATGGTGCCCGTGTTAGCGGGCAGGCGCTAGGAGGGATCTGGATGTCGTAATAACAGCTGTTCCCGGATTCCTCCTATGTCAGGCGCAGAGTGGCACGCCGTGTTGTTTTAGTCGATCCGATTCCGACATACCACCCTGTCGTAAGCCCCGGTGGGGTGACGGCCCGAGGGGGTTTTTGTCGAATTTTAAAAGATGTAGACCATGTTTTAAAAGATAATAGGAACCGTCGTTTAGAAGATAATTGCCAGATTTCAAAATTTTCATATTTAAAAGGGAATATAAATATGTAAGTTCTTAAGCGGTACATAAAGGATAGTCATATTTTTTTACTGTTGGGCGATATTTAAGCGAACAAAATGACTGAGTTTATGTCCAAAGTGCTATTAAAAGCTTGCTTTTTAATTAATTTGCAAAATATAAAGTAGGTATTAATTAACTACAGCAATGGTTTCAAGGACTGTGTTAACCCTCTATCACTAATGAACTAGTATTTGTCTAAATTTTTGGATTTAAGAATGTAACATAAAAATCAAATACACGTATTTTGGGGTTTAAGTTTTTTTTATTATTAGCAAAAAAAAATTACAGAAATAGGGAGTTTTACTTTTAAGCAACACTGCGGTATACAATCAAAAATAATACAATACTGCTACATACTGACATGTTACGAAAGATGAAAGTTCCTCAAGCAATGTTTAGTTTTCGTGTAACATAAGGCTACCCCGCATTTTTCATATACATTGTGAGTAAAACCTGTACACTTCGGGAACTTGCATCTGATTTCCTTATCAGTCCATTGTGGCCAGTGCCCGATCTGATCTTGCCAAATCGCTTTTGGAGGCATATGCCGAGCAGACCCTTTATGTTTTTTGGTTTGTATCTCACTCTCAGGCGACCGTCGGCTGAATAAACTAGGCGTTAAACTCATTTTGCAACCCTTTTGTTAAGTATCCATGCATTCGACATCATGTGGTCTAAATAATGATAAAATAGTCGCATGGGCCATCGCTTGCTCCGTAAACGTATTTTATACATACCCATGATATTGTCAAGAATATATTTGCAATTATATTTTCCAACTACATAGGGTCACTTTATGTTAACATACTTCTTGTTCTTTTTATCCCATTTTCGAACATAAGTTTCAGGTTTTTGCCCAGCAAAGGTTGAAGCCAGATATATGATTTTATTGTTTTTCCATGTCACAGTCGAAACATCGACCCCATTGACGTCGGCAACGTATAACTTTCTTATGGGGTTTGTAAGGATTGTATCTCTTCAATGAAGTTCGTGCTTTAGTGGAGTATATTTCTTTGATTGCCTTTACAATTGAAGATTGACTTTACAATATGCCTCATTGCCTCCTGCCATCACTGGACGTATTTTATGTATCCTGTTATGATCCGGATTGCTTCTAGGAAGATCTTTGCTATTATCATTGAAATGTAAGGTTTGACGAATCTTTTCAAATTTATTCAACGTCATGGTTTCCTGTATGAGAGGCGTTCTAAGTATGGGGCTTTAGTGGTTCGTAACTCTAAGCAATTGAACAAGAGACATTAGGTATGTCACACCTATAAATTGCCTCACTTCCTCCTCAGATAACCGAAAAGTGCTGTTAGGATCTTTCTGCACTTGGTATACTTTGGTCACTTTAGATATTGTCTTGATAAGTTCATTTGAAAATAGGTGCAGAAAAAACTGTACCGGAGTATCTAATTCAAGAAGATTAGTGCAGAGGTTCTTGTTTCCCATGAACAAGAGCTGTCCTGGATTCAATTCTAGATTCAGCTTAGCAGGTTTCGTTTTAGCACTTATTATTGGGGGCTTGGCTTGTGAAGGTCCAGAAGTATTCTCGTGTGATGGTGTGGTTACCGCGTTGGAGGAAGAAATTTCCTCAGTGTATTCAAGGGTTTCTATTATTGAGTCCACATCAATGTTCGCTTCTATAGCTTCTACTTCGAACGTGTCTAATTGAGGAACAAAATCGGGATCAACAAGACTGTCATTATCAAAATCTAGGCCATCTTTACTATCTGCGCCATCAATGAGCACGAAATGCATGTCTTCGTCAGCAAGAGGTCGCTTACGAAATATCCTAAAATTTAAAAAAAAAATAACTATCAGCGTAATAGGTGTCAAACTAAATTTTGTACTTTTCACCTGATGTAGCCTACAGTTAACTATCACTATTTATTAATAAAAATAGGATAAAATCTAAAAAGTATTCAAAAATAACGTCAGACAATACAGTTCAAACACTTACCTCGCCAATTTACCAAGATAATACACATAACACGAGCGAAACTATTTTTTATAATATTTTTAAATCACAGTGTACCGCTTTTTTTTCAAATACTTTCTGTCAAAATACGCATCTCTATTAATTACTAACAGTGTCATCTAGTTGTGGTTTTTGGTACTAGATCGATAGTAAGTAGTGTAAACGGCGGATAACAATGCACTAAAACGTTCAGAAATCATATGTATTAAATTTCGAGGCTCTGGAATGGTATGTTGCCTACAGTCTACACTATGATACAGAGAGTTAAGGAGTGATCAAGTCATTTTGAAAAAAATTGTAAAATTTCACAGGAAGTATCTCAAGATTCTGATTTTAAAAAGATGGTTAAGTTTCTTAACAACATCATATGCCAAAACCAAGAATAACCTTTCAGCTAACTGAGCACCGTGCCATAAAGCTCGGTTCATTCAAGCGTGCTGGAGTCGAACGCTTCTGATTTCATCAGAGCTAAAAACTGGTCGCTATCTAGTCCTAGTCTTAATCCACTGGATTATAATTTATGATAAGTTTTAGAGTGTGTGGCATACTCTAAGCCCCATTATAATTTGGAGTTTCTAAAGCAATCCAACAGATTGGCAGTGAAAAATTTTCCCATTCATGGAGACGTCATCATCATCAACAAACTTTAATAACCCGCGGTTGTACATAGGCCTCCCCTATGACAAGGAGGTTTTGGCCTACTATACGACGCTAGCCAGAAGTTACCATAACCATAATTACCTTAAACATTTAAAGGACCGTTTTAGAGTCTATGTTAATCATTCTTACAAAGCTCCAACTAAAGTAATAAAGTTCTTCACACACATTAAAGTAATGAATATTCTATACAATAGAAAACATAATTTCTTGTAACAATATCACACTAAGATGTCAAATGTCAAGTTTTTATCCAAAACAGTTTTTCCGCACATTGATTATCTCCAGCCAATTTTTCCCAGTACATTGTTATATATACAAAATACTTTACGTACAGGCATGTACAAAAGCACTAACCGAAGTAATCAACCCGTGGTTTTTGTATTTACGGGTTTGCGTGTACCGCCCAAATAACGTTATTTATCACAGTCAGGAGAGACAAACAAAATTTGGAGAACAATTAACGAAGTTATCCGTAATTGACCGGTGTATCTTATCATAAGTAACGTAGGTTGTGGTCGAGGTTCCTATTGATCCAAAACATATTAGCTGTCTTCTTAGTTTTCATAGTTGATTAGAATGTTTAATTTATCAAAAGATAAATATTAATATTTTTATTTGCCTATTCAGCCTTCTGTATCCAACACAACATTTTATGGTATATTTTTATATTCTACGATTATAGGTACTCCTTATTGTAAAAACAGTCATAGTAAAATGAAAACTGTAGACATTAAATTTTTTAAAGGTTAAGGTTTGACTAGACTAATAGAAAATTATTTTTAGTTTCATAAAATTCGAGCTGTTTGTGAAGATTTTCTTGTCTTTTTCTTACTTGCCAGATATTATAAATTGCTAAATTATGTTCAAAGGTGCAATTGCAAAAATGCTGTAACATAGCTATATAGACAAAAAACTTTGTGGATAATATTCTCAGTTTTACTTTAACGTTATTGAAACAATGTGGGTATATTTCGATAACACTCCAGTCCAATCCAATGGATTAGATAAATGTATCGAGTGTGGACATTCACGATCCAACACAACGAGCTCAGTTCACGATACGCGTTGGAATAAATGACGTCATTTATCAGCTCCAGCATGTCGTATCGCAGACACGAGTGACATTCATATATGTATTATTCGTTTGCACAAACACAGGGCTTTGTTAAAAAATATAGAATAATTTGGAACAGGTGTTGTTAGCGTCATTTCATGTGTGACAATGAATGAATGCGCAGTTACTAATTTTAAATGTACAGGGTCGTTACGCGGAAATAAATTCAGCATTGTGAAGTTTAAATTGGGTTTTTTTTCACCTTTTTTATTTGCTTGTAGACTGAAGCTCTTTAATCTTTACACTAGTCATTGCCATTACTGAATTTTAAAACGAAACTATCACTCAGGGTCATCAAAAATATTGCACACGCTTATATCACCTCCTATTCATATTCTTTATGTGTATTTTTCAATTTTTTTCAGTGGTGTTAAGGAATGCGTATATGCATTTTAATATAGGTAAACACTAATTAGACTTAATACTAAAACTCTAAATTCATCACATTGATGATCTACGGGTGCGAGTCTGACACTAGCACCTTCACTTAAATCTAAGCTAAAATTTGAGAGATTTTATCTAGCTTATGAAGTAATCAACCACTATTTATATTTGTTTAGCGTTCTCTGGTGTAACTGTTAGTATTCTTCAACGATTGTTGTGGCAAATCTTGGGGGAGGCCTTTTTCCAGCAGTAGACGTCATTCGGCTGTAATGAAATAACCGTAAATTAGTCTTTGATGGATAAAAATATTATTGAAATTATCAAATTTTCCCACAAAAATCTTTTCATGATATTGTAGTAACATGAGGCAATATTACTTTAACTTTTCTGTAAACTGTGACCATAGCATGTTTTTTTTCTTTTTGAAATTAATAGGACTTTTTCGCTGAGCGATTACATCGTCCTACATTACAAATATTAATAACAATACCCAAAAACTAAACTATTGTTTACATAAACTTGAATCAGCCAGTTTAATTATCCGTCTAACTTCGTCTATCATTGTATTAGACAACATGTCATTCAAATATCCAACTAGTAGCCTCTTGTTGCCGTCAAAATACGATACTTTTACGAGTAGAAATTTGTTCCGGACGCATTCCATCAAAATATGTTGGGCATCTTCGATCACATCGCATTCAAGGCGGATGACGGGACTTTTTTCGGGGTAAGATACTCGTAGAAATCCCATCATCAGCTGTCCGAGTAGTAAGCATGTCTATGTGTTCGTTTGCTTATATCTGAATGTTAGATGGAATCCATTGAAGAATTACTTTTTGTGCTTTGACCGTAATGAAAGGATTGATTCCAATATTCGGTAGGTAATCGGATTACTTTCCCCGTGGAAGGCAGAGCGAGCCAAATGTTGCAGGGTACTTTTTGAATCTTGAAATATGAACAAACGGTCAAAGTTAATTGAGTCAATGTATGATATCGCTTCTACTATTGCTATTAATTTAATATGCATAACTAAAATATTAGTATCGATTCTTAGTTCAACATAACACCCCGGCACAGGATTGAAGACAGCTGAACCTACTCCCTTCTCTCCTTTAGACACACAGATATTTATAATAATGTTCACATTTTTGCTGGATAAAGTTTGCATATACAATATTAAGGTCATGGCAGGTATGCTTTAGTTTTGTGCCATAAATTAGAGGAATAGAGCTTGATACCATTTACCGTACTGCAATGTTGTCAACCCAAGTTTCTAACGAAAATATTTCACGTAAATGGCAGTGTATTGATACATTATCTAAAGAGTTTTTAATGTTGATCAATAGCATTTTTTTATTCAGCCAATATTGAGAATTAATAAAAGATGATAAGTAATCTAAAACATTACACTATTCGTGGCAAAAGATTTAGTTTTTAATATAAATTGTACTGTAAGATATTGTCTACAAACCTGAAGGGACAGAAGACATAACCGTACAGTACTTCGTGTAAAACCACCTATAATCCGTAAGGCTTTATTTTGAACTCGATCTAATTTCAACAAATAACTTTTACAGTTACAATTATTTAGGAAACTAGCGCAGTTGATTCTACTTCTTATAATAGATAAATAGCCATATAAGGTACTTTTGATATATGCTCCATCCTGTACCAGATAGAACTTTAAATAGATTTATGTAGTTTAAAAGTTTATGAATGGTTTCAGTGATATGTTTACCACATTTGGGAGAACAATCTAGTCACGCACCCGAATACCTAACTCGATTAACCTAAGTCCAAATTTGATTGTTAATTTTAAGATCAATAGCATTTCTAAAGTTATCTTTCTTAAATATACATACTTTACTTTTGTTTTGAGTCATAAGTAGACATAAGACACGTAACAAGCTATTGAAATCATTTCATTCAAGCTCCAAGTACTGTAATAGCTGTATGAATGTTCGGACTCGAAACATACAACACGAAATCATCGGTATAATGAGAAATGTACACATTTTAAAATAAAAATAAAAAGTACGCCTGCTAACTCGGAGAGGTAGGCAGAGGTATATTAGACACCCAATTTTCAGCAGTATTTTGATCCCACGTAATATGTGGCGAGTCCATTGCCGCTAATAGGGATGTTTTAATTTCTAGAGCCTCGTCCGTCGATAAGCAGTTGCACCACTTGCAGATGAGGGCTGGCTTGGGGCCCTAAGTTTTGTTGGGAGCCCTACACATTTTGTATATTTTTACAAATATTTATAGTTGCTGTATTAAAAAGCAATGGAGATTAAGAATCTCCCTGCAGTAAGCCTTGGCTTGTTGATCTCAAGAAATCGTTATTATCTATAACTTAAATAGGTCCAGAGGTGAGGTGACAAATGCCCACACCCAATTATGTTATTATATACATTTTCAGTCTCAACTATGTCAACTGTCATATGTCAACTAAGGTATATCCTCCGGCTAATAGGTTTTCAGCGTCATCTGAAGTATCCTTCTGAAGCCACCAGTCAGGTTGTTGTTGAGTTCTTGTTGGTTGCAAAATGTGAAAGGGTAGCTAACGTTCTCTTACCAGCGGCAGCACTTGAACCTGTCAGCTCTTGCACGAGCCGTGAGTCGACCTACCCTTGGATTCCCTACGGATCACACCTCGGCCCCTGCCTTCAGCTGTACAGTTTCTTCTAATACACAGAAGAGTATCGAGAGCGATTTACTCCTATTACCGAATTATTTGCCGGTGGCCAATACCTAATAATTAATTAACACCTGTGTAACTCTCCGAACACTTTGACTCTTAATATAAACTTCTTGAGTCAGTCATTATCTGCAGAGGGTATTGAGAAGGAGCACACGTAGGGTATAGGGAGGAAATAGGAAACTTTTTACGAAGCGTTTTCAGACTACGAGTATAACCTTTTTTGGTTTTTGTGCATCGCCTAATTTGGGTTTTGGGGATTGGGATATTGAACTGGTACGGTAAATTAAAGAAGGTCACGCTTATATGGTTAGAGTTTGTCTATAAGCATGGTTAAATTCTGCCGTTAATTCGCCTACTCTTTTTTCTTTTTATAAACGGAACATACCTTCTATATTGCTATATGACTGTCCGTGCAATTGATGCATCAATTGAATTTGTTGTGGTTTAACAGTTTTCATGGTTCTTCGTACATTTACGAGAAAATCTAATTTTTGATGGATATACAAATCTGACGTGATCATACTTCCAGCAACAAGAACATTGTGACACGGGAAAGTTATATAGTATATACTCGTAGTATAATCTAACTCTTATATCGTAAATGTACATAATGTACGTGTGTATGTAAAGGCAAGTCTCGCCTCACACTTACTCTAACCAGTTATCGAATCTTCGTTATAGATTCTTTTATTTAACCTTCTGGCTGCCATTATTTCTAAATCACACGTTAGGATCTTAAAAATTAGTTCTTGCGCCATGTTTAAGTCAATATCCTTAATAACGCCATAGGAGATGCCTATCTCAGAAATTTCTGAATTCTACTCTGAATCCTGAAAGTTAAGATTGCAAAATCTCTTGCGTTGGTTGAAATTATTCGTGTTAATTTCGTGCTCAAAATTATTAAAATATTGTACTAGTAAACATACTTTACACGTAGTATACCTTTAATATTATTATTTTTAAATAATTTAGCTAAAACGAATTGTTTTGGTAATGCAGTATTATATGAGACATATAGTTGAACATTTAACGAATTTGTTTTTCCTAGATACCTAGTGTAATTCTTCTTGAAGAACCCTTGCATATTCTCTTTTCTTTCTAATCACTTCATTTCTGATCTGCTTACTCGTATCGCATTCTTCAATGTTATCTATCACAGGTGCTTTAATTATACTGTTTGTCTCGTTGTCTCCGTCTGATAAACTACGAGTAATGTCACCTCTTGGACTCTAAGTATACATCTCATTGACCACTAAGCACAGTGCCCGACCGGCCAAGGGCGGACGAGCGTTTGTAGTTCATAAGTTTTAAATTCAAAAATGTTATAAATTTACACGACAAGTGCTATTAGCTCAAGGTGCACATAATAACTGACTCAATAATTAAAATTGAAATTAGATTGTGTCCAAAAAATCTCATTATGTCTCACATTTAATCAATTTAACAACCTTGTTAAGTCGACATTATTCCATCTCTGATCTACCAATAACTTTCAGCTTTCAGTCATGAAATGTATTTCTTCATGAGGAGTAAGTGAAACAGATGAACTTTTTTATTTAAGTTGTTAAAATCTTCGAGATTTTGGTTAACCTTCGTTGATTTAATTTAAGTATTTTATTTTAAATGAATCTTGAGCCTTGTTATTTCTTAAACAATATCATACCATGACCAACGTGGTTTAGTTAAAGACCCATAAAATATCTGCTCACGCTATCTCTCCAGGCTGCGCCGCCCAGACGGAACAAACTGCGCTGCTGCTGCGCTGGGCCGAGTCCTCACCGCAGTTGCAGTGGTGACAGGCGGGACTCAATTCCCTCTTAGCGACCGAGTGCAGATACTTCCCGAAGGAAGGAAACGGTCCCGTGCTGCCGACCCATCCACTCGGCGATGACATGCTGGAGAGCCTCTACGGCGGCAAGACCAGCACGTGGAACCTCCAGTGAGCCATCGTGGCTCAACAAGCGGCCGCACGTCACTTGTGTATCTCTTTGGGCGGAGGCCGTATGCCGCTACTCGCCCGTAAGTCAGCCGTTCGTCGATAAACTTCGCCGAGTACTACTGCCTCCAAATCTTACGGCGGAGTTCCGGCCAAGGCGCACACCGCCTGCGTCGACACGGTACGGTAACCACGTATGGCTCTAACCACTAATATCCTCTGAGGGCGCCAGAGGTGAACCCTATTTTAGGCGGTCAGAGCCGCCGTTCACACCGGTGCACTATAAAGTGCCATTGACCGGGCAACCCCCGTGAATAGCTGTTTCGTCGCGACGCTGGCTTCACTCAAATTGGGCAAAAGTCGCCCAAGAGCAGAAGCAGCGCCGATCAGCTTTGGAGTAAGCTGTCGAAAGTGCTCGTCGAAGAGCCTCCTCCCGTCGAGGATTAGGTCCAGGTACTTCATCTGTGCCTGAACCAGTACGAGGACCGAATTGACTACGATAGAGGCACCGGGGGGTTGACCACGAAGGGGGCCCATGGAACAAAAGAGCCTCCGGTTTTTCTAGGGCCACCCGTAAACCCAGCACCTTAATACACCCGACCACCAAAGACGTGGTGGCACGCCACTTCTTGAAAGTTGACACCCCGGGCTGTGATCAATGTATCATCGGCGTAACAAATTACCACCAGCCCGGGGGAAAATATATCTGAAATACATCAACCTAATTTATGTGACGTAGAATATTTATCACTTTGTAAACATACACAAAGTATACATATGCCTTCCTAAATCAAGGTCGTCCATTCCCAACCGCTCACACGTGCCTTAGGTTTTGTTCGAATTGTTTTGTATAAATACGACGCGGCTGTTGGAGTCACGAACATTCATCACTTTATCACCCCTTTTTATAGCCAACATATGGCGCCCGTAAAACATCAAATTTGTTAAATATGTAAATATACTTATTAGAGGAAAAAAATTATACTCACGTGTACTCAGGGATGCGCAGCCAGTTGAGTAGAGGAACAGATTCTATATCCCTCCGGGAGGAAGAGCATGCTTCGATTAGGGGAGGTGCTCGTGCCAGGCAGATCACAAGCCAAAGTTTGATGTTACGCAGTTGTATAATTCATTCTAATTGGTGTAAGAAGTTTCGTGGGTGATGCGAGATTGTCTACTCCAAATTTCGGTGTATCTTCATTGGATATATATACTTTAATGCCATGTATATATATATATATATATATTACTCTTTCGTTATATCAGAAATTGTCACAATGGAACTTAGTTCGTGACTTGACAGAGACACCATCATGTCGGTCGTCACACGTCCGATCTTATTCTATTCGAAAATTACGCACGAAAGTAAAATCGTTTATCTTCAGAACAATGACATTTCACTAACGTCAGTTATAATTTTAAAATAAAGTAAAAATTCGCAATATGCAGTCAAAAATTTAATTAGTTAGATTTATATTAACTAAAGTTTCAAAGTGTCTCAAGCCTATTCGTTGTAACTTATTTTTTCTTAATATATATAATATTTTAAACATGATTCATGTTGATCTAATTATTGGCGACAAATATGGTACCAATATTGTCTTTAAATAATATTTCGACAAATACTTAGAAACAGGAAAGCACACATACAGTTCTATCAGAAGCAGTATTATCTACATCATACCTTTGAATGAATTAACTCAAACAATTTATATAGACAAAGCGTTACACCCTTCTGTTTAGTATGTGTCATCTTTTTTTTTAATAGTGATACATAAAATATTTGTGGCGTTAAATTTAGTAACATTACAGTCTGAATAGAATATTACTTATCGATACATATGTTTTCATTAAATTACTGAAATTCATGGCGGTATGCTCAAACTTTTAGTGCGCTTAAATATATGTACGAGTATGTAGACATGATGCTATGTAAGAAGTTTTTGAGTAATGCAAACCGTTGTACACCTTGAGCTCGGTATGTTAAGTCAGAGAAATTCAAGCAGTTTCAGAAGTCGCGAGAAACGAATCTACAACTTATAATTAACTCTGTACTGTCGTGTGTGAATTGTGCAAAACCGTGGAAATTTTAACGCTGCAATGTTTTGATCTCATTAAAACCACCATTGAACCAGATTCGCTAATGAAACATTAAAATCTGTTCCGTTTGATTTATTTTCGATTACACCATAACAATCTTTATAATCCTGAAACGGTAAAAATGAGTGAAGGTTAATTTTAATGATCCTGGTGATAAACTAATGAGGCCTTTTTATTACTCAATGTGGCATAAAATTTGAAAACGCCTATGTTTCTTATTTAAATGAAGATTTTTAGTAAAACCTACCGGTGTTTACTGGGGGTCACGATGACTGACAATTCTTGAAATTTAATTCATGGATCTTTTATTTATCTACGGCTAGCCCTCGTATAATGTGCGATCGAAAAACGCTTAGGTGTTACCAAGAATTACGTGGGTAAAGTCTTATTGTACACCCTTTAAATTGATGTCAGGTACCTAAATGGAAACATTTCGAACTATCTGTAAACAGTGTAATTGTTTAGATGTTGTATTTGGGTCGAAACTTAACGATCAAATGTCGTCTTTAAAGTTCTAATAGTGTTTATATAATTTAAGATACAGCAAAGATTGTTTTTTGGGCCAATATTTTTTAATGAAATACTGATTTATACATAGTCCGAGTCACGGGGAGCCGATGGATGCAGTTGGGGTCCAGTCGTACGGTGTGGTGTTCTAGGGGGGAGGCCTATGTTCAGCAGTGGACGTCTTCCGGTTGATGATGATGATGATGATGATGATGATGATGATGACTGATTTATTAATTCTATTTATTGTAAGAATCAATATATACCTAATAGATTTTTAGAAGTTAGCAAATTCATAGACCATTTAATAATATTATTAAAATTGCACCATTATTAGTCATCTTTGTAACTGATACGAACAATTTAATCTTAAAGCATTAGTAGCAAAAGAAGATCTTACAAATATCATACATACATATATAAAACAAATCTAAATAGACTGAACTGGATTTAATAACATTAATAATAAGCCAACTTTAGCTGTAAACAAATATTGTAAACATAATTTAGGCACATTTCTTCTTTCATTGTAAACAGCCAATACAATAGAGAAAACTATAAAATGAAAGCTTGAAATACGAATGCTTAAACCGTAAACAAGTACAATAAGACTAAATTGGCTGGTGCCCCTGTGGCATTGTGTTAGGAATTTCCCATACGCCGAGTATGATCGTTGTTTTCGTACCCCTTAATCGGATAAGATTGGGAATTGAACTTTGAACTTATGAGCATGATTACAATCTCAGAATCTCTGTTATTGGACGTGGTGTAAATGGGTCTATGTGAAAAGATTGGAATACAAAACATAATCATTTGGAATAAATGAGACGAAGTAAACGTGTTTTATTAAAGTGTGAACGTGTAAAGCAAGAGTGTTTCGTATAAACATTTTCAAAGTAGATAATCATATTGAAAGCTTTTTCTTGGAAAATATATGAAGAATATTCTTTTCTTTGAAATAAAATGTATATAAAAGTTTTTGGACAAAACAGCGAACTTGTTACTTGCCGGCCTCCAAAATATTTAATATACGAATAAATTTTGGCCGTTTTCTTCGTAAAAATATTTAGGTGTTGGTATATAAATACAGAAGACAACAAAAAAAGTTAAATAGTAAGTGTAATAACATAAGTTATTACGCAATTTTTAAGTGGAATTTTATGATAAGATGAAAATATCCTGAAATGTAGAATGAAAGTTTTTACGCTGCTTATGGGCTAACCTAGCAACGTGGGGACATCATCTGCGTCTCGACTTTTTAATAAATTTTAATATAGCCATCACATTTATGAGTTTTATTCTCAATCTAATTTTTCATATATCTGTTTATGTATGTTAATAGAATTGTAGTAGTACAGAGAACTCTATATTGCAACTTCTTTAGATTACCATCAAATACCAGAACACTTGTTAAATCATGAACGAATAAGAGATTCGTTTATGATCATCTCATCACATTATGGAACACCTTATAACCTCTGTTGTTTTTACTAAAATCTTAAAGTAATCTAGATCTAGTTCTTACTGATTTCACTTTTTTCCAGAAAATTGAATCTTTGACTATGCAGCTACCGCAGAATGAGTTTTATTAACGAACACGAAGTGTTTTAAAAATGTTCGTTGTTGTTAATCGTTAACATTGAATTATCCATCATATCTGAACCCTTTTGAGAATTAAGGTACACCAAGAGTTAGTTAATTTTTAAAATATTCCTTTGAGTAGAAACTCTACCAAACTCTAAACGGTTGGCTATTTACACTTTTACTCGTATCCCAATAGGCTATAACATTATGACCGAATTGAAAAGCCAAAGCCATACGAACCTGACATCATATCTACAGTATAAGAGATGGTTTATAAGCTTTAAGCGCTTTTTCTATTTACTTATTCTAGTGACACCAGACCATGTGTTGTCTGGTTAATTTTGAGATTTTTTTAAGCAGTCATTCATACATGTAAAATTAGATTTAATTTAAAATGTACTCTTAACGAAAATTGCCTAGTAAATTTACTATACTGTAATTAGTCGGTCTTTAGTCGCTTGCTCCTCCTTCTTGTACCAGTGTATTGATTAGCGACAGAGGTCGTTGTTGCCCAAAGACCAACGATGCCTTGCTAATACAACCTTTCCTGTATGGAGGCCGGATAAAGAGTATCCATTCGTTTTGCTTTATCGTGTAAGTACGCATTCGATTGTAAAATTGGTATTCTGTTGACACATTTAGTGATATTATTCAGGGCGTGATCTTTAGGAAATGGACCGATACAAAATCAATTTACAGTTTATACGATATTCATTTGGTTTAGCTATATAAATACAAAGTGTTAGCAGAAGGTAAATGTTTTTATTGTATTTAATGGGCAAGACTAATCTTATTTACTTTAGAGGTTTGAACAGACATTACAGTGCTTAAGATGAGTCTCATGATATAATGAACACACGAACTAACTGGGTCGTGCAATTGTTCGACTATTATTTTTTTAACAATTACGTAGATACGTTACTGAACGCATGGCACATGGAAAAAACTATTCCACTTAATTAAATAACTACACAGATAACAACCTCGGTGACACTATTTTTTTTATTTCGAGTAAGCAATTCCGTGTTTGATCTTTTAAGTTGAAACTGTATAGGTTGGCATTCCAAGTAAAAGAAACACGAAAGGTATTGTCTCGTGGAAGTCGTAAAAACCCACTAAAGGGAAGGGTATTTTTATTGTTACGAGCTGGCAACCTGTCACGGTACTACTGCACCTTCATCGATTTTTAACTAAACCGACCGAAACCCGAAACCGTAACACTACGTGACGTACGGACACCAAATGACGTCATAAACCTATGCGGTTGATTCATAATCAATGTTTCCTTTTGATCTTATTGTGACAGCTACTTCATATACAAAAAGTTATGTATACCACCGATCATGATCATTATGATTGTGTCACTTTCTTAAATATTCAACGGCTAAGTTCATCACTCTAATTAGTACAAATAGTTTAGTGTCCGACTTGAGTTTGAATGGAGTCCACGTAAGAATGTTTGTTGGAAATAGTAATACGCGAAACTTTAGTTCAAATTCATGTCATTTGTGTTAAAATTATAAGTGTGTTGTAACTTGTTTAGGATACAATGAAACTGACATACACTGTGCATAAAAGTTCTAAAAAACGAAAATTCTAGTTCTCTAAGTAAAATAAATTGATCTAATTTTTATACAACCTTAGCCAGATTCTAGTATATGCTGTTTACAGATTATTATTCTTGACTTTTTACTCTGCTTTGTTCTTTATACCTAAGGAACGAATAAAGAAGTGTAAACATCAAAGTATTTTATTCTTATCGTAATAAAAATATTCAATTAATTATTTTATTATAAATTTGTCTTGTTTTACTTTTGTTATCTGAAACCTCTCTCATTTATTAACTGATTTGGCTAATTCATAGGGAATTGAGAACACAAATTAATACAATCCGTCCTAATTATGGCGAATTGAAATCGCGACGACTTTTTTAACATTGAAGTTAATAACCTTTTTAGTATCGTAAACTTTTAATAGTCATAACATAGTTATACCTACTCTCTCTTAAATTTACAAGATTTATAAATAATGCATTATAAATCTCGTGCCTTGAAGAATTACGAGTATTATATAATAGTATTATCTTGAGCAGATAAACTTATAATGGTTCCCGTGGGTGCGATATTAGTAATTATACCTATTGTGTAAGTTATTGCTCGGAACTGTAACTTTTTTTAATATACGGTAAGGTACTTATCTATTTTTATTATTTCTTAGTCAAATAAATATTAAATTTATTTAAAATAAATGACTGATTAATTTGTGAAGATAAGATAATTTTAAAAGTCTTTTATTTAGTGTAAAGATCTTTGTTACAAACACACATACATATACACATACAAAGTTACAGATAGTGAAAATTAGATTTAAATATAGAGTAGCTACTCAGTTATGTCTTGTTTATTTATAATGACATTAAAACTATTAGTTTATTTATTTAAAATTCATTTGGTGCCATATCATGTTTGCCAGTTTAGCAGAAAAGCAAAATTAATACATATTTAGAAAGAATAATACATAAATTGCGAATGCATAAAAAGCTTTGTTTCTTTCTTTCAACATTATGAAACAAGTCTTTCCAAGGATGATTATGAATGCATTTAAATTGCCTTCATTATGTATTCTTCTTTGAACTCAGACTTTGTAATGCATAGTAATTTATAAATGTATGCAATAGTTGGATTTTAAAAAGAAACAACATGATCTACTCGAGTTCTCGCGGATGAAATTTTGTTATATATTTATTTGATATATATTTATTTTTAGGGAGCTAAAGCCATAAATTTTATTGTTCAGCCTTAATCTAGTATCTTGTATCTACGAAAGTTTAATTAATATAACTTGAGTAAGGATTTCCTTCTAAACATTCAAACATATATATTATATGTTTGAAATCAAACAACTAAGTGTAGACTACTCACAATACACAACGAGATTCTGGTATTTATTTTATTCCATTTTGAAAAATGATAAATTGCGCACTAGGACACCATTTGTGGACCACACAAAGTGCTGCCTCGTGTAGTGATCGCACGTATAACATTCAGCACAGTAGGAAGTATCGAGGTGACCGTTTAAACCACAAAACAAGTCGTGTTGTCATTGCCTCTAGTGGTCTTTAACGTATATGAATTCAAACCTTACGATTTCAGAAGATGTATTTATTCAGGATAGCGATATTGTCGTGAGCCACTGTTAATTCTGGCTTGGTGGAAGTTAGATAAGTGACAATGTGAATGAGATTTTCAACACATTATAATGTCATTATCACGTGTTGCTAATCCAATCTAATCTAAATTTATATACACACTCGGTTCTAAAATAGATGGCATTAAGCCAATTCTACGCTTTAACATGTCATAACCAGAATAATGCATCTATTGTAGTGCACATAGCAATGTATTCTTATCAATGCAGGTGCTTAAAGGTCTATTTCTTTTTTTATTTAAGAGCCTGGCAAAGGGACGTCTCTTCCTTTGAGTTGTGGTCACTATACTCTTTGCTAATGCAGACGATGCAGTATAGTGTTGCACTGGTGTAAAGAAGTAGGATTAGAAAAGATCGTTGTTTAAATTTAAGAAACGCTTTTTCGATATATTTTCAAGAATCAAGAATTGTGATATTTAAAAAAGTACACTCATTGAGAAAAGTTAATTTGAGTTTATGAAAAAGACCTTAATAGAATAGAAATAGGGTCTTAGAAAGTAAAACACACAGAAAAGCTTGTCTGTAAAAGAGGCTCTATATACATAAAATAGTGAGGAAAGACGGCGTAAAGAAACAGAGTAGCGCGGCCTTTGAGTGTACAAGTTTGTAAAACGTTCACAAATTTACGTGCACCGTCATGTAACACAATATGGGACCTTTCACAAAGGGATTGGATAGTTCATACTTCGCCATTAGTCTATAGTTGCTTGTACTTTTTACCACACACATATATATGACATTGTACGCAGTAACTGAATTCGGAGTCTTGTTGGTACATTGTGTATGGAATATTAAACGTATTTTGTCTTGCCAGCACTCAACGTTATGAAATTGCCCTATATACTAATAGTTTTTACTGTATCATCGAGGATTTTAAAGAAAGTGTGAATCAGAAGTTTTGACTATCACTTTTTGTATATTTTATTGCTATTTTGAGCAAGCAGTAAATAATACCGAATTTTGAGAAATAAAACATCTTTAATATTGGAACTTTTTTACAATGACATGTGTTTAATGACAAATAATTATTCTTGATTATTTTACTTACGCTCGCATGTATGTTGGTTATCGCAGTACATAGTAGCCTTTACTTAATCTAATGTATTAGCCACATTGTTGTAAAGTTTCATCTAAATCTGTATTATAGTATTTGCGTGAAAGAGTAACAAACATCCATACATCCTTATAAAGTGCCATATTTATAATATTGAAAGTTAAAATAAAAAATAATTATTAAAGAGTTTGTCTTCAAAAAGTATAGGTACCTTATGAAAGCACGGGTGCTTTTTATAAAACCTAATAACAAAGATTTTGTGCCGTACGCAATCGGGTGAAAAAACCTAATAGCGTCGTCTATCGGTATTTATAAAATTTGGAGCAATTCATATACGCATCAAAATTGATCTTCCCATGAGAATGACATGTTTAACCACGGTACAAAAATCATGTCATATAATCGCTCTATTGCGACGTAAAAGAAAGATAAACAAACAGACATACCTACTTTCACATTTATGATATTAGTAAGCATTATATATTCTACATAGAGCTAAAAAATACTAACGACAATACAAAAACAGATATTAAAATCAGTTGAACGATAGGGTTTGTTTTTATTTTTGCAAAAAGAATGGAGGGTGAGCGAAAGAGCTGAATCATAATCACACTGCTTCTGATAATAAAAGCACTGTGTGTTGGCGTTATTACACATGCAATTAGTTTAACTGGTACCATCTCTGACGATTTTTAATGAAAATAGTAAATAACAAATTTTATTTCATTTCAAACATTTAAACTTGAATTATTAGTTTTAAAGACTATTACAGTGTAATACGGATACAAAGTAATCATTAATTAAAATCAGTTATTATCAAAGTTCAGATTTTTGATGACGAAGTTGGCATAGAAAAGCCGAATCTCTATAATTGTTGGCAATTTATCAAAGTCCTAAGACCGCCGGCGTAAACAAATTGTTTTAATTATAAGAACGAACTGATTGCTTAATCGCGTTTAAAATACTTCTAGAGGATTTTTTCTTTCTTTAGAATTTTGCATTAACATTTTATGTTTCTACTTAAAAACTTTTCCCAAATAATTCTGCATTTACTTTTTAAGCTTAAAATGTTAAGATTGTTTAAAGTACAGATTACTTTCATCTGACATTATTTCTACCATGTTATTATAAAATAAATATGGATCAGTCAAAGTTCAAAGCGATGTTTTTAGTTACTTAATTTTAAAATCACGATTTGAAAACGTAATGTTTCATGTTCTTATGCAACAACGAATCTTCATACATGTATACCAATAACAGCTTAATCTCGTTTACATGTTCCGCAATATGTGTGAAGAAGCCGGTTATAACTAAGCAGTGCGCTCCGATAGATTAATTACGTTAGCAATTTCAACCGACTAGCGGGCGAACACAACCGCCACCGCAATATTGGCCTCATTGGACCCACATTGGCCATATTGGATAAACGAATCGATACATCGAGTCTTATATTTTATCAGATCAAGTTTTAGACGTTAATCCTAAAACTTTTGTTCAACGACAAAATGTATTTCAGTTCGTTGGCCCCAAATCTTTTCAAATAGTGCCTTTGTTTTTGTTTCAAAGTCTATAGACTTTATTTTTAAGTATATTTGATTTTTGAATATTGAATTTAAAAACTTGTTGCTTAAAGTCATCAAACAGTCTATCACAATATACGTAGATATGAACATTTAACACAACTTTAGGGTACGGGCTGACAATATATTAATGAAGTGGGTTGGTTCTACCCAAAGGATCGCAATCGAAAGGTTCCGGTTTTGATCCTCTGCCCTAAATATTACATACTCAACATACATTTGTATCCAGCGGAGCTAACTCAAAAACAAGTTTTGTTATTAGACTGCATTACTATTTTACACATCTCGGACACGGCAGTTTGGTTCCATAGTCCTGCTCATCACACATTATTTCTTGGGTGGGAATTGAATCCACGACCAAGTAAACCGAGGCTTTGTCGCCAAGGATTCTAACCCCCAGAACCAACAAAAAAATCTTTTAAAGTTGCAATTTTGCTATGAAAACATTGGAATTTGTGTTCCAAGCAGAATTGATGATGGCTCTCAGCCAGTGCATCCGGGCACAGTTTACGAATCCCAGTTTCACAGATTTATAAACGGGTGGTAGTGAGTGCGGTGTTTTTTCCGCGCCATCGGGTATTCTTTACGCTCTAGAGAAATTTCGTTGCGATGCACCTATCTACCTGTTAACATTAAAAGCAGTAAACAACGTGACAAATGGTAACAGCGGTATTACCATCTGTTACGAAATCTATTGTTTTAACTAGGTATTTTAATTACGAATTAGCAATTACATGTAAATTTTTTTTGGTGTCAAAGATACTATACTTAACGGCGGTTGCCATACGTCATATGATTTAGAAGGGCTCGAATTTCACAGCATGTGTATTCCAGTAACAACGTTACCTTTTACTTATTTATTATAAAAAAAAAAGTGGATACATTTAAATATATTATCATTTTTTCTAAGTGAACTTTATTTCGTGTTCATTGTTTATTCTTGTTCTATACTATTTTACCGCCGCCAATAAATTTCTGTTTCTATCTGAATGAGAGTTATACTTTTAAATTCACAGGTTAAAAAAAATCCACACTAATACAAACTTAATTAACAATTTGATACGCAAAATGAACTTTTACCTTTTCAGTAAAAAGTTTGCAATAAACTTTCCCAATTCAGGCGTAAATACATTGAACAGAATATAATTAATTTTGCCGCAGTCTATATGCCTGGGTTTAGCAAAACATAAATTCTAGTTGACAATTTTAACAAGTAACGTTTGTGTAAGTCTGTTAGCTTGTTACGTTTCTGGAATAAATGTCTTTGTATTTCTCAAGATTTACATTCCTGATCAAACAGCATGTTATTTTGCACATCCCTTAAAACAAAGAGTATGGCAAGCAACTGCTAAACTTTTTATATTTTTGATTGATGGCTCTTGTATTCTCATATTGATTTAAATCACTATTCTAGAATGTTTGTTTACTAAACCTACGTTCTGTTCATTGTATGAAGGCTTTTGATGATTGTGTGCCATTAGATATCAGTAGTTTGGGCCGAGTAATTAATGTAATATGGTTATAAAATTTATTAGGAACTTGGAGTTTCAAGACGTAAGACATTGAACTGAAAAAAAAAACATCAAAAACTATTTTTCTAACCTACGTATGTGTGTGCCTAAGGCTCTGTGTGTATCTATGATCCAAAAATTTTGCTTTTTTGGTGTGGAAAAATAACATAATCGTAATCGCGTTCGAGAGCCAAAGTTAGTAGGAAATGTCTTTAAAAAGTTCAGATGGCATTTTAATGGCATCAAACTTTTGTTCTAAAATTCACCATTAAGTTTATGTCATTTTATTATCTTGACAGTTTGTAATTTAAAATGATGTTAACGTTGTTAAATTAAAGAGTTTTAAATTCATGGTATCTACATAACTTTTTCTGTGAGTTTTATCTAACACCATTCGATAATATTAAAATAATAAAGTAGTTCCATTAAGAAAAGAAAAAGGAAAGTTAAGTAAGTGACTGTCTAATTTTGTTGACAACAATTGTCAGCAAAGGATAATGGTAGAAATGTTTGAGGCTTTTGTACCGCCTTACATATCTCATTATAGAGGTTGTTTTTGTATTTATCTGACGAGTAATATCATCAACAATAATATTTTGAATGCCCAGATTTTTAGGACATTGTGTTAAAAAGTTATTTATCACATATAAAATATAGGCTGCACTAAAGTTGACAGTCATGACAGGTGGCTATTCCAAATGAGTTTTCATTATTTATTTATTTATTTATTTATTTATACATCATGCACTTTATGTACATAGGCGGACTTAATGCCTAAGGCATTCTCTACCAGTCAACCTTTGGGTGATGCAGAGAAAATAGGAAGTAGGTGCGTTCAAATGTTGAAAAGAAGAAGTAGACATATACAAACTTTCATATACTAAAATTAATACAAATACATAAATACATACATATACATACTTAAGTTGATGTAAGTCTATATACATACATACACAAATAATTATCATAACAAGTATAAGATGATAATCATGTATTGGTTGATTCTACCAGCTGTTTCAGTAAATACTGCTTCACTTTTTTCTTAAAAGTAAAAGCGTTGTTAGCCATCCTGACTTCGAGGGGAAGCTCATTCCAGAGAAGAACGGACTGCACAAAGAAAGATGAGCCAACAAACTCAGATGTATGGGAGGGGCAACGAAGGAGAAGATTCTTAGAGGACCGAAGCTTTCTGTCGTGATTGCTACATAAGAGTTGGAAATAAGAGTTTAAATATGTTGGCGAAGATGGGTTATTAAGTATAGAGAATAGAACAGTGAGCGCGCGTAATTTTCGGCGTAGGCGAATTGGTAGCCAATTGAGCTGCGAACGGAAAGAGGATACATGGTCATATTTACGGAGATTATAAACAAATCGAATGCAGTTATTAAGAAGACGGTCTAATTTATCGAGAAGATCTGCATTCAGGTCGTAGCAGCACACATCACCATAGTCGATTAAGGGGAAGATAAGAGTTTGCACAAGCATAGTCTTGGTTTTTACGGGCAGGAAATTTCTCAGACGATTTAGAGCCCGAAGTGTCCCAGTAACCCTCCGGCACTGTATTGCAACTTGTTCACGCCAGGTTAGTGTGCAATCGAGTTGTAAACCTAAATCTTTCACCGATCCACTCACAGGTATGATAGTCTCATTAAAAGTAATAGCCGGGAGAGTCTTAGTGTCTACACTGTTCATCGACCGGTGACTTCCCACTACGATAGCTTGACATTTTGTGGGGTTCACAGATAAACCAAACCTTTGAGACCACGTGTTGATTGTTTCCAGATCATGGTTGATCATTTGTATTGCTATCGAAATATCTTCCACTTTACTCTGTGAATAGAGCTGTACGTCATCGGCATACAGATGATACGCACAAAGAAGTTCCAGTGACAGGAGGTTAATATACACAGAAAATAATATAGGAGAAAGAATGCCGCCTTGAGGAACACCAGAATCAAGATCACACCAGCTCGAGGAAGATCCATCGACATGAACAGATTGCTGGCGTCCCCGAAGATATGATGAGAACCAATCCAGTGCTTCAGGTGAGACCACAAGATAGGAAAGGATAGACAGGAGTATATTGTGATTGACTGTGTTGAAGGCATTAGAGAAGTCAATTAGTACCGAAACAGTAACTTCAGTGTCTTGCATACCTGCCTTGATATCGCCAACCACTTTAAGAAGAGCAGAAGTAGTGCTATGATCAGGCATGAAACCCGATTGAAACGGACTCAATAGGTTGTTTCTGTAGACAAATTCAGAAAACTGTTTGTGCACACAGGATTCTAGGACCTTTGAGAGGAAAGGGAGAACGGATATTGGTCTGAAATGGTTGGGGTGTGTGGGATTTGGATTTTTAGGTAAAAGGATGACACAAGCTTTGCGCCACAGTGATGGGAAAATTCCAGAATATAATGAGTAGTTTATGATATGGGTGATTATAGGTAAAATGTGGTCAATAATTGTTACGATCATACGTCGGCTGATTTTATCACAACCGCGTTGGATTTGATAGAGAATATGATCTTTTTGATCTCACCCGACGCAACCGGAGAAAATCGAAAGGGATTTATGTTAGGGCTATTTAAACTTGTCAGGTAATCAACAGTGCGATACTCAGTTTGGGAATCCAAATGAGCAGATAGACAAAAATGGTGGTTCAAATCCTCCAAACCAACCGTCCCCTGCAGACCACCCGACCGCTGCTTATCAATACTCTGGGTATTGATTCCAAGGAACCTCCAAATATTGGCGGGAGAAGAATGGGAGATGTTGTCAAAAATGTGTCGGCGTTTGGCGTTGCGTATCATCTGGTTGCAGCGATTCCTTGCGATTTTGTATAAAGTGCGCTTTGCCTCGGTACGGTCCCTTCTGATTTTGAAAAAAGCTCTATCTCTTCGTCGCATAGCCAAAAGTACCTCTTTCGTCATCCAGGGAGCAGGTTGCCTCTTTACTTTAATACTTTTGATGGGTGCATGGTTATCATATAGAGCGAGAAGTATGTGATTAAAGTTATGAAGCTTCTCATCTATGCTTATAACTGACGTTACTGCATCCCAATTCAGACAGGCAGCATCCCTAAGTAGCTTGTCCAGATCCATACGAGCAAAACAACGCATGCGCAAAACTCTTGGTTGGGGTTTAGGTGGTTTAAGGGCATAGGAGAGGAAGATTAGATCGTGATTGGAGAATGCCGGTGCTTCAAGTTGACCATGGTTACGGACAAGCATAAGGGCCGACACTAGTATTAAATCTAACCAAGTGTCCACCCCCAGGCTGTTATGATGAGTTGGCTGTAGAGGTAAAACATGCATACCGGTCGACACAACAATCTGAAGGAGTTTGCAGGCACGTGAGGTAGGGCGGGTTCGGTCTGTATTGAAATCTCCCATGAAGATGTGATGAGTGTATACAGACCCCAAGGATTCCAGCACTGTTTCCAGACAGGAGAAGTAATCTATCGAGGGAGGAGAATACACTGCCCCCAGGACCACCTTAATTCCTCTCACAAGGACCTCAAGAAATAAATATTCTACGGCAGCTGAGGAAGAAGAGGGAGAAGAAGCCAGAATTTTAAAAGGAAGAGAACTGTGTATGTAAATGGCAACTCCACCTCCCCTCCTGGTGACTCGATCATTTCGAACAAGGATATAGCCAGTGAGAGGATAGAAAGCAGAAAGAAGATTAGGTTTGAGCCAACTCTCCGATATCAGGATGGCATGAACGTTGGTGTTACTAAAAGCCTCAGTCAAATCACTATAATGACTGGGTATGCTCTGTGCATTAAGGTGACATACATTAAGCAGGTGCTCTGACTGACGGTTGAATGTAAATTGTAAGCGTTCACCTAATGTCTCAGTTATAGAGGCAGAACTATCATCTACAGAGGATAAAGAAGACTCGTGAGCAGTGTTGTCAGAATCATAATCATCAGTTATCATACGTATTAAATATAAGCAATAAAAATATACTACAAAATAGTAAATAAATATAAACGTAAAAAAAAAAAAAAAATTGGAATTATATATACGATATCACAAAATATGCAATACCTTACTATGTTGGCACGAAATTACTCCTCTGCACGACCCACCAGCTAACACCACATAAAATTTGATAATAACAACTAAAAAGAAAAATAAAAATACAAGTGGAATAAAACGTATCAAATAGTGATAGTGTAAACAGTAACATCAACACGTTACGGTGTCCACCAACGCATTGCCGAACGCAACCCGTCATGCATATGTCACTTTACGAATGTCAAATATGTTATGTTAAATATGTTGTTGATGTTAAATAAACAATTAGACAAGGCCAAGTAGACACAAAAAAAATAAGACTATATTGTTTACCTGCCAGTTAGCCGACGAGCTACGTTCAGAAAAACGTACGTTAATGTGAATATGTCCGATGTATTATATTTTGACTGGACTTTTCTTGTGCGGGCCAGACGACTTATTCTCTTTGCCACTTCTGCCATGGGGCCCACTGCATGAAGAGCTTTTGGGTGCTTTGAAATCAGGTCCGACAGCTCCTCAACGGTAGTGATCTTACAGCGAATGCCAGCAGCGACCATAACAACAATTGTGCCGTCATTAGTCCAACATGCACGAGTGCCGAAGTGATTCCGGGCCTTGGCAAATACTGTCTGTCTTGTTTTGGTGAGAAATTCACGAACAGAAACGGCGGAACCTTTAAGTGTAGATTTAGCCCTCCAGGCCGCCGACCGGAGTTGTAAGCTACGAAATCTCACCAAGATGGGCCGGTGATGATCTATATCCGGTGTCCCTAGCCTGTGACAGACAGTGAAGGACTCCGCAGTGCACGTTTTCAGTTGCAGCTTGTTATTGACTATGTCAAGTGCCACTCTGCCACAGTCTTCACCGTCAGACTTCGCAACTCCCATGAGTAGAAGTGCTTTACGACGATGCCTTGTCTCTATGGCATCAACAGCTTGAGTGCATTCTTTAATCTGCTTCCGTAACAGTCCCAACATGCTGTATATTAGTTCCCGAAAGGTTCGGAACTCCTCAGCAACTTTTGCAACCGTGTCCTTTGACGTACTTGTACATTGAAGCTGTGACTCCAGTTCCGCCATTCTTCTGGTGAAGGACTCCTCCAGAGATTTTTGAACGGCTTCAATGTTCACCAACTGTGACATATTGTTGTGTAGTGTAGTGCTGTTAGGTGGTGGCTACAAATTGGTTAAGATCCACACATAAACTCCTACAAACAAGTGCAGTCCAATATTATGGTGTATTAAGCAAGAACTTGTAATAGTTTTTAGGAAATGTAGATATTTTAAATTAAATACAATTAAGAGCAAATAATTTTCTGTGTGCACTTTTTGACACCTACCCTCAATTTTCCAATTTCAATTATTGTTAATAAGATTGTGCAGTACCATATTTTATTAAACATAAGAATATAATTGGGATGATTAATGTTGCGTGTTTGCCCAGGGAACCAATTAGACGACACGTTGATTGTAATATTTAATAATGACTCTTTTTTCTTAACATAAACTAAGGTTTATATACAATAATATTTGTATGTAATATGGACAGGTTTAGGTGGGGGTAACTAGGTTGTTTGCTTGTTTACTTAAATTGCTAATTTGACAATATATTATTTATGTTTCCTTATTTAATAATTTACAATATTAAGAGTAGGTCAGCTGAGTAAACAATTTAATTTAATAATTTAGAATATCAAGAGTAGGTCAGCTGAGTAAACAATTAATGTAGCGCGTAGCCGCGTACAGACCTAAACTATTATAATACTATGGCTTCGCCATAATTAACTTTAGAAACGATAGAAACCTCATAGCTATTCAGTATGTAAATATTACTAGCGGTACAGGATCTGCCATTCCCTTTTGAAGCGATATTGAGGTAGATTTAAATATACGTTACTTCGGTTACTAGCGTGGAATATCAATAATTTTAAAAGCATTTAGTATGAACATAAAACAATTATATCGATGAATAAATGGATTCCGTTATTTTTTTCAATATAACACATTCGCTGCTATCCATTATCCGGAATGATTTTTTGTTTTAAAATCCATTTAGTATTGTAAATGGAACTGATATGAGTTTGTTTTAAACATTTGAATTTGTGTTTATTGTTTTTTGGGTTGTCTCGATCTGATTGCGGCACTTGTGTCTCTTAAGCTTTAGGTGTCCATAGGCAACGGTAGCCACTTACCATCTGGGGACCTGTAGTTAATTCTGTCGCAAAACGTTCTAACTTACAATTTACTTAAAAATATTCAAAGTAATTGAATGAAATGCTTACATTTTCCATTTATTTCATTAAATTAAAACACTAAACGTAACTGTTTGGCAGCAAAACTAATAAGTGCTTAACTGTTTAACTGTTGGCGAGAATAATACCACATCGTGACAGTTTCAAACATGCTCATTTCCAACTGAATTCATACGTCCATGACAGGACACATCATTGTTATTAAAATTACATTATTTAGCTGTCGTTGAGTTAATTTGCTTGTTGATATAATCGTGGCAAACTGCCCGCGCATAAATCAAACACACTACATTATATATTGTCCTTGGTTTTGCGGTGTAATACCAAATAATCTGGATAGCTTCCATGATTATGTATTTTCAACCGTTAACTTTTAAGCCCGTAAATTTATTTAAATGAAATTTAATACTATTTTGTGATGATGATAAATCGTCGTGTTAACATGTTTTATACATCTATTGTTCAGTTCTTTTGTATGATTTTGAAAAATATTTACAATATCATAGTTCTGACAGAAAACTGTTTTGATAAAGAACAAGAAGAGAAAAAAAGAATCCTCAGTTACTTTGTATGCTGTGATATTTCAAAACTCGAATAATACTCGAATAACGTGATACTTACTTTTTTTTGACAGTGTTGACAAACGAGTAGAGCCGCTATCTGATGGAAAGTGACTGCTGCCGTCCAGCATTGGTGTAAATAAATTTTACATTAATGCATGAGTTTGATTATTTATTTTTTAAATTATATGAAAAGTAACGATGAATTTGTACCTCTATATGATGATAATGTACTCATAGCCGATTGCAGCTACAGCAGCCAGTCTTGAAGGAGACTAGCCAGTTACACAGGCTTTATTATAGTATAAAAGTGTGTGCTCAAAAACAGGTGCACTCTCTGTTCCCTCTTTCTCAAAATCCAATGACATGGTTATTCAATATGACCGGGGAGCGATTTAGCACTGGACCACCATCTTTACGTATTCTCCAAGGCACAGGGCTTAAGACCCCAACTTTCAAATTCTGTGTTGTTATTAAGCATTTCAGTAATCACAAAAACGCAATATTTTTTTTTTTTGATTTGATCCCGAGACCTCTTAATCGGCAGTAGGATACACTAACTGCTAGATCCTTTATATATAACCTTTATATATAATGTAGGTATATGTATAAGACCGAGACACCTACATCATTTTAAGGGCTCGGCATCCGAAGAGTGTCAACGTAATCTTATCACCAAACCTCCGCTGTTCGTTCTGACAGCGGACCATATCTTATGAAGTATACTAGTAAGACAGTTGAAAACTAGACAGTGAGACTGTTGCTATAATAATATGATCAGATAAAAAATGGATTAAAATTACACGAGATTCTTATATAGAAAGGTGATTTTTTGTTCGAATTCAAACTGAAATGTCCCACTCGTACTTAGCCAGTGTATAGAATGATTGTGTTGGATATGTGCCAGTAACTTGTCTCACTGGTTAGATAAAAAAAACATTAAAATAATATTTATATCATGAGCAAGAAAGCGTATACAATCATTGTAACCATTGAACATAGAAATCTACTAAATTTATAAGGTAATAGATATCATCAAACAGGACTGCCTACAATTCAGAGAATAAAAAAGAAAAGCAATTGTTGGCTTCTTTATTTCTTCATTTTCTCTACTTATTCACATTACCTCTAAACTGAAGAATGTCTTAAACCACGTAGAAACCCCAGTATATCTACGCCGATTCTACGAAACACGACTTTACACGCTACGTTAATGCTACGATCATCAATTCGAACCGTCTTTAATTTTACAGTTAGCCGAACGTAATTGTAAACTGACTCAATCGCTCGTACGGTGCTATTACGGCTTACGACGATTGATTTGAAACTGGGTTTGAACAATAGTTATTTAGATGCAAAACAATGTTTTGCCACATCACTTGATTTTAGGATTGCGGGTTAATGGAATACTAGGGTAACCGACTGAATTATATTAAATCAAGCCCTAATCGTATTGATTACAGAAGAGTAACTTTGCTTAAAACATAATTATTAGTTGGATCGAGGGCAAAGACCGAACTAGCCTGTTAGCCTTGTGCGGTACACCTTGGAAACGTTTCCTTTGAAGTAAATCGTGTAGTTATGTTTATGTTCTGAATAAATGTTTGAAGCGCTGCCTCGCGAAACCACATCACTCGCTATCTGCAAGGTTTTATTCTCTATGTAATACGAGAATAGTTGTTTATTACTTTGCAATTCTCAGAAATATTGTACAGGCTTTTCCGACAGTTTTGAAAAGAAGCTTGTAAGATTCTGTAGAATATTACCGTGCTTTGTGGTCAGCTAAGTTCTGTATGTGTTAAAGCTGTGCTCTTTGTTTATGAAATATTAAACGCAATAGTAAAGAAATATTTTTTATAAATAAATAGTTAGATTTCATGTTTATAAATGAGATTAGTGCTGAGGTCTAGATTTCCCATGAAACATTAGAATTTACCAGATTTTCACCTTTCTTGAGTTTTTGGCGAGAAAATATTTCCATAAAAGTGTTTGTCTTTTTTAAATTTTGATAGTTTTTCTACATATTTGCTTTTATTGAGGAACACGATGCGTATTACTCCTAGAACAATGGCAGGAATTAGCTTTTACATTTAAATTGCTGCGAACTTAAATTGATAGAATTGGAAGTAAGTTAGGTGTGAACATTCGACTTTATATTGCGGAGCACCACATCTCATAGTAGCCCAATGGTCGTCATCCAATTGAATTCTTTAAAATATTATTAATAACTTTCAAAAAGTTATTGATCTACTGGCTTTTGAGAATAGATATTCGATATTAGTTTTCTACTTCAAGGGACTGTAGAAAGTGATTGATTTCTTTCAAAGACAATACCTAAATGGCACATTAACAGCATTCCACAAATAGAACCGAGTGTTTTGTTATCACTGATCGTGATATATGACTATGAGCGTTAACACTCCGATGATATTGCCCCATAATGTTCGCTGTAAACGATCGCGTGGACACTGGTACAATGACGTCATCTGTTGTCCACATATTTGGTGCATATTGGACCCATTTATTCTCGTTGTACGATACAAGAGAAGCGTAATTTAGTTTTAGCTTTACAGTTTCAGATGATTAACAAGAGGAAATTATTCAATCGTTGGTTCAAATAAAGCCATTATATGGCTCAACTTATACAATTAAACATGCATTAAGAACCGCAAGAGAGTTATATTTCAGGATAAATAGGCAGATTTGACCGGATTGAAACCAAGCCCTTCAAAAAAAAGTTATTAGGAACGCTTTTGTTGTTTTTCAATGAATGAATGACGTTACTAGAACACAAACTGTCCTAGCCTAATTCTGGAGGACGGAAGGTTTCAAAGAGTGACACCATACTTATATTTCTTGAGTTACAGACGTCTATGGGTGATGGTAGTTACTTAACCATAAGTTTAAAGTTGGATGTTAGAAAGATACAAGGTGTAATGAAGTCATTCAATTGATCGCTTTTGTAGTCTATTAGTCTATGTACACGCGCCGACTGTAGTAAAATATTGTAGGTTTCATGTAGCTGTGTGTAATGGAATTCACAGTAGAAGTATTATTACCGCATCATTGAAAAGGAGGTTGTCGCGCTAAATTTATTTCAATATTAATGCGTTTTGAAACGTATTTAAGTTTGGTTTCTTTCTTGCGTGCGGTCAAATTTTGTTTTTGAATTATAAAGTGAAGATACAAGATTTAATTTTCACATCGTAATATTTCTATCGATAAATGTCGATAGTACTTGTTGATTAATTTAATTAATGCTATCTATATTTGAGCTGTTATTCACATTCGTTTCTACTGAGATAGAGTAGACCATCAATGGTGCAAAGAAATTTAACAATTATAATTATTGCCATTACACTTATAATGTTTTCAATAAGATAAGACTATCTATAGTATTGATACCCCCTATATTAGTAATAGTGGTATAGAAGTCGATAATTTTGATAAAATTATCGATAGTATGACGATATTATTGGTAGACTATCCCTGTCACAACAACACTACCGTAAGCGGCACGAATTAAATTTCTGAAGCCACCGAATCCGGTGAAAGTTATTTAACTTTGTTAAAGAAAAAAAAATATTATTGGGTTCTATAACTTTTGAATGAGATCTTTTTACCTTTTTTGTTCATTTCCAAGAAAGTCGAAATATTTGATGAAATATTAAAATTATTTTTATTATAACTTATATCTAGAGTTTATATCCTAGTGTTTTCGCAACTTTTTTAGTAGCTCGATATTAATATATAAAAATGAAAGTAAAATAAAATTACATGGAACAAAAATGAACTCATGAGCTCCTTATTATTTGTTCATTTTTTTTTATTGAACGTTGTAGTAAGGTAACAGAATTAACTTATAAATTTGGTATTTTGTTCTTATTATCCATGTGTCTATTGTGCACATTGAGCAGATACGTACAAAATAATATTGAAAAAACTAAAAATAAATTAGTTGTGTAGATTGGTATCGAAACTTCAGTTAAATATATGTGCGCTTACTTTTAGAGCTCAAAAAATAAATAAATATAGAAAAAATATGTTAATCGAAACCAACTAAGGTATAGAGTAAAAGTGGATCTAATTTATTAGCTACATTCAAGAAGGAATAAATTGTTTTATACTCACAAGATAAAACGCAGCTAAATATCAAAAGCAAACAATAGCACAACAATTAATCAATCTATTCTCTCATTCTCTCCACGCTGTTTCTATTATAAAAAGGATAAAAGCTCTACCCTTCTTTGTATTCTGAAACATATTAATTAAATTAAAAAAAAAGCTCACCTAGCGGTAAATGAATGTAGCCATTTACAGACATTTGTAACTTAAGAGATTCAAGTGCAACACTATCTTTTGAGTGGCGAAGAATCGATCTTTTACAACACAAGAAAATTAGAGTAAATATATTGTGAAAAAAAACATACCGTAATAGCTAACCGATTGATTGAATGAACTTTGCGAACCTCTTTTTTTCTATAAGAGCCTGCCAGATTCTATTATACTTGAAACATAGAAATATCGTGTCTTTCTTTTCAGAATTTACAAATATATTTTTATATATAACATACATAGGAAAAAAGCAGTTGCACTTTCTTTGATTAATTGAGTAAATTATTTCGCAAAAATTATAATGCTACCTTCATCTCATTTGATACTAAACTTAGAAATGTATAGATTATTCCCTGACGGCCGGTTCACATATTAAAGTCCACTAATACTGCACGGTTGGCCTAATGGTTTAAGCGGTCACCTCGCCGCTCTCTATTGCGCTGAGTATTGTGGGTTCAAACTCCACACGGGAGAACACTTTGTGTGATCCACAAATTGTTGTTCTGAGTCTGTGTGCTCTTTGTGTCTGTCTTTTGTGCTTGTAAAGTCCCCGCGCCACAGGATTTATTCCAAAAGCGGGTGTTGTCTATCTAAAAATATAAAAAAAATGAACAGGTGGTCAACTGCGTATGCATTCATAATGTATCTAGATAGTAATTGTACCGTAGGGAAATTATTGAATCCTAGATTCCATAGGTGTAAACTTAGCACTAATCAATGAAGATATCTTAGTGTCGACATATTATACAGGTAATAACAATAATATATAAAACCTGTAAGAAGCATTACAAATTGTTTTGTCTGGTTCCTTACATATATGGCCGGGGGCTTGCTTGGCAAAGAAAACGGTAATTTGGGGTAACACAAAAGGGTAAAGAATATTGTAAGACCCAGAATGATAAACGGGTCCGTAACTACAGTCGCGTAAAAGTATGTTTGTCCCGTGATATTGGAGACGTTACTAGCACAGGGATATCATATATTTTTTACGGGTGCTGACTTAGTTGGCTATGACGGCCAGCGCAACCAAGTTGAAACGTTAGACAATTCAAAGGTATATACTTAACACCTTCCTTGAGTGCATTATATCCCATAAATCATATTATATATAATAATATATTATGTAACATTCTAGTTTAAATTGAGATACATCATGCTATAGGCACAAACACTATATTGACTGAATAGTAATACGAGTACTTAAAGAGAAAGTGATTTTTTTAAATATGAAGTGTTAATTCAGCTGGTGTTAACAAGAGTCGAAAATTTATAAATGTCTATTTGACTAAAGGTAACTATGACAGGTATGATGTTTAGCTAGCTTAAATTAAATAGCATATAACAGAGGGTAATTAAATGAAAACTGTGAAAGCATTAAGTGCTATTTGTGAAGGAGAAAATAAATGAGTTTAATACTCTTTGAAACAAGAATTTAATACTAAGAATTAATGCACTGTAAGCATAGTATAAGTAAAAATCAATATTCTTAAAATTAAATTGTTGTTACACTTTGATATTAAAGAATCGACAAATTCAAATTCAGAATAGTTATTTTTTTAAATAGAAGCCTACCAAAGTGACAATGCAGTATGGCGATCCACGTTACGGCGGCCTTGTGAGATGCTTCTTCACGCCCGTTTAAAAGACCCGGGATTGTAGTGGGAGGAAAACACGAGCGTCATAATTGTTATTATTGTAAGTAATAGGTTTTTTCTTCATCATTTTGGCTATACGGATAACGTAGTGGTTTAAACGGTCGCCACGCTGTTTTCTACTGCGTTAACAGTTGTGATTCAAACCCCACACGGGACATCAATCCACAAACTGTTATTCTAAGTCTATGTGTTCTATTTATCCGTTTTATGTATGTTTGCATAGTACCCTGTGACCTAGGATTTAGTTTTTAATTAAGCCTTTAAAAAAAGTTGTAAATATGTTTATTTTGTCACATAAGTTAATTACTTAAGAAATAAAATCACATTTCTCAGTAATATTAATATTTTTAAGCGAGAGCGAGCTCTCTTTTGCAAAATAAAATCGAAAATCTCCACGTGAAAACATTGCACTCACCACGTATCAACAAGCCCGCGTCACGCATTACAAATGTTATTTCAGCGCAAACAATTATCTGCGTTCATGACGAACAACTTTTTAATAATAAAAAATACGTGTTGGGTTTACGTAATGAAAGGGTATTAAATAAAGGCGGATGTAACGCGTACATCCTTCTACATGAGGCTGCCGTTAGTGAAACTCGTGGAGGGAACATGATTGGGGGTAAAGACTATGTACAATAATAGTACTGGCGTAGGAAAATGGTGTTTTCGTGTTTTCAGATAGCGTTTAAGAGACTGGTTAAATTAATTCCTGTTTATTTAGCATTAATATGGAGCAAATTATTGTTGTTACTATTTCTCTGTCTGTACTCTCAACAAGGGTCAATAATTATGTGATAAGCACTATGAGTTTGTAGTTGATACGTACAAATTAAACTAGTAAGGGGGCGTTCATAAATTACGTCAGGTGTTTTTTTTTAATTTTCTGTGCGTGTAAGCATGTAGAATCTGGATAATGGACCAAAATAGTATATTTTTTTGTTTCAATCTGAAGAAAAATTGCGTGATATTTGCCGAGATTCCCCCTCTCTCCAACGTAAGATTAGACGAGACTTGACTTGACTCGCTCTCCCCCTTAAACAACTCACGTAATTTATGGACCCCCTAAGGACGTACGAAACTCCACTTAAAAAAAAATCTGTAGGTGATTCGTACGAAAACAATTTATCACCCACTACAAATTTCTAAAGTGTCGATTCGTACGTCGTAACAGTTTTTAATCGTACGAATTAGCAACTAACCCGTTTTTATGTTGCCCTGTATCTGGATTACATACATTACGAGTACATATATTTATAAACTAGCTTTTGTCCCCGACTCCACCCGTTTGTTGGTCGGTTATGGCGGTAAAAAGCAACCTATATTACTCGCTGATAATATAGCTTTTCATTGGAACGGGTAACCAACGAACATACTCATAATCGCCTTTTTATATTAGTTAGTATATTTACTATAATAAAGGCACTGTCTATTTTAAATCAGATGAGCGTGTGCTTTGTTAAATTTATGATAGTAACAGTAATAATAATTATTATTATTTGTGCTAATACTTATAATAATTATATAAATAATGTAAATATAGTTGTTAATCTTTATTAAAGGCTAATGGCTGTACCTTCATTTTTTAATATGAATACTCGAATTATTTCTAACATTAGACTAAAATAAAATAGCAATACCTGAGATAATAACATAACACACGGATTCTCACAATTTAACTTTCACTCCTGGTTATATGAGACAATCATCATTAACCTTTCTGTAAAAGTGTACTTGGTTGAGACCACGTGTATATAATAAATGTATGCGGATATAAGCATAACACGTTTGCGTTTATAATGTACTTATAAAGGCGAAGGCTCGTTACGCACGAAAAGGAAGCGAGTTAACGGACGTACGATCAAAAATTATTTTCTAATAGGGCGAGCAAAAAGGTTTGTATACTAAAATATAAAAGCCGGTGCCCGATTGAGCCACTTTTTAAGAGACTTTGGTTAAATTAAAATATTTTCTTTACGGTGCCTAAGAGTTTTTCTTTTTCTTTATTTTAATTAACTTTAGCGCTGTGGGCTACTAACACATTTTGTATAACGATCTATTTTAATGTGATTCAAAGCTGTAATAATGACAATTTTACATCATTAAAAAATAGTAGTAGGTACTGAATGCGTTTGCTATGCTTGAGGTCTCGTGCTAGATTCCCGGGTCGGCCCAAATGTTTGCACGATTTCAAAATATTTGGTTCGAAGTTTGGATGTTTTCTATGTATGATATGTATGTATTTACAAAAAAAGTGTAAAAGTATTCTATCAGTCAATTCAGTTATTATAGCACAAGCTCTGCTTTGTTTGACACTAGTTGACGTTGTGTGTTGAATGTCCGAAATATTTATTTATACTATAGGAAAACCCTTCTCGCAAAACTAATTACTTATTGATTGTAACGTATTGAAATGAAAATGTATTCAGCAAATAAGACTTCGATAGCTATTGAACCTTATTGACGATTTGCAGGAAACTCGATCAAGCTACTTTGTAACCTACAGAAGTATTCAAATACACCTGTGTATGTAGACTGTTGACATTCGTTTCTATTTTCGATGCTTTTCTTCCTGAGTTAATGGAAAATCATGAATTATTCATTCACTCAGAGACATTAGCGGATACGCAAATTTTCCACCATAGACTCGGGGAATTTTATTTGAAAACATGCGAATTGTTGCCAAATATGTCTCCTTATTTACTCTCTTACTTTACTCACTAATAGACACAATGTTCACAAACATTTCTTGTAGCTGCTATCACTATGCGTAAATAGCTAAATAGAAATAAGTAACAACAAACTTCATCATTAGTATCAAGTAAATTCTACTCACTCTTATTTTTTCGTAGGTGTAGGAAGATATGCAGAAATAAATATTTATAAACTAAAGAAAATTTTTTAACCTCCGACGCAATTCATAGGTCCCAAACGGGTGAATCGATTTGGATAGTTCTTTTTTTGTTAGAAAGGTGACTTAATCGAGAGTGTAATTAGCTATGTTTTATAAAAATCTGTGCAGCCATTTGAAGGTCATCAGCTGTTTTACGACATGATGACAAACCTAAGTTGCTGTTGACTTGCTATTTAATGTGATCCTCCCCGAGGTGACGAGGATACCTGGATAAAAATTTTACTAATTTAAACTACAAAGGCTAACACGTGTTTATCGGTTACTTTTAAGAAGTATTATTTTGTGTCAGGAGTTTTTTTAAATTTTTAATTTAATTTTTGTAAAACAGTACCACGCCATTAGTAACCTCACTATTGCATTGTCACTTTACTTCTATACCAAAGATTTAATTGTGTTTTTCAATGCCGATCTAAGATGATTACGTATAAGGACTATTAAATCATAAACAAATATTATACTCGTATGTGTCGGAGACGGTGGCCGATCACAGCAACGTTCTTCACCATCAGACATATTTAGCTGTGGGAAATAGGATTTGAGAATGAACGCGAGTAAGTAACATTTTTGAGGCTATAACGAATTATGTAAATACAGGTAGGTACACTATTACATTGAAACGTGAGACAGTTTCGGAACACATGTTAGCTCAGCTCTTAGGTTCGCAGTGAAGTGAAGGCTCAACCAGCATTCTCTCCACCCATCGACTCGAACTTCATGTTCGACTCTGTCGAAGCGCGTCTGATTGCACACGCTTGCGTTTCTTGTCTATTGACGTTCCGTACTCATGACATTTTCGACATACGTATAAGAATAACTATGCAATTCCATGTACAATATGCTGTCATGTATACTAATATTTTTATCAAACAAAAATTGGGTGCTCTAGCTGCTGCCAATATTAGTTGTACAATACTAGTTAAGTAACTACAAAGCCGAGTAATGTTTGGATCCTCTAGCTTATCACTCTTCAGTAGAATAATGCATCAGATGAATAAACTAGTTTAAAATGAAAAATTTGCTGTTTTAAAATAAATATTAGCAGTTATTTTGTATGCTATTATATTAGTTATCGTACTAAAACGGTCTAACATGTACTTACTTTTTTGAACATTGCTTCTCTGATCATTTAAGTTCCAGAATGAAGAGATCTTAGTCCAGAGCACTTCTCTAGTATCGTTATTATTCCATTGCTTCGCGGTACTTTGGACAAAAGACGTTCACTGTTGGACATAAGTATTTTACAAAAAAATTTAATGCCATTCGTGTGAACAACTGATACTGTTGAAGTGTAGTGACAACTTTTAAGATAAAATTACACTTAAAAAAAAATCTGTTAGTGAAAATAAATTATATATTTCAATTTTTTTTTATGACCACATTTAATCCTGATTACCATATTAAATACAAAGGTCCACGTTGTACTAAGTACACAAGTGTCAACATTCTGTGTTGTAAAAACAATTAACTAAGAGACCAAAAAAAAAGAACGACGAAATAAATAAAAAGGGAAATGGTGTACGCTAACGGCATTATAAGTGCAGGAAGCGGCATATAGTACTTATTTTTACCGTTTTTTATAAAAGGGTTGCTAGTATGGCGTTGTTTAGCATTAGCCAAAAGTACAGCTGTATTTCGTGTACTGTTTCATGTTAATTTTACTTCATATTTACTACACATTAAAGCTAGTAGATCTATCTTTCATTTGTATTTAATATTTTCTTAATATATCTTATATTAATACTACTTATGAACAACCTACATTTACCTGCCAGCAAATTTGTTAATAAACTTTGTGGTGTGAGACGAGAAGTTCGCGCTATTTTTAGAGTAAGTAAGTAAGTAATAAGTAAGTAAGACTGAGATTTTCCATAGTTGTTTGTCTTGTCGTCATCCTGGCAATTCATGATTTGACTTAAAGACTATTAGCACCGGTAAGTTATAATTTTTCATAGGTCAGCATTATAATTACAACCACGACTGTTTATATGTAATATTTACGCCGAAAAAGTTAAATCTGCCAGTCATAAATCTTTGAATCCTATACCAAATCGTGCATAGCCCGTCAGACACGTAACCGGTCATTTTTAAATAAACAATATACAAGGTACATAAATATACATAATCGTATACTTATATAAGAAAATTTATATTATCCAGACACTCTCCTCATAAAAATGCACCTACTCACAATATAACACTTAATATTGCGACCACCAGGCGCCGGTAATAGGACATTTTTTTTTTATAACGATGCATATGATAGCCATTTTGGCTGTACGGCTGGCCTAGTGGTTTAAGCGGTCCCCCAGGACGGACGCTAGGGGCGAGGCCGTAGAGGAGTGGGCGGCCTCGGTGGGCCTCTGTTTACTAAACAGGGGCTCCACCAACACGTGTGTGCGACATCAGGGAGGGTCGATAGTGGACCTTTCGTTCGCTACCCCTGCCCTCGCCGCACGAGTAAGGAACTGGCGCGTCCTGGAAGAGGTTGAGACGCTTTCGGATCACCTCTACATCCGATTTGAGCTCTCCCGGACCCAGGACCCCAGTAGGGGTCACGTGGCGCGGCGTTCTTCACGCTTTCCGCGGTGGGCTTTAGCCAAATTAAATAGGGACCTACTAGAGGAGGCAGCCATCGTTCACTCTTGGCTGTCTCCGCAGGCCCCGACCGAGGAGGTCGACATGGGGGCTGGTCGCTTCCGCGATGCCATTGTGCAGATCTGTGATGCGGCCATGCCCCGCATCCGAGGTTGCCGGCCTCCACGGAAGGAGGTCTACTGGTGGTCCCAGGAGTTGGCGGACCTCCGCGCGGCCTGTACTCGTGCCCGGAGGTCCTACACCCGTAGTCGGCGGCGACACCGCGAAGAAGGCGGGGAGGACCAGCTTCATGAAGAGTACCGAGAGGCGCGGAAAACTCTGAAGCTGGCCATAAGCCGCGCCAAAGAAATTAAGAGAAAGGAGATGCTGGAGGGTCTCGATCGTGACCCCTGGGGTCGCCCTTATCGTGCGGCGCGGCAAAAGCTCCGCACGTCGGGCCCCCCCCTTACAGAGACACTCCAGCCCAGCTTCCTGCGGGAAGTGGTCGAGGGCCTTTTCCCGCAGCGGGTGGAGCACACACCCCCGTCGATGGCCTTCATGGTCGGGGACGACGGGGGGAACGAGGAAGATGTTCCGCCCGTCAGGGAATCGGAGGTAGGGGCGGTTGTTCTACGGATCCGCTCTAAGAACACCGCCCCCGGGCCGGACGGGATACCTGCCCGAGTGCTGGCCCGAGCCCTCGAACACATGTCGGACCGCCTCAGGGAGGTCCTGGACGCTAGCTTGGCGTCCGGACGCTTCCCTGAGTGCTGGAAAAGCGGGAAGCTGGTCCTATTGAGGAAGCCGGGACGGCCCGCCGAATCGGTAGCGGCCTATAGGCCCATCGTGTTGCTGGACGAGGCGGGTAAACTGTTTGAGAGGATACTCTCTGCCCGCATCGTCCGGCACCTCTGCGAGGTGGGCCCCGATCTGTCGGACGCCCAATTTGGTTTTCGGGCGGGGCGTTCGACGGTCGATGCCGTGTTGCGCCTGAGGGCCGTTACCGAAGAGGCGGTGAGCTGTGGCGGCGTGCTGTTGGCGGTGTCGTTGGACATCGCCAACGCATTTAATAGTCTGCCATTTAGCTGCATCAGGGAAGCACTCCACTACCATGGGGTGCCAAAGTACCTGAGGCGGCTTGTGGCAGACTATCTTGAGGAGCGTACCGTCATGTACGAGGACCGAGACGGTGTTCTGAGGCGGCGGTTCATGTCGTGCGGTGTTCCACAGGGGTCTGTCCTCGGACCACTCCTGTGGAACATGGGATACGACTGGGCCCTTCGAGGTCGTCTTCCCCCCGGGCTGGGCGTAATTTGTTACGCAGATGACACATTGGTCACGGCCCGGGGGACGAACTTTCAAGAGGCGGCGCGCCTGGCCACCACGGGTGTCTCTCTGGTGGTCGGGCGAATTGAGGCGCTGGGTTTGCGGGTGGCCCTGGACAAGACGGAGGCCCTTTTGTTCCATGGGCCCCGTCGTGGTCCACCCTCCGGCGCCTCCATCGTGGTCAATTCGGTCCTCGTACCGGTTCAGGCCCAGATGAAGTATCTGGGCCTGATCCTCGACGGCAGGTGGCTCTTCGACGAGCACTTCCGACAGCTTTCTCCAAAGCTGGTCGGCGCTGCTTCTGCCCTTGGGCGACTTTTGCCCAATCTGGGTGGAGCTAGCGTCGCGACAAGACAGTTATACACGGGGGTTGTCCGGTCAATGGCGCTGTATGGTGCACCGGTGTGGGTGGCGGCTCTGACCGCCCAGAATAGGGCTCGCCTCTGGCGCCCTCAGAGGATATTGGCGGTTAGAGCCATACGCGGTTACCGCACCGTATCGACGGAGGCGGCGTGCGCCTTGGCCGGAACTCCCCCGTGGGATTTGGAGGCGGAAGTGCTCGCCGAAGTTTATAGGCGGACGGTTAACTTCCGGGCGGGTAACGGCATACGGCCCCCGCCCGAAGAGATACGCTAGTGGCGAGAGGCCGCTCGTCGAGCCACAATGGCTCGTTGGTCGTCCCGGCTGGAGGCTCCACGTGCTGGCTTTGCCGCCGTGGAGGCTCTCCAGCCGGTCATCGCCGAGTGGGCAGGGCGGCAGCACGGGACCCTTTCCTTCCGACTGACGCAGGTCCTTTCCGGGCACGGTTGCTTCGGTAAGTATCTGCACTCGGTCGCCAGGAGGGAATTGAGTCCCGCCTGTCACCACTGCGACTGCAGTGAGGACTCGGCTCAGCACACGCTGGCGGTTTGTTCCGCCTGGGCGGCGCAGCGTGGGGCCCTCACTGCAGTTATTGGAGGAGATCTCTCGCTACCGGCCGTCATACGCTCCATGGCTGGTAGCGACAGTTGTTTTACCGCGGTCGCAACCTTCTGCGAAGACGTAATTTCGCGGAAGGAGGCGGCGGAGAAGGCCCGGGAGGACGATATCCATTCGGACCCAATTCGCCGCCGGCGAGCCGGGCGGCGGAGGCGCGCATACCAGCGCCTCATGCCGCCTTGAGTGTGGCTGCGGGTGGACGGGACGGGTTTTCCCCTCCATCCGCTATAGTGGCCAGCCGCGAGGAGGTGATGTGCGCGTGTGCCGTACGTCGCCTATATAGAGAGTTTATCCGCAGATGGTGCCCGCTTTGGCGGGCAGGCGCTAGGAGGGATCTGGATGTCGTAATAGCAGCGGTTCCCGGATCCCTCCTATCTCAGGCGCAAAGTGGCACACCGTGTGGTTTTAGTCGGTCCGATTCCGACACACCACCCCGCCGTAAACCCCGGTGGGGTGACGGCCCGAGGGGGTTTCCACACGTTAAAAAAAAAAAAAAAAAAAAAAAAGTGGTTTAAGCGGTAAGAGGCGGCGCGCCTGGCCACCGTGGGAGTCTCTTCGGTGGTCGGGCGCATTGAGGCGCTGGGTTTACGGGTGGCCCTAGACAAAACGGAAGCCCTTTCGTTTCATGGGCCCCGTCGTGGTCCACCCCCCGGCGCCTCCATCGTAGTCAATTCGGTCCTCGTACCGATTAAGGCCCAGATGAAGTATCTGGGCCTGATCCTTGACGGCAGGTGGCTCTTCGACGAGCACTTCCGACAGCTTACTCCAAAGCTGGTCGGCGCTGCTTCTGCTCTTGGGCGACTTTTGCCCAATTTGGGTGGAGCCAGCGTCGCGACGAGACGGCTATACACGGGGGTTGTTCGGTCAATGGCGCTATATGGTGCACCGGTGTGGGCGGCGGCTCTGACCGCCCAGAATAGGGCTCGCCTCTGGCGCCCTCAGAGGATATTGGCGGTTAGAGCCATACGCGGTTACCGCACCGTATCGACGGAGGCGGCGTGCGCCTTGGCCGGAACTCCCCCGTGGGATTTGGAGGCGGAAGTGCTCGCCGAAGTTTATCGGCGGACGGCTGACTTCCGGGCGGGTAGCGGCATACGGCCCCCGCCCGAGGAGATACGCGAGTGGCGTGAGGCCGCTCGTCGAGCCACGATGGCTCGTTGGTCGTTCCGGTTGGAGACTCCACGTGCTGGCTTTGCCGCCGTGGAGGCTCTCCAGCCGGTCATCGCCGAGTGGGCAGGGCGGCTGCACGGGACCCTTTCCTTCCGACTGACGCAGGTCCTTTCCGGGCATGGTTGCTTCGCGAAGTATCTGCACTCGGTCGCCAGGAGGGAATTGAGTCCCGCCTGTTACCACTGCGACTGCAGTCAGGACTCGGCTCAGCACACGCTAGCGGTTTGTTCCGCCTGGGCGGCGCAGCGTGGGGTCCTCACTGCAGTTATTGGAGGAGATCTCTCGCTACCGGCCGTCATACGCTCCATGGCCGGTAGCGACAGTTGTTTTACCGCGGTCGCAACCTTCTGCGAAGACGTAATTTCGCGGAAGGAGGCGGCGGAGAAGGCCCGGGAGGACGATATCCACTCGGACCCGATTCGCCGCCGGCGAGCCGGGCGGCGGAGGCGCGCATACCAGCGCCTCATGCCGCCTTGAGTGTGGCCGCGGGTGGACGGGACGGGTTTTCCCCTCCACCCGCTATAATGGGCAGCCGCGAGGAGGCGACGTCTGCGTGTGCCGTACGTCGCCTAAAATAGAGAGTTTATCTATAGATGGTGCCCGCAGTTTCGGGCAGGCGCTAGGAGGGATCTGGATGTCGTAATAGCAGGGGTTCCCGGATCCCTCCTATCTCAGGCGCAAAGTGGCACACCGTGTGGTTTTAGTCGGTCCGATTTCGACACACCAGCCCGCCGTAAACCCCGGTGGGGTGACGGCCCGAGGGGATTTCCACACGTTAAAAAAAAAAAAAAAAAAAAGGTGGTTTAAGCGGTCGCCACGCGTTCTCTACTACGCTGAGTGTTGAGGGTTCAAACCCCACATGGGATAACACTTTGTGTGATCCACAAATTGTTGTTCTGAGTCTGGATTTTCTTTGTGTCCGTTTCTTGTATGTTTGTAAAGTCCCCTGCGACTCAGGATTTATTCCTAGTGCAGGCGTTTTCTTTTTAAAAAGAAAAAAATGTTAACTGAAAATGTCTTTGTTTCAGGTTAAAATCTTTATTTTCATCCTGAAACATTATTCAAATGGTCATAACCACAGTAATAGATAGTAATCGTTTAAGTACACAAAATTTATTGTCTAGCTTTGCCGTTATTTGCCCGATTGGTAGCATATAAAAAGATAGATAATTTTGATGAAAGACCCATTTTATTCAATTTAGAACTGAATATAACGAGCCAATATCAGCAGCTTTGTTCTTTCATCTGTAAATCAGAAATTGTGTTTCGTTTACTTTTGCCTGATGTTCTGCAGTGCGATTGTTTTATTTGAACAAAATTCAATAATGAATCTGTACAACGTCGAAGCTTGTTCCAAAAGTGGAGCAATTTGTTCCAAATACGGCGGCCGTACGTACGGCAAATTTTCTGTTCACAAGAAAACACATTAAGTTCTCCGTGTGAATTCTTTTATAGAATTTACTCAAGTTTGAATTGTGTTTGTATTGATCTGTAATTCATAATAAAATTAAACCCTTAAAATTCCGTACTATGTCACTTTGTATTCATCTTTTTTTACAACTCTGTATATAAATTCACTGTAAGTATATACAGATTTGAATGCATCAGATATTTTTCCATGGAGAAATTAATAAACGTAATGAGGAGGACTCTTACTTCTCTGTAGTATTAAGTATAAGATGAATGTACACAATTAGCGTCAATCCAACTTGACTTAAACCTGGGCAAAAGATTTGATGAAGAATTTACTCTTGTTGCTTGCATGAATAACTTTAAGAGGATATAAATGAATATGATTTATGTACTTAAATTTTCGCCAGAGTTAAAGAAAGAAAGTTATGGAAACAATATTATTCAATTTCATTCAATATTTAATAGGTATAGGGCACCCATCAAGAACTTAGACGAGAAGAAAGAAGAAGCTCCAAGTCTCAAGATCAAGACGAGGCCTTGGCAATAAAACAGCCCGATTAGTGGCAATATGTGGGACTAAAACACTTGTGATAAGTCAGCGTTTAATATGCCTCTTACCCCTCCGAGAAACAGGTGTGATTTTTATTTTCATTTTAAAATGTATTCATTTCTCGACATGCCGACGATTTTGTGTTGTATGTTTCAAGACATACCTAATATAGACACATGATTTAATATATATATATATATAAGTTATATTTAATAATACGAAATAATAAATTAATGGACTGCAATGAATGATGAATGGGTGGTTATTAAGTATAATCAGTATCAAATTATTGTTAATAAAAAATATAAATCTATGTAAAGCTTTTTACAAAAAAAGTGTACTATTATATGATTGGGAAAGTATCGATTTTCATTTTTATCTGTACATAATTATTATATCTACTTATGTTGAACGCATTATTTTGTCTATACACTTAACGTGATTTAAGAGGTTGCTGGCCTGCGACTTTTTTCACGCAATAGGTACATGTCAGCCGTTTAACTCATAAATGATGACTGTATTAAAAAGTGAGCGTCTCTTTTAAAATCCTCTATTAGTTCTTGTTTCATATCTGCACAGCAGTTTCCACTTCAACAGACTTTTTATTTTCCAATAAACAAAATAAATATATAAAAATGAATGATTGATTCTAGGAAAATGGCACGGACGTGGAGACTTCAGCGGGATATATTGTCCGACCGTGTCGACAAGACGGCTCTTCAGAAATCTAGTGCCGGATTTAAATATCATTCATCACATCAGAATTATGTAGCTCTTCTATTAATGAAAATCAATTTGTAACACTGTTTAAATTTTTTAATAGCACACTCTTCAGCAACAAATTTAATAGTTCAAATTGAATGAAATCCAATTTGTTTGCACTGTGTTCCTAGCATTTACGACAGATTGATCAATTTATCGCCCGCATGACCTTTTAGGGCTACAAGTTTCAAAGCTGATATATTTAGCGCAAACCAAATTCGACGATACCTGATATAAAATTTACCTTTACGCTCGGTGATTAAATGAGAGAGCATTCGTTTGTAGTTTAAATTAAGCTAGTTATATTTTTATCATTGCTACTTATGATGTTACACTACTACTACTTACTACTACTACTATTACTACATTACTGCTAATTACAATGATATTTAAATCCGGCACTAGATTACTGAAGAGCCATCTTCTCGATACGGTCGGACAATATATCCTACTGAAGCCTCCACGTCCGTACAATCTTCTTAGAATCACTCATTCATTTTTATATTTATATTTTATTTAAAGTGTACGTTAAATTTTGTATCTTTATGCGTTTACGGCGTGACGAATATTTTTTTAAGATATTTATGCTTGACGTACGTCACCTGATGGAATGTGACTAATACCATGGACACCTGCACCTTATGAGGCATTAAAGGCCTTTGAGAGTACTTTCCTTCCAAGAGGGGAAGGACTCCAGTAACCTCACTTAGTTGATAAAATGTGTAGTTTAACGAGAGTTTTTTTGTGAGCTTGGCTCTACTACTTAGATGTTTTAATAACTGAAAACATCATTATTCTCAATCATTCTAGGATTTTTTAAAGTCATCAATAACTTTTATTAAGAAATGTTTATAGCTGGTAATTACAATAGTTTTTTTCTTAAATTAAGTCGTATAAATTGTTGAATAAGACAGTAGTTAGGATGGTCGCCCTGCTTTTGCAACATTAGATTCGTGGCTGATTTTGATTCTCCCCCAAATAAAAAAAATATCTAGAAATAAGTGACATCAGTGTGCCCTTTGTTGGTTCACAATACAGGGAAACATACCAACTGCAGGGACGTTTTTTGCAAAAGTAAAATTGACAATTGAGATTTATCAACTCTAAAAATATGCACAAAGCGTGTTTTGTTTTTTCTATATTAAGAGCCTGTCAAAGTGAATCTACTCTACCTGATAGAAAGCATGAATAGAATCCAAGAGTTGTGGTCACTATACTCATTGTAAATGCAGACAATGCAGTATGGTAACCCACATTATGGCGGCCTTGTGAGATGCTTTTTCACACTTCACATGGGGACGTAAAAGGCATGACAGTCATCGTGACAGTGTAAGGCTTACACAGTTACCACGATAATTGTCACACCTGCATCAATGGACCTCCGGTCTCACACTCACCAACGGAACACGACAACACGAATGCTGGCGCTTTAGGTTGGTCTTCTGTGGGAGGATAGTACTGCCCCGGTAGAGCCGACCCGCTCGTGCTGAAATCAGCGTGACTCTATTACCTAGCAAGTATTTTTAATATAACAGGAAATCGTCTCGTGTTATTGACAATCTTCATAATGTAGAACTAAATACAGCTAGTTGTAAGTTACAGTAAAATAAATATAAAAAGGAAGTTATATAAACTGAAATCACTTTGTAAGTAAACATTGAGTAGAATACGTATAAACGTCAAAGTTTCTGACAAGGTACAACGCATACTCGTATGTCGTCAAGTCCGAACACACTTTTTATATAACTTCGATATCGCCTAGTACTTGGGTTGTGGTGGTCTAATGGCATTTGTTTGATCTAAATTGAAGTTCAGCGATATTGTAGTAGACTTAGTACAATATAGTTTGTAAAAAAGATTCTGAGTAAAAACAATAAACTTACAAAAAATTAAAAGTGAAATAAACATCTTTTAATTGAAAAAAAATAAATTAAATTAACTTTATATGCTACTCAGTGTTATTTGCATTTATGCAGTTGTTATTTTCTGAATAGTCCTCTAATTTAAATCTCATATTAAACCTTTTTTGTTTACCTTGTTCACAAATTGTATGTACAAAACTTTAATCAGTAGGTTGAGTAGATTTAAAAAAAAAACAAACTGTGTAAGACTGAGCGCCAGACGTACGAATGAATGCACAAGAAAAATCAAGAAAGCCTTAGGATCTTAATTATTTCAACCAATTACTTTTAAAAAAAATCAAATTCTTTATAATTTATTCTTGTATAAGTTATTATATAATTTCTAAGTAACCATGAATAAAGAGATGAATTTAGATAAGGTTTTCAAAAAAAAAAACTGTGATCATCGAACAATTAAATGGTCAAAGATACGAATAGCTGTGAATCGATTTCCCTAAATTGGTCCGACGTGAATCGTCGAAAGCCACTAAACTCATTTGTTCCGTCAAAACTTGCAGACGTAGTCCCTGAATCATTTTCGAATAGTTCGTGTTGTTGAATGTCCTGCTGTCAGCATGCATACAGTTCAAACTCGTATGGTACGCTATTTGTTTCGAACTAACTTGACGCTAGTTCTTATTAGCATATCGTACATATAAACTACAACATTTTCTGTTCTAATACTTATCTATTGAATTGACTACGATAAATAGAAATTGGCAACACATTTCAAGGGATTACACGATTTTGATTTAATATGAAAGATTCTATAATTTAAAACATTTTTTTAATATCAATAATTACAAATATATTTACCCTACATCTCGATAGGGGGCGCTGTACGTGCCTGAATCGCGCTATCGTTTCGTCGCCAGCAGCAGTATAACTTACTTTAGATTTAGTAATGAATAAAATAGATCAGATAACAGATATGGTTTTAATTTTGGAGCTTTCTAGTTCATCTTTATAGGTCAAAAGGTCATATTTACGCGTAGTCGTAACAAATGGTTATCATCATCGTCATCAGCGGGAAGACGTCCACTGCTGAACGTAGCCCCCCCCGCCTCCCACCTAGGACGCTACGCTGTACGACTGGACGGCAACTGCATCCATCGGCTCCTCGTGATTCGGACTAGAAATAAAGGTAAGGTACGCCGATGGACCGACGACAAATAGTTATAGATTAAGTATAATATTTACTTCTTTTATTTACATCATTTCTGAGAATGACTGACATTTTTTTTATTTAACAGAAATTATTAAACATAATTATAATAAGCAACGAGAGGCTTTTGTCCCTTAATGATGGTGATAGTAACTTACACAGGACAATAGCATGCTAAAGAGAAGGAAAATTTTATACAAATCCAACACCAGCGTTGTATAGTAGACTAAAATCCTCCGTTCTACGAAGCGTTTCGTTACATTACGTTCTACGTAAGTCCAGCAGTAGACTGTTAAAGAGTGATGATGATTTAATCCAATTAAGAACAAGGTTTTTGGTAAAAAATTTGGAAGCTTCATTTTTCTTAGTTTCATTTAATTAGTATACAATATCGAAAGATATAGTCACAGTGTAAGTAATATTGTCTAAGGCTAAGTAATGTCTAGATTACTTTAACTAAGTGTTGATTAATAAAAATATACAATGAAATACCTACTTTTTAATAAAATTATTGTTTGTTTAGGATAGTTATCAAAACATTTAAATTTTACTGTAAATTAAATTACAAGGCCTCGTAAGTTTTTAGGCACAGAGATCTAGATTGGTCTAAAATGTTTTTTCTTAGTTTACCTATTCATGATTCACAGATAATATAACACAATGTCTATTACCAATGATTCGGTATTCCTTCGAAAATTAGACAACAACTATTGTATTATTGAACAATGGTCTATTTCGCGACCTAAGCCTTATTTAGTCTGTTTCCAGACGCTGTTATTATTTTCTATATATTGAGATGTTTGCCCTTTGTTGTGTCCGTAGGGATTTTAAAGAGAAACAATATGTAACATGTGTTATTAATACTGTCTGATGTACGACGTAGAGGATCCACTAATTTTTAAATTTGAATAGGGTATGTTTACTCGTATTTTAAGATCACTACAGAACTCTGTCTATTGACATAGGGTGGAAACTGGCAAATAGGTCACCTTGTGGACACCCAATGATGATAAGTGACTATCGTTGCCTTTGGACACTTACGTAAATTGCCATCCTTTAAGTTCTACCCTCAGAATTAGTATTTATTATTAATAAAATTATAGACCCATTGCGAACGAAGGGTATATGTGGGATTCCCGGAGAACCGTTTTACCCACTAAACCCGACGATGGCCTACCTCGACAATCAGAAGAAGCTCCAGGAACGCGCAAGCGGCTTCTGGATTCCTCCCTACCGTGGTATATCCCGGGCATCTTATGGCCTAGGGCAGGACGCTATCACCCCACTCACTGTTCTACACAGTTAGAAGCAGAACAGCGCCTTACCCCAGACGATACACCCCAGACACTGTCACCTGTTTCAAGTCGTTTACAGTGGTGACATCGCCCCAAGATACGGCCTCTTTTATTCTTAACGTAAGGAAACCCCCTCAGGCCCCTACTCCATCGAAGTTTTTTGCTCACTCGTCAATGACTGGTCGGAAAACTTCCAGCTTGTGGTAAAGCCAGCACGTGGAGTCTCCAACCTGGTCGATAAACGAGTCTCGTGATATCGTGGCTTGATGATCGGCCTCACGCCACGCCCGCACCATTTCGGGCGGCAATCGAATGTCACTAACCGTCTCGAAGTTAGCCATCTGCCAGTAAACTTTGACGAATACTTCCACCTTTAATTTCCACGAGGGAGTACCAGCCAAGACTCACGCTGCCTCCGTTGACTCGGTGCGCTAACTACATATGGTTCTAACTACCAATATCCTCTGAAGACATCAACAGCGAGCTCTATTTTTGGCAGTCAGAGCCGCCATTCACATCAGTGGACCATATAGTGTTATTGACCGGATAAACTACGTGAACTTCGATTTAGATCAACTATCTTGTTACGATGCTAGCTTCACACAAATTGTACAAAAGTTACTGAAGGGCAGAAATAGATTGGGGCAAGCTGTTGAAAGTGCTCGTCACGGAACCACCTCTCATCGAGACGTGACCCGATACCAGGACAGAATTAACCACCATAGAGACACCGAGGATGGATCACAATGGCGCCCATAGAACAAAAAGACTTCAGTCTTATTCAAGGCCACCCGCAAACCCAGCGCTTCAATGTGCTCAACCATCCCCTTAGAGACTCTTCTGGTGGCCAAGTGCGCAGCCTCTTGAAAGTTCACCCCCCGGGCTGTGAACAGTGTCATCGGTGTAACAAATTACGCCCAATCCAGGGGAGTGATGATCTTGAAGGAACAAGTCGTATCCCACGTTTTACAGGAGTGGCCCGAGGACAAACCCGTGCGCAACACCGCACGACTTGAGCGGATGATTCAGAACACCATCTCGGTCTTCGTACATGACGGTATGCTCCTCTAAATAGTCTGTTACTAGATGCCTCAGATATCCTGGCAACCTGTGATAGTGGAGTGCTGTGTTGAATTTTCGGTAACACCATTTAGCATATTACCATCCACAGCTGAACGAAGGCTTCCACCACAGAGCACCAACAATCACGATCTTGGGCACTACATCCATCCGGTGCCAGCCATTTTTTTCAAGTCTAGTCGTAGTCTCCACTTTAGCAGGTGTCGGCTCCAGCGACCGTCAGTCCGCAAGTATATGGTTCCCCACATTTAAATTTATACACCTATGCAATAAAAAAATCCTAGATCATTTTACGACTGAAAATCGTGTGCGCTTATACAATAACGCAGGGGTTTTTTGAGAATATAAACCTCCAATGTTCGCAATTTTAATTAACAGGACTAAACATATACCTGATATAAAGGTTTATAATTAAATAAATTCTTGCATTGAACTTATATTTATTACAGGTATACATTCTGTTCGGTAATTTACGGAACGTCAGTAGTGAAGTCGGGCGAGGGATTTTCCGCGCTGACATCGTGTATTCGATCGGGCGTGGTCATTGCAGTACCTATGTTGACACTCTCGCGCGCGTGTAGATTTGTGGCTCTTTTTTGTGAGTAGTGATATTATAGTAACTAAGATATTCTCTCATCGTATATTCACCCTTCCATACACCTACATATATCCAAATAGCACTAACACTTTACAACCATCGGTCTACGACAAGGATAATCAGGTAGGTACCCCACGGTAGCCAGCGGTTTACGATACACATTCATACATCAATCGGTGACAATGGGCGATTTATTCCTCCCTATTCCGAGGGTGGAATGAATCGTTCGTGTCCCATAATTAAGCGCGATAGGAAAAGGGTTTTACTGATTGCAGTACTTGGAAAAGTATGTAAATGAATTTGGTGACCGTTCCCTAGATAATTGTTTTGTCTACTTTGTGTATAGGATGGTCCAACTTCCATTTACATCTTATTTGCTTTTCAATGACGAATACTTATACAGATATCTATTGGTATACCATAAAAAGGTCATTTATATGTTTCAGAAAATTACGAAAATACATGTTTCTTAAAAAATAGTATCTCTTTACAAGAAGGTGTTAAAAGTACACATTTAGTTTTAGAGATAAAATCTGAACCAAAATTTAAATTGTCAAAAGTTAAGCAGTATCATGGTGTATTGAGATAAATTAAATAAAACCTAGTAATGTTTAACAACGCAACCTAAGTAGTTCATTTGTAGTAATTTTAAACACGAAAATAAATATTAAAGCGCTGTTTATATAAATTTACATACATATTTAACTAGGTCAAGATCTCGATATAAATAAATGCAAAAGTAAAGTTACTTAGTCAGTATAAATCAGAAATTAAAATAACTTATTCTTTCTTGATTGCAAGATATTCAATAAGAGTATAGAAAGTTTCGTGAAAACTAAATTCTCTAAAACCAAATGAGTTCTGTAAATTGGATGAGCTAATACAGATTTAATTGAAAGAAACATAAAAAATAAAGAAGAATTGTGAAAGGACACTGAAAATACACTATGAACAATTCATGAGCGTAATTTAGTTAGAAAACCTTAAAAAATTCTGATTCAAATGAGTAGGTAGACGAATTATGTAAATCTATTGGAAAGTTTTAGCTTGTCAGGTTTGGAAAACAACTTTGATTTATTTGACGTTATGACCCAAGGTCTGGCAACAAAAATGTTTTATTTGGATCGTCCGTGATAGTATATAGCTCTCGATTTTACCACTTCGTCCGTGAAAAAAGAGAAACATATTGTTCAAGCAATCCTCAGTATATGCTTACTGAATTTATATTAGGACATAGAACAGTCTCCAGAATATTTTTGTGGAAGTTCAACAAAATATGGGGAATATTAGCATGTCGTTGTTATTAAGATGTTTGTTTATTAAGTCTATTTGTGTGCTAGAAAAGTATGTGCAAAGCTTTTGCTAAACAGTTTTTTAGGAATTTATATAGACTATATAAAATGACGTCATAACTATAGCAGCAAATAATTTAAAGTAATACTTTTATGTTTATATAAATCTTGAAAAATACAACCACTTTCATTATTTTTAGTTCAAATTTAAGATGCTAGAATTTTAACAATAGTGTAGGTGAAAACGGTTGTTGATAAACGAAACCTTAAATATATGAGAAAATATTTAAACTAAATAATTAATAAACAACAGATCAAGTAATTTACAAGGAAATTAGTGATTTTATTTACGATATCTTGTACTTTATTGTCTCATCTTCCGATTGAAATTATTTTAAAAATAAATATTTGTCAGTATGTTTGTTGGTTAATGTCGAAATTGTAGTCTATCTGGAACTGTAACACTGACGTGGTAGACTGACGAATATTTAGTCCATATGTAGCCGGACGTACAGAGGAGTTACATTACCCCCAGGCTATCATTTACTCACCAACATCTGTTAATCAGGGAGCAACTGTGCTAGCGGTTTATATAGGGTTACCATGTTAGTTGCAGGGCGTTAAATTTCCATATTCATAAGCAAAGTGGAACCTTATTAAAATTCTTACCTCGTCCGTCTGTATATCACTGGGTTATTTTGTTTTGTAATATCTCAAATATTAAGTTAGCTTGTATACGCTTCAAAAACTCAAAAAGTTCTGTATCGATTAGACTCAAAATTTGACACGATATAAAACTTGCTTAAAAGATTGTTTTTTATCTATTTTTCAGTTTTTTGTCCCATATCTCCTCAATGTAACCACAATATGGGTAAACAACATTCTGCAATATGAGTCATCATCATCATCATCATTAACAACTTTTAAGAGTCCACTACTGGACATAGACCTCTCCTTAGCAAGGAAGTTTTGTCCTACTATACCACTATCGCTGGCGCGACGGGTTGATGTAATGTTTGTCTTAAGTTATTCATCTTTTTAAAGTGATGTTGTCTTGTAGATTTTGTAATAGTGCCTCTTACAATATCCATGTGAAGAATAGGGGTCGCGACACTCTATATTTTTAATGCGTCACCAAATGGAGACGGCAATCTTTATAGGATTACATAAACAGTTTGCATTTTGATACCATCCACAAAATACGGTCCGTGCTTAGCGATTTGCTATGAGTAAGACGCAATAATTGTAATGTATAAAAAAATGTATTGAAACTCTACCTGGGCGAACGTTTGTATGTGTGTATGTGAAATATACGAATTTTATTACATAAATTTTTCAATTTAACCCATTTTCTAAGCGGTTTTACATATAACCAGCTGTTGCATTGTTTTTTTATGATAGGAACATGTATAGGTTTAAGGAATTGATGTAAACAGTTGTTGGTGAACCTTAATAAACAAATAAACAGTTCTTAAAGTTCACTGGTGGACATAGAACTTGCCTTAGAAAAGAGATTTTGGCCTGTTATATTACGGTGGCCAGACGAGTCAGTATATGGATTGTGTCGAGTTTTAGTAGTATGACTGCTTTAAAAGTACAGGGGTATATAATGTAGCTGAATACATAGTATGAAACCTTTGCTAATTTTTTATATACATAGTACTGTTTGAAGATGTAGCAGTTGTTATGTTTACAGCCTACATAACTAAACACATATACTAGGCCGATAGATCCCAAATTAAGCAGAGCCTGGTCTGTGACAGACAGCTTGCCGGTAAACGTATTTATGTCTTGAACTTCATTACATACTAGAGGCCTGCTTCGGATTCGCTTCGAAAAAAATAACGTCCACACACGTTAGTTTTTAAATATTTTTGAACAAATGTAGAGTATATGTACCTTTATGCCAGACATAAGTAATATCTGTTGTCATATTACTATGAATATTTTACTAACATATTTTAATAATTTAAACATAATTACATATTTTATTCATAAACTTATTTTTATCTTTTATTATTTTTATTTTATATTTTATTTGACTTTTTTTACTTACTTTTATGTATTTAAGTATTCTATTTTTTAGAAGCTTTAATTTTTTTACTTGTCAAGATATAAAGAAGTGATTATAGTGATATAAGTACAATAGTTCAGTACATGAATTTTTAAGATTTTTATAAATATTTATATGTTTTACCACATTGAAGAATATTTTTTTGTTCTATCCTTATTAGTTTTCGCAGGGCATGTGATGAAAGACATTTTACGGTAATTTTTTATACCTTGGGTTAAATTGTTGGGGGGTTAGTAGGAATTCTTATTTTTTTAATTATAATTGTAACATTAGTTACTCAGTGATAATATAGCATTTTAATTGTGAAAGAATTTTTGAAATCAGTCCGGTATTTTTTGAGTTTATTCGATACAAAATCGCAAATCTTTCCTCTTTATAATACGTTCACGTATCATACGCGGCATGTCAAAAATGCATTTATTATGAGCAGTTCGTGTTTTTTCCTAAATGAATCTGTAAAATATTATTTTCTAAGATTTATTTAGATCATTTTAGTCAGCTATTATTTTCTTTTCAGTTATTTAGCATGAAGCTAGGTTTATTATATTTTTTATTTTTTTTTATTTTAAAGAGCATGTTAAAGTGACTCTACTCTGCCTGATGGCAAGTATGAATAGAATCCATAAGTTGTAGTCACTATAGTCCTTGCGAATGCTGACAATGCAGTATGGTGTCCCACACTGTGGCGGCCTATTATGATGCTTTTTTACGCCTCACTTGAGGACGTAAAAGGCATGACAGTCATCTTAGCTTTGTATTGCACATACTTACCACGGCAAATGTTACCCTTGCATCAATGGGCCCCCGGTGTTTCACTCACCAACTAAACACGACAGCACAGAGGCTTGGTTGATTTTCTGTGGTAGGGTATTACTGCCGCAGTCGAGCCGGCCCATTCATAGTGAAATCAGCATGGCTCTACTACCTGGTACCTGATATTCGTGAGTTATTAGTTTTCTTTCTTTTACTATTAATTAAACTACTTAATGTGCTAAAAAATTATTAGAAGTATACCTATGACATTTCAAAATATTTCGGCCGGTTTGTTTTGGTCATTTGCTTGAGACTGATCTTTCTTAAGAATATACTTTATTTCAGACAGGATAAATAAAAGGGTACATTAAAACAAAGAAAAAAGGCAAGAGAGCAAAGGTAAGAGATACCACAACTTGAAGGAGGCTTATATCTTAAAGTGGACGTCTTTCAGCTGAAATGACGCTAAATCTGTTCATAAATTTTGTATTCATGTTTGTCTGTGAGAATCTTAAGAATGTTATAAATATTATCTTGTGTTTGTCTGGCTGTCGAATGTTAGATAAGGTATAATTTCATCTAATGTACATTGCAATTTGCAAGAGATGTAATAAAAACCGTAAAGAATAAATAATTGAGTGTCTCTTTTTATAAAAAAGCCAAAGAAGTACTCTCAATTTGGAGAACGACCGTCCCAAATGGGTTAATAAGCTTTGTTCTTTCACTGCTCCGTCAACTGGCGTGTTAATCCTCATCAATATATCTTTTTATTAGCAGACTAGTAGCATTTGCCTAGAAGAAAATACAAGTAATATTCATTATGCCTCGACTTTAGTACATATTTTCACTGAACTACAATATCGAAAAAATCTTAATACTTTAGATACACTACTACTTGACGTGACGAAAGGGCTACAAAAAAGTCGTTTACGCTGAAATGTTGTAAAGTTCGATATTCAAGGGTAACTTGGCCTCCTCTTCGTAAACAATAATAGAGCCGATGCCAATTGTCATTTGTTAACAAATACTGTGTTGATGTTTGATAAACATTTTGGTTTAAAACTGTGATATACCTGTAGTGGATGCAAGTGAGCCTACCATTAAAGTTAAATCGTATGTTGTATGTGGGTGTTATGATTTACACTGATAATATACATTTTATAAAAAATTGTAGTTATAATTTGATTATGTTATTGTAATAATGTACTCACGTTATGGAAACTTGGTTAAACTCAGAACAATTCTTTAAGTATTTCTAACTTTATTCTTATCGTGTAAGAAAGCAGAAATAATGTTTGCGGTAATCCTAAGAGGGTATTTAACGAAGTTGATGTGTATGTTGACCTGATTTTTGCAGTTTAATGGAACCGTATCATTAATCTGATGAAATCAATGTTTTGAATTGAATTCTGGCCATTCAAAGTATTAAGTTGTAGAAGTTTTTTAGTTTTATTGTTATGTGTATAAAAATGCCTTTAACATGATATTCGGCAGCACAAAAAGTGAGATTAATGGAACCAGGGTTGACTAAGAGACTGGACACTACACCCGCTGGTCAGGCGGTGGCGGTGTATATGACACATCAGCTCGTGACCATCATTTATTTGTATTAGAAATTTTCAGAATTGGTTTTCGTATTCTCGTTTGGATCCGTCAGCGAATTCAAATCTTTATGGTGGTAAATATTACTGAGTGTAAGGCAACGAGCCGAATATTAAATAAAATATATTAATTCCATTTAAAAAAATATTAGCTTTTGCAGAAAAAACTCTCCTTATTTTATTTTCCTATTTATGGCATCGAGATATATATGACAAAGAAATTCAGGACATAGTAAAACAAAGGCTAAAGAAATATCTTCATTTCTTAATATAAACGAATATAAGCAATTTAGAGAAGAAGCAAAAGAATACAGAGGTAAATAAATTAAAAGTATTTCAAAACACGGTAGAGATCAACAGAAAATCTTCGAACCGGATATCACATGTCACTTATGAGATCGAAGCACTTAGTGGGGTTCTTGAACGCGAAAAATATAACAAATAAAAGGAAATATGACGCACGGAAATACACAGTTTAGTTGTGATTGAGCTGCCAAGAACATAATTTTTTTAACTCGTTTTTATTTATTTATTTATTTAAGGAGCACAGCAAGGAATGTACAAAAACAAAAATTAAAACTCTCGAAATAAAAAAGTTATGTACTTCCTTAACTAAAGAAGACCACAGCTTGCGTAAGAAAGAGAAAACAAACAACAACTTAGTTTAACAGACAGAAACATACACAAATACATGAAATATTTAAAATAAGAATTAATAGATAGGAATCAATAAAAGTTCAAAACAAGAAAGTTCTTTGTCCTTGTGGTGACGGATTAAGAATACATAGTGTTACCACCCCTATTCATCCCGTGAGTGTCGTAAAAGGCGACTAAGGGACCAAGTATACAAGACAACATCATTACAAAGAGAAGGAAAACCTGAAACAAACCCAATTCCAACCCGTCTGGCCAGCGTGGAATAGTAGGCCAAAACCTCCTTGCTAAGGAGAGGTCTATATCCAGTAGTGGACTGTAAAAGGCTGTTGATGACAAAACAAGAAAATGTGAATAGAGTGTATTATAATGTTATTGTTACTCTATTTACACTTTTACAAACTTAAAGTATGTAGTAGACATTTGAAATATCTAGTTCTCAATTTTTTGGTATTTAGTTAAAATCAAAGACTAAATTAAAAATATAATTTACAGAAGCATTTACATTCCAGTGAGCTTTGGAAAGATTAGAGAGTTGCATTTTCCAAGTGTATTTGAGAAAACGTTTACATTTTCGGAGGGACATGATAGCAATCCTAATAAGTGGCGGTGTAGTCCTGAGTTTGTTCGGCATCGCGTTGATTTGAATTATGGGTGAAAGAAGTGAGGGTATCTCAGAGGAACGCTGATTCTTATTTTACTAAGAAGATCTGGACAATCTACGGTATTAGTAAGCAAATTATGCAGAAACGTCAGATCAGAAATGATTCAGTGTGATATTCAATCTATAAATTGACTCGGCCTTATTTCAAAAAAATCTATCTGAAACCTTTCCATTCTATTGATTTTCACTTAGTATAAGGGATTCCAAATTGTACTAAAGTAATTTAGTTGGGTTTGTACATAACTATTATAGAATTGTAATGTAGGAGATGATTTTTTGAACTCTTTCGATGATCATAATACGAATCCAAGAAACCAATATGCAAAATTTAGTATATTTTTTAAATGCCAACTAAACGGTCAAATCCTGGAATACTGTGGCTTCTGTTAGAGTTATTACCTGAATTTTGAATGAAGATTAAATTTTATTACGCTTTCTGATAAATTAAATACTTAACAGGTCAAATATATTTTGTTACTACAATACACCATTGAGATAGCTATCCATATAAGCTTGTAATAAACGTGTGTAGAATTCATCACATTGTGCGTGTAAATTTAAAATCGTCTGTAAAAAGGTACGGCGGATTACATAGAGTCCCGTGTGGGATTGGACTCCACAACACTCAGTGTAGTAGAAAACGATGTTGTGACCTCTCAAACTACTATGACAAAATACACAAGTCAAGATAAAATCACCTACTACATGTGTAAAACTGTTCTTCATAGTGTCCACAATTGAATTACAGTTTTTAATAGAATATTTGAAAAAATCAAGGCCGACTTGGCACCGCGTATTTTCAAATAGGTATTTTAAGTTTGTGTTTGATATGGTTTTAATCCTTATCCATAAATCCACACAATCACTTTCCTAGTTAGTCATATGAGCTGTAATAAGTTCACTTGAATTTTTTTTAAAGACAACATCCGTTAGTAATAAATCGTGTGTCGTGTGGGACTTTACAAATACACAAGAAACGGATGAAAAACACAGACTCGATACAACAATTTATGGATCACACAAATTGTTGTCCCGTATGGGGTTTGAACCCAACGCAGTAGAGAGCGTTGTGGCGGCCGCTTAAACCACTAGACCAACCGTGCAATTATTATAAGTACTCCTTCATCAATTTTGTGTATTTTAATAGGCACAAAACTGGTGAAGTTTTCTCGATCCCACCTATACACTGCATACAAGTCGTTAAATAATTCAGAATCAAATACGCTTTCGCAAAGCCACGTTATGGTTAAATCAAAAACACTGTACTCACTACTACATATGTATATGTTAAGTACTTCTGGCAAATTGCTACGTAATCCTTTAATGTTCTGATAGTAAAATTTAAAGAATTACATTTTTAACTTGATTACTACAATAGCGCTGAATACACACTGATGAAAAAGGCACTTTAGGTTAATAGTTTCCATTTTTGAGGTCATTTATGATTATACTTTCGGACTTTCACAGGTTAGATCTTTTTTCGCGAAAATTTTTTAATACATTTCCAACCCATACAAATCTGTATCCCAGTTCTTTCGCTCTAGTTTGCGTCGCTGCATGAAAAGTCTTGTTCTCCGGGGACAGATGCTCAACGACGAAGATGGGTACGAACTTGTCAGTAGCTATTCCCAGATGACTTGAGTTAAGTTTATTATTTGAATTTGCCTTGTTGTATTGTATGGACGCTGCTAAGAATCTATCGCTTATCCTAGGACTGTAGAATTTAACGAGAACCGATCTCGGTCGTAATATATGTGTTTCCTTTTTAGCAATTCTTGTGCACGTGGATGTACATTGTAACTCAATGTTGTTGGACCCTGCATATTTTCCTAAAGCATTCATTTCTTTTTTAATTTTAAAGGAAATTGTGCAGATTATCTTTTTCTTTTCAAGTTTTTGTATTTTGGAGGATGTTGTTTCCGAAATTGTCTTTATCTCTTCATATTTTTCATTGAAAAGTGACAGACTGCTTTAACTCAGTGACTATTTCGTTAATTTTATTGAACTAATCGTTAACTAGACCAGCAAGAATATCCCGTACGGATTGATTAATCTCTTGTTATTATTTCTCTCAGGGAACTATTTATAATATTACTCAACGGTATATGGCTTTCATAGGCCGAAGTTCGGGATATTGATTTAGAGTTTCGAGTAACGTTAAAATGTTTAGTCGGCGCCAGTGGACTGGTGTTTTTGGATTGCAATGTCTTCCCGACCGAATTGGAGTATTAGTATCGGCAAGTTTCGACTGTTTGTTAAGACATCTAGCCTATTTTCAAGTATTTTTAGAGTCAACGTTCATTGACATAAACTTGTCAAATATGTTTCTGCATAGTCAATTATGACTTGCTATGCACAAATACGAGTATATTTCATTAATGTATGCCATAAATGATAGAATAAACATTGTTACCTTTTAGCAACCCTAAAACCATTCATGCAGCTGACGGAATTTAATGTTGACATTTTTACGGCGACTTATTTAGCGCAATCCGAAATTTGTTAACAATATGAAGTGCCTACAGTGACAGCCAAAGCAGTAAACATCTAGCAATAAGTGGCAACTACAACGATACAACGAATATTTAGTAAAATAGCATACAGACACAAATAGTGTACGACGTTCGCGGTTTAAAGGTGGTAAGCACCATGCAATACACATTGCTTACGCATTTGTGTTGATGAATGTCACTGGTCACTTAACGCTTGTTTTGTTAAGGAGTTTTTTTCAAAGTAGATATTGTGAGCTCTTAATTTTCCCTTCATATATTGAAATTAAGAGCTTGTTACTTTTACACAATCACTAAAGAATGTATAAATTACACAAAAGTAGAACGAAGACAGCACTTTTAGCCAGCTTTTCTTAATAATTTATTGAGAGCAGCTGTAACGAGATGTTTGTCTATTGGAGTTCTTTTGTGGCACTAACAAAATATTGCTGATATTTATTCTAAAGTCAAGGTTGTGACATATTTTATTACGTGTGTTTGATAGCAGACCTTTTTCTTTGTACAAGCACTTCAGAACGCACGTCAAAATACTTATGATTACGGCAAGAGGACTAAACAAAAACGATGTTTTCTACATAACAGTAGCTATTTTGTAGGGACATGAAATTCATTCGGAATGTAATTTGAGAACGCGACTGTTCCTGATGCGGAGATACGGTAATAATATCAATACAATGAGAAAAATCAAAGCTTTTATATTTCAGTTAATGAATGACACATTTATATTTGTAGATACAAACTTGGTAGAGACGAATAGGTAGTAGTTTCACTTCAAGTCGTATGATTTGATATTGAGTGAAGATCAGATTTCAAAAAAGTGTAATGTTGATCGTTTAATTAGAAGAACGTCAAATTTTTTTACGTGGCGTCACGAAATTTGATCATCTATTACAAAACTTACTATAAAACTAGGCAATGAAATATATTACTATTTATTTTTTTATGTGAAATAACTAGTTGTTTAATAAATAATAAACTATATTTTTTCTGTGTATAATATGAATATATTTACAAAAAAAATCTGTCAGTCAATGTAGCTTTCATTGTACAAACTCTGTTTTCTTTGAAGTTAAATTGTGTTGTATGTGAGATGCCCATAATATTTATAATTACCTTCTACCTCTATATAAAATGTCATAACACTGTAAACAGTGGGAAAACTCGATACAATCCTTTTTTTTAAACATGTAGAAATCTCCTTGGGCCGTCACCCACCAGGGTTTGCGGCAGGGTGGTGTGTCGGAATCGGACCGACTAAAACCACAGGGTATGTCCCTCTATGCCTGAGATAGGAGAGATCCGGAAACAGCTGTTATTATGACCTCCAAATCCCTCCAAGAGCCTGTCTGCTAATGCGGGCACCATCTTCGGGTAAAATTTTCTATTTTGACGACGTACGGCACACGTGGACATCGCCTCCTAGCGACTGGCCACTGTAGCCGATGAAGGGGAAAACCCATTTCGTCCATCCGCGACCACACTCGCGTCACAGCGCGCCTCCAAAACCTTCTCCGCCACCTCCTTCTACAGAATTGTGTCTTCGCAGATGGTTGTGACCTTAAAAATTACAGTCAGTAACGAGAAATGACCTCCAATTACTGCAGTGCCCCACGCTGCGCCACCCAGGCAGAATAAATCTCCAGTATGTGCTGAGCCGTGTCGACACTGTAGTCGCAGTGGTGGTAGGTGGGACTCAATTCCCTCCTAGAGACTGAGTGTAGATACTTCCTGAAGCAACCGTGCCCAGAAAGGGCCTGCGTCAGTTGGAAGAAAAGGGTCCCGTGTTGCCACTCTGCCCACTCGACGATGACCAGCTGGAGAGCCTCCACAAAGCCAGCACGTGAAGTCTCCAGCCGGGATGACTAATCGTAACTCGACGAGCGTTCACACACCACTCACGTATTTTTTCAGGCGGGGGCTGTGTGCCGTTACCCGTCCGGATACATGATACAAGCCCTATACCGACCCATCTGCGTGGTACAGTGCGCAAAACTCTCTTTTCTAAAAAGAAGACTGTCTAGCAGTGGACTATGAAAGGCTGTCGATGATAATGATGATGATGATAATCCACCTCAAGACTTCAATATATTCAATTGGTATTTCATCAAAATACTTTGGAGTCTTGACTTATCGATGTACAAATAAATCAACGAAAATTGTTCTCTTTTTATATTTTACTATTAAGTTTTAATAAACAAAACAAAATTGAAGACATGTAAAACATTTCAACGACAAAAGCAACAAGAAATGAAATTGCGACACGAGGAGAAGACATCTCTTGTTTGCATTACACTACAAATGGACAAGTGCAGGCAATAACAATAAGGAAACAGTCACACGAATGGCGAGCAATGAGCTACAATATTCTGAAGGCAGACAGCGCCAACAGACGGGTCTGTTCTACTTTTAATATCTTTTCATTCAGTTCAGGGGTGTTATATATTATTTGAGAAAGGTTGGGGCCCAGATGTGCGTTTACTAGATAGAATTGTTTCTCTATTCGATGTTTCTTTCGACGGTCTGACACTGTGGCAATGGCAATATATTGCGGATTCCACCGGAAAGTCGCTGCTAAGTCACATCGCGGATGTTATGATGCTTTTCATTGTATTATTCGACTGTTATCGTGAAAATATTTCATTTATTACAACTCGCGAATACAAAGTGCCTGTTTTTGGACTACTTGAAGATTTTATTAACGTCATTTTGTTGATATGAAGAAATATAAAGACTGACATTACTTTTATGATTTTCACGTGATACATATCGATAATTTGTTTATTGAATAATAAAATAAATTATCATTAGCAAGCTTTATATACGACCTGTAAGAGGCTCGACCAATGACACTGCTAATTTGCACGAGTAAACTGAAGGAAAATAATTTTACTCCGTAAATTAAAAATATTATAGCACTTGGTAGTAGGTTTTGAATAATTGTAGACAAAATATGGGAATTTGTAAAATATATATTAAATTGGTGCATAAGATTCCCACCAAAAACTTAGGCACCCAAGACAGCCTCACCTGTAAGTGATGCACCTCCTGATCGACGGACGAGGTTCTGGTAAACAAAATATCGTAATTATCGGCAATAAGCTCGCCATCTATTATGTATAATCAAAACACTGATGAAAACTGAGCGTTTAACATGCCTCTGCCTACCCCTCCATAGAAATGATTTTATGTATATATGCATATTAAATATATTATCCCATTAAAATATGGCACTTTAATCCTCACAGACCATCAGCCAGATTTGGGCAAGTTTCTGATAAATTAAGGTATTGTGAATATAGACATTTAACTATGATCAAAAATAATATTAATGTGAAACTGAAGTCACTATTATCACTTTATTTTATTCATATCATCAATCATCATAATCAATAGCCTTGAACAGTACACTGCTGGTCATAGGTCTCTTCTCAGAAAGGGGATTTCAGCCTACTATAGCACTCTGGCCAGACGAGTTGGTATAGGGTTTGTTTCAAGTTTTCCTTCTATTTGCAGTGATATTATCTTGCATATTTTGTTCCCTCAGTCGCTTCTTACTACACCCATGGGAAGAATAGGGGTACTGACACTCTGTGTTCTTAATCCATCATTACATGTTTTATTCACGTTTTTTTTTAAATGTGATAAGATAACTTACTTATCGTTTTAGAAAAAAAAAATGATTATAAAAAATGAACTTATGTGATATACTGTTTCAGAAGTACTGATAATTTACTATACATCTAAAAATAATGTGTGTTATTAATCATCATTATCATGTCAACTGAAAAACGTCTACTGCTCCACATAGGTCTCTTTATGGCCCCATCCACCATTCATTTCGTTTCAATTCCGCGTGTAATTAATAAGTCCGTTAAAATAAGAAATATGATTCCATTGTTGTCATATTTTTTTCTATAAACGTAGTAAATTATATTTTTAACACCTTTCAAATTCAACACTAACGTCTCAGTAACCAAGTATTAGTACTTCAAATTGTTAATGTATAAAAAATACGTGTGGCACTCGCGCACTGCCGCGATAAAGCTATTGCATAGTATTTTTTATCAACTTATGCATTTATAATATTTCGGAGCAGCTCGTCTCGATCCGTGCGAGCTTCGTACAGTCTACACGCGTATGTCTAGTTGCACGCACACAAACACCGTGCCGAAGTCTGCTGAACTGAAACGTTAGACGATCTACGGCTTTCAACACCGCACCACTGTGCCGGTCGGAGTGGGGGGTGTTAGGTTTATTTTCGTTACAGAATTTCTTGAATCGGTCACCGCGCTCAAAGCCCGCGATAAAAGCTATGCAATAGTTTAAAAACCTGCATCATTGGTCTAGTAGTTATCGTATGCGACTGCCGATCAAGAGGTCAATTTCCAGGTCGGGTCAGCTCGGTAAGCATGTAAAGCTGTCTTTCCTGCGCCTGGTCTCTCCCTGATCGTGTCCGATAACCATCCCATTGGATTATGAAAGTGAGGGAACAAAGGGTACACGTGGGTTTTTTTGTTGTTGACTGAATTGACTGATCTGCGTTGAGACTGGCCGCCATGGTCGAAAACGGCTAGTAGTATATTATCATTTAAAAAAGATTAAATTTTGTTTGTTGTGCCATTGTACATGGTCATTCAACTGATATGCTCTTATATATGATCTGCATAAATTTAGTAGACAATAAAATTTATTCTATTCTATTCTAATGACATGACGATTAAAGCGTGGCCGAATACAAGACAGTTAAATCTTATTTGACAAAAGGAATTTATTTTTAAACAGAAAAGTTCAATTAATAAACAGTTGAATTTATATAGTTGCTCGTGGCTTCGCTAGCGTGGAATTTGGCCTGCCATATTAAGTCTCACAATTTTGGTTATAATGGCTTCTATATTAAAGGAATGTCGTAGATTTTTATTTACAACTATTCAAGATAACCTATTCTACAGTACATCATCTTTGTGTAACTTCAACGGTTTAGGCAGCATGCGCCAAGTTACGACTAAAATTACATAAAATCATTACAAATTGTAGCCTGCGTTATTCCGGAGTATAACCTATGTTACTGTAAAGTTTCATTTAAATCCATTGGGCAGTTTTTTCGTGAAACAGTAATAAACATCCCTCTAGTCACAAAATTTCGCATTTATAATATTGGTAGTATATACAGTCAACATAGGAGAACGGTAGATCCAGTCCCGCTAGCAATATATGACGGATTTTTGTGAGATTTATAACATTTATTAAGTAAATCATCTTTATTATTTCGTACGATTATTACATTTTTAGAATTTAGCAAGATTAATTCAAATTGTTTACAAAAACTTGTTACAACTGCAATAACTAAACGTTAGTATTGTTAACATTCCTGTTTTATAAACTTGCTATGTTTAAACTCTTCTTAGGCAGAAACTAGATGGCGTTGTATGTCAGATATTAATGTAAAACCGCAGCAACACAAAGAAATTAAATCGATATTTATATTTAAGAATGAGCTCACTAGTGTATTTAGTATTTCTCATGTGGACTGTACAGATACTGATTGTGCTAAGTAACAAAGGAATGAATTATTTTAAGCCAATTAATTTAAAAAAGTTAATTAGTAATTTTTGTTCAATCAATTCTATTGATCGCATCAATGTTAACGCAAAATTCTAAAAATTCAAAATTATATTCGATGATTTTACCAGCCAAATAAAAACAACAATAATCTGTGCCATGAGATACGCAACGCAATACAAATTTCCCACAAATGCCCGCCATTTTCCTTTCCTTAAAGCACGAGTGGTCTCTAACCTATAAAAGGTATAAATATAATAGAGTATGAAGGTTGTCGTGAATTTATACAATTATAATTCAATGTAAGTACCAAGGAGCAATTTTGTGTGATGTTTTGTTTACACGTGTATAGCTGTAATAAAAGAATGCCACTAAAATTAAGTCGAAGAGTTTTTTGATAAATATTCGATTTATTCTGCATTATGTTACTGTCGCTGGGTAGGTTGACCTATAACACATAGTAAATAAGTCATTAAAAGCTTTTTTCGATAACATTGACACTTGCTTTATAGATAAGCTAACACACCGAACATTGATCAAATATAATTCTAACATTTAAACTAAAAATTGGTATGTTCCAAAATATATTTCAACGGTATTTGATAGCTTTTATTAATAACTGTCAAAAAAACGTGTATATTGCGAAGCTTTCCACTGAAATATACCTCTTTTTAATAACATTTTATAGATGGTAAAAACGTCAAAGTTGTCAAATCGTTTGATAGTTGTTTTAACTTACATAACCTCAGCTCTAAATAAATGGCATGGATCTTGTCAAAAATTGTACTGACACTGAGAATTAAATATTTTGTAACTCAAAATATTTTTTAATCATTTCAGTACTATTTTATATTTTGTAACTAATGTCTAACGGTTTCATAGATCTAAGTTAACAGAAATAGATGCTCGTAAAATGAATCAGGTTTTTTAAAGTACGCTAATTCGTAACTGATACATAGGCCTTGTATTCCTTTTGTACTGCTCCTGACACCTGTCAGTGGTGGTAATTAATACCGGGAGCAGAAAGATACATCTGAATGGCTTTAATGAACCCACGTCAAGTTCAGCAGACTACACTGATTATGTATACGAAGCGCAGCAGACTAATTAGCATGCTCAAGTGACGTTCGCGTTTTTAGTCCTTGATATTATTTCAAATGACAGATACTTTAGTCAAAGTGACCATTTCAGCACGATAAGGGGGTGTCTGGGGTCGACATAAATTCCAATGTCAGCGTTATTGCGGTGTCCTTAGTTTGACGAAGGTACGGTTCGAATTGTTGAGGCTATCTCAAAGCAAATCGAATCCCTAAAACTGTCTTCTGTTTATTGTTTACGCGGACGCGAAACCCTTGACAGTGTGTCGAGATTTCTGGCGATTTATCGGTATTTAATAACCTCGTCGCACACGCATCTACCCTGAAGGCAATAGAATTTCGTCTGAATCGGATGTCGTCATCTTCGATCAAACATTTCGGGACAAATGGGAAATATTTTTATACCACCTGTAGCTTGATGTGTTTATAAGGTTAAAATAAAAACAGAAGGTAATGCTAGTCACAAAGATAGTTGCAAATACGGTATGACTTTTATATTGAATTAAGTAGGAACGTGGTACAGAAGAAAAATAAAAAAATACTAATGAAGAAAAACCATAGAGTAATAACAGCAATGTATTTTACTTATTCTAGAACTTACTGTTCCCCGCCAAGCTACACTATGGTCGATTTTGGTTGCATTGGTAACACGAAAAAATGGATAAAACTTTGAAACGGTTTGTACTTAACTAACCAACTTAACTTTTTAAATACATGTATACGTCTACAAACAAAAGTGAGTTTAATATGACCCTTACTGAATTAAAACAATAGTAAATAAAAACTTTAAGCAGACAAGAACTCCTTAATCTGTACCAAGTAGATTGTCACCCGGTTTTCTTATCTTCTTGATTAAGTGATGTGTCTCGCTCTTTCGTACGCATGTGTTAACGAGTTTTCTGTTTGATTTCATTGTATAGAAGACGTTGGTGTATTCGATTGTAGTGGTATTTATTCTAAGCAGAAACTGATTTAAATATTAACAATTTAATTTATATTGTATTATTATAGTATATCAAACTATATAATGAAAAGACTTTAAATTGTATTTTGTCATTTTATTTATGGATTAATTTAACGAAATTTTGATTTGTTTGATATCATACATAACATGTCATGGTAATTATTGTGACACAAGCTACGTTTTCTGGAAAGGACTAAAAAATATAAATATATGGACTATGTGAATAGAAATTCCATTGGAAGGTGTCTTGCAATTTCAAACAGATCATTAACTGTGCCTGTAAGGGAATATGAATCGTAAGTGTATTACGCTGCATCTGGCTTACCACAGGGCTCCCATCTTGAACCTATATTATTTTTCATCATAGTTAATGATATATCTCATGAAATACTAAACCCAATTTCTCCTTATTTGCTGAGGACCTCAAAAATGTATCAAACAGTTACATCCCAATTGGACACAAACTTAGTACAGAGCGATTTTGACCAAATTTAAGCCTAGTATCACGCTAACGATATGACATTGAACGCTGTAAAATGTTACCATATAAATACCCAGAAAAAAAACAACCTTTTCCTTGAAAGTGTTACCAGAGTTGCCTAAACTGAGAGATCTCGTTGTTATATTTGATAATAAATTGTATTTAATACCATACATAGACGAAGTTGCTAGAAAAGTAGCTAAAATGCTCGGCTTATTTAAAGGAGCATCAACAGTTTTCGTCTAAAAACAAACAAATACCGTTCTTAAAACGACTTTAGCATGAAGTCTTCTCGAGTTTATATACGTAGTCTTACATGCTTCGTATGCTATATAATTACAAAGAATCGAAGATATCTAAAGAGTATTTACGGGACATTTATCGTCTGTTGTCTCCCATAAACCTCATCGGCGCAAAATCCAGTATTTCTTATTTCTTCATAAACTTCTGAACGGTGAAGTAGACTGCCGTTAACTGCTAAGCAACAGTAACTTAATGGTACCAAATAGAATTAAGCGACATCCCGTTTTTCATCTTCCGTTTGGCAGAACAAAAACTGGCAAACACTATTAGTACGTATTTGTCAGAAATATAATTTCTTCAATGACGCTCAGATGATCTTAACATTTTGCAAGATTCCTTTAAAGTGTTTAATCGAGAGAAAATGCAGTGCTAAATCTTGTAGTTTCTTGGGAAACTAAATTTTATGTTTATTTTATTTTTATCTCTATTTTTAAATAACATGTTTTGTTAAATTTGCATTAAGTATGTTTTATGTTCAAGTTTTTAAATTCTGTCTCAAAAATATTGCATACATTCAAATAATAATGTATAAGTTTTATTTTCTACTTCTGTGATAAACCGATTATGTATATTGTTGATATACGATGATATAAATAAATAAGCTATTACTTTTTATATAAAATATACTCATAATATAAAATTAAACTTAAAATAAAGATATAGAAAGTGCATCTTAAATTTAAACACATTGCTAGTACGTAAAGAACACAGAAAACATTCGTTAAAATTGCAGTTAGCTTTTATTTCACAAAAATATGCATACTTTGGTAGGAAAATTTTTAAATGTACATAGTACGAAATATCTTCCGTACTCTACACAGCACTCTCATATGTTAAAATGTAAAGTTTTATTGTTCTCGTAAATGCGTCGAGGGCCAACATAAATAATACTATTTAATCCTTTTTGAAATGGGTAGCAAACTTTTTTAATTACATACCTAAGAAGAGATTTGAGTTTACGACTTGGAAACGATAAAAAGTGTTGAAAAAATGTATAATTGAATTCAATTTAGGTTTCTGCGCTGAAACTTTATAACTGTTTGTATAAAAAATCGCAGTAATTAAGTTCAGTGTTATCAAGTGGCAGAAATTGGGTTTTCATCTCATAAAATAACTTTGATATACATTTTAAAATAAAGAAAATTAACTCGAATAAAATTTTTACTCATTTTAAACGTTCCCTTTTCGACAGTGTTTCGGTCTCAAGTAATAGGTGGTGAGCCTATAGCCATTAATCGAGATGTTTTGTTAGCCAGAGCTTCGTTCATCGATCAGCAGGTACAGTCCTAAGTTCTTGGTGGGAACCCTATACACTGTTATTCATAGCCAAGATTATTCATCGAAATAATTATAAGTTAGACGCACTTTGTTTATTTTATGTTCTATTTATCCTTCTAATTATATCAACCTTTACATTATCTATTTTGTTATGATAACATGTTTAATTAAACACATAAAAGATTTCTATTGTTAGACTTTCTCAACTTTTATATATACACATAGTTTTTGTTGTACAGCGGGACTTATTGATGATAAAATTCTTTAAAGGGTTACGATATCTTTTATTTTCCGATGTTTTAAATGGACAAAGCTGCTCGTGGTCATGGGTAGACTGGTGTTCCCATTGATCGCGTTGCACTTGGTCGTGTTGAATGCTTCTACTGTCGGTATAAGTACCGACAGTAGAAGCAACAAGCCATACTTACGACATCTAAATACGTTATTTCGTCTCTACAGTGAGGTTTACACCCGCTGATAACTGGCCTAATAACACCAATGATGTCCAATATCTGGTTGCAACATTTTGAAGAAGTAACTAATTAATTCACAAATATCCCAGTTGAAACTATGGCAGCGCTACGTTGACAACCCTTTCTGCATTACGAATAGAATCCGTAGAGAGTTGTAGTCGCCATACTCATTACGAATACAAACAATTCAGTATGGTGGTCCACACTACGATGGTTTAGTAAAATGCTTTTACGCACTCCACTTAGGGACGTAAAAGGCGTGACAGTCATTATGGCAGTGTGAGGCTTAAACAGTTACAACGATAACTGTCACCCTACATCAATGGGCCTCCGGTCTCGTACTCACGAACGAAACGATAACTATTACTCCTGCATTAATGGGTCTCCGGTCTCATATTCACCATGACAGCACAGATGCTGTCGCTTTAGGTTGATTTTCTGTGAGAGGGTAGTACTGCTCAGGTTGTACCGGCCTGTTCGTGCTGAAATCAGCGTGGCTCTTCTACCTAAAATAGGAACGTAATAACGCAATAAACGTATTTCTATATTCAAGTCTTACCTGCTCACGATATTGCTTACGCTACACATCGATTTCCTTTCCATTCGCATCCCTTATAAACAGATCTCCTCATATCTACCCGGTTTGTTGAAACTGCAGTTAACATAAATAATAACGAACATAAAGAATAAAATATTCTTTAGCTTTATTAAGAAATGGTACAAAAATCGGTTTCCTTTTACATTCGTCCTAAAATAGCTAATAAAGAAATTTCCGTGTTGATAGAGCCGAAAGATAAACCCAATGCGGCAATAAAATTAAATAAAGATACAACCCACCATCTCCGTTCGTTCTCCGGTGTAAACTTTAACGCTTGCTCAAACAGATATTTAATATTGATGGTGTGGCTACACAAAATATTTGTCCTGAGGCAAGGCTTAATTAAAATACTTAGAAATTCTCAATGAAGGTTGGTACACTTCGGGTTATTGTAAAATATTATATTACTAACAGACTTAAAATGAGAAATTTGTTGCCATAAAATGGATTTGGAAGTTAACCAATTTAAATACAGTATTTATTTTTGTGTATTTTATAAAAGAGCGGTATGAAAAATATGTAGAAAATAAGGCACTGTAATATAACAAGCACAACACAAAATAGAAATGAAATAATTATGGTTACAGCTTTTCATAAATTTACAAAATTGAATGTTTTACGAACAATGACGTATTTCGTTATAAATATATCTTTAAGAGTTTGTATTGTAGTACAGGGTGGGCTACGAATTAGTTAACATTTGAAAAAGTTGTATAAAAAAACTATTTAATATATTATAAAAAATTGTTTATTCACAAGAAAACCACTTAATGGGTATTTATGTTTTAAAAATTACATCGTCTAAATGGTCACCGTTTCAACATTTGCACTCTTCTAAGCGAGTACCGAAATTTTCGAATACTCGTCAGCAAAGAGACCGCGAGATCGCAGCCATCTCTTCGCTGATTTTTTCGTTTAGTTGACGTCGTGTGTTTGGTTTATTGATGTAGACACGATTCTTCAAATAACCTCATAAAAAAGTCTGCTGGGGATAGATCTGGCCGTCTGGGTGGCCATGGAATGTCACCTCCTTTGGAAATCAGCTTTTCCGGAAACATGTCTTTGATCTCTGGCAGGGAATCATTAGATGTGTGACAAGTGGCTCCATCTTATTGAAACCATGTGTTACGATTGTAGCCAGCAAATGTCAGTAGTATCGGTCCCAAGAACTCCCTTAATACGTTTCCGCGGGATGTTAGATTCAAATGTAAACGAATTCTTCATCCTTCTTACTTGATCCACTCTATATTTATTTCATTCACATCCTAACAAGCATTATAAATGCGAATGTGAGTTGTGTTTGTTTAACCTTATTTTTATAGATTGATGGCAATAAACCTTAAGTACCTATATCGTTTTACATTAAATTTATAAAATACCCGCAATTTAAAGTTCAATAAGTTATTTACTTTTGAACTTGTAGCTTTATTAAAAAGCCTGGTACGTACTTTAGGCAGCAGACACTTCGAAGTGAAACGCGACCCAGATTGTTACAAAAGTTTCCAGAATGCTATGTATAGATTGCTGGTTCTTTTATTCCAAGCACGAATGCTCTTTCCGTGAACAATTCATTATTCTTGCTGAACATTAATCAAGGACACTAAAAGCTGCCATGTACCTGCTAAAGAAATTTATGGTCCATTATGACTTATTTTTTATTAATAAAATTACTTTTTGAAAGTGTGCTGGCAATTTGGCACCTCATAGTGTTCACGATGTTAAAATAAAGTTTTATTTAAAGTTAAAAATTCTATTTGTTTAGTTATTTATTTACAAACTTTATACACTAAATTTGTATATTGGCAGACTTGTTGCCCGGGGTATATATTTAAACAATATGAATTGTCAAATTATGTCTTTCGAAGAGAATGTACATTAGTAGCACAGAAAATACGTATATTCCCTGTAACTAAAAGTTAAAACTATGACTGTGTAGTGTGATATGTGTTTACTTCTATCTCCATTTTGTTGAATCTTCCTTTTTCTACGTTTTGTAAAATATACGAGTTAAATATATCATTTCCAAAATAGTAACTGATACTGAATATTAATACAAAGACTTGAAAATCAAATAAAAGTAAAGCTTTGAAGCTTTTAATCAAATTATTCAGGATCTAAAATTGAAGAGGGGAAGTTTAGTCTAAATGGCCACAATCGTTCAGTTTAACATCGCTTCCCGTTCAAATAATAGAAAAAGTTTCCCAGTAACGACTATCTGAGAAAATCAACGGATTCCCTTGTTGGAGCAGCGACTTAATAAATTGTCGGCAGTGCTTCGATCTTATATCTATTTCAAATTATTAGTCGATTCAATTCTTCAAGTTTTCTTGATATTGTTTATTAAACTTATAGTTTTCTTTACATTTGCAGTTTTGAAAAACATTGTAAGAAGATAATTATGATTTCTGTACTACAGTGACATTGAAAGTGAAGTGTTTGGGATAAAAAAAATATAAACAAATACTTTATAATAAATGTCCTACTACTTTGAAATACTTTTTCTTACGAATTGACACAAAGGTAAGTTCCTTTACCCCTCGGGAAACTGATAAAAAAATTTACATGCATATAAGGAAATTTGCACCCAAGAGCTAGTTAAGAAATGTTTAACAAGGTTTTATTTTTTAAAAGACAACGTCCGCACTCGTAATAAATTGTGTGTCGCGCGGGACTTTACAAATAAACAAGAAACGGACACAGAGAACACCCAGACTCAGAGCAACAATTTGTAGTTCACACAAAATGTTGGTCCATGTAGGGTTTGAACCCACAAAACTCAGCACAGTGGAGACCGTCGTAGCGACCATTTAAGCCCCTTTTTTTTTCTTTTTTTTTTCGTGTTTAAGCCCCTTCGGGCCGTCACCCCACCGGGATTTACGGGGTGGTGTGTCGGAATCGGACCGACTAAAACCACACGGTGTACCACTCTGCGCCTGAGATAGGAGGGATCCGGGAACCGTTGCTATTACGACATCCAGATACCTCCTAGCGCCTGCCCGCTACTGCGGGCACCATCTATGCGTAAACTATCCATTTTAGGCGACGTCCGGCACACGCGGACGTCAGCTCCTCGCGGCTGGCCATTGTAGCGGATAGAGGGGAAAACCCGTCCCGTCCACCCGCGGCCACACTCAAGGCGGCATGAGGCGCTGGTATGCGCGCCTCCGCCGCCCGGCTCGCTGGCAGCGAATTGGGTCCGAGTGGATATCGTCCTCCCGGGCCTTCTTCGACGCCTCCTTCCGCGAAATTACGTCTTCGCAGAAGGTTGCGACCGCGGTAAAACAACTGTCGCTACCGGCCATGGAGCGTATGACGGCCGGTAGCGAGAGATCTCCTCCAATAACTGCAGAGAGGACCCCACGCTGCGCCGCCCAGGCGGAACAAGCCCCTAGCGTGTGCTGAGCCGAATCCTCACTGCAGTCGCAGTGGTGACAGGCGGGACTCAATTCCCTCCTAGCGACCGAGTGCAGGTACTTCCCGAAGCAACCGTGCCCGGAAAGGACCTGCGTCAGCCGGAAGGAAAGGGTCCTGTGCTGCCGCCCTGCCCACTTGGCGATGACCGGCTGGAGAGCTTCCACGAGGGCAAAGCCAGCACGAGCAGTCTCCAACCTGAACGACCAACGAGCCATCGTGGCTCGACGAGGGGCCTCACGCCACTCGCGTATCTCTTCGGGCGGGGGCCGTATGCCGTTACCCGCTCGGAAGTCAGCCGTCCGCCGATAAACTTCGTTGAGCACTTCCGCCTCCAAATCCCACGGTGGAGTTCCGACCAAGGCGCACGCCGCCGCCGTCGATACGTTGCGGTAACCGCGTATGGCTCTAACCGCCAATATCCTCTGAGGGCGCCAGAGGCGAGCCCTATTCTGGGCGGTCAGAACCGCCGCCCACACCGGTCCCTAGGCCAACCGAGCAGTCTAAATTACCCACATTCCCGTGAACATAATTGTATTTTAGTAGAAGTTGAAGTAACTACTTAAAGTTAAGAAATTTGGATTTGTTGATTCTTTCATGAATCAAGATATTATACTTACATATATATTATGTGATGTATATCAGAGTTTTTTTCCAAAAAAAAATAATTTCTCAATCACTAAAATAAGAACAAAAAACTCGAAGATTTTCATATAAATATTAAGAAAATGTGAAATGGTATACCCGATTCATAAAGCAATGGAAAAACCAACAGAAAAAAAATCATGGCATTTGATCAATCAGACCACAGAAAAAAATCAGCGTCGTTCGACTAGACGAAGTGGTCGGAACACGTCGTACGACTAGTCGGATGAAGTCATCGGACCACGTGTTCACAGCTGGTATAATGACTTATATAATTGTTAACATTTTAAATGAATTGTTTAGCTTTAATCTTGCTAATATCCAATAAATTTGCTGTGATATTCTTTTTATTCTTATTCTTTAACTGTGGAGCAAACACAAATGCTTTAACACTTCTAACAGTCAAATATTTTTTATCTATTAAGTGATTTTTTTTATCCGTGCTGTTTCTGAACATCAATTTTAAGTTGAAAGTTCACTCATCGTTTTTCCAACTAAAATACAGTGAGTTTTAGATCAATGTGAACTGTGTACCTCAAACACAATCGCCGATGTGGAGCAAAAAGATTTTCTTTATTTTTAATATATTTTATCTTCATTCTTATATATCAATAGGAACAAAAGAAAAATGAGACACAGGACACGTACAAATTGTTAGAGTATTACTTTAGAATGGTGAAATAATGTTATTTTCAATGGTTGATGTAATAAATACATATGTGTTACTAGATATATATAGATTGTAGATACATTATATCTAGATCTAAACCAATGATAGTGCTTATCATACAATAGTTTTACTTGCACGGGAATTGAATCCAAGACCTCTGGCTCAGCAGTCAGGATCGCTATACAACAGCCTCGTTGAACCATTACAAAAAGGAAGTCAGCTTATTTTTATATGAGGATAATGGACACACACACACAGGACACAGAAGAATCAGTGATTTTTTCATAATTCTAAATAATTACTTCTTTTCTGCTTGGAAGAGTTTCAATTTACGCAAGAATCTCGGATTAAACCGAAGTTTTCAATTATCGTTTCCATTAAAGGAGTTTAGAGGGTGTTTGTGGAAGCTTCATCAATTTTTATAGCTCCAAGACTAGAGATAAGCCACCTCATTACCAGTGTTTTTAATGTCTGATTAATGCTTGTGATCTGAATCTTTAAATTTTTTTTACCAATTTCTTGAAATTTGGATTTGGATATAAAATAGAATTGGTACAAAAAATATTACACTTTAGGTTCTGGCACATTTTAGTAGTCTATTGTATAATACTTAAATCTAGTGATTCCAATGAATTCATTTCTATATTTTTTTATATTATAGGGGGATAACTAGTAGATGATTTACCTGATGGCGAATGACTACCGCCAAAGAAGACTTGCAACGTAAGAGAGCCAAATGCATTGCTACACTTTTTCTACCAATTGATTTAAAAGTTAAAATTTTTTATTCGAAAACATTGTGCAAGTGAATAACTCACTTAACCCTAGATACATTATGTGAATTAAAAAATTCATACGCATATTTATCTGTATTTACCTAAAAATTGATATTTCACGTTACTTTTTCAAACTCACCAGTGTCGCCTCTGCAGAATTGAATGGCAAACTCGGGTTACATATAAGTATTGTATTTATGTAGACAGGTCACATCCATAAGTCGAAATGCCCTCATCAAAATATTTACAGTCCGCTGCTGGACATAGACCTCTCCTTAGAAAGGAGGATTCCATAGAGGAGAGAATGCTCTCACGTTATGTTAAATATAAAATTTTGAACTCGTAGGCCCCAGATGTCACATCTGGAATTTGTGTGATATATTTTTGTTTTATATTTCTTTTACGCGTTGAAGTAATCTAGAATACAGAGCGGATACAACATTTTGGAGATTGTAAAAGTGAAAGACGACTCAGAACCTGTTTATACTTGAAGGGAGGAAAAGGATTACTGACGCATTGATTAATTCTAAAGTGATTGTCCGGATAACTATGTGATTTTACACGATATGCCGGTGTCAAAAACCAATGAAATGTAGAAAACTAGTCTGCAGAGAGCTTAAAGTTGTAATATATTCAGACTGTGTTTAATTAATATTTTGATGTTGATTACATTTCATATATTGCTGTTAGCACTGAGTCTTTCGCATTACTCGACTTACTTAATTATTTATTGTGAAATAATTAGACTTGTTGATTTTCTTCTTTCACTATTCCATTTTATTTAGAATATTTTTAAGTATAATAAATACAATTTCAGAATATCAAAGTATTTTATTTTATGTTATTTCGTCAATCATTTGTAGAAAACATTTCCTAAATTAGGTTTAAGAAATAAGATGATTGCTTACTGTAGGCAAAATTAGGTGTTCGGTGGCGGCCTATAGGCCCATTGTGTTGCTGGACGAGGCGGGTAAGTTGTTTGAGAGGATACTCTCTGCCCGCATCGTCCGGCACCTAAGTGAGGTGGGCCCCGATCTGTCGGACGCCCAATTCGGTTTCCGAGCAGGACGTTCGACAGTCGATGCTGTGTTGCGCCTGAGGGCCGTTACCGAAGAGGCGGTGGGCTGTGGTGGCGTGCTGTTGGCGGTGTCGTTGGACATCGCCAACGCATTTAATAGTCTGCCATTTAGCTGCATCAGGGAAGCACTCCACTATCACGGGGTGCCAGACTACCTGAGGCGGCTTGTGGCAGACTATCTTGAGGAGCGTACCGTCATGTACGAGGACCGAGATGGTATTCTGAGGCGGCGGCCCATGTCGTGCGGTATTCCACAGGGGTCCGTCCTCGGACCACTCCTGTGGAATATGGGATACGACTGGGCCCTTCGAGGTCGTCTTCCCCCCGGGCTGGGCGTAATTTGTTACGCCGATGACACATTGGTCACGGCCCAGGGGGCGAACTTTCAAGAGGCGGCGCGCCTGGCCACCGTGGGAGTCTCTTTGGTGGTCGGGCGCATTGAGGCGCTGGGTTTACGGGTGGCCCTAGATAAGACGGAAGCCCTTTTGTTTCATGGGCCCCGTCGTGGTCCACCCCACGGTGCCTCTATCGTAGTCAATTCGGTCCTCGTACCGATTAAGGCCCAGATGAAGTATCTGGGCCTGATCCTCGACGGCAGGTGGCTCTTCGACGAGCACTTCCGACAGCTTACTCCAAAGCTGGTCGGCGCTGCTTCTGCTCTTGGGCGACTTTTGCCCAATTTGGGTGGAGCCAGCGTCGCGACGAGACGGCTATACACGGGGGTTGTTCGGTCAATGGCACTGTATGGTGCACCGGTGTGGGCGGCGGCTCTGACCGCCCAGAATAGGGCTCGCCTCTGGCGCCCTCAGAGGAGGTTAGAGCCATACGCGGTTACCGCACCGTATTGACGGAGGCGGCGTGCGCGTTGGCCGGAACTCCCCCGTGGGATTTGGAGGCGGAAGTGCTCGCTGAAGTTTATCGGCGAACGGCAGACTTTCGGGTGGGTAGCGGCATTCGGCCCCCGCCCGAAGAAATACGCGAGTGGCGAGAGGCCGCTCGTCAAGCCACGATGGCTCGTTGGTCGTCCCGGCTGGAGGCTCCACGTGCTGGCTTTGCCGCCGTGGAGGCTCTCCAGCCGGTCATTGCCGAGTGGGCAGGGCGGCAGCACGGGACCCTTTCCTTCCGACTGACGCAGATTCTTTCCGGGCACGGTTGCTTCGGGAAGTATCTGCACTCGGTCGCCAGGAGGGAATTGAGTCCCGCCTGTCACCACTGCGACTGCAGTGAGGACTCGGCTCAGCACACGCTAGCGGTTTGTTCCGCCTGGGCGGCGCAGCGTAGGGTCCTCACTGCAGTTATTGGAGGAGATCTGTCGCTATCGGCCGTAATACGCTCCATGGTCGGTAGCGACAGTTGTTTTACCGCGGTCGCAACCTTCTGCGAAGACGTAATTTCGCGGAAGGAGGCGGCGGAGAAGGCCCGGGAGGACAATATCCACTCGGACCCAATTCGCTGCCGGCGAGCCGGGCGGCGGAGGCGCGCATACCAGCGCCTCATGCCGCCCTGAGTGTGGCCGCGGGTGGACGGGACGGGTTTTACCCTCCATCCGCTATAGTGGCCAGCCGCGAGGAGGCGACGTTCGCGTGTGCCGTACGTCGCCTAAATGGAGAGGTTTTCCGCAGACGGTGCCCGCTTTAGCGGGCAGGCGCTAGGAGGGATCTGGATGTCGTAATAACAGCTGTGCCTGGATCCCTCCTATGTCAGGCGCAGAGTGGCACACCGTGTGGTTTTAGTCGGTCCGATTCCGACACACCACCCCGCCGTAAACCCCGGGGGGTGACGGCTCGAGGGGGTTTCCACACGTTAAAAAAAAAAAAAAGGCAAAATTAGGTGTAAATCATATTGACCTCACGTTATGCAGTGAGGAGTACGAAATGACGTTATATTTCTCATGTTAAAGTTTTAAATACTAAAGATAGTACAATCAACAAATTAGTCATTTACTTCAATTAATCAAATACTGTCAAACAAAGGAACGGTTGACTTTCTAATAATTTAAACTCTTTTCACTTTAGGTGACTTAAGCAGGATTTTGAGATCCGTCCAATATTCTTACTCAGATTGTTAATGTCACACAGGTTACGCGTCTGTACGTTTGATTGATTACGTTCATTATTTGATTGTTTGATATTCTTTACAATGTTGTTTCTTTTGTGTTTACAAAGTAGGTAATAACGATTCATGGTTGTACATTGCAAATGTTTGCTCATATCAATACCTGGGAATCATCGACAGCTTTTAGTAAGCCACTGCTGAATACAGGCTGTTTCTTAGAAAGGAAGTTTTGATCTACAATACCTGTGAACATATGTTTTGTTGCATTAGCTGAATATATTTTATTGTCATAAATATTTCTACATTTACGTGTCAAGTCAAGTCATCTGCCTATCGCTGCCGTCATACTTTGCTGAATAAAGCCTCCCTTAAAAAAGTATCAACCATTCCGGTCCAAGCACTAAGGCGTGATTAAATTTACATTAACACTTCTTGATTTGCGTTTTATTAATTTTATAAACACTGACACTTGATATTCTCTCAAATAACTATAAAAAAACACACACACACAACTAGTAAAATATAAAAGAAATACTCAATATATATAGGAAGGACAGCCTTCCACTTATTCATTTTGAGATTGACATAGAAACTGACATAAAAGTTCCATATCGAAAACATTCAATATTCAGCTTGTTAATATCCGAGGAACCAATATTCCCTAGGGCATACAGGCCCCTATTTGAAACATTCACTACTGCGCGTTTTGTAGTTGTTTACTGTTTATTTATATTGACTACTATTTTCACGATTGTCTATATTTATATATGGCATATTTATATAGACAACCTTGAAAATAGCAGACAATATTGAGATCATTTAATCCATAGCGGTCAAATTTAAAATGACATTAATTTAATAGAGTTTGATAAGGGTCCAAGATTAAAACGTTTTCAGAATTACAATGATAGATGAAATCCTGGTATTTGCTAATTTGTTCTTAATAAATAGGATTAGGCTACAAAGAGTTATTGATATTATCCTTCCCTTTGTGGGTAACCTTTTACCTCATATACGATTTTTGTAGGTATGTTTATCTATTTATTTTTTTAAGATTAATTACAAAGGAAATACATAAGTATAATGTTCTCCTTTTAAATAAATCCATTATAGTTACTACTACTTACTTCAAACTATGTATAAAAATATATCAGTAATTATTAAGGTTTTAACACGATCAGAACTTGGTGTATAGATAAAAAGGAAAAGTTTCCGAGATGAACTTATAAGATTATTTCACGATGACAAGCAGAGTTAGACGGCAGTCAACGATTAATGATATGTTGCAGTGAAGCAAGTATACCTTCCTATTCTGTTTACGATATATTTGCTGTCGTAGTATATGAGATCTTACAGTCCACATCCGTATCATTCTTTCAGAGACAACTTACCGTAATTTCATATGTGCCGTGGCATTCGTTAATAAAGTGCTTCATAGTGGAAATAAAAAAAAAATAAGTCATATTAATCGACAATTACATGTCCATCTATTTAGTAACAGACAGTCAATCAATCAAGTTCAATTTTTATAATAACCCTGAGGATGGAGTACATTTTAATCGAGATCTAGAGTCAACGTGTAGTCCAGAGTTTGGGGACAGACAAGACGAGTTAACAGAAAAAATTTCATTTGTAATCAAAATAATGGTAAGCCCATATGGTCAAAGTAGACTTAAAAAATTAATAATAATTTGCTAGAATGAATTAAAGATTTTATACGTAATATACAATGCGAGCTCACAAATTTTGGCTTCGGTATTGAAGTAATCGCTGTGGTTTAATCAAAAGAACATTAATAAATAAATAAATAAATAAATCTTTCACACAGTCGACACACAACGTTACCTAGTGTAAAACTAAGCAGAGCTTGATTAAGCTTAATTAATTATTAAGCAGACTGATCTATCAGTCTGTGTGTATACTATATGTAAACTGTGTGTGTACTTACATAAAAAGTATACATGTATTCTAATACATGTATACTTTTTTTTGTAAGTATACACACAGTTTTAAAAATATTTGTAGATTATAAAAAAGTTTAATGCAACCTGAAAATCGAACCCGGGACCTTAAACACAACAATCGCATTCACTACCGCTGCGCCACCGAGGCAGTTAACATTGTTATCATATAATGAAAAGCATCCTACATATTGTCATAAGTTTATTCCAAAATATCACAAAGCATGAGGAAAAGGATACAAAGAATTACAGACATAGGCAGCGCCCTAAATTCATAATGCATTTACCGAAATGAAAGTAGAATTTCCTTATTGAGAAACGTGACTCCCTAACTTACAAGATTGGCGTTCCGTCTGGTCAGTGATCCAATGAAGTCATAGTGTATCACTGTTCAACAGCTGGTAACGTCAATCGCTCACAAACTTTGCGAAATCAATCACTTTTACTTTTCCTCTTTACTTATTACATGTGTTTTACTTTGGAGAGTCGAATAAAAGTCATTGAGAGAAAATACGATTACAAGTCACTATCGGTATTGGAGACTTCTTGGTAAGTATCTATTTTATGGGTATCTGTGTAATAATCACAAAAAAGTTTAGCTTTCGACAATTTTCAGATATGACAGCAAGACCTGAGCAGCGATTTAAGGATTAATAACAGTCTTGTCTGTAAAAAAAACTCTATTCTGATAACAGGAAGTGGTTCCTTATTACCCACATACTCATCAGGTAGCCGAAAGTTCCGACTGAATAATAATAATAACCCGATAATTCTGCTAATGCCTGCATGCACCCGTCCACCATTCTAACTAAACAAGTATTAATTAGAGTATAATTGGTCAACGACAAGAAATTATAGGTATGCGCACTCTTTATCAAAAAGTCTTTGTACCCTCTCTCCCCACTTTTTCAGAATACTCATCTGTCACTACAAGATAAGTTCGGTATTCTGGCTATAGACATTTGTTTAAGGTCACTAAGGTCCTTCTCGCCCGAGCATCTTCGTTTTCTTTACAGAATCTAGGTTTGCTCATTTGTAGAGTTCAGCTCACACCTTTGTGATGGATGCGTGCAGTATTTGCTTGATGCTCTCGATCAATTGTAGCGACGACTAACCCGCATTAGTAACAGACCCGAACACCAGATCCTTTAAGCCTCTGTCGTTGTGAAGAGATGTGACTTTTATGACATCTTCTATCGTCTTTATCTTGGTGAGTGTTCTGACGAGCTCTTTCAACTGATTTCACTTTCTTCCTTCTTCTACACGATTACACATGCTGGTCTTAGGTGCCGCTGTTTTAGAGCGTAAAACATACGTTCTCGAACCAAACGGTTATGCTCTTCTTTCCTACGCAAGTCAGCTAAAACCTGAAACTTACTTCCAGCATACGTTAGTAAGTGTGAGACCGGAGGCCCATTGATGGAGAGATGACAGTTATCGTGGTAAGTGTTTTAACATCACACTATCGCTATGACTGTCATGCCTTTTACGTTCCCAAGCGGGGCATGGAAATATATATCTGTAGGTCATTATAGTGCAGCTCAGTATACTGCGTTGTCTGAATTCACAATGAGTATGGCAACGATAACTTTTGGATTCTATTTATGCTCTCCATCAGGTATTAATAAAAAAATGTTAAAAATGTTTAGATAAAGTTATGGTATTCTCAATCGGGGCTTGATGTCTTTTGTGTAAACCATTAATGTAATACTGGATATATTGGAAAACTAAAGTTTGAAGATACTTTAAACTGCTTGTTTCACTGAAGGATTCCGATATCAAAGTACTGGCGAATAAGAACACAAGGAGGTGTCTGGCTACAAGATTTGAAGCCTATGCTGAAACTGACTATGACAGACTAGAGTTATGGAATTGGCACAACAGAACAGGTTCCTGTTCTGTTATTTTGATGAAATATGATGATACTGTGACACGATATGTTGTATGTTTTGTTAATTATGTCATCGAATGATTAGCCCCTCCCGTAAACTTCTAACAAGTATCATTTTTTGTTGTAGTGTTTATTATTTTTTGTGATGGAGATCCCGAGTATCTCATGCCTAGTACTCCGATATTGGTGAGTCTTTATACACCGTTAAATGATCTACGCCGTGAATTTATAATACTAATAATTTATATTGAAATATTAATTCTTTGAAAGATTGGAGAGATTTTTTGTCTACTGCGATACAGATTCTAGACTTCTCGAAAGTAAACACTTAAGTATGATTACTTTTATTATTAGTACTAAGTATGAGCAGCACAATATAAACTCTCAGGGATGGTATTAAGTAGAGCTTGGCGAATATTCAGAAAATATTTTAGTATTTAATGTTTTCTAAGTTAAGAACTAATGAGAGACTGCTTCTCTTTTATTTGTAATGTAGCATTGTAGAATTTAATTCTTAATTAAATTTTGAATTTGGATTTTCTTTCATGTGAATGATGCTGAAAATGATTTTACAAAAAAATAATATTTCAAGAAACTTTTTTTTTACCATTGCAGCTACTTTTGGTAGTTCTTAAAAGAGAATTTATTATTATCTCATTTGATTTTATAGAGGAAATTAAACGCAGAGAAGATAATCTTTTTTATTTGATAAGGGTGTTTTCCTATTAAAAGAGGGTATTTTGTTGAGGTCGGAAATATCAATCACGCTTACACTCGATTACGTCAGACAAGTTCGAAAACATTTATCACTTTGTGATAGTACTTCGATGTTGTAAAAAAGTTAAGTAATTCCCAAGGGCAAAATTTTAATAACTAGTCAAGTTAGAATTTGTTGGAATAGGATTAATTTATGGTATGGAATTTATTATAATGAACACTGTATATCAAAACTCACTGCCTCAATGTTATACTCCTTCAGAGCGCAGAAAGACTAACCGGAACAGTGTCCGTAATAAAACTGAGAGATTAATAACTACTATTTTTTATACTGGTATCATATTAACAATCTTACCAGTCCACTGTTGGATACAGGTCCCTCTCTAAAAAGCAGGTTTTGACCTACGAAGCTGGCCAGAAGGGTTATATATAGAGTTTGTTTTAGGTTTTCCTACTCTTTGCAGTTATATTGTCCTGTGCAGTTTGTTCCCTTAGTTATCTCTTACGACATCTATGGTATGAATAACAGTATTTAACTCCGTATTCTTAATCTTAATCAACGCCATCTAGTTTTAAACTAAACAGAGCTTATACTATGGAAACTAGACTGACTGATAGAATACTTATATACTTTTTTTAGTTTATATATACATATTATACATAGAAAACACCCAAACTCCAAAACAAGTATTTGCAGATCATACAAATATTTAGTCCGACCCGGGCATCGAAACCGAGATCTCAAGCACAGCAGTCGCTTTCGCTACCGCTATGCCATCGAGGCAGTCGTTATTATTTAGGTATGAATCTTTATTGTTATATTTTGAAGAAGCACACTTTTTTGATCTACTTTTTTGTACTTACTTTAATGAAAAAATCACTGAAATAAACGGCTTTAAGTATTGTAAGCGTCACGTAGATACGAGTATGTCAAATAGTAATTAAATTTAATGCAATAGTGTAATCTATGTTATCAAAGTAAAAACCTTGAGAATGTATGGTTGTGTAAACTTGTTGTGTAGTTTTCGTTTACTTTTATTTTTATGCTACCTCCTCGTTTCGCTTTAAGTGTCTATAAACAGAGCTAGGAATAGAATCTGCTCTTGAAATTTAGTTTTGGCCAATATTCTTAGAACAGAATTTGCAGTGTGCATAGGTTTTTATATCTGTACAAATTATGTAACCCACATTTCGAACTTTCGAAATTGTACCTATCCAATTTTATTTTTTAGTTTTAAGAAAAATCTAAATAAATTTTAACTTAAATTAATTTAAGCCACGCGTAAATTGGTTTCCTATTAAAATATTAAATGACTTCATAAAAATTCCATTAGATAAGTTTAATTAAAACCACGTTATGTTGACAACGGAATCCTCTTAAATTATATTACTCTTTTACTCAGTGTGGAAAATATGGAAAATATTTGTGTATTATGATGATAAATTTAACAAAAGCTTTCAAATACACATATTATGATATACAAAAATACTCCACACTACTAACGAGAAAACAATACATAGATATGAGATTGTGTGATATTCATTCGATTCAAATTCTAAAAATCTCTAAAGAGTATCTTTAAAGAGTAAGTTAATTCAGTAGAATTGCGTAAGAATATAAAAAAAGTACGGAGATCCGAATAAGACTCAACCTTTACTACTAACACTCACTCAATAGTAAGTTACCTGACTTCGGCGGTATGTTTACAAATCAGTGTGCACATTATGGAAATATTTTCGTTACATTTGAAAGGAGATACAGTCGCAATAAATTTGAGTTCGCTTTTTTGTATAAACAGGGTTGGGTCCTGTTCCCTGGGGAAATATTCTTGCTTTCACAGCATTATTTTAGGCTTACTGTGAGAACTTTTCTGTGTGCCTCTTGTGCCGCCTTTATTCCGAGTAGTGGTCTTACAGTTGCTGAAATGCTTCTTTAGAAGTTTATTTTACTTAGTGTAATTTACATTTTCCTACACTAGAGAATTTATGGATAACAGGAAAAACCAATGTGAAGTAGAATTTGTATTGTAATAAATTTTTATCGCTAGAATGCTTTACTAGAGATCACTATTTTTGCTGTAGTGTTTAGTAATATATTTATAAAAGAGTATTAATTTAAATTGTACGATGAAATAAACGATCACAAGGAGTCACAGAGTTTTAGAGGTGTTAACAAATAATAAATACCGGGTCGATAGACGGGGAAAGCTTCACCATTTTCTCCTAGGACAGACACGACCTGATCCTGGAATAATCTGGTCCAGGTCGTCTATAGATGGGACTACCTGAGATCCGCCGTCGGAGTGGTTTTTAGTGAAAACATCATATACTTCTGTCTCTTACATCCCGTGAGAATCCGCAAATTACTTTTTGAATATTTATAGATGTATTCAGATATTTATTTTAAACAAACTTAGAAAGAGATGTCAAGTTGCAATGAAAATCAAAAATCATTTTCTCAAGGTGATGCAAACCCTACCGGGTCATCTAATGATACTGTATTTTGTTGTCATTATGTAAATAATAAAAATTACACTTACAGAAAACACACAATAAATAATAAAAAATATAAGATTTATTTCATTACGTTTCTCAACAGTCAAAAGGTGGGGTTTTATCAATACGTCTCTCCTTTCTTTATGCAAATAGACGACAGACATGAAAAAAAAATCTCGTGCTATATTACACATTTGTTTGAAATATGTGAAAACTGAACCCGAGGACCCTTTTTCTTAGTAGCTCAACTAGATGGGCCAGTCGCGTGATTACAAACACGAATATAATAAATTCTCATTCATCTTTTCGGGTATCTATTTATTATCTAAAAGAGGAAAGCATATAATACATGATATGTAAATTTTCGTAAAGTATCTTACAAGTATTAGATGTTACATTTTGACAACATACTATTAAGTTATTTTTTTATATCTGGTAGTTGGTTTTCATTTTTATCAAATTTTATTAGGGTATGAATGGTAGAAAGTGAACATCAAGAAAAGTAAATAATTTCGTAAGAAGTTAAATTAATATATTTTATTTATGCCGGTGCTCTTAAATGAATTTTCAGATCAAGCTTCAAATGTCACAAAATCAAACACTTTAATAGTGATCAAATCGTTTGAAATCCAGCTAATATTACAGAAATCTAAATAAAATTATAGGAAAATAAAGTAAGTATAAAATAGCATTTCGCCCAATTTGGTACAGGCAGAATCCAATAGTTGTGAAGTTACAACGATAACTAATTGATTGATCGTGTAGAATTAGATTGATTAACTTTGACAACGTAAATTTATGGATGAGTAGTACAGTCGTCTCTTAATCATTCAAAAAGTTACTGAAATTAACTACGAAACCAATAACAGAAAATTTATAACAGCTGAATATTATCGAAATTTCTAGGAATATATTATGTGCTACCTCACTGTTTCTTCCTCTCAATTGAACATAATTTGTTTGAAATCAATAATATTTTTGAATCAATAACTAACGTAATATTAAGTGTATATAAATTAAATGTACCGTGTAGTACTATAAGGTAGGTACACTTAAGGTTTAGTTTATCCCCTACTGTTACTGGAATATTTGCAATTTTGATTACTATTGATACTACTTGGACATTCACGATGCTTAGACAGCTTGCAGCAAAGTCTGAAGCGAAGCATAGAATATCGTTATTTGAATGACAAGGGAATCTGAAATTGTTCAATGCGAGTAGCGTAACATTTACTTCCCTATTCAATGGACAGTGCTTCAGAGCCGTAATGCAAAAAAAAACATTTTAAAAGAACTTTACCAATTATTAGCAGAATGTTAAAACGAAAAATTTAATTATACCGGTATCAGCGTGGTATACTGGAATCTAGCCGACTGAAACATCAGGGCGTTACGTCACATGCGGGCGTAATCAAGTCCTGGAAGGTAGTGCCCGAGAACCTCGGCATAGTTTGACCGCAATCAGCAGCCTCACTATGAAGTATAACGACATCTAGCATAGTTAATGTAATATAATAAACCGAATGTAATTAAAATATAGAAAAATAAAATTGTGTGATCGCTTCTAAAGTACATGTTAACATATATCTAAACATCATATTGGAAGTCACGACTAAACCATAGTAAAAATTACAGAATTCTGAGATTAACCCTCTGTGGAACTACCTGAAGAACGTAAATACGTTTTATTATTGGCCGACATGCGTTGCCCAATAAACGACTTAATGTTCAATACATTGCGCTTAGTTTTTCGAATTTATCCGTCATCAATTCTATGCAATTAAAATGGAATTGTGAATAAATACCCACGTATTTTTTAAATATAACTTGTGTATTAGTACAGTGAAAACTTAAAAGTATTTGTTTTTTTACTAAAGAGTTTAGACCAACTATCTTGCTTAAGTTAAACTGCTTAAATTAGTTTTATCTTTTACTACAGGTATCGTTAAACTTGACAAGACACCGTACCGAGATATGTTTACAATCTTTAATTGTTGTTTTAAGTTGACAAGTTTAAATTTATAAAACAACATTGTTACAACTACATAACCTATCTACACTGTTCAGCATCTTATTGGAAGAAGACTTTTGCCTACTCACATATTAATTTAGGAATCGGGTATATCATTAAAACGTTAAATTCCAGCTCGTACTCAAATAGCAACGAATTTCCAATTACATTGAAATTTCATCGAGACTGGGTATAATTTTCGTGTACTCGTAAGCATCATGGCAAGCCTGATGGCAATTAGGGAACGCTGTCCTGTGAACGGCTGTCCCACCCTGTCGTCGCGTACTATCTTTATTTTCTCTTTGGGCTAATATTGTGTTAAATATATAAATTCATTTAAATTACATAAAATTGAATATTTAAAGTACATGTGGCACAAATGAAAAGTACATATGAATATATCGGTCCATAATATCGTAATAATATCGTTATTTTCATACTTTGTGTTATATCTTGTAACGTGAAAGAAACGTATTTATATAGTAACTACATCCTTCTTACTCGGTTACTGGTCTAACAAACTTATTAACGGGAATAATATCGTGACTATGGACTAATAATGACTATGGATTGCACTACAAACAACATTTTCTGAATGTAACGGTAGTAACGTTAGCGTTAACGTTAGCAATGGTAATGATATTATTCGAGTTAGAAACAGTAAACTCAAATTGTAGTTAGGTGTTTAAATAATACGATTCGTACATCAATTGTATTTGAACAATTGCATACTGTTAGTTACAATTAATTTTTATACCTTAAAAATAGTTATATCTTTCGCAACAATTTATTGACACTTTCTTTATACTCAATGTACAATTACTGTGTTATTTATCAATTCGATTATTTTTTTCATTTTGTAAATTAGACTTTATTATATGTGCTATTCTCACATGGTTATTTTTAAATTTCACGGTATCGTAGTATGAGTGGTTTTGGTGTACTGATAACTGCTCAAATACAAACCATGTAAATGAATTGAATTCAAAGTGGGTCATTTAAATCATTTACCTAATAGTAATCTATAAAACCGGTGAAAATACACATGACAGTGAAACTAACAGTATAGTATAAAATGATGCATTAAACGAATTGACTGTAGTAATCGAAATATAATAAATATTTGAAGAAGTTTGTTATTTTAATAAATAAAACACAACATAAATAATTGAAATCAGTACTAATACTTTTCAAACAGAAAAAAAACGTCTGTATGTTCCTATGTATACACGTAAGACGTCATATTTCTTTGGTGTAACAAGACAAATCTCTTATTAAAAATTTTACCCCTCACGTTATCCTATGCTTGTAGAGAAAACAATGTTAATAACAGAAAAAAAGGTATTTAATACATTGAAAAGAAGTTTCATTATAACGCATTGTCTAGTTAAATAAATTTTATTTAAGAATCATAACATAATTGTTTGTACACAATTACCAATAAAAAAACTACTGTGGCGATGTGTTACTAATGTTGACTAGCCAATTTCATGGTGTCGGTTTTTCGTGACAGTGTACGCGCGTATCGTAAAAATTTACTCTCGTCATTTTCCCTAACGCGCTTAAAGAAGTATAACTTCAGAAACGTAATATTGCAAATACAAGCACCGTATTTGCTCGAATATATTTTGTATTACCATTACAAAAGACTGGGCTGCTGATACAATCATTGAAAAGTTTTAATTTGCATTAATAAAAAATAACTAAAAAGGAATGTCGTGATAAGCGAGAACAATTTGACATTGAATTGAATGGAATTAACAACATAATGGAAGAAGTCATGATAGCAGATCTTACAAGATATCTACTGGTATAGGAAAAGTATTATTATACGACTATATTTCATAAAATAAAATAAATTATATCCCATTTCACACCCTACGAACCAAGAGTACGCACAAGAAAAATTAGTATCAAAACGCCAATACGAATCAGTATTATCAGTTATTATCAATACTCAATATTATTCACATATTTTGTAAATTTAAGAAAAATTAATGCAGAAAGTGTATTCCATAAGAATAAGCTAATGAAATCAAGGAAGCTACATTTTTTAAAAATCTTTCGATCAGATAGAATAGAATGACTTTGGCATGCTCTAAATACAAAAAAAAATTAACAGCTTTTGCTACGAAAGATGAAAGTATTCCAACTTAAAGAGAAGAAAGAGCGACAGCAGATAAGAATGTCACGACAATAACTATTATTGATTTTGAGAAAGTTTTTAATGTACTTTTACCAGAAGTTGGAATTTCCACTACAAAAGACAAAGCTGAGAAAATTTTGTAATGCCTAATGTTTATAGTTTACAGAGGTTTTATTTAAACAGGACACTGCTTCCTAAGGTTCAAAAATAAGAATTGTCGTCCACAACATGAAGTCAATAGTATAAGGATGAATCTGCAGGACGGAATTTAAATCGTTATTTTTGATACTATACTTAATCACCACATCACATAGCCTTTCAGGCCTCTTCTTTGAGAGAAGATTTTGGTCAACTATACCATGCTGGCCAGACGGGTTGGTGTAGGGTTGGTTTCAAGTTTTCCTTCTCTTTGTAATGATATTTTCCTGAATAGTTTGTTCCCTTCAATTCCTACGATACCCACGCAGAGTAAAGGGGTGGTAACTATGTATTTTTAATCCGTTACCATTCTAATGCACGTTTAGATAGTACTTCATTGTTATCACCAGCAGAATCTGAACTAAACAAATTGCGAAAAAACCCATTATAGTCTATAACTGTTTGTGTTCAGTTGTTTTACTTTAGCAAATTACATTTTGATATACTATTATTGCTCACAATCTTCTTTTTTATTTTAAATGAATAATATCGTAAAGTTGTTTTGCAATAAATGCTTTGTCTAGCGTTTATCTACAATAAGAAATAATTTCTCAAATAAATTGATTTACAGATAATACAAAATAAATAACTTTACTGAAAGCAATTTTATACAAAAAATAATTTCATTTGATGTCTAAATAATTCTTTTAGATTAAACAATAAATAAATAAAGAAATTTATCAAACATTTAACACACAACGCTATCTGATTTCAAACTAAGCAGAGCTTATACTATGATAACTAGACTAACTGATAGAATACTTATATACTTTTTTTTTGTAAATGCATAAATATTATGCATAGAAAATATCAAAACTACGAAACAACTATTTGTAGATATGCAAACATTTGGTTCAACCCTGGTATCGAACTGGAGACCACGGTCAGAAATAGCGCACGGCAGTCGCTTTCGCTACCACTACGCCATCACGGCAGTCAATGTTTAACATAATAGTAAAAATACGGTCTTTTATTTTGCCTGTAAAATTAGAATTTATCGATTACGACATTATTCGGTGGGAGAAACAATATATACTACATGTTGACTGTTATTGTTTCACAGCAGTACATTCGACTGTCACAATAAGATTTCCAATACTGCAAATATTTGCACACAGTGTATTTGCATTTGCATTTCCATGTGTTTATTTAAAAAATCTATCTAAATGCAATTGACTGTATTCTAGGAAACATAGTACAAGCTCTGCGTTGTTCGAGTTTATATCATTATGCATAAAGAAAAACCAGTGTGTTAATTTTTATGTTCCCGTAGTACAAAAACTTAATCGTTAAAAATTTATCAAAAGCCTTAACATTCGTTGAAAATAATTACGTTATAATAACGTTATGAGACTGCACGTAAATACTTGTCAAGTAAAATAAACATTTATTTTAGCGTGTTTGATGTGTACGCTATGTTGATGCATCAACATGTCTTTTACAAGGGCACCGAACCCCGTCGTCGCGCGTCGGTCGATTATAGGAAAATTCAATGTACCGTTTACGTAATTTCGGTTTTCCGGGTTATCGCGTTGGGTAATAGCCAGCCAGCGAATGTATGTATATTGTGAACTCGTATAGATTAAGGATATCATCTACTCGTTATTAAACTAGATAGTGATAATCTGAATCTACAACTTTCTCTGTACTATATTCCTTCTTTGTAAACACATATCATGATTTATAATCACTTGATTGCAGCTTAGTTTCTCATTATTATGAACAATTTAAAGAAAAATACTGGCTGCCAGCTATCAAGGAAAAGGTCGTTGAAATATGTGATATGTGACTTCAAATTTCTTAAAAATCACTCATTTTCCAAGTATTTCTAAGATGTTCTCATTTCAAAAGCATCGCCTTTACATTTTGCTCTAATAATTACGAACCATAACTCGATTGTAATAAATTAGACATAAAGCAGATTATACTTAAACTCGGCAATTTTATTAATTAATGGAATGATAAAGACTTCAAGTACACAATTAAGATTCTAATAAGCAAAATTCACTGCAAATTCTTAAGCTACATCACTTTCATCTGAATATTTAAGTTTATATTTCATTTAATGGAATGGTTTGTAATAAAATACTGTAATATAGTTTACCAAAATGGAGTTACAACCTGCTGAAATATATATTGACATTTTAATGAGCGATTTACCTGCCAACTACACTAATTACGTTATTAATTTTATTACCAAAAATATATAAAATGATATTATTTTTGATTTTATTAGGTAGGAATGTTTATAGATAAATACATAGGTACATAGAAACATAGTGAAAAAGTCTACATAACTTGACACTCTTACTCTAATTTTTGGAAGCGAGCTTAATACATCAATCATTTGTATTTACTAGATGGGGTTCAAACACGAGCTCAACAAATAAATCATTACGTTACCGCGGGCTGATTCTTGTATTTTTTGAATTCAGCACACACACACAAAAGGTAGCAACTCATTTTTGTCTCTGAAGCTTTAGGCATCTATGAGAGGTGTTACACTTATCATGTCCACTATTTGCTCTTTTACCTCCCATAGCACAAAATACTACATTTTCCTTTTTTTACAAACGCTGACAGCCTGTAACTGAAGTTAAAAACAACATCATTCTTACATAAAATCGATGATTAGATGGCAAATAACATTGTTAACGATTATAACTCCTTCATAATCATGAACAGCCAGAACAGTACACTGTTGGACATAGCCCTCTCCTTAGCAAGGAGGTTTTGGTCTACTATACCACGCTGGCCAGATTGGTTAAAATAGGTTTTATTTAAAGTTTTCCTTGTCCTTGCAGGAATGTGGTCCTACTTAGATTCTTTTACCTTCTTGTCAATAAAAAATACAATACCGCATTAGAAATAAATCCTGCGTCGCGGGGGAATTTACAAACGCATTAAACGGACGTAAAGAACACCCAGACTTAGAAAAATAATTTGTGGATCGCACAAAGTGTTGTCTTATGTGGGGTTTGAACTCACAATACTCAGCGTAGCAGAGAGTGTTTGTTCCCTTAGCCGCCTTGACGACACCCATGAGATGAATGGAGACAAGAGGTGGTGACACCTCGTTTTCATAATCCCTCTCCACACAAATGATTTTATATACAATTTATGTAAATAAAGATGGAAGGTAAAGTTTATTTAGACTGGATTTAATTAAAGTACTCTGAGTTTCTGGAGCCTTACATTATAATTTTGATAAAACCATTCTGCTAAAAGGCCATATATGTAATACGAGACAAAGTTGAGATCGTTAGGTAAATAGTTTGCTACAGAGATTTATAATTCAAGTATTTTGGAATTCTAGTCTGATCGCTTGATGAAACTGTCAAAGAAAACTTTGGCTAATGATTTCGACAACTAATATGAATTCTATAAATAAAGTTGATACCAAATGTCAAGTTCTTCTTCAATTGTTTATTGCTATGATTACCAAAAGATTTATTAGAAATACCTTTCATCACTTTGAGGTTACTAATTTACTAGTAAGTACATAATGTTCAAAGTTGTTGCTGTACACTGGTATCTCAAAATATTGGGATTATTGATGTTTTCACCTTCATTACCATCATTTTACCATTAAACGCTCTATAAAGGTCCTCTTGTACAGAAAGATAGAGAAACACAAAGGAAATAAGTTTCACGGGCGATTTTTAACTTTGCAACCAAAGCTTTCAGATTTGACTTTGTTGAAGTTAATTTGATATTCGAACAGTGGATCCCGTTGTTCAAAATAGTAATATCAAATTGAATAAAATGGAATTGTGTTTCAGAAAAATAGTTACTCGTATTATTTTACTAAGAAATGTAAGAAATGTGACATAAAAATATGTCAAAATACCTGATAAAAGCAGTTCTGATTTGCAAGATTCCCAGGGGTTCCTTTTTATATTATGTACATATTATGTGTTTTATTTGAAACAGCAGAGTTTATTTTATAGTTCTAAAAATATTTCCCCTTATTGTCAATGTGTCACATATTGATTCGATGAGAAGTAAAATTAAGGTACAAACTCACAGTATACAAAAAAAGGAATTTTTCAAAGTCAATGTAAGGAACTCACTAAGAGTTCACAGTTTTTCCTCCCTCCATGATTAAGTGGGGTGTGATCAAACCTACTAGGCCTATTGGGTTACCATACTGCGTTGTCTGTATTCATAATGAATATGGCGACCACAACTTTTGGACTCAATTCATGCTTTCCATCGGGCAGAGTGTAATCACTTTGGTAGACTCTATTAGAAAATAAAGAAATTAAACTGACTTTAAAAACATATTAAGTGATAATTCCTTGCCTAGGAACACTAAAAACCGTAAAAAAGGTAGTAATTTAATTTGTCCAGCTTTAAATATTATTACGACTTTACTGATTATCTATTAATTTAAATATAGCAGTATTGTAATGTATGTACTAGACAACTAAAACTTATTTGAAATCAGAGCTAAGCCCAATAGGAGTTTGATAGGTTACATACGTCCGATCTCACTATCAACATTCAATGCAGTGCTAAGAAAACCGCCAACCTTTAGGGTAATTCTGTTCAAATAACTAAATCGATTACCCTTGCATTACAATTACATCACAATTAGCCTTAATTTCCAATAAATATATTGAATATGGTGTATTTTCTGAACTAATGAAACATAGTGGGCTCATTTCGACATCTGATACACAACACCATCTACCTTCTAATTAAGCAGAACTTTTATTATGTCATTTAGATTGACTGACAGAATACTTACATACTTTTAATTATAAATATATATTTAAACTAACACAGAAAACACCCAAACTCTGAAACACATATTTATAGATTAGACATTTTGTCCGACCCGAGAAACCCGAAACCTTTTGCACAGAAGTCGAGAACGCTACCACTGCACCAACGAGACAGTCAAGCTCACTTTACTGAAAACAACATTCTACATAGAAAACAGTTTGGTTTCAGAAGAGGTCACTCAATAAGTGATGTTGGTGTTGAACTTATGGAAAGTGCATTTACATAGTGCCTGCGAAGATAACCAGCTTTTGTGTTTGCTTAAGACATTCAAGATTGCGTTTTTCATGAGAAATTGGTCAAGAACTTGTACCACTATCAGCAATATTGTTTTGGATCTTTTTATCTCTTATTTGGGTAATAGGGTCCGGAGGGTGGAAGTTAATGGTCAAAGGTCCTTGGAGTCTTTGGTCACTAAGTTGGATACACAGGGGATATCAGGGGATAATCAGGAGTACTGTTTGCGTACATTTCACTTTTATTTAAATTGCCACGACAATAATCAGTTATTCATTACGTATAATAAATAAAACTGCCTTTAATGGTGTAAACTGCTTCAATATTAATAATATATTTTAAATGAGGAAAAAATTAAGTGTTACATTTTTAGCACTTAATCTCAAACTGGTTAAAATCAGTGCTGTTCTAAATGGAAAGAAGTTTGACCTTGTGGACACTATCAAGTTTTTCGTTATAACTCTAGACTCCAAATTGCAGTGGGGCCCATACGCCGATGAATTGTCGAATAGACTCGGCTCTGCAGCATACAACGTTTATGAAATTTATCAATTAACTGATGTAGAAACAGCTACTATACCGTGTTTTAGTTATTTTCATAGTGTATTTTACTGTAGAAACATTTAAAGTATCTTTGTGTTGCAGAAGAGGCCTATTCGCACAATTTATAATCTCAGCTATAGGCAGTCACTGAGAAACAATGTTAAACAAATTGGTGTCATGAAATATAGTCCAGGTCCTCCTCAGAGCAGGGTGCTTGAGATTAGCTGTCGGGATGGTTTTAGTGGAAACAGCACATATTCTAGGTTACCCTGTCTAGAAGGAGCTGAAGATCCAAAGGGCTTTAACAACCCATCACCGAAAAAAAAGGTTACCTACGCAGATCACATCAAAGACTACGATGTTCATTCCCAAATTTGAAGTTTGCGATCCTCTTTGGTATCTGTTATAAAGTTTGGTTAGTTTAGTCTTACACAATTTCTCACCAAACTTGTTATTAAGCGAATTACTGTAGCGAGCATTCGCTAAGCTTTAACACAAGACGCTTGTACACCAATTAATCAAAACTTTAGAGTGTTTGTTACTGACAATTTAACAATTTAAGGATTTTCCCCAAAGTGGTGCTAATTTCTTAACGGTTCATCGATGGAAGATTGGTACATTTCTAAGTTATTTAAGTTTTTATAAACAAAATTTGGGGATAATCATCAAGGAATGTACGCGCAATATGAAGTCTGTAATTAGAATCGAATGTATTTTTTTTTGTGTTCTGGGATTATGTAGAAACATCTAGTTTCAAACTAAGCAGAGCTTGTGGTATGATAACTAGACTGACTGATAGAATAGTTATGTACTTTTTTTTGCAAATACCTACATACATATTGTACATAGAAAACACCCAAATTTCGTAATAAATATTTGCAGATCATACAAACATTTGATCCGACCCGGGAATCAAACCTGAGACCTCAAGCACAGCAGTTGCATTCACTGCCGCTGCACCACCGAGGCAGTTAAACATATACTTATATGTTGTTCAACTCTCAATAAGTCAAATGAGGAATAATGGGGTCTAATACCGGCTGCAGTTTTTCAACATCGTTCCACAGGGCGAAATTTTCATGCCATCACTTGGATCATTGACACTCTATCACTAGGTGTTTTTCAAGACGCCTTTTGCCTCACACAACCCTTCTGCGAAATAAATTATCCTCTGCGATGTTTTCAGACCGATTCAACTTTCAAACTTTTAAGAAAAGAGCATACTCCATTCTCAAAGGTCAACAACGCGCGTGGCAGGTGTTTATGGACGCTAGCAATCGCTTTCCAACAGGTGACTATCGGCTTCTTTAGCATTCCATTATAAAAAAAAGTCTGAGAGTCTACCGACTGTCAATATATCAGGCTATGTAGAGATCGAGAGCCATTTCGTTTGCAAGAAGATCGATGATAATACGCAAACTCTTTCGGGACTAAATAGGTAGTTTGTGTAGAAAAAAAAAAACAGTTTTATACAAATATTGTTTCCAATATTTTTCTTTTGAGAAAAAGCATGCATATATTCTATCTCTCTCAAGATTTCAAAACAGAAGTCTTCAGAGTAATACAGTCAATAATACTTGTTCTAGTCTGGCTTTTACAACTATTATTTGATTAATCATTTTACAAGCTTTTATTTAGCATTAAATCTATGTACGGAACTACGTTTGTTCGAGTGGACTATTGCAATTCAGTTTTGAAGCAGATATCTTCAACCGATTACAATAAAATATTATGATGTTATAAACTTGATCTGATAATGGAGCTGGCAGATGGCCATAGGAACTCTGTAATGAAATGACGCAACCCGCAAACGCATCGAGTTTGGACTCTTTTGGTTCGTCTTGACGAGTCTTTGTCTTTAGATTGTATCCAGGGTTTTATTATGGAACTGAATCTGTATCAAAATAATACAAAACCATCGAATTCGGGGTCGTTTGATTTTTGGACGAGTACTTTAGTCCTAATTGGTAACCAAAGTTTGATGATGGAGGTGAAAGGTGGTCATAAAATCTCAGTAATAAAGCGACATAGTCACATCGAGTTTGTATTTTCTTTTATTCGTTTTGATGCGTATGTTAGTCCTAGTAAACATCTATGTATAACCTCATTAAATTAAAAAAAAAAATAGCTTCTTAAGGGAAAATAAAGCTTACTTTACAAGAATATTAAATAATTTGGTTCATTTTAATTTTTAAAATTTTCAAACTAAGTAAATACGAGTATTTGAGTCTCGTGACAAGTTTTTGTAAAATTTAAATTATGTAATGCCATTGTAAGTTGAAACTTAACGTTTTCCAGAATTTGTTCACTTTGAACTTTCTTGTTTTTTATAAAGCAGTTATCTTCAAATGTAATATTACTTCTTTTTAGAACATTAATTGGCAAATATTCCGTGTGGTGACGGATAAAGAATATATAGTGTTACCACCCCTATTCATCCCGTGGGTGTCGTAAAAGGCGACTAAGGGAATCAAATATGCAAGACAACATCATTACAAAGAGAAGGAAAACTTGAAACAAACCCTATTCCAACCCGTCTGGCCAGCGTGGTATAGTAGGCCAAAACCTCCTTGCTAAGAAGAGGCCTATATTCAGCAATGGACTGTAAAAGGCTGTTGACGATTGATGAATTAGCAAATATCTATTACACATCACTAGCTAATTAGCGATAAGTCTAAACTAAAATCAAAAGTTTATACAATGGATTTGTATAAAAATATATAAACACAGCCTTGGTCCAGCAGTGGACTGCTAAAGAATGATGATCATACATAGAAATGGATTTTACATTTTAACGTCAGAGGACAAATAAAACGATTTCATTTGATACTTTTACAGTCATCGCAACATTAAAGCTGTGTTATATGTATAATAGTTTTATTCAGTACACACTATTATTGCATTAATATTTGAAGCACCCCTCCTAAGTTTCTGAGTAAATTTAAATAACTACGGTCAGGAATCCTAATCTTCTGAATTGATTAAAGTCGAAACCTAACTAAATTACCGACATCTCTTGAATGTAAGGTCTGGTCAAATTGAAATGTAAAGTTCGCACAACTGTAGTTATTGGGAAATAGTGACGCAAATGGCTACTATTGGATCTTGAATTTAGATAGTTGATAATCGTAATTTGTGTAAATATGATTACAATTTCTACAACTTTATGGTAACATTGCTATAAAGTAAGCTAACATTTTGATAATACTTAAAGTTGGTTATTTAAAACCATATTACGTGTTGAACTAGAAAATTTAGTTTCATTCTTAGTGTTATCTAGATTCTAATTTATCAGAGCACGTTTTATAGAGTTCTCAAACATGGATAAATATATCAAGGATTTTCACATATTAGAGATATACACTATATGTCATAAAGTTATAACAAAAAAAATTACATACACTTGCACAAATTACATACAAATGCACAACATTTGAGAATAGGACTAATAGCAGTTACATAATTATAGTCGTACGTGTTGCGTTAGTATAGGTCCTAGTACCATCAGAGAGGTCATCCATAATGACTATATATCGACGCATTCGAAAAACGCAAACCGGATTGTTTGGAAATTGAAGGGGGAAAAATTTCATTTTGTTTAGTAAATTGAGATTTGCCCCTCAATTTACTAAACACAAATATTTTTAATAGATAGGTAGGTAGGAGAGGAGGCAATGAAATTAGAGGGATATTGTTAGCATGGATGAATTGGTGAGCGTAAACAACAGCTCGAGTTAATGGTATTATTGTACTAACACGTTTAACATTCAACAAATACAACAGCAATTGCGCACCTATTAATGAACAAAAACATGAATGTGTGTAGAAATATGTAAATTTAGTATTAATTCTTAATTATTTCTATATTGAATTAATAAGAAATATATCAATTAATTTTTTAACTCAAAGCAAAACCAAGTTCGTAAATTGTGGAAAAAGTAGTTGTAAAATAGCGTGCGGTCTACTAAAATTTTATCCATCAAAATCAATCAAATAGAAAATAGTTTGCTTTCTAAATGAAATCTCCCTTTTGCCTTCGGTGAACAAATGGCCTTAAGGCGTTTTATACTTTCAGCTAGTTATACTTTTGTGTATCTTTTGACTCGCAAACTATCGAAAGGGTCAACTTTCAATCTAACAATCATTCGTTAATTTTTAACTACCCTTAATTCTCTACGGACTCTGTGACAATGGACTTGATACAAAATTAGTTTGAAATACTGAAAGAAATGGAAAAAAATACATATTCTGGTTATAAAAAATTGATTTTCTGACTTATATTTACTGCTGCAATCTTAGATGACGTCGCTGTCACGTATTATGCGGTCGACATGTACTTGACGACGTTCAGCAACACGCACCGCGAAGTGAACTGAGGACAACGACCGGGGTTACCCAAGTCGGCGGCTGAATCATAAAGTAGTGCTGCACAAGCCCGAGACCTTGTTCTTTCATGGGCCTCGCATTGTCATCGAGCCCTGCAGGTATCTGGGGCTGATAATCGATGGCCAGTGGGCTTCGGGCTTCACTTCCTTAGGTCAGTTTAAATTTCCAACATTGTGGTTATTGAGGACTCGAACCAACCACAAACTGCACGCCATCTCAGGTGTTAGTAGCCGGAGAACTAGGTGCATCTTAGTAAAGAAATTCCTGAAACACCAACGTACCTTGGCGCATCTACCTATGACTTTTTGCAGAGGCGGTGCGCCTGGCCACCACGGGTGTCTCTCTAGTGGTCGGGCGTATTGAGGCGCTGGGTTTGCGGGTGGCCCTGGACAAGACAGAGGCCCTTTTGTTCCATGTGCCCCGTCGTGGTCCACCCTCCGACGCCTCCATCGTAGTCAATTTGGTCCTCGAACCGGTTCAGGCATAGATGAAGTATCTGGGCCTGATCCTCGACGGCAGGTGGCTCTTCGACGTGCACTTCCGACAGCTTTCTCCAAAGCTGGTCGGCGCTGCTTATGCCCTTGGGCGATTTTTGCCTAATTTGCGTGGAGCCAGCATCGCGACGAGATGGTGCCCCTATACACGGGGGTTGTCTGGGCAATGGCGCTGTATGGTGCACCGGTGTGGGCGGCGGCTCTGATAGCCTAGAATAGAGCTCGCCTCTGGCGCCCTCTGAGGATATTGGCGGTTAGAGCCATACGCAGCAACCGCACCGTGTCGACGGAGGCGGCGTGCACCTTGGCCGGAACTCCTCCGTGGGATTTAGAGGCGGAAGTGCTCGCCGGAGTTTATCGGCGGACGGCTGACTTTCGGGCGGGTAGCAGCATACGGTCCCCGCCTGAAGAGATACGCGAGTGGCGAGAGGCCGCTCATCGAGCCTCGATGGCTCGTTGGTCGTCCCGGCTGGAGGCTCCACGTGCTGGCTTTGCCGCCGTGGAGGCTCTCCAGCCGGTCATCCCTGAGTGTGCAGGGTGACAGCACGGGACCCTTTCCTTCCGACTGACGCAGGTCCTTTCCGGGCACGGTTACTTCGAACAGTATCTGCACTCGGTCGCCAGGAGGGAATTGAGTCCTGCCTATCACCACTGTGACTGCAGTGAGAATTCGGCTCAGCACACGCTAGCGGTTTGTTCCGCCTGAGCGGCGCAGCGTGGGGTCCTCACTGCAGTTATTGGAGGAGATCTCTCGCTATCGGCCGTCATACGCTGCATGGTCAGTAGCGACAGTTATTTTACCGCGGTCGCAACCTTCTGCGAAGATGTAATTTTGCGGAAGGAGGCGGCGGAGAGGGAGGACGATCTCCACTCGGACCCAATTCGCCGCCGGCTAACCGGGCGGCGGAGGCACGCATACCAGCGCCTCATGCCACCTTGAGTGTGGCTGCGGATGGACGGAATGGGTTTTCCCCTCCATCCGCTATATTGGCGCGTGTGACGTACGTCTCCTAAATAGAGAGTTTATCCGCAGATGGTGCCCGATTTAGCGGGCAGGCGCTAGGAGGGATCTGGATGTCGTAATAACAGCTGTTCCCGGATCCCTCCTATGTCAGGCGCAGATTGGCACACCGTGTGGTTTTAGTCGGTTCGATTCCGTTACACCAACCTGCCATAAACCCTGGTGGGGTGACAGTCCGAGGGGGTTTCCACACTTTAAAAAAAAAAGAAAAGTCTACCTATGACTTGCAGATGATTCTCTCCTGTGTGAGAACCTCGGTGATCTCTTGGGCTACTCGAGAAATTGAGAACCAGTAATGTTAACTTCACCACGTCCTTGTAGAGGAGTGGAAGGAACGACTTGGGCAATCAAATGCCAGGCACACCATTATTGGGGTGGTAGGATCTGTTATAGAGCATTGGTTTGAGAAGAATCACGGGACCCTCTCACACCGGCTGCTGCAATTGATCGCTGGGAAAGGATGCTTCAGAGATTACCAGACAGGGGCAGTAAAGGAATCACCGAGGTTCTCACACAGTAGAGAGTCATCTGCAAGTCATTGGTAGATACCCCGTTGTACCTTGGGGTTTCAGGGATTTCTTTTCTAGGATACCCCTAGTTCCCTTGCTACTAGCACCTGAGATGGCGGGCAGTTTGTGGAGGGTTCAAGTCCTCAATAACCACCAATAAGTGATATCAAAAAGAATTCCCACATAGAAAAAAATAATTTGGACCAAAAGTAACCTGCTAAAAATAATGATTTAGAAATTACTTTGAATGTATTGAATAATTTTCTAAATTACTTTCGATTTTATGAGAGAGAGACTTCAGTGAACAATTATTTACAATTTAAAAAGTATTGGAATTATAAATATGATTTCGGAGATTTTGATTTCATGTTGGTTTTAGGTAAACATTATAAAGATATTGAAGTAAAAATTATGTATAAAGGATACCAACTGACTCAGAAAACGTTTTCACTGTATTCTGTCTAGTCTTTTTGAAGGAGTGCGGCCACATGCGACAAGTTATTTATATACAAGACTAAAATGTTTGCCATGGGCGTCGTAGAGAAGACAAGATAAGGAAATAAACAAGACAGCGTATTTCCACTTGTACTACTAGTACTATTGTTCGGTAACCTTAGACGGAATGTCAGTCGTGAAGTGGGGAGCGGGTTCCCGCGCTGACGTCGGGATTCACGCTTGTCCTAGTGTACTATGATTCTTTCCACGTAGGTGCGTATAGTATTTAACTTGGATTTTCAATATTAGTGGCCCTCTTTTGCGTATCATGATAGTGTCCACGTACAAATCATAAGACATTCTCCGTGCACAGTAGCTAAACTGATTATTTTATTTGTTTATATGTGAAGTGGTTATAGCTGCTAGGACGGTTTCAGCTTGTTGTATAAGGAAATAAGACGCAGTTTGACAAAATGGATTGGTACAGTGATGTATAATCCATTTTAATGTTCGTTTTTATGAGCTGTGTGGGGTAGGTTAAATAAAATTTAGATAGAGATCTATACGACAGTTGAAATAAGGACTATTACACTCAATGATTATGCCGGGATATCTAATATTGGTGGTGCTTTATAGATGGTTACGAACATAAAATAATAGTCTTAGTAAGTGTGGTCAGTACAGTAATTTGTTGGAGGATTAGATGCGGAGTTTTTATTGTTAAGGGGATGTATATAGTTTTATCTAAACTAGGCATCAATCTATTGTCATAAGGATACTACATAGAAGCTCATCTGTGCAAAAGCGAAGGTATCTTTCCAATTTTCTCCGTGAAAGATGTGTGTTATTTGAAAAAAGAATAATTTTGTCGTTTATTAGGTGCAGGTTGCATAAATCATTCATAAAAGAGCGAAGGGTCAAGCACACTGACGTGCATCATCCCAAAGGCAATTAACAGGTCCTCGTTAATGATTTCACCTACCTTTACTCTACTTCTAATCAGACAGTTTGAAAGCAATTTGTGCAGAGTATCGCGCATACTAACTTTTTCTAATTTGTGAAACAGTAGTGAAACACAGATATAGTTTTGGCTAGTATTACTTGCTTTTTGTTCTCTAAATTGCGCAAAATGTGATAAGTTAATTCATCCAATGCATTGTTTGTATTTGCTCTGAGTCTTAATTGTGAATTGGATAAAAGGTTTATAGTCTCAAGATAATCAATTTACGTTTCTTAAATATTTTTTCAGCTAGTTTAGAAATTGTTGAAATTATGTAAATGTTGAAAGTATATACGCGTAAAATACTGTGTGATGTAAGTAGATCAAGATGTGCAAGAATCTTTGCTATTTAGCATCACGTCGATGTTTATATCTCCCATGAAAAAAATATTGGAATATTTCAATTAAACCAGTATATGATTTGTGATACACAAACCTTGTGTAATTATAACTTTGTTTGACTGTACTTTCTTACTTAGACTGATGATTTTGTTGCAATAATAATAACATATTAGTCTGATGTTTTTAATTTACCAGGACCAATTCTATGTAGTGATGGATTAAGAATACAGAGTGTCACCACCCTTATTATTCCCACGGGTGGCTGAAGAGGCAACTAAGGGAGTAAACTATGCAAGATAAACCAACCCATCTGGCCAGCGTGGTATAGTAGGTCAAAACCTCCTTTGAATGGAACTTCTTTGTCCAGCAGTGGACTATTAAAGGCTGTTGATGGTTGATGATGATAATTCTTTAAAGAACTGAAATCGGTTAGAGCTGACTAATAGTAAGTAGTTTTTGATGTCAATTAACGACACCAAAATCAGGTACCACTGATGTCACATATACTTCAATGAAATCCCACCAGTAAAAACAAACACTACTAGTTGTGCTACTTTTAAATGAAAATGAACTAGATTCAGTGATTTCACTATCATTTTCTGTTACTTTTACACATTTCTCTAAAGACTATGAAGAGTTTTTCATCTAAAAGCTATAATTTATCACATTGCAAACATTTTATTACTAAAATTTCTTATTTCTTCCACTGTATTTATACAGCATCACGAAGTGCCACCTGTTTATTGATAAGTCATTCGATTTCTTACAAAGGATGGACGAGTGTCTTGTTAGGCGTTCCAATAAAATTCTCGGTGGATTCATAAAATATGTAATTTGATCAGGATCGGTACTGCCGTCCGAGTCCCTAGGGTAAAACGATCGGCCATTGAGATATACTAGAAATAGAACTGTCTGAACACTCCTGTTGAGGTAACAATGTCTTGATCTATACCACTGATACATTAGAATTCAGTCTCGTTGAACGATTTATACTGAGAAAACAGAGATTATTGGTAAACAATACTGAAGGTATTGTTGGAACGAAGTTCCTTACGGCAGGCTTGGAGGGGATAGGGATTTCGCTGCGGGACCGAACTGAAAAAAATGTGATAGTAAAACCGTAAGTGGAAAAAGTGCGTGGAATAAATCTGTGGAATAAATCTGTGGAAAAAAGTGCATGGAATAAAACCGTTAAATGAGACGTGCGCAGGCGCGAAAGCGCGTCATGTGTGCTATTTTATTATTTTAAGGAATTTATTATTTTATTTCCTAAAATACTGAATTTCCTAAATACTTTCTTGTACTTAAATAAAAACTAATCAGCAAAATTTAAGAGAAAAATCAAGAAAACCTACATAAAATTGAGCACGATTTTTTTTGCAAATTGTGTCGATTCCACATTATCCGAAGGAACTTCGTTCCTATCTGGTGTCCCACGACACCATTCATTTTTTTTAGCTTTTGTGGAATTTATTACTTTTCACTAAGTATTTACCAAGAATTATCAGAACCGTTTTAAGCATTATATGTCTCTTCTTATCCATAAGATTATCGAATTTAAATAGGCAACTAACTTCGCGACTGACTTAGTCTGACTGATTTCTACTTCTAACCATTCCTAAGTGATTGGTTTAGTTGAAATAAATTATTTTCATGTCGATTTTCTGAGAATTCTAAAAGATTCACTGATTGAACGAAGGCTTTATCTTTTCAAGTGTCGCGTTGTTTTGAAGGAATACGATTTTCTTTTATTTCTAAGTGTTAGGTAAATTGTTTAATCTGCCACAAATTTTACTTGTATACATTTCTGTACAAACTTCATAATCAGCTATGTCACTTTAATAGCAGGATGTGGGTTAACTTATTTTAATTAAGTAATAACTTTAATACACTTTGCTTCCTTGGTAGAAATGAGTTTTCTTACCTCCGCACACGTAACTTACGATAGCTCTCCATTATACATACGCACTTTCATTTTTTAAATTCAGTCTACAGTACTAGCTACTGTCTTTAAGTATTTAGTCCATTTCGCTTATATGTACTAACTTTCTTAATAGAATATACTTAAAATGTCAATAAACTTTAAAAGAATCAATTAATTTGATTAATTTTTCGAATTTTTATTTCGTTTTTTGAAGAAAACATATTAATTTATACATTTCTTTTAATTTTTTTGACTGATTGATGATAGATGATTCCATCTTTTATTGAAAACAAGTGGGATAGAAATTTGATTAAGTTACACTATAAATTGATGGGTAAGTTTGATAAAAATCTACGATAAATTTAATTAAATGTAGACAAAAGGACTCAAGAATCTGCACAACCATCCATTAAAAGTCTTTTGAACTTACCAAGGTGATTTATTCTGATAATTTAACTTAATTAAGACTAACTAATACTGTTAATTACGTTATCTATCACTAAATAACCTCACCAAACATAATTAGTCTACTATAAAACTGTGAGAGTGCCGTCAGACTTAATTATTTTAAAGTATTAAATATAGTTAGTAAACTCTTGCGTCTCGAGTAGAAACGTTCCAAAAACATTGTTACGTTTTCATATGTAATAAATTGTGATGCTTTATCATTTTATTTTCAGTGTTACTAGCAGACTTTATGCAAATACTATTTAAATAATTACAACTTCTGTGCAGAAATTATCTTCAGAACCATAACGAACACAGGATACAAATATGTTACGCATACTTCGTTTGCAGAGTTTTAAGCAAAAACCTTTGCCCACTAAAAGCAAAGGTTTTTATATAATTTTGCGTCTTCATTGTTCAGTTTTAATTTCAAAATTTTTTTAGGCCAAAATACACTAGAATGTCAATAGGGCAAGGTACTTTGGAAGAGAATAGTAGTGATTACGACATATACTCGATTTGTAATATAGACATTATTTTCTACTGACTAAAATCTCTTCTTGATATTACTATGATTGAGTGCTATATAACAATTATACTGAATCATCATCATCAACAGTTGTTAGGAGTCCACTGGCTAGATAAAAGCCTCCTTAGAAAGAAAATTTTGGCGTGTTACACTACGTTTATCAGGCGAGTTAGTGTCACATTGAATGCATTACGGTAATGGACGAACATGTCACGATGTTTTACTGTTCCAGCAGTGTGTGCTCTACACAAATTACAAGGAAAGTTTGGCTTTGCAGCGGTCAGCACATACCACTCTGAAAACTACAGCCTCTGTAGTCTCGGCGTTAGTTAAATATAAAACTTTGTTTGACTTCAGAAGTTACAGAATGTTGACCATGCTTTGAAAAATCACGCATGCCTAAGAAAGGTGCTTTTAGTATTTTAAGATTATCACACACAAAGAAATGATTACTTCGCAAACGATATTGATAACTACTACAAATTATACTGACGGATTCATAAGCTACAAGCAGCAGCTGTTCAAGAGCCTTTGAAATATAAGTACATTTTAACCATTTAACTTTATTTATCAAAGCTAAAATTTTAGTGACTTCTTTGGACGAAGAATCCATATTTATGGTAATGAAACTTTCGATGAGTTTAAAGACTTATAATTAATACTATTGGTAATAATAATTTAAATCACAGATAAAAAAAAACACAATTACAAACTTTACTCCAATGACACATGAATTTGAGATAAATGTTATTTTGCCGGTTATATTTTTTTTTATGATTAATAGACAATCTCAACATTTTGATTTAGTTTAATCAAAAAAGTTTGCATACTTATCAAAAATATTAATGCCAAAGTAATCCTGAACTTTGATGATGTTTACGAGTCGGTCTATTTATATTAATATAAACCAATTGTTTATATAACAAGAAAAGGTTTAAGTCAAAATTACTATATAACATTTAAACGAATTCTCGGCAAGTTTCGAGCGTTTACCGTTACTCTCTGTTAGTTTAAAAGGGCCTCGGCTATCGTTTTAATATTTTATTGGTAACCTGTACTACGATGTAGTTTAGTCAAATTATTACTAAGGTTTACATCACGTGATTTTAGGTAGGGAAGCTGATATTTGCTCAGTATAATTATGATAAAATTAATTCTGCTCCATCTACTGTGCTTCATCAATAACCTGAATATATTTGACACGGACAAATGGAATAGAAACCAAATAAGAATCTATGAAATGTTTGGTTTCAAAAATATAGCATAGTAACTGAAATGTCTATAATATATTAGCTAAAAATATTGAATTATTCATAGATAAACATTTTTGAAAGAAAAGTTTATGAGCGCAGTTTTATTTTAATACTAAAATTTTGCCATGAATTAATGAAGAAAGTTATTAGTTTGTAAACCCCTATAGGCCTAATAAGTTTCCTAATTTTAATATCTAATAAGTTGATAATAAAAGGATGAAGTTACTTTATCAGTAATTGGAAAAACAAACTGAGAAATTTTCACGTAACAAAATAAAATGCGGAATACCGAACAGGTTAACATCAACATTTAGAACTTCTCGCATTCGATCCCTTTTTTATTAGCTGACTTGAACCCATTTTATACTGTACGATTCTTAACAGTGCTGAATTTATAATGCATATAAGCGTCGTAAAATGTTTGTTTAGTGTGTTAAACGTTGAAATTATCTTTATTAAAGAAATTTTAACAATTTTGTGTGATAATTTGTAAAAAAGTAATTTCGAAAAGTAGAAATCTGAATTTAAATTATTAATGTTTAAGCTAATATAATATAAACTAATTTAAAGACAGAATTATTTAATGTCATTACCGTGTTGTGACGCATTGAGATCACGGAGTTTCACTATCCGCTTTTGTTTTATTTTTAACGTTAGGAAAACCCCTCGTGACGTCACTCCACGGGGTTTTGCGACAGGGTAGTGTGACAGCCGTGCCCGGAAAGGAACTGCGTCAGCTGAAAGGAGAGGTTCACCATGCTTTCACCTTGCCCACTCATCGATGAACTCACGTCCCTCTTCAGGCGGGGACCGAGTGCCACTCACCTAGCATACCCGCCAAGAACTCAACTTTCGCCCATATACTTCGGTGAGTATTTCTACTTCCAATTCCAATCAAGGCGAATGCTGCCTCCGTCGATACGGCGTGGTAACCACGTATGGTTCTAACTGCTAATATCTTCTGAGGGCGTCAGAAACGTGCAAGGTCAAGGACAGAAACAGCGTCGACTAGCTGTCGTGAGTGTTCGTCAAAGAGCCATCTTCCGACGAGATTCGGTTTCAGATACTTCATCTGGGTCTGAACTGACATGAGTACCAAATTGACTACGATAGAGGAGCCAGGATACAGATTACGATAGGGCCCACAGAATTACAGGACCTTCGTCGTCGACGACATCGACCGTCGAACGTCTCACTCGAAAGCCAAACTGGGCCTCGAAAGCCAAACTGAGTGTCCGACAGATCGATACCCACCTTACAGAGAGGTTTAAGCACTCGGTAGCAGATAGCGTCCGAACGCCAAGTTAGCATCCAGAACCTCCCCGAGGCGATTTGATATGTTGTCGCGGGCTAACACTTTGGCAGATATCAAATATTTACAGGAGGTGGTGTTCTTGGAGCCAATCCGTAGAACTATCACCCCTAGTACCGATGAATGTCGCTACTTCTATTCTACCTGTGGGTGTCGTAAGAGATGACTAAGGGAGACATCACTGCAAAGAGTAGGAAAATTTGAAACAAACTCTACACTAACCCGACTGGTCATTGTGGTATAAGAGACTAGAATATTCTTGCTAAGGAGAGGCCTATTTCAAGCAGTTGACTGTTGAATAATAATAATGATGGTAGAATCATTGCAAGAATTGTAAAATATGATGTATTCAAAGTGTGTTGGGAGCACCATAATTATCATAATATTTGATAAATGCACTATTTAAGCAACTGTATTCGTTTAGGACTAACTACGAGTTTATTTATATATTTTCAGATTAGTTACATTTTATTTTTTATATATATATTTATTTCATCCGTTTTTTTTTCATCGTTTTTTACTTATCTACAAAATCAATGTCTCAAGCTAACTATCGTAGTCCGAATTTATAATCAACTAGTTATACCCTGACATGGTTCGCTGTGGCACGTTGAGGTTGCATTGTTGCGAAAAGACAAAGAAAAATTTAAGCGAAAAATTAAAAAAAAAAATTTTTTGACACAGGTTTTAAATCGTTTTAAAATTATATACCTAGTCTTGCCATAAATATTGTAATAAAGAAAAAAGAAAATTGTTAACTGCAAATAACATTTATTACTTTTACAGTGTGTCAGTTTAATACATAAATATAAAACAATTAAAAATATAAAAAGCTTATTCGAAGTGGTCTCCATTGGCTGCAATACAGTCCTTTAAACGATGAGGCCAGTTATCAATAGAAGCACGCACTCTTTCCATGGGAAAATTCTTCACTGCCAATCGTATAGATTGTTTTAGGGACTCCAAATTATCATGGCGTTTAGAGCAAGCTGTACTCTCTAAAACTGACCACAAATCATAATCCAGCGGATTAAGATCGGGACTAGACGACGGCCAGTCTTCAGCTCTGATGAAGTCCGAAACGTTCGATTCCAACCAAGACTGCGTGGACCGAGCTTTATGACCCGGCGCCGAGTCTTGCTGGAAGGACCATACTTGGTTATTGAACATGGTGATGTTAAGGGGCTTAACTACCTTCTCAAGAATGGTATCTTGATACACTTGTGCCGATGTTTTGATACCTTTTTCACAAAAATATGGCTCAGTCACTCCTTCATAGCTAACACCCCACCAAACCATCACTGAAGTCGGATAATGTCCACGTTGCACTCTGTCGACTAATTGGGAAGCTTCCTTAGAGCTTTGAGCATAAATACGGTCATTTTGTTTGTTAAAATGTTGCTCAATTGTAAAAATTTTCTCATCCGTAAACAAAATTTTTCTGTGACCTCCCTTTGCGTACCGCTTCAGTAGTTGTTTCGATTTTACCACCCTATTCTTCTTTAAATTATCAGTTAAGAAATGGCCAGTGCGTCTCTTATAGGCTGCAAGTCCTAAGTCATCTTTTAAAATACGCGACATGGTTCTAGGTGCTATCTTCATTTCCCGAGATAAAATCTTTTGCTTTCGGACAGGATTTCTTCGAATTCTTTCCCTTACTGCTTTGACCACCTTTTTCGTACGAACACTACGTGGACGGCCAGATCTTTTTCTGTCACAAACAGAGGAGGTCTCATTGTACCTATTAATAGCCCGGTACACAAACATTTTACTAATACCAAGTGTATGGAGAGTTTTAAAAATTGCATTTGGCTCCATACCTACTTTGTGTAATGCTATCACAGCGATTCGGTTCTCTTTATCACCCCACACCATTTTAATATCGCAAAATATTTTACAATGTATTGGCGCCAAAATGAGAAAACACAATGAACAATCGTATAAAAATGACAGATTCGAAATTCAAATGTAATATTTTTTTATAATTAAGTGTAACAGTATTTATGGCCAGACTAAGTACATGTATAGTCAAAACGAGTAACGCCAAAGACAAGTAAAAATTATTTCGTTGCTGTTGACTGTTGCTGTAAATATACAACTTAAGTAAATACACACGTTTATTAGGAAAAGATCTACAGCCTTAGCGGAGTGAGCATTAATTAGTTAAGTAAACTCAATCAGCTGCCTTTTCTGCTCACGTACGCAGTTTAAGTTCACTCAACTGTGCTTGTTTGTGTGTGTGCGTGTGTGTGTATGTGTACATTATTAACATACCATTTTAACATTTACACGTATTTCATTACCTGGATTTCTCACAATACTTTGCTGTTAAATATATTAAATTATGAGACAGTTTTGTGAGTTTTAAGTGTATTGTTTGTACTACATGTAAACAATCAATTGTTAAGTTTACTAACTAAAGTAATCTAAACGCAAATATAAAAATATTTCATGATTTTTTTATACTTTTATTTTTTTGTATACTTATTTTTTTATACTTAGTATATAGCCTTATAAGTACAAGAAACTTAAATGTTTAATAATTTTTTTAAGGGTTACAAACTGTAAGTCTATCCGAAAAATGGCAGAGGAATCTTAGCTAGAGTGTTTGCTGACTCAGGGATAATAATTCCTGTAGACCGTATGTAATCCAAGGCGTGAGGGTCAATAACCTGCTAGGGCCGAGTAATGCGATAATCAAATACGACTCTGGCTATTTCATCATTATATGAAATAGTTTACAAACCATTATACGAGCGGTAGAAGGCCCTCGAGAAGATACTCTCCTCTTAAGATTAAGGACTCAATATAATTTGTGAGTTTAGGATCGTTGGCTATTGAGTTTCTTGATATAAGTAGGTAACAAGAAAGGTTTGGAACTATAAGTAACACTCATTCATCAGTAAGCGATTTTTAAATGAAATAAAACCTTTTAAAATTTACACTCTTATTTAAACCATTACAAACATTCAGTATTATTTTTCTTTATCTTTTAAAAGCTTGTCACTGTAATTGATTTAACTGAAAATTACTAATTTACATTAGCTTGAAGTTTACTGATCTCGATTCCTTTTGATATATATTTTTTTCTATTTTAATTCGTACATATCTTTAGCTGTAAGTACAATATCTTATAAAAAGGTTTGATGATCTCACACATCTGTACACTACTTTAAAGTAGAAAAACGAACATATCTGGTGGCATCTAACCGGTTCAAACACACCTATGTAAATAAAATCTTCTAAATAAAATGTTTGAAAACCTGACGAGTAGTGTCGTTGGGTTCTCAACTAACGAAAAATAAATGTTATACTTAGTAAGGAATGTAATAAGAAACTAAGTAATATAGGTATAATAAGATATTAAGTACACTCATATAAGGTATAGGTACCAATAGATGAGAGGATAAGATAATAAGTCTTTAATTGATATAAAACTTCAGATCACAGATCAAGTTCAGGCTTTATATGAAAAATAAATTACTCTTAATTCTCGTTAAATAGGTCGTATATTAGACTTATTTAATTTAAGTGTAACATTTTTCTTCAAGAGCATTTTCGAGGAACCTTCAAAAGAGAAAAATAATTGGCAAATTCCAGCATGTGTCTACTCGTAAATGTTTTCCCTCCCATCACAAATTCTTTGGCGTTTTTTGTAAGAAGGTCTTCAAAGCTATTCTAAACTGTAATAAATTTTTATTGAGAATATGACGCGTTTGAGCACAACACTAGGCACGTGTGAGAAGAGAATTTATTAAATTAAACTGTTAAATTTTTATCAAAAATGTTAAGACACATTTTTCTCTTTCAACGAGAAAACATACATTTTAATATGTACTTTTAAAGTAAATATAAAGTATATGTAAGTATAAAGCAAACAAACTGTTGTATAACATGGAGCTATGCGTATTTTGTAGCTAGAGTTTCTTTTTATTAATTTCTAACATATATAGGTACATATAATTGAATAAATCACACATATATGTTATAAAATAATGTGTAAAACTCGTAACAGTTTTAAAAGATTTTGTAACTTATTTGAATCCTGTAAAATCTAGCAATACTACTACCATAAATGAGAGAGATACCTTTAATGTGTTTTACATTGTTCCATTGTACTTGCAAAATGCAAAAAGAAATTTTTGGGCACCTATTGTTACGAGAAAAAATGGTTAATAAGCAAGCGTAGATCCTTTTGTATTCAAAATCTGATTTTCAAGTTAAAATAATTTGGCAGGAGATGTAGTTTGCCTAAAAATTACCACTAAAAGGTGCACTGCATTGCACTCTCGAGCTTGGGACGACTTTTATTTTTACGTCCAGTTGGTTGCCCTGTATTTTCTTCGTTTCAGATGTTGTCATAATGTTAGTTTTATACGTTTTGGTCAGTTTGAAACAGTATCTGCACTGGCAAGTAATCAGTTGTAAAGTTATATTTCTACTAAAATTTATTATAGTGCAAGATCGGAGGCCCATTGATGCAGGTGTAACAGTTATCGTGGTAAATGTGTGAATCTTGTACTACCACGATGACTATCATTCCGTTTACGTCCCCAAGCACGGCGTGAAAAGCATCTTCCTAGGCCCTTATAGTCTAAGTCACCATTCTGTATTGCCTGCATTCGCGAAGAGAATGGTGACCACCACTCTTGAATTCTATTCATACTTTCTTACTTCACTTTCGCAGTCATCGAATAAAAAAAAAACATTGAGTAGGAATATACATTTTCGTTCAGCTGCTTTTTTTTCCTGTGTTAGTTAGAAAGTGATTGTGTAAAAAAATACAATTATAAAAGAGGTTACTTTTTGTGCAGTACTCGCATATATTCTGACTTTAAATATCAAAAGTTTCTGCTATGGTTACCACTGTCAAAATATACTTATAGAGACGGACCTGTGGGTATTGTGGTAAGTGATTCTGACTGCTAAGCAAGAGTGTGGGTTTGATGCCCATTCAGTACAAATCTTTGTGTGATAAACACTGTCATTTGTTCTGTGTCTAGGTTTCATCCACAGCCTTTTACAGTCCACTGCTGGACATAGGCCTCTCCTTAGCAAGGAGGTTTTAGCCTGTTATACCACGCTGGCTAGCGGGTTGGAATAGGGTTTGTTTCCATGGGGTGCTGGGCTAGAAAACCTCCACGTGGTGCACCCAGGTAACGTTGGCGGCGGCATTGTTTCTTCCGATGCCTTTTGGAAGAGGACATCACCGCCAACGGCTAATATTCTAGCACAAAGAGGAGGCCTTACTTCTTGGGCCATTCGGTCGAGGCTCGGTCCAACAGAGAGGGTGTATCGGCCGGTTCCTCTGTTGACTTTTCGCTCTTCGGAGCAATGAGGAGAAAAACCTCGGTAAAAAATCACAATGGTGGGACCCTTTCAAGGGTCGGAGTTCCTCCGTTCAGCGGTGGAAGAGGTAGGACGGGCTCGGTGTGCACTTACACTGCCACCGTGCAGGCATCAGGAGACATAGTCTCCCTGCCGCCGTCGACATATCGTAGTCCCGAGTTGGAGTCTCACGACTCCAATCGGGGGCGAGGGTCTTGGCTTAGCCGCCTGGACTACGAGGAAGAAAACCTCTATAAAAAATTACCCCGAATCCCGTGTTTTGGTGCGTGGCCAGGGGATGCATGGCTGATGGGCAGTTCAGTCGTAAGCGCACTCCCAGCCGAGGCACCTGCGGACCCCTCGGTTGGGCATAAATATACGCTTGCCCGGGTATTGGGGATCTCTGCCCGGGTCGACCTTTGTTCTCCTCATCTCGTGGGTTCAAATATGGAATCATTATCAATTAAAAACAAAACCAATACAGACGAAAAGAAGGAGAAAAAAAACAGAGGGTGAAAGAGTGCAAGAGCGGACGACTTCTCTTCCAACGAAGAGGTGACATTGGCTAGCACGCCTATCTCGGTGGGGCTCCCAGAAGTCATTATGGCTGCTGGGAGCCGTAGAATATCGGAACGATTGCGTTCAAAATCTGTCGCGGGTGGTAGCTCCAGTGCGAAGGAGGACACACTGGAGCTTATGGAAACCGAGCTCTGTGCCAGTCGGAAACGCGGACGCTCCAGGGATGACGGCAGCGATACGTCTCAGGAGATGTTACCTCCCAAGGTTGCAAGCAGCCGTAGAGGGAGGTCACGAACTCCGGCCTCGGTCCCGTCAGGCTCCATTTTCTGCAAGGCATGAGCCTACAGAAGAGTCAGGGCGGACGGCGAAGCATTAGCGGAAGAGGAGGTCGCAGATCTCCTGCTTAAAATCAAGGAGCCGATGGTAGGGAGTTCTGTTCTCCAAACACCATCGTCCATGCAGGAGAGAGCAAACGCGGCAGTGGCCATCATCCACAAAGTGGCCACCAAGTCTAGTAACCTTAAGGGCTGTTTTGTGAAGGCCCTTAAGGACTCCTCTGCCGCTATTGCGGGGGACGTGGAGAGCCTTATCGGAGACATGGCTCGTCTCCAGGCAGCCAACGAGCGTCTGACGGGGCAGATGACTGAGCTCAGTGCTCAGTTTGCTCAATTCCGGGCAGATCGCCCCGAAAGAGAAGGCTCGCCTCCGTCACAACTTACCCCCTCTTCCAACCTCGGGGGTATTCGTGATGCCCACCTGCGCCAAATCACGGACGCAGTTTGGCGCATGATGGACGGGCATCTCGCTGGCCTGGAGGCGAGGCTGCCTCCGGCCCCAGTTGTCCGACCGCCGCTCGCGGCAAATAGACCTAAGACCGTATCGGTGCCATCAACGCCTCCCGTTGCGGGCGGTCGTGTATCCTATGCGGCAGTCGCGTCTGTGTCTGCCGCTCCTGCGGTTGCTCCGAGGGCACGACAGGCGGCTAAAGCAACAGCCAAGACAGGTGCACCGAGGTCAGGGCCCAAAACGGCGGCCAAGTCTAGAGCGGAATTCCCTCCGCTCTCCACTCCAGCCGCTGTACCTGGCACCTCCACGTCTGCTCCCCCCATATCTGCCCCTTCCACGGATGGTTGGCAGGTAGTCGGGGGGACTAAGAAGTCCCGAAAAACGGGGTAAAAAGGCTGCTCAAAAAGCAGCCTCTACCCCGCAGTCGCTGTCGGTGGTAGTGGCCACTACGAAGAGGCCGCGCAAGCTGCAGGTGCCCAGGACCGCGGCGGTAGTGGTCACCGTGTCACCGGAAGCGGCTAACGGCGGACTGTCTTACGCGGCCATCTTCCAGAGGGCCCGGGCTAGTCTCGCCAATGACATCGGGACGGAAGGAGTCAGGTTGTGCCTCGCTCAGACGGGAGCTCGTGTCCTAGAGTTCCCTGGAGCCGAAGGTGCAAAGACGGCTGATACGTTTGCCGAAAAGTTACGGGGCATGTTTGCGGCCACGGATGGTGCTAAGATCGCCAGGCCTACCAAGTGTGCAGAGTTGCGCATCTCAGGCCTGGACGACTCCATAACGGCCGAGGATGTCCGTGTTGCAGTAAGAGAGAAGAGAGGGTGCAACGCGGACAACATTAGGGTCGGCACCATCCGCCCCGGTCCAGGAGGGCTTGGCGCAGTGTGGGTCAGCTGTCCCGTAGCATCGGCCAAAATCTTGGGCGATGCCGGTAGGCTGCTCATCGGTTTCGTGAGCGCAAGGATCACAGTCCTGGCAGCGAGACCGAGGTTGTCGGCCTCCACGAAAGGAAGTTTACTGGTGGTCCCAGGAGTTGGCGGACCTCCGCGCGACCTGTACTCGTGCCCGGAGGTCCTACACCTGTGGTCGGCGGCGACACCGCGAAGAAGGCGGGGAAGACCAGCTTCATGAGGAGTACCGAGAGGCGCGGAAAACTCTGAAGCTGGCCATCAGCCGCGCCAAAGAAATTAAGCGTAAGGAGATGCTGGAGGGTCTCGATCGTGACCCCTGGGGTTGCACTTATCGTGCGGCGCGACAAAAGCTCCGCACGTCGGGCCCCTCTCTTACAGAGACACTCCAGCCCAGCTTTCTGCGGGATGTGGTCGAGGGCCTTTTCCCGCAGCGGGTCGATGGACACACCCCCGTCGATGGTCCTTATGGCCGGAGACGACAGGGGGAACGAGGACAATGTTCCGCCCGTCAGGGAATCGGAGGTGGGGGCGGTTGTTCTACGGATCCGCTCTAAGAACACCGCCCCTGTGCCAGACGGGATACCTGCTCGTGTGCTGGCCCGTGCCCTCGAACACATGTCGGACCGCCTCAGGGAGGTCTTGGACGCTAGCTTGTCGTCCGGACGCTTCCCTGAGTGCTGGAAAAGCGGGAAGCTGGTCCTATTAAGGGAGCCGAGACGGCCTGCCGATTCGGTGGCGGCCTATAGGCCCATCGTGTTGCTAGACGAGGCGGGTAAATTGTTTGAGAGGATACTCTCTGCCCGCATCGTCCGGCACCTCTGCGAGGGAGGCCCCGATCTGTCGGACGCCCAATTCGGTTTTCGAGCGGGGCGTTCGTTGAAAAAAAAAAGGGTTTGTTTCAAGTTTTCCTTGTCTTTGTAATGATGCTTTCTTGCATACTTTGTTCCCTTAGTCACCTCTTAAGACACTCACGGGATGAATAGGGGTGGTAACACTATGTATTTTTAATCAGTCACCGCACGGACAGTTTGTTAATATGTGTTGAAATATGTTTATCTACAGTCTGGTTACAATAATGTAGGCTTTACCTATATTACCTACATTTAGGATAAGACTTGCGCGTGTGTGATGTGTGAGGATATTATTATTACTATATATATTTTTAAATACATTGTAGGTAAATTAAAAAACGTTTAAGAAAATTTATTATAACGTTGTCATGGTTATCCTATTCTATTCTACTAATATTGTGGTTGCGAAAGCATGTGAGGTTAGATGTACGAAAAAAAAAACTTTACAGTAATATGGCTTATTTATTTATCAGAATAACACATAGACTAATTTGTCTATTTACCGTGCGAACTGATGTACACATGGGTGGAACCGCGGGCAAAAGTTAGTAACAAATAATTCTATTTATCCTGGTTGAAACATTCGACAACTAGACTAACAAGCTAGTCATAAGTCAGTATACGAAAAAACAAGTTTGAAATAATATTGTACGTATATCTGAGCTTATTCCAATTCAAACGAATAAAGTGAAGCACTTGAAACAACCTTACACCTCTAAAAGTAAGAGTTAGTCCAGTGCCCAATGATAGAAGCTCAGTAGAGTATCGTTAATCCCGAAGCTGCTCTAATGAAAAAACTTCCGGCCTCTGGCACTGTCACTTTAACTGGGAATCGTCGGTTTAACGCGCCAGAGGCATTATCGTGAACATCTGAATTTTCAACAAATAACTCAAAAATGGTTGTGATGAAAATGTGCGAGGGAAGTAAAAAGCTGCAGCAATGAAAATATAAATACGTGACAGACGCGGCACTTCAAAATGGTTTTTAAATAATAATAAAGAAAAAAACGAGTTCAAATTTAAATTAGTACTGTTAATAGATATAACAATAGAATGTTATTCAAGACTTCAGCTTATGTAGCCTACCGAGGGGTTAGTAATGAATGATAATACGGGCGGTGTGATAGAAAAGGTGATATGAGAATTCCGCTAAATCATTTTTGTTATATTGATTACCGACTATATTTCACCTGGACATCAATATCTTTCTCAATAGACATAAAAGGGCCTTACTTTAGTAATCTTGGTGTACAATGGCGGCTTACCAAGGAGGCTAATATCATCCTAAACACGCACTTTTGGTTATTATTTACCCTGGTAAACTCCATTCACCTATGTAACAAATGTTTTGTGTGGAAAAGCTACTTGTGAGGGTTATTAATTATTTCGTGAGTTAATCCTATGCGTTGTACGATATAAGTACAAGACCTCCAATAATACATGATAAAATATATAAATTGAAAAACATACTTTAGTAGTAAAACCACGTTGGCTATTAATGACTACCTTCTGTTAGGTTGGTTAATAGTCGTAATGTATACCAATGGTGACGCATTGTAACCAAAATTAGACTTTTTATCAATTTTAAATTTTGGTTACGTCGGTATTATTTATTATGAGCTCGTATTTTCCTAAGTAAAATAATACAAATTCACAAAGTTACAAATTGAAAAGGATCAAATCAGTTTGATGCTGTTTTTGTTTAATAAGTTGTTCATTTTGAACAGAATCTGGTTTATGTAATCAACGTCTTTGCTGCGATCGCATAACGATTATCATAAGGATTGTTGACTTCGCATAAAGACATTATTCCAGACATTAATGGAGAATCTATCATACTATTTACACTGTTCAAGATTTTTGGAAACTAATAGGTTATTAATTAGTTATCCGTAAATTGAATTTTTATATGTGTTGCTCAAAATTTGTTAAGGTTAAATCTACAAAAACTAATATGTTTATTGAACTATTAAAGTTACATTTTATGTAGAGTTCTGTCTTTTAAATTAGGTTGATAAACTATATACTAGGGGGCCAGTGGTTTCCTTAATTAGAAGTGCAGTGGTTAAAATGAAATTTATATGTGATAAGTTAAATGACATAAAAAGGAAAAATAGGCAACAAAAAGATTGAATGTTTACTGTTATTACACATGCCAAAATTGTTATATTCAGAAACGTAAGACTACAATACCAAAATTGTTATAAATATTAAACATGCATGTACGCGTATCTGTAGGCGTGTGAAAGTATTTTTTTGTGTGTGTTTGTGTGTATCCTATGTATACGTGCGTGTATACATGTGTGTATGGCTGGTGGATATGTGTGCCCGTAAGTATGTGTGTATGTGTATAAGTAGGTAGATATGTGTATTACCAACGCCTTTTACTTTCACGTATATTTAAAGTGATTGTGCAGAAGATATTTAATTTGTTATAATCCATATTATTTGTGTTCTTTAATATATAACTTAAATTTAACCGAATAATCAGCGTGAAACATAAAACCAAATTTCAATATCGGTTAATATTGTTAAGCACTGGATTCGAGTTAAATGGAGTATGTAGGTGAGGTCTGGGTAAAGATAATAAGCCGTATTTTGCGTCCTTATTAACGTAAAAGCCGTAAACCATGTTATCACACGCGTGCAGTGTTTCTTCGAGATTATGACGGAGCCTTATAAATTATGTAACTATGACATCAAAATTATTTTCAGTTCAGTTTCTTAACATTTAACTAAGTTGCTGCATGATAGACTAAAATAGTGTTATCTTAACAAGCTTACTTCATTAAGAAAAAAAATAAAATAAATTAATTGGATAAATAAATAATTTCAGTCATTGGAACTATAAATTCTAACAAAATCGAACTGTATGAAAACAAGGGAATTCTTTTTTTTTTGTCGTTCCCCTGGAATAAGGCTTGATTAGGTTCTTGAGAGTTGGCGGACTTCAGCGTGGCCTTCGCTCTGCCCACAGATCCTACACCCGCAGTCGGTGGTATTAAAGTAAAGGCTGGTGGAGAGGACCACCTACATACACGAGGAGTACCGACACGCACGGAAAACACTGAAGCTGGTCATTAGCCGTGCCAAAGAAGCAAAGAGAAAGGAGATCCTGGAGTGTCTCGATTGTGAACCCTGGAGTTTCATGCAGCGAGACAAAAGCTCCACAAGACGGACCTCTTCCTTACAGAGACCATCCTACTCAGCTTCCTACAGGAAGTGATTGAGACCCTTTTTCTGCAGCGGGTGGTACATATACCCCCTTCGGCCTTCTCAGTTCCCGGATCTCTCTTATCTAAGGCGTAAAGTGGCACACCATGTGGTTTTATGTGATGGTTTTAGTCGGTCTGATTCCCGGTGGTCGGTCAAATCCCGGTGGTATGAACACCTTGGGTTGATATTTATAGTTAGTTAAGATAAGAAAGGTGCTGATTAGGTGTATTTTTGATTGTGGGTGGTTTTTTATGAAATCACCATGTAGTCATGATTCTCGAATCAACAGAGAGAAGGAAATCCGAAGAAATGTTTCTCTCTATCAATAAAAAAAAGGGTATATTTGTATCAAAACTTTAGAATAAAAATTTCTTCACTGCATAAATTTCGTAACATATCGAAAAGATTTATGTGATTTACGAATGAAAATTTAAAGGTCCTGTGCACTTGCTAAGTTACCCGTGAATGCTTCAGCGTGCGCTAGAGTGGCGATGAACGTGAAATGAAACGTGAAGTGATAGCGAGAAACGTGAACTGCTTATAAAATTCACGCACAAAACTAGTTGGATTTCGTGTTGATTTGTGATGAATTACTTAAGGATTGAAATAATATAATAATTAATAAAAATAAAAGTAGATAATATAAATTCTAAATTCTTCATTTTAATTCGTATAACTTAATTTTTTTTACATACCGTACTTTCTACAGATATACTCTGTTTTATTATTAGTGGTCCAAACATAATATTCAAGAATA